>JAWZYU010000016.1:22291908-23541908 GCA_038380435.1 Ryuthela nishihirai
ATAAAACATGAATTCGTATAAAAAAAAAATAAATACCCCCTCAAGCAGCTGCTTGCCACAGAGGTCTGACAGGAGCTTGTCAGTTTATATGCCACAGTAGGAGATCTGAGAGGATGGCAGGACCTCAGCAGAAAAACGACACACACATCCATGCCTAATTCCGGGGCTCGAACCCAGGTCCCTTAGATTAATAGCCAAGAGTGCTAACCACTCGGCGGATATCGTGTAAATTAAATACAAAAATTTTTAATTATAAATTTTACAAAATATTATACCTGAACACTGTAATTTTTTTTTTCCGATCCTCTTCTTCCGATCCCTTAACACAGAGAGGCCATAGGGATCGACTTCGGTTTGAGTTTTGACGGGAGTATTGGTCGATGATTTCGCGACCTTTCTCGTGAAGGAGACAAAACTGGAATGTACGAGGAAGCTCTCTGAGGCGATGAGGTGGGCGACTATGTGATGGCAGAGGATGGAGATGGCGTTCTTTGGGACGATTTCTTGAAGAACATAGTGATAGGGGATTGCTGCTTCTTACGCTGGAGTTTCTTGAACATCTCTCTTAACGGAAAGAAATGCCACTTACTTCCCGGGTGATCCTTGAACTCCTTTCTATCGAAGGATCGGACTCCTACACTTTGTCTGTTATTTGTTTAAGGAGTTGAAAATCTTCTCCGATCTTAGGAGGTCATACGATGCCATCTCGATATCTTCTTCCTCTTTTAATTCGTCCTCCTCCGTACTCTCGATAAGTTCCTATGGGTCTTCTTCTGTTTCCTCGTCCCCATCACCATTCAGTAATTCTTCTACATCTCGCACAGCCATGTCATTGAATCCTTCGCCGCATACCTGATGAGCAATGTAAACAATCGTCTTGGGGGGTCAGTCGCATATCAGCGGGTCGCGTACTTTGACACCCTACTCTATTAAGCTTAATATTTTAATAACAGTCAATAATTTTTAATTAAATGAAAATATTTTTGGTTTTAACAATGACTAGGTACGAAAATTTAACAATGGTCTCGATAGAGTCCGTTGCAACACTCTTAAATGATAATTATCAAAAGACCTATAAATAAATAAAAGAAATAAATAAATACCTCCTCAAGCAGCTGCTTGCTACAGAGGTCTGACACAGAGGTCTGTCAATTTATATGCCATAGTAGGTCTGAGATAACAGCAATTAAAACAAAAATTTTAAATGGACAATTCGATCATTAAAGACCCACAAAACGGGATGTAAATATTTTTCAGTATACACTGACTGGTAGACATACATACAAAATTCTCATGCAGCCATTGGCTACGAAGGTCCAACCAGACTGTGAAATTCTCCTCTCCAGACATGTATGTTCTGAGCTACCACTGCTGCATTTGGGGTTCAGATACCTGCTATGGCCTCTGATCAGGGTTATCCATCAGCTGATATAAGATATTCCTTGCCTCTGTTCACTTAGGGCTGGCAACCCACAAGCAAACGGAAAACATAACTGCAGATTCTCCCTCAACAGAGGCCCACTAGTGTAGCAAGTCCAGGATCCATAGTCAAGCTCAAATCCATAAACTAGTCCAGTCTAGTGGGTATAAATGGTCAGCAAGAAGGACCCTGTAAAGTTGACCACTGCTCAGCAGGGTTGAAAAAAAAATAGAAAAAGTGGCCGTAGATTGACCAGATTAGTAGGCCCCACTGAACTGGCAGCCCTCCCCTTCTATAATACTTTATTTGAATAATAAGTAATAACTCTTTTGAAATAACTCTTCTGAAATGGTATTAACAGACTGCACCACGAGAGGGCGGGGTCGGATATTAGATGCTAGTCCTGACCGGTTCTGTGCATCATCACTGTGGATTGGTACACAGCTCTCCTTCCAGTTTATGTCTAGCTACCATGTTTTATGTTGATGAGAAGTTAACTTCAAAGATAAGATGTGCGTAAGATGTGCCAATCTTTCGGCAAGCCAGCTCTGTGAAGAATGGCGTAGGAATAGAGGGCGGTAGAGGAGTCAACGGGCTTGAGCCTTTTGATTCGCCATTCTAACAACTGTACTTGTTCATTTAATATAATCAGACAATTAAAACCCCTGAAATATCTCGTATTATGTATCATAAAAGCACATTACTTATTAATTGAGATATAAGGGGTCAAACCTCATCTTGGCCAACATATTTTCATTTTTACCTCTTAATATCTGGGTCGAAGGTTACCAGGTTTGTAACTTAATGTTCCAAATTCAAGTTCCCACTGTCTTAGATTTAGAATTTATGTCAGTGAGAAAGGTGATAACAATCAGTCAGTGGCGAATCCAGGGGGATAGCACCCGAACATGAGTCTTCTCCCCCTGTGAAAAATTAATTAAATTACTTTTTAGAATTCATTTGCAATGAACAGACACTGAGTATTTCTATGATATTTTTATTGTGTCCCACCTCTAAAATTTTCCTGGATTCGCCACTACAGTGAGCTTGGTAAAGTAGATCGTTGAGCAGTTTCTCCGTTTTGCAGGAAAGCCATCATTTATGACTTTTAACAATCATGCTTTAAAAAATCACTGGGCAAAGAATACTTTACTCGTTCTTCTTTGATATTTCATAGTTTAAATATCAGTGTTAAAATTAACCATACAATTTTAAACAATTTTATAAATTACGAGGGCAGTTTAGGACTGCACATACTTAACATTAATTGCTGTTTTTGCAAACACGGTAGAATGATATTTAATGCAATATTTTGCTGCTGCAAAAGGCAACTTCCAGTCTGCCTAGGGTGAGAGCTGAATTGATTTTAATCCATTATGCATACCAAATTGGATTTTCTTGCTCTAAATATAAATTGCAGCATCTTATCCTGAAAATCGGGAAACCATACTCTGTGCACGTTAGTAGCCTTGAGGATATGCTCTCGTTTGTCTCCTAAGAGCTACACATTGGATCCTTTTTCATGAACGCTTTTAGCCCATTGATGTGAAAGAGTGCAGCTGAGAGATAAAGCCATTTAATTCGCCAGTTGGGTTGTTTTACCTCTGAGCGGCACTTTTTTGCACACCATGGGCTAAATGGCCAGGTCACATGGACCTCGAAGGCTCAGAGAAGGTTGGGGGAGGGGACCCACTGGAACAGCTGTTGGGAGACAGACGGTAGCCTCCCGTTAAGGCCATCCAGCTTGTTCTTTAATGTGCTCATGGTAGGGCTCTCCCGCACACGTGGCCACGACTTAACGTCCCATCAGATGGACGGTGGCCTTTTTAAGCCCATCGGTATCCCTTTCTGACTGTGGGCAGGTCCAAGCCCATTGGTGTCCCCTTCTGACTGTAGGCAGGGCGGGGAATTTTGCGGAGATAAATCTCAACGCTGACCCAGCTGGGACTCGAACCTGAGAACTGCAGATTACGAGCCTGGCGCGTTACTGACTGAGTCATCCCAGCCCCAACTCGTCAGTAAAACTGTAAGAATAACATATGTGCTTATGAAATGATGAGCTGAAAAAAATTTGGTTTTGCCATAAGTGGGATTCGAACCCACGGCTCCAGGAAACATGCCTGTTATGTTGGACCACTACACCATCGATGGCTAACCTTTACTCAGCTTAGTGCCTTATAAGCGTTCTGGATTTTATTTATTTGAATCGCACTAGTGGCGCCATCTATCCAGGAAGTGGACAACTCTGTTGCCTCTTTAGAGATGGAATTAATATTTTTCACTCACACTCGGGGCGTTAAATCAATAAATCAGTAGTAAATAATCACAGGATAAGTCCTGTTGACATGGAACTCATGAAATGATGAGCTGAAGAAATGTTTCCTGGAGACGTGGGTTCGAATCCCACTCATGGCAAAACCAAATTTTTTTCAGCTCATCGTTTCATGAGTTCCATGTCAACAGGACTTATCCTTTGATTATTTACTACTGATAATATATGTGCTTTCGCGAATATGGAATGCTCGTTTTCGAAGTGAATAAAAAATTTATTTTCCACTTTTAGCACCTCTAATAGTGGAAATTTGAAATTAATGACTGATTGGGAAAATGAAATACTAATCTATCATTAATACCTGCAAAACACAAAAAGAATTTATTTCTTAAAAAAAAAAAAAAGAATTGCCTAACCACATAGTGGGGATAAGAAAGTAAATTACTGCTACCCATATATATCTTTTGGCCATCATACTCTATTTCGCAGTTTTGACCTTTTCTAACTTGAATACATTTTTTGCAAATTCGTTTAAGATTATAAAATTTTCCAAATTTTTTCTCCTAGAGTGATTTCTTTAATATTTTTGGGAAATCTGTAAAATACGAATAGTAATATTTCGTAAATACCTGTCCAGTCCAAAAAAGTTTTAATCCCTCACAAAAAAAAAGTACTTTATTTCGCCAAGAAGTAGAGTTTCCCACTCTACCTCTTGGCCAAATCATTGCTCTCCATGAAATTACTTCTTGACCTTGGCTCTGAATTGGTTCTTTAGGCAGAAAATATTTGATTTTTACCTATCACCATCAACAAGCTCCAATAAAAGAAACCATTTATTGACTATATTTGATTTCTTTAGCTCTTTTTGATAGACAACATTCAAGGTTTTTAAAAAAAAGAATGCCGTTGAAGACTAAACTAATAACTAACATCACTTTGAAAATATTTGAGCAACTTTCACTGTCACTGCTTAATGACATGATGGGGATAAAATAGTCTACAATTAGGGTTCTCAAACTTTGTGGAATTACGCTCCATTTTTGAAAAACCTTCTAGACTATCCACCTGATGATTTATAATCAGCCAACTCCGCTGTTAATAACACTGCCAATTCATAATTAAAAATAAACACAAAACATATTAAGCAGTCGCACTTTGGAAGCGGCAATATATTTGGGGTGTCTCTGCTTCACAACCTTTCTGTTTGCCACATTTCGCCCTATTATAATTGTCATTCTTCTGCATGAAAGGCTTTAGCATCAAGCACTGTCAAATTTAGCTCAACTCTGAGAACTGATCACCACATCTCCTTGAGACGTGACAGCTAATGAGGAGGATGACTTGTGTTCACAACTGCTTCGAGACAAATTCTTTGAGAATGGAAACTCTCACGACCCAAGTAATTGATACGAATGAACTTGGTCATCAGATTAGTTTTCACGATTACTTCGCCAATCTAGAGTCAACAAAAAGGAAATTTTTTATCAATATTTCGCATTAAAGTTTAAAATGGCAGTCGGTGGGCGGTGTGCCACGCACACCTCGCACAGTCGCATAGAGCAGCTCTGCTCCTCAGTGACGTCTCTTCTCATGAAGGTCTGACAGGAGTCTTTCAGTACAATTAAACTGTAGAGAAGATCTGTGAGAAAGAGTTGGGTTGTTTTACCTCTGAGCGGCACATTTTTATGAACACCATGGGCTAAATGGCCAGGTCACATGGACCCCGAAGGCTCAGAGAAGGTTGGGGGAGGGGACCCACTGGAACAGCTGTTGGGAGACAGGTGGTAGCCTTCTGTCAAAGCCATCCAGAGTGTTCTTTAACGTACACATGGTATAGCTCTCCCGCACACGGGGCTACGGCTTAACGTCCCATCCGACGGACGGCGGCCTTTCCAAGCCTTCGGTAGTCTCCCGTCAAGGCCATCCAGCATGTCCTTTAACGTGCACAGGGTATGGCTCTCCTGCACACGGCGGAAGCACTAGTGGGGATACCGTGGAGTGGGACTATACTACTCTTCCTTCCCCTAATGACCGTGGGCAGGGCAGGGAGTTTTGCGGAGATGTCTCAACGCTGACCCAACTGGGACTCTAACCTGTGAACAGCAGATTACGAGCCTGGCGCGCTACCGACTGAGCCACCCCCGTGAGAAAGAAGAAAACCGCGCTACCTCAGATTATGTCAGCATCTTTCCTTCCCCTAAACGAAAGGGAGGGGATAAATTTCCTAGAGGAAATCGACCGTAATGAATTTTATGCCAAATTAAAGCTTCCAACGTTGGAAGCGTCATCAAATATGTTCTTCATAGAGATATCTGCATCTTTTCTTTTTCAAATTTTATGTTTATTTTTTCATTAAACAGATAGTTTTATTGTCTCCATGAATTTCGAATTAACCAGTTTTTTGGCAATTCGATTTTTTTTTAATTGATTTTTTTAATGAGGAGGGGGAATCAAAAATTGGGAAATTAGAGTTAAAATAGGGGTTTTTCCGAAAATAGTACTCCTCATAGTCACTAGATGGCGCCAGGGATTAAAAGGGGGGAGGAAGGGGTTTTAATAAAGGGGGAGTCAAAATCGGGAAATTAGAGCTAAAATATGGGTTTTTCCGAAAATAGTACTCCTCATAGTCACCAGATGGTGCCACGGGTTAAAAGGGGGAAGGAAGGGGGGTTTTTAATAAAGGGGGAATTTTTTAATAAATGGGGGATTTTAATAAAGGGGATTAATTAATTTTTAATTAATTATGGATTATTAATTAGTTATTAATTAGTTCTTAATTGATTATTAATTAATTATTAATTGATTATTAATTGTTTATTAATTAGTAATTAATTGCTTACTAATTAGTAATCAATTGCTTATTAATTAGTAATTAATTGGTTATTAATTAGTAATTAATTAGGGGCGTGGGCAGTGACGTCATAGGCGGAAGCACTAGTGGGCTACCGTGGAGTGGGACTATACTACTCAAAGGTCATTGCTTACCTGTCGCTCTCTCTCTCTCTCAGAGCCTGTGGCAAACGATCGAGATTTTGGCATTCTGTAATTCCCGACGTACTGAAAGGTGCCAAATTTCGTAGGTGGGTTCCCCCTGCCCGACCCCATGTTTGGTTAGGAAACCAAATCCCTAGCTGCAAATGGGACGCCTTAATAATACCTTTGGAAATGTGTGGAATCTGGCAACGGCAGTAGATTTAAATGCTTAACTCTTTACTTTCAGAGTTAGGGAGCAGTAAATGGCAACAATAAATTTGACAGCGATTCTCGTTTCCCTTAGGAACAGCATGGTATAATATTTTTGCTTCTAGCAAGCCCCCTTTTGGACTTTCGACTTGAAATTTGGCACTGAAATCCGGACCACAATCTGAAACATTCTCTGAAAATTTGGAGCGTGTACGTTGATTTCCCGATGAGTTATGGCTGCCACAGACAGACTTACAGACAGATACACAGACATCTTTTATTATATAGATACGGATGATCAAAGGGCTATTATTTTTTCCAATTGTAAAATTTCAAAGGTTTCTAACTATCCAGGTATTTTGAATGAAATTTGCGTATTTGTTCTAAAAATTAAAAGAAATTTCGAATTAATAAATAGTTTTGAGTAAATGAAGTTTTACTTTATTACGACATATCTATATTAACAATAAATACTACCAGTTATCTCCGCAAAAACTCCCCGCCCTGCCCACGGTACTGATACACCTTCTGAAGTATCACCGATACTGGTGATACTTCAGAAACCACCTTTACAAGTGGAACTTTTCAAGAACGAAAAGCCCCTGCCCCTACCTGACTTACCTCGACTTCTTTCTGTGGGGGGGCGGGGGGGGGGGCTCAGTCGGTAGCGCGCCAGGCTCGTAATCTGTAGTTCCCAGGTTCGAGTCCCAGCTGGGTCAGCGTTCAGATTTATATCCGCAAAATTTCCCCGCCCTGCCCACGGTCAGTAGGGGACACCGATGGACTTGGAAAGGCCGCCGCCCTTCGGATGGGACGTTAAGCCATGGTCCCGTGTGTGGGAGAGCCATACCCTGTGCACGTTAAAGAACACGCTGGATGGCCTTGACGGGAGGCTATCATCGGTCTCTCAACAGCTGTTCCAGTAGGTCCCCTCCCACAACCTTCTCAGAGCCTTGAGAATCTTTGCAACCTGGTCATTTAGCCCATTGTGTGCAAAAAAAGTGCAGCTCAGAGGTAAAACAACCCAACCTACCAGTTACCTCTGATTACCCAATGCATGATTTCTGAAGAAGAAAGACTATGGTCCGCATAGCGATAAAATTTTGATATTTGCATTATCATCTTCCTGCTGAGGTCTGGTTTTACTATCAAGGCTTTGTGTATTATGCTAACAGGCTCTTCTTTGAGTCTTCTTTGACTTCAGCATGAAGCAGTTTACCTGAGGAAGAATTTATTTATTAAAAATAATTGAACAAATGGAAGATGGTTATTTGAATTATCATCTTTCTGCTGAGGTCTCATCTTCCTCTCAAAACTTTGTTTTATACTATTAGACTCCTCCTTAGACCTCAATATAAAGTGGTTTATCTGAGAAAGATTTCTGTTTATTAACGATAACTGAAGATTAGAAGTTTCTCGTGTTGGATTGAAGAACTAGAGTTTTAAACTCATCTAGCTACTCATCATCATCATCATCATCCTCAAGCAGCCATGGGCTACGGAGGTCCAACCAGACTGTGAAATTTAGTTCTCCAAGCAAGTCTATCCTGAGTTACATCTACTGCATCTGGCCACTGCACACCAATTCTAACAAGGTCCTGTTTGACATTGTCTGCCCACCGCATCCTAGGTCTCCCCTTCTTTCTGAGGCCTTTAGGCACACTGTTCATAATCCTATTCGCCAATCTATATTTATTCATACGGGCAACATGGCCAAACCAACGGAGTATCTCTCTGCACAATATGCTGCTTAAAGGAGGTTGCAAACTCCTTTGCCTAACCTCATCATTAGTTACAAAGTTGAACCACCTAATGCCCAAGATACTGAGTAAGCATCTGGAATCAAAAGCATCTAGTTTCCTGTTATCTTGTTTACAAAGTGTCCAAGTTTCACTACCATAACTAACCCTAGAAAGAACCAAACTATTATACAGTCTAATTTTAGTCTTTAGGTGTATATGCCTATTTCTCCACACTCTCCATAGATTCTTAAAAGTCCCGTCAGCAATCCCTATTCGTCTGTTAATCTCATGCCGCACATCACCATTATCTGTTACATAGCTCCCAAGATAATTAAACTGTGACACCTGCTCAAGACTGCAACCATTCAGATTAACTGAATCACAGCCTGCCTGACCAATTTTCATCACTTTAGTTTTCTCTCTGTTTATAACCAAACCTACTCTACTACCAGTCTCATCAACAGCTCGAATGAAAGAGTTCATCTCATCAACATCATTTGCCAAAAGGGCTAAATCATCAGCATAATCTAAATCAGAAATTTTCGTATCTCCAGTCCATTTAAAGCCAAAATCTTTCCCTTGAAGTGAACTACATTCTAAAAATTTCTTTTTTCTCTCGTCTATGTTACATTCGTGCAAGTTTTCGTGTTTACTAACTCTGATCGTCTTCAGCGACTCATTGGCACCTGAACACCACAAGTGAACAGAGTGATGCTTCCCCAGCGAGCATCAAAACACAGATTGCTCGACCGCTCATCCCTCGCACAACTTAACTAAAAAGAATAAATGGCTGGACTAAACCGTTTGTTGCCGATTCGCCTCACCCCATCCGGGCACACCAGAGCACGGCACCGAGAACTGCGACTAAAGAGACATATGTCGATCTGACAAAGAGCAAGCGGCCGAGCCCCGTACGCCCCGCCCCCAAGATGAGCGCCAGTACGGGCCATTAGAGCGGCGGGCGGCCGCCATTAGTCGTGGCCCGCGGCGGCACGTGACTCTGCGCGGGACACGAGGAACTAGCATCTGGCACGGCACACTCGACTTTAATCCTCTCCTAATTTATCAAGAACAATGCGACGTCGAGAATCGGAGGAAGAAGTGGAGGGAAAGGGGGGGGAGTCGAGTGGGGGGAGAGGTGGCCTAGGATGTAAGAGAAGTAGGGGGATGAAGATGAACTAGAGAGAAGATGGGGAGGAAAGTGGCAATGTCGTTAGCGAGGGTTTGTTGGCGCTTGTCAAATCTCTACGGGATGGATCTATGACCTGCCGCTGCTGTGGGCTAGGGAGGGAGGGATGCTATTGCAGGCGACGGAGGATTTAAGCAGGAATGAAGAATCAAGTGCTGCCTGATTTCCGAGCAATGGCGAGTGTGCTATGGGGTCTTGCTGTGATAATGGTACCGCTTGTGTAAGGGAGCTCGAAATTGGCTCTTGGGTTGGCACCAGTCTAATTATACACAGAACTATTATATATGGCTTTTTTTTCTCTGGCCCTTTCTCTCTCTCAGAAATTTTCACTTTAATGAGTGAAAGTTATGAGTAAGCTGGTAATCTCGCTACTTACTATGTCCGTTATGTAACAGTAGTCGAACAGAGTGGATATGGAGTGTGAGTTTGAAACAGCAACTGTATGCTTTGAAATATAATTAGATCAGTTAGTTCCTTTAATGAAATGATTTCCGATCGATACGGTTGGACCCATTTTAGGAGAGCTAAGGAATTTTCTTGGAATAAGGAATTACGAATAATTCTGAAAATGATAGCTATTATTCCTTAAAGCTCTAAAAATGGTATCACTTAGGTAAGAGAACTTCAAATTGGCATATGAGCTATCAACAGTCTAAAATACGCAGGGACCCCCGATATAACGCGCATGTCGGGCGGGAAACAACACCCGCGTTATAAGGTGAACCGCGTTATACCGAACGGCGCGGTGGCGACACAATAAATTTCACACTGTAAGCTTTTCTTTTACTCATCATGCATACAATAATTAAACACTATTCAAAATACATGCAGGAACTCAATACATACACAATTACTCAATACGCAGTAACAATAAAATGCGATACTCACTAACGCCGCACGGACCTGTATAAACATGTTTGAACTTATCGCGAACATCGCCGGCGCTATAACCGAGGGCGCGGTATAGCGAGCAGCGCTATAACGAAGGTCCACTGTATATGTATAGCATTTTTTTAATTCTTTCAAAAATTTTCATGCTAATGAGTGAAATTTACTGTATTTTATGGAATATAAGAAGCACATTTACCCCAAAAAATTACCGTGCGTCATACATGTGAAATTCAGAGTCTTCCGTAGGCTGAGAAATCTCCTTATGAAACGCTAACAGCCATAACCACTGTTACCTAACAACGATAAGGATGGGTTTGCTTTTTTCTAAGCATATAAATGAACGTTCAAAAAAATCTTTTGATTTGCCCATTAATTTATTTGTCACATTACGAAATGAAGGGTCTCAGTCGGTAGCGCGTCAGGCTCGTAATCTGTAGTTCCCAGGTTCGAGTCCCAGCTGCGTCAGCGTTGAGATTTATCTCCGCAAAATTCCCCGCCCTGCCCACGGTCAGTAGGCGACACCGATGGGCTTGGAAAGGCCGCCGTCCGTCGGATGGGACGTTAAGCCGTGGCCCCGTGTGCGGGAGATCCATACCCTGTGCACGTTAAAGAACACGCTGGATGGCCTTGACGGGAGGCTACCATCTGTCTCCCAACAGCTGTTCCAGTGGGTCCCCTCCCACAACCTTCTCTGAGCCTTAGGGGTCCATGTGACCTGGCCATTTAGCCCATTGTGTGCAAAAAAGTGCCGCTCAGAGGTAAAACAACCCAACCCCAACCCCGTGCTCGGTGATAAAAGAGACAACGATGGGCTTGGAAAGGCCGTCATTCGTCGGATTAGATATTAAGTCATGGCAATATATTTATCACTTTTCTTACGGGAGAGCCATATAGGCCGCCGTCCGTCGGATGGGACGTTAAGCCGTGGCCCCGTGTGCGGGAGATCCATACCCTGTGCTCGTTAAAGAACACGCTGGATGGCCTTTACGAGAGGCTACCATCTGTCACCTAACAGCCGTTCAGTGAGTCCCTTTTCCCAAACCTTCTCTGAATACTTGGGGTCCTTGTGACCTGGCCACTCAGCCTATTGTGTGCGAAAAAGTTCCGCTCAGAGGTTATGCAACCCAACTCTAAAGAGCTTAAATGAAACTCTTACCAATCCCGGATATAATTATGTACTCTTTATTATAACTAATTATTTGCCCAATACGAAAAAAAAAATATTATACGAGTTCTTGAATCCGCTTCGAATCCGCTTTCGAATTCGGGTAAAAAGTAATCACTCAGACGTATATAAAATTGTTTTGGATTGTTTTACCTCTGAACGGCACTTTTTTGCACACCATGGGCTAAATGGCCAGGTCACATGGACCCCGAAGGCTCAAAGAAGGTTGGGGGAGGGACCCACTGGAACAGCTGTTGGGAAACAGATGGTAGCCTCCCGTCAAGGCCATCCAGCGTGTTCTTTAACGTGCACAGGGTATGGCTCTCCCGTACACGGGGCACACGGCTTAACGTCCCATCCGACGGACGGCGGCTTTTCCAAGCCCATCGGTGTTCCCTACTGACCGTGGGCAGGGCGGGGAATTTTTGTGGAGATAAATCTCAACGCTGACCCAGCTGGGACTCGAACCTGGGAACTACAGATTATGAGCCTGGCGCGCTACCGACTGAGCCACCCCCGTCCCTAGGAACTGTGAGTAGAGAGACTGCACTTAACACTATATAACATGTAACATCATATGTGAATATGAATTTCATGCTGTCAGAGAGACTATGTCTCAGGGTATTTTCTGTCAATGTCGTATTCCATTGAAATTGTTATTATCCCATACATATATACAGGATTTTATCTTAGCGTTTCATTACGAAAAACGTCTACTTAAGTTTCTTCTTGTTGCATACCATGATCGTGTATAACCATTTCAATATTTTCCATAAGGTTTCGGATTTCGAATCACGGTTTTGCCTATTGCAGTCTTTTCAAGAAACATAACTCCTGGTGTCGGCAAAGGTTTGAATATGGCACAATGCCTGAATATGGCACAATATGGAAGTGTCCCAATACATATTGGAAGGTAGTGTATATGGGTTGGGTTACCTCTGAGCGGCACTTTTTTGCACACCATGGGCTAAATAGCCTGGTCACATGGACCCCGAAGGCTCAGAGAAGGTTGGGGGAGGGGACCCACTGGAACAGCTGTTGGGAAACAGATGGTAGCCTCCCGTCAAGGCCATCCAGCGTGTTCTTTAACGTGCACAGTGTATGGCTCTCCCGCACACGGGGCCACGGCTTAACGTCCCATCCGACGGACGGCGGCCTTTCCAAGCCCATCGGTGTCCTCTACTGACCGTGGGCAGGGCGGGGAATTTTGCGGAGATAAATCTCAACGCTGACCCAGCTGGGACTCCAACCTGGGAACTACAGATTACGAGCCTGGCGAGCTACCGACTGAGCCACCCCGCCCTAGTAGTGTATATGAATTTAAATTTATCAGAGTGAAATTGTCCCTCGCTTTACAGTGAACAAAGAACATATCTTGAAGTATCTTGAAGTATTGAGAACATTAGTACACAAATCTTCGAAGATAGTTCTGTTTTTCATATGTTCTATGAATTTCAGAACAGAAACAACGGGATTGGATTGTCGTCTACTTTCAAAAATCGGATTGATGAGTCAGTTGGCTGTGATATGTAGGATTCGATTTTTTCATGTTTTTAGGACTACAATGAGAAAAATGTAAAGGCCAGAGAAATCTATCATCACATGTTCTTTACTGCCCACCAGAAAACGCAAGATAATATTTAGTCAAGAGACAGATCCTGTTTATCTCTATCTACCAAACAAAATTCTACGACAGTGAAGAGAATTTTAATCTTTACATCTATCAATCTTATCCCGATCCTCAGACAATACATTTTTTATTTCCTGTTAGTATCATTGCTCTGCCTGTTTGAAGAATTCGACTTTAACTAGTACAGTTCTGCAACAGAAGTAAACTTCGCAGATTTTTCGTTTCTGGATGTCAGGTTAATCCCAACAGAGCCATTTCAGTTTTTCCATTTCTAAATCTATTTAAACTGCGATTTTGAAGATTTCTGAGAAAGAGACAGACTAAACAAATTCGCTGTTTCGTATTAAAAATATCTCGTTTCGATTCATTATTAATCTGTTCTATTGCTAGTTTCTGATACCATCTTTTGATCTGTTTGCCATCGACGAATTGTTACTAATTTTTCCCCTTTTCTTACAGTTCCTTCTCCTGATCTTAAGTTCGTTAAGAAAATACATTTTAAGTGCAACAGACTTTGTCCTCTCATAATCTTTGCTTCTGTAATCTCCATATAGAATGATCCTCACTATTGTTAATTCCAGAAATAATGTTACATCTGAATTTGCTGACTTAATACAAAATCCTAAGCACTTCAACTGCGCTGCGAACTAATTTAAAAACTTCGCCTGTCTTACGATTAAACTTTCCAGAATTACAATTACTTGGAAAAAAGCGAGAAAAGACAGATGTACTCGTCTTTGCTTATTATTTCTACTACTTTTGATCCACATGCCCAATTTTATGTAAGCCCCGGCGTCACTACTTCTGTTCCTGAAGACTCTGTTCCTGACGACTCAGACTCACACACCCTAATTACCATGAAGTTCATCTTCGTTAAAAGTAATTGCTTTACGTCTCTAACATCACACCAGCTCTCCCTTTTATGATGCAGCAAAGGAATTCGACAAATTATTTATTTTCGTCAAGCCTAAAGCCACTGCAAACATTTCGATATGCTCATTATGCAAGGGCATTTTCAGTCAAGAGAAGTGGAAATAAAGGGCAAAAAAAATTGAACGAAGAACTGAAAATTTGGTGTTGAAACCGAAACAAATAATGCTTGAATAATTGCAAGTGATTTGAGTATTTTATTAATGTAAGGAAAGACCTTATGTTTGATTTTAATAATGGAATCAGTTATATTTTTATCAAAGTTGCTATTGCTGCATCTTATTCTATAAGCGTATTTTTCTAAAAAAAAACGTTGCAAATGTTGTCAGTATAACCATTTTATATCCTTTGTAAATATAAGGCGTACTGTGCGTGATTTCTTCTTTATTCTTTATTATAAAGAAGCAAAATTTTATTCCTGTACAAATGATTGGATTTTACGAGTGATGAGGAGTTTTCGATGCTGCCTTTAAAAATAATAAAATATTAAAGTGAAAGGAAATATTCAAAAGATGTTAAATTTTCGGTGCATGATTTCTGGGCCAGGGTCCGGAATTTCGTTAAGTGTAGTTGGATTGTTTCCCTTTTGGGAACTTTTCGCTCACAATGGGCTAAATGAGCAGGTGATAAAAAACACAAGGGCTCAAGACTGGGAAGGAGAAGATGTCTACTGGACAGCTGCTAGGAGGCAGAACACTCGCGTCATGGCTATCCAACATGTTCTTTAAAGTTCTTTAACGCGCACAGGGTGTCACTCTCGTGGCTTAGCATCCCATCCGACGAACGGGAGCCTTTCCAAACCCATTGATGTCTCCTTTCTCACCGAGTACAGAGTGTGGGTTACCGGAGATAAATCTCAACGATAGCAAGTTGGGACTCGAAACTGGAAACTCCAGATTATGGGAGGGGCGGGGGTGGCTCAATCGGTAGCGCGCCAGACTCGTAATCTGTAGTTCCCAGGTTCGAGTCCCAGCTGGGTCAGCGTTGAGATTTATCTCCGCAAAATTCCCTGCCCTGCCCACGATCAGTAGGGGACACCGATGGGCTTGGAGAGGCCGCCGTCTGTCGGATGGGACGTTAAGCCGTGGCTCCGTGTGCAGGAAAGCCATACCCTGTGCACGTTAAAGAACACGCTGGATGGCCTTGACGGGAGGCTACCATCTGTCTCCCAACAGCTGTTCCAGTGGGAACTCCCAACCTTCTCTGAGTTCCCAACAGTTCTCCCCCAACCTTCTCTGAGCCTACGGGGTCCATGTGACCTGGCCATTTAGCCCGTGGTGTGCAAAAAAGTGAAAGTAAAACAACCCAACCCAGATTATGGGTCTCGTCCTGGTGGACATCAAACTGAACCAAACCCTGCCCCTTACTTCTTGGTGATGATCAGCTGAGCATGGAAGAAAAAGTGAATGGGAATAATAAAGACATTAATGGGCACTGGAAGATTTGAAATAATCCACCGGATTG
The DNA here is from genome assembly GCA_038380435.1 of Ryuthela nishihirai. Lineage (NCBI taxonomy): Eukaryota > Metazoa > Arthropoda > Arachnida > Araneae > Heptathelidae > Ryuthela > Ryuthela nishihirai. The sequence goes on from JAWZYU010000016.1 coordinate 22,307,795, forward strand.
CAAATAATTCCCTATTGTCTGTGAATATGCATTTGCAAAGACCGCCTACAATTATCGGCGCCGAGGTCCAAATCCTTTGCAAATAACAGCAAGTGGACGATTGAAAAGGAGAGCAGCGAGATTCCTGACTGGAGATGTGAGCAGAAGTTATGTCCTTTGATGATAGAGATGCAGATGTGGATATATTACAATAGAAGCTGATGTGGAGCGGAGAGGACTTTTGTCTCATGTTGTGTGATTTGAAGGTTGTGACAACGTCGTAATTCTGATGTGAAAGATGCGAGGAGGGAAAATTAGCTGTTGTGATCTCATTGGTAGCAATGAGAATAAATATTAATGTTATTTGCCGAAAACATACGTCCCAGTGATTTCTCATATTGATAATTTCATCTCTACAAACGCATATTAACTTTGCGTGTTCCGAAATGCCCTCAAAATAGAAACGAAACGCAGAAGGATAGAAAAAAGTCGCCGGCAACATGTTTAATATAACCAATGCAATCAATGTTTAATGCAATCAATATTAGTACAATCAATTTTATTACAATCAATGTAATAAACCTTTAATGCAACCAATGAAATCAGTTTTTAATACAATCAATAAAAAGCAATTTTTAATACAACCAATGCAATTAATTATCAATACAGACGAATGGTCAGTGTGTTTGGCTATTGATAGTGCGTTATCTTTCTGCTGAGGTCCCAACATCCTCACAGAACTACAACTAAGGCGTATTAAAACTGACAGGCTCCTGTCAGACTCTGTGGCAAGCTGCTACTTGAGAAGATATAATAAATAAATAAATACCCCCTCAAGCAGCTGCTTGCCACATAGGTCTGACAGGAGCCTGTCAGTTTATATGCCATAGTAGAAGGTCTGTAAGGATGGAAGGACCTCAGCAGAAAAAGATATACGGTCGATGAAATCAGCGTTTAATACAATCAATGCAATCAGTGCAATCAATGTTTAAAACATCAATGCAATCAAGGCTATAAATGCTGCAGCATGTCGCTTGTTACTTCTCAGTTTTCTCTCTTCTTTTGGCGAATTTTGTCCACGTAAACAAAATTCTTTACAAATTACATTGTTTGTATTCAAGACTGATTATAATGATCGCATTAAAATTTATTATATTAAATATATATAATAAATTTTAATACAGTCATTGTAATCAACATTAAATACAATCATTTTAATAGAGTCAATTCAATCCATGCTTAATGCAATCAATGCAATTAATAGAATCAATGCTTAATACAATCATTTTAATACAATCAATGCTTAATACATTCAATGCGATTAATACAATCAATGCTTAATATATAATGGGGCGGGGGTGGCTCAGTCGGTAGCGCGCCAGGCTCGTAATCTGTAGTTCCCAGGTTCGAGTCCCAGCTGGGTCGGCGTTGAGATTTATCTCCGCAAAATTCCCCAATCTGCCCACGGTCAGTAGGGGAAACCGATGGGCTTGGAAAAGCCACCGTCCGTCGGATGGGACGTTAAGCCGTGGCCCCGTGTGCGGGAGAGTCATACCCTGTGCACGTTAAAGAACACGCTGGATGGCCTTGACGGGAGGCTACCATCTGTCTCCCAACAACTGTTCCAGTGGGTCCCCTCCCCCAACCTTCTCTGAGCCTTCGGGGTCCATGTGACCTGGCCATTTAGCCCATGGTGTGCAAAAAAGTGCCGCTCAGAGGTAAACCAACCAACCAACCAGTGCTTAATACAATCATTTTTAATACATTCAATGCAATTAATACAATCAATTGATGCCTTTTATGTAATTGGGGAAAGTGCTTCCGAAACTCCCTCCGTTATTTGTGGACACTGTACAATCATTGCTGTCAATGTTTAATAAAATCAACGCAATCAAAGTTTAATATAATTGATGCAATAAATGGAGAATAAATGGACTCGATGAAATGAACTATTTAATTACAGCCGTTCAATTCATCTCAGTTAGGGTTAAAAAATTAAATCATTTTCAGAACTCAATTTCATTTAAACAGGTTTAAACTAAAAAAATTGCCGATTGGTGTGGTTAACTCATATTACCTTACTTCGCCTGTTAGTAGCGTTTAGGTGTTTATCATCATTTTAGTACAATCACTGTAATCACTGTTTAACGTAATCAATTTTAATACAAATAATTTCAATTAATGATTAACGCAATCAGTAACAATAAGTCATTTTTTATTACAACCAATGCAATCCATATTCAATTACATGAATTTTTAATACAACCACTGCGATCAATGCAATCAGTGCAGTTTTCGAGGTTAGCTCAGTCGGTAGCGAGTCAGGCTAGTAATCTGCAGTTCCCGTGTTCGAGTTCCACCTTTGCTGAGTTGAGATTTATCTCCGTTAAACTCCCACTCTTTCCTCGATCAAAAAGAGAACACCGATGGTCTTGGAAAGGCCACCGTCCGTCACATAGGACGCAAGGCCATGGTCCCCGTGCAGGAGAGCCATACACGTGCACATTAAAGAACACGCTGGACGATCTTGAAGGGTTGGGTTGTTTAGGTTGTTTTATCTCTGATCGGCACTTTTTGCACACCATGGGCTAAATGTCCAGGTCACATGGACCCCAAAGGCTCAGAGAAGGTTGGGGGAGAGGACCCACTGGAACAGCTATTGGGAGACAGGTGGTAGCCATCCGTCAAAGCCATCCAGCGTGTTCTTTAACGTGCACATGGTACAGCTCTCCCGCACACGGGGCTACGGCTTAACGTCCCATCCGAAGGACGGCGGCCTTTCCAAGTCCATCAGTGTCCCCTACTGATCGTGGGCAGGGCGGGGAATTTTGCGGAGATAAATCTCAACGCTGACTCAGCTGGGACTCGAACCTGGGAACTATAGATTACGCGCTACTGACTGAGCCCCCCCCCCCACCACCACCACCACCACCACCGATCATGAAGGGAGACTTCTACCTGTGAGTGCCTTATTTTATTATTTATCTAACATTACACGCCTCTGGGGTTAGTTGAACACTTCTACCTGAAAGCAATTAAAAAAGAGAAATACTTAGAAAATGTAAATGCAATAATATCATTACATATAAACTTAGAGAAATACACAATGTAAAAAAAAATCTTGCATATATATATAACAAAAATATACCAAAGAAGATAATTCTTATATTTATGACAGAAAACTAGAAAATGTTCTTTGGCTGAATCAGATATTTATATCCTATAGAACATAAACGAAATCGAAGTTCAAACTTATACTCTATTATATAGTATTCAATCTCGTAAGAAACCAATTAAAAGTTGGAAGATAACCAATTTTTAGAATTATCGGGATTCAAAAAATTTTGTAGTGTATATTCAGTTAGATTACATTTGTAACGAAGTGCTTCAAAAACGTTTTTTCGGGCTTCATCATACTTTTCACAATTTAGCAACACATGGGAAACAATCTCTTTAACTTGACAGATGCTACACAAATCGGACTGGCTCTTCTTGATTTAAAAAAAAATAGTTATTAAGTACAGCAGTACCTACACGCAGCCTTATGATTTTACTAATATCTTGTCTACTGAAATTATATTGCTTAAAAAATGAAATATTTTCATCAAGATAATATCTAAAGTTACTATTAATTGGAGCATGAAATTTGAAATATGTAATAAGTTCTTGAATTTATTTAATTTTCCTTTTAAGACATATGACAAATGAAGGTAAAGCTGTAGATGTTTGTAAATTAATAGCATCCTTAGCTATTTTGTCCACCTTCTCATTGCCTACCACTCCACAGTGACTAGGCAACAATTGAAGAATAATATGATTATCTTTTATAACAGATTTAGTGTATATTTGAAAATATATATTATGATCTTATAATGATTATTATAAATATCATTTTCCAAGGCCAACAAAGCTACTTTGCAATCTGTTAACAACAACACATTTTCATTAAGTAAATTTATTTCAACCCATGTAATTGCCTTGTATATGGCAAAAAATTCAGCCTGCAAAATAGTAGCATTTGCTAAAAATTTAAATTGTTCAAAAACATTTTTGGCTGGTGTGGTTAGCGCGCTTGGCTACTGATCTACGGGACCTGGGTTCGAGCCCCGGGTTAAGGCATGGATGTTCGTGTTGTTTTCTGCTGAGATCCTGCCATCCTCTCAGATCTTCTACTGTGGCATATAAACTGACAGGCTCCTGTCAGACCTCTGTGGCAAGCAGCTGCTTGAGGGGGTATTATTTATTATGTCAGAAGCAGATGTAGTAATATTTTCATTGGGGAAGTAAGCCCCATCAGTAAATATCTGTAAAAATTTATCATATTCGTTATCAATGAAGGATTCAGTTATAATCTTTAAGACTTTTTGATCCATATCACTTTTTTTGTTACATTAGGAATACTTTCTTTAATACTTGGACACTGCAAAGTCCAAATAGGATCTTTTTTATATAAATCACTTTTATTTTTAATTTCCAAAATTTGACAAAAATATGTCTTTTTTAATATAAGTTATTAGGAGCAGAAAATTCGTAATTCTTTTCTGTACTCCTACTTATCAAAAAAAAAATGCTCTTTATGTTTGAGCTGTAACCTTGTACAGTCGCTCAAAAAAGTATCCGAACACTGTGGGTGATTACAGAATTCAGAAAAAATAACTGGCAACGATTTTTTTTTAGAAATTAGTGATCTGGCAACCTTCGTGTCACGTGACACGAAGGTTGCCAGATCACTAATTTCTAAAAAAACTGCACACGCTCCAGTTTGCTGTGAACGGTAACTGGAGCGTGTACAGTTGCTGTACACGCTCCAGATATTTTTCCTGAATTCTGCAATCACGTGACATGAAGGTTGCCAGATCACTAATTTCTAAAAAAATCGTTGCCAGATATTTTTTCTGAATTCTGTAATCACCCACAGTGTTCAGATACTTTTTTGAGCGACTGTACAATCCTTAATGAGCAAAAATTTTGCTCTAATTTTAAAAACTGGCAGATTTGTTTCTGTCAAAAGAGAAAGATTGGGGATACCTCTCAGTAAACTCGAAGCAAGTCTAATAAACTTATTGTGCAAGATATTTAACTGGTTAAATTTATAGTCTGATATTCCCACCAACAAACTAAGACCATACTTCAACTTTGGTCTAACCAAATTTTTATAAAGATATTTTGCTAAGCATTCGGCAAAATTAAAGAGTTTATTTCCAGTCGTACAAACTTTTGGTAAATGTTTATTCCATTTGAATCTGGAGTCTAAGATTACTCCTAAATACTTACGTTGATCTGTATTAGGCAACAAGTCATGATTAAGGCAAAGATTTAGTTGAGGAATAACAGCTTTAATCCTTACAAAAGGCACGACTAATGACTTCTCTGCATTTATTTCAAGTGCTATTTGTCACAGTATAAAATGAATGTTTTTGACTGCTTATCGAAGTGTTTTTTTTCCACATCTTTGTACTATTTTTCTATTGCCCATAAGGTAAGGTCATCGGCATAAATTGAATAGTTAACGTTTTTATTAATAGATTCAGTTAGATTATAAAGATATATATTGAAAAGTGTGGGTGATAAAAAGCGAGCCTATGAAATTCCATTATACATTTTAAGTGTATTTGAGTAAACATTATCAAGTTTAACCTGATAGTTCTTATTAGTAAGGTAAAACTTGATAAAGGACTACATCTATCCAGAAACTCCTATTTTGCTAAGTTTGTATAAAAGCCCAGTAATCCATATTGAGTCAAAAGCAGCTGTAAGGTCAAAATAAATTGCAGACACTTCCTTTTTATGGTGTAAAGCATTTTTAACATATCCAACAAGATGAATAAAACAGTTCATAGTTGACCTGTCTCTTCTAAATCCATGGAAATAATCAGAGAAGATATTTTTTTCATCAAGAAACCATAGAAGTCTTTTCAAAATTAACGTTTCAAAAATTTTAAGAACGTTAGAAGTCAAAGATACAGTCTATATGACTTTAATTCTTTTGCTGGTTTATTAGGTTTAAGCATGAAAATTAAATTCACAATTGACCAAGAAGAAGGATATTGTTTGCTAGTCCAAATATTATTTAAAACATCTAGAATTTTTTTCCGTTTTTTGGGAAGTGATTTCAGAAATTTATATGAAATATTGCCATCCCCACAAGCAGATTTTACTTTAACTTTATTTAAAGCGCATTGCATTTCATAATATGTGAAATCCATATCCAGCATGGAATTGGCAAGCGGAATATTTTCATTAAATGTTTCAATTTCTAGTTCAATATTCCTATCATTTACATAAGTAGGAATTCGTTTTGGAAAAGGTAGGTTTTTTGGAAAATAAATTTGCAGTTTCAACTGTTGATATATTTTTTTTAATGGAGATTTGTTTCCATGGGAATTTTTGTTCTTTTGGTTTAATTATGGAGTTAAAAGTTCTCCAAATACTATGTACTGTTGAATTGACATTCGTTTCTACAGAATTCTTGCCAGGAAGACCTGTAATGCTCTTTTAACTTCCTACTTACAAGAGCAACAATTCTCCTGTACCTTAAAATATCTTGGAAATTTCTAGATCGTTTGGCTTTTTTTTCTGCCATCCATCTTATGGCTATAATTCTGTTTAGATACCAAAAATTTGAATGTAGTGTAGGTATTTTGTTTTTTATTTTACACCAGTCTGACCCAAAAAAAAATGTTTCATCTGTAATACGATAACTTACTTCAACATTTAATACACGATCTAACGTTTACAATTTGTTTTAAGTCTTGGCTGGTTTTGGGATACAAAGTTATGTTTCCATTAAAGGCAATTTTTTTTTTATTTACGACATATGGGACAGAGAAGAATCCTAGAAGCTACTCCTAGTAATGTAACAGGCCTTCTCATACAAGGACATGCCCTACTAAGACCTAAGTCACTGTTGACCGGGGCGGGGGTGGCTCAGTCGGTAGCGCGCCAGGCTCGTAATCTGTAGTTCCCAGGTTCGAGTCCCAGCTGGGTCAGCGTTGAGATTTATCTTCGCAAAATTCCCCGCACTGCCCACGGTCAGTAAGGGACACCGATGGGCTTGGGAAGGCCCCGTCCGTCGGATGGGACGTTAAGCCGTGGCCCCGTGTGCGGGAGAGCCATACCTGTGCATGTTAAAGAACACGCTGGATGGCCTTGACGGGAGGCTACCATCTGTCTCCCAACAGCTGTTCCAGTGGGTCCCTTCCCCCAACCTTCTCTGAGCCTTCGGGGTCCATGTGACCTGGCCATTTAGCCCATGGTGTGCAAAAAAAGTGCCGCTCAGAGGTAAAACAACCCAACCCACTGCTTTAGTTAGAGCTAACACAACACACAAAGTTTGCCTTGCGGGAACAGTCGCTAGCTGTCTAACCACTATGCCAGTTAAGGTTATTCCCATAAATATCTTTGTCAAGGAATCTGAAGAAGTAATCTGTAATTTCTTCACAGTCTAATGAAGACAGTTTGATGTTGTTATTGTAAAAAATTATACTGAGTTTCACTCCATCGGTATTCTGAGACTGAAAAGGAAAAATAATGCTGTTACGACAGATGAACGAGCAGCAGTGACTTCATGACAAAACGTGACAACGCTCGTGTGTGCTCCTGCGTGAGATTCATTTTTAGCCAACGAATTAGAACTTAGAACAATTCGGAAGAATGAAAATGGGAGAAATGTAATGCAGTAAGTGTGGTATTGTGAAAGATGAGGAAGTTCATCTGAGTATTTACGCGTTAAGTGTGTTAAAGTTATAGAGATCTGAAAGGACGTTCAGATAGTCTGAATCAGTGCGCGATAAGTGAAAATAGGAAGTATATTTATTGGTGTGTGCGCAGATGCTTGTTTTTGTGTTGTTAGTAACATAAATTTAGTGATCTAGCACAGGAAGAATTCTTTATACCTGGTGTATAAGGTAGCCGTCTGGTGACCGAGTGGTTAGTGTGCTTGGCTACTGATCTAAGGGACCTGGGTTCGAGCCCCAGATAAGGCATGGACGTTTGTGTTGTTTTTCTGCTAAGGTCCTGCCATCCTCACAGACCTTCTACTATGGCATATAAACTATCAGACCTCTGTGGCAAGCAGCTGCTTGAGGGGTATTTATTTTATTATTATGTAAGGTATTTAAGAGATAAGTCAGACTAAGTGAAGAGTTAGTATTTTAGTAGAACAGACAGAGCTGGTGTTGTATGCTCTGTGGAAAAGGTTAATGACTTATGTTTGATAGCAGTCATTTTTTATAAGTTTCTTCATCCCTATTCTTGTAATAATTTGCATTGTATTGTAATTTGTTTGAAAATATACTATTGATACTCACGCTCAGTGCCTATCCATTTAAAAATTCGCAACAATACCATCTTCAAGATTAGCATTAGGTTCAATATGAACACATTCTTCATCGGAATCAGAATTGACATCTGACTCTGCATAATGAGTTTTAGATGAAGTTGTAGGCAAATTATGATCGACAAGTGAATGATGAAAGTAATTTTGAATGGATCGCTGCGAACTTGGAGAACTTAATGAAGCAAATTTACCTCATACTTGAAGAAGACATCAAAACAATATGGCGAAATATTACAATAACAACCTACCTCAAATCGCGACAAATAATTCGACTCACTCTAGACAAGAAAGCAGAACTAAATGGCAATATTTACTATATTAATTCACCAAAAAAATCGCGCACAAACTAATAAATCTATTGATCAGTTCACTGCCCTGAGAGTCCCCAATCTTCTCTGATCTCTTGGGATCTTTGTGGCCTGTACATTTAGCCGATTGTTTGCGAAAAAAGTGCCGCTCAGTAGTTTCCATTTATATTCAAAGAACAAAAATCATTAATAAAAATGAGAAAATTACTGGACCTAAGACTGGCCCTTGAGGTACGCCATATGTAGCAGTCATTTCAGAACTAATAATGCCATGAATTTTTACAACCTGTGTTCTGCTATGTAAATAACTTCTGAACCATCGTAGAATAGTCTCCCTAATTCTAATTTGCTCAGTTTACACAGTAAAATCTTATATGACACAGTCTCAAATGTCGAGGAAGACAGTAAGAGTTTGTTTATTTTTGTCTAAAAAAAAACACCCCTCAAGCAGCTGCTTGCCACAGAGGTCTGACAGGAGCCTGTCAGTTTATATGCCACAGTAGAAGGTCTGTGAGGATGGCAGGACCTCAGCAGAAAAACAACACAAACGTCCATGCCTTATCCGGGGCTCGAACCCAGGTCCCGCAGATCAGTAGCCAAGCGCGCTAACCACTCGGCCACGGGACGGCTTATTTTTGTCTATATTTTTATAAATGATCTTAACAAAGTTGAGTAAGGCATCCTCTTCACCGAAACCATTCTTAAATCCAAACTGATTTGGTGAAAAAAAAGTTGCAGTTTGACCAGTTTTTGTAAAACATTCAAATTTAAAACACTCCTACTCTTACAGAACTGAAAAATCTATAACTGATACGTTTTAAAGCTTCTTTTGTTTGTTATGTTAAGTTAATTATGACAACTTCGCTGTGCCAATTTTGCTGATCATTACTTATTAAGTGTTCTATCAGTGGAGAAACAAAAAAATTAAAAACACTGAACGAACCGAAGAGCCCGCCACTGATTCTACAAAAATCCATTGTAAAAATAATCTGAGAAAACAAATTTTATAAAATGCAAATTTAATATACCTTATAAAGTGCAAAAAAACCCTCCATACTGCGAAATATCTTCCGTCACCTTGAGGTTGACGAGCGCACACCGCACAATACTCCCATCCACACTTCCTCCGCCAGATGCACGTGTGTGTCAGCCAGCCTCCATGCCTCTCGACACCACCTCCTCTCGTTCCCTGGTGAATGCCCCTTGTCGCGGCTACGCTGCTCATTGTATCTCGCTTGATTACTCTCTTAACAGGATTTCTGACGTGCTAATTGGCCAGTAATTGATTTCGCCCATGCTGACTCTCCTTGGAGGACCGACCGGAACCACATTCACGCACACACACAGGCACACACGGACAAGCACACGTGAAAGAGGGCGGCCTTATCTCCCCTGCTTCCCGCAGTTGTCGGTCGACAAGTCGTTCTTCAGTCACGCCTGTCTCCACCATTTCCTCCGCCAAACAAAGTTAAAGATGTCTGATAGGCCGTAGATGAACCAAAACGAGTTAGTTTGTTGAATAATTTGGGCGACAAATTGATTCAATTTGCGTCGGCAGCGAAGACCGTTCGCTGGCGTCGAACTATTCTATGGCGAAAGCGCGTAACCTTATCAGCTCCCCGGCGCGTGCTTTCTCGCCCAGCCGTCGCGCACGTACATCCTCCCCCATTCTGGCGTCTTGTTACCGTCGCTGATAACGTCGAAACGCCCCTAAACGATTCTTGTTTAGACACAAAAGATTGGCATACGTGTGTGCCGTTCTAAGCAGCGAGTCAGACGAGTTCTGCTTCTCCCTTCTCGTTCTCTCTCTCTCCCACTTTCGCTCTATTCTCGTCCTCAGCTCCTCCGTTCGCTCCTCGTGCTCCTTGCTCACCGATGTGGGTCGACGAGGCCATTGTTGCATCACTCAGTGGGATGATTTCCGATGCCCACAGCTCCGCGGGTACCACCACCACCGCAAATGTCACGCGGCGTTTATTGACGTCGATGACTATCTAGGGTTGTCAAAATCATCGCTCTCCGTTAAAGAAGCAAAAAAGTCCTTCAACTCAAACCTCTGTCCAACCCGTATGCAAGCCTCAAGAAGACAGTTTACCTGAATAATTTACATTAAAAATATATTAAAACTCAAATTATAATAAATGGTTCACCAAAATAAATGTGATTTTAGAAGTATGTTTAATGATTACTTCCTATTTAAAAAAAAGTTTTCAAAGTTAACTACTGCGACTCCTATTAAATGCTCCAGCTTCAATAACCTTTTAAATCAGGAATACTTTTGCGGAAAAAATGCGTTTCGCCGATGAGTGGGATCCGAACCCAAGTTTCCCAGTTCTTACCAGCTGTTCTAAAGCCCTAAATTATTACTAGCTAGATTTTTTATCAGCAAACTGTGACTTTAAATTTTCCCGTTTTTCACTTCCTTGTTGCCAGTATTATATTATCTATTATCGGGAACATTCCAATATAGCTCAAAATAAGTTGTTCGGTTGTTTTACCTCTGAATGGCACTTTCTTGCACACAATGGCCTGGGGCGGTGGTGGTGGCTCAGTCGGTAGCGCGCCAGGCTCGTAATCTGCAGTTCCCAGGTTCGAGTCCCAGCTGGGTCAGCGTTGAGATTTATCTCCGTAAAATTCCCCGCCCTGCCTACGGTCAGTAGGGGACACCGATGGGCCTTAGAAAGGCCGCCGTCCGTCGGATGGGACGTCAAGCCGTGGTCCCGTGTGCGGGAGAGCCATACCCTGTGCACGTTACAGAACACGCTGAATGGCCTTGACGGGAGGCTACCATCTGTCTCCCAACAGCTGTTCCAGTGGGTCCCCTCCCCCAACCTTCTCTGAGCCTTCGGGGTCCATGTGACCTGGCCATTTAGCCCATGGTGTGCAAAAAAGTTCCGCTCACAGGTAAAACAACCCAACGTTAAAGAACATACTGGATGGCCTTGACGGGAGGCTACCATCTGTCTCCCAACAGCTGTTCCAGTGGGTCCCCTCCCCCAACCTTCTCTGAGCCTTCGGGGTCCATGTGACCTGGCCATTTAGCCCATGGTGTGCAAAAAAGTGCCGCTCAGAGGTAAAACAACCCAACCCAACACAATGGGCTAAATGGTCATGTCACAAAAACTCCAGGGCTCAGAGAAGGTCGGACGAATGGAACTCGCTGTATAGCTATTAGAAAACTGATGGAAGTCTCCCATTAAAGCATATGGTGTGTTATTTAACGTGCTCAGCTATGGCTCTCCTGAACATGGAGCCACGGACCATGTGACAGACTTTCTAAAATTCATCGATGGTCTCTTTAGGACCAAAGTCAGGGTGGAAGTTCATCAGAGATAAATTTCAACCCTGACCCTGGTGGGACTCGAACCTGGGAATTACAGATAATGAGACTCGTGCACCAACCCCTGATCCAATCACTGCCCTTTTCAGAATATGTGTTAATAAAGATGTCACAGATGCTAAAGCGTTATTGATGCAAGAATCAATTAATAGTAAATGCAAAGACTAACTTTTGACATAAAGAATCCAATAAATACTTTTATGGAAAAATGGCGCCACAGCCGATAAGGTTGGGAAAATCAGGAACCTTCGTGTCACGTGACACGAAGGTTGCCAGATCTCTAATTTCTAAAAAAAATCGTTCCAGATATTTTTTCTGAATTCTGTAATCAACCATAGTGTTCGGATACTTTTTTAATATATATAATGCGTATGAATATATAATGCAATGAATATGGAGCGTGTGCAGTTACCGTTCACAGCAAACTGGAGCGGTTGCGGGTAATGTTCACAGCACATTGGATCGTGTGAGCTCACAAAGACCTGTATCGTGTGGGCTCACTCACGGAAATATTGAGCGTGTGCAGTTACCGTTCACAGCAAACTGGAGCGGTTGCGGTTAATGTTCACAGCACATTGGATCGTGTGAGCTCACAAAGACCTATATCGTGTGGGCTCACTCACGGAAATATTGAGCGTGTGCAGTTACCGTTCACAGCAAACTGGAGCGTGTGCAGTAACTGCACACGCTCCAGTTTGCTGTGAACGGTAACTGGAGCGTGTACAGTTGTTGTACACGCTCCAGATATTTTTTCTGAATTCTGCAATCAACCATAGTGTTCGGATACTTTTTTGAGCGACTGTATCGGCTCAATCGGTAGAGCGCTAGTCTTCTAATCTGCAGCTCCCAGGTTCGAGTCCCAGCTGGGCCAGCGTTGAGATTTATGTCCGCAAAATTCGCAGCCCTGTCTCAACAGGTAGGGGACACCAATGAGCTTGTGAAGTCCGCCGTCCATCGGAGGGGCCGTTAAGCCGCAGTGGCCCCATGTGCGGGAGAACCACACCCTGGGCAAGTTAAAGACCACGTTTGATGGCTTTGATGGGAGGCTACCATCTCTCTCCTAATAACTGTCCACTCGGTCATCGTTTCCCAAACCTTCTCTGAGCCTTTGGGGTACTTGTGACCTGACAATTTAGCCAATTGTGAGCAAAAAAAAGTGCTGCTCAGAGGCAAAAGTCCAGTTCAAGACTATGCAATGTTTTAATTCGCAAAAAAAATTAAGACACGAGAAATATTAAATGAAGAACCTAATTCAACGGGATAAAAACAGCCTCTCAGTTACTTCAGACTATTGAACCAATCAAATGCAGTGATAAATACAACAGATAAAAACGAAACTGTGGGGGTCAAATCGTTAGCGTGTTTATGAGTTGGGTTGTTTTACCACTGAGCGGCACTTTTTGCACACAATGGGCTAAATGGCCAATTCACAAGGACCCCGAAGCCTCAGAGAAGGTCGAGGGAGGGGACCCACTGGAACAGCTGTTGGGAGACAGATGGTAGCTTCTCGTCAAGGCCATCCAGCGTGTTCTTTAACGCGCACAGGGTATGGCTCTCCGCATACGTGGCCGTAGCTTAACGTCCCATCCGACGGACAGCGGCCTTTCCAAGCCCATCGGTGTCCCTTACTGACCGTGGGCAGGGCGGGGAATTTTGCGGAGAAAAATTTCAACGCTGACCCAGCTGGAACTCAAACCTGAGAACTGCAGATTACGAGCCTGGCGCGCTACCGACTGAGCCACCCCCGCCCCCAGCGTGTTTATGATTTACAAGTACTCTCACATATGACCCCTAAATAGAGTACTGATTTTTGCTTTCTGATGCCCCGAGTAAGGCATGGATCTGACAACCTGATATCAGATTTGTGTGGAAAGCAGCTGTTTAAGGGGATATTTATTAATTTTTATAACACTAGAAGGCGAATTTACCCACCATCTAAATCAATACATAATCCTAAATCTAAACCAAACTATGGCGATATTTTAACTGTTTTCGCAGCTTATAGATTATGCTTAACAAATATTCTACGCATTAATGTTTGAGTTTCGTAAAAAATATAGTGACGATTGTAACTTTCTTTTAAGCAACCATACCTTTTAGTGTATGTCAATATTTTTTTTTAAAAAAGACGGTTTTATAAACATAGCCGTCTCATGGCCGAGTGGTTCGCGCGCTTGGCTACTGATCTAAGGGACCTGGGTTCGAGCCCCGGGTAAGGCATGGCTGTTTGTGTCGTTTTTTTGCTGAGGGCGTGCCATCCTCTCAGACCTTCTACTACGGCATATAAACTGACAGGCTTCTGTCAGACCTCTGTGGCAAGCAGCTGCTTGAGGGGGTATTTATTTTTATTTTGCTTTTTTATAAACATATGATTGAAATGTTCAAACTTCCAGTTAATGTTATATCAAGATTCGAAAGATGCATTGAAACTCGCTTGAATTGCATCTTATAGAAACAAACGTTTCCGTATTCATGCGCCGTGACTTAAATAATGAGCAGTTAGTGATGCGTACAAGGGTTGGGTTGGATTGTTTTACCTCTGAACGGCACTTTTTTTGCACACCGTGTGCTAATTGACCAGGTCACATGGACCCCGAAGGATCAGAGAAGGTTGGGGAAGGGGACCCACTGGAACAGCTGTTGGGAGACAGATGGTAACCTCCCGTCAAGGCCATCCAGCGTGTTCTTTAAAGTGCACAGGGTATGGCCCTCCCGCACACGGGGCCACGGCTTAACGTCCTATCCGACGGACGGCGGCCTTTCCAAGCCCATCAGTGTCCCCTAATGACCGTTGGCAGGGCGGGGAGTTTTGTAGAGATAAGTCTCAACGCTGATGCGTACAAGGTTTTGCTAACTAGAATACTCTAGCATAGTAATGCACAAATGTTTTTGATATTCGAATTGAAAAATATTATCAAAATATATATAAAATATATGCATATATTTATGTAAGAAAAATTTTGTTTTCTGCGGGCAATAGTTGGAACTGGGGTTCAAAAAAAAAAACTGCAAAAAATTTAACTTTGTTCATTACATTTTACTTGTCATATCTATAGGTACAAAATAATAAGATAAAAATTAAATATTAATATAAAGTTTATTTTAACGTTAAAACTGAAGTTGTCCAACCAGCATGTGAAGGATGTTATTGGATCCCAGAAATGTGATGCGGAACATTCGACTTCAATGACGTTGCAGACAGTTGTATGATGTTATTCAAATTTTAGTCGTTGATCTTATTAAAACACTCTTTATTTTTATCTGCTACCAGTTGTTGGGTTGGGTTGTTTTACCTCTGAGCGGCACTTTTTTGCACACCATGGACTAAATGGCCAGGTCACATGGACTCCGAAGGCTCAGAGAAGGTTGGGGGAGGGGACCCACTGGAACAGCTGTTGGGAGACAGATGGTAGACTCCCGTCAATGCCATCCAGCGTGTTCTTTAACGTGCACAGGGTATGGCTCTCCCGCACACGGGACCACGGCTTAACGTCCCATCCGACGGACGGCGGCCTTTCTAAGCCCATCGGTGTCCCCTACTGACCGCAGGCAGGGCGGGAATTTTACGGAGATAAATCTCAACGCTGACCCAGCTGGGACTCGAACCTGGGAACTACAGATTACGAGCCTGGCGCGCTACCGACTGAGCCACCCCCGCCCCATCTGCTACCAGATAAGCAACCGATGTTATTTTATTGAAATGTCATGGAACAGGAAAACTTTAGAGCTAATAATACAATTTTAATCAAGAATATGAATATAATTTTTTGTAGCCGACCATTTATGTTTAAATATAAGTATTTGCTATTATTCTTAAAAACAAATATTAACTAAATTCATCGAGTAGATTTTTTTGGGTGGCTTAGTTTCATAGCCATTACTGATACTACCCCACTGTCACCCACTTTATTCTGTGTCTGCTATTTGTTCTCAAACCATTAAGCGGTCGTCTGTTATTCGCTAATGTGTCGTTGATTCGCGAAACAATGCCGAAAACAAAGCAATCTTTTCGTATACAATATGCTTCTTAAAGTTGTGACGACTCCTTTCTCTAACTTCTTCATTTTATATCATCAAACCACCTAATAGAGAAGATAATTAGTCTGAAAGTAAATGTCTGATAATTAAAGACTAAAGTGTCTGAAAGTAAGTGTCTGATAATTAAAGACATAAGTGTCTGAAAATAAGTGTCTGATATTTAAAGATATAAGTGTCTGATATTAAAGATATAAGTGTCTGATAATTAAAGACAAGTGTCTGAAAGTAAGTGTCTGATAATTAAAGACATAAGTGTCTGAAAGTAAGTGTCTGATATTTAAAGACATAAGTGTCTGAAAGTAAGTGTCTGATAATTAAAGACATAAGTGTCTGAAAGTAAGTGTCTGATAATTGAAGACATAAGTGTCTGAAAGTAAGTGTCTGATAATTAAAGACAAGTGTCTGAAAGTAAGTGTCTGATAATTAAAGACATAAGTGTCTGAAAGTAAGTGTCTGATATTTAAAGACATAAGTGTCTGAAAGTAAGTGTCTGATAATTAAAGACATAAGTGTCTGAAAGTAAGTGTCTGATAATTGAAGACATAAGTGTCTGAAAGTAAGTGTCTGATAATTAAAGACATAAGTGCCTGAAAGTAAGTGTCTGATATTTAAAGACTTAAGTGTCTGAAAGTAATTGTCTGATAATTAAAGACATAAGTGTCTGAAAGTAAGTGTCTGATAATTAAAGACATAAGTGTCTGATAATTAAAGACTTAAGTGTCTGAAAGTAATTGTCTGATAATTAAAGACATAAGTGTCTGAAAGTAAGTGTCTGATAATTAAAGACATAAGTGTCTGAAAGTAAGTGTCTGATAATTAAAGACTTAAGTGTCTGAAAGTAATTGTCTGATAATTAAAGACATAAGTGTCTGAAAATAAGTGTCTGATATTTAAAGATATAAGTGTCTGAAAATAAGTGTCTGATAATTAAAGACTTAGGTGTTTGAAAGTAATTGTCTGATAATTAAAGACATAAGTGTCTGATATTTAAAGATATAAGTGTCTGAAAGTAAGTGTCTGATAATTAAAGACTTAGGTGTTTGAAAGTAATTGTCTGATAATTAAAGACATAAGTGTCTGAAAATAAGTGTCTGATAATTAAAGACAAGTGTCTGAAAGTAAGTGTCTGATAATTAAAGACTTAAGTGTCTGAAAGTAAGTGTCTGATAATTAAAGACATAAGTGTCTGAAAGTAAGTGTCTGATAATTAAAGACAAGTGTCTGAAAGTAAGTGTCTGATAATTAAAGACATAAGTGTCTGAAAGTAAGTGTCTGATATTTAAAGACATAAGTGTCTGAAAGTAAGTGTCTGATAATTAAAGACATAAGTGTCTGAAAGTAAGTGTCTGATAATTGAAGACATAAGTGTCTGAAAGTAAGTGTCTGATAATTAAAGACATAAGTGTCTGAAAGTAATTGTCTGATAATTAAAGACATAAGTGTCTGAAAATA
This sequence comes from Ryuthela nishihirai, assembly GCA_038380435.1. Classification (NCBI taxonomy): domain Eukaryota; kingdom Metazoa; phylum Arthropoda; class Arachnida; order Araneae; family Heptathelidae; genus Ryuthela; species Ryuthela nishihirai. Next base: position 22,325,250 of record JAWZYU010000016.1, read on the forward strand.
AGTGTCTGATATTTAAAGATATAAGTGTCTGAAAATAAGTGTCTGATAATTAAAGACTTAGGTGTTTGAAAGTAATTGTCTGATAATTAAAGACATAAGTGTCTGAAAATAAGTGTCTGATATTTAAAGATATAAGTGTCTGAAAATAAGTGTCTGATAATTAAAGACTTAGGTGTTTGAAAGTAATTGTCTGATAATTAAAGACATAAGTGTCTGAAAATAAGTGTCTGATAATTAAAGATATAAGTGTCTGAAAATAAGTGTCTGATAATTAAAGACTTAGGTGTTTGAAAGTAATTGTCTGATAATTAAAGACATAAGTGTCTGAAAATAAGTGTCTGATATTTAAAGATATAAGTGTCTGAAAGTAAGTGTCTGATAATTAAAGACTTAGGTGTTTGAAAGTAATTGTCTGATAATTAAAGACATAAGTGTCTGAAAATAAGTGTCTGATAATTAAAGACAAGTGTCTGAAAGTAAGTGTCTGATAATTAAAGACTTAAGTGTCTGAAAGTAAGTGTCTGATAATTAAAGACATAAGTGTCTGAAAGTAAGTGTCTGATAATTAAAGACAAGTGTCTGAAAGTAAGTGTCTGATAATTAAAGACATAAGTGTCTGAAAGTAAGTGTCTGATATTTAAAGACATAAGTGTCTGAAAGTAAGTGTCTGATAATTAAAGACATAAGTGTCTGAAAGTAAGTGTCTGATAATTGAAGACATAAGTGTCTGAAAGTAAGTGTCTGATAATTAAAGACATAAGTGTCTGAAAGTAATTGTCTGATAATTAAAGACATAAGTGTCTGAAAGTAAGTGTCTGATAATTAAAGACATAAGTGTCTGAAAGTAAGTGTCTGATAATTAAAGACAAGTGTCTGAAAGTAAGTGTCTGATAATTAAAGACATAAGTGTCTGAAAGTAAGTGTCTGATATTTAAAGACATAAGTGTCTGAAAGTAAGTGTCTGATAATTAAAGACATAAGTGTCTGAAAGTAAGTGTCTGATAATTGAAGACATAAGTGTCTGAAAGTAAGTGTCTGATAATTAAAGACATAAGTGTCTGAAAGTAATTGTCTGATAATTAAAGACATAAGTGTCTGAAAATAAGTGTCTGATATTTAAAGATATAAGTGTCTGAAAATAAGTGTCTGATAATTAAAGACTTAGGTGTTTGAAAGTAATTGTCTGATAATTAAAGACATAAGTGTCTGAAAATAAGTGTCTGATATTTAAAGATATAAGTGTCTGAAAATAAGTGTCTGATAATTAAAGACTTAGGTGTTTGAAAGTAATTGTCTGATAATTAAAGACATAAGTGTCTGAAAATAAGTGTCTGATAATTAAAGATATAAGTGTCTGAAAGTAAGTGTCTGATAATTAAAGACTTAGGTGTTTGAAAGTAATTGTCTGATAATTAAAGACATAAGTGTCTGAAAATAAGTGTCTGATATTTAAAGATATAAGTGTCTGAAAGTAAGTGTCTGATAATTAAAGACTTAGGTGTTTGAAAGTAGTTGTCTGATAATTAAAGACATAAGTGTCTGAAAATAAGTGTCTGATAATTAAAGACAAGTGTCTGAAAGTAAGTGTCTGATAATTAAAGACTTAAGTGTCTGAAAGTAAGTGTCTGATAATTAAAGACATAAGTGTCTGAAAGTAAGTGTCTGATAATTAAAGACAAGTGTCTGAAAGTAAGTGTCTGATAATTAAAGACATAAGTGTCTGAAAGTAAGTGTCTGATATTTAAAGACATAAGTGTCTGAAAGTAAGTGTCTGATAATTAAAGACATAAGTGTCTGAAAGTAAGTGTCTGATAATTGAAGACATAAGTGTCTGAAAGTAAGTGTCTGATAATTAAAGACATAAGTGTCTGAAAGTAATTGTCTGATAATTAAAGACATAAGTGTCTGAAAGTAAGTGTCTGATAATTAAAGACATAAGTGTCTGAAAGTAAGTGTCTGATAATTAAAGACAAGTGTCTGAAAGTAAGTGTCTGATAATTAAAGACATAAGTGTCTGAAAGTAAGTGTCTGATATTTAAAGACATAAGTGTCTGAAAGTAAGTGTCTGATAATTAAAGACATAAGTGTCTGAAAGTAAGTGTCTGATAATTGAAGACATAAGTGTCTGAAAGTAAGTGTCTGATAATTAAAGACATAAGTGTCTGAAAGTAATTGTCTGATAATTAAAGACATAAGTGTCTGAAAATAAGTGTCTGATATTTAAAGATATAAGTGTCTGAAAATAAGTGTCTGATAATTAAAGACTTAGGTGTTTGAAAGTAATTGTCTGATAATTAAAGACATAAGTGTCTGAAAATAAGTGTCTGATATTTAAAGATATAAGTGTCTGAAAATAAGTGTCTGATAATTAAAGACTTAGGTGTTTGAAAGTAATTGTCTGATAATTAAAGACATAAGTGTCTGAAAATAAGTGTGTGATATTTAAAGATATAAGTGTCTGAAAGTAAGTGTCTGATAATTAAAGACTTAGGTGTTTGAAAGTAATTGTCTGATAATTAAAGACATAAGTGTCTGAAAATAAGTGTCTGATAATTAAAGACAAGTGTCTGAAAGTAAGTGTCTGATAATTAAAGACTTAAGTGTCTGAAAGTAAGTGTCTGATAATTAAAGACTTAAGTGTCTGAAAGTAATTGTCTGACAATTAAAGACATAAGTGTCTAAAATAAAACCTTTATTTATTATATATTTTATATATAGTTTTATTTCTTCATTGCTAATTTGCTTACAACTGATCCAAGTGATGTTTCATTCATTTGTAAATGATTCGACACATGAAAGCAAACTTTAAAAAAAGTTCCCTCCACAAAGGACGGAGATAACCTTGAAGCTATACTAGGTTTCTCTTTGTTTCTCATACAACATACTTACACAAGGTGATGACGATGATGAGCATATCACACAATGAATATTGCTGCATAGAAAAGGCTCTATGCAGACTCATTCAGTCACTGTTTTGTGTTGTTGTTTTTTTGTTCCATACATAACTTACACAAGGACATGTCCTGCTAAACAGAACCGTCTGGTATGCTAACTAGACCAGGTAGTACTTATTTGAAGTAATAACAGCAAAATATGCGAAAAACAGATAATTCTTAAATAATGCATAATGTTAGGAAAAAAGATGAAAACATTTTGACATCAACAAAAAAAAAATTCAATATTTTAAATAAATATTCCTTCAAAAGAATCTTAAATATGCATTTATTTCACTTTTGTTAATAAATGATAAAGAATTAAAAACTTCCTACATCAAATTATAGTAAAGTGCATGAAAGATATTTCTTAACAAGGAGAGTCTGTTGATCACAGAAATTGCACGTCTTGACTGAACAAATAAAATATGAGCAACAGGTTGTATAGATAGTCTGTGATGTGATTTTAAACATTCTATTTTTTAAAACGTATTTTTTTCTCTCTAGTTTTCAGTATTATTAGTTTTAGGCTTAAGTGTAAAATTCGAATCTAGCCTTCGGGTAAGAACTCATTATTATGAACCACATGACATTTTGTTTCCTACAATGAAAGGCAAAATTTAGATGCGGCTGCCTTATTACCTGTTTTACCATTATTTCATCCTCTTTTTTTAAACCAGCCGCCATAAGTATCGTAGAAACCATTTTTTTTTTTCATAAAGATTTCACTTTTATTTATTTATTGTTAAATATTTTTTCCGTCCGTTAAAGCTACATGCACGAAACTTTAAGATCCATTTCTTACTTTGCTTGTTTACGAGTTTGTCTTTTTATTATTGTTATTTATCCCCCCCCCTTTTTTTTTAAAAACCAGCACTTAATAATAGGACTGCTTTCTAGTGTGCTAAATGGCAAAGGCTCTCTTGGTGTTTCAATGTTTTAAGCCCAGTGCGTTAAGCCTACAACTCCATTTCCTTCCATGCCTTCATTAACTGGCACGAAAAACGGTTCAAGGCGGTTTACAAAAGCAAGAAGTGGAAAAAAAGGGCAAAAAAAATTAGCAAGTAAGCAAACAAACATAAGGAATTGCAGGCGAAAGAGTTTAAATACAAACGACGCGCCGCTGGAAAAGAAATAGATATCTCAGAAGAAAGTACCCTTAAAGCTTTCATGCAGCATTTTCTTGCAAGTCGTACGAGTGCACAGCACATAAGTTGATTCAGAAGTGACGTCAAAAAATGTTTAGTCATTAACTACCGTTGACAGAATATTTAGCTTGTTCCCGGAAAAAGCGGCAATCATTTTTACGGCAACTGTTAATTAGGAAGAAAAGGGCGCGCAGAAGTTAATTAAGACTGCAGATATTAATTATTCAAACGAACTGTTGAGTTGCAATAATTGCCTAAGTCTTGTGCAGGAAACAACAAATCAAAAAGTGTAAGAGGGTTTCTTTGCATCACATCGAGACAGAGAAGAGAAGTGCGCCGCGCGTGTGTTCTTCAGTCAAAGCTTTTATGCCAGGTTATTTAAGGAGGCCTCTCCGCTTTCAAGAGATGAAACGTTTACGCAAACGGTGAAAAAACGGCGTAAGCCGGCAAGAAGAAATAACCAAGCAAAAGTCAAAGAGAATTGCTGTTTCCACTTTTTCTTCAGAGGTAAAGGCAGTTTACAAATTAAATATATTCTGAATTTATATCTTACTTGTTACCCTTGAGGACACGTGTTTTCATTGTGAGTTTTCTTAGTTCAGTTTCGTGCCTAGTTAAGCACTCTAAACACTACACTGACTTCATTTCCCTTAAGACCATTCCAATAAATGGTAAATGCACTCCACACCTTGTTAAACAATAGAAAATGAAATATGCTTATTCGTAGAGTTATGACGAAAATATACTTGATGCATATTGATTTCATTTGACTTAAATCACGAACGTTTAGTGAGGAGAATAGCGAATATAATATAATAGACGCATATTGGAGCATGCGCAATGAAACATTTACCTTCTACTAAGAGTAATTTAAAAACCTATTCTCCATATTTTAGCGCGTGTGTACATGCAATCGATCTTGTGTTTAAACACATACCTAATTAAAGTTGAAAAGCGGTAAAATGTATGTTATTTATGCATCAGATCATTTTATCGCTATTGAGTAGTAAAAATCTCCAAACGGCATATTAGCGAAAGTTGGTTCTAAGAAGGACTATATCTTAGGCTTGTGCAGGTTGAGCATACATCCTGATAATTTTTAATTATAATATACACTAACAGCACTCAAGACATCAAAATCATGACATAAATTGTCAAGTGCGTATAGTACAATGCTGAATTGTCAATAGTTGCGAGGATTTGAAAAGGCATAATATTTACAATGTGGTGAAAGAACATAAAAGGAGAAATATACACACGAAATCTGAAGTGGAAATGGGCGTTCAGAACTAGAAGGAGGCTACATAATTAATTGAAAAGAGACCCCGTAGTTCACATGGCGATGCTAAGCAATACATAAAATAATCTGTTTCAAAGCCCAGGAATTATGACCAAAAATATTATAAAGGAGTGGGCATACATACAGTGGATCTTTTTCCCTCATTAAAAATACGAGATAAAAAAAAAATCTGGAACTAGGGGAAAGACTTCCCCTTCTCCCCCTATTTCCGGCCCGTGCACGAAATGTCTCCAAATTTAAGGCTGTGGGGGGTAAAAGCTGATACGATTATGAAGTTGAGAATAATAACAACTTTGGCAACATATGTATATTCTACATAAATATAAATTAAAACCTTTTAGAAATTTGGATAGATGGGCTTGCTTTAGTTCAACGTTAAAAGCAGGTAATAAAAAAATAAATAAATACCCCCTCAAGCAGCTGCTTGCCACAGAGGTCTGACAGGAGCCTGTCAGTTTATATGCCATAGTAGAAGGTCTGTGAGGATGGCAGGACCTCAGCAGTAAAACGACACAAACAGCCATGCCTTACCCGGGGCTCGAACCAAGGTCCCTTAGATCAGTAGCCAAGCGCGCTAACCACTCGGCCATGGGACGGCTAAAAAAAAGTGGTGGATAAATCAGCATCAGTAGATAGAGGGTTCCTGACACGACCAATTACATATGTGAGAGAATAATGTTTGCAATTGTTTCTGGCATGAAAATTTTTGAATACACAACCGATGCCTCCTTGTTCTTCTTGAGTCCAAGGCATGAAATGCTCGGACGGATTTGAATAAATAAGTTTATTGATTCCGTAACAGATTTTTAAATCGAGAACCAGACTCCTCCATTACAAATCGTTGAGAATTTTCAATCCTTCCTCGTAGCTTGAGTTGGAAAGTCTAGACTCCTCTCTTGAAGATTGGCAGCAACTAAGATTGTCACCTATACTTCACCAGAAAGAAACATGCATATTATTGTTGTTGTTGTTTTTGAAACTGGATGCTAACAAGAATTCTGGTCGGGTTGTTGGGTTGTTTTACCTCTGAGCGACACTTTTTTGCACACCATGGGCTAAATGGCCAGGTCACATGGACCCCGAAGGCTCAGAGAAGGTTGGGGGAGGGGACCCACTGGAACAGCTGTTGGGAGACAGCTGGTAGCCTCCCGTCAAGGCCATCTAGCGTGTTCTTTAACGTGCACAGGGTATGTCTCTCCCGCACACGGAGCCACGGCTTAACGTCCCATCCGACGGACGACGACCTTTCCAAGCCCATCGGTGTCCCCCTACTGACCGTGGGCAGGACGGGGAATTTTGCGGAGATAAATCTCAACGCTGACCCAGCTGGGACTCGAACCTGGGAACTACAGATTACGAGCCTGGCGCGCTACCGACTGAGCAACCCCCGCCCCAATTCTGGTCGGAGCTCAACTATTGATACTTAAATTTTAACTCTGAAAGTATTCTTCCTTTTCGTAATTTTAATATTTCTTATTTTTAAATAAAGAAATATTAGGGTTTCAAGAGCAATACTTTTTATTCCAGTTTAATATCGACATGGGATGAAAGATATTTTGGCCAGTCTATGAAAATACTGGATGTCTGAATAAGATTGTTTTACCTTTTAGAGACGAATTTCTAGCACACAAGGGGCTAAGTGTCCAAATCACAAGAATCCCAACAGCTCAGAGATTTGTTGTGTTTTAACTCTGAGCAACACCTTTATTTTGCACACAATGGGCCAAATGATCAGGTGACAAAGTCCCCAAGGGCTTAAAGAAGGTTGGCCGAAAAGGATTCACTAAAAAGCTGTTGGCAGACGAATAGTAGCCTCCCATCAAGGCCGTCCTGTGTGTTCTCTAAAATGCACAGAGTATGACTCTCCTTGCATGCGGGGCCATTGCTTAACGTCCTTCAAACTTTTCTGGTACAGGGAGGACTCGAACCTGGGAACTATAGATTGCAAGCCTAGCAGGCTACTGAGAGATGGATAGGAGATGAATCTCTCAGTAGTTAATAAATATCTTCTGGATAGACAGTTAATAAATATCTTCTGGATAGCTGCTAAGGAACAGCTGGAGGTTATCCATCTTAGCCATCCGATCTGGTCGCCATTCCATTATGTTGGAACATTTTTTTCTACGCGTATAATGTCCCAATATGTTGCATTTTATGCCCAAATGACATCTTGTTGGGTGTATTAAAATAGGCCAACATTACGGAAGCAAAGTTGGTATAAATTTTCTGTAGAATTTTAAACTCATTCTTGCTTATTTAGACGATTTAGTGGAGTCTGCTGACGCTAAGTGTAAACTTTGAAAAATATAATATCCTAGCCTGAACATCCTGACGATTTCCTCTCTTTTTATCACCATTATCAAAAAACTGGATTCTGCATTCTGATAATTTTAGGCCATAACTCTTCAGTTCTTAGCTTAATGATTCTATTAATCCTTTCCCTGTTTAATTATTGACATTTAAGAAATTAATACTTGAAAAATAACACTATCTCTGGAAAACACTAAATGCTTGTTTTCTTGTTAATTTTCCGGATTAATCTTCCGCTAACGGTAGAAATTCGAACTAATGGATGATTCATAAAATGAAAATAATGATATTTCATTAGTACCTCTTCAACCTAAAAAAAATTTTTCATTTTTCTTCTGAAACAGAAAAAGTCTTTTTCTCATCCTATCCTCTTGTAGTAAGATTGGATTGGATTGTTTTACCTCTGAGCGGCACTTTTTTGCACACCATGGGCCAAATGGCCAGGCCACAAGGACCCCGAAGGCTCAGAGAAGGTTGGGGACCCACTGGAACAGCTTTTGGGAGACAGATGTTAGCCTCCCGTCAAGGCCATCCAGCGTGTTCTTTAACGTGCACAGGGTATGGCTCTCCAGAACACGGGGCCACGGCTTAACGTCCCATCCGACGGCCTTTCCAAGCCCATCGGTGTCCCCTACTGACCGTGGGCGGAGCGGGGAGTTTTGTGGAGATAAGTCTCAACGCTGACGCAGCTGGGACTCGAACCTGGGAACTACAGATTACGAGCCTGGCGCGCTACCGACTGAGCCACCCCCGCCCCTCCTGTAGTAAGACGGCAAATCGCTGCTGTCAATATAATAATCCCTTAACCACCAAATTCTACAATCCATATTTCAGATTTCCAACACGAATAGATAGTTTACAATATTCGTTTAAAGTTTGGCCAGTTTTAAACTTTATTGCTCTCTAAGGGAGGAAATTGAAACTTTTAGATTCAGGAATCGCCAATCCTAAGATTTCCTTATCATAGGCTAAGAATTCCCACCACGGGAACCGAGGCAACTTGGATCTATATATCCTTGTTTGTGGCTAACTGGGGCGCAGATTAAATTTAGGTTTTGACCGATGGATGAACTTTACTTCTATAGTACTGTTCGCCATAGGTAGTCGTGGGGTGAGTTGTATCTAAATGGTGTTGTCTTGCCCTCGACGTAGGTAATGGAGATTTTGGCATTATCCCTATAGATGTAGTGCAGTCTTTGAATTGCGGAGCATCTGGGTTTTGTCATTCATTTTAATTTCCTGTCCAACTCGAAAAAGATTTCTTCATTTTCTTCTAAAAGCGAAAAAAGTTCAATTCGACAAACCGACGGGCGAGAAAGTTCACGCTAAAAATGCTCTATGATTTTGAATTTCAATTCATCTATTTCAGCATACCGGAAAATGAGAGACATTTGCTGTATACGAATAATATCAGGATGCGGTTTGAAGATAACGTAAATCTTTGGAATTTTATAGTTAAAGACTGTAATCTAATACGGGAGATTGTAGGACTATAAAGAGAAAAGAGGATGTTTCAGGCATTCCCAACAAGGCCCGGATGTGGAAAAAACTTAAGGGGTGGTGGGGGCGAAAAACTCAATCAGTCGGAAAAATGTAAAACAGGATTGGGTGGGCAGAGACTAGATTTTTATTGCAGTATAACATTTTCCGTTTTAAATTTTTTAAAAAAATTTCTTGAAAAAAATCCGTGAAATATATATATAATATAAGCTTAATAATTTCTCCCCTATTACCCTTACTAGCATTCTCAAGAGGAGAGGAACATGGCCCTCTCCCCCCCCCCCTTAGATCCATCCCTGTTCCCAACTATACCTATCAACATTGCTATTGTCACTTGGGTGGTGGGAGAGCTGACGTTGTCTTGCAACTAAACAATCATCTTGCTAAAACGTCCTGGACGCTTTGACTTAATTGCTGCCTTCAAATGCCGAAAGTGGCACAATATAGTTCAAGTTGATGATGTCCCCACAGTCCAGAAACTCATTCAATAGCGAACCCCGATATTCAAATTAAAACTTCAACATACCGCCCATTGTTCAACTTTGGATGCTTCCTTACGGGATTTCTCTGGGATCCACACAACGACTATCTTGCAACTTGTTGCGGTGTAGATGAATTCTTTCTATGTGTACCTGTTTCCCTATGTGAAGGCACAGAGATTACTCAGTCCTTTACCCAGGTACAGGGTTTTCCACTTTTTATTTGAATGACCCTTATTTATCCTGTTGAGGTTGAAGGCTGATCCACTACTACAGATTGCTGTGCTGAAATACGTGATTTCATTCCTTCGCTTTCTTTCATTTTTATGATATTTATAGTTACTCTTAACATCCATTTGGCATTCAGTTTCTGCTTCATTTCTTTCTTATTACTTCCCAGTATATATTTTGTACCTCTTTTTTTATACCTACTTTTAAATACATCCTTTTCAAGCAGCCGTAGGCTACTGATATTCAAACAAACTGTGCATTTAGCCCTCCAAATTTGTCTGTCCTAAGCTATAGCTGTAGGTATACTAAAGGCCAAACACTGTCTGCTCCCGTCATCCTGGGTTTCGCCCTTTTCTACGGTTTTTAGGCACACTGTTCATAACCCTATTCACTAATCAGTGGTTGTGCGTATGAGCAACATGGCCAGATCAACGCAGTCTCTCTCTTCACAATATGCTGCTCAGGGGTGATTGCTGACTCCTTCGCCTAACCATCATTATTGTTTACAAAGTCAAATCACCTAATGCCTGCATACTATGTAAGCATCTAGAATCAATAAGCCTATTTTTTCACACTCTCCATGCATTCTTAAAACTTCCAGCAACAATCCCAATTCTTCTGTTTGTCTCATGCCACACATCACTAGTATCTGTTACACAGCTCCCTAGATAATATAACTGAGACATTTTCTCAAGACTGCAATCCTCAAAATAATTAAAACACAACCTGCCTGTCCAATTTTCATCACTTTAGTTTTTCCTCCGTTTATCACCAAATCTACTCTATTACCAGTCTCACAAACAGTGCTAATAAACATCATTTGCCAAAAGAGTCAAATCGTCAGCATAATCTACATCAGAAATTTTAAAATTTCTATACCCTAAAAGGTCAAATTCTTCCCCTTGAAGTGAATTCCGTATTGCATAATCAGTAAACAAACCAAAGAGAAAAGGAGGCAAATTTCAAACTCCTACTCCACTAACAATTCCTAACTCCACTAGCAATGCTAAACCAATCGCTATAAGCCTTACCAACTTTCACACACAATTCAGTGTTGCTTTCATTAATGCTATAGTTTGTCTGGTATGCCATACGATCTCACGATCAACCATAAATTATGACGATAAGCAGAGTCGAAAGCCTTTCTGAAATCAACAAAGCTAGTAACCAAAGGTTTCTGAAGCTCTAAACATTTCTCAATCTGCCTAAGTGAAAAGATTTGATCTACACATCCCCTACCACTTCTGAATATACACTGCTTATCACGCAGTGTATATTCAGTATGATGATGAGTTGATGATCCTTAGTAGTCAGTATGATGATCCTTAGTCAGTATGATGATCCTTAGGAACAATGCCTTTATCATTATCATTATTAAGCACAATCATGCAAAGAACTTTCCCTGGAACAAAGAGTAGGTTAAAAAAACCTATTGTTTTCAAAAGAACTGTGATATCCCTTTTAAAACAATAATCGCACTGGTAAAAATCCTTAGGAACAATGCCTTTATCATAAAAGATATGCAAAATTCCATTCAACACTGTAATAACATAAACATTCCCAGATTTAAGCATTTCAATAGTAATTTCGTATAACCCTGGTAATTTATGTAGTTTAAGTTTCGATATAGGGAAAATAACTTCAGACTGTGACGTTGGTCCCACATTAAAGCCATTAATGCATCTATCATCATTATAAGCATCGGGAGTAGAATTCTCATTGCTTAGAGCATCACTGAAATGCTCAGCTCACCTTGCCAATACAGAATCATCATCTTCAATATCCTTACCATGTTTATTCCTCAATTCCTGTGTACTGTCTTTTCTTCTCACTGTTTTTCTTCTCACTCAAGCCAAAAATTCTTATTAGCCTTCAACTCATCATTTACACATTTATTATGTTCTCTGTACTGCTGTCTGTTTGGAGTAGTAAGGTGTTGATTAAGGTGATTCATGCAATTTTTTTTTTTCAGAAATAAGCTCCAGTGCCTTATCACTCAAACAACTTTGTCTCCTCTTCTCCTTTTTATCCAAAAGAATGCTGTTAAAAAACGATCCATAGTAAATACACATATTACCTGTAGAGATAGACTTCAAGCATTAGTTAAAAGATTCTGAAAAAAATTCATCACCGATATGGTGGGAATCGAACCCGCATCTCTCCAGATTCATGCCAGAGCGTTTCAAGAAAAGTATGTTTAAAATGATCCCATTCTACCTCAACTTCAGCAGTAAATAAACCACGATTGTCATTACGAGTGAGCAAGGTATTCAGGGCAAAACTTTTTTTTTTTTTCAGAAAATTATTTCAAATGTTTTGGTTATCACTGAATAATATAACTGAGATAATAACATACTAGTTATATTCAGTTTCATTGTTAAAGCATCTACTATGTGTGCGAATGAAGGAATTATTTTAAAATTTAAAAAGTAACCATAATGGTCCAGTTTAATAGGCCACATTAAGCTGGTATCCCTAACAACCTGCACCACACTTTAACAGAAAGACAACAATATCTTGAGAAACAAAAACAACCATACCGTTTCTGTGATGTGAGCCGATTTGCTGCTCACACAAAAAAAAATACCTCATTCCATACTTTCAAATCCACGCCATCTCATTAAACAGGACCCACTAATTTCGCCATTCACCCAGACCCTAAAATTACTACAGATATCGACTATATATTTCCACCCTATTTGATGGTACATTTTTTACTTTCTTCAACAGGTGTTTTCAGTTTTTTAGTTTTTTATCTTGATTTATTTTCTTACAATTTTTATTCCAGAAAAAACACCTTTTCGCTCTATTCTCTTCGTATAATAATATGAAGAACAACTTACGCGATTTTTTACTGCCGTGAAAGTAAACGACATTTAATGATATTTGATACTTTATTGGCTTAAAAACCCGAAAACCATTCCACAAAAGGCTTTACGTTAAAAGAAAGCATCAAACTACGTGGTCAGTGTTTCGTGGTTCCGCCCAGTGTAAACTATTGGATGAAAATTAATTAAAAAGCCGCAAAAATTAATATCATGAAAAGTTTCAAAATTTAAAGGACAACTAAAAACAATCTTCTTATGTTAAGCGCATTAAAAACTTCCTAATGATTTAATCATTTTCTTTTTATCACGAGATTTTTTTTTCGCTTTTTTTTTTTTAAACGTAACTTGTGATATTGCCGGCGCATTTAATTCTGACGAGCTTTATTACTGACTTTGGGAGTGATCGAAAAGGGAGTGGGAAGGCAAGATAAAAAAATAGAGTTTTAAATAATGAATTCATTAAAGCGTTTAAAAAAATTTCAGAACTTTCTTGCTTTAACTACACCTTTAATAATAAGGAAGTTGCTTCAGAGTTAAGCTACTTCTTTGTGATCAATGTGTTTTCGCTTCGTATTTATTTTCAGAAGGAATTTCTTATAGTCACTTGTAAAATGACTGTTACGACAACTAAAAGGAAAAAATTCTCTACTGATTTTTGATACAAGCAACGTTTTTACCAACAGAAAGCCTAACTAGCACGGCCTTCTGTGGTAATTCAGGTTTAGCCCCTGAAGCAATTGTTTTTCCTCAGACGACAAAGAGGTGCATGAGTTTAATATGTCATAGAGCAGATCTATAAAGAATGCGGAGCTTCAGCCGAAAGATAATGCAAGGAATGAACATCAATGCCGTATTTGTGGCTCGAATGAAGGTCCCGTAGCTCAGTAGAATAAAACTACTCGGCCCATTGGGACGTTTTCTATATTATCCAACATGAATTTGGAATGACAATGGATCTCTATGTTGCGATCTTGTGCAACCACGGCAATTCCCGGTTCCGCCTGACAGCACTACCTGGTTAAAGAAAAGCCATGACTATCTAGAGCCGGGGGCAAGGAATACGCCCTATAGGCGCACCTCAACCCCGGCCTCACATGGCAGCAGTCCTATAGAAGGAAAGCTGACCACCGGAAGAAACCTAACTTTAATCTATTCCCCGGTTTGCAAATGTGCAAGGATATAAAGATCCAAGCTCGATCGGCACCCGGGGTGGAGACTCTTAGTAAGACCCAGACTTTTTTGACAGCTCGTGCCTTTCGGCAGAGCCGTCGAACAGACCACACAGGTCTCCTGAGAGGTGAGGTCTCCAACGCCGTCACCATCCGACCGGCAATCAAGCCGGCCAGCAGCGTCTTCAACCTCGGGTGGCTTCAGCAATGCTCCAGCCGGGGACCACCCCAACCGGCAAAACCTTGGAATGCTCCAGCTGGTGCCCACTACAGCCGGCAAATCCTCTGGCCTGCTCCAGCTAGGGATCCTCCCGACCGGCAATGCCTCCTCAGCCGGGTTGCTGGGCCCTAGGCCCCCCCACCACGACAAGGTGGTCCCCTATCGGGGGGGATTTGGAATGACAGTGGAATCCACTCGAATGCAAAGATTCGTTTGTGATCTTATTTGTCTATCTACAATTTTCAACTTTTTTCTTATCGCTAATCATAGCCAGAAAACCTGAGTTTTTTATTAACACAAAAACGAGAAAATATAATTGAGTATATGTGGACAAAAATATTTTTAAAATGCCCCTTTCTGAAAAAAAACTGTTGCTGGAAAGTTGCTTTTTTGTGAGGGACACAGAATAGACTAAAGATAGAGAAATCTGATTGGGGTCCTTGTGACCTGGTCATCTGCTAGAAATAAAACAATGCCTTGTCGGATCTTTCCACCACTTAGAGTAAATTTCAATTTGTTAGAAATGATCGGTGACAGATAAGTGAGTGAAGGATTAGTGAGCAAATGCTCCAACCCTAGATAAAGACAATCAGGGCCGCGTCTAATACAGGGAGGTAAAGTATGTCATACTCCTCCCCCCTTCAAAATGTTAGTAAGGGTAATAATGGAGGCAAAAGAATATTCAAATTACACATCTTTCATTAATTTTTTAAGAAATTTTTTAAGACCTCTAAAACGTCACACTACAACGTCACACTACAATGGCATTGTAACTTGGCAAGACGGTTTCGCCAGGACCACACTTTTTGTTTTTTACCTGAACGATCGAGTCATTTTCTGGCCTCTCTGGCCCCTATTTTTCTTCAGGTCCGCCCCCCCCCTGGGAATAACATTATAAATGAGAACCACTTGCATATTCACAATAAAAATAATTAATTTTTTATATTGTATGCAAGAGGTCCAACTAGGAAATATGTAACAACACTGAAAAGGCAAACTGATCTAGACTCCAATCCTTGGAATACAAAAATTTAACCCCTCACTCCCAAACACACACACACACACACTTTAAATCCACTTCCATCACCATCATCAACATCTAATTTAACGATTGTCTACAACAGATTTCGAAATTTTTCCAACATGTGCGAATTTGGGCTCAGAACTCAGCAATTAAATCAATCGAATACAAAATGAATGATCAGACAATCGGTAAGAATTTGAAAGTTTAGTAGGTTCAAATTAATTATCTACACAGTTGAAAAAAATCTCATATTTATTTCAACTAGTTAAAATGCATCCATTTTTCGGGGCGGGGGTGGCTCACCAGCTGGGTCAGCGTTGAGATTTATCTCCGCAAAATTCCCCGCCTTGCCCACGGTCAGTAGGAGACACCGATGGGCTTGGAAAGGCCGCCGTCCGTCGGATGGGACGTTAAGCCGTGGCCCCGTGTGCGGGAGAGCCATACCCTGTGCATGTTAAAGAACACGCTGGATGGCCTTGACGGGAGCCTACCATCTGTCTCCCAACAGCTGTTCCAGTGGGTCCCCTCCCCAACCTTCTCTGAGCCTTCGGGGTCCATGTGACCTGGCCATTTAGCCCATGGTGTGCAAAAAAGTGCTGCTCAGAGGTAAAACAACCCAACCCAAACAACCCTCTTTTTCGGTAGATAATGCCAAACAAATTGCTTATAGTTAGGTAAAATACAATTTTGCCGGAGAAAACTACATTTCAATCAATCTTTTCAGAGAGGAATGGATGTAGATTCAAAAATTAGCTAATACCAGTTTGCTATTGTTTATGTTGAGTATAAATTAAAAAAAAATAAGCAAATAATTTACATGTATGTCATGAAATATAGCGGAATATTATCTTTAATAAGTGAAAAAACAACGCAGAAAGAAAGAACAGAAAAACTGTAGTTACCTATCACTATTTCTTTACAAATCAGAACTGTAAATATGTTTACAACCCTGTTCGAAAGCTTATTTTGCCTTTAATTAGTGCTTCCCTACTCCAAGATCTTCATTAAAAACATCGATTAGATATTAAAAAAATATCGCTTTGCGAGTTTATAGCAATCAGTGCCAAACAGGAAATGAGTGAAAAAAAAACATTTTTTTATCAAGTTGCCGAATGAGAAAAAAAGAATAAGTTTAAATTAAATAACGTCGACCATTAACATTTAATTATCGTATTTGTATCTTATATGCTTTGTAACAGATGCTACACTTGAATTCTTGTTTCATGGGACACAACTCTCGCTTTTTTTTTTTAACTACTTTTTTTCTCCTTTCTTTTTTAAATACTCGATGCATGTGAGACTGAAAATAATTATAATTAAACGACGTGCAATGAAGATTAATTCTCTGAGATTTTTTACAGGTTTTTTTTATGTATCTGTTAACAGAAATGAATGAGCTTAATAAATCTTACTCTTTTTTTTCCTTTCCTTTGTGTTTTTCTGATTTCGAATGTGAAACGCCACACATTTTATGCAGCATTTTTATCTGAATAAAGATTATTTATGAAGATACTACTTACGTTTTTTTTTTTCAACAAATATTTGCATAAAATTCATTTGATTTGTCTATTTATATGTTCATCATTGTATGACAAAACTTTGATAGGTAATTTTTCGTTTTTTTCGGACAAACAGAAAATGAACCAGTGGAATAAAGTTGTGAAAAAGCATACTAAAAGATAAGGTTTTTGAAGAATTCAGCTTGAAAATTTGAATCAGACTCTCTTCGGTGAACAGTGGATTCAGATTGAAATACGCTAATGCCAACTTGCTACTCTTTAAGTTGAATAAAATTTTAAACAACAAGAAATTAATTTACACGATATATTGTGAAATACAACTGAAATTTATCTTAGAAAATTAAAACGCAGAAGGAAACATCAGAAAAACGCAAAAATTAAAAAAAACTGTTTAGTAGCAATCAGAAATGAGCCCAGGATGGGTTGTTTTACCTCTGAGAGGCACTTTTTTGCATACAATGGGCTAAATGGTCAGGTCACAAAGACCCCAAAGGCTTAGAGAAGGTTGTGGGAAGGGCCCACTGGATAGCTGTTGGGAGATAGATGGTAGCCTCCCGTCAAGGCCATCCAGCGTGTTCTTTAACGTGCACAGGGTATGATACTCCTGCCACTACTCAACGACCCATCCGATGGCATATCCAAGCACATCAGTGTCCCCTACTGACCGTGGGCAGGGAGTTTTGCAGACATAAATCTCAACGCTGGACCTCGAACTTGGGAACTACAGATTACGAGCCCGGCGGCTACCGACTGAGCCACACATGTCCCAGAAGTGAACATTAGAGATTAGCCAGAAGTGAATTCTGGCTAATCGCTAATGTGAACTAGGACGGATTCTTTGTATAACATTACCTTTTTGAGGCGATGTCGGATTTGAATCTCATTTCGACCGAATCTCTGAAACGAAGGTCACTAAGCTCAAAGACGAATGCATCTGAGTTCATAAAACTCAAATATGATGAAAAAGGAGACATTGAGGCTAAAAGAGGGCTGCAAGGGAGATGTTGACAATATCATCAAACTCAAAAAAGGAAGCGTAGTAGGGGTGGCTCACGGTAGCGTGCTAGGTTCGTAATCTGCTGTTCCCACGTTCAAGTCAATCCTGGGCCCACTGAGATTTGTCTCCGCAAAACTCGCCACCCTGTCCTCGTCAGTAAGGTATGTACACTGATGGGCTTGGGAAAGCAGCCATCTGTCAGATGGTGTTTTAATCTTTCCCCTTTTGTGGGAGAGCCATATTCTGTGCATGTTAAAGAGCACAATGGATGGCCTTGACAAGAAACTACCATCTGTCTTCCAATAGCTGCCCACTTGGCCCCCACCCAACCTTCTCTGTGCCCTCGGGATCCTTGTGACCTGGCATTTAGCCGATTGTATGCTTTTTTGCATACAATCAGCTAAGTGGCTAAGTGTCAGTCAGAGTTTAAAAAAAAAGCATCCAGGATGCGTGGTAAGGTAAACAAACTCAAAGATTGTGAAAAGAAGGTCACCACACTCAAAACTTGGGAAAAATAAGATCACCAAGCTCAAAGAGGGATTCATCAGAAGTTCGTCGAACTCAAATATGGGGAAAGAGAAGATCGTTAGGCTCAGAGAGGAGTGCGATGGAGATACTAGACAGTGTCACCAAACTCAAAAGGGGATGCGTGATAAGGTGAACAAATTCAAAGATGGTGAAAAGAATGTCATCAAAGTCAAAAATCGTTAAAACGATCATCAAGCTGAAAAAGGGATGCGAGAACACGTCATCAAGATCAAAATGGATGTGAGAGAACAGTGCTGGATCTAGGAAGGGAATAGAAAGGTCTAGGAAAGAGGATGGTTCACGGGGAAGGTCATTCGTAGGGAGACTGATCCATTATAGTTCAGACCAGTGACTTATTCACCGTTCTTTTAAATTTTTTTAAATCTTTGCCTTGAAGGCTTAAATCAATACGAACAAAGGAGAGGCAATGTCATCAAATAAAAAGAGTAAGATTTGAATATTATTGAAATACTTTCTATCGAAATGTTACGTTTCAGTGCTCCCCGTTTAGTATCGGAAAGAAAAATTTCGGACTTTTGAATACCGATACTGAAAGGAATTTTGACGAAGAAATTGAAGTTTTCTATTCTTCTGCTATCAATTGTTTTGCACCCAAATAGAACTGCGTCATTCTCAAATAACACCATCTTCGTGAATCTGTCGTGCGTGAATTCCTTATCTATGTGTCTCTGGACTTTACGAGCTTAATCTCTTATTTCCAGATTTGTTTCACATAGCGAGAATTAAAATTCAACTTTAATTCAAACGGTATGATCCTAAAGGAGTGAATTCAACATGAGGGAATTGCCACAACTGACGAACACCAAACAAATATTGCCATCGACTTATAACTAAATTAAGCGTTGTAGAGATAATAATAAAATACATAAATCCGTAATTTATCGTACAAAATTTTATTTCCTGAAATTAATACACCTTACATTTGACTTCTTCATTTATCGATTTAAGGAAACTTTGAAACAGTAACAGGGTTTTATTCCTGACGGTAAGAGTTATTGCTTCGGTGATTTCAGAGTTATTTTTTCAACCGTTTTGTTTAAGAACGATCCATTTAAGAACATGTTTCGCTTAAGCTGTTTTATACTCACCAGAGACTTTTGATATTAAAATACGGTGAATTATTTATTACTCTTTATGGGAATGCAATGATTCTAATGACAATAAGGCTCCGATTCTTTTTACTTCACTTTTAAGACCATGACTTGAGAAGCGATTATAAATGAAAATGAGAAAATCTGAAAAATGAAAAAAAGAATATTACGATATAATTCCTTCCGGCAAAGAAATCTCTTTCCAATAACAACTTCTTCAGCGTTGTAAAGATAAGGAAGATTGTGTTTCAGATTTCGATAGAATTAATGCAGAATTTAGTTGAAATGAAAAAAATTTTAAAGCCTGACCTTCGTTACAATTTGTAAAGGCAAAATGACTTCTTCATTCGTTGTCTGCGGTTTTAAAATTATATCATTTAATTCGGATATTTTTCTGCGATATATTTTTAAAGGTTTCTGCATAATCTCGATTTTGGGTTGTTATCTTTTTTTTTTTTCAAAGCTGTAAGAAAAGCTGATTAACTATTAACGAGAAATTACAAAAAAAACAAACCAAGACAAATTAGCGAAAAGATTAAATACAAATAATTACGAAATAAATCTCAAGTGAATTATAAGTCATTAGAAATTTCTTTAAAAATTATTTTCGTATAGATCGTGCCTAGCATAAAACAAAACAAATACTAAATCAATTTCCAAAGTATGATTTCAAAACGATTTAAAAAAAAAGGAAGTCAATGAAATCCAAAAATTATAAAATTGCACTTCGGCAGTCTATCCAGAGTGCAGTAAAATTCTTTTAGAGAATTATTAAACACTAATAAATTATTTTACATTTAAAAAAAAGTTACATAGTCTAATACAAATAACAGCAGTAATTCATTCCCGATGGCATCCTGATCTACTTCTTTCCAACAACGCATGTAATATACAATTAATAAATCATTTAAAATCATCATATACCACATAATCCTATTTCAAACCTCGGATCATTATTTCCCTACCTTCTGTGGAATTTTACTAACATTGACTGGTCTCAAATTTTTCATGCAGGCTACCCTCCCCCAACCACCACCACCAGCCCCTCCAAACACACACACACATACTGCCTTCCCATCTTACATCAAACCATCTGTCTCCCAACAACTGTCTAATGGGTCTCCCACCCCAAACCTTCTCTGAGACTTCGGGGTCCTTGTGACCTGGGAATTAGCCCATTGTGTACAAAAAAGTGCCGCTCAGAGGATAAACAACCCAAACTTCTAGTATCTACCCTGATCGATCCCGAGTTAAAAACCACTCTTATTTTCTCTCTTCCTCAGTTGAATCTGCATTCACTGGATCTAGGAAAGGGATCTAGGTTGAGTTGGGTTGTTTTACCTCTGAGCGGCACTTTTTTGCACACCATGGGCTAAATGGCCAGGTCACATGGACCCCGAAGGCTCAGAGAAGGTTGGGGGAGGGGAACCACTGGAACAGCTGTTGGGAGACAGATGGTAGCCTCCCGTCAAGGCCATCCAGCGTGTTCTTTAACGTTGGGTTGTTTTACCTCTGAGCGGCACTTTTTTGCACACCATGGGCTAAATGGCCAGGTCACATGGACCCCGAAGGCTCAGAGAAGGTTGGAGGAGGGGAACCACTGGAACAGCTGTTGGGAGACAGATGGTAGCCTCCCGTCAAGGCCATCCAACGTGTTCTTTAACGTGCACAGGGTATGGCTCTCCCGCACACGGGGCCACGGCTTAACGTCACACCCGACGGACGGCGGCCTTTCCAAGCCCATCGGTGTCCCCTACTGACCGTGAGCAGGGCGGGGAATTTTTGCGGAGATAAATCTCAACGCTGACCCAGCTTGGACTCGAACCTGGGAACTACAGATTACGAGCCTGGCGCGCTACCGACTGAGCCACCCCGCCCCGAAAGGGATCTAGGAAACTGGATCTAGGAAAGGGACCATGGGGGCCTTACCACTTCTCCCTCTCCCTTTTAGAATACGAGTAAAGATAACGGAGGCAAATACTTATTAAACTTATACATATTCTACGCATATTGCAAGAAATTTTTTGAAGATTTCTAAAACTGAGGGGAAAAATAATATACTGAATGGAATTTCAGTCTCTGCACTCCCTCCCTCCACTATTTACTTTTTTTTCTGCTTCTATCGAGTAATTTGCTCCTTATTCTCTTTATTTTTTTACACCCTGCCTGGTTAAGTGGGGGTTTTTTCTTTTTATTTATTACAGAAAATAATTATTTTATTTATTAGAGGAATCCGTTGACTTTGAATGGGAAATCTGCTAGTAAATAAATAAGTGTCGTAATGATAAGTTCCTTAATAATGTTTTTGCATATACCCTAAAATTTCCAATTCTCTAACCATTGAAAATTCTTTAATCCTTTCAGAATGAAACTGAAACTATCTGCTAAGGCAGTTACGTTTCAACAAAGTATTAGAGCATTAATTGATCACTGAAACCATGGGGGTGGCTCAGTCGGTAGCGCACCAGGCTCGTAATCTGTAGTTCCCAGGTTCGAGTCTCAGCTGGGTCAGCGTTGAGATTTATCTCCGCAAATATTCCCCGCCCTGTCCACGGTCAGTAGGGGACACCGATGGGCTTAGAAAGGCCGCCGTCAGTCGGATGTGGCGTTAAGCCGTGGTCCCGTGTACGGGAGAGCCATACCCTGTGCACGTTAAAGAACACGCTGGATGGTCTTGACCGGAGGTTACCATCTGTCTCCCAACAGCTGTTCCAGTGGGTCCCCTCCCACAACCTTCTCTGAGCCTTCGGGGATCCTGTGACCTGCCCATTTAGCCCATGGTGTGCAAAAAAGTGCCGCTCAGAGGTAAAACAACCCAACCCTGAAACCATGGAATAGATAATAGGAGATATAAAACTACGAAATCTTTTGAACGGAGCTGTCCAGTATGAAGACAGACCCAGCTTTATTAAAGGTTCGGTTGGCCGAGTGACTAGCGCACTTGGCTACTGATCTAAGGGACCTGGGTTCGAGTCCCGGACAAGGCATGGACGTACGTGTTGTTTTTCTGCTGAGGTTCTGTCATCCTCAAAGACCTTCTACTCTGGCATATAAACTGACAGGCTCCTATCAGACCTCTGTGGCAAGCAGCTGCTTGAGGGGGGTATTTATTTTTTATTATTTTCCTTTACGTACTTCTTAACTGAACTTCTTCTACAGAAGAAGCAGTCAAATTTTCGTTCTTGTTTAGAATAATACGTAATTTCTTTTGGAGGTAAGCAGAACGATCGAATGTTTCGTTTTATATTATTAAATTAGGCTATAATATTGATTTACAAATAAAGGAGGAAAAATATAAGTATGATCATATCGTCATATGAAATTTCTGCCATTTTATACAAATGTATCAGCTTTTAGAAGTAATGAGCTATGTGTGAGACATCTGAGCGTTTGCGTGCTTTTTCTACGGTCAAAGGGACCTGAATTCGAGTCCTGGATAAAGCAGGAATGTTTTTTCTTGTTTGCCTTTCTGCTCAAACCTCGCCTTCCTCAGGGAACTTATCTGTGGCGTTAATTATAAGGTAAGGCTCCAGCTGCTTAAGGGGTCAATTGCTTTTTTTTTCTCTATACATTTTAAGAGTAAACTAAGAAAACTAAACAAAAAATTTACATTTCCCTTGCTGTATGATTTATATTTTACACTAATATCTAAACATTATTTTTTGTCTCACTTTCAAATAGGCAATGACATGATTGTGAGTGGCTCTATGGCATCCAATGGCATTCATTTTTGTATGATTCACAGTATCCAGTGGCATTCAATTTTATATCAATGATCCACGGATCCAATGACATTCATTGATCTTGTTCCAGGTATCCAATGACATTCAATGATATATGCCATCCAATATCATTCATTTCCATCCAATTCATCGATCTATGACATGCAGTGTTATTAAATGATCTATAATATGTGGCATCCAGTGGCATAAGTCTCACCGTATGCTACTGAAAATCTGGTACATTATTTCCGACCACGCTGTCCTTTCGTAGAATGAATATGGTTCTAGATACCCTGTGACAGCCAGCAATATTTAACACATTATTTTGTCTCACTTTCAAATAGGCAATGACATGATGTGATGATAATTTTTTTCATTTTAAACTCCAAGTGATTCATCATCAGCAAAACATTTTTGTCTCACTTTCAAATAGGCAATGACATGATGTGATGATGATGATAATGAATGATATTGGATGGCACATATCAACGAATGTCATTGGATACCTGGAACAAGATCAATGAATGTCATTGAATCCGTGGATCATTGATATAAAATTGAATGCCACTGGATACTGTGAATCATACAAAAATGAATGCCATTGGATGCCATAGAGCCACACACATGATTTTAACTTAAAGATAAGTCTCTAAAGCAACAATCTTACTGATTCAGGGTTGTTGGGTTGTTTTACCTCTGAGCGGCACTTTTTTGCACACCATCGGTTAAATGGTCAGGTCACATGGACCCCGAAGGCTCAGAGAAGGTTGGGGGAGGGGACCCACTGGAACAGCTGTTGGGAGACAGATGGTAGCCTCCGGTCAAGGCCATCCAGCGTCTTCTTTAACGTTGGGTTGTTTTACCTCTGAGCAGCACTTTTTTGCACACCATGGGCTAAATGGCCAGGTCACATGGACCCCGAAGGCTCAGAGAAGGTTGGGGGAGGGGACCCACTGGAACAGCTGTTGGGAGACAGATGGTAGCCTCCCGTCAAGGCCATCCAGCGTGTTCTTTAACGTGCACAGGGTATGGCTCTCCCCTACACGGAGCCACAGCTTAACGTCCCATCCGACGGACGGCGGCCTTTCCAAGCCCATCGGTGTCCCCTACTGACCGTGGGCAGGGCGGGGAATTTTGCGGAGATAAATCTCAACGCTGACCCAACTGGGACTCGAACCTGGGAACTACAGATTACGAGCCTGGCGCGCTACCGACTGAGCCACCCCCAGCCCCTACTGATTCAGAAAAATAGCATAAAGTACACTGGATGGCAAAAGTTTTCTTTCATTTTAAACTCCAAGTGATTCATCATCAGCAAAAAAATTATTGAAATATTTCATATAAATATACCTATATCATTTAAATACGTTTTTGTGTCTGTGTGTGAGACATATTGCATCTGTTTCATATGAATTCGAACAGGCTACTCCTTCTTTTCTATATTTTATCCTCCTTACTAACAACACGAAATATGGATCTAAGGAATAAATCCAAATAAAATTCGTAGAGTTCTCGAGTCTAATTAACTATTTTTCTTATGAAACTTACCAATTCCTCTCAATACGATTAAACTGCAGTAGAGGGATGGGGTGGCTCAGTCGGTAGCGCGCCAGGCTCGTAATCTGCAGTTCCCAGGTTCGAGTCCCAGCTGGGTCAGCGTTGAGATTTATCTCCGTAAAATTCCCTGCCCTGACCACGGTCAGTAGGGGACACCGCTGGGCTTGGTAAAGGCCGCCATCCGTCGGATGGGACGTTTAGCCGTGGCCCCGTGTGCGGGAGAGCCATACCCTGCGCACGTTAAAGAACACGCTGGATGGTCTTGACGGGGGGGGGCTACCATCTGTCTTCCAATAGCTGTTCCAGTGGGTCCCATCTCCCAACCTTTTCTGAGCCTTCGGGATCCGTGTGACCTGACCACTTAACCCATGGTGTGCAAAACAAGTACCGCTCAGAGGTAAAACAACCCAACTGCAGCAGCGTCAGATGAGTCTATGAGACTAAACCTCTCAAACGAAAATGGACTGCTTAATTTTAATATTGAAAAATTTCGTTTTGTGTAATATATCATATTTGTACTAGTATATTGCCAGCCAAAAGATTGGCAGGATGGAAACGAATTTCTGCTCTGCATTCATAGATTCGAAATCGTGTTCTAATTTAGTCAGAGACTAGAATTTTTAAACAAAACACGAGGGAAACCCGTAAAAAAAATATTGGATGAGGGACCATTTTTTTGGATACAGTCGCTCAAAAAAATATCCGAACACTATGGTTGATCGGATTATATTACACTATCCGAACACTATGGTTGTCGGATTATATTACACTATCCGAACACTATGGTTGTCGGATTATATTACACTATCCGAACACTATGGTTGATCGGATTATATTACACTATCCGAACACTATGGTTGATCGGATTATATTACACTATCCGAACACTATGGTTGTCGGATTATATTACACTATCCGAACACTATGGTTGATCGGATTATATTACACTATCCGAACACTATGGTTGATTACAGAATTCAGAAAAAATATCTGGCAACAATTTTTTTAGAAATTAGTGATTTGGCAACCTTCGTGTCACGAGACACGAAGGTTCTGTAATCAACCATAATGTTAGGATTTTTTTTTTTTGAGCGACTGTACTTCTATTCAAATTAGAAACTTGATTTTGGAACTCAGTGCCTGGTTCTCTGAGGGAAACGCTCTTACGAAAAAGTTGTGATTCATTAAACAATTTTCTGGGTATTTATCGGATCCAAAAATCTGTTAAAAATCCATGAAATAAATTGTACCTTCAGTGGCACTGATGATGGTGACTTGTTGGATGATTGGTGATTAATTAATGACTGAATCCTAATCGACATCGCATGAACGGCACTCGTCCAGAATGTAAATGTAGTTATGAAACAAGACCCACTAGTTCCGCCTGAGGCACTACCAGTGCAGGGAAATGCCATATTCACCGCTATCTACGTTCAGGGGCAAGACAGTACCATACAGATACAGCTCATCCCAGACTACCTAATGGCGAACAGTATTATAGGAGTAAAGCTCACCCATCGATCAAAACCTAAATTTAATCTGCGCCCCGGTTAGCCACAAACAAGGATATATAGATCCAAGTTGTCTCGGCTCCCGTGGTGGGAACTCTTAGTGGGGCCGAAATTCCGACCAAACGGACCAAGTCAGTCAGCAGAGCCCCTAACGACTCCCCTCAGATGGAGGTCTTAGCCTGTCCAACTGGGGCACAAACCGGTCAGCAGAGCCTTCGACCTCAAATGGGCCCTCAAGCCCCCCCCCCCCCCCACCTCACCACCACCACCACGTCAAGGTAGTTCCCTGTCGGAGAGGGAGGGGGGGTCCAGAATGTAATGATGTTACTTTGCTCTGATTTCTCAACTAACTTCCTTTTCTGCTCTCGGTTAGAAATGGTACACTGTTGCGTTTGAAAAGGCCACCGACCGTCGGATGTAGCCCGTATACGGGAGATCCACACCCTGTGCACGTTAAAGAACACGCTGAATGGTTTTATCGGGAGGCTTCGATCTGTTTCTAACAGGTCGAAGAATCCCCTTTCCTTCTCTGGCCCCTTGGGGTCCTTGTGACATGGCCATTTAACCTCCTGTGTGCCAAAAAAGACTCTCAGAGCCAACAACAACCCAACCCAACTTTGTTCTCAGATTATGCTTTTACTTCTCTGTAGGTTTTCTAACGAAATTTTGCATTAGTATTTTTTTTTTCTTTTTTGGAACTAATTTGTATATGCAGTGGCGTGCGAATTTAAAAATTTTCAGGGTAGGCAGAATATATATAGACGTGCCGAGTGGTTAGCACGCTTGGCTACTGATCTAAGGGACCTGTGTTCGAGCCCCGGGTAAGGCATGGATGTATGTGTCGTTTTTCTGCTGAGGTCCTGCCATCCTCTCAGACCTTCTACATGGCATATAAACTGACAGGCTCCTGTCAGACCTCTGTGGCAAGCAGCTGCTTGAGTGGGTATTTATTTTTGTTTATGCCCGTCAAGTCAGAGCTTTCAACTAAGGGGCTGCAAACCCTAGATAGATATCATAATCACACTAGAAATAGTTTTTCTGTATGTTCTTAATTATATGTAGTTAAGAGTTTTCTCTGTATCATTTGCAAGGATAAAAAAAAATCCAAAATTTTAGGTGGGCAGAATACGTCATTTGCCCGTTCTCCAAATTTTCAGGGTGGACAATAGCCCACCTTGCCACCCCCTTTGCATGTCACTATGTATACGTATTTTTATATGTACAAATTTCAAATTTTTTCTTTGTACATATCTGTCCACTCTTATTGGCTCTTTGATCTGTTGTGAGCTCATTAAAAGCAAAATAAATAAATGTGTTTCAATATTCTTTTCTTGACCAGAATTGACATACCAAAAATTCAGCATTCCCCGGGACTGCACCTTATATAACGGAAGCATTCAGCTTCTCGTATATTACTGAACGGACGCCAAATGTTCCGTATTTCGAAACATGACCTTACAAATAACAAACCAGAAATCCCAATAGCCTCTGGTGAGTGTGGGGTGCTTGTTTGCAAGGAACAAAAAAAAAGGAGAATTGTCCCTTCTTTTCCCAAAGGTAGGTGGCCAATCGCATCTCTCCACGTATGCATTTCAAATCACCACATTCTACCACCGAAAGATCATATTTCCAGCAAAAATACTGTTTGCAATATTAAAGTTTCATCACTTTCCAATTTTAGTGCTCATCGGCACTGAAAATTCAATTTCATTTTTTGGAAAATGCGAATAGTACTATTTCATTAGTGTCTATCCAACGGTAAAAAAATATTTCGTTTATCTCTTAAAATAAAAAAAAACGTCGAATATCTACAGACGACAAACTGAAAGAAATATTCCTCTTATGTTTTTCTAAATCGAGATAAAAAAAAATTGTGTCCTCCAATTTAGTCCCTGAACCGTTCGGCGCATTTCATTTTGGGAACCTGTTTCCATCCATAGACGCCAGCAGAGGTGGGGGGAAAGCAAGAGGGGTAGTTTCCACCCCCACACTCCTGTAAAAATTTATCGGAAAATTTAATTGTTAAATCATATAGGTGTACCAAAAAATCGGATTTTTTAGGTTTCTTTTGTTTTCGAAAGCATATAATTTGTTTTTAATTATTAACATGAAAAAAAAATATTTTTGCATTTATTTTCAATAACAAGTTTTCCTATTTTTTTGTTTTGTTTTCGGGCATCTTTAGTTTAGAATAAATATAGAGGAAAAAAATTGCCATTTGTTGGGATCTGACTTCACGACTACCGGATGACAATCACGTGCTCTGACCCCTGAGCTACTGGCCGTCGAACAGTTATACTCTCTCAATGGCTTTAAGCATTATACCAGATAATTAGTGATTGGAAATGCATCTAGTGGAGGGGCGGGGCCGGGGGCGGGGGTGGCTCAGTCGGTAGCGCGCCAGGCTCGTAATCTGTAGTTCCCAGGTTCGAGTCCCAGCTGGGTCAGCGTTGAGATTTATCTCCGCAAAATTCCCCGCCCTGCCCACGGTCAGTAGGGGACACCGATGGGCTTGGAAAGGCCGCCGTCCGTCAGATGGGACGTTAAGCCGTGGCCCCGTGTGCGGGAGAGCCATACCCTGTGCACGTTAAAGAACACGCTGGATCTTGACGGGAGGCTACCATCAGTCTCCCAACAGCTGTTCCAGTGGGTCCCCTCCCCCAACCTTCTCTGATCCTTCGGGGTCCATGTGACCTGGCCATTTAGCCCATGGTGTGCAAAAAAGTGCCGCTCAGAGGTAAAACAATCCAATCCAAAGCCTTCTAGACCAGAGTCTTCAATTACAGTCAGATACATTTACAGTCAGACTAATTCTATGGTATGATGCTTAAAGCATCTAATAATAAATGCACTAATAGGGTGGCCAGTAATTCAGTGGTCAAAGCACTTGACATGTTATCATGACAACATGATAACAGGA
This sequence comes from Ryuthela nishihirai, assembly GCA_038380435.1. Taxonomy (NCBI): domain Eukaryota; kingdom Metazoa; phylum Arthropoda; class Arachnida; order Araneae; family Heptathelidae; genus Ryuthela; species Ryuthela nishihirai. The sequence continues at coordinate 22,354,259 of JAWZYU010000016.1, forward strand.
AAAAGTTTCCTGTTATCATGTTTACAAAGCATCCAAGTTTCACTACCATAACTAAATCTAGAAAGAACTAAACTGTTACACAGTCTAATTTTAGTTTTTATGCATATACGCCTATTTCTCCACACTCTCCAAAGATTCCTAAAAGTCCCAGAAACAATCTTATTCGCCTGTTAATCTCATCCGCACATCACCAGTATCTGCTATATAACTCCCAAGATAATTAAACTAAGACACTTGCTCAAGGGCACAAACATTCAGAGCGACTGAAGCACCAACTGCCTGACCAATTTTCATCACTTTAGTTTTCTCTCTGTTTATCACCAAACCTACTCTATTACCAGTCTCATCAACAGCCCTAATGAAAACATTCATCTCATCAACATCATTAGCCAATAAGGCCAAATCATCTACATAATCTAAATCAGAAATTTTGAAATCTCTAGACCATTTAAGGCCAAAATATTTCCCTTGCAAAGAATTTCGCATAACATAATCAATAACCAAGCTAAAGAGAAAAGGAGGCAAAATGCACCCTTGTCGAACACCAGAAGTAACTCTCACACACGACTCAGTGTTCTTATAGAGATCTTTCATTATTTATTATGTTAACTAACTTGTCAAGTATACCATATGATCTTAATATCAACCACAAATTATGACGATCAACAGAATCGAAAGCCTTTTGAAATCAACAAAGCTAGCAACCAAAGGTTTCTGAAACTCTAAACACTTCTCAAGAATCTGCCTAAGTGAAAATATCTGATCTACACATCCCCTACCACTTCTGAATCCACATTGCTCATCACGCAATTCCCTGTCAACCAGATTCTTAATTCTATTAAGCACAATCATGGAAAGAACTTTACCTGGAACAGAAAGTAGGCTGATACCCCTATAGTTATCACAAGAACTGTGATCAACTTTTTTGAAAATAGGGATAATAATATCTCTGGTAAAATCTTTAGGAACCATGCCTTTATCATAGACGATATTCAAAATTTCAGTCATCCAACTGGTAACCGAAACATTCCCAGCTCTAAGCACTTCCATAGTAATTTCATCTACACCTGGGGATTTATGAAGTTTAAGTTTAGAAACAGCCAAAATAACTTCAGATTGTATTATAGGGCCAACATTAAAGCCACCAATACATCTATCATCATTGCAAACAATGGGAATAGAACTAACCGCATTGTTTAGAATATCACTGAAATGCTCAACCCATCTAGCCATAACAGAATCCTCACCTTCTCTAACCTTACCTTGTTTATCCTTCAATCCTTGTATGCCTGTCCGTTTTCTACCACACAAAACATTAACTATATATAGCCGTCCCGTGGCCGAGTGGTTAGCGCGATTGGATACTGATCTACGGGACCTGGGTTCGAGCCCCGGGTAAGGCATGGCTGTTTGTGTTGTTTTTCTGCTGAGGTCCTGCCATCCTCTCAGACCTTCTGCTGTGGCATATAAACTGACAGGCTCCTGTCAGACCTCTGTGGCAAGCAGCTGCTTGAGGGGGTATTTATTTTTTTTATTTACAGCTCTTTGCTGTTGTGCTGTCTAACTGCTTCCTCAGCTTTGTCAGCCAAGCCATCAAGCCAAAGATTCTTATCAGCAGCTAACTGATCTTTTACACGTTTATTAAGTTCTCTGTAATGCTTTCTATTAGGACTAGTAGGTATTGATTAAGGACATTCCTGCAGTTCTTTTTTTCTGAAATAAGCTCAAGTGCCTTATCACTCAGATAATTCTGTCTCTTCTGCTCCTTTTTTCCCAAAAGAGTACTGTTAGTTTCCAAAAAAGCCTGTTTAAAATGATCCCATTCTTCCTCAGCTTCAGTAGTAAGCAAACCATGACTGTCATAATGACTAAGTAACCTATCATGATAAGCTTTAGCTATAACTGGGTCTTTCAGAGCTTTAGTATTAAAGGTAAATTTTTTAACCCTAGCACAACACTTTTTAAGTTTAAGTTGCAAGACACTTTTAACAAGGTAATGGTCAGATCCAATTTCAGCTCCCCTACATGCCTTGGTACTAGCCCATTTGCTGTTAATTAATGTATAATCAATCATATTCCTATGTAGCCCATCAGGTGAAACCCATGTATATTTATGTATGTCGCCGTGTTTGTAATATGTGTTAGTTATTCTGAAACCATTGAGTTTACTTACCTGTAGGAGACGTTGCCCATTGCCATTGCAGCTACCAATACCAAAAGGGCCTATCACCCCCTTCCCAAAGGTCAGAGTCAGTATCAACTTTGGCATTGAAGTCACCTAGAACAAGGGTAATATCTCCTTTCTCGACAGAATTGAAATATTTATTCAACATATCATCGACCGGTGTAGATTTGTTATTTCCTTTTATTTGATCTTTAATTTTATTATGATATATGCAAGGCTGTTTATTCGAAACTGGCTCTAATGAACGTCTCGACCTAAATATCCCCATCATGAAATATTTATTTTTATGGGCTATACCTCCCCGCCACGGAAAAATTCCTGTAGACACCCATGTTCTTACTGCAGTCAAGTATGTCACTAATCTCACAACTTGCTGCATTTGTATTATTTTTTCCATTTTTAATATGATCTTTTAAATAACGACAAATATCAGTGAGCGCGGCATTCTAGAAATAACATACTAAATAATATTGCAGCACGTTTCAGAATTCGCGCTTCAACTTCGCTAGATAACCTTAACAAAATGTAACATACAATATGAATGACTATTAATTTCATTTACAAACCGAATTTCTATAACTTATCGTCATACCTGACATACCTTTACAAGGCGGTACTACAGGGGCGGGGATCACTCAGTCGGTAGCGCGCCAGGTACGTAATCTGCAGTTCCTAGGTTCGGATTGGATTGGATTGTTTTACCTCTGAGCGGCACTTTTTTGCACACTGATGATTTTGCACACCATTGGGCTAAATGGCCAGGTCACAAGGACCCCGAAGGCTCAGAGAAGGTTGGGGGAGGGGGACCCACTGGAACAGCTGTTGGGAGACAGATGGTAGCCTCCCGTCAAGGCCATCCAGCATGTTCTTTAACGTGCACAGGGCATGTCTCTCCACACACGGGGCCACGGCTTTACGTTCCATCCGACGGACGGCGGCCTTTCCAAGCCCATCGGTGTCCCCTACTGACCGTGGGCAGGGCGGGGAATTTTGCGGAGATAAATCTCAACGCTGACCCAGCTGGGACTCGAACCTGGGAACTACAGATTACGAGCCTGGCGCGCTACCGACTGAGCCACCCCCGCCCCTCCTAGGTTCGAGTCTCAACTGGGTCAGCGTTGAGATTTATCTCCGCAAAACTCCCCACCCTTCCCACAGTGAGTAGGGGACACCGATGGGCTTGAAAAGACCGCCACGTCGTAAAACCGTGGTACCGTGGTTCCCGTGTGCGGGAGAGCCATATCCTGTGCACCTTAAAGAACACATTGACGGCCTTGACGGGAGGCTTACCATCTGTCTCCTAACAGCTGTCTAGTGGCTCCAGTCTACTCAACCTTCTCTGAGCCTACGGGGTCCATGTAACCTGGCCATTTAACCCATCTGTGTGCAAAAAAGTACCGCTCAGAGGTAAAACAACACATGGCGGTACTGAATGGTAAAATAAACGGTTCGTGAATATTTCATTGCAAAGGCACTTCCATTTCAATAGAAACTTGAAACCCTCACCGCGAGCGTCGGCAGGAATTATTCAGGGGGAGCGGACAAAAAAAAATCACAGTTTCAAGATAGAAATATTTAGCTCTAGCCGTTCATTAAAGATTGCAGTTACGAATAATGGAGCAATGATGCAGACATTGTACCATAGCACAAATAATAATGCCCAAAACAAAAGAAAACTTGTTTTTTAAAATACATGTAATAATATATAGTTTTATTAATAAATTAAAATAAATGTTAGGCTTTAGAAAAACAAAAACAAACTTAAAAAAAAATTAAGATTGCGTTTGATTAAGGAAATAAAATAATTTTGGTATACCTGAATTTTTATCCAACATAAATTAATTTTTCAGCGCAGCAGCGGTCCCTGTTCCTCCCCCCACCACCACCACCACCGCCGCCGCCCCGACACCCATGATGATGACAGCCTCTGTAAATGAAACACAAGTTGTTTTGAAGAGACGTGGTATAGATATCATAAAACATAATCTTTTCATTGTTTCTATGTGTGATATATATATGTGAGCTTCACAATACCTGTTCCTGTTGGGGACGGGGGTGGCTCAGTCGGTAGCGAGTCAGGCTCGTAATCTGTAGTTCCCAGGTTCGAGCCCCAGCTGGGTCAGCGTTGAGATTTACCTCCGCAAAATTCCCTGCCCACGGTCAGTAGGGGACACCGATGGGCTTGGAAAGGCCGCCGTTCGTCGGATGGGACGTTAAGCCGTGCCCCCGAGTGCGGGAGAGACATACCCTGTGCACGTTAAAGAACACGCTGGATGGCCTTGACGGGAGGCTACCATCTGTCTCCCAACAGCTGTTCCAGTGGGTCCCCTCCCCCATTCTGATCTTCAAAGTCGTTTATATCTAAGCAGCGCTTTTATGCACAGAATGGGCTAAATAGCCAGGTCACAAGCACCCTAAGGGCTCAGAGAATCCACTAGACAGCTGTTAGGAGACAGGTGAAAGCTTTCTGTCAAGTCCATCCAGCCTGTTTGTTAGGGTGTACAGGTTATGAATCTCCTGTACAAGAAGCCACGGTTTAACGTCCCATCCGTCGGACGACGACCTTTCCAAGCCCATCGGTGTCCTCTTTCTGATCGAGAGCAGGGAAGGGGGGGTGCGGTTAAAAGGACTCGAACCTGGAAATCTCATATTATGAGCCTGGCGTGCTCCCGGCATAGAGATATCGAAATTTCAACTTTAAGCGAAATGAAATTCTGATTTCGTGTGCATTTCGGAAATGCATAGTGATAGGGCTAGCAATCATCATAACACGGAAAAAAATGTGCAGTCTGCCCAGGGCTATATAAATCGAAATTCGGTGATATCTTGTTTTCACTAACGTATAGTGAATAATAAGAAAAATTCATTTCTCTAGGAGACACAATCTTGATGGCAAAAACTCAAGCTTCAATTGAGGGGAACTACAGAAACACAATCCAGGAAGAGAGAACTCAAGCTTGAATTGCGGGAGACTCTATGAAACATAATCTGGGGCGAGAGATCAAGTCTGAATTAAGGGAAACCTCAGGAAACAGTCCAGGAGGAGAACACTCAAGTCTGAATTAAGGGAAACCTCAGGAAACAGTCCAGGAGGAGAACACTCAAGTCTGAATTAAGGGAAACCTCAGGAAACAGTCCAGGAGGAGAACACTCAAGTCTGAATTAAGGGAAATCTCAGGAAACAGTCCAGGAGGAGAACACTCAAGTCTGAATTAAGGGAAACCTCAGGAAACAGTCCAGGAGGAGAACACTCAAGTCTGAATTAAGGGAAATCTCAGGAAACAGTCCAGGAGGAGAACACTCAAGTCTGAATTAAGGGAAACCTCAGGAAACAGTCCAGGAGGAGAACACTCAAGTCTGAATTAAGGGAAATCTCAGGAAACAGTCCAGGAGGAGAACACTCAAGTCTGAATTAAGGGAAACCTCAGGAAACAGTCCAGGAGGAGAACACTCAAGTCTGAATTAAGGGAAATCTCAGGAAACAGTCCAGGAGGAGAACACTCAAGTCTGAATTAAGGGAAACCTCAGGAAACAGTCCAGGAGGAGAACACTCAAGTCTGAATTAAGGGAAACCTCAGGAAACAGTCCAGGAGGAGAACACTCAAGTCTGAATTAAGGGAAATCTCAGGAAACAGTCCAGGAGGAGAACACTCAAGTCTGAATTAAGGGAAACCTCAGGAAACAGTCCAGGAGGAGAACACTCAAGTCTGAATTAAGGGAAACTCTACGAAATTCTGTCCGGGAGGCGGGAGCTCAAGTCTCAATTAGGAGAAACTCAGTGACGAAGATAAGAACTGAAATTTGAATTATGAGGAACTCCAGGAAACACAGTCAGGGAGGCGAGAACTCAAGTCAGAATTAATGTGAACTCTCGGAAATTCGGTGAGGGAGGCGAGAGCTCAATTCGCAATTAATGGCAACTATCCGTCCCATGGCCGAGTGGTTAGCGCGCTTGGCTACTGATCTAAGGGACCTGGGTTCGAGCCCCGGGTAAGGCATGGATGTATGTGTCGTTTTTCTGCTGAGGTCCTGCCATCCTCTCAGACCTTCTACTATGGCATATAAACCGACAGGCTGCTGTCAGACCTCTGTGGCAAGCAGCTGCTTGAGGGGGTATTTATTTTTTTAATTATAGGAAAGTTTGTCCAGGAAGTGAGAGCTCAAGTCTAAAATGCTGAAACTCCCATTGAATTCTTGATGGGCAGCATCACTGTTTATCCTCAAGCTAGCCTTGCCAGAAAGGCATAAAATGAGACATAAAATGAAGAATATTTCTCAGTACAAGACTAATGCAAATCTTTTTTGATTCTCACAAAATATTAAGACACAACGAATATTAAATCAATAACCTAATTCAAAGGAACAAAAACAGCTCCTCAGTTATTTCAGATTATTAAACCCATCAAACACAGTGATAAAGACAACAGATAAAAACAAAACTAGCAAAACTGTGATCGCCAAATCGTTAGTGTGTGTTTGTGAGTTACAATGGCTCTCAGATGCGAGCCACAGAGAGAGCATTGATTTTTGTTTCCTGATGTCCCAGGTAAGGCATGGGTGTTTCTGTTGCTTTTCTCTTGAGGTCTCGCCTTTCTCACAGACCTACTGTAGCGTATCAACTGACAAGCTCCTGTCAGACTCCTATCGCAAGCAGCTACTTGAGGGGATATTTTTTTTTGACTTTCCGCTGAGGTTTCGTTTACATCTTCTCTACAGCATATCAAACTGATAGGTCTCTATGATAAATATTTTCTTGAGAAAAAATTAATTTTTTTAATTAATGTTATCTTTTTTCTGTGTTTATACATATTTTGACAACTTCTCCAGTTGATCTCTTATCAATCAAATTACTTTCTCTTCCTACACTTTTATATTGACAAACTAAAGCCCTGTAATAAATGTTTCACGGCAATTGTTTCTCGCTTTCTACCATTGCTCGGTTTCCAAGAGATGTCTTGGTCAGAAGCAAAACCTTAGTCCTCAGAGCAAAACGTTTTAGTGCTCATTTTTCCGTAAGCTTTATCTCCTTCTCTACCGTTCGCTCTATCCTCCTCTTTTTCTGTCATTCCTAAAACGTCTAATGAGGAAAGAAACTCTTCGTCAAGCAACAAACAACAACAGCTCTAAAAAAACGAAAGAAAAAAATCAAGAAACTAAAACCGCTCGGCAACTAACTATTGTCTTGGATCTTTGCAAGAAGAAGAAGACAAAGAAGAGAAAGAGTCAGGGAGCTTTAGAAAATTGTAAAACTGAAGAAGAAGGACTGGTCAATGACAACAAGGGGAAAGACAAAGACAGACCCTTCAATCATTTTAGACCATGACAGCAAACAAACCTAAAGACAACGAGCCAGAAGAAAATAATAATGGCACACCAACAGCAAGCAAGCAACAAGGCTTTTGCTATAGCTCGTTTAATACCTTTAAGAGCAACAAGGCCACTGCCTTTTCCAGGTAATTTATCAAACGGCTAATCTCTGGCAATCGTGGCTCTCATGCAATCACGTTAATAAGCTGTAGCAACATTGACTTAATTGCTTCCACAAGGGAGACAGTCTCTCCTTGTTACAGCCCAGCTCATGTGTCGGCTAGATTAAATCCCTTGTATTTTCCAATTACGCAAGCTAACGTTTGTACTTTTCTCGCATGGCGGAGCCAAGGTTCTCTCTAGTTGGCTGAAGCCTTGTGTTAGGCCTGCCGACATGCTTCCGTTTAATCCTCTTTGACACGAGGGATTATGTGCGAGAGCCTGCCTCTCTCACTCTCTCGCTCTTCACTCCCCTCCACCACCACCTCCCTTGGACACCCCCCTCTCCGCCTAGTGCATGCACTCGTGGCGCGCGCGCTCAGGTTCGTACGCTCACGCACGCATGCACCTACGCTCTGTTCCCGCTGTTCGCCGCCACAGGGCTTTCCTCGGTAAACGTGTGTTCCGTATAATTAATTGCAGAATTTACTCTGGGAAAGGACCTAGGGGAGGGCATAGGGCGATTTGGCTTCTTCACGGCAGGCAAAAGAAGAGAGTGAACGAAAGCGCAGGAATGAAGGAGAAAAAGAGGAAAAGAAAGCAGAAAGGGAAGAAAAAAAGTGAAAGAAAAAAAAACCTTCGCTACTCACTCACACACATGCTATGCACTCGTCAATAGGAAGGGAGAACAGCTTAGAACCTGATCATGATCAGTGGAAAGAAGACATGAAGAGAAGGAAGGGGAGGGGCGGAAAAATGAGATGTGGGGGAGGGAATGGGGCAAAAGGAGGCGGTCTGTGACGTGCGAGGGTCACGTCAGTGCCTGCGTGAATACAGCAGAGCTGTAAGACTGCCGCTGCAGGCATTAGTAGTAACAGCCGGCGGCTATCTCAGCCCAATGCCGATTCCTTCTTCATTATTTCGGGCATCCATAGAGCTCGTCCAGCCCCTTTTCTCTCATTCCCCCTCCCCCCACTTTCGCTGCTGCTCCCCCTCCCCGTGTCCCTCCGAAGTATCATCTCTATGGTCTCCGATGTTCGGATGTTTGCGTGGAAGCGATGAGAGGTAGAGAGGCGGCGGCACACGTCACAGGAATACTGCAGCAGCAGCACGAGGTGATGATCCAGCAAATGACAGACGTCGGCTCCCGCCTCGCGATGCGAGCGTGTGGCTAACGAGTGCTGCTGCCAACACTCGGAGGTGGCGGCAAGCGCCACCAGTGCTAATGCCGCTCTTCCATTGCTGCAAGGTGACAAAAGGGAATGGCCCAACGCATCGGACTATCACTCTAATGAATCCTTCAACCGTCGAGGATCAGTTGCACAACATGTCATCGGATTATTTCAGACAGCTGTACGGGAAAGAGCTGTGCAGAGAGAGAGAGACGCAGTGCGTGTAGGTGCCTTTTGCTCGCATCCTAGGGAAAAGAGTTACTGAAGGCAGCAGAGGCGACAAGCCAAAGAGGCTCATACTGGCGATTGCTCTCGTCTCTCTGACAGCAGGGTTGACTTTGCTTTCATTTCCCCTGTTGGAACGATGATGACGATCAAAGTCTTTTTAACTAGGGCTCAAACTTTTTGCATGGCTGAAGTCAAAAACACCCGAGCTACTTAAAGTGTTAACTTTGACAAGTCTCTGTCCCCAGTCTCCGATAACAACGTAATATTAAAACTTTTACTTTTTAAACACTGGAGTGTGTTGACATGCTTTGCTGTGATAATCCTATCACCATCATTAAACAGTGGCACGGGAATTATATAGCTAAAAGGAAAAGGGAACGAAAAACTAACCAAGAAGTGCTTTAAGAAACTCTTTTAATTAGCATAAATTAAATAGGAATACTTATTTAAGAGCATGTAACTTCATTCTTCAGCTTGTTACTTAAACAAAATCACACCAGCTAGTAGAACCCAGATTAAAGGTGTGGAGCATATATATATATGTAGTATATCATTAAGTACAGTCGCTCAAAAAAGTATCCAAACACCATGGTTGATTACAGAATTCAAGAAAAATATCTGGCAACGATTTTTTTTAGAAATTAGTGATCTGGCAACCTTCGTGTCACGTGACACGAAGGATGTTAATAGAGAAAAGATGATGTTTAATAGAAAAAAACGAAAAAAATTTTTTTTGTTTTTTTTTAAGTTTTGTGTGCATAATATAAATTTATTAAATTTTGCTGATAGGTAATTTGCAATTTTTCATCATCTGATTCATTAACTACAATTCAAATTTTTTCGTAAGCCTTATCACGATGTCGGATAATTCAACTATACGAAAGCAGAAAAGGAAAGCTATCTTTTCGGATATTAAGATTCAAATTTTAGATCGTCTTGCAACTGGAGAAGGTTCAACATTCATAGGTGAATATTTTGGTTTGAACGAGGCTACCGTAAGAACCATCAAGAAAAATGAAGATGCCATCAGAAAATGTGTGCTTTCTGGAACAAAACTAAGCGCTAAGTCGTCATCGTATACGAGAGATATTGTAAAAATAAAGATGGAAAAGGCACTAGTAATATGGATAAAAGATAACTCGCGAAAAAGAATATCTCTAGACTAGAGGTTCTCAACGTGGGGTACGCGGTAAAATATTTTGGGTTACGCCGTGAGAGCTCAAAAGTCGCTAGATCTAGTAACAAAGTAAAAATAACCATTGTTTACTATAACTATAGTTTTATCTATCTATACAAGGGGTACGGCCAGTTACATATACATTTCCAGGGGGGTAAGTGAAGCATAAAATGTTGAGAACCACTGCTCTAGACGGAAATACGTACGTACCATCAAACAGATGGTATTTCGAATATATAAGCAGATACAAGAAATGAAACCAACCACATCAGCTCAGTTAAACGAAAATTATGAATTTTCTGCAAGTAGAGATTGGCTTGCAGGATTTCTTCAAAGACACGCGTTTCATAATGTAAAGATAAAAGGTGAAGTTGCATCTGCAGATAGCCGGCTGCTAAAGAATTTTGTCCAAAATTGGCCCAAATCATTGAAGATGGTTGATACACTCCTGATCAAGTTTAGAATGCAGATGAAACTGGTCTTTTTTGGGAAAAAATGCCGAGGAGAACCTACGTAGCAAAATCGGAAAAAACCGTTGGTGGCTTTAAAGCAGCTAAGGAATCGTGTGACTTTTCTATTTTGCAGCAACGCTTCAAGAATGTGTTATGTTAAAACCGCTGCTCATCAATCGATCCCTAAGACCACAATCAATGAAAGGTGTAAATTTGAATAAATTGACAGAAAAACCTGGGCTACCACAGAAATTTTTAATGAATGGTTCCATAATGTTTTGTTCCAGAAGTTAAACGCTATTTGAAGGAAAAAATCTTGAATTTAAAGTTCTACTGATTATAGGCAATGCGCCTGGCCATCCTGTTTTGGAATACCCAAATGTGCAATTTTGTTTTCTGCTGCCTAATTCGACATCCTTAATACAACCACTAGACCAGGGTATAATTGCCACATTTAAAACTTACTACCTAAGACGAACATTTCAATACATTTTGGATAAACGAGATAAGGATAAAACACTAACAGTTATTGATAAGTGGAAGAAATTTTCTATTTTAGATTGTATCAGACATGCTGGATTGACGTTATCAGAATTAAAACCATCAATTTTAAACGCATGCTGGAAAGCTATTTGGCCAGAATGTATAAAGAGCAAAGATCCTGTATTCCCAAATACGACTGACTATCCTAATATCATCACTTTAGCACATGCAGTTGGTGGAGAAGGATTCGATGATTTATCATTTGCAGATATTGATGAATTGATGGATGACAAAGCTCTTAGCGAAGATGAAACAATAGAAGTTGTCCTTGAGACTCCTGATGAAAACGAAAAAAGTGATGGTGATGAAGAGGTTCCACTCACTGCAGGTTTAATTAAAGAAGGGCTTCAAATGGCTAGTAAATTGGAAAGTCATTTTCTTACACGTGATCCCATTGTCGAACGAGCTGAGCAGTTTAAATGTGAACTGAAGTGATGTATGGCGCGTTATCAAGAATTATACAAAGATCTGGTCAAAGCAGGATCTCACCGATTGATTAGAGTCCGTTGTCAAAACTAATCAAACTTCAGAATCACTGGAAACAAGTGATAATTTGGTTCCCCATGCCACAGAGAGCATTTCACCCTTGGAGTATGAACACGACGGCCAAAATGTTTCAAGCAATGAAATCGATTTAATTCCGGTCTTACGCAAACGAATGTGTCTATTGTCAGAAAGTGACAACGAATAAAATCTAGTTAATAAGCATATATATGTCATATTTTGCACTTTTGTATTCTTGAATTAGTGACATATTATTTTCTTTATGAAGGATAATTTCCTTTATATATATACACATAAAATAAATCTTTATAAGTTTATAAAATAAAAAATGTGTTTAAATGAATAAAAATCAAATAAAGATTTAATTAAAGATTTTGATATGATTTGTTTGAAAAAACTTATTATTTGTACTGGGTTTTCACGTCTGGAACCAATCTTCTATTTTTTCATATGCACTATATTTTTTTACAGTTTTTTTTTGCACGGTTTTTTCGGGAACCTATCTACCGTGTAAAAACAGAATTGGGTGTATATATATATATCGTATGATTTGTTACATTTTTAATAAAACCAATGATATTTCAAAGAAAAACCTCTTCAGCAGTTCGCGTGATATGTATTACAAATCTGTTGCACCCTTAAATAAAAAAATAAAATAAATTTCCCCTCAAGCAGCTGCTTGCCACAGAGGTCTGACAGGAGCCTGTCAGTTTATATGCCACAGTAGAAGGTGTGGCAACTCCGCTCCATTCACAGAGGAAGAAATAACTAAATGCGCTGCTGTCAACCAGGTCCGGATCTAGAAGAAAAAAGTGGGAGGGGGGGGGGGACAAGAGACTGGAATTTCGTTGAAATTTATCAGTTTCTCTTCCGCTCTGGAGGTCACTAAAAATTTCTTGAAAAATAGATAAAATATGCATAAGTGTAATAATTTTTTGCCTCCGTTTCCTTTACCAGCATTTTAAAGAGGGGGGGGGGGGGGGGTTGCTCCCCACTCTATCCCCTCTGCGGTTAACCAAATAACTGATGCACCCAGGGTCAGATCTAGAGGGGGGGGAGGGTGGCAAAGGCAAAGGAGTCAAGCCCCACTCCCTGTTGAGAATGCTGTAAGGGTAATGAAAGACAAAAATTATCAAACTTTTGCTTATTTTATGCATTTTTCAACAAATTAAAAAAAACTCTAAATTAAAGGGGAAAATGTTGCACAACAATGGTAATCTTTCTCTTGAAAATGGTATTGAAATTGGTAATCTCCCCCCCCCCCCCCCCCCGCTCCTTTTACCTTTTTTTCGGTTTGATTCATTCTTCCAAAGCGATTTATTCTTTAGATGATTAATAGTTCAAATATCAACCCATATGGCCGAGTGGTTAGCGCACTTGGCTTCTGATCTAAGGGACCTGGGTTCCTTGGCTACAGATCTAAGAGACCTGGGTTCCTTGGCTACTGATCTAAGGGACCTGGGTTCGAGCCCCGGGTAAGTCATGGATGTATGTGTCGTTTTTCTGCTGAGATCCTGCCATCCTCTCAAACCTTCTACTCTGGCATATAAACTGACAGGCTCCTGTCAGAGCTCTATGGCAAGCAGCTGCTTGAGGGGGTTTTATTATTAATAAAATAAAATAAATACCCCCTCAAGCAGCTGCTTGCCACAGAGGTCTGACAGGAGCCTGTCAGTTTATATGCCATAGTAGGAGATCTGAGAGGATGGCAGGACCTCAGCAGAAAAACGGCACACACATCCATGCCTAATCCGGGGCTCGAACCCAGGTCCCTTAGTTCAGTAGGCAAGCGTGCTAATTATATTACCATTATTTTGACAGATGAAAATTTTACCACAAAGATAACATTTTTGGAATTCTCAGATGCTTTTATTTCAGAAGTGAAATTATACTTGTTTCCCAACGTCTTTGAGAAGTTCCAGTAGCTGTCTGTGCCCATGTCCTCAAATATCCTACTCTCTTGTCAATTACGCATATTGCTAGAGAGGAGAAAATGCATGTGTGTGTGTGACGCGGTAAAACATCCCAACCCGTATCTCAGAAGAATTATCTGAGATACGGGTCGGGCTGTTTTACCTCTGAGCGGCACTTTTTTGCACACCATGGGCTAAATGGCCAGGTCACATGGACCCCGAAGGATCAGAGAAGGTTGGGGGAGGGGACCCACTGGAACAGCTGTTGGGAGACAGATGGTAGCCTCCCGTCAAGGCCATCCAGCGTGTTCTTTAACGTGCACAGGGTATGGCTCTCCCGCACACATATCCACGGCTTAACACATATCCGTCCCATCCGACGGACGGCGGCCCTTCCAAGCCCATCGGTGTCCCCTACTGACCGTGGGCAGGGCGGGGAATTTTGCGGAGATAAATCTCAACGCTGACCCAGCTGGGACTCGAACCTGGGAACTACAGATTACGAGCCTGGCCCGCTACCGACTGAGCCACTTCGTCTGAGATACGGGTCCTCAGACAATAGAAGAAAGCCATTGTTGAGTGTTTGTAAGAATTTTTTAGACAAATCAGTTGCAATTATCAGATGCAGTTGAGTTGTAAAAAACAATAAATGCGGAATATTGCCAGCAAGACTACAGTTCAAAAAAAAATGAAAAAACGAAAGAAAATTGCGTGACAAGCAAGAAAAAGAAAAAAGCTAGTACGAATGTATTCTGTTTGCTTCCATTAGAATGAATATTGCTATATACTGTATATATTTATTACACATTAAATTTGGTGCCACTGCATATTATAGGGCCGGGGTGGCTCAGTCGGTAGCGCGCCAGGCTCGTAATCTGTAGTTCCCAGGTTCGAGTCCCAGCTGGGTCAGCGTCGAGATTTATCTCCGCAAAATTCCCCGCCCTGCCCACGGTCAGTAGGGGACACCGATGGGCTTGGAAAGGCCGCCGTCCGTCGGATGGGACGTTAAGCCGTGGCTCCGTGTGCGGGAGAGACATACCCTGTGCACGTTAAAGAACACGCTGGATGGCCTTGACGGGAGGCTACCATCTGTCTCCCAACAGCTGTTCCAGTGGGTCCCCTCCCCCAACCTTCTGTGAGCCTTCGGGGTCCATGTGACCTGGCCATTTAGCCCATGGTGTGCAAAAAAGTGCCGCTCAGAGGTAAAACAACCCAACGTTAAAGAACACGCTGGATGGCCTTGACGGGAGGCTACCATCTGTCTCCCAACAGCTGTTCCAGTGGGTCCCCTCCCCCAACCTTCTCTGAGCCTTCGGGGTCCATGTGACCTGGCCATTTAGCCCATGGTGTGCAAAAAAGTGCCGCTCAGAGGTAAAACAACCCAACGTTAAAGAACACGCTGGATGGCCTTGACGGGAGGCTACCATCTGTCTCCCAACATCTGTTCCAGTGAGTCCCCTCCCCCAACCTTCTCTGAGCCTTCGGGGTCCATGTGACCTGGCCATTTAGCCCATGGTGTGCAAAAAAGTGCCGCTCAGAGGTAAAACAACCCAACCCAACTGCATATTATAAAATCAGGTGAAATTTCAGATTACGCATATTGCGCGAAATTTCACTTTACAAAAGAGTAATTCTGGATAAGTTTAGAGTAAAAATATTAGTATGCCAATGGGTAAACAATCTAAAGACATTTCTTTCAAGTTAGGACACAAGTTTCAATGAGATTTTCATTTCTTGAGGTCTTTTCCTAAGAGTTGGGTTGTTTTACCTCTGAGCGGCACATTTTTGCACACCATGGGCTAAATGGCCAGGTCAGATGGACCCCGAAGGCTCAGAGAAGGTTGGGGGAGGGGACCCACTGGAACAGATGTTGGGAGACAGATGGTAGCCTCCCGTCAAGGCCATCCAGCGTGTTCTTTAACGTGCACAGGGTATGGCTATCCCGCACACGGGGCCACGGCTTAACGTCCCATCCGACGGACGGCGGCCTTTCCAAGCCCATCGGTGTCCCCTACTGACCGTGGACAGGGCGGGGAATTTTGCGGAGATAAATCTCAACGCTGACCCAGCTGGGACTCGAACCTGGAAACTACAGATTACGAGCCTGGCGCGCTACCGACTGAGCCACCCCCACCCCCTTTTCCTAAGATCAGGACCCCATCGGCCAGAAAAGGTTTTGGGAAGGGACCCACTGGACAGCTGTTGGGAGACAGATGGTAGTCTCTCGTCAAGGCCACTCAGCGTTTTCTTTAACGTGCATAGGATATGGCTCTCCCGCACACGGAGCCACGGCTTACCGTCACATCCGGCGGAAGACTGCCTTTCTAAGCCCATTGGTGTCCCCTACTGATCATGGGCAAGGCGGTAGTTTTGCAGAGATATATCTCAACGCTGACCCAGGTGGAACTGGAACCTGGGAACTGCAGATTACTAGCCTGACGCACTACCGACTGAGCCCTTCCTCCTTGGGGGAGGGAAGAAATTGATTCCAAGACGAGTATAACATTGTTATCAATTGCTCCAACTTCAACTCCAATAAATTTTAAAAAATTGGTAGAATATTTTTCCAAAATCGAGATTTACCGAAACTTAAATAGATCTTTAGTTTATTTCGAGTGAGAGTTTTATGCACAAAGCTTATTTTCAAAGTCAGCGAGTTTTGAATTTGGCTTTCGATTCGCATAACATGGAAGTGCCGTGACTTGTGGGAATAGGTGTAATCTCCTTTTCTCCTATAAAGCTGCTAAATTACAAAGATCGATCTTATTGATTGGTTGTCCGGTAGGATGGTTGCACGAGTATCCTGAGTATCCCGGCTTAGCAGTTTAATCTGCCGTAATATCTAGTATACAACTTTCTAACACCAAAATTCTGCAAAGAAATGCCTGTTGCAAAACGGCTTTCAAAATTCTATAACGAACGATGACTCAGTGCTGCCATCTATCGACAACAATATGCATTACAACACTAGTGACAGTGATTAAGCTTACTTTTACTTTACAAACAGATATCGGGATACTTCAATTCTTTTTCCAAGCCTATTAGTAAATTCCGTATGTAATTACTATGAGTATTTGAACTCTGAGTAACTACTTACTATGAGTAAGTAACTATTCAGATTTTATAAAAAAATTTAAAATTTCTATTTGCAGCATAATTTAAAAAAAACACCCCCCTCAAGCAGCTGCTTGCCACAGAGGTCTGACTGGAGCCTGTCAGTTTATATGTCATAGTAGAAGGTAAGATGCGAATATTTACATAGAGAAAACATAGCTCCAATTAACTAGAACAAATTATGATAGTATAAATTTTTTTTTTCGTTAACCTTTCATAACTTTTAATACTAATTAGAATTGTATTATTGAATTATTTAATTCTATGTTAATTAATTATTTTATTATTTATTATATTAATTTCCTTTTTATCTTAATTCGCCGAGTACAGAGCAATGTCTAGACAACTTCGTCCCTGGGATCGATGTTCACACCAGGGGTTAGAGTTGTCCCTAAACTTTCCCTGTATTCTGACTGGCATTTTTACAAATAAAATAAGCTAAATAACATTTTTTTTTTAAACTCAAGCAGCTGCTTGTCACAGGGTTTTGAGAGTGTAATAGGCCACAAAAGATCCCGTAAGGAAGGCAAAACCTGAGCATAAAAACAACACAGAAGAGAAATCTTCATACTTTGTCCAAGGGTCGAGCCAGGTCCCTTTCATCAGTAGGCGAGTGCGCTAACTACTCGGCACCTGAAACAGTGAGCTAAATATCTTTAGTATGCAATTTGGGTTGTTTTACCTCTGAGCGGCACTTTTTTGCACACAATGGGCTAAATGATCAGGTCGCAAAGATCCCGAAGGCTCAGAGAACATTGGGGGAGGGGACCCACTACCACAGCTGTTGAGAGACAAATGATAGCCTCACGTCAAGGCCATCCAGCATGTTCTTTAACGTGCCCAGGGTATGCTCTCCAGCACAAGAAGCCACGGCTTATCCTCCAGTACGACGGACGGATGCTTTTCCAAGCCCATCGGTATCCCCTACTGACGTGGGCAGGATTGGGAGTTTTGTATAGATAAATCTCAACAAGCAATGATATGGCTTTTCTGCACACGGACGATGTCGCTTCTACACCTGTCTTTCTCACCGAGGACAGAGAGGGTGTTAACGGAGAATATCTCAAAGCAGAGCTATTAAGGACTTGATCCTGGGGTCTGGGGACATCAGATATGAATCTGAGATAGAAACTTCCTAGAGAGTTGGGATGGTTGGGGGAGGGGATGGCTTAGTCGGTAGCGCGCCAGACTCCAAATCTGCAGTTCTCAGGCTCAAGTCCCACCAGGGAGTTCAGAGATATCTCCGCAAAACTCTCCGCCATGTCCTCAGTCAATATGAGACACCGATAGGTTTGGAAAGGCTATCATCCATCGTATGGGATGTAAAGTGACCCCCTGTACGGAAGAGCCATACCCTGTGCACGTTAAAGAACATCCTGAATGGCCTTTGACGGGAGGCTACCATCTGTCTCCTAACAGCTGTCCAGTGGGTTCCCTCCGCCCAGCTTTCTCTGAGCCGTTGGGGTCCTTGTGATTTTACAATTTAGCCCATTTTATGCAAAAAAGGGCCACTCAGAGGTAAAACAATACAACCCTAGAAAGTTGCAATAAAAATTGCGTTCACTAATATGGTGTCTACTCCTGGAAAAAATTATATTCTTTCTCTTAGAAACCTTAACGACATCACTACTTTATAAACTGTCCTCCCGAATCTTGAGATGCTTACACGAATGTCGGCAGGAAGTTTTCCAGGGCAACCCATTGCTTCAGAGAGGGGAAAAAAATTTGCTGAGTGGGAGGAGAGATAAAAAAAATAATGTTTCAAGGGAAAAGTATTTAAGTCAGGTCACTTATTAATAAATGCAGTTGCATTAGAGCAATCGCACGCATATTATATGATAATACAACTAAGGGTACCTGAGGATAATTATACAAAAAAAAGGAATCAAGGAATCAGATTCTTACAGAAAAAAAAACATTAATTTTTAGTAGGCTAAAATGAAAGAATATCCATGCCTATTTAAAATAAGAAAATAATTGTTTATGACAGTTTTATCTAACAACAGTTCTGTCACTGACTTGCTGGTTATGGTGGGACTGTAGGGAGATAGGAGTTACAGGGTTAGGAGGTCATCTGGGTCAGATGACTGAGTAAGTTAAGGTGTAGATGCCTCCTTACCTATTGGCACCTGTTATATCAAAGTAGAGGATCGAGATTCAGAGTTTTATACTTTTCCCTAAGGTAGAAAAGCAGTGGCATTTGAAAAGTTTTAATTTTCTTTTCCAATTTCTGAGATCAAACTGCATTATTTGAAAAACATATTAATTAAATCCACATAAATTGAGAGATGACAGTGCTGTGAATTACTGTGTGATTTTGTTAAATAATGGACTTGATGGAATAGTTTGAAAGTTTTAGTTGTTAATTAGTTTTTAAGTTAAAACTACTCAAATCTTTTGATAGGCATATATTTTACTCTGTTTTTTCCTTGCAGTAAGATTAAATGGTAGCTAGACGTAAACTGGAAGGAGAGCTGTGTACCAATCCTTAGTGATGATGCACAGAACCGGCCAGGTCTAGCACCTAATGTCCGACCCCGCTTTCTCGTGGTGCAGGCGGTTAGTACCTTTCAAAAGAGATATTCTCTTTTGGAAGGGAACGGAAGGGGAGGGCAGCGTTTAGTTCAGTATGACCTACTGATCTGGTCATCTATGGCCACTTTTTTCTTTTTTTTTTCAACCCTGCTGAAGAGTGGTCAACTTCACAGGGTCCTGGTGCTGACCATTTATACCTACTAGACTGGACTTGTTTATGGATTTGAGCTTGATTATGGATCCTGGACTTGCTGCACTGGTGGGCCTCTGTTGAGGGAGAATCTGCTGCTGTGTTTTTTGTTTGCTTCTGGGTTGCCAGCTCTAAGTGAACAGAGGCATGGGATACCTTATGTCAGCTGGTGGATAATCCTAATCAGAGGCCATCGCAGGTACCTGAACCTTACTTAGGTAGTTGGGCATCGTCAAACCTAAACTGCATTAATGTGTCTCAGGCAGGCCTATGGCTCTTGAAAAAGCCCACTTCAAACGGTGGTGCCTGAAGTTCCTACCAGCATCGGTGACTTCAGCCTTTAGCGGAGGAGGAACAGGTCTTTGCCCCATGCCTGCAATCAGGGGGCTGTTTGATACTGTTGGCCCAACCAATCTCAATAAACCTAATTTCTTTAAAAAACCTACTAATCATTTTCTCTCTGCAGGAACGTGCAACGTGAGGACATTACATAGAGATTATTCTCTTGATGTCCTCACGCAGGAATTCCAGCGCTATAACCTAGATATTCTAGGCTTGCAAGAAACCAGATGGACAGGTAAAGGTGAGATACTTAAAAATAACTTTAAATTTCTCTTTACAAGGAGGGAGGATGGAAAGCATCACAAGGCGTGGGTCTGCTGCTCAGAAGACATGCTAGTGATGCTCTTCTAGGATATGAGTGCATTAATGAAAGGTTTCTTACAGCAAAATTTCAGACAAGCATTAAATTCTTGAATGTTATATGCTGTTATGCCCCCATTGAGGATGCCGATGTAAATGATAGGTTTTACGGACAACTTCAGGATATTTTGGATTCTGTCAAGAAAGGAGATATTACCCTTGTTCTAGGTGACTTCAATGGCAAAGTTGGTACTTACTGACCTTTGGGGAGGGGTGATAGGTCCTTTTGGTATTGGTAGCTGCAATGGCAATGGGCAACGTCTCCCACAGGTAAGTAAACTCAATGGTTTCAGAATAACTAACACGTATTATAAACACCACGACATACTTATATATAAGCATAGGTTTCACCTGATGGGCTGCATAAGAATATGATTGATTATATATTAATTAACAGCAAATGGGCTAGTTCTGTTAGGAATTACCAGGGCATATAGGGAAGCTGAAATTGGATCTGACCATTACCTTGTTAAAAGTGTCTTGCAACTTAAACTTAAAAAGTGTTCTGCTAAAATTAAAAAAAAATTACCTTTAATACTGAAGCTCTGAAAGACCCAGTTATAGCTAAAGCTTACCATGGTAGGTTACTTAGTGACAGTCATGGTTTGCTTACTACTGAAGTTGAGGAAGAATGGGATCCTTTTAAACAGGCTTTTTTGGAAACTAACACTACTCTTTTAGGAAAAAAGGAGCAGGGGAGGCAGAATTATTTAAGTGATAAGGCACTTGAGCTTATTTCAGAAAGAAAGAACTGCAGGAATGTCCGTAATCAATACCCTACTAGTTCTAATAGAAAGGATTACAGAGAGCTTAATAAACGTGTAAAGGATCAGTTAGCTGCTGATAAGAATCCTTGGCTTGATGACTTGGCTGACAAAGCTGAGGAAGCAGTTAGGCAGCACAACAGCAGAGAGCTGTACCAGATAGTTAATGTTTTATGTGGTAGAAAACGGACAGGCATACAAGGATTGAAGGATAAACAAGGTAAGGTGAGGATTCTGTCATGGCTAGGTGGGCTGAACATTTCAATGATGTTCTAAACAATGTGGTTAGTTCTACTCCCATTGTTCGCAATGATGATAGATGCGTTGGTAGCTTCAATGTTGGCCCTATAACACAATCTGAAGTTATTTTGGCTGTTACTAAACTTAAACTTCATAAATCCCCAGGGGTAAATGAAATTACTACGGAAATGCTTAGAGATGGGAATGTTTCGGTTACCACTTGGATGACTGAAATTCTGAATATCTTTTATGATAAAGGCATGGTTCGTAAGGATTTTACCAGAGCTATTGTTATCCCTATTTTCAAAAAAGGTGATCACAGTTCTTGTGATAACTATAGGGGTATCAGCCTACTCTCTGTTCCAGGTAAAGTTCTTTCCATGATTGTGCTTAATAAAATTAAGAATCTGGTTGACAGGAAATTGCGTGATGAGCAATGTGGATTCAGAAGTGGTAGGGGATGTGTGGATCAGATATTTTCACTTAGGCAGATTCTTGAGAAATGTTTAGAGTTTCAGAAACCTTTATTTGCTAGCTTTGTTGATTTCAAAAAGGCTTTCGACTCTGTTGATCGTCATAATTTGTGGTTGATTGTGAAATCATATGGTATACCTGACAAGTTAGTAAACATAATGAAAGCTCTCTATAATAACACTGAGTCGTGTGTGAGAGTTGGTAAGGCTTGTAGCAATTGGTTTAGCATTACTTCTGGTGTTCGACAAGGGTACATTTTGTCTCCTTTTCTCTTCAGCTTGGTTATTAATTATGTCATGCGAAATTCACTTCAAGGGAAAGATTTTGGCCTTGAATGGACTGGAGATACGAAAATTTCTGCTTTAGATTATACTGATTATTTAGCCCTTTTGGCAAATGATGTTGATGAGCTGAACTCTTTCATTCGAGCTGTTGATGAAACTGGGAGTAGAGTAGGTTTGGTTATAAACAGAGAGAAAACTAAAGCGATGAAAATTGGTCAGGCAGGCTGTGATTCAGTTACTCTGAATGGTGGCAGTCTTGAGCAGGTATCACAGTTTAATTATCTTGGCAGCTATGTAACTGATAATGGTGATCTGCGGCATGAGATTAACAGACGAATAGGAATTGCTGCCAGAACTTTTAAGAATCTATGGAGAGTGTGAAGAAATAGGCGTATACACCTAAAGACTAAACTTAGACTGTATAATAGTTTGGTTATTTCTAGGGTTAGTTATGGTAGTGAAACTTGACGCTGTGTAAATAAGATAACAGGAAACTAGATGCTTTTGATTCCAGATGCTTACGCAGTATCTTGGGCATTAGGTGGTTCAACTTTGTAACTAATGATGAGGTTAGGCAAAGGAGTCGGCAACGTCCTTTAAGCAGCATATTGTGCAGAGAGAGACTCCGCTGGTTTGGCCATGTTGCCCGTATGGATAATTATAGATTGGCGAATAGGGTTATGAACAGTGTGCCTAGAGGCCTCAGAAGGAGGGGGAGACCTAGGGTGCGGTGGGCAGACAATGTCAAACAGGACCTTGTTAGAATTGGTGTGCAGTGGCCGGATGTAGCAGATGTAGCTCAGGACAGATATGCTTGGAGAATTAAACTGCGCGGTCTGGTTGGACCTCCGTAGCCCATGGCTGCTTGAGGATGATGATGATGATGATGACAGTTGATATTACTCAGCACAAATTCATTTTTCAATAAATTTTTTCACAGGAAAGCAACTGCCCTCCTCCACTTATCCCCCCTCCCCCCTCCTTGGGGGTGGGGGTGGCTCAGTCGGTAGTGCGCCAGTCTCCTAATCTGTAGTTCCCAGGTTCGAGTCTCAGCTGGGTCAGCGTTTAGATTTATCTCCGCAAAATTCCCCGCCCTGCCCACGGTCAGTAGGGGACACCGATGGACTTGGTAAACGTCACCGTCCGTCGGATGGGACATTACGCCGTGGCCCCGTGTGCGGAAAGCCATACCCTGTGCATGTTAAAGAACACGCTGGATGGCCTTGACGGGAGGCTACCATCTGTCTTCCAACAGCTGTTCCAGTGGGTCCCCTCCCCCAACCTTCTCTGAGCCTTCGGGGTCCTTATGACTTGGCCATTTAGCCCACGGTATGCAAAAAAGTGCCGCTCACAGGTAAAACAACAACAACAATTCAGTGGTAAAAACATCTAACTCAATAAGAAGCTATACAGTAGAGAAGAATTGACACAAAGAACGCGCACTCCCGGATAAACTAAAAATAAAAATTTAAATTTTAAAATGTAACTAACAACTACGGAAACTGCCTCTTGACACTTCCGCTGATGGCAAGCTGCGAATTTCGTAAAGCTTTCGCCACACATCAACTACAGTTTTCGACATATAAACAGGAAATTGTGTCGCCATAATAAAAGCGTTGATTCTTTCGCCAGGCAGCTTTTCCGCTGACAGATGGATAACAACTAGTCGTCTCTTTTACGCTTTTCCCTTCTTTAGGGTCGCCTCTGATCCGATTTAGAAGTTATTCCTTCCTCCGTCGGAAGCTGAGCAACGGAAGAAGCTGGTCACACACCCGGTGGGCTGCGTTCACTTGGGGGCAAGCAGAAAACGGGAGACTGGTGAATATCCTGTTACCGACATATTAAGCCTGGAGCCATGCGAAAAACGAACCATAAGCCTTTGTTTGAAGAGTTGAAAGGCTGTTTTTGTAACAATCAAACAATTGATAAGCCAAAGGAAGAGATAGGTGCGTTCCTTCGGGCGATTCTCCGCAGTTTTGGGATGCAAGACTTATCGTTGTAAGTTGCGAAAACAGATAAAACAAATACAATTGTGGCCATAAATGTAAGAAACCACTTGCTTCGGATTTCGGAACAGAAACGCAGCTTCGAAATAAAGGAAAATTCGAAAAACTCAGTTTCAAAATAAAGGAATTAAAAATTAATGAATTAATATTATACTTAGCATATAATCTATAATATTTGACATGCAATAACCTTTAAAATAAAATTCATTTTTATATTTAAGCATCTTTACTGCACTTTCTTTTTTTGCTCTGGGAATGATCAAATCAAGGAACTTTGGAGTATGGCTTTTCCATTCACATGACGTCGAAGATTCCCGGTACCTTTAGTATAGTGTGTATATCCTCTAACCCATTTTTTTATTCATTACTGAATGTAAAGAGAGTTCTTTGAACAGAGAGTAATGTCTATAAAAGATAGCTGCAAAAAAAACTAATATCTTACTTTTCTATGAACTGAAATGAAGATAATTTTGCTGTTACTTAGACAAATTTTAATACTTGCACTGGTCTTTAGGAAAGTGCCTAATGTGTCTTATCGAAAATCCGGCCCTGGCTAAGATGATTCAGTTAGTAGTTGCCGTCCCGTGGCCGAGTGGTCAAAGCATTTGGCAACTTATCAAAAGGATCTGGGTTCTAGGCCCGGATTAAGGCATGGATATTTGTGTTGTTTTTCTGCTAGGTCTCACCTTCTTAACAGCCCTAACGTGGCCTTATGGAGAAAATGATCCTGGCCTTATGAGGAAGGAACCTAGCTACAAAGCTTTAAT
This sequence comes from Ryuthela nishihirai, assembly GCA_038380435.1. Lineage (NCBI taxonomy): Eukaryota > Metazoa > Arthropoda > Arachnida > Araneae > Heptathelidae > Ryuthela > Ryuthela nishihirai. The sequence continues at coordinate 22,378,975 of JAWZYU010000016.1, forward strand.
TAGTTATAGTGCATTAAGCATGTAATGTTTTCAACATTCATGGGACTTGTAGAAGTGGATAGGCGAAAAAAAATATACTTTAAAGGGTTAATGAAATAATTGTGAGAGGATTGTTTTCTTTGCAACTTTCTGTAAAAAACACTTCTTATGCGTTACCAACTTACCAGACAGATCTACTGGTTTCTAACTTCGGAAAAGAGGATTTTCCACTTTCCTAGATAGCGTTTTCTCAAAATATTACATTGTTCAATTCAACATACCCTTGTAGAACACTTAATTTCTTTTTACGTATTAACGGTAGTTTTCTAATATTATTCACTATGGAAAACATCCTGCCCTTAAAATTTGTCAGTCTGCCTAATGGAAAAGGAGGAAGACCCTTGCGTATGTTGGGTTGGGTTGTTTTACCTCTGAGCGGCACTTTTTTGCACACCATGGGCTAAATGGCCAGATCACATGGACCCCGAAGGCTCAGAGAAGGTTGGGGGAGGGGACCCACTGGAACAGCTGTTGGGAGACAGATGGTAGCCTCCCGTCAAGGCCATCCAGCGTGTTCTTTAACGTGCACAGGTATGGCTCTCCCGCACACGGGGCCACGGCTTAACGTCCCATCCGACGGGCGGCTGCATTTCCAAGCCCATCGGTGTCCCCTACTGACCGTGGGCAGGGCGGGGAATTTTGCGGAGATAAATCTCAACGCTGACCCAGCTGGGACTCGAACCTAGGAACTACAGATTACGAGCCTGGCGCGCTACCGACTGAACCACCCCCGCCCCTAGCCCCTTGAGTATATTACTGTTTCACTACTCGTTTATCGGAAAATAATCTATTAAACCCCTTGGTACAAAACACAGCAATTATAAATTGTTTATTGTTTTATTATAATTTTGTATTTTCACTTTATTTTGGTTGAATAAAGAGCTGATTGGAAAAATAATATTCGTTTGAAATTTTTATTTCATAAAAGAAATTTTATTAGGTTTTGAGGTGTTTTTTTATTAGGAACTCCTCTCTGATACAAAGAAAATGGAAGTTTCAATTACTGCCAGCATTTCAGGGAAGCATTCTTTCCGTAGATTGGAGAACACTGTATTAAAATAAAGAAACATTTTATTCTAAGGAGGACAAGAAAAAGGAATTTTGTTTCGGGCGATAAAATATCCGTCTGACCTTCTATTCGGATTTTGCCCATCAAGCGTGCATAATTCACCAGTTTCTTTTTTCTTACAGTTCGGTTTTTTATTGATGTTTTTCTTTCAACTAACGATACACGTCTTCTTCAAGTGCAATTCTTGTTTACCAGATGTTACCTGACCCACATGTTTCAACTTCAAGCTGCATTGATGCAACCCACTTGTAGTTCACAGGTGTTCTGTTATGGTTCACTAAGCATGTCTTCATTTCTGTCTGCCTAGAGCTATGCTCTACCTAGTTCGAACTGTTCACACATCCATTCCATTGGGATGACGCTAACAGATAATATAGAAAATTTAAAACGGATGAGTACTGAGCGTGGGTATAAATAAGTATTTTTTTACAATACAGATTACGAAACAATGCAATTTATGATATTAACATGGATGAAATTACTTATAAACAAACTAAACACTATCATACATAAAATAATAATCTTTTCCTACAGAACAGTTAAAATTAGCTCTGTCTACTCAATTGATCAGGCTCAGTAGGTAGCGCGCCAGGCTCGTAATCTACAGTTCCCAGGTTCGAGTCCCAGCTGGGTCAGCGTTGAGATTTATCTCCGCAAAATTCCCCGCCCTGCCCACGGTCAGTAGGGGACACCGATGGGCTTGGAAAGGACGCCGTCCGTCGGATGGGACGTTAAGCCGTAGCACCGTGTGCGGGAGATCCATACCCTGTGCACGTTAAAGAACACGCTGGATGGCCTTGACTGGAGACTACCATTTGTCTCCCAACAGCTGTTCCAGTGGGTCCCCTCCCCCAACCTTCTCTGAGCCTTCGGGGTCCTTGTGACCTGGCCATTTAGCCCATTGTGTGTAAAAAAGTGCCGTTCAGAGGTAACCCAACCCAACTCAATTGATCAACCTCTTAATTTTTTTTTATAGTCAATGTATTTTCTTTTTATCCCCACTTCAGGCACAAATCATTCTATTTATCTGTGTTAACTCATTAGATTTTACAGTAATAAAACGAATCAACCTCCAGCGCACTCACCATATAAAAGTATTTCTTCTTTTCAAACACTTATCGCGCATATACTGAGACTAACTGCGCCCTTTTACACGTATCCACAACTCCAACATTACAATTATATCTTTCTTAAATATCATATCGGTTCTATGTTCCAATTCGTTTGTTACAAAAATCTTACGCAGAGGCATAGGTGAGCGTTCATGTCACTTTTTCATAAACTCACTCAGCACGTTCGTCTGTCGTAACAATAACATAAAGAAATACAGGGTTTATTCAAATAATGGAAACACGTACTGTTTGTGGAGAACATTTTATTACCGTATTTCTTCGATTCTAAGACGCACTTTTTTTTTTATCATATAAACGTCTCTAAAAACGGGGTGCGTCTTAGAATCGATGGCGTCTTAGAATCGCAGTTTTGCAAACGGCACCAAACGTTTTGTTTTTAAGCGAAAACCCAGCCTCCAAGTTTGACCTTTATCGCATTCTCCAATTCCATTGGAGAATGAAGTGACGTGGGTATTTTCCAGCGCTTTCCAAATGTAAAGCCACCGTTATTTCATTATAGTGGAGCTCTGTGAGTGAATTATATTGACCTTGGAACCTGGCTGTTGACTGACACCCTTCCGCTGACGCCTTCCGGATAAATTAAGAAAGCGCCGGCATCAAAATTGGCGGAATGGGTATCAACAGCTTGGAAGCTAATCACTGAAACAATAGTGCAGCACTCATTTTAAAAATGTTGCATCGCCAACGCTCTCGATGGCTCAGAAGACGATATATTATGGGATAATGAAGATAAAGACGGCTTGGAAGAATCAGACTCTGATATTGATTCAGAAGGAAGTGATCAATAACATACCTACTGATAAATAGGTACTATTGTTGTTAATAAATTATATTCTATTATAATAAAAATATTTGTTAGATATATTTTAGCATGTGTTTTTTTTTTTTCTTAGAATCAAAACTTTTTTTCTGTTGGTGGTACTAAAATTAAGGTGTGTCTTAGAATCGAAGAAATACGGTAATAAGCTGTTAGGCCCACCTCGGGCTTTCAGAACAGACGCAATTCGATGTGGAATAGACTTATATAAATCATGCACATACAGTATTGGAATGTCGGACCATTCTTCCTGTAAAATATGGGCCAACTCTGCCAGTGATGCTGGGCGTGGAAAGTGTGATCTGGCGTTGCGCTCCAGATATTCCCACAAAGGTTCAATAATATTGAAATCTGGAGGTTGAGGTGGCCTCGGTAGCTGCTCAATCTTCTTCAATCCAAAAATCTGGAGGTTGAGGTGGCCTCGGTGCCTCATTCTCATGCTCTGCAAACCACAACTTGACATGTTTCGCACAATGCACGGGTGCATTATCCGCCTGAGGTCCACAATATTGGGTTCCGGTAGTCCCCGAGAATGGATTCGTACTTTGCGGATGTGACACACCCCCACAGCATCAAGGATACACCTCCATGCTTGATAGTCGGAAACCAAACAGTCGGGGTGGTACGATTCTGCAGGTTTTCGCCAGACGTACAATCTACCACTGGCAAACATGTAAAGTGATGTGAAACAATGTGTAGCACGATTCATCAGACCAGATAACAAGTTGCCAGTCTTTAGCATTCAAATTTTTATGTGCTTTGCATCACCTTGCACATTTTGTTGCATTGATGTTGGTAATCAGAAGTTTGTGGATTGCAGCACGACCATAAATACCGGCACGATGAAGTTCTCGACGAACTGTTATGGCGGAAATCGGATCATTCCACATGATGTTCAATTCTGCTGCTATTTGCGGTGTTGTGGTCTTGTGCTTCCGTTGTACAATCCGTGCCAACGTTCGCCTATCCCTATCTGACAACTTCGTATGGCGTCCACAATTTGCATGTTTGAAAGCATATCTTTTTGGATAGGTAGTGACAATCTTCGATACAGTCCTCGTCTTACACTTACTATTTCTGCCATTCTGGTTACTGAACATCCTGCGATACGCACACCGATGATCATGCCTTTTTGGAAGTCACTGAGATCTGACATGTCGACAATTACACGACAACAGCTGTTTCAATTGCGCCTGTGGCACTGCTACTTGATAGCCGACATCGTATTTCTCACTTTTATAAACCTTACATCGCGGGTGACGCCGTCCCTGTGATATGCATATGGCACATTGCAAAAAATGTGACACATATGCATACGGCTCCAATCGCGTCGGTGTTTTCATTATTTTGATAAATCCCTGTAAAAAAAAAATACCCCTCAAGCAGCTTCTTGCCACAGAGGTCTAACAGGAGCCTGTCAGTTTATATGCCATAGTAGAAGGTCTGAGAGGATGGCAGGACCTCAGCAGAAAAACGACACAAACAGCCATGCCTCACCCGGGGCCTTAGATCAGTAGACAAGCGCGCTAACCACTCGGCCATGGGTGGACGCACAAAATACTTTCTGGCACTGGAGAAAAATGTTCAGCACGTTTATCAAGAGCATTAGTCAACATTCTATCCCGCTAGAGTTTATTTGTTTTCATAACAAAAATATGTCATTATGACTTGTATATGGAATTGTGTTGCTATTCTTTTAAATCAGAATTATTTAAACCTTTTTCAAGTCAGGGAATTATTTTGTTGTTCCCGACAGGGTGATTCCTATTACACCATTTTTCACACAGCGGAATTTCGAGTCTAAAGCTCACTAATTGAAATTTTCATATAAGGCAAAACTTGAATTGGTCTAGTGAGTCACAACTCCTTATATCCGTTCAAGGCTCCTTATATCTGGAGGGAAAAGACTAATTTAAACTAATTTTTCTCTTAATTGCACAGGATTCCCATCGAGAAACATTAACTGCTCCTCCTAAAGAAGGGTTGGGTTGTTTTAGCTCTGAGCGGCACTTTTTTGCACACCATGGGCTAAATGGCCAGGTCACATGGACCCCGAAGGCTCAGAGAAGGTTGGGGGAGGGGACCCACTGGAACAGCTGTTGGGAGACAGATGGTAGCCCCCCGTCAAAGCCATCCAGCATGTTTTTTAACGTGCACAGGGTATAACTCTCCCGCACACGGGGCCACGGCTTAACGTCCCATCCGACGGACGGCGGCCTTTCCAAGCCCATCGGGGTCCCCTACTGACCGTGGGCAGGGCGGGGAATTTTGCGGAGATAAATCTCAACGCTGACCCAGCTGGGACTCGAACCTGGGAACTACAGATTACGAGCCTGGCGCGCTACCGACTGAGCCACCCTCGCCCCCCTAAAGAGGGGAGGAGGGATCAAGGGTGCAATGCCCTCTTGATCTCCTCCCAACTCCGATTCCTGTTCTGTTTTGCCTTAGATTAAATGCTTTCAGTACTCTTGAAAAAGCTTTCATATATCCTCGGTTAAATACAGAGGCACCTAAAATTTCTCAAATTGAGAGAGTAAAACACGAATAGGGAAATCCAAAACTAAGTTGTGATGTAATAGCAAATAGTCTTTAATACATGGAAATAACAACAAAGAGAGAAGAAAAGAATAACAAATATTTCTTTTAGCTTCAAAAGATTCAAGTCGAGAAACATTAATTCACCCGAAAATTTGGCTACATGTGCCCTTTGTACAGGGTCCGATCTACGAGGGGCAAGGGTACCAAAAAAAATTTACATAATGCGAAGTATGTGTGAGGATTCTGCCAAGATTTATGAGGCATTAGTTAGGAGAAAGAGGGTGATTAAATGACGTTGAAAGAGTCTTAAGTAGTTAAAGACGATCCCCTGGTGAAAAAGAGTTGGGTTGTTTTGCCTCTGAGCGGCAATTTTTTGCACAACATGGGCTAAATGGCCAGGTCACATGGACCCCGAAGGCTCAGAGAAAGTTGGGGGAGGGGACCCACTTGAACAGCTGTTGGGAGACAGATGGTAGCCTCCCGTCAAGGCCATCCAGCGTGTTCTTTAACGTGCACAGGGTATGGCTCTCCCGCACACGGGGCCACGGCTTAACGTCCCATCCGACGGACGGCGGCCTTTCAAAGCCCATCGGTGCCCCTACTGACCGTGGGCAGGGCATTTTGCGGAGATAAATCTCAACGCTGACCCAGCTGGGACTCGAACCTGGGAACTACAGATTACGAGCCTGGCGCGCTACCGACTGAGCCACCCCCGCCCCTGGTGAAAAAGAGAACAGTGACAAGTTATCCTTCGGATGAGGCCTTAATACGTTGCACCACTATAAAGGAAAGCCACACGTGAGTTAAAGAATTTCCGATCTAACGTTAAAACACTACGTGGCCTTGAACAGAATTGCTTCCGAAAACAACAACGTCATAACTGACCGTACTAATTATCGATGCAATTGCTCGGTACTATTTCATCATCTTTCCGCTGCTTTTAACCAACACATCCTATAAGAGAAGGCAGTGTGGACTTCATCAAATGTAGTCCTATAATCCAGGTTCGGTTGGGTAGTTTTACCTCTAAGCGACACTTTTTTGCACACCATGGGTTAAATGGCCAGGTCACAAGGACCCCGAAGGTTCAGAGAAGGTTGGGGGAGGGGACCCACTGGAACATCTGTTGGGAGACAGATGGTAGCCTCCCGTCAAGACATCCAGCGTGTTCTTTAACGTGCACAGGGTATGGCTTTTCCGCACACGGAACCACGGCTTAACGTCCCATCCGACGAACGGAGGCGTTTCCAAGCCCATCGGTGTCCCCTACTGACCGTGGGAAGGGAGGGGAGTTTTGCGGAGATAAGTCTCAACGCTGACCCAGCTGGGACTCGAACATGGGAACTGCAGATGGGACTCGAACCTGGAACCACCCCCGCCCCCCTATAATCCAGACTTCACTATATATTTATTTCTATTATCCTCCGCCCCCCCATAATCCAGACTTCACTACATATTTATTTCTATTATTATTATTGGTGTACTTTTATACCAATCTTTATAGCAATGTTGATTTATAAATATACTTTTTTCAGAAAGAAAATTGTTCGCATTTATTAACATTATGATAATTGCTAATAAATATAAATAATTTTCCTTCTTAATAAGATATATTTATCAATAAACATTTGTATAAAGATTAGTATAAAAGTACACCACTCATAATAATAGAAATAAATAAATAAGGAATGTCTGGATGAGAGGACTACTTAGGCTGACGTCTTAATTTGGTGGCCTTCTGTTGCAAGAAATAAAATTTTTTCGGTAATTTCTGTGGCCGACTCAGTCCTTTTCACATCCTTTAAAACTGTCCTCCAACGGATGTACATCCCTGGAAAATATCACAACATGTAACGTGCATGTTCCTTCCTTCGTGACACTTAGTGGCAATAGAAAGGATAATTAAGATCTACACCTGCCACTGGAAACAAGAGTCACTGTCATCTGTAACTACAGTAACAGGTGTTCGAAAGCTGAAGAGATTGACGGGAACACGAACAATAGACAACTAACGAATCTGTGCTCGTAGTGAAAGCAGCATCAGCATCCAGTACAAATGAGTTCAGGCTCAATTTTTCGAGATCACACCGCCTGAGCCCAAAAATATTGAACTCGAGTCCGTCCGAGCCCTGAACTATTGAACTCGGGCCATACCGAGCCCTAGGCTATTAAGTCCAAGTCCGTCCGAACCCTAGGCTATTGAGTCCATGACTGTCCGAGCCCTGAGCTATTGAACCCGAATCCTCTCGACCCCTAAGCTATTGAACCCGAATCCTCTCGAGCCCTAAGCTATTGAACCCGAGTCCTCTCGTGCTCTAAGCTATTGAACCCAAATCCTCTCGAGCCCTAAGCTATTGAACCCGATTCCTCTCGAGCCCTAAGCTATTGAACCCGAGTTCTCTCATGCTCTAAGCTATTGAACCCAAATCCTCTCGAGCCTTAAGCTGTTGAACCCGAATCCTCTCGAGCTCTAAGCTGTTGAACCCAAATCCTCTCGAGCCCTAAGCTATTGAACCCGAGTCCTCTCGAGGACTAAGCTATTGAACCCAAATCCTCTCGAGCCGTAAGCTATTGAACCCGAGTCCTCTCGTGGACTAAGCTATTGAACCCGAACCAATTCGACAAACGTTGAACCCGAGCCCGATTTGAGGAAAAATTCTCTGACGCATCATAAGATATACAGTATATACAGAAATGCATGTTGCTAATCATTTATTTCACTCTTATATTGTTAATTGTAATCCCTTTCAGGCACGTACCCGGGATTTAGTTTCGGGGGAGGGGGGGGGGGACTTCAGTAGGGTTTATCAATTACCAAAATATTCCATCGGACTGGAAAGGTTAAAATGATATTCCGTATGGAATATTTTTTTTAAGTGTCAGGCTTATACTATGGAGCTAAAATAAAATTATACAAAAAACCTGTTTTTAATTTCAAAGCAAGTAGAAAAGTTTAAGATTTCGTATAAAAGATGGGATTTTTTGGGGGGAGGTCCCTCTCTCTCTCTCTCCCCTTATTACATCCTTGATCACTTTATAACAAAATTTAAATATTAATCCTATTTGGAATGAAAAATATTAAGAATGCTAGTAGAACTGAAATTTAGTGAGTAACATTAATTAAAAACGCAAAAATTGATTTATTTATTAAAGATAGAAAATACGTAAAAAAAAAATATCAAAAGTCACATGGTGCTTATTTTTAACTGCTAAAGACTGATTAAAAGGTTGAAATTATGATCAAAAAGTATTTCATATTTTTTTCTTATATTTCCAAAATTACAAGAAATATTAATTGGAATTATTCTGAGCCCAAGGCCGTGGTAGTCTGTGATATTTTGAGCCCTAGCCAGACCAGGCCCGATCTCAGATCGACAAGGGTTGGGTTGTTCCACCTCTGAGCGGCACTTTTTTGCACACTATGGGCTAAATGGCCAGGTCACATGGATCTCGAAAGCTCAGAGAAGTTTGGTGGAGGGGACCCACTGGAACAGCTGTTAGGAGACAGATGGTAGTCTCCCGTCAAGGCCATCCAGCGTGTTCTTTAAAGTGCACAGGATATGGCTCTCCCGCACACGGTACCAGGGCTTAACGCCCATCCGACGGACGGCGGCCTTTCCAACCTCATCGGTGTCCCCTACTGACAGTGGGCGGGGAGTTTTGCAGAGAAAAATCTCAACGCTGATCCAGTTGGGACTCGAACTTGGGAACTACAGATTACGAGCCTGGCGCGCTACTGACTGATCCACCCCGTCCCACTCAGATCGTCAAAGTTCGAATCGGAACTCATCTCCATCATCCACTGACTAGTCTACATACTCTAAACACTGAAACCTAACTGTTGCTTTTTCCCAATAGAATGAAACCTCGATATAACGGACTCAGAGTACTAACCGAATGTATTATTTTATTCACCACTTGAATCATTAAGTGTGAACTTAAAGAAAAATTTCAACTTGCTCCGAAAGCTTTTATGGTTGCCTGTTTTGACTTCTTGAGATCTCTATAAACTTCTCTAGAGTCTGAAACTGTTTCCTCTATTGCTGGCTTAAATTTAATTTTTCCTTCATAAAAGGCAAATGTAGCTTATCGTTTAATTCTAGCAGGATACTTTACCTTAAATCTGATAGTTCGGTTTTCTGATTCTTCGAATATATAGTGTAGTGGTTTATTAACTGGAGGACTCGAAGACATTCCAAAAGGGTACAAGGATGTGAAATGTTTTCTGTTTATTTTTAACTATTAATTGAAATTGTTGTTAAAAGGAGTGGCTGGTGATAAACGAGGGTTGAGAGTCCTAACGGCTTCTCGAAAATCAACAGGGATACATGATACCAAAAGGTTTGGAAACCAGTTATATAGAGTCCTGCTGAGGTCCTGCCATCCTCACAGACCTTCTATTATGGCATCTAAACTGACAGGCTCCTGTCAGACCTCTGTGGCAAGCAGCTGCATGAGGGGGTAGTTATTTTTTATATAGAGTTAGACCAGTGCTAAACAAATGTTTTCGATATCGGGCCGAATAGAAAAATATTGTTTGCTATGGTCAATAGTTGGGACAGGGGTGCAATAAAAAGAACAAAAAATGTGTAATTCTGCTTATTATATTTTACTTGTTTTGTGTACAAATGCAAAATAATAATAAGAAAAAAAAAGGTTTATATTTATAAAAAGTTTATTTTGACTTTAAAACTGAAATTGGTTTGTCGAAGTAGGATGTGAAGGATGGCACTGGATCCTAGAAATGAGTAGAGGTCTAATATAGATAGAAGTTGGCCATCTCAAAATTAGACGCCATGTTTTGTCGTCACTCGAATTGTTTGGCGTGCAAAGCTGAAAGGTATTGCACGGATACTTATGGATTCCGGAAAAAGGTAGGGTAATATTTGATACAGATTTCAGTGCTCACGATTGGCAGTACTTTAGAAAACGGTTAAGGAGGAAAAGTAAATTTTACGGCTTTTTTTTTTCAAGAGATAATAATATCGTTTTGTTGTTGTCGTCTATAAACAATTAACTTTTTAGTTTACACAGAAAAATGAAACATTCTTTTTGTGTCGGATAGGTATTATTGAAATATTGTGATGCCATTGTTCGAATCACTTAGAAACAAACTGAGCCCTCTTAAAAAATAACTGAGCTCTCTAACGGTGGAAAAAGTAGAAAATTCCAAAATATCAAACGAGCACAACCAAATGATATAGTTATGTTAGAAATTTGAAATTTTGGTGTTGAAATGCAAAGGCTACGAAGTTACCATTGGCAACAATCACTTGACCCTTTAGACCTTTTAGACCAGACCAGAGGGGTAGGGGAGAATGCAATTTTTTTGCTTTAACACAAAATTGTTCGTTTTTAGAGATAAATTAAAAATTCTTTTTAGGTTAGAGAGGTATTGATGAAATATTACAATTTGCATTTTCCGAATCTCCCAAAAGCTATAATTGCGCCTTCTAACGGTGGAAAAAAATCGAAAAGTCCCGAAATTTAAAACGAATATTGCAAACGATGTGGTTATGTTAGAAATTTCAAATTTTGATCGTGGAATATGAGGCTTGAAGATTCCATTAACAACAATGGGTTGATCCCTACGCCAAAGGTAGATAGGAAACAGGACGGTTTTAAGAGAAAAATGGAAATCTCTTTTTTAGTTGGTACTAATGAAATATAGCGCAGTTTATAAGTCATAGTAGAAGGTTCATGAGGATGACAAGACCTCAGCAGAAAACAACACGAACATCAATCATTAAAACTTTCAAGGAGTGAAAAAGTAGGCAAAGGAAGAACTTCCTACTCTTTGAAAATAAGATTCCCATATGCGCCAGAGGCGATATGCGTTCTTCTAGTTATTTTACACTTTCAGTACCCTCAGACAGGGGAAATTCGAACTACTCTATAATTGAGAAAGCAAACTATTAATGTTTTATTAGTACCTGTAAAACACAAAAAATGTTTTTCTTAAAGCAGAAAAGTTGCATTTTACCAACGGGATAAATCATTACTATTAGGGTAAACCACTTGATCATTACACTCTATGACCAAAAATTTAAGTTTCTAGCAAAAATAGATCGTTTTCAATATTCATTTAAAGATTTGGTATTTTCGAGTTATTTTTCTGCCGCTAGAGGTCGCTTTTTAGTTTTTATTTACCGCCTTTATCATTTTCTAACACTGGAAATTCCAACTGATGGGGATTCGAAAAATGTAAATATTAATATTTTTGTGGAAAAAAATTTCGCTGACATACGGGATTCGAACCCATGTCTCTCCAGAAACATGCCACAGTATTCTAACCTGTTGAATTAACGCCGGCTTTTTTCACAAAAAAACATTTATTGATTTATAACATCTACAAAACTTTATAAATCAAATCAACGTCAAATTGATACAAAAACGTCGACTAAAATTATTTAGTCGACGTTTAAACGTCTACAAGAATCATTTATTGATTTATAGACGTTTAAACGTTTACAGGTAACGCTGAGATTATCAAATATTGTATTAGTCATTAATAACGCTATATAACGTGATATGACTTCATTATTAATTTCCATTTTACTCAAAACACTAAAAAAGAAATGGTTGCCACCCGAGATCGTAGATGGCGCAAAAAGGAGGTGCCCAAAATTCACGGGAAGAGTGATAGTCATTATTAGAGGAAAAAAGACTAAGATGGCATTAGTTCAACAGGTAAGAGTACTCTGGCATGTTTCTGGAGATATGCGGGTTGGAATCCCGTATGTCGGCAAAATTTCTTCCACATAAACATTTATTCATTTATAGATGTTTGAACGTCTACAGCTAACGCTGAGATTATCAAATATTGTTTAAATCATTAATATTTTGTTAGTGCCTGTAAAACAAAAAAGAATGTTTCATTTATATCTTTAAAAAAAAAGTTTCATTTTCGCCCCTCCCCCTTTTTGGCTAAGACGGCAAATTCTTGTTGCCATTGTAAACATTCTAACCATAACACTCTACTACCAAAAGTTCAGATTTTCAGTGTAAATGGTTTGTAATATTCGTTTGAAACTTTAGCATTTCCATCTTTTCCCACCGCTAGAGGGCGCTATTAAAACTATTGAAAATTTTCAAAATTGCGAATTGCAATAAATATTTCTTCGACACCTATCCAATACAAAAAGAATTTTTCATTTAGCTCTAAAAGCAAAAAAGATTGTTAATTATTCGACTGGATCCTAGAAATGAGTAGAGGCCCTATATAGGTAGAGGTTGATCATCTCAAAATTGGACGCCATGTTTTGTCGTCGCTCGGATTGTTTGGCGTGCAAAGCTGAATGGTATTGCACTGACACTTATAGATTCCGGCAAAAAAGATTGTGATAGACGGACAGACAAACGAAGAAATATTGGCATAGGTAGACGACAAAGTGAAAACATTAGTTCATTTTTCAAACGAACCTTGAAAGAAAATATTTTTTGTTTTCAGTCGCTCATTTCACTTTTGCAGCAGTTTGCCATCTTCCGATGGAGTTTCTTGGAACAAAATATTCGTCAATTTATCTCTTTGAGTGAAATTTTTACACCCAAATGGTGCGCAGTGAGGCATTCAAAAAATATGGAAGCTTTTATAGACAAAAAAGGGGTAGAAATGTATAAAACTATAAGAACTGAGAAGTTTTAACTTGGTTGACACACTAACTCATAGGCTTTCGTCTCACAATGGTCCCACGGTAATGGAAAAAATGGCGCCCATAAACCACGTGACTCAATCAAACAATGGCAGTGAATTACCGAGATAGCCAGCTTCTAACTATACAGCACCTCTGGAAATAAGCTGTTCGACATTCATCTTCAAAAGCGTTGTAGTCAGTCGTATAATTTTATTTAAATTTTCATCTTTGTCTTATTAAAAGACTATTCACTTTAGTAGAGCCAGATCAAAAAAATTATTTTATATTATCCAGTTTTCACAAGAGCAGGATGAAATTGTGAAATGGATTAGACTGACCCATATGGCTCAGAGTTTGCACACACGCTTGTCTAAACTATCTAGTATTCTCAATAATAAAAATATTAAAAATATAGGCAATGCTTTAACAAAGGGGTAATAATAGCAAACCTATTCTTTCATATGGAATAATCAAAACAATTTCCTGTTTTCCATTGGCATTTTACCCTAATATTGTAATTGCACTGGTCGGTAAACAAGTGAACTAAATTAAATTTATGTCTTTAGTTACAAGTTACAATTATACCACTATTTCAGTAACACTATCAAAACAACAGAAGTTTACAAAGCCACTTTTTTAAACTTCCACGAAATCCTATCAAAATAATTTGTTCGATTTGCACTTCACATCTGCAAAATCATAATTACTCATAGTGCTGTAAAATATCGCGGATGGAAATAAGCTTCCACGAAAAGAAATTCCGTTTCAATGATTTTCGACAGAATCGCGAACTGTACATTAAAATGCAACACAAGCTTTCACTATAGCAACACACAGAACTGACACTTAATTTACTCATTCAATGTCTCCTTTCGTCTTGTTCAGTGGTTCTCAACCTTTTATGGTTTAGTACCTCCTTAAAATGTCTATGTAACTGGCCTACCCCTTGTATAGATAGATAAAACTATAGTTATAGTATAACAATGGGAATGAAATGAAACGTATAATATAATATATAACATATATATAGCGACTTTTGAGCTCTCACGGCGTACCCCAAAAATTTTACTGCATACCTCCTTCACGTTGAGAACACCTAGTCTTGTCCACCAAAAAACGTTAAACTAAGGATTCACATTATATACTACTGAACGTACTCGGCGCTGCCCGGATGTCATTTTTCACCTGCATATTTTTATTTTCAGTGCATTAAAGGTAAATTTTGTAAGACCCCCCTCCCCCACGTATTATCATAGTTTGAACACGAAGAATTTTCCGGTGTTGCAAAGGTCATTGCTGACTCGGCGCGCGATCTCAGAGCCGGTGACAGACGATCGAGATATCTATTTCGTCAGATTTTGGCATTCTGTAATTCTCGACGTACTTCACCGAAAGGTCCCAAATTTCGTAGGCGGGGTCCCCCTGCCAGACTCCATGTTTGCTTAGGAAATAAGGTCCCTAGCTGCAATGGAACGCCTCAATAATACCTTTGGAAATGTGGGGAATCTGGCAACGGCAGTAGATTTAAATGCTATTTTAACTTTTTACTTTCAGAGTTAGGGAGTAATGGTAACAATAGATTTGACAGCGATTCTCGTTTCCTGTAGGAATATCATGGTAAATATTTTTGGTTCCAGCAAGCCCCCTTTTTGACTTTCGACCTGAAATTTGGCACTGCAATCCGGACCACAACCTGAAACATTCTCTGAAAATTTGGAATGTATACGATGATTTCCCGATGAGTTATTGCTGCCACAAACAGACAGACATCCATACAGACATCTTTTATTGTATAGAAGATTAAGGGAGTCACGTTATATCAACGCCAGTGTTCCTAATATATAGATGATGTAAAATATCTGCGACAAATCGTATTATACCTCTGTGGTTTAAATTTCTCTATGTGGACTCTCCAAAAACTCTTTTCGAAAATTATTCCACGTTATTATCAGTGTTCGCCTAAAACTCAGGAAGCTATATCGGCTTACTTTATTCATCTGCAACCCTTCAGATATTAATAGTTGTGAATGCGTGGGTGTCAATCTCCGCATAACTTGAATTTCTAGTTTCTACCAATGGGCAGCAAAGAGCCATTCAAATAACACGATTTTTAAGTAGGTCTGGTGTGTGATTAACATGATTGGTCTTTTGATTAAGCATGCTTCTCCACTATCTCTCTAGGATTGTTTAAATTATTGCACGAGGGACATTCAAAAAGTTCTTGACATGCATCTGCAGAACAAAAACCATTGCCCTTACCTCAACAAAACTTTTATTGTCCTTCAAAGTACTCTGCAACTCTATGTAGAACCTCCACAACTACGTAAAGCTGCAGTTTTCTACACAAATTCTGGAACTCTTGCTGGTACTCCTGATGGGGAACACTCCTCAACTCTGAATGAGTGCATTTTGCAAGGTTTTGAATCCTTGAAAAAGTTACTGCTTTATTTTGAAAACAACCAAAAAACGCATGGTTCAAGATTGGGTGGATATGCAGGATGGGGTAGTTGTTCGATTTTTTTTTCCTGCTCCAGAAAGGTCGTAACTTGTCAAGTTTTTTAGCAATGGCATTGACATGAAGGAGAACCCTTGACAATCTTGTTGTTGGACACTGCTCCTTCATCTTAACCATTTTGGGCAAAACTGTTGGTCTAGTAATGGCCATTTATATTCATTTTTTCAGGTAACGTGCCACAGCTACCACACTTTGGGAACTGAAAAAATCCTCTTACTTGATCGAAAGCCTGATCACTAAATTTGGGGACATGTTTCATCATCACCAACCCAAACATAGTTGTAGATCTTTCTGGGAGTTGTGTAGTTATAAAACCTCATCTCATGACCTATGACAATGTCTATTGCCTGTTTGTAGCCACTAGGTTCAAACATTGCCTACATCTCCTTACACGAGTCGACTCTAGTCCTTTTTTTCTGTTCTGTCAGTTTGCAGGTAACCACTTGGCAGAGTTTTTTGGGAACTTTAAATGTTGACGAATAATTGTTCCGATGCTGCCAATCGATACATTGACATTTAAACATATTACCTGAACGGTGATCTGTGGGTTTTCCTTAATTAGTACCCGAACAGCAGTGACGGTTCCCTCGTTCACGACCTCCTCTGGTCTTCCTGTACAAGTGAGTTCTTCAAAACTCTGTAGCTCTTTGAATTTGCGCATCCATCCCATAACAGTCCCATATGAACAGAAATGATCCCCATATACTTATAACAAATCGGTCTCAAATTTTGTCGCCTCGTCCCCAAGCTGCATCTTGCAAAATTGTGAAATCTTTGGGTGCCCCGTCAATTCCTCGCAGCATCAATTGAACCGGCATCAATTTATCGCAGCGTGAATTCATCGCAGTGTTAGACCGGTGGTTTAATCAACTTTCTGCATCTGTAGATTGTTCAAATTAATTCTGGAGACAATAATTTAGACTGAAGGGTTGAACATGCATCGGGTGGGGGGGGGGACAAAGCTTGGAGACAAATAATTACATCAAAAATTTTTTATTTAATTATTTTGGAGTTTTTTTTTCACAAGTAGATTACAGAATACAGTATTGCATCAATACAAAAACACATACATAATGTATAAATTTACAATATAAAGGAAGCAAGAATTAATTGAAACAAGAATTTTTACTCGAACAAGAATTACTGCGGACGCCCATGGTTTCAAATCATTTAATAAAATATCATTTAAAAGTTTGTGCAATGATTATTTCAATTTTAGGCAATCATTAACGATATTTATGAAAATAAGTTATTGTTAAATACCGAATGTTATTCTGCAAGAAAAGTAAATTAATGGAACAATGTATGAGTAGGATAAAACATGGAGAACAACGACTAACATTATTAGTCCCACACCGGTCTTTTTTACCTACAACGACTTTTCCACACCACCCCAGCGAAACGTATCGTTCAAAAAGTAACATATTTTTTTAAATCTAAGAAGCAATGAAAATTATCTAGAGGTGCAAACATGCAGATCCTAAAAAATTAATTTCAGGCCATCAAAAATAGAAATATGTGACTAAATCAGATGAAAAGCAAAATATCCTCGATGGGGGGTATTTTTAGCCCTCACCTCGTCAACTCAATACGCCATGTGTAAGCGACCTAACTATTAAAGTATAGTCTACAACTAATATTATCCTCGCAAAATATCCATCTATGTATATCTTTGATTACGAACTTAGCCAAGCTTTGTGGCATTTTTTTTTCCTGGATTTAAAAATTAGCATTCGTGTTTCACCGAATGGCATCAATCGCATCAAGTCATTTGACACATGGTGGGCTAGTGTTGTAAGGATCGGAAGGTTATTTACGTAAGCAAGTAGCGCGTCAGTTTCAAAAGTGAACTTCAATGAATATTAGATTACTGTAGAAGAAATCAATCATCAGTATGAAAGTACTTGGTTTAAAAAAGTATGACGGTTTTGTTAATGGTGTCAAGTTTATGAGCCTTTTTCTTATGTGTTATGGATCAGCTGTTGACTGTTTGTACGTTAAGAAATCAGCTGCAGTGTTATCTCTGAATGGTTCGTGGTTAGTGACAAACAAGAATGGCAGTAAGTCAATTTTATTGTGGGTTGATTAGTAACATAGATGTTGTATTAGGTTTGTATTTCAATTTCACAACCAATCAAAGCAGTTACAGCTGCGAGATGGAAAGTGAAATAAATTTCAGCATATCGTATGCCCAATATTAAATACATATAAACTGACAGGCTCCTGTCAGACCTCTGTGGCAAGCAGCTGCTTGAGGGGGTATTTATTTATTTATTATAACACTGAAATGCACTATTTCCATAAAATAATTAAAGTTCACATTCAGTTATAAATTAATTATTTATTACTCTGATAAAATAAATACACCAAGTGCTGATAAAGTTCAAGATACAGGTAGTCCAAATTGCAATCAAGAGGGGGATGAGAAAACAAAATTAATTTTGGTTATATATGTGTATTTCTTACCTAACGTTAAATTTATCAACTTATAAAAATCCAGCCACATACACAGTAGAGAAATATAAAAATAAACAGTGTTAGTACTAAAACTGTAGCATAATAATGCTCAATTTGCTCTTAACCTATACTGTGTCAGTTTGTTTTTGTTTTTTTTCTAGAAATGCAACACAGCTTCTAAGCCTCATTATGAAGCAATAAATAAAATGGGTTACATAAAAAAGAAAGAGCATTAAATTCTGAAAAAAATATTTAAAAAAGGACAAAAATGGTAGGTAAGAAAAAAAAAAGTTCATTTGTAGTAATTTTTGAAAACTGATTAATTAGTTTCTAACACTTAAAAATTAATGAAGAGAGTAAATTTTACACTTTTGCAACTTTGATGAAAGATGCCTTGAAGAAACTACTACAAGTGTTTTTCTTGTTGATATTTCTCTATGGCATTTTATTACCAAGAAAATTTCAAATTCCATGATAGGACATTTAGAGGAATTTAAAGAATGGACTTCTGCAAGTGTTACATAAACATTACTGTTTAGCAGAAGTGAAATATAGAAATGGCAAGAGAAGTGAAAAAGGCTCATTGTTGTTCCCTTAAGTTACAGCTCCTAAAGAAAGATGCACACAAACGTTTTTGATTGGGAAACCAAATTTTTATACTCATTTGTGTGCCAACAAACTTTTGGCATTGAGCTGCAGACTCTTCAGTTGTACATAGCCACATGGTTGTAACAGCAAGCAGCTGGATATATCCTGCAGGTCAGAGTTTATGCAGCCTGTTATAAAGGGTGTAAAATATTACCAGCATTTTTAAAACTATGCATATTCCATCTCTCTACGTGTTACATACAAAGTTCATTGCTCATTACCTACTGCAAACAAAATCTACTTAGTTAAGGAATTATTAATTATTTTTTCTACAGACAGCTACTTACCATATAATTTGATAAGAATGTTTTCAATATATTTCACCATATATAAAACTTCTGAGACAGGTGAGACCTTAGCAAAAAGGAGCACAAACATTCAAAACCTTATCTAGGATTTGAACTCTGATACCTTTCAGTGCAACCAAATGAACTAATTCCTGGGGCACTGGGACAGCCTAGCGTATAGAATTACAATTGTGATGTTTTTATGTATAAACTCTGATGTGATAAGCACAGATATAGTTAAGTTTATATCAAAATTTTTCTGATTTTCTTTGACTTCATATACAGATATAATGTCATTAACCAGATATTATGAACAGATATTAGCTGATGAAATTCATGAGTTAATATGTGTTGGATGAAAGTTTATGATATTCCTCCAAATCCAATTCTCCCAGCCTTTCTTTAGTGCTCAAGTTGGTTATTATTTAGAGTCCAGGACTCGTATTGTTAAGGGGGTTGTGGAAGTTGGTATAATGGCATATAAGTGTGTTTTTGATAGTTAAACTCAAATGGGAAAGTGCTGTTCAGAATTTTGTTGAATTATGGAGTTAAAAACATTTAGTCCTTTGCTAATAAAGACTATAAATTATTCCCATCCTTGCTCCTCATGGTCTGTGATTGGCAATGGTACCCTTTCAATATAGCATGGAATTAGATATAAATTGGACAGTAACTCATGTTAAAGTATTATCAATGAAAGGATCAATCAATAGTAAATACATAGATTATCTGTTGACATAGAATTCAAGAAATAATTTCACTGAAAAAAATTAATTTCACCACAAGTGGGAGTCAAACCCATGTCTCCCAGTTAATGCCAGGTATTCTCACCACTAAACTATCAATGGCTAGTTCATTCCTTGGTTAATTGTGATTAAAAGTTTATCATAGTATTTTGGCTTTGAGGTTATAATGTAAAAAAAAATGGAACAATTTCACAGACTATTTTTGTAAAAAAAAATGGTTGCAAGAGTATGCATTTCTAAATAATTACCCATTTATTTTTTGTTTAAAATAAGCTTTAGAAAATTATCTTTACTTATATTTTTACAGTTATTTTAATGGATAATGGTTATTGTAAGAAAGCAATTATATCACAGAATTATTACAATTGATTTTGCTAAAGTGTACTAATTTTCATATTTAATTATCTGATTTGTGGTTTCTAGGCATCACAACTAAAGCTACTGTTCCAGGGAGTATTTATACTGACTTGTTAAATAATTATATAATAAATGATCCTTACTACCGAAACAATGATATGTTGTATAAGTGGATTGGTAGAGACAGTTGGACATATTACAGAGGTTTTGATGGTAAGTTATTCCAGTTAACTCATTTAATACTCTGGTTTAAAAAAAAAATATTTAAAAATTTTTTATGAAAAACATTGACATAAATTTTTATGCATAGCTTATTAACCCTTAAAGTGTCAAGTTTCTGAAAGTGATCTGACTGGTGGCCAAGTTAATTCTAAGTGTTTTTAGAAAATAAAATACACAACATTAAAACCTCATCCTGAAGTAAGCCCTGAACCCATCCTGAACTCGTGTTATATACCAAAAGAAAGAGCATTTAATTGTGATCAATAAAATGGAAAAAATTAGAAGAAAAATAAAATGCAAGTTAAAGTTTTGAAATGTTTCTTAAAATATCAAAAGTTTTTTTTTTGTATTTTCACTTCAATAAATATTTTTTAAGTATTTTTTTTCTGTTTCTGGTTTTTTTTTGAAATTATTTTAATATTCTGATATAAATAGTTCATAATATTTCTATTAATGCTTAAATCTTTCGTTTTTTTAGTTTTTCCAAATTTTTTAGTCATTTATGCAAATAACACATAATGCACATGCATTTCATTTTCATTTAAAAACAAAATAATTTAAATAAAATCTGAAAAATATATCTAAAAAAAGAATTCTGAAAAAAATTTAATAAAATATTTTAAAGCATTTATAGTTTAACTGAAGCACTGAAATTGAGAATGAATCATTTTAGTATGAAGTTGCATAACTGCTACAAAAAAGTTTATTTTTAAAATTACAAAAAATTGGGTTAAAAATTTCTGTTTTCTAATATTAGTGTATTTGGTTATAATATGAATAAAAGTATTGCTAAAATAAGCCCTTGCTTTTAAAAAAATGTGCTTTTGGCTAATCACTTAATCCTACAAATCTTCCAATATCCACCATTAGAGATCACTAGCAGTTTCATTTTCATCATTTCAAATAATTATTTAGTCTTTATAATTATAGTCTGCATTTGAAAAAGCAGTAAAAAATAATTACAGAAACACCAGAGTAAAAAAAAAAGATCTTTTAAATTGAACATCTGCTAAAATACTAACCAAAAGGGTTGTGTGTAGTTCCAGGATGATGCAACTTCTGGTATTAATAAAATCAGTACCTTACATAAAAGTTTAGAAAGCATTACAATTTTGCTAGAGCTCTAAGTAGGTCAGAATACCAGAAATCAAAAACCGATTGATAATCTACTACAGTAAGGCAGAATAAAGGCATAAACTAAATCATCATTACTCAATTCTAATTATTGATTGACATGCACATATAATCAATCATTGCAGGCTCAAGTAGATCTTTAACTTTATAATGATTTTTTCAAGCAGAATCAACAGGCCAAAAATATATATCATAGTGTGAAATATTATTTTCAAGATTTGATTAGAAGCATAAAAAAAGCTGATTTTGTTTCAGAAAAAAAAAAAAAATTTATGATCTTGCATTATGGAATGGTAAACCAAATTTAGGCCACTAGAATCAGAAAAGTGTTAATAGTATGCCTTGCTTGGACATGCAGAGGGTTAATGCACACACTTAATGTTACAAATGGACACTTAATATCACAGGAATGAAATATTTTGTATATCAGTGAGCTTCATTGAGATATATGTTTTTAATGCTGATAGCCTGTAAAACAAGAGGTTCTGAATACTATGGAGCTTGTAAAAATAAAAGAATAAATTTTGAGGGAAATATTTAAAAGTGAAATCAAGAAAATGGAAATAAGATGTAAAAAAATGTCAACTCCAGTTGGTATTAGTTTGGTTGTTTATCCATTAGCACTATTTTTCTGCACATATACTAAATAGCAAAGCCAAAGAACCATGAGGCTCAAGAACAAGTTGAGGGAAGTAAAATAAAATCCTTCCATTAAGACTGCCATTTGTTTCAAAAATGCTAACTATTTGTTTTCAATGTCCTTAGTATGACTTTTATGCATATGAGATCATTGCCAAATGCCTCACCCACTAATTGATGACATTTCCACAGCTATTGTGTCCTCTCTCACTCTCACAAAGGTGGGAGTGGGGAAGGCTCAGTTGGTAGTGAATCAGGCTCATAATCTGCTTTTCCCAGGTTCGAGTCCCAGCTGGGTCAGTGTTGAGATTTTCTCTGCAAAATTTCCCACCTTGTCCATAGTCAGTAGGGGACACCGATGGGCTTGGAAAGGCCGCCATCTGTTGGATGGGACATTAAGCTGTGGCCTCATGTGTGGGAGAGCCATATCATGTGCACATTAAAGAACACGCAGGATGACCTTGATGGGAGGCTACCATCTGTCTCCCAACAGCTGTTCCAATGGGTCCCATCTCCCCACCTTCTCTGAGCCTTCGGGGTTCTTGTGACCTGGTCATTTAGCCCATGGTGTGCAAAAAAAGCCACTCAGAGGTAAAACAACCCAGCCCCACTCTCACAAAGGCAAAGTGTAGGTAAATGGAGAAAATCTCAATTCTGTCCAAAATGCAACACAAACCTGGTTCACTAATGTTTACAGACCCTTGTACCCAAACTCTAATTTGAAAATCTTATAGCTTATACTTTTAGGTTATGAAAACACTGAAAGCTTTTCTATGGATTTGCATGATATAGCTTTATTTATAAACTTCGTGGTTTAACATATTACATTTACCCATAAATAAAAAAATAAATACACCCTCAACAGCTGCTTGCCACAGAGGTCTGACAGGAGCCTGTCACTTTATATGCCAAAGTAGAAGGTCTGAGAGGATGGCAGGCCCTCAGCAGAAAAACGACACAAACAGCCATGCCTTACCCGGGGCTCGAACCCAGGTCCCTTAGATCAGCAGCCAAGCGTGCTAACCACTCGGCCATGGGACGGCTACATTTACCCATGTAATTGTCAAAAAAAAAGATAACTTCTAAACGAAACATGTTCATTTAAAGTATTTGCTATGTTTTCCAAAAAAAAGTAGTAAAACCAATATTTATGAAAAGCATAAAAAATTAGCCTTTTATAAATGCCAATTTTAAACATTCCTAACCTGCTACTTTCAGTCTTTAATTCATTTTACTCTAAAAATCATTCTATGACATTTTGTTGTTTCAGAATATTAATTTAAAGCACAACCCTGAGTAGTTGGCTTGCTTGCATACTGATCAAGAAGAATATGGATTTTCTACTCCTGTGTTGTCTTCCTGCCAAAAGTCTTACATTTCTCACAGATCTCTGTGGCATATTATATTGATGGATTCCTGTCAGACCTCTTTGGCAAATAGCTGCTTGAAGAGTAATTTATTTTTTAATCAGCGAGCAAAATATCTGTGTTTGAAACCTAGTAAGCACAGTGGCATTGATGAAACACCAAAGCTTTGACATTGTAAACAGTAGTAGTAAAAGTTAATTAAAATTTGCATTCATATGACTGTTGCACCCTGCCAGTTTCAGTTCTGCCTTTCAAATTGATAGTAATTGGGGTATGAACTCTGGTAAAATTATGGGAAAAACAAATATGAAGCTAGAACAAGAGTTACAGATTCATTTGTTATTCCAGACTCCTATTTAATGTAAATAATGTTTAATTTTGTACACTTTAAACTTATGCATACTATAAATGATAGTTACTGTGATCAATGCTTGTTTGGTACAATAGGACCTTAGTTGGCTTTGCACCATAAAACTCCAAACAACCATCCAGCCAACTATGATAATTGTATATTGCATATTTTTTGCACTTAGTTTGTTTCATCCTGTCACAACCTTCTTTAAATATAGTTTAAGTGATAAGAAATGTCTTGATTCAATTTGCTTTAAATATTTGATATTTCTTTTCTTTCTCTAATTTTTAAATAATTATTTTTGGTATGTTGCAGTGGAATGTCAAGTTTTACAGAAAACAAGAATTGTTCTCATCTCTCATGGTTTGGATGCAATAAGTCAGATATTCATCAATAACACACTTGTTGGATCTTCTGAAAACATGTTTGTTCGTTATATGTTTGATGTCAAGCCTTTGCTACAGGTACTTACTCAACTGATTTTGCCATTTAAATTGCACAATGTACATCTTCTTGACTTATTCATGTGAAGTAATGTAAAAACATTACTGTAGACTAGAAAAGTTGATGACTACATGAGATGCAGAGAAAATACACCAGTGATTAACAGAAAACCTTGTGTTAACCAAATATAATTAACATTTTTTGTCTACTATAAGGTACATTCATTAAATCATAAGCAGCTGAATTAAATCAGAGAGGTCAACAGGATATTACTTTATTAGAGGTAATCTTTCAAGACTTCAGGGTAGTTGGAGTCACACAATACATCGAATATATTACTGATGAGGTATTTTCACAATTTAACCCTTAAAGTATCGTACTTTCAGGACATCAATGGGCTTTGAAAGTTCACTGTCCATTGGATGGGACATTCAGCTGTGGAGCCTTGTGCAAGAGCCATACCTGTTCAGGTTAAGAACACACTGGATTGCCTTGACAAAAGGTTTCTATCTGTCTCATAACAGTTCCCAGTGGGTCTCCTTCCCCCAAACTTCTCTGAGCCTTTGGGATCCTTGTAACCAGGCCATTTAGCCCACTGTGTGCCAGAAAGGTGCCACTCAAGAGATAAAACAACCCAAACATACCAACAATAAACTAAGACTGTACACCACACTAATTTTTAACTTTTCTCAACATGAAAATAACTTTAGAACTTTATACCATAATGAAACCACATAAATATCACATAAAATTAAATTAACTTTTGAATTTTATACCATAATAAATTTAATAAAAAGGTCATGTTGTAAAGCACATAAATGAATTCTGAACAATAAAATAACAGAAATCAATAAAAAAAAAATTTTAAATCCTGCAAATCCATGAATAAACTGTAATGCTGAATATATATATATATACCTATACATATATAGGTAGGTTCATCTTTCTTTCCCTCATTTCTTCTTCTTCTGCTATGCCCTGTGCATGTTAAAGAACACAGTGGATGTCGTTAATGGGGAGGCTTCCATCCATTTCTTCCTAAGAGTTTTCCAGTGAATCCCTTTCCCTACCTAACTCTGAGCCCCTTGGGGTTCTTGTGGTACAAAAGTGCTGCTCAAAGGTTCATCTCAACCCATTTTTTTTCCTTTCCTGTTATTTTGCTCTTAATTATGAATAATTGAATATAATTTATTCAAGATATTTTAATAGTTCATTATTTTCTCTACAACATTTGCTTTTTTTTTCTTATTTTTAGGCAAACAGCAATATTATTAAAGTGTCATTTCAATCTGCAGTAAATTATGCAGAAATTCAAAATGAGAAACAAGTATTAAAATATGTAATACCACCAACATGTCCACCACCTATTCAGAAAGGAGAATGCCATGTAAACTATATTCGCAAAACTCAAAGTTCATTTAGTTGGGACTGGGGACCTTCATTTCCAACTCAAGGAATATGGTAAGTTACTTTGTATAATACACCCAGTACACCAATAATGCAAACAAATATTTGATGATTTGTAAAATTTGGAAGTGTGTTCATTAAACTGAAAATTTTATGTTTATCTTTAGTTTATATTTTAATTACTGGTTTGGCCAGTAGATTAATGAAGACTGATGCACAAGTTTCATGAGATTGTTATGGAAGAAGAGCACAGCAGTGGCACAGTAGGTATTACTCCAGGTTCATAATCTGCAGTTCTCAGGTTCAAATCCCACCTGTACCAACAAAGAGTTTTATCTCTGCTAATCCCACCCTCTATCAGAAAGGGGACACTGATGGACTTGAAAAGACTGCCATCCAACAGATGGGATGTAAAATCTCTGTGTTCAGCAGAGCCATACCCTGTTCTCATTGAAGAACATGCTGGATAGCCTTGATGGGACGCTACAATCTGTCTCCTAATAGCTGTCCAGGGGTTCCTTTCCCTTAATCTTCTCTAGTCTCTTGGGGTCCTTGTGACCTGGCCATTTAATCCATTTTGTGCTAATAGATGTGTTGCTCAGAGGTAAAATAACCCAATTTATGGAAGAAGTTATGGTTAATAACCAAATATCCAAACTTCCTTTCTTCAGCAGGCTGTTGTTCCTTCCCATAAATCTAATATTTTTATTACAAATAAATAAAAATAGATAAAATATGATTTTTTAAAAAAGTCCTATTTTTTTAACTCCTACTGGAAAATAATCTTTTGCATAGGCTTTGACTAGGTTGTGATTGTTGTTTACATATTAAGGCAGACCTTTCATTTTACAGTTAGTAGTAGTTGTTTTAGTACAATTTAGTCATTGAAAAACAAATTATAGCAGATTTTCTGAATTTAGTTATACTTTCACAATCATTGACATCACATACCCTCTTTCTTTTAACTCATGCCCCATTATTTAGAATTTTTAGGTACACTTCTCCCCACTAAAAATTAGGATTGCCTGTGTAGATCTCATAGTACCTATAGGCACCATAATTACCATACTAAAAATGTTCATCTTTACTCTGACTAGCTTGATGTCACTGCTTAGCAATTTAATTAAGTAAAGAAGTTTGAAACTCTATTAGGCTTTTTACCCACAGTTTTTCCCAATTTTAATAGGAACTTGGTTTCTTTGTGTTTCACACCTCCTTTCAGTTAATTCTTGCTTTCTTAATAATTATGCAGCCTATTGCAGGATTACCTTCATTTGTATCATTTTATTTTCCTTACAAATAAAAGATTGCAATAAGTCTGTTCTGCTTTGATATTTGAATGGAAAAATATTAGAATTCTTTAAAAAAATTTGTGTGATATGATTCATTACTTGTTTAATCTTTTCTTATCTGAGATCAGGGGAATTTCAAGGATACTTCTATCCTTCCAATATTCACATATTGCTTTTCTATGCACTAGTTTTCCATTATGACAGAATGAGATTTCATCTGTTACCCATAACTAAGTCATGCATAAAACACATAGGAAGTCCAACAAATGAAGAAGTGTTAAAAATGCTTAGAAGATTAAAGAATGGTGAGAGAGGCACAACATTGGGATGAGAGTTTAATGTGAGTCAACAAAATGGGAAAAGCTCTGAAAAAATAAGCACTCTTCAGCACTCAGTTCTGTGAAGCATATATGTAAAGTGAGGAATTCATTAGTAGAAAGCATTTACACATTAATCGTCTGGTTTGGAATGTATCCTTTGCACATGCTGAAACAAAGCCTTGATATGCCAATGTTTTTAACAACACATTCCTCAACATAAAGTAAAATAAACATGTAAACTTCATTGCCATTCTGCTGGCCAAGTGATTATCATGCTTAGTTAAAGTGCAAAAGAGCCCAAGTATGGGCCCTAGATAAGCCATTAATATTACTTGTGTTATCTTTCTACTGAGGTCTGCTTTGATATTTGAATGCTTCAATATTTCATGCTTAGTTAAAGTGCAAAAGAGCCCAAGTATGGGCCCTAGATAAGCCATTAATATTACTTGTGTTATCTTTCTACTGAGGTTGTGCCTTATCACAGACCTCCTCTATAATGTATTATACTGATAGGCTCCTATCAAATCTCAATAACAAGAAGCTACTTGAGAGGTAAATTTTTTTTAATTTCATTATTCACATTTTTTCTGCCAAACAGTTTCCCAATTGCAATTTCTCAGGTGTCATATTTTTATGCTAGTAATGCAATCTAAACTTTGCTTATATTTTTAGTGTGGGACTGGTGCCATTTTAAAAACAATACAAAATTTTTCATTGCTATTTGAGAATATTTAAACCATTGTTTCACAAGAATATGCAAATACTGCCTATTGAGCAGCCATAAAGTTTAAAACATGCCTTTTTCTCTTTCTAGGAGACCTATAGAAATAGTAGGATTTAATACTGCTATAATAAGAGATGTAACTGTGATTGCCAAACCAATTAGTAAGTATTGCAAATTAGGTTTCAGTATTTTCACTGCATAAATCGTACACAAAGTTTTTAAGGCAAACATATTTTCAAAAATGCTACACACTTTCTTTCTGATGTAATATATACTCTGCCATTGAAACCTATTACATTAAAATTCTATTTGATGTCATAATTTCTGTCTCATTTGTGTTGAACCTTTAGTTAACTCAAAAAAAACTGAGCTTAGAATTCTTATTACTAATCAATCTTTATGTGGACAACTGACAAAAGAACCTCCTTATGCAAATTCTGTTCAAAAAACTGATAAGCACATTATTGAAAACTTTGTAAAATGAAACCTTAAGATTCTGAAATGCTTTTCAATATTGTTGACCAGGCATTACATTCTTGATTTTCTGGAGTGGAGGTAGCTCAGTCAGTAGCAAACCAGGCTCATAATCTACAAGGTTCCCAGGTTCAAGTCCTACCTGGGTCAGCACTGAGATTTATCTCCTCAAAATCACAACCTTGCCCTCAGTCAGTAGGGACCACTGATGGGCTTGGAAAGCCCTCTGTCCATCAGATGGGACATTAAACCATGGCCTCATGTGCAGGAGAGCCATACCCTGTACACATTAAAGAACACTGGATAGTCTTGACAGGAGGCTACCATCTGTCTCCTAACAGCTGTCCAGTGAGTCCCCTTCTCCCAATCCTCTCTGAGTCATTGAGATCCTTGTGACCTGGCCATTTAGCCCATTGTCTGCAAAGAATGTGGCTCAGAGGTAAAACAACCCAACTTTGATTTCCTATTTGTGCAAAGTACCAGTTTCATTATGAAACATATATTTTGTTTTTGGTTTATTTTTGTACATTTCTAACTTTTTATATATTATATGTTTAATCTTTCACATGTCTGTAACAGATAAATCGATTTTCAAAATTACTATAAGCTGGTTTTCAATGTTTTCTTGCTTACATTTTTTCTCTTACCTCATTTCTATATTTTATTGTTTGAATTAAATGCTCTTTTGTTATATGACATGACTTTTATCATTAGTTACTTCAAGATAAAGTTTTAATGGAGGGAGTTGTTTTAAATGAAAAAATCATGGACATAGGATTAAGAGCAATCAAGAAAAGAATTAAACAAACCTTAGATTTGGGAAAGTACATAAAATTAGTAGGATTTAATGCCATGGTCATTCTAATGTATGCTTAAATTTCTTCCTTGCTTTTCATTGGAATAATTTTATGTTGTCTCTGCTTTGTGGTGAAAACTTGAGTTGATAATCTTGCAAGTGGGGTTCCAAACTTTAATTTGAAATACTATCTCATTGATAAAAAATATGTTTGATTAATTTTGCCATTTTTAAGTTTTTATAGAAGTAAATTTCTGGCAGTTTGCTATATCACTCTTAGATTTACTTTTTTCATGCTATATACACAAGTCACAAAATACAACTGCAGAGATCACATGTGATTGCATCTTACTGCATAGATAGACATAACTTATTATTGTCTGATAACTGCTATCATTAATTGAAAATGCTATTACAATTGAACCATACTGTCACTAAAGGCCATTAATTGATTATCTCATTCTTCATATTTACATTAAATGTTTTCTCATTTATCTATTTAGCCCAAAACCATGAATACCTGTCCTTGAGTAAGTGTTTATGTTATATAAGAAATGGAACAAACTTCTGGGTTATCACTTTCTTTGGTAGGTTTTATTTTAATAGCCTAAAGTTGTGCATTTTCTGGAGATTTCCTAAATTGAAGGAAAATTTTTAAGTACTCATCATTTATAATCTTTAGCTGTTAGGCAGTTTTTATGAACTTTTCATAAATGACATGCAGTGCTTTAAAGCAGTGCTAGAGGCCTAAAATATAAATATACCATCTAATTGGAAGTATTCTAAAAGTGACCTTAGTTTAAACTTGCAAGATTATGCAAAGATAGTAACAGTATAAACAAAGATAATTGCCTGAATTATATCATAACTATAAAAAAAAGTCTAAGTTACATTACTTACATTACTGACCTGTAACTCATCCATGTCTTTTTTGTGGAGGGTGAATGGCTCTGGCATTCCACCCTCTGCAATAAAATAAAATAGAAAGAATATATAAATAAAATAAAATAGGAAAATAGGTAGTGAGCCAGGCTCGTAATCTGCAGTTCCCAGGTTCAAGTCCCTGCTGGGCCAGCATTCAGATTTATCTCTGCAAAACTCCCTGCCCTCAGTCAGTAGGGAACACCAGTGGGTTTGAAAATGCTGCCATCCATCAGCTGGGATGTTAAGCCATATCTTGTGCATGTTAAAGAATACACTGGATGAGTTTGATGGAAGGTTACCATCTGCCTCCCAACAGCTGTCCACTGAGTCACTACCCCCAACCTTCTCTGAGCCCTTGGGGTCCTTGTGGCCTGGCCATGTAGCCCTTGTATGCAAAAAAAGGGCTGCTCAGAGGTAAAACAACCCGACTTTTCTGCAGCTTTAATCCAGATGTAAATTATGTTCAGATACATTTCATTTTACAGTTTCTGTCTTGTAAATATAATGTACATCTTCAAGTGCTGGTTATGTGTGAATAAATATAGTCCATGTGCATAAGTTAAAAAAATCCAGAAAAGTCTTTTTTTTTACCTTTTATTGTTTTTTTTTTATCCATAAATTTGTATTTTTCTCCTCTCCTTATTTTTTTTATCTTTGTTTGATAATATTTTTTAGTCGAGTAGTAATCCTTATATTTTTAATTTTTCATTACATTTTTAGTTTAAGATTGCAATATAGCATGAAATGGGTTGCTTTACCTCCAAGCATTATGTTTTTTGCACACAATGGACAAAATGGCCAAGTCACAAGGACTCCAATATCTCAGAGGAAGTTGGGGGAAGCCACAGAACTGCTGTTACTAGAAAGATGGTAGCCTCCCATCAAGGCCATTCAACATGTTCTTTAATGTGTACAAGTATGGCTCTCCTGCTAATAACATCCCACCCATCCAACAGATGGTGACCTTTCCAGTCCATTGATTAACTGTTTCTCACCAAAGACAGGGTAGAGGTTAACAGAGATAACATAAAAACAGGGCATAATTTTGTTGCACACTCACTGACCAATTTATTAACACCAAACTTATGCTTTGTCGACAGAGTATCAGATTCAGCTCTCAGTAGTCTCAGTTAAAAAAAAACAAAATTAGTTAAAACAATTTTAAACTTTTTGTGGAAAAAATGTGACTGAGGATAAAGCAAAAATTTAAACCAAATTCTATGAAAACCTCAATTTTCAACAATATTGTTTTAATATTCAAAATTAAACAAAATTAATGTCAAAAATAATTTTGTTTAACAAAAATTAAACTTTCAAAACTCTTTAATATTTAAAGAGTTTTGGAAGTTTAATTTTTGACATTAATTTTACATGTTTTGCTGGAATGATTCAAAATTGGCAAAAACTTAAATAATCATTATATGATTTTCTAAAATTATGTTTAGACATTTTTGTAAGGTTTAATATAATTTTATAGGTTTTTAATTTACCCTGTTTAAAAATAACATTTTAGATCATCTGTTTTAATTGGCATTGCTACTGTTAAATATTACCAGTTCCATAACTCTTTAAATATTGAACAAATGTTGAAAATCAATATTTAATGATTTCAGTGCCAGGACCTGATTAATCAGTTTTCAAAAATCACTATAAAGGAACTTGCAATATGTTTTTTATGCTTACCTACAATTTTTTACCTTTTAATTTAAAATTTTTTTTTCAGAATTAAGTTCTCTTTCTCTTAGTGTATAATCTGAACTATTTCATTCATTAGTTGTTTCAAAATAAGGCTTAGAAGTTGAGTTGCATTTTAGAGAAAAACAAACCATGGCACTTTAAGAGTTAAGCATATTTCATTTTTTAGCATTGGTTTATCATTCACATTTTTTTCTCTAGAAAACTTGTTTGAAAAAGTCAATGAGCTCTGAATCTGAATCTCTTTCTCTGAAAAAAATTCACATTTTTTTCTCTAGAAAACTTGTTTGAAAAAGTCTAATGAGCTCTGAATCTGAGGTCTTTTTTTGATGTGAGTGTGATGTGTGTGAGTATGGTCCTCATAAGTGGTCAATGGGCTTACTGCTGCAACAAGTTTTGCAGTCTTGTTTTATAAAATTCTTGTTCTGTACCAGACTAAATAGAAAAATAATTCTTTTGCAGGTACAATTCAAAATTGTAAGCATTCTGCATTTGATTTGCCATTCTTTAATCTTTATGTAGTTTTGTTCAATTATTTAATGTTGTTTAATGCTGATAAATATTTTTTAAGGGTTTAGAAACCAAGCACCAACATGGAACTTGCATGTGAATATTTTTTTGGACACAGCAAGTAGTGAAAATGTCACTGGTATGCTCAGCATTTATTTAGAAAAACAAACACTCTTTTCATCGAAAGTAATTCTTATGCCGGAGGAATCACTAACAACTAAGTTATCACTGAAAGTAAAAATCTCTAAAGTAAGTTTAATTTTAACTATAATTTTTTTATAACATGATGTATCTTTATTTGTCATTCTTACAATTCAGAATCATTGTAAAAATGCATTACTTTAGTTATGAATGTATTATTAAAGATATGCATACAGCTTACAGTGAGTGAAACCATAAATGGATTATGGTGAAAAAAAGGGGAGAAATTATATATATTTATACACATAATTAAGATGTCATGGGGGGCATACTTACTACAACACTAATAGCTAATTATCTTGCAGTTACTAGAAAATTATCATGGAATTAACTAAGGTGGAGGTTAGCAGAGATAACATAAATAACACACTATATGACTGGCTCCTGTCAGAACTCTGTGGCAAGCAACTGCTTCAGGGGGTATTTATTTATTTTGTGTTATTTATATAAACAAAGAAGAAATAGCAAACATATATATACATTGGATAATCAATGTTATAAAAAATTATAGTTTATATTTCACACAATCCTAATGTTCAAGAGATAATCCATTGTCTCTCTTTATGTAAACATGCATATATAGCAGCAGCATTATCATCTACATTGATGGGCTTGGAAAGGCTGCCATCCATTGGATGGGACATTAAGTCATGGTCCCATGAGCCACACATTGTACAAGTTAAAGAACACACTGGATGGCCTTGTCAGGAGGCTATCATCTGTCTCCCAACAGCTGTTCCGTGAGTCCCCTCTACCAACCTTCTCTGAGCCTTCAGGGTCCTTGTGACCTGGCCATTTAGTCCATTGTGTGCAAAAAAGTGCTGCTCAGAGGTAAAACAACCCAACTCATCATCATCCTAAAGCAGCCATGGGCTACAGAGGTCCAATCAGATCGTGCAATTTAGTTCTCCAAGTATCATCTCCTGAGCTACATCTGGCCACTGCACACCAATTCCAACAAAGTCCTGTTTGACATTGTCTGCTCACTGCATCCTAGGTCTCCCCCTCTTTCTAAAGCCTTTAAGCACACTGTTGATAACCCTATTTGCTAATCTATAATTATCCATATGGGCAACATGCCAAACCAACAGAGTCTCTCTCTGCCCAATATGCCACTCAAAGGAGGTTGCTGAGATATAGCACTAAATGAAAATGTTTAAATTTGATCAATCGTAACATTAATAATATAAAAATATTTAATTTATGTATTTTTTACATGCTATTTTTTAAAAATGTACAAAGCTGAAAGATCTTATCTAGCATTAATGCTTTATAAACAGTCAGGTGCAGTATTGATGCTAGATAAGATCTTCCCACTTCATATAATGTTTTTTAAACAGTATATACAGCAAAATTGTAGAAATTAAATATTTTATAAGTAAGAATATTTAAGCATCTCACCAAGGTTTCAAATTTTGATTTCTCAAACTGACATTTAATGTTTATCTTTGAGAAACAAACTTTCTCCAAAATTTGGAAACAAAATATGTATAAACACACAGAATCATAAATTATTTCAAATATGTATGTTAATAATTTTGTTTTATCAGTTTTTATTTGCTAAAAAATTTCTTTAATAAATATTTTCAATATTGGAATGATAACTGCCTATTTTGTGATATTGTAAGATGAAAAATAACTTTGTGAACAATTGATGTGACCTTTCAGGATTTACTTTAAATCATAATATTCAATGCACAATTGAACTTGCAAAATAGTGATTCTAAAGAGCAGGTTTTTTTTCCGCTTTGTTCAAAAAAATTTTTTCCCAATTCATATGATATATATGTATTTTTCATATGAATGGAGTTTCTGTAAAATATTTTCATTTTCATCAAGTGTTGGATTAGAGATTTCACAATAGACAAAAATTTCTTTTCTCTTGCAGCAAAGCCTTCACAGTATCTTCCCAGCTGGGTCAGCATTAAGATTTATCTTCACAAAACTCCCCACCCTGCCCACAGTCAGATATGCAGGATTTGAATCCAGATCTCTCCAGAAACATATTAGTGTTCTAAGACCACCAACTAACACCAGGGGGAATGCTAATGTTGAGGGTCATTATGGGTAACAAATTTAAAGTTCCCTGATATCTGAAATGAGTGCTGTATGGAAAACTGAGATGGAAGACAAGTCTTTATTTTCAAATATAGCCTTGGAAATCATTTTATAAATTTTTACTTAATATCAAATTATATGAGAAGAGCATCAGGAATGGAAAGTTGAGCCCTCTCTCTCCACACACACACACACACCTGAATTTCCTCAAAACCTAAAATTTTCTATCTAGCCATTAAAGCATCATGTGCAGTTAGCTAATGGAAAACCTTAAGTTAGAGCCTAACAAATTCTTTAAAGTTGTAAATTAGAATATACATTGTTAAATAAGTTATATAAATTTTTTGGCTCTTTCAATTAGTTTTATGGTGAAAGAAAATTCTCTTTCTCACTGAAATAATTATGGTCAATGGCAAAGCCAAATTAGGAAAAACATTTTGCAACAACTTATAAATAATTCCAAGTTATTATTTATACTCTACTTATTCTACAAATCATCAGCTTTTTTGTATTGCCATTATATTTAATGCTGTAAAATATATGTAAAATAATGAAAGTTTCACATTGTTTATTTCAGCATTTTCTTAAGAAATTGCTTTTGTTGTTTTAAGAACAACTTTCTCTCTTTTGCAGAGTAATAAAAGTCCAAAAAAACATTTAACTTCAGCTAAACCCATACCTGGTGTAGTGGTTAGCATGCCTGACTACTTAACCAGTGAGCATGTCCCTGTGTATATGTTTGTATGAGAGGCCAGGATAAGCCTATTGTAGCCTCTAGGTTACCTCCATCCTTGGTGTAAGGGAGTACTTTCTTCCCTTTAAAAAAAATTATATTTTCTTTGAATAATAATAATAATCATATAACACTCTCCTGTGGTGAGAATAAGAGACACTGGTGGGCTTGAAAAAGGCTTCATCTTTAATAGGGGAAGATAACCTCTGACCTCATGTGCAAGAGAACTATATCTATGTACATTAAAGAACAAAGGCACTGGATAGCATTTACAAGTTACTCACATCTGTCTCCTAATAGATATCCAGTAGATACCCATTCCCCAATCAACTCTTAGTCCTTGAATGCTTGTGACTTGGCCATTTTAGCCTATTGTGTGCAAAAAAAGTGCCACTAAGTGGTAAAACAAAATAACACATTTTCTCAACAGATATAATTATGCTAATTACATTTCAGAAATTCCCAATTAAACGATGGTGGCCTAATGGGCTAGGAAAGCAGCAGTTGTACAAGTTAACTGTGACTTTTGACAGTGCAGATGAAGTGACAAGTAAGAGTATTAAAATTGGCTTTCGTACATTAGAATTAATACAAGAAGAAATAAAAAATTCTTCAGGTAAGATTTGGTATTGAGAAATGGTAAGGATGCATGTAGTGCAATTAAAAAACAATTTAGTTTCCATTCTTGGCTCTGCTCTTCATTTCTTTATTGCAAATAGTATTGATTTATGTTTCTACAGTACAGTAAATTCTTGTTTAAATGAACATTTTATTAATAAACTTTTCATATTTTTAACGTTTAACAATTCTTGCAGAATTCCTGATTTAAAATGTTGATTATTTTCAGAATAATAATTTTTGATGTAATGCATATTTCAGAATTGTGAACTGTAAATAGTGCATCACCTTACTTTTATTTTTCATGCAGCTAACTTTATGTCACCAAAAACAAAATAAATGTCATAAATTTACTTGAACACTCTTCAACTGCCCACACGAAACACCTGTGTCTAGATAACTTTCTAATGGTAGATTCTGTTATAAATCATCTGTTTTAATTTTGTTTTTTTAAATCTCCAACTTGGAATAAATAATAAAGCAAGATACTACAAATTTTATAGGTCTTTAGAGATTGAAACTTTGAAGATAGATGATAGTTTGCTGTTCAGTTTTTGGGAAAGGAACAAAATTGATTAAAAAGAAATTTATAGAGAGGTAGTGAAACAGATGTGGAAGTAGCAGAGATATGATGAGAATAAAACTAAGAGAATTACTGATTAAATATATTGTAGATAGGTATTGCTGATAAAACCACATTTTTTCCTATCAACTTTGTAGTTACAAAGTTACATTCGAAAAAAAATAATGAAGATGGGAAAACAATCTAAAATTATTTTTGTGCGTTCACTATATCTGCACTGAAATCAAGAAACTTGGGTCATTGATCATAGGTAATTTTACAAATCCACAATATTTTAATCATGATGCATTGTCATGTGACTATTGGAATAATACAATGAGTATAACTAAGAAATTACTCTCATATTAGCTACTTAAAAGAAAACATGTATATGATAAAGGAAAGAATTAACACTGTTTGATTATCACGAGGAGACTGCAATAGATTAAACAAATAACTCTTCACCAGTTTCATTACTGGACCATAACATCAACACTGAAACTTCCTCCATTAATGCAAAGACTACTGTGCCAACTCTTCATTTTATTCAAAGTAGGAATAAAATAATATATATTCAAAACAAGAATAAAATAATATACACAATCTGTTTAATGTATAGTGATGGGAATAATTTTCTGAGCTTCTCTTTCTGATCTTTCAAGTAAGCTAGTGTATGTTGAATTTGAAAATTGGGGTTGCTCAAACACAAGCATGATGGATGTGTACATTGAGATGTTAGTTTATTAGATACACCACCCTTCATCACATGAATGGTTCATTCCAACACATAATACATCATATCACAGCAGTGTGTGATATAATCAGACAGACCAGTTCTTGGAGTATCAGAGTTGGGTTGAGTGTCAGAATGGGCAAAACAAGTGACCTGAATGACTTTGAACATGGCATGATAGTTGGTGCTAAACATGCTGGTTCTAGCATTCCCCAAATGGCTTTCCTCCTGGGCTTTTCACACACAACTTTTCTTGTTTGAAAAGTTTACCAAGAATGGTGCAAAAAGCAAAAAACTACCTGTGATTGGCAATCCTGTGGACAAAAATAGCTTGTGGATCCGAGGGGTCGAAGCAGAATGGCGAGAATCATGCAAGTGAACAGATGGGCCACAACCAGGCAAATCACAGCAGAATTAAACATTAGTGTGCAGAAGGTCATCTCCAACCATGTATCAGACCTTGTTGCAAATGGGCCACAACAGCCACCAACCATGTTAATGTTGATTTTTGTCAGCAAAAAACATGAAAGCACACTCCATTGGGTGCAGGATCATTGACACTGGACCGTTGAGGACTGGGAAAAGGTAGCCTTGTCAGATGAATCAAGGTTCCTTTGCATCACACTTATGGAAGGATCAGAATTTGTGCAAGTAACAAGAGGCCATGAAGCCATTTTATCTGGTGTCAAAAGTACAGTCCCTGTAGCGTAGGCAGTGTGTTAGTGGGGAATGTTTTCCTGGCACACATTAAGCCCCTTGATAATATTTGAACATTGTTGCTGACTGAGTTCATCTCTTCATAGCTACTGTTTATCCTCACTCAGATGGACATGTTCAGCATGATAAATGCACCTGCTCACAATACACATATGGTCACTGAATGGTTCCAGGAACATGTGCAGGCCAATGAGTTTTCCTTGCATCATTGACCTGCACAGTCCCCTGACCTAAACCCTATCAAGCATCTTTGTTATAAGGTAATAAGGGCTGTTCACAGTGAGACTATGCTGCCATCTAATTTGCAGCAACTGCACAACAGTCTCCACTTGTAATTTCCATGCTTCAATGAATTCAGTATTCATTCTGAAGGTCAAAGGTCCTTCAGTCTGAAGGTCAAAGGAGACAGAACATGCTACTAAGTTGGTGTGCCTAATGAACTGGTATCTCAGTGTATATATAATATATAGTTGAGAATTATGTATAAGCATTTTAAATCAAGATAACTTTTTATATATCATAATTCAACTTTATGGCCTCCCAGTGGTTAATGTATTGGGTAGAATTAAAGATATCTGGGTTCAAATTCTTGATAAAGTATAGATATTTTCTTTGTGATGTCTGTCTCTGAGTCTGTTGCCTTTCTCACAGATTTTTCCCTATTTCATAGTATACTTAAAGGCTGCTGTCAGACTTCCATGTTAAGTGGACTATTTGAGAGTAATTAATGTTTTTTAATTTAGAACTTTATGCATTTTAGGATCAGGAATGTGTCTGAAATATATGTACTGAAACTCAACTTGAAGGCACAAGCTGAATATATGAAACAGACAATTTTAGTATTATTCACCATTTAGTAAACACGATTTTAGTAACATGATAATGCTTTTATACACTGGTTTTAAATACTAAAAAACAAAGGTAACAATTTGCAATAAAATTTGAAAGAACAGATAATGCAGAATTATGGTGAGATGGATCAGTGTTTCAATATTTAATATCAATATACGGAATGAAGGTGATGTCAACAGAACATACATTGGGAGTTTGTATAAACACATACTGAAGAGCAGATGCAGTATATATATAAGTAAATGTCAAGAGATTTCAGATGGCCATATCATGAGAATACCAAGAAAAAACCAATTAAATGACTCACAGAGCATTAGGGCCATAGTATGCTTCAGGACATGCAGAATCGGAGTGAAGATGAATGAATATGAGCCATAACAAGATTCACAGACTGAGATGACACGTTTTAACAGACTTTATGCAATGAAAAGAGCTATGAAAGGGTGAAATTCACTTCATCCTCCAGTCCCCCACAAAAAATTATATGATACTATTGATTCAATAATAACATTCTTCTCCACCATCTTCCTCTGTACATTAATCACTGGATGGCAATTTTCCAACATTACTATATATAGAAGACTTCATGAGTCTCCAATAATGTACAGACTATTCTGTATGTTAGACATCCAGTTGTTTGTGCACTATATATATATAGAGATTCTCATCTCATATTGCACTATATAGAAGGAGCATTGAAATTTAAGTGAAAAAATTATAACTGAAGTAATAACAAATAATGTAGTAATTTTATCATTCATATGGGAGATTTCTTTAATTTAAAAATTCAGAACTCTTCACCAATCCTGAATAAGACAGCTTTCTGGCATTCTAAAAATAAGAGATACAGTGCATTCCAATATAACTCATACAAGGAAAGCTTTTGATATAATTATCTATTAGTTGTATGTTCAGTAAACTGCTTCAGACTGCATAAGGAAAATAAATTAGCCCAAGTCATTTTGTTAAGTTTTAAATTTGCATTCTTTTGATCATATTGGTTTAAAACTAATTTATATGATGATGAATCTGTGTTTGAATGCTCTTGTGATATATTTATGAACAAGATTTATCTCAGTTATTTACATATAAATAAATATAATCCAGAAAACTAATTTTACTTTACCATATTCATAACATATCATAATTATATTTCCATTTCAAAATTTCTCTTTTAACTTAATGTATAATTGTTTACACTAGGACTCAGCTTCTACTTTCGTGTCAATGGAATTCCATTCTTTGCCAAAGGATCAAACTGGATTCCTCCAGATAGTTTTCCTGAAAGAGTTACTACTGAGTACATAAGAGAGCTCCTTCAATCTGCCAAAGATGCTAATATGAACATGATAAGGGTTTGGGGTGGTGGTGCATATGAAGCAGAAGAATTTTACAACCTTGCAGATGAAATGGGAATACTTATATGGCAAGATATTATGTTTGCTGTAGCACTTTATCCAGTTAATAAAGAATTTTTGAACTCAGTTTCAGTTGAAGTTGAGCAGCAGGTAAAAATATATATTTTAGCTTGTTTTCAGAAAAAATGAGTTAATGTTTTTTCTTTTTCATCTGTCCATCTGTACACATTTAACTTCTTTGTTTTTAGAAATAAATTAAAAACTATTTTTGGATTGGTTAGGTATTGATGAAATATTGCAATTTGAACTTTTGAAAACTCCCAATCATTATAATTGCACCTTCTAATGGTGAAAAAGGTTGAAAATTGAAAAATTTTAAATGAATATTGCAAGTGATGTAATTACATTAGAAATTTTTATTGTGAAATATTAATATCATGAATGTTGCATTGACAATAGTGATTTTTTTTTCGTATTTACCCTCTGAGTACGGTGGGAAAACAATTTTTGTGTATCAAGAGATAATTGTTTGCTTTTGGAGATTAATGAAAAATTCTTTTTTTAGTTTAATAGGTACTAATAAAATATGATGATTCATAGTTTTAAAATCCTCCCAAAGTTCATTTATATTGCTAGAAGACATTAAATATAGAAAATGTGAAACTTGAAGTAATATTGCAAACAATATATTTATGCTGGAAATTAGAAATCTGGTGATGAGAATGTAGTGATGAAGAACAGATCTCCAGATAACTTACTAGCAGAAATATACTTGATATTCATGTGTTTTAATTAAATTATAATTGGTTAAAATTCGACTAGTAGCTTTTTATTCTTAAAAAGTTGGCACTTAATTTTTTTAAAATAATATTTTATTATAGTAATAATAAATAGATTATTTTATATTAAAAAAATACCCCCTCAAGCAGCTGCTTGCCACAGAGATCTGACAGGAGCCTATCAGTTTATATGCCAAAGTAGAAGGTCTGAGATGATCGCAGGACCTCAGCAGAAAAACAACACACACATCCATGCCCCCGGGGCTTGAACTCAGGTCCCTTAGATCAGTTGCCAAGCACACTAACCACTCGGCCATGGGATGGCTTTATTTTATATACACTCACTGATTTCCTCCTTAACCTCATAGGAAGTGATATAACTTTTTCATCAAGGAATAAATGAGAAATTCTTTTTGTGTTGCATAGGGGTGATAATACATCACAGTTTAGATTTTTAAATTACTCATTAGCACAAATTACTGCTGTTACAGGGTGCAAAATTCAGAAAATGAAAAACTTCATTTCTCTCAAAATGAGCATCCTATATTTACCAGAGGTGATGTACTACTCTCTATTTTAAACATATTGTGCAGTAAATGTATAATTTAACATTTGGGATAATATTCTTTTCACTGGCGAGTTCTGCCCCTGTGTCCTAAGCTACCAACACCAAAACCCACCAAGTGAGGAGGTACTTGTCCTGCTTGAAAATGTAATTGAGTTTAACCCTTCCAGGGTTCACGTAGATTATACATGTTGAAAGAATCTAAAGCGAGAGGCCAAAGTTGGCTATATCTGTTTTTAGAAACTTCAATTTTTTTTTGAAAATAGAAATTTCAGTTTGAAAATTTTTCTATATATCTTATAAAAATATGTAATTCTAACTTTAAAAACAATACTTTTTTCCATTTGATGAATTTATTAAGTGAAAAAATTATTATAGTGAAAAAAAATAACTTGACCTCTGAAGGTAAACCAGTTTTTAGGCTGGACCCTAGAAGGGTTAAAATTAAATAATTGCCATAGGGATGTAAGATATAAAATTTAATAATCAGAAGATCACTGTTAAAACTAAGATGCTCTTTAAGAAGCTACCTCACTATAAAGCGTTTTTAGCCACTATTAAATAATTCAGTCTGACAATGTTGCTTTTAAGCAAGATAAATGACCTTTGTTGGTGTAGCTGACTGAATAAAAGAGATCTAAATCACACACTCACACAAAAGTTAGAGAATTCTAACTCAGTTTTTGATGGGACTGGGGTGGCTCAGTCAGTAATGCACCAGGCTCATAATCTACAGTTCCCAGGTTCGAGTCCCACCTAGGGCATTGTTGAGATTAATATCTTCAAAACTCCTTACCCTGCCCTTGGTCATCTACCCTATTCCCATTAAACAACATGTTGGATGGCTGTGATGGACCATATATCTCCTAACAGCTGTCCAGTGGGTCCCCTCCTATCAACCTTCTCCTTTGGGTCTTGTGACCTGGCCATTATCCCATTGTGTGCAAAAAGTTCCACTCACATGTAAAACAATCTAATGCAGCTTTTCAATAGTATAAGTGAAATTGCATAACAATAAAGTAATATTTGCAACTGAATATAATCAATTGTTTCAACTGCAGAGATACTGTAAACAGACATTTAAAAGTAACTGGATAAAATTATGGTCACTCTGGATTATGAAAACATAAAGAACAAAATAATAATATTGACTGTTCATGTGAAAACATGATTTCAATCAGAGTCAGGCTCTTCTTTCTAGGGTTGGTGG
Organism: Ryuthela nishihirai; assembly: GCA_038380435.1. Classification (NCBI taxonomy): domain Eukaryota; kingdom Metazoa; phylum Arthropoda; class Arachnida; order Araneae; family Heptathelidae; genus Ryuthela; species Ryuthela nishihirai. The sequence continues at coordinate 22,421,901 of JAWZYU010000016.1, forward strand.
AGTGTAAGTAGAATAGTAGATCAGAATTTACACTTTTTTTAGCCTCAGTAGCTCAAAGTAAAAAAAAACATTTACATACATTCAAATCAGTATGTTAAATTGTATTAAAATATGCTACATTTGTAAAAAATATTTACAGTTACGTGCAGTTTAACTTAAAAATGTATACAAAATCTGTATTCTTTTAAGTTATGCTAAATTGAATTTGTTTTCATATATATTTATATACTTATATCATTGTTAATATATGGCAAGAAAAATTGCTTCTTTAATATTATGGAATATATGGGGAATAAATTATTGAATTTCTATAGCCCAAGTATCAAGTCATAATTTTTTACATTAAAATTGATGGGAAATAGTTGTTTGATTTACAGATATTTGTATTATGAACAATTTTAGAAGGACAAATTGCATTTGTAAATCAAGGGATTGGTGTATTTGTTTTTTAGTTATTCAGTGTCATTCAGTTAATTATAATGACTATAAACTATAAAATTCTGTAACAACCCAGAGTGTTAATTCAGGTTGATGTTATCAATGCATAATAAATCTATTTTAATAAAAGGATTGTATCGTAGATTCGCCGACTCCAGCATCACCCGTGTATTGCTTTATGGGCTGGAAATAATGAGAATGAGCAAGGTTTAGCAAGTAAGTGGTGGTAAGTGAACCTTTGTAGAAAAAATATGTTTACTATATAATATTTTCATCAATAGTTCTCAATATTTTGATATATACACATACACATTGTCAGCTTTTTAGTTAGTATATAAAAATATTAACTCAACATGACAAGAAATTTATCCTTTAATGATGAGTTCTTGAAAATATTTTCTAAAATTTTCAAATAAGTATCAAACGTGAATTTTTTAAAAATTTGAATGCAAAAATCTCCTACTTATTGCCATTAATTAGTTCTACAAAAATACAACATTAAAGCAGTTTGCAAATATATACATATATTGTTTGCTTCTGTTTTACTCCTTGTTACTCAGATAATCCCTTTTGACCCTTGCAGTGAAGTGCAGGTAGAATTCCATAGTTGCTGGAACTCCAATGTGCTGTACTGTACATTCCAATGTCAACACTAAAAGTGGAATATCTGAGGAAACTTAAGAATTGAAATAGCAACAAAAAGTGTTGTGTGTGCACAGGTTGCTTAAACAAGCCATATTTTTCCATAAGAATTGATATAAATATCTTTGATTCATACCAGCAAAATGAGAGTCCATCATAAAGAAGCCCATTACTATACTGCATTTAACATAAATAATGATTGGTAAACAAATATTAAATCAAATTTAATATTAAAATAAAATACAGTTCTATAAATTGATATAACAGTAAATATTCTTAAAATTAGGTGGAAAGCCATAGTTAAACTTTTCCTGTAATTCATTTAATGTAATTTGCAATACATAATCCCATGGTAAATTTTGAAGATTTAAATTTGGTAGCAAAAAATGCACCAGAACAAGTTTTGCACTTAAACTAATATGATATTAAATAAAACTTGATGCAACATGACTGATTTAGAGTTGAGCACAAGATATCAATATAAAAAACAGCTGCCTGGTACAAGGCTCCTAAATATAAGGGCTATCTAGAGTTCCCTTCTAAAAGCTATATATATATCAAAAAGTTATATCTATACATATTTATATAAGAAGGGTATTATTGTATACTGATCCAAGATGTTTAAAGCCCCAAAGGCTTTTAAAGATAGTCTATATCAATTTTAGGGCATAATACATAGAATGGACAAATTATTATATACACCTTGATAACAATATTGAAAGCAGGAGTATTATATTCAGTCATGTGGGATGATGAAGCTGGCAATGCCTATAAATAGAGTAGGTCTCTATGCATTGGAAACCAGTTGCCAAAAAAATAATCGGGTAAAGGCAGCAACGTGAGCGAGTTTGACCATGGCCAGATAGTAGGTGTGAGCAAGGCAGTGGGAGAAATGTGAACGTAAACATGCAATTGACTCTTGAGATGAGTGCAGACTGTCCTGCATTGTTACAAGGAATTGCATGGCTACCATGAAGCAGATAACATTGGAATTGGATGAGGGCACGTCCACAAGCTTCTGCACAAAGACTGTCTGTTGTACCATGGAAAAAATAGGCTATGGCAGTCGACGACCACATCATGTCCCCTTGTTGACTCCAAGGCACCAAAAGATTAGGCTGCAGTTTGCAAAAGCCTATCACAACTGGAGTGATGAGGACTAGAAACGTCATCTGGTCTGATGAATCACAGTTTCAACTCTATTACACTAATGGGAGGGTGCATGTGTGGTATAAACCACATGAAGATGAAGTAATGGACCAAGCTTGCCAAGTTGGGTCATACAGGAAGGTGGAGGCAGTGTAACAGTTTGGGATTGTTTACATGGGTATCCTTGGAGCCCTCATACCCATCATCATGGGTATGAGGAGCTCCATCATCATTCATATACCTTGTGCCGAGACCTCCATTACTGGCACAAGGTATGTGAACATTCTCGCTGACCATCTACACCCATTCATAACAATTCTCTTTCCGCAGTTTCTGCTACCTCTGAACAGAACAATGCCATACTGCATACTTCCCGAGTGGCAACCAATTAGCTCCAGGAGCATTCAAATGAGTTTACTGTACTTGAATGGTCCCCTTGATTGCCGGAGCACAACCCCATTGAGAATTTGTGGGTGAATTGGAAGGATCTGTTTGAGCCCGCCAACCCCCAGTGGCAACTGTGGATGCTTGATGACAGGTGATCCTCACTTCATGGCAGCAATGTCACCTTTATGTTTTCAACACCTCATTGAGTCCTTACCAAGACATCTGGCTGCTGTTGTGAGGGCAAAAGGTGGAGCAACAGGTTATCAGGTAGGTGCATATAATAATTTGTCCATTCAGTAATGTAAAAATAATAATTTAATATTAAAATAAAATACAGTATTATAAATTGATATAACAGTAAATATTCTTAAAATTAGGTGGAAAGCCATAGTTAAACTTTTCCTGTAATTCTTTTAGTGTAATTTGAAATAGATAAATCCATAGTTTATGCAAAAAATAATAATTAATGAAAAAACTGATATTTAATATTATAATAATGCATTAGCAATGTATATTAAAACTATTCCATTATTATTATTATTATTATCAAATTTAACTATAAAAAGTATTAACATTCATAATAAACTGTAAACTCGTGTTTTAGGCCTGCAGTATCTCAACGATTTGACCAGTATAAGTCAGACTACATTCAGTTATATGTTAAAACAATCATGCCAATTGTTACCAAAGAAGATCCCACTCGTCCATTTCTGCCCTCAAGCCCTTCTAATGGTCCAGAGACAGAAACAGAAGGATGGGTAGCTGCAAATCCCCAAGATTTACATTATGGTGATGGTATGTATTGCTCTACTTATGATACTTATGATATATAAATATCATTTAACCAACTAAAAATTATAGTGGTGTTAAATTGTATGCTTTAGTTTTCCAATTTAATTGACCTTTGGCAAAGGGTTTCAAGTTCCACTGCAGTATTTCAATCCACTAAACTATGACTAGTTAAATCTTGTTATAAGTTTCGCATGAAACGTCAATCACATTTATCTTTTATTGTAAAAAATAGTACATTTTGCATAAGCTTTGCAATCAACATTGTTGTGTTCTTATGTTCAAATCAAACTATGATAGCACATCAGAGTATGTTTCACTTTTTTGATTTCCCAAATCTCAAGCTTTAAAGGATATGTGGTTGAAAAAATCCCACAATAGTATCTGCTAATACTGGTAGAGAAAGAAGAAGGATAGCGGTGATTAAGACACACCAAACAAATAAAGACAGACCAATAAATAATTTCACTCCTTCTAAGGACTCAGTTGTTTGCAGTAAACATTTTAAAACAGACTGCATAACAACTGTTAATGTGATGTGAAAATCTGATGTGGTAGTTCAAAGTTAAAAGATGATGCATATCAATCGATCTTCAGAGAATGCCCATCATATCTTACAGAAATCAATAAGCATGAAAGAAAAAGCATTGTCATCCTGAAAGGAAATTATGAAAGTTTATTCAACAAGGCTTTAATAAGTGGCTTCAAAATAATAAGATAGCTAGCTTAAGTAGTTTGATAGATGGTCTGCTTTACTGTATATTTCATGTGGCACTACTCCTAAAGTATTAAACAGAATCTTAAAAGTATATTCTAAAGTATTATTGCTTTATACTCTAAAATATTAAAAGAATATTAATCTTTAAAGATTAATAGTGAATTAGAACTAAGCTTACATGTAGATGGTAAATTCTGTTAATCCAAACTTGTATATCTATATGTCTTCTAGTCTTGGTGGGGCGGGGGTGGCTCAGTCGGTAGCGCGCCAGGCTCGTAATCTGTAGTTTCCAGGTTCGAGTCCCAGCTGGGTCAGCGTTGAAATTTATCCCCGCAAAATTCCCCACCCTGCCCACGGTCAGTAGGGGACACCGATGGGCTTGGAAAGACCGCCGTCCGTCGGATGGGACGTTAAGCCGTGGCGCTGTGTGCGGGAGAGCCATACCCTCTGCACGTTAAAGAACACGGATGGCCTTGACGGGAGGCTACCATCTGTCTCCCAATAGCTGTTCCAGTGGGTCCCCTCCCCCAACCTTCTCTGAGCCTTCGGGGTCCATGTGACCTGGCCATTTAGCCATGGTGTGCAAAAAAGTGCCACTCAGAGGGAAAACAACCCAACAACCCAACTAGTCTTGGTAATAGTGGAAATGGCCAGAACTTGAAAATATTTTGAATTTTGTTATTTCTTTAAAGAAAATGAATTATTATAATAAACAAATTCTCTCTTGCTTGCAAAAGGAAATTATACTTTTACATGTTACTCTGCCTGTCATAAGTTTCCATTGATATTTCATTTATTTGGATCTACCACATGGGAGAATATAAATATATTAAAATAGATATGCACACATGATCCTAAATGCACCAGTATTCAGAGTAATATACTGCAGACAAATTTTGTGTTTTCTTGAGCTAAAAGACAAATTATTGCAGTCAGTCTTCACAGGAAATTTGATAATGGTTGTATATATTGCTACTGAAGGCAACAATCAAATTTATTTAAGGAGGAATAAAAACATTTGTCAATGTACTTTTACACAATTAAAATTTTTTCATTAGTTGTGAAAGATACTGAATTTTCACATAGAGTTGAAAGAGTGAAATTTAAAATTATTATTCTCGAAATTATTAGTTGAAAAAACTTGGTTGTCCTGACTGGGATTCGAATCCAGGTTTCCCAGAAGCATGCTGAGCATCTTAACTGCTCTCCAACAGAAGGACTGATTTCCGTGCTAAGTCCTTTTTGCTTCCATATCCAAGACCTCATTCATTTTCATGAATTTCAGGAAACAATACAAGATTAAAGTTTTTTTAGTAGAAAATGAAGAAATAATGAAATAAAAATTAACACAGACTCTAATTTAATGTTAAATAAAATATCCGTAGCAACAAGTTGTAAGCTGGCTATCCAATATAGCATGACTCCTAAAAAATCAGTCGATAGATCAACTGACCAAAAGATTGATAATTTACAGAAATAAAATAAATCTAATGAAATGAAAACTAAGGTTTAAATATAAAAAAGTAAATTAACTGTACAAAAGGTATCCAATATACTGGAACAACACTGTAAACAAGCAATTATGGAGCCACTTGTAACACACAGCACAGAGATAGCACATGTAAGCCACCTGCCTTCTCTTGTGCAGTGAGCCATAACATTAGTACAGCTGCACCCAGTCTTGGAGCCTAAGAAGGATGTTTTTGCTTATAGTTTCAATTTGAAGAGTGGGAAAAATGCAGAGTGCTGAGATAAATGATATAAATGATTAAAATGATTCTAGGAATACTGAAATTGGTTTAAGGCAGAAAAGAGGGTAAAACAGAAAAAAAAACACAATACAACAGAGGTTCAAAATCTTTCATTTTTAAAAATAGCAGTTTTTTGTTAATTTTCAGGAGATTTTCAAAACATTAAGGAAAATTTTGTTAATAATAATTAAAATCAAACTTGTGAGCTTAAATCTGACGATTGCTTCAATACAGAGTAACATTAACAAACAAATCAGCAGTACTACGTAGTGCTTGCAAAATATGGCAATCAGATGACTTTATCAAATTATTATATTGTAGTTTAATAAAATATGCATCAAATGAAAGTAGAAAATATTATTTTTCAAGCTTGAATTACATATTTTTAGAAGATATATGTAAGAAATTTTTCAAACGGCAATTTTATTTTTAAATCAAAGTTTCATGTGTTGTGCAAAAGATGTCTGTTGATGTCTTTGAACTCTCATTGTGGATTCTATCAATGCCTGTTTTTGACAATGACCCTGAAAGGGTTAGAGCACTAAGGATTTTTTTTTTTTTTTTTGAAAAGCTCTTCCACTTTAGAAACCATATCTTGAAGTAAATAATAAACAGTCATGAGTCATGTTACATATAAAAAAAGAGCATTTAATCCTGACGAATTAAAAAAAATCCAAATGAGGAGGAGTAAGTAAGCATGATAAAACATGTTAACATGTTGCAGTCCTATTTATAAGGGTTTCTAAAAGGCTAAAAATTGCCTTGTGGCACTTTAAGGGTTAAATAAATATTTTAATACTTATGCATTTATTTCAATATTTAATAGTATTTAAATTTTTTATATCTGTAAATAAATTTTATGAAATATATTTATTCTAATGTTTTACTTAATGCTAAAAAAGTACATAATTGTAATGTGATAGATAAACATAATATACATAATTATTTTCTTACCACTAAGTGTTTTTTTTTAAATATGTTTGATATTCCACTGAACATTTCCCAACCTAATGCAGATTTTTAAATTACAGTTCACTTTTATTCATATTCTGGTGAAGAATGGGACTGGAAAATTTATCCTAGGGCAAGATTTGTCTCTGAATATGGCTATCAGTCACATCCATCTTTTGAAACATATGCAAATGTTTCAAAGCCAGATGATTGGACTTATCCTTCCAGTGATTTTCTTGATCATCGACAACATCATATGTTTGGTATGTGAAAAAAAAATTTATTTAAATCTGTTTAAGTTTTCATAACTTCAATCAAGATCTGTTGTGTATATAATTATTGTCTCAAACCACTAAAAGGAGACTGCTTAGTTCTATTGTAATTTAAAATATAAAATTTGTTTTTTTATACATTGTATGTTTAAATATAAAAATTCTATTATAATTTAGTCACTGAGAAAATTTCTCATTGTTTATATTTTGATTGTATTGTTATGGTAATGTATATTTCAAACAATATGACAATGTAATTTTTGTAATAAATGTTGCCTCAGGAAGCAAAAAAAATTGTGATAAATGTTTTAATGCAATTAAACTTAATTAATTCTTATCAGTCTCATGTCAGTAGGCATTCCTGACATGATATAGTTATATAATTAGTATCACCATAAACTTAGGAGATATTTATCAGTAGCACAAGATACATCCATATTTCATTAAAAGTTGCTTTGTTGAAATAGTGAAAGGAAAAGCTTGTTCGTACTTTTGTAAAAGTTGTAATGCCTCATTAATAAAAGTTTTCTACACGGATTATGTCATTTTCATTTAATTCGATGGGATTTTTTTTATCATAATTGGAAAAGAGTAGATTATATTTCAGTTGTGAGATTCTTGCATAAATGAAATGAAATTCTTGCATTAAAATTTTTAACTTTAAATATTAAAAATATTTTTATATATGCATAGGCAATGTTCAGATCCTAAGAATGATTATGAGCCATTTGACCCTTCCTTCAGACACTTGTAAGGAACAAGCTTTTAAAGACATTTTGTATCTTTCACAGGTAAGGACATCATTTTCTTATATATATATATGTGCATTTAGCAGAATATGTAATTCAAACTTAATAATGTAAAACTTGGATGTTAAAAAACTTGAATGCATATAATTTTTACATAAATAGGTGTTAATATTTTAAATCAATAGATTCTACTTTTTAGGATCAAAAGGCATGTTAAACTTTATATTTTAACTGGAAAAAACATGGTAAATGATCACATTGAGCATTTAGGCCATTAGATAATGCTTTCACACGGTATATATTTATTCATATGGCATCAGATATTCATAGGAATGTAGGTTAATTCCCCATTTATTATTTATTTGCTTTGCATGAATTATTATTTTGTTAAACTTTATTCAGTACTTTTATACTACCTTTCCTAATTGAGCTCTTTTCAATGAACTTTCAGCTTTAGACCAATTTTTTTGGAAAAAAAATTTAAAACTGGCTTGGTTTACCCTGTAATTAGAATTACTTGTTGAAACCAACTCTGCTCTTGATATCTTCAGAATGCAAGTGTCAAAAGTAACAAGCTATATGTCAAATGAAAGCTTGTGATGCAGGAAGTGTCATAGGCTATAAAAAATTTTACCCCCATGCTTTCTTCCCCCCTAAAGTGATGTACTGATCACTACATCACTTCTCCAAATACTTTTGTACAATTTATCAAATACATTAAAATATGCAATTATATATAACTTTTCTAATTATTAAAATATTTATTTAACCCTTCAAGTGCCAGAATGGAATATTTTTGCTTTACAGCTCTTGGTTGTACAATGTGCAAGAAAGCAAAACATTTAATTATGAAGTAGGATGGTGTGAATAATAATCTTGGTAATGATACTATCAAGCCCTTTGTAGATCAGAAGAGATTCATTTCAGCCTCCTCTGTGCCCACCACCAAGGCATAGAATAATGTACATTTTGATATAATGAAATCTAGAGAATAGCAAACATTTCTTTTTTGTTTTTCATTATCTGAGATTTTGCTGTATTTTGATAAAATGTACACAAGTTGATATTGTGGGCATGTAGCAATATATATATATATATTCTCATGATTAGGGCTAGGAATACTATATGCTTTAAAAAATATAAAAAAAAACTAAACTTTTGAAGTGATTTAGTGGAGAAATTCCAAACATAATGATAGGTGAGTTAGTGTCACAATATCTTCACTCAACACAATAAAATATCTCATTATCACACTTAACCCAATTATCATGCTATCATCCAAAGAGATTTTGTCACCCCAAGCAAGTTTGCAATTTGCCATCCTATTTGATTGAAATCCTTAAGATAAATGGTAATTTTGTAGAGTATCAAAGTTATTCAGTTGGTTGATTGGTTGTTTTACTTCTGAGCAGCAATTTTTTGCACACAATGGGCTAAATGGCCAGGTCACATGGACCCCAAAGGCTCAGAGAAGGTTGGGGGAGGGGCCCACTGGAATGGCTGTTGAGAAACAGATGGTAGCCTCCCATCAAGGCCATCCAGCATATTCTTTAATGTGTATGGCTCTCCTGCACATGGGGTCAGCTTAACGTCACATCCAATGGACAGTGGCCTTTCCAAGCCCATAGGTGTCCCCTACTGACCATGGGCAGGGTGGGGAGTTTTGCAGAAGGTTATTCAGTTAATAAAAGTCAATTGAAAATGCAAGTTAAATGTAAACTAATTAAAAATTATATATTATAAATAGCATATTATATAGGATAATTACAAATGATCTGAGCAGTTGAAAAAAAGATTTTTTGGAAAACTAAAAGGCATATAGAAATTACAGAATTAGAAAGAACAACTCAAAAATATTGTGCACTCCATTTTCTACTCTGCACACATCAAAGTGATACTAAGCTTCTTGCCAAGCATTTTTCAGCATATGACAATTTTCCCAGTAACAATGCTTATTCTTGTTTTTAAATAGTCCAAAGTTGCATGCAGTGGTGGAAGATAAGCTTTGTTTTCAAAAACTCCTGACAGAAATAAGTTGAGGAAGGGTTAGATCTGGTAAATGCAGAGCTAGGAGTTGTAAAGTGTTATGTCAGTGCATTAACAGTGTTTAGGGTACTTATATGCATCAGATATTGATGGTTGTTTTCTAATATTGTCTTTTTAGATGTTGTCTTCACAGATATTCCCTATGTAATATTATACTGACATGCCTCCATGGCACCACTAACTGATCTGTCTGTGGTATAATCTTTTTATCTATCTTCCTATTGCTTTTTACTCATCATTTGTCAGTTTGTGGATTTGTCAAAATAGTTGTTCTACCATATCTTTCGAACACGATGGAGAAATTTAAAGATTTATGTGTCAAATGAATGCTTGTAATGCAAGGAGTGTCATAGGCTACAAAACATTCCCCCCATGCTTCCTTACCCCCTAAAATGGGGAAATATTAAAACTACTGTTCCCTATATCTTTAGAATGCAAGTGCCAAAAGTAACGAGCTATATATCAAATGAAAGCTCGTGATGCAGGAAGTGTCATAGGCTATAAAATTTTTTGACCATGCTTTCTTCCTCTCTAAAAAAAGTGGAAAAATATTAAAACAATTATTCCACTATATCTTCGAAAAGCGAGAGCAGAAAGTAACAAGCTATACATCAAATGAAAGATTGTGATACAGGGATTGATTACCTGTTAATATTGACAAATACAGACAAAAGTCCACATGTTAATATTGTTAGTGTTAAAGACTATGAAAAAGAAACCCAGTATGAAGTTTATATTGTAGTATTTGTATAAAAATGATTGGTTTTAAACCAATGTTTCAAACATTTATATGAATTTGAAATTTATAAATAAAAAAGCATTTTTTTTTTTGGGTGGTACTATTAATAAATTACCACCCAATTCATTTTTTTTTCAGTGGTTTTAATTATATTATTTCAGATTGTTCAGGCAGTAAGCATTAAAATAGAAACAGAAAAGTATCGACGTAGCCAAAGTGACATTGTCAATGGAGAAGGAAGGACAATGGGAGCACTATATTGGCAACTGAATGATATATGGCAAGGGCCATCTTGGTCATCCATTGGTAAATACTAACCTCTATTTCCTCAGTTTTTTTCCTTTTATTGTTTAAAATTTATGTACATATTTCCATATAAGCAATAACACATTGTAGAAATATTGATTCGAAAAGGGCTATTTTTGGTAAAATCAGAATGTAATAGAGGACATCATGCAGAATAATTTGATCTGCAATTGAAAATTTTCGGTCGCATTATTAACATTTTGCGCATTAAATTTTAAACGTCAAAAGTCAAGTGCAATAACATATTAAGAAACCTTTTTTGTATACTTCCATTTAATTCCTGTCGGTTAGTAAACTGTCAGTTTTAGCTTCTGGTAACAATGATATAAACAGGCAATTATCAAACTCATTTCCAAGATAAATCCTGTTATATTCTACTCACATTAATGTGTGTTAAAACTCAATTAAAATTATTTATTATATATGAACAGCCCTACAAATTGCCTTCCGTCCAAAACAATATTTTTCTGACCGTGTTCTAATTGTCTAGTATTATTAAAGGTTCAAAGATTGACAACATTGATTTGCAGGTGCACATAATAAAATTAAGACTGGTTCAGTCATATAGTTGGCATATTAGATTGTCAAAAAATGGTGTTTGATAATCATAATTATATTTTATGAAAGCTTATTCATTTCAATACAGGCAATTTATAAGTGATGTCCAATAATTATATTTTGTACAAAAACAACTGCATAATTCATCCAATTAAAAAGATGGAGAAGAGTGGAAAGAAAGAGTTGGAGTTGAAAATCTTGCTTACTTATGATAGGAGAAAGGTTTACACTGACCCAGCTTAAAACTTTGGATAAATGAAGTTAGACTGTATAAATAAATTACAACTACAGCTCTATGTATATAAATTTAATTATACACGATTTTGGCTGTATTGCAATTAAAATTATTCTTAAGGTGGCCTATCTTAGCTCGATATTCAATATGGGTTCATTGCCTCAAGTGCAATCTCCCTATTATTATTATATTACTCTTATACACTTAATGTCACCTTTACCTTATAAAGGTAGAAAGTATATAAATAGAGCATTACCAATTATTTATAAGCATTAGCAATGCTCTATTTTTATACTTGGCTACCTTTATAAGGTAAAGGTGACATTAGAATGTATAAGAGTAATACAAGTGTAATAGGGAAAATGTACTTGAGGCAATGAACCCATATTGAATATCGAGCTAAGATAGGCCACCTCAAGATTAATTTTAATTGTAATGCAGCCCAAATTGTGTATAATCAAATTTATAAGTTATGCTATGTCTTTTTAGTAGGAGTTTGTTGCTCTTTCAGTAGTAGCAAAAGGAAATAAATTTCTTTGGTATGTGAACATAGCATAGTCAGGAATTGGTATAATGAAATATTGCTGGAATGAAACATTAAAGGGACTAATATCATATGGGATGAAACATCATAGAGATGTTCAAAGATGAGTACTTTAAATAAAAAAAATTTATCAACTTGGAGAAGTGAAGTTAGAAGAGTAATGTCAGCTGCAGTGAAAGAAAGAAGGAAACGTAACAGTTTTTTCATGTGCGAGTTTCTCTCCAACTAAGTAGCAGCTCCAAAAAGATCTGGGGTGGGGGTTGGCTCAGTTGGTAGCCTGCTAGGCTCATAATCTGTAGTTAACAGGTTTGAGTCCCACTGAGGCCAGCATTGAGAGTTATATCCACTAAGCCTTCACCCTGCCTCCAGTCAGAAAAAGGCACCGATGGGCTTGGAAAGACCATCAGATGGGACATGAAGCTGTGACCACTTGTGCAAGAGAGCCATGCCCTATGCACATTACATAATGCACTTGATGTGAAGCTTCCATCTGTCTTTAGCTCTCCAGTGGGTCCCCTTCCCCAACCTCTGAGCCTTTGGGTCCTTGTGAGAGAAGATGGAATGCAATTGCACAAATCTTTTGCATAATTTCAAATCAACAAAAATGTATATTGGGCCTTAAGTTACTCAACATAAGGATGAATTAATTTTAATATTAAATATAATTTAGTCCATTGTGTGCAAAAATATCTGCTCAGAGGTAAAACAAAGCAACCTCTTAAAGGATCTTATTTTACCTGTTTCAATAAGATGCAATACAAATTAAATCAAAGTTTCAGATTTAAATGTGGAGAAAATATGCATGAGAAATTAATAATGTAGAGAAATAATCATTGTTTTGCTTGCCTTGAAAAAAGAAAGATATTATACATTTTGCATTTGTTTTTTTAGAATATGGAGGAAAATGGAAAATGCTTCATTATTTTGCCATGGACTTCTTTTCTCCAATCCTAGTTTCTCCATATACAGATAATGGAACAGCAATCGTTTCAGTTATTTCTGACAGTACTTTACCACTTCAAAATATAACTTTAAATGTTTCTGTATTTAAATGGTCTTCTTTTCAACCAACCTATTCAGAAGCTAATGTATTTAATCAGGTAAAAAATTTAATGATATTGCATACTGCTTTTTATTTTAATTTCTAGTTATTTAAATTGCATTTGATTAAAATGATGAGGAAAACTTAAGTTGCTATACAGATAATTAATTTTGTTTGTACTTCTGAATACATTCATTGTGTAAAACTTTTATTAAATTAGGTAAAGATGTATAATGCAATTTTCAAATCAACAAAAAGTATACTGAGCCATAAGTTACTCAACATAAGGATGAACAAATTATATTTAATATAATGATATACTGTAATGTATTTTCAGAATCACCACAATGAACATGTAAACACCTGAAAAAATTGAGAGGTGATAAGGTCTGCTGACCTCAGTTGGCCATTTGACTTTTTTTTTATTGTCCACTCCATTTGTGAAATAAAAGAATATAAAAAAATAAAAGAATAAGTAATTGCACAATCAGTACAAAATGCAGTGATACTGTCGTGCTGAAAGAACATATTGCACTTTAGCTGTAATGGAACATATCCAGAAACTGTATTAAGATAATCTGCAGCACAAGCAAGTATGATTGGCCTCTGCTCTCCCCACATTCCAACCCACATCATAATCCAATGATTGTTTTGCACATAAATGGTTTCCATATAGTGTCAGTTACTTTCTGACTAATAGTAAAAGTTATATCAGTTGATGTGACCATTTAAATATGTCCTCATCACTGAACAAGATCTTTGATTTTCATCTTGGAGGAATCATGGACAAAAATCTTTATATTTACCATGCAGAACTTGTAAAAGGTGAACTTTGTAATAGATGAAGTTCAAACTTCTAGCCTTAACTGGAATAGTGGTTAGGGAGCTAGTGACTGTTCCAACAAGGCAAAGTTTGTTAGTTCTAATTGAGACAGTGATCAGCAATGATGTTGGCCTTTGTAGGCATGTCCTTGTATGAGGAAGCCTGTAAAAGCTAGGAGTAGCTTCTAGGATTCTTCTCTGCCCTAAAAGTTGCAAATAAAAAAAATGAAGCTGATTCACTTTTAGAATACTATGTGGATAGAGATTTGACTAACTCCTGACCATTGACTTTCTTGTTGACTTTCTCAGGCTGTTAATAAGCTGAGCTAAGACTGCAGTCAATGTTTCTTCATTGGTTAGCTTTTCAGTTTATTTTGCAAGCAATAAGTGGCACTTTAAAATAAATTTTTATTAATTAATCTTTGAAAGGTTGATTGTTTAATCAGCTGAAAGTTGCTTCAATCCTTCTTGTTAACTTCTAAACTGATTGATGTATAGCATCAGACACCAAATCATGAGCACTAAAGTAACTTTCTTCTTTCAATCATTCTTTTCTGGAGTAAGAAATGATACAATTCAGCACGGTGCATGACATAATATATTTAATATTATAATTCATTTATTTCATTTATTATATGATATGCAACTTATACCCCATCTGTATATTAAATTTTAACCCAAAATATATTTTAAATAATTTAACATAACTGCTTTACAAAATTACTACTGCTTATACTCCAGTGTATATGCATTTTTTTTCAACATAATTTGTCAGCACTTGTACATATTAAATGAATATTTTATAAAAAAAAGTTATTTAAATGCCCATGATTTGATAAGTCCCAAGTTATAATCTGTTTAGTGGTACAGGATCATAATTTCTAAAAGATATTCATTTTTTGGTTTACAAATTGTATGCCTATACTTAGGGGTAATTGGAGTCAGTTCATGCTAGTTCTCAAAACAGGTTATTACATTTAGATAGTTTTGGAACCAGTTTCATCCATACAACTTTTTTTAAGAGGGTATGGTCAAAGTTTGAGAACTGTTGTTTAAATGTAAAAATTAATATTTATTTTTCAAAAACAGAAACCTTTCCAAAATATTTTGTAAATTAACTGTGTTCAAGTTAAAATGCTGATATTAATACAATATTTTTTTTCATTTCTGCTAGCCACCACTCTTTGCACAAGTCATCTACACCAATGATATTGGTGGAAAAAGTGGTCTAATGAGTAAAGGCAAATGCAACAGTAGTGAAGAATGTTTTATTTATTTTACAATTACTACAAATAAAGGAGAGCAGCTGGGACCAGGGAATGTTATATATCCTTCAGAATTTAATAAAAGTGTTGGATTAAAAAAGGCAGTTATCACAGTAAGTACCTCATTATCATCAGTATTGCATATTTTATGCTGTGCATGCCAAAATAAATTTATATATACTCATTAAAAACATTGCAGTTGAAACTTGTACAACCAATGTGGGTTTTGTAATAAAAATAATTTATTTCTCAAGCAGCCTACTTCCTGAAAAGGGGAGTTTTTGGTTGACTCAGTCAATAGTTCATAATCTGCAGTTTTCAGCTTTAAGTACCAACTCTGTGTGCATTGAGATATTCCTCACTAATGACTATTGTATCCTTAGTGAGAAAGGGACAATGATGAGCATGGATAATGGAATATTCCACCTGTCAGATGGAATGTTAAGCCATGGTTCCATATGCAAGAGAGCCATACCCTGTGTATGTTGAACACACAGGATGTATTGATAGAAGGATTCCATCTGTTTCCTAACAGGTATTAAATGAATCATCTTCCCCAACCCTCTGTGATCTCATAGGGTCCTTTTAACCTGACTACTTATCCCATTGTATGCACAAAAGTTCTACTCAAAGGTAAAGCAAAAGAACAAAATCCTATGAAAACCTGATAGGAGCCTATAAGTTTGATGCACCATAAGATTTCCAAGAATGGAAAAATCTGAGCATAAGACAGCATAAAAAAAATCCATGCTTTATTCGGGACTCAGATCCAGATGCCTGTACTCCATAACTTAGCATACTAATCACTCAGCCATTGGTAATATGGGTTCTGTTTCAAAAACTTTTTTTATTCTCAAAACATATATTATTTCAATGATTAAGCAATAAAATTCACAGTTTTATATGCTAATAAAGGTAAATAACAATAACTTACATTATAGGAAGTACTCTATTTATTAATATCAGAACTAAATTCAGTGCATTAAAGCACCAAAGGGTAATACTTAGATTTTATTCTGCCAAATTCATTCAAAAGAAAAAGTCCATGGTAGTATGCTTTGTAGCAGTCAAGGTGGAAGAGGAACTCTGTCTGTTCAAGATTTGTTTCCACAACAAGCACTTGGGAAAACAGCAGAACAATTAAAACACAGCACCACATCTTTAAAATCGTTAAAAAATAAAAATGGTTAAACCTTCTATCAATCAGTATCATTTGCTTAACAACATCCATGATAAAAAAAAATTACTTCCCTACTGGAACTGCAGGTACTGTATGTGTATGTGCACTCTGCCTTACATGTGGCATAGCCAAATCAAGACTGTAGACCTTAGCAGCTTGTTGGGTGTTTGTAAGCAGTTGTATCTGGGTTTTTAAGTCTTGTATGAGTGCATGGGATTACCCATAGAACAGTTATTTCTTAATAGAGCAAAGAATATCACATGATAAACAAGAACCACAAAATTTTTGAACACCCCAAATCCAAATTTTACTATGGAAATCATTTTATCTTTAAGATACCTCTAAGCAAAATAAAACTAGTTGATATAATTTTTAACTGTTTTTATTGTTACTTTTAACGATTTTAACCAAATGTTACCCAAGTGCATGTTGTGGACTCAATCTTGAGCATCCAGAGTTCCTCTATCACCTGTACTGTGATAATGCATTCTACTGTGGACTTTTTTGCTATTAGATCTTTGGTTCTAAACCAGGCATGTCAAACTCGTTAACCACCGAGGGCCATATTAAGTATTATATATTAAATTGCGGGTCACAAAACAAAAAAAAACAAATGTAATGATCATGAAATGATTGGGCATTTCATGATATGAGCAATTCTATGCTCTGGCAGGCCGCAGAACAGTTCCCGGCGGATCGCATGCATGCCACGTGTTTGACATGCCTGTTCTAAACTATTTTAAGCCATAGACTACTTTACATAATATACCCCCCCGATAGGGGACCACCTTGTCGTGGTGGGGGGGCCTAGGGCCCAGCAACCCGGCTGAAGGCTGTGCCGACCGGATTGGCTCACCGGTTGGACATGGCTAAGGCCAACCGAGGTTGAAGACGCTGCTGGCCGGCTTGATTGCCAGTCGGAAGGTGACGGCGTCGGAGACCTCACCTCTCAGGAGACCTGTGTGGTCTGTTCGACGGCTCTGCCGAAAGGTTCCCTAAGCCTAGTAGGCACGAGCTGTCCAAAAAGTCTGGGTCTTACTAAGAGTCTCCACCCCGGGTGCCGATCGAGCTTGGATCTTTATATCCTTGCACATTTGCAAACCGGGGAATAGATTAAAGTAAGGTTTCTTCCGGTGGTTAGCTTTCCTTTTATAGGATTGCTGCCATGTGAGGCTGGGGTTGAGGTGCGCCTATAGGGCGTATTCCTTGCCCCCGGCTCTAGATGGTCATGGCTTTTCTTAACCAGGTAGTGCTGTCAGGCGGAACCGGGAATTGCCGTGGTTGCATAAGATCGCAACAAAGAGATTCATTTACATAATATATCCCCCCCGATAGGGGACCACCTTGTCGTGGTGGAGGGGCCTAGGGCCCAGCAACCCGGCTGAAGGCTGTGCTGACCGGATTGGTCCCCCGGTTGGACATGGCTAAGGCCAACTGAGGTCGAAGGTGCTGCTGGCCGGCTTGATTGCCGGTCGGATGGTGACGGTGTCGGAGGCCTCACCTATCAGGAGCTCAGTGGAGCTGTTCGAGGACTCTGCTGAAAGGTCTGAGCCCGCCAAGTAGGCACGAGCCCTCAAAAAAAAGTCTGGGTCTTACTAAGAGTCTCCACCCCGGGTTCCGATCGAACTTGGATCTATATATCCTTGTACATTTGCAAACTGGGGAATAGATTAAAGTAAGGTTTCTTCCGGTGGTCAGCTTTCCTTTTATAGGACTGCTGCCATGTGAGGCTGGGGTTGAGGTGTGCCTATATTGCGTATTCCTTGCCCCCGGCTCTAGATAAGCACGGCTCTTCATAACCAGGTAGTGCTGTACAAGCGGAACCGGGAATTGCCGTGGTTGCATAAGATCGCAACAAAAGAGATTCATTTCCATAATATATGCAAAGTGGTCTATAGATACCACCCATGGTCACTGGACTTCTTAGGTCCATGGACCAACAGTTGAAAAACACTTTCATAGATGGATTTAACAGAACTAAACATAAATACAGACAGTCCCCAATTTAAGTAAGGGTTGGCTCTGAAAAACATTATGCAAATTGAATTTACCATATGTTGGAAATTACCGTATGTGTTTCTCATATACTTTGGTGGTCTTGTAGACTAGGTAGGTAAAAATAATTTAACACTAGCATGCACCTAACATACCTTAATTCTTACAGGTTTCAAAAATATTTTATGTATAACAATAAATAATTTTACTTTAAAAAATTTTTGAATTAAGTTGTTAAAAATAATCTAACATACCCTTAGCATAATTCATAGCAGATTGTTAAAAGAAATTTATGTATGCAGTAAGTAGTTTTATTTTTAAAACTCATGAAATAAATAATTAAAAATTACAATTCAATTTATCATTATTCCTATTGTTGGCTTGCTCACATGAAGGAAATAAGATAACAGTAGCATTCTGGCTTAATTATTAGATGTTGACTGAATAAGAATGGGAATGGAGGAATAGGCTACAAGATCATACATTATAGGTAAAAGTTGAAGGTTGTAATCACCATGAACCTTCCTTATGAACATATGAAGAATCTATCAAGTGTAGAGTTGTCCGTGTAATTTGTTTACCTGCTAATATAAATTTCTGCAACTAGAAATTTCTAAAATTCACTTTCTATGTTTTTTTATGTAAAGTTGGATTTACTTAAGTAAGTCTTGTATAATTAATAGATTCTGAAAAAAATTCATCGCCGCCACGGCGGGAATCGAACCCGCATCTCTCCAGATTCATGCCAGAGCGCGCTACCATTGCACCACGCGTCGGACAACGAATATTTTCAGAATATGACCTTTTAAGTTTTTCTTCTTGAGACGTGACTGAGACAGCGCCATCTATACTCAAGGAGATGCAACGTTTTACAGTCGTTGCATTTGATTATCAGATGTTAATGAGAAGGTCGCTAACGCTACCGCGTTAAATATATAATTGAAATCCAAAGTGAATGCACAGTATTCCCTGTTAAGAAACAATAATTAATAGATTCTGAAAAAAAATTCATCGCCGCCACGGCGGGAATCGAACCCGCATCTCTCCAGATTCATGCCAGAGCGCGCTACCATTGCCCCACGCGTCGGACAACGAATATTTTCAGAATATGACCTTTTAAGTTTTTCTTCTTGAGACGTGACTGAGACAGCGCCATCTATACTCAAGGAGATGCAACGTTTTACAGTCGTTGCATTTGATTATCAGATGTTAATGAGAAGGTCGCTAACGCTACCGCGTTAAATATATAATTGAAATCCAAAGTGAATGCACAGTATTCCCTGTTAAGAAACAATAATTAATAGATTCTGAAAAAAAATTCATCGCCGCCACGGCGGGAATCGAACCCGCATCTCTCCAGATTCATGCCAGAGCGCGCTACCATTGCCCCACGCGTCGGACAACGAATATTTTCAGAATATGACCTTTTAAGTTTTTCTTCTTGAGACGTGACTGAGACAGCGCCATCTATACTCAAGGAGATGCAACGTTTTACAGTCGTTGCATTTGATTATCAGATGTTAATGAGAAGGTCGCTAACGCTACCGCGTTAAATATATAATTGAAATCCAAAGTGAATGCACAGTATTCCCTGTTAAGAAACAATAATTAATAGATTCTGAAAAAAAATTCATCGCCGCCACGGCGGGAATCGAACCCGCATCTCTCCAGATTCATGCCAGAGCGCGCTACCATTGCACCACGCGTCGGACAACGAATATTTTCAGAATATGACCTTTTAAGTTTTTCTTCTTGAGACGTGACTGAGACAGCGCCATCTATACTCAAGGAGATGCAACGTTTTACAGTCGTTGCATTTGATTATCAGATGTTAATGAGAAGGTCGCTACCGCGTTAAATATATAATTGAAATCCAAAGTGAATGCACAGTATTCCCTGTTAAGAAACAATAATTAATAGATTCTGAAAAAAAATTCATCGCCGCCACGGCGGGAATCGAACCCGCATCTCTCCAGATTCATGCCAGAGCGCGCTACCATTGCACCACGCGTCGGACAACGAATATTTTCAGAATATGACCTTTTAAGTTTTTCTTCTTGAGACGTGACTGAGACAGCGCCATCTATACTCAAGGAGATGCAACGTTTTACAGTCGTTGCATTTGATTATCAGATGTTAATGAGAAGGTCGCTACCGCGTTAAATATATAATTGAAATCCAAAGTGAATGCACAGTATTCCCTGTTAAGAAACAATAATTAATAGATTCTGAAAAAAATTCATCGCCGCCACGGCGGGAATCGAACCCGCATCTCTCCAGATTCATGCCAGAGCGCGCTACCATTGCCCCACGCGTCGGACAACGAATATTTTCAGAATATGACCTTTTAAGTTTTTCTTCTTGAGACGTGACTGAGACAGCGCCATCTATACTCAAGGAGATGCAACGTTTTACAGTCGTTGCATTTGATTATCAGATGTTAATGAGAAGGTCGCTACCGCGTTAAATATATAATTGAAATCCAAAGTGAATGCACAGTATTCCCTGTTAAGAAACAATAATTAATAGATTCTGAAAAAAAATTCATCGCCGCCACGGCGGGAATCGAACCCGCATCTCTCCAGATTCATGCCAGAGCGCGCTACCATTGCCCCACGCGTCGGACAACGAATATTTTCAGAATATGACCTTTTAAGTTTTTCTTCTTGAGACGTGACTGAGACAGCGCCATCTATACTCAAGGAGATGCAACGTTTTACAGTCGTTGCATTTGATTATCAGATGTTAATGAGAAGGTCGCTAACGCTACCGCGTTAAATATATAATTGAAATCCAAAGTGAATGCACAGTATTCCCTGTTAAGAAACAATAATTAATAGATTCTGAAAAAAATTCATCGCCGCCACGGCGGGAATCGAACCCGCATCTCTCCAGATTCATGCCAGAGCGCGCTACCATTGCCCCACGCGTCGGACAACGAATATTTTCAGAATATGACCTTTTAAGTTTTTCTTCTTGAGACTTGACTGAGACAGCGCCATCTATACTCAAGGAGATGCAACGTTTTACAGTCGTTGCATTTGATTATCAGATGTTAATGAGAAGGTCGCTAACGCTACCGCGTTAAATATATAATTGAAATCCAAAGTGAATGCACAGTATTCCCTGTTAAGAAACAATAATTAATAGATTCTGAAAAAAATTCATCGCCGCCACGGCGGGAATCGAACCCGCATCTCTCCAGATTCATGCCAGAGCGCGCTACCATTGCCCCACGCGTCGGACAACGAATATTTTCAGAATATGACCTTTTAAGTTTTTCTTCTTGAGACTTGACTGAGACAGCGCCATCTATACTCAAGGAGATGCAACGTTTTACAGTCGTTGCATTTGATTATCAGATGTTAATGAGAAGGTCGCTAACGCTACCGCGTTAAATATATAATTGAAATCCAAAGTGAATGCACAGTATTCCCTGTTAAGAAACAATAATTAATAGATTCTGAAAAAAATTCATCGCCGCCACGGCGGGAATCGAACCCGCATCTCTCCAGATTCATGCCAGAGCGCGCTACCATTGCCCCACGCGTCGGACAACGAATATTTTCAGAATATGACCTTTTAAGTTTTTCTTCTTGAGACTTGACTGAGACAGCGCCATCTATACTCAAGGAGATGCAACGTTTTACAGTCGTTGCATTTGATTATCAGATGTTAATGAGAAGGTCGCTAACGCTACCGCGTTAAATATATAATTGAAATCCAAAGTGAATGCACAGTATTCCCTGTTAAGAAACAATAATTAATAGATTCTGAAAAAAATTCATCGCCGCCACGGCGGGAATCGAACCCGCATCTCTCCAGATTCATGCCAGAGCGCGCTACCATTGCACCACGCGTCGGACAACGAATATTTTCAGAATATGACCTTTTAAGTTTTTCTTCTTGAGACGTGACTGAGACAGCGCCTGTCTCAGTCAGTCTCCTGTCCGGTCACGCCCTTATGACGTAACATGACGTAGTCATTACATAATCATTACGTAACATGCCACGCCCTTTTATTAATAATTCCTCCCCTTTATTAAACCCCTTTCCCCCTCCCCCCTCAGTGGCGCCATCTGTTGACAGTTAGAAGTACTATTTTCCCAAAAACCCTTTATTTTCACTCTAATTTCTCGTTTTTGGACCCCCCGCTCGACCTACCTATATTTTAAGCTCTCCCCCTTATTAAAAATCCTCCTGGCGCCATCTGTTGACAGTGAGACGTACTATTTTCCCAAAAACCCCTTTATTTTAAGTCTAATTTCTCGTTTTTGGACCCCACGGTCGACCTACCTATATTTTAAGCCCTCCCCCTTATTAAAAACCCTCCTGGCGCCATCTGTTGACAGGGAGAAGTACTATTTAATTATTGTTTCTTAACAGGGAATACTGTGCATTCACTTTGGATTTCAATTATATATTTAACGCGGTAGCGTTAGCGACCTTCTCATTAACATCTGATAATCAAATGCAACGACTGTAAAACGTTGCATCTCCTTGAGTATAGATGGCGCTGTCTCACTTCACGTCTCAAGAAGAAAAACTTAAAAGTCATATTCTGAAAATATTCGTTGTCCGATGCGTGGTGCAATGGTAGCGCGCTCTGGCATGAATCTGGAGAGATGCGGGTTCGATTCCCGCCGTGGCGGCGATGAATTTTTTTCAGAATCTATTAATTATTGTTTCTTAACAGGGAATACTGTGCATTCACTTTGGATTTCAATTATATATTTAACGCGGTAGCGTTAGCGACCTTCTCATTAACATCTGATAATCAAATGCAACGACTGTAAAACGTTGCATCTCCTTGAGTATAGATGGCGCTGTCTCAGTCACGTCTCAAGAAGAAAAACTTAAAAGGTCATATTCTGAAAATATTCGTTTTCCGACGCGTGGTGCAATGGTAGCGCGCTCTGGCATGAATCTGGAGAGATGCGGGTTCGATTCCCGCCGTGGCGGCGATGAATTTTTTTCAGAATCTATTAATTATTGTTTCTTAACAGGGAATACTGTGCATTCACTTTGGATTTCAATTAATTCTTGTATAACCCAAGGAGCATCTGTAATACCTTTTGGCACTCTAATGTATTGAATTCAGTATTGATACCAATGAACAAAGTAATTTATATAGTATAACAATTTTTGTGATGTACTTTAAAAGATATTAATTCTTTAAATCTGGATGAAGCTAATTATCAGTGGCAAAGCATGTGTTAATTTGGATACAATGAGGATATGTAGGTTATGCTTTTATGGATCAGAGATCAGTGACTTTTCATTCATCTATCAGTCAACCAATGATTTATGAAACTGTCAATAGTCATCCGTACAATCTCACAATCTCCCCGGGCATCCACTCTACACTACTGCTAATTATTATTTTGTAAGATTTCAAAGATAGTAGCTGCATTTTGAACAGCAAAATTTTATGTGTGTTTTTTTTTCAGCATTCATGCAAACAATATGAATTGCTCTGTTCATATTCCAAAAATGTAATGATTCAGTTATTTTAATAGCTTACATGTTGCATAAAACTTTTGTTTACTAATGTTATAGTAATATATGTTTCATTTTTAAAATTTTCTTCACATCACCTTCATGCATTTATGATAAAATTATACCCAGAGCAGTTGAAACACATTGGCATAAATGCTTCTTTTTTTTCAGTTTTTGCAATGAATTTAATACCCTATTAAAAATGTAAGAAAGTTAAATATTTTTAGTGCTTTTTAGCCTATTAAAACAACCAGCACTTTGTTGTCCCTCTGTAGACATTCAACCTTTTTTTAGAGAAAAATAATTTTTTGTTGGATAGGTATTGATAGAATATTACAGTTCATATTTCCAAATCTCCTAATGACTTTAATAGCACTGTCTAAAGTAAAAAAATTTGGAAAATACCAAAAAATTAAGCAAATATTGCAAACGATCTATTTTGTGCTAGAAACTTGAAAATTTTCTGCTAAAGTATGGTGGTCTAGGTAGGGATGGCCAGCCATTCTCTGCAATGTGCTACATATTATATTGGAAATGTGTTATGTGTCACCCAGGAGCAAACCCAGAAGCAACCAGGGTGAATCAAATTTCGAAGAGCAAAAAAAAAGTGGGAGGCATGCCACTGATGAGAACTTCTATTATCAATGTGGCCAATGAGTACATGTGCTGCATGTTGGAAATATAAACCTCTACTCTAGACCATGAGTGGGCAGCTTTTTGTTTCATAGGTACTAATATTACTATTTGCATTTTCGCAATCATCACTTAGTTCAAATTTCCATTGTTAGAGAGTGCTAAAGGAAAAATAAAAAAAACATTCTCTTTGGAAACAAGCATCCGACATTTTGACAGGTGATATGTTATTTTTTTTTTTGAAGTCTCTAAATTCTATACATTTATCAGACCTGCATTTTTTATTTGCATTTTTCATCAGCTACTATACTGTTCACAAAAATTAGGAGATATTTTTATCGCTTCATATTCGTTTTGAAATATCCCCTAATTTTTGTGAGCAGTGTATATTTACATATCATCTTAAATTAAGTATACTTTATTAATATACTTAATTAAAAATGTTTTATACTATTAAGTTCTAAAGATTTCAGCAATTCATAATCTCTGAGTAACAGTAAAGCAGTCAATAGTAGCAAGAGAAATTTTCTTCTCACAGTGGTAGTGCTCACAAGGTTTTTAAGTCTCTTATAATTATTTAGCTAATTAGGATATTATTAAAAGTTTTTGTGTTTTTCATGTTAATCTATACCTCTGAATGACAAATATCATCTTCCATCGAAATATGAAGCAATTATTTATAAAATTGTATTTGAAAAATTCGTATTTAAAATAGTGTATTTATTGTAATATAATTTTTGCTTATTATTTTTATTTTTTCTAATATCTTAACTCTATCTGAATAATAAAGAATGGTTTCTTTTTTCATAGGTAACTAATGTTTATGGACCCTTTCCAACACCAAACTCTAATTTTACTTTCACTTTAACACTTCATGCTGATCACATAGCTCCTTTTGTATGGTTAAACATTCCAAATGTTAAAGGCAGATTTTCAAGTAATGGGTTCCTCTTTATTCATGAAACCATGAATGTTTTCTTCTATGGTAAAGAAAATGTTACACTTACAGATGTTGTGACTAAAATTACTGTTAGATCATTAATGGATGTATGTGTTTCTTAAATCCCAAACTCTCATTGAGATTGCTGTGAATATTAAATCATAGTTTATGTAAAATACTTTTGATTTAAGAGATTGTTTTTATAAAAAGTAATAAAAAGAGTACTTTTGTCTCACCATCCAAATTTATACCTGTTACCATAGTACAGTACTCCCTCACTTTAAATGAAAGAATATTAATAGAAAATAGTATTTAAAACAAACCACTTTTAACATGGTGAAGTGCAGATAAGATCTTGACAAAGATCCAGGATTATGCATTGTTTTTGCACTAACTTAATGCAAATGATACATCAATATACTGCAGTTCTTTTGGTCTAGAAAAAATATACTGGCACATGAATTTGATATTCTTAGGAGGGAGAAATTCTTTTAGGAAAATGTTTTTAACAAATGTGATCAACAGGAATAGATATAGTAAAAATATAAAGGGAGTTATTAAATTAAAAAAAACATTCCAAAGGTGCAAGTATTGTTAAAGGTATCAGTACACCATACCATTGGATATTTTCAGAAAAAGCACTCTGTTCAGTAATATATCACATGCACTTTAGTATAAAACAAATGTATTACAATGAGTCAAATGAAAATGAGGCATTTTTATGAACATAAGATAAATTTTTTTAACCCTTTGATGTCCTAACCTAGATTTTCTGCATATTTTCACATATTAATAAATATTCAACCTTAGTGTGTTAAAATAATCACTCTCATTGTTTAGACACTTATTCTACATTTGCACCAAATATTTTATGCCTAAATCATAAGAGTTCTTTAAACTGTTACATCTACTGTTGTTGGACAGCTTCTTTCAGATCACTGACCTGTTTTGGAAAATGATGTAAGCAGTCCAATCCTTGATCAAAAAATAAAATGTCCAACCCTTGATCATATCAACTTTATTGCCCAATCTGTCACAATGTTTATTGCCTCTGCTGCCTCACACCACTTTATTTGAGCATAATCGGGAGTCAACAACCAGCTAGCCTCATTCCTACTTTGAACCAATGGTATTTGATTGTTGGAATAAGAAACCGATCGCTGTGAAAACTACCACAGTGTAGCCAATAAAAAAGTAGCATTACCTCAGCTAATTGATAATTTCAATACCTTGGCTTATACTGTACTGTTTCATGGGAATAAAAACTTATTTCAGTGAGTCATAGTCTACGCATTAGAAAATTACAACAGTAGTTTCAAATTGCTATTAAGAACTAAATAAAGCCGAAGGAGAAATCTCTGCTTTGCTAAAAAGATTACAATCAAAGCAAAAGCAGTGGAATAAACATAAAATTTTCAGAATTAATCAAAATTAGAAAAAGAAAAAAAATTTTCGTTGGATAACTCAAGGAAACATTTTCTTAGTAAAATGAAAACTGTATTTGCCCAAGGTCATATAATGTTTTTTGGAAGGGACAAAATTTAAATCACTACTCACGGCGGCGAATTTTTTTAAATTATTTTCATTATGATTATTAATATAGTTGGTAAAAAGATAAGTTTAAATAAAAAAATTGGCGTTTTAATTCGATCGAATTTAATTTTAAGTGTAAGATTAGAATAATTTATCAGAATCCTCCAATAGAATTCTATAATCGATGTGAATTTCAAATGAAGTGATTATGATATCCGTAATATCGACATATATTCAAAGGGCCATTTTATTAGGTAAAGTTCCATATTATGTTAATAGTAACGCAGACATAGGGCTTATCTCCTTAAATAATATTTTTATGAAAATATATAACTGAAAATTATATATGAAATAAATACTATAATATTCGCATAATTCTAGGAACATAATCAAACCTATTTAAATCTTGATTTCCAACAATATGCGTGCAAGAGTTATGGAAGCTCAAACGCTTAACAAGTTAGTTCTTTCTGAGAAATATCATTCAGAATTAGCGAAAAGTAACCAGTTTTCATGTGAACTGCTGTAAACAGAAGTAATTAGTAAAGTTTAGCAAAACAGTTATTAAATAAATAAATACCCCCTCAAGCAGCTGCTTGCCACAGAGGTCTGTCAGTTTATATGCCAAAGTAGATCTGAGAGGATGGCAGGACCTCAGCAGGAAACAACACCAACATCCATGTCTTACCCGGTGCTCGAACCCAGGTCCCTTAGATCAGTAGCCAAGCGCGCTAACCACTCGGCCACGGGACGGGAAACAGTTATTGCTTTAGTTTTGTTTTTTTTATTAACTTTTGAGAGCAATTGGAGGGGCGGGGGTGGCTCAGTCGGTAGCGCGCCAGGCTCGTAATCTGTAGTTCCCAGGTTCGAGTCCCAGCTGGGTCAGCGTTGAGATTTATCTCCGCAAAATTCCCCGCCCTTCCCACGGTCAGTAGGGGACACCGATGGGCTTGGAAAGGCCGCCGTCCGTCGGATGGGACGTTAAGCCGTGTGCGGGAGAGCCATACCCTGTGCACGTTAAAGAACACGCTGGATGGCCTTGACGGGAGGCTACCATCTGTCTCCCAACAGCTGTTCCAGTGGGTCCCCTCCCCCAACCTTCTCTGAGCCTTCGGGGTCCATGTGACCTGGCCATTTAGCCCATGGTGTGCAAAAAAGTGCCACTCAGAGGTAAAACAACCCAACCCTTAAATTGGAATTATTGCTGTTAAATAGTCCGATTTCCTTAACTCTAAATAGAGAATGAAAATTATTAAAAATCTAGGTTGAAATAGATTTCAGATCTTTAAATTGTATGTAGTCACTCCTTTTCAAAATATTATTATTTAAGATGTTCCAGAGTTCTGTATCTCAGTTACTATTGACAACACGGAACTGTAGCTAATAAAGTGGCTGCTGAGTGTGTATCTGTAACAAAAAATATTTCCCTGTTAGCCAGATAAGACCTGAAACAGTTTAAAAAAAGCTCTCCCCTCCAATGGGAATAGCAGGAAGCCCAAAGTTGGAGTGGGTTCTAACCTTCCGATCATATTTCAATCTAGCTATTTCCCGTTCAAAAATTCTGATGATATCCAGGAGTTTTATTATACTATTCAAGTGACAGATTATTTAATGGTTATATAAAATCGTATTTGAAAAAATAAATACTCCCTCAAGCAGCTGCTTGCCACACAGGTCTAACAGGAGCCTGCAGAAAAACAACATTCCTTATCCAGGGCTGTAACCCAGGTCCCTTTGACCAGTAGCCAAGCGTGCTAACCACTCGGCCACAGCAAGCTATAAATCATTTTGAAAAATAAAAATATTGAGAAAAATTAAGTACACAAACTTACTGAAAAAAAATTTATTAAAATGACAGTTCAATATTTTGATAGTTTCTTAGAAACTTACGGAAATGTTTTTTTCATAAACTGATTATGCACTCTACTCGCTGTGGAACGACTGTAAACCGCGAATCTCTCTAAAGCTATAGTTACGCCCTCTAGCGGTGGAAAATTTAAAACGAATATAGCAAACGATGTATTCATGTTACAAATTTGAAATTTTGATGGTGGAATATGAAGGTCACGACGTTTCCATTGCCAACAATGAGTTGACCCCTAACCCAGAGGGGGTGGTAAAACACACCTTTTTAATTTTAGCACATAATTGTTTGTTTTTAGAGATAAAAAAAATCTCTTTAGGGTTAGATAGGAATTGATAAAATATTATGATTCGCACTTTCAGAATATTTGGAACACTATAATTGCGCCCTCTAACAGTGAAAAAGTTTGAAAATTCCAAAATTTCAACGAACATTGCAACGTTGTATTAATGATAGAAATACGAAATTTTGGTGGTGGAATGTGAACGTAGTGAAGTTTCCATTGGAAACAATGAAAATGATAATTGGAAAACTTTTTTAATCTGATTGGTACTAATGAAATACTGTAATTCGCATTTTTCAAATACTTCGTAGTTTTAATACATATGTCTTTATAAAAAATAAAATAAATACCCCCTCAAGCATCTGCTTGCCACAGAGGTCTGACAGGAGCCTGTCAGTTTATATGCCATAGTAGAAGATCTGAGAGGCTGGCAGGACCTCAGCAGAAAAACGACACAAACAGCCATGCCTTATCCGGGGCTCGAACCCAGGTCCCTTAGATCAGTAGCCAAGCGCGCTAACCACTCGGCCACGACTGATCACTAAAATGATGAAACGGTAAAGCTGTTATTGAGTTTAAAAAAATATATTAAGAGAGAATGTTAATAGGAATTTGAAAAATTAGTGGTAGTTTTTAGGAGATATTCCACTGATAGCAATAATCTACCCACTTTTCTGAGAGAGGTGTGGGAAATGCAACTTTTTAAGTTTAAGAACTAAAAAACGAATACTTTTATGTTGTATAATTATTAATGAAATACTATTTGCATTTTTTTCCATCATTCGCTAGCTCAAATTAAAACTTTTAAGAAATGAGAAATAGGTAAAGGAAATACTTCTTTCTCTTTGAAAACGAGATTATCATATGTCAGAGGCGATATGCGTCCTTCTAGTTTTTTATTTTATCAATTTGATACATAGTCTTATAATTTATATACCTATTAATCTATTTTAGGCATTAATAATAGTCCAATTTTTTTTTTCTTGCAATAGCCAATATTCAGTTTTATACTTGTGAATGACATCAAGGCATTTCTAAATACCAGACAAGAAACGAATATGCTAAATATCTGAGAAGGTCTACTTATCTCTGATTTCAGAATCCACGAAAATTATGATCCTCTCAAAGAATGCCCCCAGCCTTTAAAAAGTGATAAGGAACTGCTTCTAAATGGTATGCGCTAGAAACAGCCAAACTCACTATACTGCTTCCTCTAATCGTAGCTTATAGTAATATAAGGATCGAAATCCTAAAACTTTTACCCTTTATCAGTAGGAGGTGTATGGTATTTGCGTGCGTGTGTGTAATGAAATGAAAAAAAAAGAATGTTTCAAAAATATTTTTCATTCAACACTTAAAAGTTTTCATCTCCCTCACACCTCCCACTGATAATTATCAGTGTAGGTTATTACCCCACACATAAAAAAAAACTACCACCAGTAGAAATTGGCAGGAAATGCTTCTGAACAATGAGAGCTAAAACTGCCAAACTTAGTATAGATCTTTCCCTAATCATAACTTAGATCAGGGGTTCTCAACGTGTGGTACGAGGTAAATTTTTTGGCGGTACGCCGTGAGAGCTGAAAAGTCGCAGATCTAGTAACAAAGTTTTATTCTCATTGTTATTCTATAGTTTTATCTATCTATACAAGTGGTACGCCAGTTACATACACATTTCTAGGGGGTACGTGAAGCATAAAAGGTTGAGAACCACTGATTTAGATCAACGGTAGGGTTAGGACCCCAAAAGTTTTCTTCCCTCTGAACATTTTTCCCCCCCTCCTTCCTCTCCTGAAAAGTAATAGGAACAGTTTCTAAATGGTAAGAGCTAGAACAACCAATTTTAGTAAATCTAATCTTATCGTAATATAGAAGAATTAAGGGTTAGGGCCCTTAAAAGTTTTTTCTCACCGAAAACTTTTAAACTGCTCCTAAATGGTAAGTGATTAGACCAGCAAATTCAGTATCCAGTTTCTACAAACCGTAAAGAAGTGAAAGAGTTTCGCCCTCAATATTTCTTTAACCCTCAAAAAATGGCTTTCCGGACGTTATGATTCTGTTTTCAGAAAAAACGGGGAGAGGCGTTTCTTAAACGATAAGAGCTATGATTACTGAATTCTGTATACAACTTTCCCTCAGAGTAGAATTTGAAAAAATGGAATTTGATCTACCATCTTTCATTCCTTTCCACAAAAACTATCCCCCCTCCCCCCCCAGAAAAAAAAAACGCACGCAAATACTAGGGAATTTCTCTTAAACAATGAAAGGTAGGATCGCTGAATTTGGTATACATCTTCCCATCATTGTCGCTTTAAGCAATGAAGTTTTCCTACACCTCCCCCCATGGAAAACGACCCTCCTCATAAAACAGAGGGAAAAAATTTTGCTAAACGGTAAGAACTATGATCATCGAATTTCATACTCAGCTTCCTCTCATCGTGGCTTTAAGCAAAGTAAGGGTTGCCCACTCCCTGAAAAAACAAAAGTATGTATCAAAAATATTTTTCATTCAACTCTTAAAACAAAAGTTTTCATCTTTCTTACACCTCTTTCTGATAAGGGGGGAATCATTGCTACCTCTTTTTTTTTTTTGTTTTGTTTTTAGAATTTATAGCTTGAATAGATCGTTTGCAATATACGTTTAAAATTGCATTAAAAAAGTGCATTTCAAAGAGGGCGATATCGAGTTTTTTATTTTCGGCCTTTAGACTACAACCTTCACCAATGAATGGTTGGAGAAATGCAAATAATAATTTTTTTACTAGTCCCCATGTAGCACACAACGAATTTTTCATTCATCTCTTAAAAAGAAACTTTGCATTTTACCATCCTCACTGGGAGTAAGGGAGCAAAGTATTGCAGGCCAACGTAAACCTCTTCACCACCACACTCTATCACCAAAATTTCAAATTTTTGGCGCAAACAATGGTTTGTAATATTAGTTTTAAAGTTTTCGCTTTTTGCAACTTTTTACACCTTTCGAGAGCGATATTAAGTTATTGGAAAATTTGAAGAATACGAACGGTAATATTTCGTCAAAAACCTGTCCAACTAGCTAAATAATTTTTATTTCAAAAACAAAATGCGTTCACACTACCTGTGGGTTAGACGAGTGTCAGATAACTGAGGTTCTCATATAAGCCGATTGTCGCGTTTCATTAAATCCGGATATTTTTCATCTTTCTTTGCTATGGGTAGGAGGGGGTGGCCCAGTTGGTAATCTACAGTTCTGTGGTTCGAGTTCCTGGCTGTGCCAGTGTTGAGATCTTTCTCTGCAAAACTCTCTGCTCCCCCCCTCTTTTCCTGCATTTTTTCCGACTCAATTGCGTTTCTTATCCTCTCTTCGTTTTTCTTTCTATATCCGTGGTGTCAATGGAATCTTCAAGACTGTCATATTCCAAGACCAAAATTTCTAACGTAACTACATCGTTTGCAATATTCGCTTTAGATTTCGGGATTTTTCGGGGTTTTTTTTACACCGTTAGAAAGCGCAATTATAGGTTTTGGGAGATTCTTAAAATGCAAATTGTAATATTTCATTAATACCTGCCGATGAGGATTAGAAGGATAGATTTTACGGACAGCTTCAGGATATTTTGAATTCTGTCAAGAAAGGAGATATTACCCTTGTTCTAGGTGACTTCAATGCCAATGTTGGTACTGACTCTGACCTTTGGGGAGGGGTGATAGGCACTTTTGGTATTCGTAACTGCAATAGCAATGGGCAACATCTCCTACAGGTAAGTAAACTCAATGGATTCAGAATAACTAACACTTATTACAAACACCGTGACATACATAAGTACACGTGGGTTTCACCTGATGGGCTGCATAAGAATATGATTGATTACATATTAATTAACAGGAAATGGGCTAGTTCTATTAGGAATACCAGGGCATATAGGGGAGCTGAAATTGGATCTGACCATTACCTTGTTAAAAGTGTCTTGCAACTTAAACTTAAAAAGTGTTGTGCTAAGGTTAAAAAATTTACTTTTAATGCTGAAGCTCTGAAAGATCCAGTTATCGCCAAAGTTTACCATGATAGGTTACTTAGTCATTATGACAGTCATGGTATGCTTACTACTGAAGTTGAGGAAGAATGGGATCATTTTAAACAGGCTTTTTTTGGACACTAACAGTACTCTTTTAGGAAAAAAGGAGCAGAAGAGACAGAATTATCTGAGTGATAAGGCACTTGAGCTTATTTCGGAAAGAAAGAACTGCAGGAATGTCCTTAATCAAAACCCTACTAGCCCTAATAGAAAGCCTTACAGAGAACTTAATAAACGTGTAAAAGATCAGTTAGCTGCTGATAAGAATCTTTGGCTTGATGGTTTGGCTGACAAAGCTGAGGAAGCAGTTAGACAGCACAACAGCAGACAGCTGTACCAGACACTTACTGTTTTGTATGGTAGGAAACGGACAGGTATACAAGGATTGAAGGATAAATAAGGTAAGGTTATAGAAGGGAAGGATTCTGTCATGGCTAGGTGGGCCGAGCATTTCAGTGATGTTCTAAACAATGTACTTAATTCTACTTCCATTGTTTGCAATGATGATAGATGCATTGGTGGCTTTAATGTTGGCCCTATAACACAATCTGAAGTTATTTTGGCTGTTTCTAAACTTCATAAATCCCCTGCGGTAGATGAAATTACTACCGAAATGCTGAGAGCTGGGAATGTTTCGGTTACCACTTGGATGACTGAATTTCTGAATATCTTTTATGATAAAGGTATGGTTCCTAAGGATTTTACCAGAGCTATTGTTATCCCTATTTTCAAAAAAGGTGATTGCAGTTTTTAGATAACTGTAGTTTTTGATAACTGTTGTGATAACTGTAGGGGTATCAGCCTACTCTCTATTACAGGTAAAGTTCTTTCCATGATTGTGCTTAATAGAATTAAGAATCTGGTTGACATGCAATTGCGTGATGAGCATGTGGATTCAGAAGTGGTAGGGGATGTGTGGATCAGATATTTTCACTTGGCAGATTCTTGAGAAATGTTTAGAGTTTCAGAAACTTTTGGTTGCTAGCTTTCAAAAAGGCTTTCGACTCTGTTGATCGTCATAATTTGTGGTTGATTGTGAGATCATATGGCATACCAGACAACTTAGTTAACATAATGAAAGCTCTCTATAATAACACTGAGTCGTGTGTGAGAGTAGCAATTGGTTTAGCATTACTTCTGGTGTTCGACAAGGCTGCATTTTGTCTCCTTTTCTCTTCAGACTGGTTATTGATTATGTTATGCGAAATTCACTTCAAGGGAAAGATTTTGGCCTTAAATGGGCTGGAGATACGAAAATTTCTGATTTAGATTATGCTGATGATTTAGCCCTTTTTTTCAAATGATGTTGATGAGATGAACTCTTTTAATACGAGCTGTTGATGAGACTGGGGTATAGTAGGTTTGGTTATAAACAGAGAGAAAACTAAAGTGATGAAATTTGGTCAGGCAGGCTGTGATTCAGTTAATCTGAAGGGTTGCAATCTTGAACTGGTGTCACAGTTTAATTATCTTGGGAGCTATGTAACAGATACTGGTGGTGTGCGGCATGAGATTAACAGACAGAGAGGAATTGCTGCCGGGACTTTTAAGAATCTATGAAGAGTGTCGAGAAATAGGCATATACACCTAAAGACTAAAATTAGACTGTATAATAGTTTGATTCTTTCTAGGGTTAGTTATGGTAGTGAAACTTGGACACTTTTAAACAAGATAACAGGAAACTAGATGCTTTTGATTCTAGATGTTTACGCAGTATCTTGGGCATTAGGTGGTTCAACTTTGTAACTAATGATGAGGTTAGGCAAAGGAGTTTGCAACCTCCTTTAAGCAGCATATTGTGCAGAGAGAGACTCCGTTGGTTTGGCCATGTTGCCCGTATGAATAATTATAGATTGGCGAATAGGGTTATGAACAGTGTGCCTAAAAGCTTCAGAAAGAGAGGGAGACCAAGGATGCGGTAGGCAGACAATGTCAAACAGAACCTTATTAGAATTGGTGTTCAGTGGCCTGATGCAGCAGGTGTAGCTCAGGACAGACTTGATTGGAGATCTAAATTGCATGGTCTGGTTGGACCTCCGTAGCCCATGGCTGCTGCAGGATGAGGATGACGATGACCTGTCCAACCCCCAAAAAAAATGTTAATTTATCTCTGAAAAAGTACAATTTTCTATTAAAACAAAAAGTTGCATTTTCCCTCCCCCCGGGTCTAAATGGTCAAGTGATTGTTGCCAATGGCAATTTTGTAACCTTTACATTTCAACATAAATAAAAATAAATAAATACCCCCTCAAGCAGCTGCTTGCCACAGACAGGAGCCTATCAGTTTATATGCCACCGCAGAAGTTCTGTGAAGATGACAGGACCTCAACAGAAAAACAACACAAACATCCATGCCTTATCTGGGGCTCGAACCCAGGTCCTGTAGATGATACATCATTGAAAATATTCGCTTGATATTTTGGAATTTTCTACTTTTTTCCACCGTTAAGTGGGCGCAATTACAACTTTTAAGATTCGAAAAATGCAAACAGTAATATTTCATTAATACCTATTCAACACGAAAAGAAATTTTTATATTTCTCCATAAACGAAAGAGTTCATTGTTTACAGACGACAGACAACAAAAGCGATATCATTATATCTTTAAAAAGAAAAGGCGTAAAATTTACTTTTTCTTCTTAACGACGATAAAACATGCGTCCAATTTTGAAATGGCCAACCTCTACCTATATAGCCGTCCCGTGGCCGAGTGGTAAGCGCGCTTGGCTACTGATCTAAAGGACCTGGGTTTGAGCCCCGGGTAAGGCATGGGCGTATGTGTTGTTTCCTATCTGAAGTCCTTCCATCCTCTAAGACATTCTATTGTGGCTTGTAAACTGATAGGCACCTGTGTGACCTCTGTGACAAGCAACTGCTTGAGGATGTATTTATTTTATTTATTTTAACCTCTACCTATATAGGGCCTCTAACGGTCGCTCACTCTTATCTATCCTATTTTATCCCTCCATGAGTTTCTCTCGTGTAAAACCCATCTGTGACGTTTTGCCTCTCGCTGTTTGCTTTGTGACATACAACCTGCAATGTTCCTGAAACAATCCAGCACACCATACTAAATTGTAAAAAATATAATGCTGAAAAAAAATTATTTTGACAACCTAGAAAAGCTATCACTTACTGACACAACATTAAAAAATATCCTCAATATACCAAAAACTCAGAATCAGAAAAATCAACTGGTGCAACTGTTTTGCTTCTTGTCTGATACCAATTTAATCCACAAACTCTGAATCCAACTCTCTTTGGTTACTATTTCCTTTTTTTTGTTTTCTCACTCTAATTTTCTATACCAAAAATGTTTGTAGCTAAGATAAAACTATGTGTGGGTAGGAGGTGCTAGTTCACCGAAGTCTCAGATGAGCGTTATGTAATAAATAAAATAAAAAAAGTGATGTGTGACCTATTAGAACAGCCGTTGTTGTGACGTATTTTTCCAAAGGTATACAAAGACTTCGAATTTCCAGCAGGGGGTGCAGTGTGATATAAATTAATGGCCGGGGAGGGGCCTGTAACAAATGTAGCTTGTAAATTGTTTTATATAATTCATTTCCTTGAAGAATCTGGTCAACCAGTTGGGTATACAGATATCAGAACTGCATATAACAACCGCTTCGGGTTTAATGGGAGACGTTCGAATTTGGAGTTAATAGGTTCATTAGCCTTTGCCAGGCGCAATCAGTTAATCAGCAAACGAGAAAATGGCGAATATTTCATCGAATGGGACAATATTCCCGAGTCCTTACGACTCGCAATCGGTAGGTAAAAAAAAAGATATAAACATGATTTTAAATTTGTTAAGAAGTTAATTTGTATTGAAAATATATGAATCTACATATCTGTCCTATATAATCCTGTATCTATATAATCCTTTTTAAACCCATTCGTTTTTTATAGCTGCCTACCAGCGTCAAAATGCATAGGAGAATATTTGGCAGTACGAATCGCAAGAAATCTGGTGTTGGTATTATCCAGGTTATTTCAAATGCAGCACTTGATACTAATGGTTAGTATTCTATCAAATGAAATAAGCTATTCATTGTTGTCAATATAATGTATTACTGCAAATTTCTGATACATTTCATTCCTTAAGTTTGTAAAAGTATTACAAAAGAATATGAAATTAAAATACTAGAATTGCCTGGTACTGCTCAAGTCTTAATATATAATAAATAACTCGATGTCATATAAAATTTCATGAGCCATTTCAATGCCCAGGAAAAATGTTCATTTTTAAAACAATGATGCATAGGATTTCAAACGCTGGAAAATATTTTGAATTTAAGATTCATTCCTTTGAAGAACATTTCTGCATAAAATCCAGTGGTAAACTGAAAATGTATTTAAATAATAGGTTATGTCTCTCATGAGTAATATTCATTGAAAGAGTATTGAAGCAATAATATAAATCAAATAACTCATCCCAGATTGGTATGTTACATTTGATATGAGCATAAATGTTATGTCTCATGCATTTCATCAGATTATTTTTAGAATTGTGCCAAAAGAAATAATGATAGCATTAATGATCTGTTTTTTTTTCCTTCTTTTAATCAAGAAATACTTATTTCTAACCACTTATTCAACCTATTGAGTTAATACTCAACCTGATGACCATCAGTATTTCTGTATAGCTCAAATCATTCAACAGCATTTCAAAACACATCCTGCAGCATTTGGGGAGTTATGTGATCTGCAGCATTTTGTATACATTCATGTAAACCATCCAGGGTCACAATCCTTGTTCTGTAGACTTGTGATTTGATATACCCCAAGCAAAAATATCCAAAGGGGTTAGATCAGGTGATCTAGTTGGCCATGGGCTGTTACTTCCATTTCCAATCCATCGATTTGGAAACTGTTCATTCAGGTAATTCCGAACAATTGTGGCGCAATGAATGACTCCATCTGATTGAAACATGACCGTGTTAATTATGCCATCTTCAACCAACCCGAGGCGTACGGAATTGCTACAACATATTAAGATAAATCGGTGTGGTAACAGTAGCTTCAGCAAAGAAAGGGCCATAGATCTTAGATTTTGTCATACCCATCCAGACATTAACCTTTGGAGAGTCTCATGGTGCATCTTTCATGTTCATCATCATCATCTCAACATGCATGGATTTTCATTGATGATTTGACTTGTAGCATTCACGTTATTCTGTGATGTACATGGTCGTCCACTTCTTATTTCATCATGTACAGAACTTGTTGGTTTAAATTTGTTCACTAGTTTACATATCGTCTTATCTACTGGTCCTGCTTTCTTGAATTTCCTTTCAAATTTATTTCTGATTTCATTGCATTTCTTTCCTTGGATTCGCCAGATAACTATTGATACACACTCCTCTGTATTCATCTTAAGGGTCTGCAAATATATATATATAAATTAAGCCATTTTCATTAAAATAGTACCTAACTTTTGGTCCACCCTGTATTTGGTACTGCACATCCTCATGCTACTCTCTTAAGTCCCTTTCAAAATTCCAGTTCTCATCCTTATTATGTGAAGAGATGGTGACCACAGATACATCTTTTTTATTGCAGATGTTTTGGAAGGAAACTAAGGTATGCAGTCAGATGATGAAGAAAATAATGTAACTGACATTTATGAAAAAATACTAGTAAAACACAAGAATACCATCTCAAGTTTTGGCACTTTCTTAAAGTTGCCAGAAGAAAATAAAGTACCTATTCATCAAATTATTTTACTTTATGAGTTGTGTGGAGGAGAATATGAAAGGAACAAAATAGAAAACCAAATTTTTGGTTGTTAATAAAATTGTCCCTAAAATTCTTTTAAAAACTAAATAAATGATTTTAGTAAAAAAATGTAGAATTTTCATTTGAAATTCAATAATCTGAATGATTTGTTAGTCTAAACACATCTGAGCACTGTTCCTCTAATTATTAGAGTTGCACTGTACTGGGAGCAGTTCTTTTTCTTTAAAGCATAATTTCTGAAATATGTATGAAATTAAATAGTAATTGAAGTAGAGACTCTTTACCAGTGTCTGCCCCATGACATGGGAGCCCATTTGTGTTTAGTGAACTCCCATGTGATGATTCTGTTCCTTCAGCTACCTTCTTGTGGTACATGTTTGATATGCTTTGCTATCTGTGTCTCTGGAAAGGAGGTTCCTAGTATTTGCATTGCAGCTTTGGTCTGTCTTGCAATTTGGAAACTCAATTCCAACACCGGACAGCATTTAAGAGGGCAGCTTTATCTTTGCTATGGTCTGTGTTTCAAGTAGACAGGATGAACACTCCTCAACCAACCCGAGGAGATCTTGAGATGTTCCATCCAGGATCATTTGACTTGTGGGATTCATATGCTAGAGTCAATCATGTAGTGTAGTAGTTCCTTGGCGAGATTCATCATGTACAAGTTTGCAAGTCTCCTTGCCATGTTTATGGTACAAGATTCAAATTTCCTGCCTACATGGGGGGTATGGTGCCCTCCATGCAACTGTGGTGCTCCAATTGGTATCCTCTTCTTGCACTTCACAGTGGATGGGACTACAAGCATTGAGTTCTCTTTTTCAAAATGGAAATTTCAAATTCATATCTGCTGCCTCTTCTAATGAAAGACCCTGATGCAAAATTCATTTTCTAGTTCTGTTTCTTCTTCCATTCCTCAGTTCCTAGTCATCTATTAAGTGGGTGACCAATTGATCAGGAGCATGTCCCCATTCTTTATCCAGAAGATCTTGTGAAATCTCCAAAATCCATTAAATACCTAAGATCGGTGACTTGCTCATTGAAACTGCTTGTTCAAAACACTCCAAACTACTCCAGAAAGCAGCATGATTGGTGAGGTTTCCGTTTTAGTTTCGCCTCACTAGCTTTCGCTGAATTCTTCAAGTGTGGTGTCTGAGGAAGGCTTCGGTATTTCTGAAGAGGAAATCCATTCATAGTTAGCCTCACAAGATAATTGCAGTCAAACTGATTTCGATATGACAAGATAGTAAATTAGTACCCACTTGGGGTGCTGATTTTGACTTTCAACATGCCATGTCTGTCAGTTGCCATTAAGACAGGATAATTACATTTGGAAGTACAGTAATATGTTCTCAACTTTCTGTATGGTTTTCAGTGTCCGAGGTATGTCCAAGTAGTTTGTTATAGAAAATTCATGTGCTCACTGAGGTAATATGATAATACAAATCAAGCTAATTTGGGCTACCCAGCTGAGATGGCAAATGGTCTCCTACAACTGTCCTAAATGAAAGGAAGAGGAGGAGATACAATATCTCAGGATGGTTTACCCATTGGCTTATGAATAGTTTTATACTAAACATCCCAGAATTGCTATTTTATGAAGTGGAATTTGGCTAAAATGTATATTATGCCAATTCATTTAATTTTTATAATATCCATTTTTTCACCTAATTTTGATATCTAATTTTATTCAGTCAGAGCTAAATTATTGAATAAAAAATCATAAAAACTATTGAATTTTTACTTCCAATATGTTGAAATAATGAAAGATTTCTTTGGTATTTAATCTGCTTGGATTTTTTACCAATCAGCAAATTCTAAGACTAAAATGTTGTGAAACATTATTTTGCTTTAAAAGCAAGAAAATTTAAATAAAACTGAAACTTTTACAGTTTGAAGAATGCAAAGGTTTATTACTTTCTGACATATTCAGTTGATGAATAAATTGAGAAAATATTTTTAGGTACTCTGAATTGTCTGTTTTTAATATATACAAGGTGTCCCATAAGTCCTTATACACAGGCATGGTTGTCTCATACATTCGTATACATGGTTACAAAAATAACTATAATGTGTTCTTGTTCTTTGTTACTTCAGATGAGTTTAAAAGTTGATGAATGACAGAGTAATTAGGTATCATCTCGTACCCCAGGAGAAAGTGGAATTTTTGCTTACTCATGTTGCTGGAAAAGTAAGCGAGAAGTATAGGAATTTCACAGGCTACATCCAGATGAGCCAAAAACCATGTAATATTCCATCAGTAATATTCGGGAGAGACTGAAGGAGACTGGTTTTGTGATAGTTAAGCCTAGACCAGGTTGTCTGAGTAGTGCCCTAGATGAAGACCCCACTGTGGATGTTCTGGCTAAAGTCAAAGTTAGCCCTAACTAGTCTGTAACAAAAATTGCATAGGAAGTGTGAATTGGAAAATCATTTGTATCCAAAAACCTGAGAAGAAATACGTTCCATCTATACAAAATGCAACTGGTACAGGAGTTGCATGGGAATGATGTGGACAGCAGAGAGCAGTTCAGTGATGGAAAAATGTCTGGAACGATAGTCTCTTGGCTGACAACCATCAGTGATGAAGTAAACTTTCATTTGAATTGGACAGTCAACTGCCACAATTGTCATTACTGGCCTGTGACACAACCACATTGGGTTGAAGATGCACATGTACAGAACGATCCCAGGGTAATTGTTTGGTGTGCAATTCATGGTGACAACATTGTGACCTTTCTTTTATACCGACAGTCACTGGCGACTCTTATTTACAAATGTTAATTGTCATTTTGGTACCCTACTTAGAGG
This sequence comes from Ryuthela nishihirai, assembly GCA_038380435.1. Classification (NCBI taxonomy): domain Eukaryota; kingdom Metazoa; phylum Arthropoda; class Arachnida; order Araneae; family Heptathelidae; genus Ryuthela; species Ryuthela nishihirai. The sequence continues at coordinate 22,463,836 of JAWZYU010000016.1, forward strand.
ACATACCTTTAGTATGTTACTGCAGTGCCTTTTTTCAGCAGGCCTCACTGTCAGAACTAGGTTGGATGAAACATTGTCCCACAAATGGAAAGGCTGACATGGGGTGGGTTGGGACACCTCAAAGTCCACATTTGATTTCTCTGATGTTTTTCTATGGGGCCACTTGAAGTCTCATGTGTACCAAAATCATCCTTAAACACTAAATGAATTAAAGGAAACACCATCCATTCTCCATAATGTTCATCACTCAGAGACAGGATTACCATGTGCAAGCAACACAGAGGTACTCAATTTGAGCATTTGATGTCTTACTATGGATTTGGTATAGTTGAATAAAGTGAATATTAAATTTGCATATGTGTACAGTTGAATATTATTACTTTGCCTATGTTTAAGAACCTGATTTATGTATACCCTGTATATATAAATACAGAAGCTCAAATTTTATATTTTTTTTATTTAAATTTCTTTTGTTGTATTAAGTACACAGTTTAGCATTCATGGCCATATGCAGGCTTTGTAAGCTGTATTTTTGCTCTCATGGTGCTATAAGGTTTCAAGCCAATAATAACAGTTATCATCAGTACAATGGAAATAGAACTAATCACATTGTTAAGAACATCTCTGAAAATCTCAACCCATATAGAATGACAGAAACCTTACTTTCAGAATCTTACACTCCTTAACCCTCTATTTCTGTATATCACTCTTTTTCCCCATGCAAAATGTTTATTATCTGATACAACTCCCTATTATGTTGTCTGGCAGCTTCCTGTGCCTTCTCACTCTCAGCCAGGCTATCAAGCCAAAGATTCTTACAAGAATTCAACTGATCACTTACACATTTATTGTCTCTGTAATGCTGTCTATTAAGATGTTGATTTAAAATTCTATTAAGTCTTACCATGCCAGGCCTGAAAAAACTGATATACTTGATTGCCAGGCTTTTTTTCAACTGTGCTAGTCAAAAAGAAGCCGTCCCATGGCCGAGTGGTTAGTGCGCTTGGCTACTGATTTAGGGACCTGGGTTCGAGCCCCGGGTAAGGCATGGATGTATGTGTCGTTTTTCTGCTGAGGTCCTGCCATCCTCTCGGACCTTCTACTGTGGCATATAAACTGACAGGCTCCTGTCAGACCTCTGTGGCAAGCAGCTGCTTGAGGGGGTATTTATTATTATTATTTAACAAGCTTCTGTTTTACATGAAATTCAATAAGAATGACATCGATTTCAATTTTAGAGGAAAAATTGTCTGAGCCGGGTGGGATATGAACCCACAACCTCCTGATAACATGTCAGGTGCTCTGGACCAACTGAGCTACCGGCTGCCGATCAAGATTTCCTCTAATTAACGCTATGAACATTCCCTTTATGTCACATATAGGCGTTATTACTGGATGTTGAACCGTTGAGTTTATCTCAATATTTATTATCATTAGCATATTTGTAAGACATGCTTTCCATCTATTGGCAAAAATAGAAAGCTGCTAGGGCAAAAAAATTGCGTAAAATAATGCCTATATGCGACATAAAGGGAATGTTCATACCGTTAATTAGAGTAGATCTTGATCGGCGGTCCAGAGCACCTGACGTGTTATCAGGAGGTTATGGGTTCGTATCCCACCCGGCTCAGACAACTTTTCCTCTAAAATTGAAATCGACGTCAAAGTACCTATTTATTACTGGATGTTGAACTGTCGAGTTTATCTGAGTTTATCTCAATATTTATTATCATTAGCATACTGGTAAGACATGCTTTCCATCTATTGTAAGGTGACCATATGTACTGGTTTTTTGGACATTGTACTGGTTGTATTTCATGACTAACCAGTACAGTTTAGGAGTACAAAATCAAAACTTATTAATTTATATAAAGATTGAGTACATAAATCCTTGATAAACCAGTCTTAAATCAATTTTATTAATTTTTCCTAGTTTTAGTTTTATTTTACACGTATGTTCATGTCATTGCCACAACCAGGGTTACTGGAAATTACTGTTGTCAAATCGCTAAGATAGTCAATCAATCAAACTCTGGCAACACTGGTCACAGCACAGACTTCCTCCGGGCTTCGGTGGTCATGAAGTTTGGAGTAATTGCTTATTTTTGGATACCCATCGCGACAAAACAACGAAAATGCATCTTTAATAACGAGTTGAAATCAAAATATACATTTATCAAAGCAAGTACTAAGAATGACAATAGTGATGTACAATGTGTAAAATGCAAAAGTGTATTTTCTATTGCAAACAGTGGAAAAACTGACATTGGAAACCACAGTCAAACATAAATGTGCCATGTCTGCAGCAATTGCAACTACAAGTGTGACATCGTATTTTAAGAAAAAACAATTTGAAGATGATGAAAGAAAACTAGCTGCAGCTGAAGGATTATGGGCATACCATACAGTAACGCATAATCACTCATTCAGATCAATGGATGAAATCATGTTTTAATGCCAAGTTTACATGTTCTAGAACAAAATGGGAGGCAATAGTTATGGATGTGCTGGTGCCTTATGCGAAACAGTTATTGGAAGAGGATTTAGATTCTGCAAATTTTATTTCTATTTATTCGGATGCATCGAACCACAAGGAAGTAAAGTTGGTTCCCATAATCATAAGGTATTTTTCATACCGATCTGGAATAAATGTCAAAATTTTGGAAATAAGAGATTTGCCAGGCGAAACATCTGACATAGTTACTGATTATATTTTGGAAGCGTTAAAAAAGCATCGTTTAGATACCAAATGACTTGGATTTTGCGCTGACAACACTAATACTAACTTTGGAGGAATGCGAAGAAGTGGGAAAAATAACATTTTTACCAAGCTGAAATCAAATTTGGGTGGAAGAGACCTTATGGGGATTGGTTGTGCCACTCATATATTGAACAATGTTATACAAACTGCAGCCAACTGTGTACCAATTGATGTGCAAGCTTTCATCACAAAGATTTATTCATACTTTTATATATATATACAGTGCGTGTTAATGAATTGAAAGAATTTTGTGAATTCGTGGATATAGAATATAAGAAAGTCTTGGGATACAGTTCCACACGATTAAAATCAATCCAAAGTGAATGCATAGTATTCCCTGATAAGAAACATTAATTAATAGATTCTGAAAAAAATTCATCACCGCCACGGCGGGAATCGAACCCGCACTCTCCAGATTCATGCCAGAGCGCGCTAACCATTGCACCACGCGTTGGACAAAGAATATTTTCAGAATATGACCTTATAAATTTTCTTCTTGAGACATGACTGAGACAGCACCATCTATACTCAAGGAGATGCAACGTTTTCAGTCGTTGCATTTGATTATCAGATGTTAATGAGAAGGTCGCTAACGCTACCGCATTAAATATATAATTAAAATCAATCCAAAGTGAATGCACAGTATTCCCTGTTAAGAAACATTAATTAATAGATTCTGAAAAAAATTCATCGCCGCCATGGCGGGAATCGAACCCGCATCTCTCCAGATTCATGCCAGAGCACGCTAACCATTGCACCACATGTCGGACAACGAATATGGTTGGCATTAAGACCTGCTATTGAGTGCGTCCTTCAAATATATCCTGCCTTGAAATCATATTTTGCCTCAAACAAGAAGACCCCCCACAATTATCACAAATTATTTTGATAATCCAGAGACAGAGTCTTGGCTTTACTTTTTGCATAATGTGTCATCAATCAATGTTCCACAATGCTATTTTGAAAATAGAAGGACAGGAGATTTCTATTATAGAAACTAGCAATATTTATAAGGACTTAAAATCAAAATTAACCGATAGAAAAGCAAACATGTTCTTGCCGTTACAGGTGTGGCTAAATTTGAAGCAGCTTGAGGAAGAAGGCATATTAAAACCTGCTATTTTCAAAGAAAAAGTGGTGGAATTTTATGACACGTGTATTCAATATCTAGAGGAATGGGAAGGACCTATTAAGCAAATGGAAAAATTCAATTGGGTTTTGTTAAACATTAACCCCACCCATGACAACATTCAAGTATGCAGCAATTATATTTATCAGCACTTTTCTGAAGTCAATTTAGTAGAAGATGAACTGTTTGATGAAACTTGCTTTCTCCTGCACTACACTAAATAAAATAAATACCCCCTCAAGCAGCTGCTTGCCACAGAGGTCTGACAGGAGCCTGTCAGTTTATATGCCATAGTAGAAGATCTGAGAGGATGGCAGGACCTCAGCAGAAAAACGACACATACATCCATACCTTACAGATGAAAAAATTACTCACTGGAGACAACATTCTGTATCAGTATCGAACAGATGGATTGAAATATTCAAAGTCTTCAGTGAAAATGATGTTTCCTGCAACAATATTGGCAAATTGGTAGAATATTGTCCCTGTTTACCAGGAACCAATGCTCCTGCCGAACGTCTTGTTTCTTTGATGAACAATATGTGGTTCAGCGATAAAACTCAATTACATGTTGAAACTTTGTAATGTATGTTAATCGCTAAATATAATTTTAACCAAACTTGTATGGAATTTTATAAAAACATTCAGGAAAATGAATTATTATTAAAATCAATCCACTTTTCACAAAAATATATAAAGAAAAATTAGGAATGTAAATAAAGTACTTTTGTACCTTTTTTTTATTAAAACCATTTCGTTTCACTGCTACACTTGTTTCTTTATTATTTAAATTCAAAAATTCTAATTCTAAGTATACAATTATGCAGGTACTAATCTACCCATATCAAATATAACAAAAGATAAGCATACTTTGCAATATTTTTCTAACTTATATTCTATGACAGCAACTATTACTCATGCTGACTGAGCTATTGTAAATGTCCTGGTTTTGAATTTGAAAAAAACGGTCACCTTAATCTATTGGCAAAAATAGAAATCCGCTAGGGCTAAAAATTGTCTAAAATAACACCTATATGTTACATAAAGGGAATGTTCATAGCGTTAATTAGCGGAGATCTTGATTGGCGGCCAGTAGCTCGGTGGTCCAGAGTACCTGACATGTTATCAGGAGGTCGTGGGTTCGTATCCCACCCGGCTCAGACAATTTTTCCTCTAAAGTTGAAATCGATGTCAAAGTGCCTATTTATTACTGGATGTTGAACCGTCGAGTTCATCTCAATATTTATTATCATTAGCATACTTGTAAGACATGCTTTCCATCTATTGGCAAAAATAGAAAGCCGTTAGCATTAAAAATTGCCTAAAATAACACCTATATGTGACATAAAGGGAATGTTCATAGTGTTAATTAGAGGAGATCTTTATTCGGCGCATGGTAGCTCAGTGGTCCAGAGCACCTGACATGTTATCAGGAGGTCGTGGGTTCATATCCCACCCTGCTCAGACAATTTTTCCTCTAAAATTGAAATCGACATCAAAGTGCCTATTTATTGTTAGGAGACATAATTTTAGTTATGTTAAATATTCTTTTCAAAAATTTCTCTGGCATTGCTCTGGTTTTTAAAATATTTTTTAGTTATTCAGAAAGTGAAATATATATGCTCAGTTTAAATGTTTTTTTTTTATATGCCGGAATTTTGTGAGCCAAATAATATTTTTGATTTAAGAATTGTTCCTTGAAAGAGCATTTCTGCATAAAATTTAACTGTGAACTAAATATGTATTAAAAATAATTGCATATGCTGCATGATTCACATTCCTTTTAATGCTGTCAGAAATGAGATTTCTCATGGATAAATAATAAAATTAGATTTAAAAATAACTGTTGACATATAAATATATTATTACAATAATCATTTGCTTACAAAAATATTTAGGCATGCTAAACCATGTTTAGAAATGAAACACTTGTACTTTTTTTTAATAAAATACAAGTAGTCAAAATGCTAAGCATTGACCGTAAAAAAAAACATTATTTTTTTCGAGTGATGCACAGATTTTGTGTTGCCAAACAATATTTTCAGTTTCAAAATTATTCCTTCGAAGAGTGTTTATGAATAAAAATCCAATGGTGAGCTGAAAATGTATTGAAATAATAGACTATGCTGCTAGTGAGTAATGTTCATTGAAAGAGCTTTAAAGTAATGTAGCATGACCTCATAAACCACATTAATTTATTTTTCCATATGGCAAACTATAAGTCTGAACAGTTGTCAAATTCTAAAACAACAGTAATTTTTAAAAAGTCGAATGAAATTGCACATCCCTAACGAGTGTGATGTTTGATATTAGCATAAGTGTTATGTCATTGTGTATTGTTGAGTAGAATAGGACCAGAAAGAAATATTAACAGTATAAAGATATATTAACATTTATCTAAAATACTATTTTCTAAACACTTATTGAACCTATCGAGTTAAAATTTTGACTGCACATCCTCATGCTGCTCTTAATTGTCTACCAAAATTCCAGATTCCTAGCCCCTTTATGTGAAGAATTATAGTGACCACAGACACATACATCTTTATTATTATAGATTATAGCAGGAACATGTATCTGTAAGTCTTGAACTCTTTCTTCATCAGTTCCTCTCCAGTTGTTTAAAAGGTGCTGTAGAATTTATTTTTAACCCTTTGATGTCATGTTTTTTTTTGTTTTTTTTTTATGAAACAGATGATTTTAACAATTACCTCGTAATTCTACTAAAAATGTCAGAACAAACCCTGAACATTTCCAAGTGCTAAAAGCAGGAGTTGATTTTTCCAGATAATCCAAAACACAGGCAAGACACTAAGAAAATTCCATCAGCCCAAGTATACTCTCAGGCATAACACTCAAAAGGTTAAGGCATTCTTGCTCATGACTTCATGTTTACAGCACTCTTTTCTCATCCATGGACCTCCATTCCCTTTCCTAAGAAGTTAAATTTTTTTTAATTAATTTATTATATGAATGTAATGAATACAATGTTTTTGTTTTAATTCCTAAACATTGCTGTACACAAAAATAAAAGTTGGCAAAAGTTAGCAAAATTCTCCTCAGCAGTCTGAAATATTAAGCTTTTTGTTAAATTTTGATCCATAATTTTTCTGGATGTAATATTGCAAGTTTCCCTTTTGCTGTACACATGCAATTTCTTTGTACTATGTACCAATTCTGAGATTCACACTTTAAAAGTTTGATCCTTTTCTCACAATGAGTATGAGCACTCACAATGAGCTTTAAAATTCAGTGACACAATTCATCTGTGTGGAATAGGTGGGGTTTCATTAGTTCCCATACATCTTTATTGTGCTTCACTGATACTGGCAAAATGCTGAGACAGAGATAGTAATGTAGCATAGCCTGGGTCACAGGTTATGTTAAGCTGTCTATACTTGTGAACTTCCAATTTGGCCTAACTTGTGATTCAGCTTTAACACTGCTACTTCTTTGCCAACAACCTGCCAAACAGCCCCATTCTGTGCTGAAAATTTCTCCATATAGAAAGTGAATATAGTATTAATATTGCATAAAGTGCAACCCACTCTGTTCCACACAGATGAATTGCAAGTGTGAATTTTCAAGTTGTTGTGGGTAGTAAGCATTGGCTAGAACTATTGGAGGGAAAGTATTGGTACTCTATGTAGCAGGTGTCAGTGTAGTAAAAGTGTGTAAAGCCCAAATAAAACATGTCAAAAGATTTTAGCCCTTACAATGTGGTTTCTGAAATTGAACTCTCATGGTGAAATTAATTTTAAAGTGTTTTCCGAAAGTAAAATAAACAGATTTATAACCTTCCTTATCTTGAGGTAACTAACAGAAATACGTCCTTTTATATATCAAAAGAAAAAGCATTTAATTATAAATAATAGAAGAGTAAAAATTCAATGGAAAATAAAGGTAAAATTTTTTGCTTACTATTACTAAAATTTATTGTGTTTTTATTTTAACTAGTAATTTTTTTAAACTTTATTTCTAAATTTTGCGACTATTCCAACATAAATAGTTTATAATATTTATCATCATCATCATCACCTCAAGCAGCCATGGGCTACGGAGGTCCAACCAGACCGTGCAATTTAGTTCTCCAAGCAAGTCGATCCTGAGCTACATCTACTGCATCTGGCCACTACACACCAATTTTAACAAGGTCCTGTTTGACATTGTTTGCCCACCGCATCCTAGGTCTCCCCTTCTTTCTGAGGCCTTTAGGCACACTGTTCATAACCCTATTCGCCCAATCTATAATTATTCATACGGGCAACATGGCCAAACCAACGGAGTCTCTCTCTGCACAATATGCTGCTTAAAGGAGGTTGCAAACTCCTTTGCCTAACCTCATCATTAGTTACAAAGTTGAACCACCTAATGCCCAAGATACTGCGTAAGCATCTGGAATCAAAAGCATCTAGTTTCCTGTTACCTTGTTTACAAAGTGTCCAAGTTTCACTACCATAACTAACCCTAGAAAGAACCAAACTATTATACAGTCTAATTTTAGTCTTTAGGTGTATATGACTATTTCTCCACACTCTCCATAGATTCTTAAAAGTCCCGGCAGCAATCCCTATTCGTCTGTTAATCTCATGCCGCACATCACCATTATCTGTTACATAGCTCCCAAGATAATTAAACTGTGACACCTGCTCAAGACTGCAACCATTCAGATTAACTGAATCACAGCCTGCCTGACCAATTTTCATCACTTTAGTTTTCTCTCTGTTTATAACCAAACCTACTCTACTACCAGAGTCATCAACAGATCGAATGAAAGAGTTCATCTCATCAACATCATTTGCCAAAAGGGCTAAATCATCAGCATAATCTAAATCAGAAATTTTCGTATCTCCAGCCCATTTAAGGCCAAAATCTTTCCCTTGAAGTGAATTTCGCATAACATAATCAATAACCAAGCTAAAGAGAAAAGGAGACAAAATGCACCCTTGTCGAACACCAGAAGTAATGCTAAACCAATTGCTACAAGCCTTACCAACTCTCACACACAACTCAGTGTTATTATAGAGAGCTTTCATTATGTTAACTAACTTGTCTGGTATACCATATGATTTCACAATCAACCACAAATTATGACGATCAACAGAGTCGAAAGCCTTTTTGAAATCAGCAAAGCTAGCAACAAAAGGTTTCTGAAACTAAACATTTCTCAAGAATCTGCCTAAGTGAAAATATCTGATCCACACATCCCCTACCACTTCTGAATCCACATTGCTCATCACACAATTGACTGTCAACCAGATTCTTAATTCTATTAAGCACAATCATGGAAAGAACTTTACCTGGAACAGAGAGTAGGCTAATACCCCTATAGTTATCACAAGAACTGCGATCACCTTTTTTGAAAATAGGGATAACAATAGCTCTGGTAAAATCCTTAGGAACCATGCCTTTATCATAAAAGATATTCAGAATTTCAGTCATCCAAGTGGTAACCGAAACATTTCCAGCTCTAAGCATTTCTGTAGTAATTTCATCAACCCCTGGGGATTTATGAAGTTTAAGTTTAGAAACAGCCAAAATAACTTCGGATTGTGTTATAGGCCAACATTAAAGCCACCAATGCATCTATCATCATTGCAAACAATGGGAATAGAACTAACAGCATTGTTTAGTACATCACTGAAATGCTCAGCCCACCTAGCCATGACAGAATCCTCACCTTCTATAACCTTACCTTGTTTATCCTTCAATCCCTGTATGCCTGTCCGTTTTCTACCACACAAAACATTAACTATCTGGTACAGCTCTCTGCTGTTGTGCTGCCTAACTGCTTCCTCAGCTTTGTCAGCCAAACCATCAAGCCAAAGATTCTTATCAGCAGCTAACTGATCTTTTACATGTTTATTAAGTTCTCTGTAATGCTTTCTATTAGGACTAGTAGGGTATTGATTAAGGACATTCCTGCAGTTCTTTCTTTCCGAAATAAGCTCAAGTGCCTTATCACTCAGATAATTCTGTCTCTTCTGCTCCTTTTTTCCTAAAAGAGTACTGTTAGTGTCTCAAAAAGCCTGTTTAAAATGATCCCATTCTTCCTCAACTTCAGTGGTAAGCATACCATGACTGTCATAATGACTAAGTAACCTATCATGGTAAGCTTTGGCTATAACTGGGTCTTTCAGAGCTTCAGTATTAAAAGCAAATTTTTTAACCCTAGCACAATACTTTTTAAGTTTAAGTTGCAAGACACTTTTAACAAGGTAATGGTCAGATCCAATTTCAGCTTCCCTATATGCCCTAGTATTTCTAACAGAACTAGCCCATTTGCTGTTAATTAATATATAATCAATCTTATTCCTATGCAGCCCATCAGGTGAAACCCATGTGTACTTATGTATGTCGCGGTGTTTGTAATATGTGTTAGCTATTCTGAAACCATTGAGTTTACTTACCTGTAGGAGATGTTGCCCATTGCAGCTACCAATACCAAAAGGGCCTATTACTCCTCCCCAAAGGTCAGAGTCAGTACCAACTTTGGCATTGAAGTCACCTAGAACAAGGGTAATATCTCCTTTCTTGACAGAATTCAAAATATCCTGAAGTTGTTCATAAAACCTATCCTTCTCATCCTCATCGGCATCCTCAGTGGGGGCATAACAGCAGATAACATTCAGGTCTTTAATGCTTGTCTGAAATTTTGCTGTAAGAAACCTTTCATTAATACTCATATCCTAGAAGAGCATCACTAGCGTGTCTGCTGAGAAGCAGACCCATGCCTTGGTGATGCTTGTTGTCGTCCCTCCCTGAAAAGAGAAATTTAAGATTATTTTTAAGAATCTGACCTTTATCTGTCCATCTGGTCTCTTGCAAGCCGAGAATATCTAAATTATAATGGTGGAATTCTTGTGTGAGGACATCAAGAGAAAAAGCTCTGTGCAGAGTCCTCACATTCCAACTACCTATGGAGAGAAAATGGTTAGTAGGATGTTTAAAGAAACTATGTTTATTGAGAGAGGGAATGCCGACAATAATCGCAGACACCCTAATCGCAGACATGGGAAAGACCCGTTCCCCCACCACTAAAAGCTGAAGCCATCTACACTGGAAGACTTCCTCCAATGTAGAATTTGACGATGCCAATAGAAGCAAAGAGTTCAGGTGCCTGCGATGACCTCTGCTCAGGATTATCCACCAGCTGATAAACATATCCCGTGAATCTATTCACTTGGGGCTGTCAACCCACAAACAAACAGAAAACACAGCGGAAGATTTTCCCTCCACAGAAGCCCACCAGTGCAGCAAAATCAGGATCCATAATCAAGCTCAGAGCCATATATCTGTCCAGTGAGTTTATATGGTCAGCACCAGGACCCCGTGTGGTTGACCACTCCTCAGCAGGGTATAAAAAAAAGAAAAGTAGCCATAGTTGTCCAGATCAGTAGGCCACACTAATCTGGCAGCCCTCCCCTTCCGTTCACTTCCACAAGAGAGTATCTCTTTTGAAAGGTACTAACGGTCTGCACCACGAGAAGGTGGGGTCGGACATTAGGTGCTAGGCCTGGCCGGTTCTATGCATTGCAATATTTATATTTTTATTTAAATCTTTCATTTATTTAGTTTTTTTTTTTCTACATTTTTAGTCGTTTATGCAAATAAGGCAAAATGTATGTGGTTAGATTTTTGGCGATTGGTAAACTGTAAAATTAATAAAATATTGTCATAAAAATTTTTTGTGATCACAAAAATTTATACTAATCTGAGAGATCTGGTTTCAAACTCTGGGTAAAGCATAGATGTTTGTTTTGTTTTTCTGCTGAGGTCCTGCCATTATCACAGACTACTATAGTTCTACTATGTCATATTAAACTGGCATTGTTCTTGTCAGACTTCTGTGGCAAGCAGCTGCTTGAGGGGATATTTATTATTTGTTTTTTAAAAGCAAGATAATTGAAGAAAAATATATAATTAAAAAGATTTGCTCTTAGGTTTTTCAGAGCTAGTGTTTGGCAGTCGAACTATTTGCAGTGAGAGTGCATGCCAGAAAGCACCTAAAAATGTTGGAGTTGCTGTTCAAAACTGCCATAAAGTTGCAAGTGGAGCTTATACTGGGGAAATAAGGTTTGTTTTTTTTTGTCTCTAAAACAATTTAGTTTTCTTAGGCACAAAATCTGATAAATCAAAATTACAATTCCTAATTTCATTAGGTAGAATTTAACATGAAAACATTAAACTAGAATATGTTATTTGGAATATGTAGCATTATAAAATACTGATAAATTTTGAAAAATGCAGTACTTTCATGTTATGACTCTTTCAGCTTTAAAATGAAAGATGATGCTAAAATGTCTGCCAGTAGCATATTAAATGACATTACTATATAATTTTTTCAAACTGCATTAGTAATTTCGGTATTGATATTTCATGCCAAATTTTGTCTCTTGCAGTTACTGAATAACACATAAAAAAAACATTTTTTAATAATACATGATTGTTGTCAGTACTAGAGCTGTGATTGTATTTATTTTTATTATAAAATGTTATTGAGCAAAACTAGTATCTATCTGTTTAGTTTTTAATACAATTTTAGTTAAAACAAATATGTGCTGCATTTAAAGTGATACCAAATTCCTTTCCAATTCCAGTGGAATTGATAATTTCCACAAGGTTGGCCTCTTGTTTGCTCAGAGACATTGCATTTTCCTCCCTGACAGAGAATTGTGACAGTGCTTCCTGTACTAGAACCTGTCACATATTTAAGTGATATATATTTCAAAATGATTTTTGTTATAATAAAATAATTTATTGGCAAATTTCTCAAGAAGTGAAAGCTTTGGAAATTGTATATTTCTTGAAAAGAAACTCTACTTCACTCTTTTTCGTACTTCTTATTTTGATATTTCATAATATTTTTCTAATGAAACAATAAATAAAATATTTAAAATAAAGCTATAATATAGCAAAATATCAGGGAAAAAATTTAAATCTACTACCCCCTAACCCACCTTCCCTGTGGCTGATAATAGCATGCTTGGCTACTGAACAAAGGGTTTGAGCTCTGGGTAAGGCATGGATGCTTGTGTTGTCTACCTGCTGAGTCCCACCATCTTAGACCTTTTACTATGGTGTATTAAATTGACAGTCTCTTGTCAGACTTCTGTGGCAAGCAGCTGCTTGCCACAGAAGTCTGACAAGAGCTTGAGGAGTTATTTTTTTTTATCCTCTACCCATGGTTAGAGGTTAAAAACTTGAAGCAAACTCTGTTTGGTAGGCCAGAAGTCAATGCTATCATCTGTTAGTCATGACAAGAAATGCCAATAAAATAATACCAGTTTTGAATTTGTAGCAGTCAGCAACTCACGACCAATGGCAAACACAGAATGCTTCACTATTCATGAAAATTCTCAAAAATGAAATGCAAATTTGGTTCAGAGCTATTTGTGTGAAAATGTTTGTGGCTGGATAAAATGGTCCCATGTGCCATAGTTCCTCCATCACTATCTTAACCTGTATTTCTCCATTGAATCGTATATTATATTACTGTAAAATATATTCTTCAGGAATGCAACTACCACATTATAAGCATAATAATTGTACAGGCATACCTCATTTAGTACTGCCCCATATGGTGCTTTTTTTTGTTATAACTGTTCATCGTGGAATTATTTTTGTATTAAATATACATATATAATTTCATTATTGTACTTAAGAGTACAGCTAATATATATTTTTCTCTTGGCTTGTCAGCTAGTATAGTAGAGTAAGCATTATTTAACATACTCTCAACCAATGAGAGCTAGTATGGCACAGCATATGTGGCTCCTGTCTCCCTAAACCTTACTGTATATATCAAGTGTTCTGACCACTGTGAACTCTCTTCCAATGAGTGCAATTGCACCATATTGAGCTTTCCTCATTTTGAGTGGCACTTGCCATTATATATGTTTACTCTGCCATGGTCCCTCTTTCTGCCATTGTGTTCTGGTGAGCAGTTTTGACTCATAATAAGAATGCCACAACTTGGCCCATCTTCCTGCTAGTAACTCCCATTTTGTCTCCCAACACTGCCAAGTTCACAGTGTTGAGAATTGTTCCATGCACTGGTGAATAAATATATTAAATTTTTCTTTCATTATTATTCATTTGACAATACAAAATATATTTATAAAATCATGTTTATCATTGGTATTATTGTTTAACCCAATAAACCTCTAATATGTTGATTGTATGTAATTATGATTTCGAGGCACATCTCCATAGGGACTAAGCTATAAAGATTGTGTATATCGCCGATTCAGTTAGTGTTTTCCATTTAGGAACACATCCCCTATGATAAATGTGGTATACCTGTATTTTAAAATGCTCATAGGCATCATTTCTGTTATGTGTAACAATAATATTTGAAATTGATTTACATGTATTTACTTCCACAGAGTTTAGGTGTAATGTATATATTTTTTCCATAGAATTTGTTTTCTTAATGCTTACATTATGAATTTTTATATTTTTTAGGGTGATGAAAAATGACTTCAGACAGCAACAGGGCCTTTTTAGCAGGCGCTTGGAGAGGCGCAATGTTTTTGTAGAAAAGGATGAGGTATGTAACATACAATGGTTAAACATTTTTTTTTGCTTTGAATGTATAGGGATAATATAAAATGTATTGTTGTTGTAGTGGGTGGAGGGAAAAGAAGCTAGTTGCATCAAGGTGTAACAATAACATGCCCTGTGCGCAGGTGACCTACCATAGTCAGCCACTTTGAGAAGTGTAATGTTTTTGTAGAAAAGGATGTATATAATATAGAATTATTAGAAACTTATTTTTATTTTGGTTGTATCTGGATAGGATAATGTATATGGTTGTAATAGGTGGAGGGAAATGAAGCTGGTTGTATAAAGGTGTAATAGTAGCATTTATAGCCTTGATTGCAGGTGACTTACTATCTAAGAGTCATAACAACAAAATTTATTTATAAATTAACATTCTGAATTTTTACTTTTTCATAGGTAGTCTGGAAAATATTTAAAGCGTTTACTGAGTTAAATTATTTAAAGATTGTTATTTTCTTGTGATGTTATGCATCCTATTGTTCATTGTTGGTTGTCAGTGCTAAGTAATTTTATTCTTATTATAGTCATCCATTCCTAATTCCACTAAATTTTACCATCTCAGCTTTGGAGATTATGCTGAAGAAATGCCTTGCTCTTGACTCCATAATTTAATTTCTAATCAATTTTATTTTTATACAGCAGTTTTAATTTTTTTGCCAAGTGCTTCTTACCATCTTGATTAGAAATAAATGCAATTAATTGAGAAAGATGACTTGTTTTTGATATACATTTTGTTAAAAAAATATAAATAAGTTATCAAAAGCACTGTTATTTAAAAACAAAAAGTAATTTGGAAGAAAAGCAAAATTCTAGCTTAATTTATGTTTCTTCATCAAGATATAATTATTTTTCACATTTTGCTTGCATTTATTAATGTTAAACAGTTAATGTTATCAGTAGGCTTGGAAAAGCTGCCATCCATCAGATGGGACATTAAGCCATGGCTCGTGTGTGAGAGAGCCATACCCTGTGCACATTAAAGATGAAATTGCTTTGGTGGGAGACTATCATCTGTCTCCTAACAACCATCCAGTGAGTCCCTCTTCCCTTAATCTTCCCCGAGCCCTTTTGGTCCTTGTGACCTGTCCTTTAGCCTATTGTGTGCAAAAAGGTTCCACTCAGAGGTAAAACAACCTAACCCTCAGTTTGTGCTGGGGTTATGTTCCTGAAATATGCATCCAAAGTGAAACATACAGACTAAGTGTCCATAAAAAATAAACATTCAAGATATGTTCTGGCACTTCATTACTGATATACACTGCTCACAAAAATTAGGGGATATTTCAAAATGAATATGAAGCGATAGAATTTCCCCTGATTTTTGTGAGCAGTATATAAACTCGGAGGTAATTCTAACAGATGCAAAGTACTGCAGTGGAGAATAATACTAAATATTTGAACAAAATACAAACGTAATAGAATTGCAATTGCAAATGTAATATTTGAGCAAAAAAGTAAATTATGACTTGAATATGATTATGATAAACTGTACACTATTACATCAGTACATTGCACTAGCCATGCTGTGATAAATTACAAATTAACCCTTTGCTTCACATAACAGCATCAAATTTGGTGACACAGCTGGGGGATTATGTTCATGTGTTCCAGTAATACAATGGCACAAACCAGGATCTTGGTGTATTATTTCCAAATATTGTGTCTTGTAAATAGCAAACAACTATTTAAAACAGATTTCAAGACAGCAACAGTAGAATCATACCAAAACGTATTTGGTATGATTCCCAGAAAGCAAATAGATCTGTGATAGAGTGAAGCAAAATCATAAATAAAGAAGTCAGTGATTTGGATAAAACCATGAAATGTACATCAATTGATGCAAGTTTTTATGTAAAGTTGTTAATATTATGGTAATACTTTATAAGTGAGATAGTAGAAACTTTAAGTTAAAGACTTAAAAATAAAATTGTTTTTTAGTCTCAGCTTCATATGCACAGTTTTCTGCTCTCATTTGCAAGACTGAAAAGGTGCATAAAACTAACATAATGTCAGTGACCCAGTGAGGTTTGATAATCCCTTTTCTGGGAAATGCCAGTCTGGTAAATCTTCTAGTGACACAGTTCATTTATTGATTAAAAAAAAAACCTATTTATTATACATAGGTTGGATTGTTTTACCTCTGAGTAACTTTTATCTGCACAATAAGTTAAATGACCAGGCCTTTCAACAAGTGAAAAAACGTCAATAATACTAAATTTGGGCTACCTAGTATATTGCTATTTAATTCTAACATGTCTCAATTTTTTTTTTGTTTGAACTTTATATTCTAATTAAGTTTAGTTTACAAAAGTATATAGTAATGGCTTATTAATTTAAGATGACATTTGTGTTTATGGTAATGTAAATTGATGAACAATTCAAATCAGTTTAATTCAATTTTTTAATTTAATTCAACAATCCAAAATTAGTTTTAAAAAAATTCACACTGAAAGGTGGTGGGATTGGCATCTCTACTGGGTTTAATAGTTTATTTATATGTTTGTTTAGCAGTATAATTTTACAAAAATAATAACATGCAAGAAATTGATAGATTTACTCTCCATTGATGGGGTAGCTTGTACACCATATTGGTTTCAGTAAGCCACAGGTTCAAATGTGAATTACGATTAATGTTTATACTGATGATGATCATCTTTGTATCTTTTTTTAACTGTAATATATAAATAATGGCCAATTTTATGTTCTCTTCTTTATTGTTAATTGTGAAATGAAATATAGTTTTGGCTCATGATATGTCATTTTAAAAGCTTATGCTTTGCTTAATCTATCTGTGTTAGCATTTTTTCTAAAAAGTTTAATTTTTGTTATTTTCAGTCATCTAAAAAAATTCAGTTTGCAATTTCAGTTGGCAAAAAAGGAATTGCATATAAATTTATTGCACAAGTTCAACCTTGGCCACAATGTAACCCAGACAATTTGTAATTTTGTCAAAGCATGGGGCAAGGGAAGCACTTCAAATGTATAATGCGGCCTTAGTTAAAAGAGTTTCACATTGGAGATATGAGCCTTGAAGTTGAGGAAAGTCGAGAATGTCCATCTGCCTTTGGCAATAACCTATTGAAGCAGACCCATGTAAAACCATGTGAAAGATTTGGAAGAGCTAAATATTGATCATATAACTTTTGTTTGGCATTTGAATCAAATTGGACAAGTGAAGAAGCTTGATAAGTGGATTCTACATAATTTGAATGAAAATAAAAAAAAAAATGTGAAATGCATACTTTGCTACTTTTGCATGACAAAAATTATCCATTTCACGATTGGATTGCGCAAAATTTACATTTATGGAACTAACAAGGGTGTAATTAGTTGAAAAAAACTGTCATGATCACCAAAACAGCTATGCTTCTTAAGATTTTGGTTTAATAAACAAATTGTTTCTCTTTGACTCTGTTTAAAGCAAAAGAGTATTGTATTAAATATTTATCTTTTTTTTTTATAATCGGAAATTTTGACTAAATTTCCACAAATAGTCAGAATTTTTCATTATAAAAAAAAAGCAATATTCAATACAGTACATCTTTGCTTTAAAAAAGATTCCAAGTGAAACTGTTTTTTTTTTGTTAAACTAAAATCTTAGCAAGCCTTACTACTGTTTTTAGTGGTCATATTCATGTATATTAGCTCCAAGTGATGTAATTATCAGACAACCTTTTAAGTGACATGTTCTACATGAATAAATCTGTACAACTAGGAGCAGCTTCTGGTTATTCTGTCTGCTGTAATGGTTTGCCCGTTACTACAAGAATGCATATGCACTTAATTGTAAAGATGCCCTTGGGGCTAGCCTCTTAGCATTGTGGATTAAGTCATTGCCTCTCAGCACTGCTTACCAACTTTCCTCACAGTCCCAAATTTGATTCCAGTTGTGGGAAGCTTACTCTGCATGATGTGTCCTCTTCTCCGAGAAGAGCTGCCTAACTCTGATTTGGCTGATAAGCAGTGATATTCGGAGATTCTGAAGGATTACCCTCATTTTTTTTTTTACCTCATTTTTTTTTGATTACCCTCAATAATGTGGCCTCACCAGTGATGTAGTTGAACCCTTAGGTTTATCTGGCCCATAGAAACCTTGGAGATGATTAGCCAGAATTTATATAGAGTGTATGGTGATGCATTTTACAGAGGATTTATGAGGTTTATTTGGAGATTTAAGAAATTATCACATGTGGAACCCAATCATGGAGTGATTTAAGGTAAGTTGTCACACAGCATGAAAAAAATGCTTTGATTTCCTGTAAATAAGCTTATTAATCATACTGAAGCTCTGCATTCATGTAGTGCTTTTGTTGCAGTAAAGTAAATTATTGGCAGTATTGAAAATTATGATTGTTTCACTTCAGTTGTAACTACTGTAGCTGCTTAAACTGATACCATACAATCTCTATTGAATTAGTATTTTAGTTCAATAGTATGTATTTTCTTGTTTCTTTAAAGGTTATTGCTGAACAAGTGACTCATGCATTAGCAGAAGGTTGTGTGTGTGAACATCTAGAAGACAGAGAAGCTGAAAAAACTTCAGATGTTGTATTTCGCCAAGTAAAGTATATTGCAGGTATATGTTAATAAATTATTTTAATCCCTTCAGTAGTTAAAAAGTAAATATATATATTATACATAGCTTGTTTGGGTTATCAATTTCCTTCTGCTACCTCTAACTGCAGTGTTGTTATTCAGGGTTGTAATAATTTTACGAAGGCATGCTATAAATGAGGAAACTTATTCTGGGATCATCGGCATCCTTGATAGGAGTGGGTAAAATATAAATTTATCATCTTACAATACCCATAAGACCTGTCCAATTGACATGGTGTAAAAATTTTTAGGTTTATGAAATGTTTATATCTGCAAGTAATACAATTGCTGTGTTTAGGAACTGCTAAATTTTAAATTAAACATCTTTCAAGGCCACTGCAGAAGTCCTTTACCTGTAATGACAATATCATATGTCTATGAAAAATTCATTTCAAAGAGTAGTAATCTATGTCAGGAATTCAGAAACACTATAAACTTAAAAACAGAAATTAGGTTTTGCATAGTAAAGTATTTTTAACTCTTAGTTAAAGTGTCGCTAAATCTAGTGTGGTGGCTGAGACTCTAAACATTTCCCAAGAATCTGCCTAAGTGAAAATATTTGATCTACACATCCCCCACCACTTCTGAATCCACATTGCTCATCATACAATTGACTGTCAACCAGATTCTTAATTCTATTAAGCACAATCATGCAAAGAACTTTACCTGGAACAGAGAGTAGGCTGATACCCCTATAGTTATCACAAGGACTGCAATCACCTTTTTTTGAAAATAGGAATAACAATCATCATCATCATCATCCTCAAGCAGCCATGGGCTACGGAGGTCCAACCCGTGCAATTTAGTTCTCCAAGCAAGTCTATCCTGAGCTACATCTACTGCATCTGGCCACTGCACACCAATTCTAACAAGGTCCTGTTTGACATTGTCTGCCCACCGCATCCTAGGTCTCCTTCTTTCTGAGGCCTTTAGGTGCACTGTTCATAACCCTATTCGCCAATCTATAATTATTCATACGGGCAACATGGCCAAACCAACGGAGTCTCTCTCTGCACAATATGCTGCTTAAAGGAGGTTGCAAACTCCTTTGCCTAATCTCATCATTAGTTACAAAGTTGAACCACCTAATGCCCAAGATATTGCGAAAGCATCTGGAATCAAAAGCATCTAGTTTCCTGTTATCTTGTTTACAAAGTGTCCAAGTTTCACTACCATAACTAACCCTAGAAAGAACCAAACTATTATACAGTCTAATTTTAGTCTTTAGGTGTATACGCCTATTTCTCCACACTCTCCATAGGTTCTTAAAAGTCCCGGCAGCAATCCCTATTCGTCTGTTAATCTCATGCCGCACATCACCATTATCAGTTACATAGCTCCCAAGATAATTAAACTGTGACACCTGCTCAAGACTGCAACCATTCAGATTAACTGAATCACAACCTGCCTGACCAATTTTCATCACTTTAGTTTTCTCTCTGTTTATAACCAAACCTACTCTACTACCAGTCTCATCAACAGCTCGAATGAAAGAGTTCATCTCATCAACATCATTTGCCAAAAGGGCTAAATCATCAGCATAATCTAAATCAGAAATTTTCGTATCTCCAGCCCATTTAAGGCCAAAATCTTTCCCTTGAAGTGAATTTCGCATAACATAATCAATAATCAAGCTAAAGAGAAAAGGAGACAAAATGCACCCTTGTCGAACACCAGAAGTAATGCTAAACCAATTGCTACAAGCCTTACCAACTCTCACACACGACAGTGTTATTATAGAGAGCTTTCATAATGTTAACTAACTTGTCTGGTATACCATATGATTTCACAATCAACCACAAATTATGACGATCAACAGAGTCGAAAGCCTTTTTGAAATCAACAAAGCTAGCAACCAAAGGTTTCTGAAACTCTAAACATTTCTCAAGAATCTGTCTAAGTGAAAATATCTGATCCACACATCCCCTACCACTTCTGAATCCACATTGCTCATCACGCAATTGACTGTCAACCAGATTCTTAATTCTATTAAGCACAATCATGGAAAGAACTTTACCTGGAACAGAGAGTAGGCTGATACCCCTATAGTTATCACAAGAACTGCGATCACCTTTTTTGAAAATAGGGATAACAATAGCTCTGGTAAAATCCTTAGGAACCATGCCTTTTTCATAAAAGATATTCAGAATTTCAGTCATCCAAGTGGTAACCGAAACATTCCCAGCTGTAAGCATTTCCGTAGTAATTTCATCTACCCCTGGGGATTTATGAAGTTTAAGTTTAGAAACAGCCAAAAGAACTTCAGATTGTGTTATAGGGCCAACGTTAAAGCCACCAATGCATCTATCATCATTGCAAACAATGGGAGTAGAACTAACTACATTGTTTAGAACATCACTGAAATGCTCAGCCCACCTAGCCATGACAGAATCCTCCCCTTCTATAACCTTACCTTGTTTATCCTTCAATCCTTGTATGCCTGTCCGTTTTCTACCACACAAAACATTAACTATCTGGTACAGCTCTCTGCTGTTGTGCTGTCTAACTGCTTCCTCGGCTTTGCCAGCCAAACCATCAAGCCAAAGATTCTTATCAGCAGCTAACTGATCCTTTACAAGTTTATTAAGGTCTCTGTAATGCTTTCTATTAGGACTAGTAGGGTATTGATTAAGGGCATTCCTGCAGTTCTTTCTTTCCGAAATAAGCTCAAGTGCCTTATCACTCAGATAATTTTGCCTCTTCTGCTCCTTTTTTCCTAAAAGAGTACTGTTAGTGTCCAAAAACGCCTGTTTAAAATGATCCCATTCTTCCTCAACTTCAGTAGTAAGCAAACCATGACTGTCATAATGACTAAGTAACCTATCATGGTAAGCTTTGGCTATAACTGGATCTTTCAGAGCTTCAGTATTAAAGGTAAATTTTTTAACCCTAGCACAACACTTTTTAAGTTAATTGAAATCTTTTTAAGAAAATTGTTCTTTAATCAAGTTAGATGCATTTTTTTCCTTCTTCGGTATAAGTCGAAGATATAAAAGATTTTTGACTCGGGAACACTGGAATTGTCTTTAATTCAAAAGGACAATAGGCTAGAGGTGAGAAGAAAATATTCGGAGTCGCTCTCATATATATGCTTATGAAGAATTATTATTTAGGTCGCGTTTTTGCCTTGTGCAGAAAGATGAACGAGATCAGATTAAAGATAAAACGTATTTCATCATATATAATTTTTTTCTGAGGTTAAATGGATTTAGCAATATATATTAACAAAGTTAAGTATTAAAGTATGTAATTGCATTACGTAAAGGAAGCTGATTACGTTTTTAGGATTGTTGAGAAAGTCTACTTTTTGTTTCTTGCAGTTTGGAGTATCTCTACTTAACCTCCGTTGTGGCAAATTGCCCAGACTGCATGTTCGGAGACAGCATAGTTTAGTCTTATGGACGTGGGTTGCCTCATGTTGTCATGCCAACCAAAACATTAATTAGAATTTAACGAAAACATATGATTCCCGCCTATTATGAAATTTTGTGTTTATACCACTTTTTATAAGTTATTTGAAAACAGATAGTGCGATAATTGATATAACAATGTGGATCTCTGACTCAAATTTTTCCGAAACTCATGAAAAAATATAGATGCTATTTTAAATTCCATTAAAGTAATAAGACAAGTGTTTTTTAGTTATATCTTTATTACCGACACCATATTTTGGCAAAATAAAAAAGAAACAAAAATGTTTTTGGCATTTTACCCGAATTAATCTATACCTCAGGGGTTACACCTGTAATATTGATAATTTGTGGGTAGACTGACACTTAGTGCATATTACTTTCTAACTCCAGAAACAATCATTATTAATTTTTTTTTTAATTTTCTACGATATATTTAAAATATTTTGTCCTATTTGCTTTTAGTCAAAGTCACTAATCTATATATTTAATAGCAGTGTTAGGGCAGGCTGGCAGAATTCTGGTAGTCCATTATATCGACGATAGCTCAAGTCTTTCTCACTCCACATGCTGAAGTAACTCTTGGCAGTTCTCCGAAATGCCACTTCGTTCATTGTTAGCGAAAACATAACTATTACACAGGCTGTAGAAGATTTTATCACGTTTTAAAGATTTCAAACTCTGTAATTTCCTAAATAGATGTCCAGCTTTCCAGCTTTCGTGACTGGTTTCCAGATATTGTATTACGTTATGAAAATATTCAAAATAACATCAACTATGGAATACGAAATCAACAACACTATTTAACCTTTTAAATACCTATATTTACTGTAAGTTGTTTAGAGATCAGAGTGTTTACATTAATAAATTAAAAATATGTAAACTTTTTGCTCAGTATAACGTAGAAAAGCTTACTTGATAGCTATCGTAATTATATGACTTGCAATCCATATATCGTTGACTTCTATGTAAAATTTTTAAATTTAATAAAAAATAATGCAGCACTAAAATAATAAATTTTAAGTATTTTGAAATGATTCAATTTAGGCCTTTTTAAACACATGAGATAAACAGTGAAAGAGTTTTTTTTTTGCTGAATGTTACTAATAAGTGAATGAATGAAAGTTTGCTTTTGAAGAAAAATTCGTAAGCGACTTTTTTGTTTCTGTCTATTTAGTTAGTTCTCATTACTAAGAAATCTTTTTGAATAAAAAGACGAGTTATTTTTTATATTCTTTTCACAAAAGTTTTTTTTATGTTAAGAGTAAAGATGAGATCACTTCTTGGAAACTTTGCAGAATCATCTTATAGTAACCAACAGTGAACAATAGTACAACTGCTTTTTCTTTTGTATCTTTAAAACTCACCGGTAAATTTTTATATACGTATGTGGTAATATTTAGATAAGCGAAATTTGTCTAACTCAGTACAATAAAGTTGGATTATCCGTAAGCGAAAAAAGGAACTCACATTAATTCTATCACGTGAAAAGATAGCTGGAGCCCAAGAAAAATAAAGTTCACGTTAGAAATATCAGTAAGAAAACGATAGCTTTAAAAATTTAAAATGCAACTATAGTAGCAGTTTGCACCTCTTGAATGTTATATTTTACCGTGTAATTATTTCTTATACTTACAGAATATGAAATAGGTATAACACTCTCTCTATTTAGTAAATGCAGAGCAAATTACTGCTGGGAAAACTAACCCTTAGTTTCCATCGCTTCAATCGCACCGGGATATAGTCCACAATCGCAGTTCCCTCAAACACTATGTGTTGATATGCTTTGATACTAAGACGATGGCTTACTACGAAGATGAATATTATTCGCTATATTAATGCAAAAAATCCTCACTTTGCATTATAAGCAAAATAATTTCAATTTAATTTCTTTTGCTTTGCGTAGGTTTTTTTTATTATTTAGGACTGATTTTATGCACCAAACTAAAGCTACCACGGACCACTTTCTAAGGTATAAAAAGAAAAAAACTCAGGTAGCCTAATCACCTGCAGAGGCACTAGAGACAGCTTGTTTTTCACGCGTGAATGATTGCAATTTTCCCTTGGCAGTTAGTTTATACCGTCGCATAAAGTAGCTTTAGTATCGTACTTTATTAAAAACGCATTCATCACGTGCGACAGAAGAAGTATTATACGTTGAATATTTTTTTTCCAGATTTTGTGATTTCATGAAAAAAAAATTGCTAAAGTTTTCTATCTACTGTAAATAGAAATAAACTGCTTTTAAAATGTTAGAATTTTAGAAGTTAACTAATGGGAATTATTTAAAAATTATACACTCTTAAAAATATACTATAGAAATTAACTGAGAAAGTTTTAAGTTACACTAATAATTAATAGCAGATTCTGAATGTTGCGCAGATGGAAAATGGCTTGTAATGGTGCTATTCCCAGGTTCGAATGTTTACTGTGCCTGAATTGAGAATTTTTCAACTATGAGAAATGAGGTAGCGATGGGCGTGTCGTCCGTCGTATGGAACTTTAAGTCGTGGCTCCCTGTGCAGGAGAACCATAATTTGTGTATATTAAAGAACACTCTGGATGAGCTTGATAAGAGGTCTTCCAGCGTGTCCATCTATCTCCTAACAGCTTCCAATTGTTCCCTTTCTACAATCTTTTCTATGCCCTTTGGTTGCTTGTGATCCCGTAATTTTTTTAGCAAAATATGTGCACAAAAGTGCCGCTCAGAGAAGAAACAATCCATCCCAACTCTGAATGCTAGAAACTATTTTTATAAAGTTCTAAAGTATAAAAAATAGAATATCGATGAGAATTCCGTGCATATCGTTACAAGTAGCAAAAATGTTTCCTTAACAAAGAGAGATAGATATTCAAATTTTTAAATTGGGGCCGGAGTGGCTCAGTTGGTAGCGGGCCAGCCACATAATCCGTAGTTTCCCAGGTTCTAGTACTGCCTGGACCTGCGTTCAGATTTATCTCCGAAAAATCCCTCCCCTACCCTCCTTCAGTCGGAGACACAGATGAGCTTGGAAAGATCGCCGTCCATCGAATGTAACCCGTGATCCAGTGCAGGTTAAAGAACACGCTGGATGGCTTTGACGGTAGGTTACCATCTGTCTCCCAACAGATTTTCAGTGGTCCCTTCCCTCAAACTTCTCTGAGTATTCGGGTCCTTCTGACATGGCACATTTAGTCCATTATGTGCGAAAAAGTGCCATTCAGAAGTAAAACAATCCAACCCAAATGTATAAAATAATCTAAGACGTTCAAGACCCAAATATATTCTAAAAGAAAAATATTTTAGTTTCTTTCTGAGACTTTATTGAGCCTGTCATGTAAAACAGTTATACCAATTCATAATGATGTTGTGATCTGGAACTGATGATTTCTAAGAGACAAATTCTCTATAAACAGCTGATATCAATTGAGCTGGCAGTAGATGCTAATGCATAATGCTACCATGCCTGGCACGTGTTGTGGTCTGCTAGGAAAGCAGCACATCGGCGATTTCTCTCGCTGCTGCGAAATCCATCGTTCCTCTGATGATCACATTTCACACGTCGATCTGCTCGTGGACTCACAGATAACGATAGAGTTGCCAGATGCAATTATGAAATAGTCACGATAATGATACTCGTATGACGTAAACTCTCAGCTAACAGCGAGAGTGACTGAACTGTGATGGAACCATGGACAGCTATTGGTATGCACATGATTCATCAAAAACAGATGATAGAGAAATAAAATGTTATTTATAGAACGCAGAGCTAAAATGATGCATTTGTTGATACTCGTGATTTCTGTAAGATTTGCTATGCTGCGAAGTTTTAATGACAAAAACAAACCATGTAATCTTCTCTATCTTCCTGCTAAGGAAATTACATTATGAGTTCTTCACACGGTAATCGATTTGATAAGTCACCAGCAAATAGTTCAGCTATTAAATGAATAAAAGTTTTACAATATATTCTTCACATTAGCGCTCATTTTTGTTTTATTGTAAAACATTCTAAATCAGTGTGAGATCATGTTGTAAAACTTGTACAAGAATATTTTCATGGGCTAATATGCAAAACTATGCACTGGCAGAAACCAGTTAAATTTTTCTTTTATGATTAAACAAAAGCTTAATGATAATTAAAAAACCTTCAAGAACCTAGCATAGAGTTGATCAATCTTCCCCTGTTTTTGTTCATAGAAGAATAACTTTAATTTGAATTTCAGTTTAATGCCGTTTTTTGGTCTTTCTACTGAAAATCTCGGCCAATCTAAGTTGTATCGATCCAACCTTTTCTCCCTACAAGAAAATCTCCATTATCTTTGTTAACACGATTCCCAATAGCCGATATGTGCTTAAAATCAATGAATTCTTCTTTGTACGCGATGCTGTTAGAAGAGCATTAATGACTCCTTTTCATAATCACATTCATTATTCACTATGTCAAGCCTTTGAACCTCCCAAACCTTAGGTATTTAGTAACTACCCGCATCAATATAGCTCCAGAGCGAACAATGGACACAATTAGAGAACTGTATGGACTTTATGTTCAGTAGCTTTGATTTCCCTTCGTTTCTCTACAAAGTTTCGCGATTCCCTTTTGTTTGTTTTTTTCTCTTACCCTTCGAGATCACACATCGCACGATGTTATAGTTAACCTCGAAAGGAGTCAAATATAATTGAAAGTTGTGAAAACGCAACTCAGTTGCATAGCTTTGCCGTGGACAAATTCCCACAAGTAGGCATGCGTATAATTCATTATCTGGCCGTTTAAATAGACGCACAAATGAACCGTTGAACCTTTTGTGAATAATGCTCTGGGAAACTCGCTTCACAGATCTTCACGTGGAGTAAATGTATTTCCATTGCATTTACGTCAAGCGTGCAGAGAAACCAGATTTACAAATACTGAGTATACAGATTTAATTAAGTTGGCTAACTGCTAATGAACTTCAGAAGTTACCCTCGGTTGAGGACTTCGGAAGTTACCATGAGAAACATTTTTTTTGCTAGATAAGGGCTAAACACATTGCAAGGACTCCCAAAGTTCAGAGTAGAATTGGTAAAAGAAACTGGACAACTGTTAGGGTCAGATGAATGCCTTTCTCAAACCTATTCAGAAAGTTTTTTTTATCTGACAGAGGATTCAGGTTTCTTGAGCATAAGTCTATAAATCCGTGGTCTCCTTTCTTTTTGATGTATCCTTTCTCATTGAAAACATAGTACACCTTAAACTTATTTTAGTACTCAGAGTAGTTTTGTAGCTGTCAAAGTTTATTGGCTAATATTTCATAAACTCTGAAGGTTTATTTGTTCCAGAAATATTTTTAAGCACTTATCAGAGGCTGAGTAAGGGAGCGTTATGAAAATATTTATTTTACAGATCGATAAAGAATACTCTATCAGGTTCCGTTCTATTTTGTTCTAAAACCTTTACCTAAGCGATCATACGAAATTCGGACTCGGTGACTGAACAAACAGATGAAAAAAAAGGCTTTTATTTAATCACTTGTTGTCAGCATAATGGCTCTCTCGTTTTAATCCGGTTTGATAAAAATACTAACTTCCTACACCCAATGTTGACATCATTAGCCTAAATATTATCTACTTTTAGACTTAATGAAAGTGATATGGGCAAAGGCAATTGGTGGAATTATGCAAGACGATTTCTGCCATCGTAACTATTAACTGGCGACAACGCGAGTGCCATAAACAATGTTCAATGTAAGAATTTTTTTTAAAATTACTGTTTCTAAAACACCGATGATTACATTTTGTCAGATTGAAGTTTTCAGTTAATTGTAGTCTCTATTGTTTTCGTGCATAAACCTTAAAATAATTGAAGTATGCATATTATCAATGTTTAAAAATAGATTCCATAAAAATAAATCTGAGAACATCATAGCTGCTAATAAAGTATTAAAATTTCTTTATTGCAATAAATATTGTCATTCTAGTTAATTTATAAGCCTATACAATTTTTACCTTGCCACTGTGTATATACGGGGGGGTGTTCAAAAGGTTGTTTACATGCATCTGCAGAAAAAAATAATTGCACTTACCTCAACAGAACTTTTACTGTCCTTCAAAGTACTTCCTCCGAGCCTCTATGCGAAGTTGCGGACATCTACAGTTCTGGAAAGCTTGATAGTACTCCTGTTTGGGATTAATTCCGCAACTCTGAATGAACGCATTTTGTAAGGTCTTACAACCTTAAAAATACTTCCCTTAAGTTCCGTTTTATATTTTGCAACAGCCAAAACTTGCATGCTGCAAGATGAATATGCAGGATGGGGTAGGTTTTGAATTGATGAATACGCATGATGCGACAGCTTTTGAATTTTCCTGTTTCAGATAGGTCATAACTTGCTACCATAATTTGGGAGCACTGGTATTGTCACAAAGAAGAAGAACCCTTGACATCCCTGTTGCTGGACGTTGCTCCTTCATTTCTTTAATCATTTAGGACAAAACAATATTAATGTAGTATTTATTAGTAGTAGCTCTGATTTATTCGACATTTATAGTCAATTTTCCACGTAAAATAACGACTCTTTGGGAAGTCTTCCGTAGGATTTGGGGACGCCGTTCATCTTCCCCAACCCAAACATAGTTGTTTTATTACAACTGGGAGTTGTAATAAAACTACATCTCATCACTTGTGATAATGTCCGTTAACCGTTTGGAGCTACTAGGTTCAAACATTGCCAGCTATCCTTTTCGAGTCGGCTCCAACAGTTTTTTTTCTATTCTATCTGTTTGTGTGGTACACATTTGGTACAGATCTTTCGAAACTTGAAATGCTGATGAATAATTGTTTGCACAATCGATACACTAACATCCAAATTTATTTCCTGAACGGGTGATATGTAGGTTTTCCTTAATGAGTTAACGAACAGCAGGCGGTGTTCGAAGCTCTCCGTCCTTCTCTGAATTTGCTCATCCATCTCGTAACAATGTCATATAAATAGGCATGATCCCCATATACTTGTGATAACTCGGGCACCGCCAGAGAAGAGAGAAAGTGTGATATGATCTTTGTTTTTTATGTAATGGCAAGTTTAGACAAGCTTTCAATCAAGTCTTAACTTATTAACTTCGGAGGGAGGAATGTAAATATAAAGAAACATGTCAATAACGTTTTGAACTGCCTCCGTGCCAGTGTATACAGATAATATATTATGAAACTTTTTTAGGCAAATGATAATTACGACCTTAATCACATACAGCACAAATAATATTAAAAATAATATTAATTCATATTTACTGTAAATTTCTAAGAAATCCCGTTAAGAGTATGAAGAAACACACGAGTATATAACACAAATAGATTATCAAAACCTATACTGCATAATCAATATTTCAAGAAATTTGCTTTCAAAAACACTTATTGTGAAATTGATCACATATCTGCGAAAAAAGACAGGAAAAAGTAGCGAGAGAATCAAAACAATTTGACAATAAATATATGTCTTATTTAGTATATCACTTTAGACAAAAGTAAAACAAACAACAAAACAAATTGTACTTGGCACGGTTTGAGATTTCATGAGTAAAGTGATGTATTCAGTATTCTTAAAACATTTTATAACCTGTATCAGAATAAATCATTTATATTAATAATTTAAATATTATAAGCATGTTGGATTTTACCAGAAAAATACTCAATGAAACTGTATTATTTCAAGGAAAACACCTCGTATTGTAGCTTCAGGTAATACTTATGCAAGTGAATTTGTATCTCTTTGACGATCAGGAAATTGTTGTAAGCAAACACGCGAAAGTGATATCACAGATTCATGCACTGTGACACTTCATCCGTGACAGATGTATTGTTTCTAGAGAGCAGTGGTGTTACGAACCGTAGCCACTAGACACATAAGCATTATTTCAATTGGTAAGTTTAGGCAACACGTGAATTTTACCCATCTTTTCCATTATGCTATTCCTAATACCATGGCTTTTATAATTATTATATAGTTAATACAAAACTTCATATTCTTAATGCGATAATGCAAGCATAATAATTATATTTACCATGCCCCACGAGAGAAAGAATAAGTATTATTTTCATTCCGTATTTTAAATTTTAAATTGTTCATAAATAAATTATGAAAAACAGTCGAAGGTACAATTTTCTGCTTAACGATTTCATTTTTTATTTCTTGTCTTTAAATCTCCTTAGATGTATATTCGCTTTCTAGAAATGGAAATGGAAATTGGTATATCTATTTAGACGCATCAACGTACTTCCCGAGTTCCTCCGCCCCTCTATTTTTTTTGCGGTATAGCGTTTGTTTTTTCCATGCTAGCTTCCATTATACGTCATCATTGCCTAAAGAGAACCGAAAACTAAAACGGCGCAGAAAATACTAGATCGTGTGCGCAGAGAATTCGGCACAGACGATTCACGTGGAGAGATAAATGGAATTGTAAAAGAGGCTGCAGTGCGCGTGGGAAACGAGAAATAGCGAGGGAAGCTTGCTCGAGAGCACGATAAATGGGCATGGCGTTGGAGATTTTGATGGAGTGCGAAGACAGGCCTTGCCCAATTTTTATCGGGAACGCCGAACGTTCGCTCCTAAAATATTGTCGGGATGTGGAAGAAAGGCACAGTTCCTTTACTTACTTAATACCATATATGCAAATTTTATTTTAAGTGTTTGAAAGGAAGCTCTGATTTATTCGGTCTGAATTGTCTGTCTTACATAGCTCTGAGCAAGCACTAACCTCTCCTTATTCGTCTACTCTACTGAATCTTAATTGAAGATATTTACCGGCACTTGCTTCTTGGTTTTGCATTTATTCAGCAATTTGTAATGCACCGTCCATTGAAAAAGAGAATGCCATGATAGTTAGGATGCCTTACCGATGGGTGGACGGTCAGGATATTTGGTTTCAATAAAAACGGATCTAGCTTTAAATCTCGAATGTTGTGGCATCTTACTGCTGATGATTGGTTTTCTAACCAGGCATAAGGGGCTCAGAAATGGTCTACAGAATAAATAATATTTAAAAATAAACTGATTCGTGTATTACATGGTAATTTAACGTCTTCTGTCAATTTTTGCTTTGAAAGTATGAATTGTATGTAAAACAAGACAAGCTGCAAAAAGATGTTTACAGAAAGTGACTTTAGACAATCGGTTAATATGGAATATCAAATATTCGAAATCTGAATAAAGGAATTTATGCTGTATGTCCCCTGTTAGACCTAGCACATCATGAATTCTTTAATTCCATTCACCTATTAGTCTTGAACCGGAAGGCAAGTCTGGGTTGCTTTATTCTTGAGAATTCTGATATACGCTTTTCTGCTGAACAATATGCTATGCTATAATGACCCAAAAGCTTTGCTTAGGGTTCGGAAGCGTGATTAATTATAGGTTGGGGATAGTGTTAAATTCAGATGGATCTTCCCGCAAAGGCTGTCCAGCATGTATTAACTTTTATCGGTATACATGCATAGTTTAATATCGAATGGGTGTGTTTAGCTTAATATCACTCTGAGGTATGGCAGCCTTTTCGCTTCCTTCATTTTCTCGTATGTCAAGAAGTGATTAATTAAGTAATTACGTTCTAAAGTTACCTACTGAAATATAGTAACAGGTAGTTCATATAATGTAGCAGATGTTCTTCCAGTTCGTGATGAGAGAACCATCCTTTATACTAGTATAACCTTTATACTAGTCTTTTATACTTATATACTATATATCCTTTATATTATCAATAAAACTAAAGTTTGAGTTTTCAGTTCAGTTTCAGTGCAAACGTTTGCCTGTCAAGAGACATTCCAAGAGAGGTGTTGAAGAGATCACATAAAGAGAGATCACATAAGAGACATTTTTATAGCCAAAAGGCAGCAATAAGAAAAATTTTAATATGCAGAACACACTGAACCATAACTACACTTACAAACTTATTAACTTTACACATAAATATAATACCTCAAGGAGAATGTTATAGAAATAGTACCTTATTTAATTTTTAACAATAGCAACAATAAGAAAAGCAAATAATGTCAAGTATATAAATTTTTTTCATCAACATAAGCGGTCAGCAGAAAAAGCAGTGGAGAACCAAGAGTTGTGAACCACGGGTTTAGCGGTGGTCCTTTAGGTATGCTTTCGTACCTTGAACTTGGACTTGAACCTTGATGGCCTAGTCATTCGCCCATTCACAACAAAAATTAGTCTTTCAAATATAAAACATAACCTGTTCAATCAAATATATGCTCGAAAAATGACGTATTAAAAGGAAGAAGGTTTTTGGGTTGTTTTACCTCTTAGTGGCAGTTTTTTGTACACAATGGGCTAAATGGCCAGGTCACTAGGACCCCGAAGGCTTAGAGAAGGTTGGGGGAGGGGACCCACTGGAACAGCTCTAATGAGACAGATGGTAGCCTCCTGTCAAGGCCATCCAGCGTGTTCTTTAAAGTGCACAGAGTATGTCACGGGGCCACGGCTTAATGCCCCATTCAACAAATGAGGGGTTTCCAAGCCGATCTTGGTATTTAAATACTGACCCTACTGACTGTGGACAGGGTAGGGAGTTTTGCGGAGATAAATCTAAATGCTAACCAAGCTGGAACTCGAACCTGGGAACTGAAGTTTAGGAGCCTGAAGCGCTACAGACTGAGCCATTCCCGCCCTAAGAAGTAAGAGGGGATAGCCCTGACGTAAGCCTAATGAGTAACCTGATAAGGGCAAACATGTCAATTTTTACCACAAAAATAGAAAAAAGAATCCCTTCTGTTATAGGTTTGACTGCAAACTCAATAGAAAATTACGTTATAATAATCATATTATGAATATGATATTTATAATTCACTTGCACAGCTAAGTGAAGGGTATGAATCCAGGCATCTTTAATCCACCTATGAGTAATAAGAACTTAAATGAACTGCATCGTATCATTGTTAGGAATACACTGACCAGAAACTGAAGCTGAGCGAAACTAAAGTTTTAACAAAATTAATATAACACTATAGTAAACTCTAAAATGTAGCACAAAACTGTTCCAATTTAGAGTTTACTCTAAGGTTATATAATTATTAAGCCTATTAATAATTTATTATTAAGATTATTATTAAATTTATGGACTAAATGATCAAAAGGTTTAGTAGTTTTGGTACTCCTGAATTTAAATAGGAAATTGTTAAAACTCTTTGTTTGGGCAATTTTTTTAAATGCATCTTTTCAGTAGAAATGAATAACTGTTCATCTTGAAATATCATATAGTTAAAATTTAAAATTTTCCACGCCTCATTAATGTCAATCGACGTGAAATCCTTACATCAAATGCTATAGCATCGATATGGAATCGTTTTATTGACAGCGTGGCATTTCAGCAAAAGCTGCATTCTATTCAAATAATGATAAGCTATGCGCATTTTATTAAAAAAGAAACATATTTTCTAATAAATGCAATTTCAATCATAACATTTCTCATGAATTCTCAAAAAGAAAATCTTATTAATGTTTTCGGGAGCAGGTTACTTTTCACTATATATATACATATCAATTTATCCTTTTCAATAAAAAAAAAGATGAGGAAATAATGCGAGAGAGGAAATTTCCGCTTTTGGAGAAAAAAAGGTGGCGATTAAATAATAATAATAATTAATACCCGCTCAACCAGCTGCTTGCTACAGAGGTAAAGACATGAGCCTGTTAGTTTAATACGCCATAGAGATGATCTGTGAGGAAGACGAGACCTCAGCAGAAAGACAATGCAAACATCCATGCCTTACCCAGGCCCTTTTGATTAGTAGATATCCAGTATTTATCGATATATCGAATTTTTTCATTCATATCACATAGAATCATTGATACAGATTGCAATTCCTGGTTTACATCTACCTTTAAGAAAATAACTTCTAGTTGTCAATTATAGTATTTATATTTGACGAAAGGTTTTATTTTACTGTTATATTTTCGTTGAGATTTGAAACAATTCAAAGAACCTCTTCATACATTTCGAAAAGCAATATATATATAGACATATTGATGATATATGTTTTTATCCACTCTCCTAGAGCTTTTTTTATATTACGATATGTTTCATCCGGAATATATATATATTGACGATATATATATATATTTTATCCAATCTCCTAAAACATTTTTATATTAAAATTTGTTTCACCCGGATACATTACCGCGCATTTCTCTTCCTATGGTCATCTTTCTCTTCTTGATCTCCTTTCCGTGACCTCCTTTTTCTTGTTGTCCGTTCCTAGCTCAGCTTCCTTTTATCTTTTTCGATCATACATTTCCTATTTCTTCAACTTTTCATCCTACGATTCTTCACCAGCTGTATAAACAAAGTTGCCCTAATGGCCACCTTTATTCTCGAAAAATGGAAATTTCTTCTCTCTCCTCATATTAGTATATTCGTCTTTTTTTACTCCTTATTTCGTAGCAAAGGTTATCTAGACAACTCGTTATTTCTGCCCTCGCTCTACATGAAACTCTCTTCATAAAGAGCCACATCAACACTAAAAATATGCACATACACATTAGTTTCCTTTTACGTTCTTCTCCTTCCTGTCCATCACTGTAAATCTAGTTAGAGCCCAAACTACCACCACAAAAGCTTCTGTTGATTCATTTTGCCACAAGATTGATGTTCCGTAATGTCTTTTATAATCTGTTCTGAAGTGGCACAAATCTGAGATGCATGTAATTGCTCAAAGCAAAGACAAATTTACCATTTTCTATCATTAACTGAAGAGTCTGCCATCGCCATACGTGCTGTGTAGGATGTGCCGGCCTTTGTTGCTGGAATCTCTTGCTAATAATTTTATTCAAATAGTTTCTTCTCGTCTTTAGATGAGGTTACTGAACATTTGCTGTATTGCGTTTTATATATTTTCCAACTAATTTGTTTCTGTATCAATAACAAGAATAAATATCCCATTACTCATATTTTAATATCCAGACATCTTTTTTGATCGTCCTCTCCATTCCACCATAAAATTAAAAAAGTACATTACCTCTGGTGAATAAGAAATGCTTATTTTAAATAACACTTTTTTTACATATTTTCCAAATTTATTTTCCCTCTAACTCTGGAATTTCAGACTAACTTAAGTTTTGAAAATGAAGAAGAGTAATATTTTAAATATTTTATTAGTACCTCGTTAACTCTGAAAGTATTTTCCGTTTATCTCTTAAAACATAAAAATTGCGTTTTAAAATACACTGAGAGTGAAGGGTTAGGTCCCTGTTGTTAACGTTAATCCCTTGAATAGCACACTCTACTAATGAAAGTCAAATTTCTAGCATAGATATACTGTTTTTAATATCCACTTAAAGTTTAACCAGCATTTAAATGTAGGGTTCTCTAGCGTTGGAAATGCGAACTTCGTTTGTACATTTCAAAAATGCAAATATTGTATATTTTATCATAACTGTGCAATCAAAACAGAATTATTCAGTTATCCTTAAAGCAATGAAAGTTGAATGTCTGCAGATGCACAAACAGCAAAATAAAAACAATAACTCCTTTTTTAGGAAAAAGTGCTAAAAACAGTGATGGTAATAACCTAGGCTTGATCATTTTTACATGCATAATTGGTATAGTTTTTGTACTAAAGCCTTTCTCATGTTAT
The DNA here is from genome assembly GCA_038380435.1 of Ryuthela nishihirai. NCBI lineage: Eukaryota > Metazoa > Arthropoda > Arachnida > Araneae > Heptathelidae > Ryuthela > Ryuthela nishihirai. The sequence goes on from JAWZYU010000016.1 coordinate 22,499,893, forward strand.
CAGAAATGAAACATTGTTGTTCCCAATTTAAATATTGTTACCGATTCTTTTTTTTTTTTCATATAACGCTAACATTAGTAGCAGAAAGGAGCATATTCTCTCTTTTTCTTGGGTCCTTTCCCCACTTCCTTTAATTAGACCCGACTCTTTTGAAAGGGAGGTTTTATCTGCGCTAAACCTAGCGTATATCACTCCTTATCTATCTAGCTTAATTTTGAAGTCTAATTCGTTGCAACAGAATCCTGGGATCGGAGAAATTATGAAACTGTTTCGACAAATTCAATAATCAAGAAATCATCAGAGAAGCAAATGACACTCGAACGGAATAGAAATATGCGGAAATATTCTTCTGCCTACTGATTTCTTGCTATTCTAATACAAAGATATTATTTTGCGTACTTTCTGCAGAAAGAACAGAGTGAGTATATATATTCATAATTACGCCCGGAACTTCAAAGGTAAGATAGACCTTTCCCCAAGCTTCCCCAAGCAATATTTATAGAACGGCAAAACTCCAGTTATCCATTTTTTATTAAACGAATCTCTAATTATTAACTAAATTGCTTTGCAACGCAATTATGTTTCAAAAAAAGCAATACTTAATTGAAATGTTTACTAAGAACTTGAGATATTTATTCAAAAAATTGTATGTTAAGCTTTATGTGCTGCAACTTAGTGTCTGGGAGTTACATCAGGGATGCACGCAGGATTTTGTCATGTGGCTTGGGTTGAAGTATATAAACGTACGAAGCTACCTTAATTACTCTTTGAATACTTGATAAACTTCTGCTTAGGAAGCTACAACAGAATCAGTGTTTCATTTGATGTTCCACGCAGTGAATGAATCAACCTACATTACTCTTAAAAAAAAAATAAATAAATACCCCCTCAAGCAGCTGCTTGCCACAGAAGTCTGACAGGAGCCTGTCAGTTTATATGCCACAGTAGGAGATCTGAGAGGATGGCAAGACCTCAGCAGAAAAATGACACACACATCCATGCCTAATCCGGGGCTCAAACCTAGATCCCTTAGATCAGTAGCCAAGCATGCTAACCACTCGGCCACGGGATTACTCTTAGTTATTCTGAAATCTTAAAGAAAATTATTATCTCTTCAGTGAAGAACCAGGGTTGTGAAACTAGTTCCCCCTTTGAAAATATTTAAGGATACTATTATAAAAGAAAAATATAGGGTAAAATTAAAGAGTTTGAACTGCAGTATAGGTGTTATTTATTTTTAAAAGCTGAAGAGAGAAACTCGATATCACACAAGGGGAATTTATTCACAATAGGGGGACATTGTGACATTTCTATTGTGCAGCAAAGAGTCATACAGAAATGGTTCAATATTCTTCTTTCTTTTTTAGTTTTTAAACATGACTTCAGTGTTTTAAATTAATGAAAACATGGGAAATTATCACATTAGTCATGCACACAAATTTTAAACCAGCACCTTCCAAAAACTCGAAAGTATATCGTAGCAGCTTATTCTTTCTCGCAAGAAGAAAGATCAGAATACTTCTGTGGCAAAGGTGTGAAAAGCATCAGGCACATACTGAAAACTCCAAGCCACCTGGGACAGAGCTGGAGGGCTGTAGAACCACGTGACCGCGAGATTCAGCCAAGGCGAAGGCGTCCATTTAATCTCCGGCAAGAGTCGAGGATTAGCGTTCGGCCGAGCCTACTTTCTTAGTAATGAAACCCGGTCCAAATAACAGGAGCTCTCGCTATGTGGCCACTTGCAGCTTTCTGAGGCCCTTCTCCGAGTGGTAATTGGTTCGTCTGACCCTGTGCGAGTTCAGGAAGAGGAAAGAGAAACGTATGAGTCGGAAGGAGGGGAGAGAAACATGTTATATGTGTAGTGCATGCCTCAGTAAGTGTTCTCAGTCAAGTGTGGAGATGGGAGTGAACCTTGCACGTGGGTTTGATCACGGATAGAACTTTCGGGTATTGTTTTTCTTTTTCTTCATTTACTTGTAAGAGTGCTCAGTTCGTTCTTCACTCGTAAGTTCTCTGTTTCTTCTTAACGAGTAGTCGTTCAGCAAAAGCAAACAAATCTTGGTCTGTCAGTCTTCGGAGATGAAATGTTTAAATAACACTTCTTCCTCTTTATATATATATAACGGATTTGAATCGATCTATTTAAGTCTCATTTAAACGATAATGGATATTAACCTTTCCATATGTACACTATGATGCAGGATCCTGAAATAGATTTTTATTTTTTTTTATTGTCGACTGAGTTATTTTCCATGGTTGTACTGTCAGTAAATATTTTCAATTCACTATAACATCTAAATGGCTTTGGAAATGAAATGTTTGTTCAGTTATTACCATCATATAAATAAATAATATGTGTGTGTCAAGGTTGTAACACCAAAACCAAGAAACCTAGAAGACTGAAACTTTGTATGCATATGTTGTATATATATCATTTGTAAAGCTTGTATACATATTATAATAAAAAAATTTTAAAGCTTGTATACATAAAACGTTGTATACATATCATTGTTAAAACTTTGCATACATATCATTTGTAAAGCTGAGGGTGTGCATCTTCAGCGTAGTGTTTTTTCACTTTTTACATGTTTTTCATCTAGGAGGTTTTTCCAGAATTTTCATACAGTTAGCGTTATTGTTCTTTTTATTGCTATTAGAAATGAGATTGCCAGCATTTGCTTTTTTCACTGTTTATGAAAAAGAAACAATTAAATGCATTTTTTATTGTTTGAAAAAAAAAGAACTAACATAAATGTTTCCATGGTGACGTCATCGCGTGACAGCAGTCTTACCGTACTGTAATTCCGAATGCTTGACCGATTCGCCCCATATGTGGTATGCTGGTTCCCCCCATGTAGTCTTGTGTTGAATTAAGAGTTCGGATTCCTAGCTACTATGAATCTGGATTAAACTTGGTGTGAGTGTCCAAAATCTCTGTGGGCGCTGCTGTCCCCTCAGCTATCTTGAAAGTTATGAATGGGAATAGTACGTTATCTATTGAGTATAAAAAGTTTTCAATAGAGAGACGTTTTGCCCTAAACTTTTGGCAGTATGTAACTGGTATATAATAATAGGTTATCGACACGTGAATCTGAGACTGATACAAGTGTTTATTTTTCTACTGTTGTGATGATATCATTAGTTTAAAATCAACAGATTTCAGCGCAGTGTATCACAGATATTTGACTGATCTGCTCCAAATTTGTATGCTGTATAATAATATAAGCATATATGGTGCCGTGGTAGGTAAAAACATCAGATTCTAACTTCTGTGAGATGGGATTAACCTTTTTTTGTGAATGTTGGGGGATCAGACAACGGTTGAGGGGTAAAGTCAATGCTGTGAATCTGTCATCAGAAGATTAACAATGGAAAGCGAACTACGCCTCAAATCAGTTTTGACTTTGTAAATGGTGTAGAATGCTGTTCTCTAGTTTCTCAGAATAAATAATGCAGACATGTGTATTATTCGTTACGATAGAAACGATGTATTCGTTACGGTTTTAAATAATATGGAAGGCAAATTAAATACCCCTCAATCAGCTGCTTGCCATAGAGGTCTGATAGGAGCCTGTCAGTTTATACACCATAGTAGGTCTGTGAGGATGGCTGGACCTCAGCAGAAAAACAACACAAACATCCATGCCTTACCCAGGACTCGAACCAGGTCCCTTATATCAGTAGTCAAACGCGTTAACCATTCGGCCACGGTATAATGATTATGTTTTGAATTAATAAGAGTAATTATATTTCTTTAAGAATCCAAGAAAAGCTTGTTAAATACTAAAAAAATTGTCCTTTTCGTGAAATAGTTTTCCTCCAAAGGCCACCAACGAAGCTTTAGTTCGTGGTCCTTAAGGAGGGTTGGATTGTTTTACCTCTGACCATGCGATTTGCACCATGGGCTAAATGGCCAGATCACATGGACCTCGAAGGCTCAGATATGGTTGGGGGAGGGGACCCACTGGAACAGCTGTTGGGAGACAGATGGTAGCCTCCCGTCAAGGCCATCCAGCATGTTCTTTAACGTGCACAGGGTATGGCTCTCCCGCATATGGGGCCATGGCTTAACGTCCCATCTGCCGGACGGCGGCCTTTCCAAGCCCATCGGTGTCCCCTACTGACCGTGGGCAGGGTGGGGAATTTTTGCAGATATAAATCTCAACGCCGACCCAGCTAGGACTCGAACCTGGGAACTACAGATTCCGAGTCTGGCGCGCTACCGACTGAGCCTCCCCCGCCCCATATTGAAAGAGAGTGAAGAATTAGCAATATGTAAACCTGTTACATGGATAACAAATATAAAAAAAATAGAATTTACTGACTCAAACCAACACCATACAGACATCCCATCTCATCTTACTGACTTATGGAGAGAAACAAGAAGAATATTAATTGAAGACCAAGCTGCTAAGGTCGAGAACCTACTAAAATATTTTTCCGACATTTTTTCTGCTACATCAAATGATTATGGCCGTACTAACCTGACAGAAAATAAGATCAACACTGGTGATTCTCCTCCAGTCCTCTACCAGCTAGAAGGTTTACATTAGTAAAACGGGAGGAGACAGAACAACTCATAAGGAACATGTAAGCTCAAGATATTATGGAACCATCACAGAGTCCCTAGATTTCACCAGTGGTTCTTGTCAAGAAAAAGGATGGATCTACCCGATTTTGTGTAGATTACCGCAGATTGAATGATATAACAAAGAAAGACTTTTTCTTTACCCAGGATTGATGATAAACTGGACACTCTGGGGTATAATATCTGGGTCATAATGGGTCTCGACATTAGACTTGAAGAGCAGCTATTGGCAAGTTGGTATACATCCTAAAGATAGTGAGAAAACAGCTTTAATTAATGGAAACAGACTTTGGTAGTTTATAGTGATGCCATTTGGACTTTACAACGCACCTGTAGCGTTTGAACAACTAATGGAGTCGGTGCTCAAAAGTTTGTCTTGGGAGGTCTGCCTGGTTTACTTGGACGACATCATCGTTTTTGGAAACACTTTTGAAAAACATTTGAGAAATCTTCGTCAAGTGTTTGAAAAACTTAGGGCATCAAAGCTAAAATTGGGACCGACTAAGTGTAAACTGTTCCAGCAAGAAGTTCATTACCTTGGTCATGTCATCACTACATTAGAGATTAAGACTGATCCTAGTAAGATAGCAGACTGGCCTCCACCACAAGATGTTCATCAATTTCATAGTTTATTGGTCTTTTCACCTGCTGTAGAGGATTTGTCAACAGTTTCTCCAACATCGCAAGGATCATTACATCGTCTGACTAGAAGATGGTCAGGGGTTCATGTGGATCACCGAATGTGACATAGCCTTCAACAGTTGAAGCAAGCTCTTTCCACAGCACCAGTGTTAGCATATCCACAAAGTGGAAAACAGTTCATAATAGATACTGATGCAAGTAACACAGGAGTTGGTGCTATACTATCACAACAACAAGACGGACAAGAAAAAGTTATTGCATATTTTAGCAAAACTCTGTCCAAACCGAACCAGACGAAATTATTGTGTCACACGAAAAGAACTGCTAGCAATATTAAAAGCAATAAAACATTTTCATCATTATCTCTATGGCCAGGAATTTCTTATACGTACTGATCATGCTCCACTCAGGTGGTTACTGAACCTTAAAAACCCTGAAGGACAAATTGCTAGGTGGATACAGCAGTTACAAGAGTACAATTTCTCCATCGAGCATCGAAGTGGCAAAATGCATAGGAATGCAGATGCCCTTTCCAGACGTCCATGTATTGACAACTGTAAGCATTGCTATAATTCAGAGCTGAAATTTGGTTCTAAAGAGGTAATGCCCATAAGATAAATAACATCGACATAAGCAAACACTGATACTCCTAACATCTGGAGTCCAATAGAAATCAGAAAGGCCCAACTAGACGATAAAGATATAAGGCTAATAATGGATTTGATTGAAAAATCTGATATAAAACCTAATTGGGAGCAAATTTCGAGGTATAGTCCAACTACCAAAAGTTACTGGGCACAGTGGGACTCTTTAGAAGTGAAAGACGGTATATTATACAGAAGATGGGAGAATCCCACTGGACGGCTGATCCGTTGGCAGATAATCCTTCTTCACTCCCAAGTGGAACTAGTGATGAAAGATGTGCATGATAGTGCCACTGGAGGACACTTCGGTGTTAATAAGACATTAGCTAAAGCCAGGGAACGATTTCATCGGTTGAAAAGTAGGGCAGACGTTGAAAGATGGTGTAGACAATGTGAGGCCTGTGCAGCAAAAAAGGCCCTAAGACTAGGAGTCGGGGTAAGCTGCAGACTTATAACGTTGGTGCCCCTTTTGAGAGAATAGCCATTGATGTAATGTGTCCGTTTCCTAGGACTGATGATGGAAATCGCTATTTATTAGTGGTAATGGATTATTTCATGAAGTGGCCAGAAGTCTATCCCATTCAAGACTAAGAAGCAACAACAGTTGCAGAAAAGATAGTAAATAACTTAATCAGTAGGTATGGATTACCTTTGCAACTCCACTCTGACCAAGGACGCAATTTTGAATCCAATGTGTTTAAAGGCATCTGCCGACTATTAGGCATTCCAAAAACCAGAACAACTCCTCTACACCCTGTCGGATGGTATGGTTGAGAGATTTAATAGGACAATTACACAACATCTAGCATTGTTTGTTGACGACTATCAACATGACTGGGATCACCATATACTACTGCTTTTGTTGGCATATAGAACAGTAGTGCACGAGACAACTGGACAGACACCTTCCATGATGCTCTTTAGAAGAGAGTTACGTCTTCCTTGTGACCTTTTATATGGTCGGTCTGAAGCAATGCTTGTATCCACTCCACAATGCATACAAGGATTACAACAACGACTAGAAGAAATCCATCACTTCGTCAAACATAACATCAGCTTAGCAAGCGAGAGAACCAAAACGTGATACGACAGTAAAACTAATGGAACTGTATTCAATCAAGGAGATCTTGTCTGGCTGTACAATCCACGTAGAAAGAAGAGATTTTCTCAAAAACTTCAGAAACCTTGGGAAGGTCCGTATACAGTAGTTAACAGGATTAATGACATGGTATCGCATTCGTCGATGTACAACTACAAAGTGCAAGCTGGTTCACGTGGATCGTTTGGCCCCGTTTCATCGAAGACCTGAAGAAGCTTCAGAATCCAGAATTGTTCGGGACGAAAAAGATCTAAGCAGGGGGCTGTGTTACGACAGATGAACGTGCTACAGTGAATTTACAATAAACGTGTCATGAACACTTGCGTATGCGAATGAGAATTACGTAACCAATAAATTGGATCACAGAACCTATCTGAAAAATAAGAGAGATAGAATGGTTATGTTGGAGTTGTGAATATGTGAAAAGGGACATAGTTAGACTCAGTCTGTAGATGATAAGTGTATAAAAAGATGAAGCATTTTATATGGTGAGTGCACGGGAAGTTAATTAGTTTTATTATTGTAAATCCTACTAATGAATTAAGAAAGAAAAGTAGAATGGTTTACGCCTGAAGTGAAAGATATAAAAGGGACATTGACATTACAAATGAAAAGGTAAACATTAATTGAATAGACCGAGCTAGTCTTAACTGTTCTTTTGTAAGAGATTATTACTTTATGTAAGATAGTATTTAGTTTGCATATAAATAATTTCATCATTCTTTTGTAATAAATTGCATTGTTTTGTAATTATCATTGTAAAATATTTACTTGAACCCACGCTTAGTGCTCATCCATTTTAATTCGTAACAATATATTTACGACGTCCATAACGGAATAATGAGATGTTTGGGAAAATTTATTACATTTACAAAATTAAAAAAAAAAAAATCCATGCCTGAATTTATTGTGAATTTACTGAGTTTTCGATACTCACGACATATCATTTATAATTTCAGATGTCAAAGAACAATTTTTTAGAACATATGATTTAATACTTAGATCCACACAAATTTATTTTTCTATGATAAATTTTAAAGTGTTGTATTAAATCAGTAAGAATTTAAATAATTTTATATCAGTTTGTATCTTATAAGTGTTTTATCTATTCTGCTTGAGTTTTCAAATATATGTTAGTAATAAATCTTGAACCAAAATCCCTTCAATTGCAAACTGAATATAGAGGCATTAAGGACCCGGTAACTATGGTATTGGCGAAAAGGAAATTTTGCTCGACCTAAACTGATCTTAAACCTAAAATATTAGCTGTCAGTTATAATCATAATTATTATGTATTGCATCATATCATATTCTGCTACATTATAAAAATCTGCTTGTCCATTAAAAATACACTATTGAAATACATATATAATGAAGCCGTGGTCAACCCCTATGCCGTTGTATGTCGGGCGGCTCTCCGTTTCTCCCGATCCTTGCTCCAGCTCTGGTGGTATTGCTGTTCTAAAGAACTCTTCGTACTATATATACAGGGTGAATCTGAAAAAGTGGGCAAAACTTTACGGGGTGGTAGAACGCAGCTATACGAGCAATATTCGTCTTAGAATGTATGGGCGGAACGCAAACGGCGAGCCGCTAGGTGGCGTTGGAAATGGTATAAAAGGGTCGGTCCTCGCACCCAACGGCATTTCTACCGTGGATTGCCGAGAGGATGGCTGGTTATATAACCACGAAATGGCGGATATGCACTTTGTGTACGGTGCGGCGGACGGGAATGCAAGTGAGGCACAGAGACGTTACCGCGACCGGTTTCCGATGAGATGCACTCCAGATCGGAAAACCTTCGAGCGTTTGCATCGGCGGCTGTGTGAAAGGGGATCCTTTGCTGCGGCCAAGCAAGACGCAGGGCTCTTTTGAGCAATTTCTTTGAGCATGTACCTCAATTACATTCCTGTTAATAAAATGTTTTCTGAAGTATCTCCTCTCCTTCTTGTGTTCATTCTTTAAATGTGACATGGAAAACTACCTTTTAACTTCTCACCGCTTGCGTTCTGACCATACATTCTATGACGAATATTGCTCGTATAGCTGCGTTCTACCACCCCGTAAAGTTTTGCCCACTTTTTCAGATTCACCCTGTATATCAGAACTTTTCCTAAAAGGAGTTTATCGTAAGCTTTCCAAACAGAGATTTAAGTGAGTGTAGAATACATCTCCAAATGAAGATGGGCATTGATAAAACTGAACGATTTAGATCGTAAATTTAAATTGGATTTAAAAAAAAGTTTCAAAAATTTAAGGCATTGAATAATGTGCTTGCTCTGTATATATGCAAACTCGTGGCTGCCTTAAAAAGCCCTGCTATATACACAAACTATATTCAGTAACGTGCTTAATCATTTGCTACTTCCTAATACTTTCTTGTTAATGTAATAAAAAAGGGCTGAAACAGATTGAGCTATTTTCAGTGAAACATCGTAAGCTTTGCGTTTCACGTTACATTTATGCACCATCATATTTGATTTTTAAATTATCAAATATAATAATAGCAACATTTTCCTATTTTAGAAGGTTTTTTCATCCTCATAACGACACTTCTCGAAGATCGTGAATTTTTGTAATTACATCAGCATTATTTCTTTTCAACATTGACATCTGACAACCCAAAATAAATTGATCAGTTAAAAAGTATTATAAAATTTTAATAAATTAAAAGTATTAATTGCAACTTTATTTATTCTTAATTACGAACTTTTCGTATAAAACAATTTTTCGAGTATGAACAAAACCGAAATGCAATGTCGTTTAAAGAGTGTAAAATTCTTCCTCTTCTCATTATCGTTTACTGGTAAGAAGGCAAAGCTAGGAGCCAGTGGATATTTAAAAAATAAAATAAATATCCCTTCAAGCAGCTGCTTGTCACATAGGTCTGATAGGAACCTGTCAGTTTAATAGAGAATAGACTACTAACACCATAGAGAAGATCTGTGAGGAAGGCGAGACATCAGCAGAAAAACAACACAAACATCCATGCTTTACCCAGGGCTTGAACCCAAGTCCCTTTGATCAGTAGTCAAGAGCGCCACTCGGCCACCCGGACAGCTAATGGATATTTACCAATTACTGGTTACTTTAAATTGTCAAAAAAAAGAACTTTTTTAATGCGACAATTGAATAAGCTGGTTTCTAACCTAAACAAGAAAGAGATAAATTTAAATGTGACAAATATTGTCTTTAAATGCAAAATTCTTAATTAGTACATTTCGTGCAGAAATAAAATCAAATTTTTTTATGAAACTCTCGTGAGTTTTAATTAATTTTAAATCTTTAACAAAATGCACACATAGAATAAAATTATTAAACGACATCCTGAAAACACAATGGTTAATTGAGTATTATATGAACTATTAGTAAAACCTATTTGTTTTTGGAGTGTAGCCCGAGATCCCATGGCCATGAGTGTAGCCATAGCCTTATGCAGCCATGTTCCTTATTGTGTGCTCTAAGCCGCACACAGTAAGGAAGATTCACTACACTGAACAGAGCTCACAATGGTTCATTCATCACCACTAACAAACATCCACTGCACAACAGTTACGAAGATTCTCGAAGTAACAATTTGACTAAGCAACGATAACAAGAGATCATAATTTACTTTGGTTGTCCCTGCTTCTCTCATATTAACCAGTACATGCTTCGATTTCCCCTAAGTAACCGAATTCTCCTTCCCAGTTCCGTATAGCTTGCTGACTAATATAGCGACTTGACTAGAGAGGGAGAAAAGTCCTAAATCTGGTAACTCTGAGACACAAGTAAGTTATGCTGTTGCAGCTGCAGGGTTTGGGATGAGGGAAACGGTCGTATATGCCAGCACTGGGAATGAGTTAGGATCAGAGAAATAGTTGCTTCTAGGGATACCGTTGCCTTATACAAACATAAACCTACTTCTCATTCTCCTTATTGTTTAGATTTTTGAAAAACTAAATGCTTTATCAATTATATATTTTTTGCGTAATGTTCATTTTTCATAAAACAAATTTCGAATGATATAAATAAGCACAAATAATAAATGAACACTGATGAAGCATTTTATGATAATTGGAGTATTTAATGTTCAAAATAACTAACTCCTTTGAAATTTTACTATTTTTTACTATAAATTTTCATTCTTTGAAATTCTAATGTCATGAACATGACACTTCAGAACGGTGCTTATATTTTGTAAACGTAGTACTGGACACTTATTTCTTAGCGTTTTCCTAGTGTTACGAGAATTGAGATGATTTCTATATTTCTCTTTCTAAGGTAAACGGTGCACTAGAGAAAAAGACAAACGCAGGAACACAGAATCTGGGCAACGAAAAAATAAAAGCACCAAAATCAATATTGACCAATGACTGTACTGGCAGTGCTCTGAGGAAGCTGAGATGATCGTGAGCTTCAAAATAAAAATGAAATAGATAGATGCATGGGGAAATAGTGTCTCATCTGAGATTAAAAGTTTGTCTGAGATTAAAAGTTTGAAGCTTAAATATGTGTTCAATTCTAAAAGTATAATTGTAATTGTTCCAAAATGGGATTTCGTTCGACTCCGACCATTCCTTTTTCGAGAATTATTTGAAGGAGCAATAATATATCTAACGTAAACGACAGAATAACCTGTGAGTTTCTGCTAGTTTCTCATAAAACCTACAAACACTTATACAAAAAGTAATTTGCTTTGTAGTTAAGTACACTAACCACTATACTAGTCAGGTGTTTTAGAATAATGGCTAAAAAGTGGTAATCAGTCAACTACGAAGTCAGAAGCTGAAAACTGACAAATTCGTTATTAGCACAGATTAGAAAGCATACATATAATATGCACATGCATAATATATTTGTATACGTCAGGGATATAAAAAAATATATCTATCAATGCTGAAAAGAAAGTAACAAATAGAATACGAGTTATGAAAAATTCGATATTTAAAGCAGTCAATCAAAGTCAACGTTTTAATATACAGGCTGCAATGTAGAATTTTATTTAGTTTTCAATTTATAGAATATACTTCACTTTTGGAAGTACTGTTCACATCCATTAACATCACACATTTTGCAATATGTGGAATAGATGGAGCATATCTTTTTTTCTCTCATATGATGTATTTGAGCCTTACTGACAATCTCCTTACCTTTCGGATGACCTAAAGGCGAGGGTGTACTTAATTTTGTCTACCGAGTCACGTACCTGTTGTTCGCGAATGTAAGGAAAAGTTTGTACATTAAGCACCCCAAATATCCGAGAAAGGGAATTTTTGACATTTAATTTTAAAATATATTACTAATGCAGACTCAGTCCTTTATTAAAGGTTTCCTTGTCTTCATTCGGAAAACACACTTCATGACACTTTCTTTGCTACAGAGTATTTTTTATTAAAATATTATGCATCCCAATCTTAAGCTCAGTAATAGAAAACATAATTCAAACTTTTTTTTTTTCTTTCTAATACAATATTGTAATAAAAGTTACATCCCTGCATGGGAAAAAAATATCTAGCCACCTCTTCTGACTGTAACAGACAATCATAGTCTCTGCTCTTCAGTCAAAATTATTGACTGATGCTTCTGAATACATCCTATTGGCTGTCTGCGGTATTGGCTGGTTATCGCGGTTATAAAATGCGGAAAAAGTTCCGGTAGAGAAAGAGACTGTCGTGTTTCAACATTTTATTAATGGCTAACAGCGCCCTGCGGACTTTGCTCAACTCCCTAAAGCGCAGAATGATAGGAAAGAGGGTCTTTGGGTATCACTTTAAATCTTTCTTTAATTACTCACGGTTCCTGACAGCACTACAATTGATCTGTGTCGAGCGAGAGAGAAAGACAAAGATGAGGACGGAGAGAGATCTCTGTGCTGCTAGAATGGACACGATCGGAGCAGCACAGGAGCTTCTAGATCGATTGAACCACTGGTGAAATGTAGAGACATCTAGGGAGAGGGGGAGCAAATTAAGCCTCTTGTTTCAGCCACCAGTAATCAAGCTGGTTTCGCTGCTTTAATTTCGTAAAATAGATTCTTTTGCTGTAGCCAAAAGAAAGAAGGATTAATCACAATTGTCGGCAATCCAGTTGGCAGGGGAAGCTGCATGGGCAATCGGTATACTTCACAGAGGGTTGGGGATGCAACCACGTGGCTGCCACTCGAAGTCCATGCATGGGTTTTAAAGATGCGGATGCAGATGAAGAGTTGGAGATCAGAGAGCACCCAAGTGGGTGATGCTGAATACTGTCGGCATTTATTGAAATGGAAAGCTGGACATAATCACGAAGAATTTGTCATAATTACTGTAAGCCTTCAGGATGCTTTGGTATTGATGATGATGCACTGCAGCTATAGAGAGTATATTAGTATGTGGCAGTTTATTCAGCATGATAAAACGCATAGTTTCTTTTTATGTGCATGTATGTGTGCCTTGCCAAAATGATTATCCTAAGAGCAGAATGGTGGTAGCTTTTCCCAGACCACTTAAAGCAAATTATATAAAATGCACAAAAGAGTTCACTAAGTGAGGAAAATAAATTAGAAAGAGAATATTAAATATAGGACCATATCATCTGTGACTTAAGCTATTTGCTGATAGATTTTATTTAGTAAAAAAAAAGTCCCCATAAACTAACAAATTTGCTTAGCTCATCTATTAGCTGCAGAATTCCCTGATCGCAATTATCTATAAAAGTTCCCCTTCAAGAAAAATGCATTACCTTATGATTTCAGCACCAAACTCAATCAAATTATTTTTCCCCAAAATACCTTATTTTATTACAACATGCAATTTTATACTCTGTAGAAAACGTAGTTGCTCCTAACTTTGATGCCTAGTAACATTAGGATCGTGCTACATGTCGGATTTGTTTGCATATATATTTTGCACATATATTTTTTAATGTAATGACTTAAGTAGATACCAAAACTAGGCATTTGTTTAAATGTGCAGGGTGTCCGAAAAACAATGGTGAGGTTTCGAAAACCAATATGTAAGAAAATAATATACATATTCAAGAAAATGATATTTTAATTGAAAAATTTCCTCAATAGTTTGAACATAAGTGCACCAGTTGTGGCCCTGTAAATGTCCAATTTTGCCATATATGCTGCAGCATATTTAGTTACTTGCTCAGTTTCTTCTCTTATCATGGTTTCCGATTAATTCAGGTCTCGAATTTTGTTCATGTAAACATAATGCTTTGCAAATCGCCACAAGAAAAAAGTTAAACGGTGTCAATCAGAGCTCCTTGGTGGCTATAGAGCTGGACAACCCCTGCCAATCCATCTGTCAAGAAATGCGCAAGAAGTGGAATAACGATTGAACCTGTGGAACGGGTGCAAATGTGAAAATTCACTAATTATGTTGAAAGCTACTTGAGGTACGCTTTCAATTAAAATGTTATCTTCTTGAATATGTATATTATTTCCTTACCTATTGGTTCTCGAAACCCAAAAATTATTTTTCGGACACCAAAGACAATTTATAGTTTCCGTTTAAAAATTAAAGTTTTCCTCGTAAAAATAAGAAGCAACGAAAAAAAACTGTCTTGGATCTACATATGACTCCCATCCCTTCGAAAATTCCAATAACCATAATCGGGAGAACCTCAAAAGTTTTTGTATACTGTAAAACATTATCTGAAATAAAAATTATCTATCTATAGTATACATAAACAGATTGCATTCATTTTTATGGAAATTATTTTAAAGATCATTAAAACGGAGAGAAGAATTTAATATTGAAATAGCCATCGGACCCACCCCTTTATGTTTCTTTTAGATGTGGGCCTATACATCATTGCTCAGAAATCGACCGTGAAATGAAACTGTGTAAACCGTAAGCATGCGTAGATAATTTTTAAGTGATAGTTATTGCGATGCCTTGCTTGACAACGAAACAAGTTAACTGCAAAGTTATCCAATTTAAGCAATACTATTTGTTATTCAATGTTACGACTCATTGTTTTTTGACAGAGGTCTAAACAAATTTAAGATTTTTGGATAACATTCATAATTGAGTTATTATTACGAAAACTAGCACAAATTTTGCTATTATTTTCGTCCAGGGAGATTTTATTATGTGTGATTTTCACAGAATAGGGAAAGTAAAAAGCTATTCCAAAAAGTATCCAAGTTTCTAAAGCAAGGGCAAGTCCGATTATAACATTAATGCATCGGCTAAAACTAATAAGAGTGTTTCAACGAAGTAGTATGTGGGATTTCTAAACCTCAATCAAGTAAATAACGACAAAAATAATATTCTCATATTTCTTCTTCTAAATCATCACATAAACTATGCATTAAGATGCTTTTTATACTGCATTCAGTTTAGTAGAATAGTCAGACCATAACCTGCCATTAATTACAAGTTCTATATTTCAGTGAAGTCTAGATTACTTAGTCAGCAGAGTTCCATATTTATAAATAAACTGATGCTTATTTATCAATCTGAATACGAATTGTATTGACACTTATAATTTAAACGTTAAAATCCCTACTGAGGTAGATAAACATTTCTTTCGCTTATCTTATTTTTGTCCTTTGTAGAAAAGTTACGCCGACAGGCTAAAAAACAGGTCTTCGACCATGTTTTAACATTAGGTTGTGCTCTTTGTATGGCCATTAGAAACACTGAATTACTTCAAAGCGAGGTTCATATCTTTTCCCCTTGCCAATGGCGAAATGAGTTTACTCCCCGTCGTGTCCCAAGTTCTAAGACATAACTATTTAAACTTTTTAAATGCCTCAACAAAGGACTCGTGCCTGTATAGCAAACAAAATCAGCGGCAATTGTACCACATAGCCTCTGTTCAGAAATAAATAATTACCTATCTCCACGTAAACCAAGGGTAGTAGTTTTAACAACCGATTTTTCTGAAGAATGGCAGAAACATATCACTATAGAGTGTGTCCCAGTGAAATGTACATCATAAAGTTTATTCATCTGTTTCCAAGCATGAGAAACATATATGTCTGAGTCACTTCTTGTGACATTTATCTTACAGTACCAAATTTTAAAATGCAAATCATCATCAGCAATTCATCGTCGACAATGATTCACAAAATATTGACGTATATTGAGGCATGTTGCTGATAGATTAGCAGTAAAGACAAGTTTCATCCCACGACATAGTTACTCCAGAATTGCTACCTTCTTAGTATACACAGTGTTCGTTAGAGCACTTGATATATAAAAATCTAATGGTGCTCTTTAGAGTATTTGTTATGTAGAAATCTAGTACTATTAAATCAGACGAACGCTGTCCTCTCCATCCAACTTCCTTTCCATACTGTTCGTCTTCAATGCCTAATGATCATCGAGAAACTCTTCCACATTGTTTTGATAATGCTGTAGCACACCAGCTTCATACATTATATTTTCATAATTTTCATCTTCAATATTTCATTCGTTTAGCGATATATTTACCTAATTAATTGTTGTGTTTAATGTAAATCCTAAGTGTATGTGCATATTTAGGGAGTTCTGTATTAGGAGAATGTTTTAATTTGTTGTTTTATTTCTCTTCTGTTATTTTAAATTACCTTTCAACATCCATGATCAACATTTCTTCATCCATGATCTTAATTTATATCTAGAACAAAGAACCCCGAGTCAACCAAAGTACAAGAACTTCTAAGAAATTTCTATATACCTATAAATAATATGAATATATTAGGTGTGGGGTATATATGAAATTCTATAACTTCAATATTGAAAACGTTAAATGTAATCACATTGTTTACTCTGAGGTAATGAGTATGAAAATCATTTCTGCATGAAATGGAAAAACAAAGTAAACGTCTGCTCTAGCACTTAATGAAGAAATAGTCAAGGGTTGGAAGTACCGAATGTAAATTACGAGTAATGGCCTAGCTCTTACAGCAAGAAATGAAAGTGAAGACAGAACACTTATCGCTAAATGCGACGATGCTGATTTCATAGCAATGTAAATGGCCCTCGTAATCACCATAAAAGCTGTTTTAGCCTTAATTACATTGTCTTTAGTGTTAATACCGAGCAAAACTGGGGCAATTCACACTTCTTTCGTGACATTTCAGGGTGCAATAGGTTTATATCACCAAAGGAAAATGCTACTGTATCATTTACATTATGTTAACGTAGCAATGCACAAAAACATCCGTAACAGCTAGTTGATTCCTCATGTTTACTTTACGTTGATGATGATTATGGTTGTTTAAATCACAGTTTCATGTGCATTGCGTTTGCAAAAGCATCTTTATTATATAATAAAAGTAAAACTCCCAGATATATATGTGTGTGTTTTCAGCTCCACTTGGCATATATTTCACAGAATTACTTAAAAATTCTCGAATAATAACTTAGATTCATAACTGAGTTATTATTCTGGAAAGTAACTCAGATTTTACTATTATTTGCTTCCAGGAACATTTTATTATGTGTGCTATGCACAGAATACGAAAAGTAAGAAGCTATTCCAAAAGTATTCAAGTTTCTAAAGCAAGGGCAAGTCCTATAGTGGTCTATAGACTATGCTTGAAGCATGTGTGATACAAAGTAGTATTATTGTTAATTGTATCAGTCCATAAATTCATAGTCATCATTGACTGTGTGGGTGGAGGTAGGGGATCGTAATTCAGAAATTTTGCCCCGAGTACGAGAATAGTCACTGTTAATAACACTGATCAACAACTAAAATGTTTCTGAAATGAAAGTAGTTAATCTTTACTACTTTTTGTGGTCCTGAGCACGAATATGGCACTTAAGATTGTTAATTGGTGGCTCTAGTTCTGAATATACGGGAAGATCCAATATGTAAGGTTTGCATTGTTTTTGGAAAATGGAGTTGAGCGATGATAGCGAACTATTGCTGGAAGGTGGTAACAAGAGATGTTCTAGGTCTTGTACACAAGCTCGAGGCGAAGAGGTTTCTCATTTAATCGAGGTAAGCCAATGACTGTGCTCTTTGTCATCAATATAGTATGTAAGAGATGAATATTTTCGGAAACGGTAACTGAGCGAGTGTTTTCATAGTCATTTTCATATTCAGCATCCCAAAAATTCACAAAAGGCAACACATTTTGTCTCCGAACAAAGGAACGAAGTCAACCTTTGTAATTGTAGAGAGAAAGAGAAAAATTAAGCAATACTCAAAATTAATCCTTAAACAGTGCTTAGCTATCAAAGTAAAAAAAAAAACTATCTTCTCACCAGTAAACTATCTATTCTTTGAATGTGCCTTCCGAAAAGTATCTTACCAAGTAATAATACTTTACTAATTAGAACTTGAAATAAACTGTAAGCTGTCACAGAACTTGAAATAAACTGTAAGCCGTCACAGTACTTGAAATAGACTGTAAGCTGTTACAGAATTTGAAATAATCTGTAAGGTGTCACAGAACATGAAATAAACTGTTATCTGTCTCAGAACTTGAAATAAACTGTTAGCTCTCACAGGAAGCGAAATAAACTGTATGATGTCACAGAAATAAAATTATTTACAACATGGAGGAAGATTACAAACCGATTACTTTAATAAACATATGCTGTATCCCCATTCAGTCGCAAAGCCGGTCAAAGTTTTAATCATTTTCTGCTAGAAATTTAAATTTTTAAACGCAACGCGAGTGGATGACACAGGAAAAACCCATGTACGAAATCTGGACTTAGTTAATCAAGTACCTATATGGGAAATTACATAGGTCGGAAATCTGTTAAAATAGATATAAAACTTATGAATAGATTTCTAGATTCAGAGAGAAACTCTAAAATTGTTATATTGAACTCTTAAATGCATGTGTAGGAAATTAAACTTATAAGAAACCCGATAATGTACACTAACTCTAAAATCATAAATAAAATCATTAATGATTTATGCCTGAAAAAACTGTCTTTTCAACTTTTCAACACAGCTTTAATACTTTGGAAGTTTATATATTTATTTATAATTAGAGATATATATATAATCAATATTTGGATTGGGGTGTCTCAGTCGATAGCGTGCCAAGTCGTAATCTGCAATTCCCAGATTCTCACTTGTGCCAGCTTTGAGATTTATCCCCCCTACCCCTTGACCTGCCCTCGGTCAGAAAGGGAACACCGGTGGTAGGAAAGGGCAACGTCCGTCAGATGGGACGTAAATAGTCGTCTCATGTGAAGGAAAGCCAAACCCTGTGCACCCTAAAATGGATGGCCTTGATGGCCTGTGCATTCACTGGATGGCCTTGACCGGAGGCCCGCAGTTATCAAATGGAATCCACTACTCTAACATTTTTCTGAGTCTTTGTAGTCCTTATGATCTGGCAATTTAGCTCATTGTGGGCAAAAGAGTGTTCTTCAGAGGCGAAAAAATTAACCCAACATATTCTATGTAAAAATAATATTTTATTTAATTATTATTATTTGTGTTTTCTTTTTATGATTTCTATTTCACTACATAGGTAATTTTTTTTCTTGTGTATATGCCTCGCAGTTACGTTATTTTTGTGATAAATTTATGTACGTGTTAGTGAATAATTTTATCAGTCCATAAATCCATAATCACTGGCTGCATGGGTGGGGATAAGAGTCATAATTCAAAATTTTTGTCCCGGTACGAGGATACGTAGTTCTGACTCTGTCATATAACATAACTCAAATATCAAACTTCTGAAAAAATGTTAATACAGAACATAGATGCGCAAAATATGAGTTTTCCCCTACCAATGATAGATTTAAACTGAATTTTTTTCCCTAATACTATTAAACGTGTTTGTAAATGCATTTTATTTGCATTAAATTTTGTGATTTTAAGTTGTTTCTATTCGTTTTTTAGACTGAGGTACATACTGTAATTCATTTGAATCTAATATGCAGCATTTTCAGAAAAATGTTAATCAGCTAACGTAGTATGAGCACCACTCTTCTCCATATCAGAATAAATAATTTTAATAGACTTTTAAAGTAAAACTATTTGAAGATAGATTTATAATTCGCAACAGTACCACATAATAAAAATCTGATTGAATCAAAATCAAATTTTAAACAAAAACCTTAAGGAAGTGTCAAGTAGTAGGGTTTTCCTAAAGGTTATAAATCCCTCTATAATATGATACCCACTTTTGATTCTGCAATATTTAGTGTGCCGCCAATTATTTTAAATAATGTGGCGAAGATTTAAAAAAAAAAAAAAATAAATAAATACGTATGTCGAAATTCACATTTTTACGCAATTTAAATGCAATACTCAATAATATTTCAGGAAATACATTCTCCGAAGTCTGCACCAAAAGCAATCAATATCCATATGTCTCAGGCAGTTCTCGAATGGTTCTGCTCTGCGTTACAAGTTATGAAGCCTTCCCCCTGCAGCATTTATATTATGTAATCAATACTCGTACGTAAAGGCCCGAAAACTTTCAAAAAAGCAAGTAAAGTTATGACCTCGAAAGGTAAATCTCTTACTAAGAAACCAATATGTATATACTTAAAAATGAATAGCTCTATTTTTACCTTGTATATTACACTTCCACCCTCTTCGAAATTTATTCTTGGCCCTGTACTGCTCGTTAGTCATGTCTCTACTGACCACATTGGTTAATACAACACACAACAATGAACCTTCTACTGCAAGCACACTCAAACCGCGATGATAAAGTCTAGCAATATGTTTTTTTTGCAAATTCCCCAAATATCGATTAAAAGTGACTGCCTCGTACGTCAGAGTGACGGAATAGAGCGCGATGCTCATCGCTAACAGTTCTCTACAAAAGTCGCCAACTTGTCTCATCCATCATGAGGCGTTTCAGATGAAAACTTTATTTCAATCGAGCGCGACAACATGCCGTGCAGAATGAATGCTGTAATTAGCCATCCTGGTGATTGTTCAGGACATTAATTATCTTCTGTAGGTTGCACTAGCCTTTCTGTTGACATAGAAGCCAAGATGTTGTTTATTATGCTATAAATCTCTCTTCATCAGTGACAGCTATGTTGCGTGCATTGCAGGAAGGACGAGAAACACAGAAATTCGGAACACAAAAATTCTTCGAATTCTGGAGATAACAGTTAAGTATATATTAAAATAAGCTTCGTAATCTCTACAATAAATACATCAGATCTGCATTTCCCATAAGGCACTTTAGACACTTACCTAGGGGCGCAGCCATATTGCTAGAAAATGCCAAAAAAATGACTGTACAGAAATGAGCACTAACTACTCCTTCTTATGTCAAGGGGCGAGTGAGGTGTAAATCCAGTCATGGACAATATAATAGCAGCACCTGCAAGCGAGATGAGTTTAACAAAGGATTTTGAGAGTATTTAAAAACGCTGAAGTGCTTTGAGACCATGACAATGTCAGGACAACAAAAACATTACGTGATTTCATCTTTTTTTCTGAGTATGGAAACTAATATTTTAGTAAGCACCATTTATTTGGGTCTCTGGATAGAAATATGCGAGAGCAAACTACCCTTATTTCAGTCTCAGAATGGAAAAAGGAAAATACTATTCCAGACTCAGAGCGAAATACGATCTTTTTTCTTGAATGTCAGAAACAGAAATGTGAGAGCAACTACCATCATTTGAATTTCAGAACAAAAATACAATTTCCGCAGTTTCCGAATGAAAATGCAATCTTTAACTTGAGTTTTATAATGAAAATATGACCTTTACCTGAGTCTCACAGCAAAAACACATCAGTAACAGCATTTACTTGAGTTTCAGATTGAAAAGACGACTCTTTTACCTGTTTGAAAATGGAAATCCAATTCTTTTATTCAGTTTCATTACGGAATACAGAACATTTTTTGCATGAGTCTCAAGACGGGAAAAGATTTACAGTGATCATATATCTGTCTCAAAATAGAAATACATTAATCCAGAAGTTTTGCTGAGAGTATCAAAAGGAAATACATAACAGTAATCATTATGTTAGATCTTCCTGAGAAAATGTGTTAAAACAATGTTTTGCCTAAGCCTGAAAAAATAAAAGCTAGCAGCAACCTTTTGTCTTGCCCTCAAAATCGAAACTTCATAACAACCTAAATTATGTTAAGTAAATTAAAAAAATCTTGAGAGACTGAACAAACAATGCGATTATATGAATAAAAGAAACATTCAAATATTTATGTAAAATGATCTAAGAAAAAAAACCTTTACAGCATTTGCTTTCTGTTGTTAAAATCAGGATATAAAAACAACCCAAAAACAAAGGATTGAGAAATTTAGTATAATACATAACAACTTTGAGAGTAAAATAGTAAATTCAAAATCAATTATTATTCTTAGAGTTCTTAATTACCCGTGACCCACACACACAAAAAAACATTCAGCAACCTAGACTTTTGGAACAGAAAACTTGAACATGAAATATTTCTTATCTACTGTATCCCCTTAACTCACTACAATAGTTTTTCTTTCAATAATTTTTTTTTCTTAAAATATGTCATCCCTTAATGTAGAGTTGCATCAATCAAACTGTATTTATTGAAGAAAATTGCAAAGCTGGTGCTTTTGTGAGGAAAATACAAAACGCACAGAATGGGGACCCTTATACACTGTTCTAACCAAACATTAGCGTCTTGTTATGTCAATGGGAATCGAAGTTCGAAGCTCTATAACTTCCGAAATAGGCATTTAACGAAAAAATGTGACTGTAGATATAGATTATAATCTAATCTGTTAAATCTACATTTTCAACAAAATTTGTTCAGTATTTAACTAAGATAGCTACTAAGATAGCAATTAGAATATTTAAAAATAAATCTTATTTTATTAAAAAAATATTTATTTTGAAATAATCATTACGCAAACTTCTAAATTATAAGTTTTATTAAATGGTTTGAAGTTACGTGATTTCATCCTTTTTTCTGAGTATGGAAACATATTTTAGTAAGCACCATTTATCTGGGTCTCGGGAAAGAAATTTGTGAGAGCAAACTACCCTTATTTCAGTCTCAGAATAGAAAAAGGAAAACACTATTCCAGACTCAGAACGAAATACGATCTTTTTTTCTTGAATGTCAGAAACGGAAATATGAGAGTTATTATTAAAATTATTATTTAAATACTTATTATTTAAATTTTAATTAATTTCTGAGGTAAAAATCTTTGACGCTTACTATTTTGAAATATTCTAGTGCCTTAATTCTATAACGCATTGTTAAACAAATATTGTTGAAAATCGAGATTTAAATAAATTTATAGATTAATAGGATTTAATAAGAATAAATAGAATTTATAGATTAGATTTATCGTCAGTCACATTTTTTTCCTAAATGCGTATTTCAGAAGTTATAGAGTGTGGAAGTTAGATTCCCATTGAATAATATGAAAATTCTATTAATATTTTTGTAGAGCAGTGAATTACTTCGTAAATGCTGTGATGTCCGGGTGATGTTCAGATCCTGCCCGACTGAGCCAGATGTGATGTCCTCCCTATTCGGTATCCTATCTGACTGTGACAGATGTGATGTCCTCGCTATCTGATCCCTTCAGACAGCTAGATGTGATGTCCTACTCTGTATTCAGAATGTGATGGGACTGGGCCAAATGTCATGGCCACCAGAGGACGATGAAATTATTACTCAATTATTACTTCACCCTCATTCAGTGAAAACACAGGTTCGCAGGTTTTTAGGCCCGTGGCACTGCACGCCTCTGAAGAGACTGGTGTTGAATGATGAATAAAAATAGTCCATCAATTTACTGCAAGAGAGTTAGATAGGGACGACACAGTTTTATTTACAGTTTATACACTCAAGTGCTGGGGATGAGCTCAACTCCGTGGGCCTTTGCTGCTGCAAACATTAATAATTAGGTGGAGAATCGCACAATCTGCAAGTTCTCACTTTACAGACCTCAAATTCGGCGAAAGCATAATCAACATTTGCCTACACTGTGGTTCAGTCTGAACGCACAAAACTATTATCAGATTCTCCAAGAATCTCGATTCCCTCTTGGAATCGCACCCTCCCCTCAAGGGTTACTTCCAGTAAGACGCAGCGTCCTTCTGATGTGTATCGAAACGACTCCCTCGTTCGAAAGCTCACCACAAACTGTTGTCTCAAATCTCCCACCTAGCCTCCTCGCTGCACTGGCACCCTAAGCTAGTCGTAAACGGTCATAAAAGACTTCTGGAGCAGTGATCTCATGCGCGCAGCACTTGGACCCGAGAACAACTACAGTGAGTCATCCCCAGCACAAACATTTCCAAGAACACATTCAATATATTAATTTATCTACAATAATAAATGTACAATAAAAATACATCAATAAATAAATAAACATAAAATTCGGGAGACATGACAAATACACCATCTACAAACTAAAAAGCATAAATAAAATAAAAATCCCTTTAGTTGCGTTATCGAATTTTATGTTATGGATCCCCTAACAACTGTTCTTTGAATATAGTTTGGAAATCATTGATCTAAATATTTTATTCTTACGCGAATGTTCCATATAGGGCAGAGAAAAATAAACATATCACCTCTAGCTTGTCTACATCCTTTCAGGACATATACACCATAACAACAATAAATTTAAGCACAGTAAAAATCTTTGACGCATTACTATTTTTTGTGTACACGACAATTATATGTCATGTTAAACATCTACCCTGTGCAAGTAGATGCACCAGCAACTATCACTGATAATATATGTATAGTTTTGTCAACTAACCTAGTATACTTTATGTAAATATAAGGTATCACTTAGATTGATTGTTAATGTTTGGATCAAATATAGTTGTAATATAAGCATTACAATGATATTTTGTAAGCATTCCTTATGTTTGAAAATAGGTAATTTTATACAATTTATTGTACAGTTATTATTGTGATTTAACTAAACATTTGTCTAAGCACAGTATCAGTTACCAGAACTAACGCACAAGGCATCGATCTGGAACAAGCATGCATTTATGAAATAGTAGTTTTATTGTGTTTTAGGATTTAGAAAAAGTCAATATTGCTTACATATTACCTTTTTTTCCTAAACACCTATAATCCCCCAATTAAAAATTACTTTCGTGTAGTATATATTGGAATTTCGCTTCCAAATGGTGAATTTTATTCTATTTAACAGTTGCTTTAGTTGAAAAAAATGACTCCTGTTAAAAAATGTTCATTGAATTTTACAGAAATTCAAGAATGACATTTCTGTCGGGTATCAAAGTGACGCAGGGTTATGGGGCGAGATTTCTTTACCGAGAACCTTCCCACTCCTTAAAAATTTCTTTTGGCAAAACATTAAGAGGATAAAAAATGGCACGAGGTTCGCGCACTTCTTTTCCAAGACTGGCTAGCAAAGGCCATCAGCAGCAAGTAATAAAAAAAAACTTCTAAAAACAACCTTTGTTCAGTCGAACCATTGAAAACATGGTAGCTATGCCACTGCTTCTGGGGTGAGGGTGGCTCAGTCGGTAGCGCGCCAGGCTCGTAATCTGAGATTTATCTCCCAAATTTCCCCGCCCTGCCCACGGTCAGTATGGGACACCGCTGGGCTTAAAAAGGCCGCCGTCCGTCGGATGGGACGTTAAGCCTTGGCCCCGTGTGTGAGAGAGCAATATCCTGTGCACGTTAAAGAACACGCTGGATGGCCTTGACGGGAGGCTACCATCTGTCTCCCAACAGCTGTTTCAGTGGATCCCCTCTCCCAACCTTCTCTGAGCCTTCGGGGTTCATGTGACCTGGCCATTTAGCCCATGGTGAGCAAAAAAGTGCCGCTCAGAGGTAAAACAGCCCAACCACTGCTTCTTACTTTAATAGTCTGTGTTAAGTATCAGTTCAATTAGGAAATTCTTTTTACTGCAACTGTAATGACACAAATTAACAGGTGACATGTTTTGCACATCATACATCCTTTTCTGGCCAATAAAAATACTCCGCAATATTATGAAAATTAATTAATAAAGAAAGAAACAGAAAACGGTTTAATATCGTAATGTTTTTTAACAATTATGCCTATCATATATTTCCACATTTTTATGCAATTATGTTTACGAATCAGACATACAACTGTAATCATAAATGAGGTAAAAAATTTGAATAATGTTTTAGTTTTAAAGGCCCATTGTCGCTGAAATGACTAAAGTATAATATACATCTGTAATGAGCATGTTTGATAGTAATTCTTATTAATTCGGAAATATTAATAAAACATAGCTAAATGAACAGAAATATAGTGATAACGTTAACCTATTCCTCATCACGCATTACACTATTTCTTTTGAACTTCCGCTAGAAGAAGGTAATCCTATAAATCCATTATCGCTGTAGGTAAGATCGAAGGGTTTAGAAATCCCACTGTGGAACTAACCAAAAGTCTAGAGCTGCAAATCCGTCATCGATTTAGTTAAAAGTTTTAGGGGTACAGATATCACTACAAGTTTCATCTTTGATAGTGTGGAAATCATTACTCTACAAACATCATTATTTAGACACCACGTTGCAGTACTATAAGTCATGCAGCCGACAGGGCCCAAAATGAAAAACAAGAATTCCGTCAAAAATAAAAATATATTAAAAACATAAGGCATGCTGTGTTCAGCGAGCAAACAAGATGTCCATCTAAATATTTAATTTTCCTACATCAAAAGTCTTTATATTTCTTGAATGTTCCATAAAACCATAGAAAGTTAGAAAACAACTACATATTGAAAACACAAAAGTTGATTGCATTAGGTAGCTCATTTGCTTACGCTATAACAAATATGTTCATCTCACTGTTCCGCTAAATTTGATCGTATTCTTTAAGTTTTCTTTTACTGGAATAAGCTTAAAAACGTTGCTCACAGTGTATATGTTTAAGAATGTGATTGATTGATCGCAACCTTCAATGTAGCAGCCAAAATGGCGTTTCATTTTGACAAAAAGAGTAACAAATATTTTCATGTCATTGATGCCTTTGTTGTGCACACCAGTAAGACGTTAATTGATTAAATCAAGATAAAGAACTGATACGAGTCGATAAGACAAAGTTGTTGTTTTGATTTAGCACTACTGGATACTCATAAATAGTTTACCGGCTTTTCGGAGCTTCCTGATAAAAATATAAAGCCTAGGAAATCATAATTCCCTTAGGAAAACTCTGATGGAAGCGCTATTCCACAAGGTGCGATAAAAATTTTAAGCGTAAAGTTTTACTGGTTATCTAGGATTTACATCATAAAGTTTCAAATAGATGTTCTTTATTTTAAATTATGAACTTGTACATATGGTATTGATAATCATTCCAAATTATTTATCATTGCATTATGCAATACTTTTATATTTTATTTGCTAGCTTCGTTTCATGATATAAATGCTGCATATAAATCTCTCCGAGTCAATGCCGATAGTGTGCTACTAAGCACTAATACACAAATTTAGAAGCAATAATAGATTTGGGGTTGTTAACTCTTATTATTCTATAATGTGAAAATATTTTAAATTTTAAAAACAGCTTTTGTCTATTATTCACTAAACATGTTATACTACTAATAATACTACAATAAACTATTAATTTAAATTAGTGGAATAATAAATGTTAATCTATACTAAAATAAAGTTTATAATTTATATTTTGATTTTATAATTATTGCAGAGAATATAATTATATAAATCTCTAAATACCACTAAATATTATATAATATTGTAATTAATTTTTAAATATTATTAGTAAAATATATATATATAGATATATAGAATGCCCTATTGTATATTTTAGGTAAATAAGGAATTGCAACTTGATTAAAGGTTTAAATCACATAAGCTTCATCATGCAATGCCTAAAACAGTCTATTCATGATCACAGGGAAATATTGATATTTTATTTTGTCTAATAACGTAATTCGGAGAAGTATTGTTTAACCACTTTTGATCAGTATTTTATGTAAGAAAATATTTTAGTTTGATTATGTTTGCTTGTATTCCTGAATACACTTTAGTAAATGGAATGATTAACAAGACCTTAATAATGAACACCATTTTGTAGCATGTACATTCAAGAGATCCATAACGAGATAATTCTTTCTTAAGATAGAATTATGTGCAGCATAAAATCTCATTCTTGTTGAAACTTGTTACTCTTTGATTAATCGAATTCAATGGCCGTATATGTTCTTATATATGAATATTGTATAATATGTGTTCAATAACGACTTGAGTTTGCTACAGTATATCTTGTCAGTTCCGATCAATTATTGGATCCCATCTTCAGCTGATGTTTTTCGCCTCAACTTTTTTACATCAACAGTTGTTGAACCCTTCCAATCAATGGCCTCTACGTCAAACCAACAGAAAATGATATACAGTTTTAATCTGTTTATTATGTAGATGGTCTAAATAATTTACAATGTTAGATGATTCTTAGTGTCAGGAAACTGCATAATTTTAAACAAATCTTTAGATGTATCTGAGGTGCAAATGGCAAACGAGAAAAAACATTTGAAATCTTTTGGTGCCGAGTGGTTAGCACGCTTGGCTACTGATCTAAGGGACCTGGGTTCGAGCCCCGGAATTAGGCATGGATGTGTGTGTCGTTTTTCTGCTGAGGTCCTGCCATCCTCTCAGATCTCCTACTGTGGCATATAAACTGACAGGCTCCTGTCAGACCTCTGTGGCAAGCAGCTGCTTGAGGGGGTATTTATTTATTTATTTTTTATTTATGAGATATTTATCACGATAGTTTTTTCAGGATAGTTGATTAGAAAGACAAGATTATCTTTTATTGCTAAAGCTAGTTAGTAAGATTGAGTTGTCAAGCGACTCCTGAACAGATCCCTATCACATCATAATGGAATAAATATCTAGCTCTAAATGATCCCAATACTCAGAGAAGTGTTGAGGAAAGCGATATGATGAACATCTGTTAGGCATAGATGGAACCTGAAATCAATATTATCCAGGATGTTGTTTAAACTAACTTGCGAGCTTGAACTGGTTGCATGACTCACGAATATAATTTTATTGTAATACAATGGGATAAAATACATAGCATTAGTTCGTGACTCCACAACTGTAGGCTTTAGCGGCATTTCTAAACTCATTAGTGTTTCCTTGCCACTCAAGGAGAGGACACTGCAAAGGGAGAATATCTCAACTGTAGTCCAGAATAATTGCGACACGAATCCATGAATTCCAGGTTAGAAGTCTAACATGCTACATACAAGCTATGCTGCCTGTGATTTCAATTTTTAAGTTCAGAATCAGTTTTATCTTAAAAAATCTCAACTGCATGTCCTCTTTCAAAATGTAGCATGATTTGTACAGAGTGACTCTCCTTAATAAACAGTACTTGGAAGACCTAGTTTTGCTCGGTAAACAAAATTTTATATTTTGCTATGCTATTTCCAAAGATTGTAATACTAAGTGAAAATCACCAAGACTAATAATGTAAGACGAATCTGAGACAGGCAGCTGCTCGATGATCTCAACGCTGATCTTACTGACGTCTTTGTTCAATGGGGCGAGTATAGCTCGGTCCTTCATCCCTTCATAGTTTTTATTGGCGAGGCAATTTCCGAAGACTTCATCGATGAGATTGCAATTAGAATGGATGGTCCATATTGGATTAGGTGGAATATCATCACATATTTTATTATTATTATTATTTTATTCTTCAAATACAATAAAGATCCGCCATGCCGGGGAAAAGGGGTACCCTCGGATGACTCCTAAATGAGTTTTCCCAAAGTCGAGACCTAGCTAAATTGCTTTCTCTCACCCGAAAACGGTAGATTCACCCAGTTTCATCAATATCCTTATGCTCGTTTTCAAGATAAAAGTTACAGACGGACGGATGCCCACCCACACACACACACACACAAGGATTGCTCACTTTAGAGTATAGGATTAAGTGTTCGCCTCCAAAAAAAAAAAACAGGGACAGTGATGGGTTTGGAAAGATCTACATCCATCGAACTATCCATGACCTAGTGCGCAGGAAAATCATCCCTTATTGATATTACTATATGTACTTTGACTATAGGATACCATTTGTTTCGTAATAGCAATCCACTCGATTCTCTTTTCTCCAGCTTTTCTCTGAGCTCTTGTGACTTGGCCATTTAACTCAATGAGTGCAAAATTTTCTCTCTGAGATCAAACCATAATGCCGCTGAAAATTCACAAGTCTTATTCATTTCCGTACGTCATCTCTTTGTGAGTGGTCAAAATGGGAATACGAGTCAGCGAACGAGACTTAGCAATGACAGTTGAATCTCTCTAAATATATCTTCACCCTGCCTACTGACCAAGGAGAAGAAATCATCCACAATTAGAGGCAATTGAATTCGGTGAAGCAGAAAGGAGCCAGTACCCATAGTAACTCTACAATCTACAATCAATGGAGTATGTCACTAAGTGTCGGAATTGTTGGTGAAGAAATTACAGCTCCACGACCTTGGGCAGAGCAACCGCCATCTAGACACGTCGTAAATGGAGAGATGGAAGATTTGACAGTCAATAGACGAGGTGGCGACAAACGTCTAATTACTAAAGGAGCTCGGAAACGGTGTCTACTTCCTTGGCTTGTCCTCGCAGTCTGAAGCCTTGTTATTAATGTCAACACTCAAACCACTATCAGCCACACATTTGCTTGATAACGTTTACTTTTATGTCAGCGACTACCTAGTGTTCGCGATTAAATATTGTTTGTATAACAGTACCGGGAAGAAATACTAGCTTCCGAAAGAATTTATATGAGCAAAGGATGTTAGTCACCTTTAGCTGGGAGCAACTTGCAACGGAGGCGAATGGAGAGACGTTTCACTTCAACCATGTTCCGTGACAATTTAAATTTAAAACAGTTTTCTAGTTCAATAAACCTATTGGAAATTCCATTCAGTAGAATTGCGATAAATTTTAATATGAAGATTTATTTTGTTGATGCTACGCAATTTTTGTTACGCTTCATTCCTTGATCAGTTTGCAAGTTCTTCGGTATTAAAAAATGAGTCCGAAGATTTCGCTTACCGCAATGGAGAACGAACTAATTTCTAGGTCAAAATTAAAGGAACTAATGCATGATGAAACTTAGATAAAATCTGATAATATTGTTACAAATTTTCATTAATGTTTATTAGACAAAACTGTATAGTGGATTCGAATTAACAAAACTGACAATAAATAAACTTATTTAATATGTAAAAAAGATTGATTTACAAGAAATACGAAAACTTGAATAAATCAACTAACACACAAATGAACTAACTATACTCGTGTCTAATTACTAAATGATTACCAACAAATGGAACATAGCTTTTGAAATTTCCTTTACCCGGCATTCTATTTAACTAGTTATAAGGCGAAACATCTTCACTGAGGCCAGTAGCGTATTTTGAAAATATGTTTGGATGGGGGGGGGGGGGGGGGTGATTTCATTATTTTCAAAAGATTAAAAACAGGTAATCAATAGGTAAATATTAAAAAAAAACTAATGAATAAATAAAACCCAGTGATACATTCTTCATTAATTCATAATATTAGTTAAATTTTCAAAAGCATAAAAATGGAAAATAATTTTTAAATTTATACATTTGGGAGGTGGGGGTTGTAACCCTTCAAACTTTCCCCTTTAAAGCACTACTTATTGAGGATTAGCACTTCATGAAATGTTCGATAACAGAGTTAAATAAGCCAATTCTTACTAAATAATTTTTTTACAATTCACGAAAACAATACTTTGACTGGAAACAATATATCCTTCAACACACATATGAAGGTTTAAAAACTTGAGCACCATACTAATAAAACCTGACTTCTACCATGTCCCACTGAGGTAAAAAAACAACTAGTATTTCAATAACAACACTCTATTTGTCGATGATTATTTGTGCACAACCAACTCAGCTCACACTTTAAACTCTTATCTCCTACCGATATCACGTGTTCTTCACGCAAGTAGAGCACCTCGCTATCTGATATACACATTTTAAACACGTACTAACTTAGAACAATTACATTTTCAGCAGTAATTGTTGTAAGTTAGTACGTGCTTTCAATATATATATATAGTTTTTATTTGCATATTGTTGACTATATGTTATAAATATACTTATAGAGAAACAATGGAATTTGAGGAATTTTAGAATGATTCCTAATTACTCGCATTTTAAAATAAAGGAATCTTGAATGATCAGGTATAAGATTGGATATGATTAATTGTACAGTCCCAATGCAAATATTATTTAGTTTCAATTGCAATTTTAAATTGGGACTTCAAAATTAGGACTTCAGAATTCCCTTGTTTATAAATGGCAAAAACATCTTGTCTGTAATTATGATTAAGCTGGTTTTTTCAAATGTGTTCATGGAACTAGTTTTTGAAACTGTAGACTAGTATTTTCAAAATTGTGGTCCGTGGCTGTTCACCAGATGATTCGTAGGTGGTTTCAGGGGAAAGCAAACGAAGAAATGTTATCAGATACATATCAAATTTAAAATATAAGATCAACTCTGATAGTCAGAAATCCATACAAAGAAAATATATGTGCATGCTCTCCAGTTAGGTTCTTAATAATCGCAGGACATTGGAGACATCTCTGTCTGTGTTTAAACTATCATTGTTGGCTATTGTAGCGGGTGTTCAGAATGTTCCTCAGCTGCCTGCTTTCAAGGTTATGCTTGCCCTATAAGCTGTACTCTGTTCAACTTAAGTTAAGCCCTAACATAATAAACCGTAGGGAACAAGCAAGCTTTTACGTATCAATGCTCACAGAAGTAACTGATATTGAATACATTTTGAGGTCTCATTTTAAGCATGTCAAACATGTGGATATAAAACGCACTTTACGAGCAAGGGATGAACAATGCTTCTATGATGTAGACTGATGATATGATTGAACAAATGCTTCTATGATATAACAGTGGAATGCGTGTGTGCCGACAGCCCATGTAGTGATCGGCGGTTGCGAAATTTTGAGATACATTGTTACAGAGATTAACATGCTAAAGTGTGTTTTTTGGCTTTTCCAGTGTTTATGAAATATAAAAGTCTACTTATCATTATCTCAGAAACAACAGAACGTCAAAGCTAACTTACAGACAGAATATTGATTCGTTTTGCTTCCGAGATCATTTCTCGATGCATACAAGAAAATAACGATTCAATATCTGTTAGAGTTTTAATACTTTCCTCATTGCTTATAAACATTGATGCACATAATTTAAGAAGATAATAGATTAAAATGAAAGTTAATTCAGTACCTCGAAGCGTTTGGTGGATAGCGATTATGTATTTTTTCATGTATAGAAAAGGGAATAAGTTTGTTAATAAATTGGAAAGGGGTAAACACTTTTTTTGTCGTTATTAAGAAATACAAAATGAATTGAAATATTTTTAGAAAATAAATGTTTGTTTTAAAAAAATGGATCTTTATATTCTTTAAGTATTATTTCGCACATTAACTCATAGTTTATATTTTCCAAAACAAAATATAGTTTACAAAATGTAAAATGATTTTAAAATTTCAATTTTTAAGATATTCGAAAGTTTAGATAAATATTTTCTAGGAATACTGAAAGATAATTTCAATATATTGAATGTTAATAACTTAATTTTGATACACTAAATATTTATTGAGCCAAATAATTTTACTGCGTAAATTTTGAAGAAAAACCTTAAGACAGAAACTTTTATTCATTCAAATTAGAATGTTACTAATTCAGAATAATGAGAAAATCTGTGATTCATGGAATATTTTCAAAGGAATTAAATTCTTTCAAAGATTAAAAACTAAGATATATAAACCAAATAAGGAAAGTTAGTGAAAAAATTATAATATACAATAGGCATGTACTTAATAGCATATCATGAAAACAGAAATACTTTGACAGACAAAAAATTAATATTTCGATTCATATTTGCAGGAATTCATGAAACTCCGTCAGAAGCAATTTTTATTGTCAGCTAACCATGTCCAACTCATTGCGAATTCGGAATGAATGAGTTTTCGCTGATCATTGAAACGTTCATGGCTAAGAATGAAAAGAAAAACGAATTGCTTTCTGATAAGCGCTAAATACATTTATTTTTAAATAATCTAATACGAGACAAAAAAAAACAACAACGTGGAACAATTTTCTAACAAGTGTTGATGCTTTTGTCGTTAAATCTATGGCATTTGTCCAATGTAATCTAGAGATTACATTGGACTAATGAAATTACATGGACTTCTAAAAAAGAAAAGCCCCGAATAAAATAAGGAGAAAAATGCAAGTGTTTTTAAAACTTATATCGGTACCTCTGTTTTAATTCACTATTATAACTTCATTGTGTGTTTTTGGTGGAAAAAATTATAATTTTGTTCTAGAAAATTGATTTTTTTATTGCTGGGCATAATAAAACTAGAGGAGCACAATAATAAGAAAATGAATTAAATATGGCTGAAATTTTTGCAACAGCGTAAAAAAAGATGGAAACATTTTGATAAAATTCAGTGAAAAGCAAATATTTTCTTTGGGTTGCTTTTTAAGTTATAAATTTTATAATAGTTTCAAAACGGAAAAAAGCAGAACACAGCAAATGTTTGAATAGAGAGATATTCTGCATTTTATTTGTTTCAAAATAGTTTTGCGAGCTTTGGCCAGGTGCGTATTATTGAGAAAAGGAAACGGAAAGTAGGATGTGAACTGATGAAGAACAAGAGTAAAATGAATAGAATAGAAACAGGTCTAAGACAGTATCGAAAACAATTTTGATTTCTAAGAAAGTTTAGTTTAACAATCAAAGAAAAGTACTGCGTCAAAACTGTTTGAACAAGACAGAAACAAAATTTATTATTTCAAATCGTACTGAATATTTTTAGCCAAAAGAAGAAATGCATTCAGCAGTATAATAGTTATGAAGAGTTGTGATGCCCCATCGTTCACTTTTGCTTTATCTTAACCAGTTTTGTTTAATTTACGTTATATTTATCATTTTGGGGATTTTTTATTTCCTTTTCGGCATCACAGCACTCGTTTTCAAGTCTCTAGGAGTTGCGCATGCGTCGCAACTCCGATCTTCCGACTGTACCGATAAAGCGCGTGCAAAAGACACGCCCCCTCTTGCGTCATAGCTTGCGTTGTTCGTCATAGTATGCAAATGTCTTTCCCAGCATGCGCCGGCTCATTGTCAAAAACCAGTGGCCTGCGAGTCACTTGGGGGAGTAGAGAGAAAGAGTAGCACAAGTGAGTGCACGAGTACAAGGTGCGTAGCACCAAGCACAGTGCGTGTAGCACAGGAGTTATGTTTCTTCATTGATGTCTTGGTGAGTTGAATTATTTTGGAAATAAATTTGTTTTGTTATATTTAAAACATTTTGAGTCTGTACAGTTTTTTTCTCTTGAGCAACGCGAATTAAGGATTTTTTTATATTTCATATTGACAATCATTTTAATTCTTACTCATTAACGCTCGCTGGTATTTGAACCCTAACTCAACTTTTTATCAACTTATTCTATTTTTGGCAATTTGTTAATTATTGCCTGGCGCCCGTCTAAGCTATCTGGAGCATAAAACTTCAAGTATTTTGCATTTGTTTTGGAGCGTTACAGAGTTTCCGAGGAAGGTTTGAAAGGATGAAGCTTTACCACTTCTTCTTAAGTATAAGACATATTTTCTATTGCATGCTACTCGAATAATGATAGATGTACTATATAATCTCGTTGCAACAATGACTCTGTTGCAAAGATTTATGTTTCAAAACAGGACGGAATGAACGAAGTTTGAATGGTTGGTTTAAATGGTTCTTTTGTACATTGGCGAAGATCGTTAAAGGTAATGTGGACTAAAAATAAAACTTTAAGTTACCTACGCAGGGCCGGATCTGGAGGTAAGGGTGGGTAAGAGTAGTGGTCTTGTATATGGAGAGGTTGGCAAACGGCATTCATGGGCGCCATGTCTGCGCTCTGCGAGCGCGTCATTTAGGCTAGCAGATTGATTATCTAGCTTAGTCAAAACACAGATGAGCACGGAGCAACTTTTTAATAATATTTTGTTAGTTAAAAATCATGGAAATGTTTTCTTTCCGGAAGATTGCTTTCTGTTCTCAGTATTTTATAGTAATATTTATTGATTGTTAAGTTAATAAGAATTACTTAAGATAACAAAAAAAAACAAAAACTGTTCTTTCATACATTGTACCAATTTACATAACTTTTGAAGAAGGTAAAAAAAAAATGATCTTCGGCAGACCTGGAGCAATATCAACCCTTGGTCGAAGAACAAAAAATATACTTCTTTGAAACGAACTTTATGAAAGAAAACCAGCTTCTGTTGCTGTACCAAATACCCCGCCACAACCAGGGTTACTGGAAATTACTGTTGTCAAATCGCTAAGATAGTCAATCAAACTCTGGCAACCCTGTTCACAGCCCAGACTTCCTCCGGGCTCGGTGGCCTTGAAGTTTGGAATAATTGCTTATTTTTGGATACCCATAGCGACAAAACGACAAAAATGCGTCTTTAATAACGAGTTGAAATCAAAATATACATTTATCAAAGCAAGTACTAAGAATGACAATTGTGACGTAGAATGTGCAAAATGCAGAAGTGTATTTTCTATTGCAAACAGTGGAAAAACCGACATTGAAAACCATATACAAACAGTCAAACATAAACGGGCGGTGTCTGCAGCAATTGCAAGTACAAGTGTGACATCGTATTTTAAGAAAAAAACAATTTGAAGATGATGAAAAAACTAGCTGCAGCATTATGGGCATACCATACAGTAACGCATAATCACTCAGACAGATCAATGGATTGTACCTGCAAACTGATTAAAACATGTTTTAATGCCAAGTTTACATGTTCTAGAACAAAATGGGAGGCAATAGTTACGGATGCGCTGGTGCCTTATGCGAAACAGTTATTGGAAGAGGATTTAGATTCTGAAAATTTTATTTCTATTTATTCGGATGCATCAAACCACAAGGAAGTAAAGTTGGTTCCCATAATCATAAGGTTCCATTCCAGATCATACTGATCTGGAATACATGTCAAAATTTTGGAAATAAGAGATTTGCCAGGTGAAACATCTGACATAGTTACTGATTATATTTTGGAAGTGTTAAAAAAGCATCGTTTAGATACCAAATTTTTTGGATTGTGTGTTGACAACACCAATACTAACTTTGGAGGAATGCAAAGAAGTGGGAAAAACATTTTTACCAACCTCTACTGTCTGCAGGTTATCCTGAGATGTTATTCCTACTTCAATAATTGTAATCTCATTAAATACCTTAGCATGCACTACTATATCAGGCATATTATGTTGGACATGTGTGTCCATCCTGATAGGCAAATCAACCTTGATGCAATAATGAAAATAAATTTATTATATTTAATATTTTTTTTATAATTATTTTTTTAATATAATAAAATACTTTGAAAATACCTGTTTTCATGAACAAATATTTTATGTAGCTATGTAAATTATCTTATTGTTATCACGTTAATAAGCATTTTTAAATTAGCATTAGGTATACCTAATACCTATACCATAATAGTTTAGAATAGATTGACGGTGACAAGACCTTGCAAGTTGGTAGGCAAACACACGGTTCATGCAATTTAACATATTTTGACAAGAATATGGGAGCTTGAAATGACTTGTTTGTGGAGCAAGTGCGTCGGCATCGCAAACATACAAGTTAATGCATGCACAAAATCAAATCTATAAAAGCGATAGCTCTAGGAATGTTTTAATATTTTTATGTGCTTCGCCGTGATAAATAGTCGTGAGTGATAAGTGTTAGAAGTCATTATAAACATTATTTTTATAAATATCTATAAATCTGTTGAGAAGTTAATTTGTATTTGAAAATGTCTGAATCTACATCTAAAAAGAAATGCCGGCAGTACAGTATTGAGTATTTGAAATATGGATTTACATACTCTCCTACAAACCAATCATTACCTATGTGTTTAATTTGCCGAAAAGTTTTTCAAATGAAGATATGAAACCTTCTAGGCTACAAGAGCATTTAAATAAAATGCATGCTGATAAGAAGAACAAAGATTTATCTTATTTTCAAGAACTGGAAAAGCAATATTTAAAACAGCCAACTGTGTGAAACCTTTTTGCGTCGTCTTCTAAACAAGATGATGATGGACTACAAGCCTCATAAAACGTTTCATTGTTAATCGCAAAAGCAGGAAAACCACACACAATTGGCGAGGAATTAATTTTGCCGGCAGTCAAAGAGATATTAAAAATTGTTCTTCATCATAAGACACCATCAGATATCATCAAAAAAATTCCTCTCAGTAATAATTCAGTGCAAAGAAGAATAGATGAAATGGTAAAAGATGTTGAAATATCATTATGTGATTACTTAAAGACTTGCAAATTTTCCATTCAACTCGATGAATCAACTCTACCAAATAACGAAGCTTATAAAAAAAGAAAAAATTCACGAAGAGTTATTATTTGCTAAAAATTTTGAATCTGATACAAAGGGAGGATCTATTAATACCATGCAAAAGTTTTTTCAAGAGAAAGAAATTCCTATTTGCAATATTTTGTCTGCTGCTACTGATGGTGCTCCAGCAATGACAGGGCGTCATAAGGGTTTCATAGTGCATTTGAAACAAGCAGTACCAAATGTACTCGCTGTACATTGTATTATTCATCGTCAGCATTTGGTTGCAAAAACTTTAAATGAACGTCTGCATATGTCGCTCCATTACGTTATTAAAGCAATCAATAAGATTAGAAGCAATTCATTGAATGACCGATTATTTGGTAAGCTTTGTAATGAAAATGATGAAGATTACAATCGCTTGCTGCTGCACACAGAAGTACGTTGGCTCTCTAAAGGTGTTTGTCTGAATCGTTTTTTCAATCTATTTGACTCAGTACTGGACTTTCTTGAAGACAGAGACGAAAAATTGCGCGAAAACCTGATTACGTCAAAAAATGACATCGCTTATTTGACAGACTTGTTTAAAATATTTAATCAAGTTAATTTACAATTGCAAGGTGATGAGTTGAATTTAATTAAAACGAAAAAGGTCATATCTGCTTTGCGGGAAAACTTCTATTCAAACGAAATCTAGGTAGAGGTGAATACAACCACTTTCCCACATTATCAGCAGTCTCTGCAAAACTGGAAGATTTACTTACTTACTGCCAACACTTGGAAGTTTTATCGTGTTGATTTTACGGAGCGTTTCTAAGATATTTTAAACATGAATATACCGAGTTGGGTTTTAGATCCTTTCGCAAACACAGATACTGAAGAATCATCAAATTTGGAAGAGGAACTCTTGGAACTCACGACTAACGAATAACTCAAAGTAAAATTCAAACATGGATACCAAGAGTTCTGGCTTCAAAAATCAATACCAGTTCTCTACCCTGGATGTGGGCAATAGTACAGAAGTTTTTAATCGCATTTCCTTCGTCCTATATGGCTGAGCGTGGATTCAGTGCAGTAGCTAATTTACTGTCAAAGAAGAGGAACAGACTACACATCACTGAACGTGGCGATTGATGTTAACGAAATTGGAACCCGACATTAACAAATTGTTAACACTCCACCAGCCTCAACTATCTCATTAATTTTTTATTATTAATTTTGTGTTTATCTCATTATTTTTTATTTCTTATTGATTCTGTGTTTATTTTTTAAATTTTAATAAACAATTTTATTGTACATTATTGTTCCACGTTCAGTGATGGTTGTCGTTTTATTAATTTCTGCTTTATGATTTTTAATAGGTAAATAAACAGATAATTAGGTACAGATAATATGCAACAAGCAGACTCATGCCTTGGTGATGCTTTCCATCCTCCCTCCCTGTAAAGAGAAATTTAAAGTTATTTTTAAGTATCTCACCTTTACCTGTCCATCTGGTCTCTTGCAAGCCTGGGGCGTGGGTGGCTCAGTCGGTAGCGCGCCAGGCAAGTAATTTGTAGTTCCCAGGTTCAAGTCCCAGCTAGTTCGGTGTTAAAATTTATCTCCGCAAAATTTCCCCGCCCTGCCCACGGTCAGTAGGGGACACCGATGGGCTTGAAAAGGCCGCCATCCGTCAGATGGGACATTAAGCCGTGGCCCCGTGTGTGGGAGAGCCATACCCTGTGCACGTTAAAGATCACGCTGAATGGCCTTGACAGGAGGCTACCATCTGTCTCCCAACAGCTGTTCCAGTGGGTCCCCTCCCCCAACCTTATCTGAGCCTTTGGGGTCCATGTGACCTGGCCATTTAGCCCATGGTGTGCAAAAAAGTGCCGCTCTGAGGTAAAACAATCCAATCCAATCTTGCAAGCCTAGAATATCTAGGCTTGCAAGATTGGATTGGAATTCCTGCGTGAGGACATCAAGAGAATAATCTCTATGTAATGTTCTCACATTCCACGTTCCTGCAGAGAGAAAATGATTAGTAGGATTTTTAAAGAAATTAGGTTTATTGAGATTGGTAGGGCCATCAATATCAAACAGCCCCCTGATCGCAGGCATGGGCAAAGACCTGTTCCTCCTCTGCTAAAGGCTGAAGTCACCGATGCTGGTAGGAACTTCAGGCACCACCTTTTCAAGTGGACTTTTTCAAGAGCCATATTGCCTGCCTGAGACACATTACTACAGTTTAGGCTTGACAATGCCCAACTAGCTAAGTAAGGTTCAGGTACCTGCGATGGCCTCTGATTAGGATTATCCACCAGCTGATATAAGGTATCCCATGCCTCTGTTCACTTAGAGCTGGCAACCCAGAAGCAAACAGAAAACACAGTGGCAGATTCTCCCTCAACAGAGGCCCACAAGTGCAGAAAGTCCAGGATCAATAATCAAGCTCAAATCCATAAACAAGTCCAGTCTAGTAGGTGTAAATGGTCAGAACCTGTGAAATTGACCACTCTTCAGCAGGGTTGAAAAAAAAAAGAAAAAAGTGGCCATAGATGACCAGATCAGTAGGTCATACTGAACTAAACGCTGCCCTCCCCTTCCGTTCCCTTCCAAAAGAGAATATCTCTTTTGAAAGGTACTAACCGCCTGCACCACGAGAAGGCGAGGTCGGACATTAGGTGCTAGACCTGGCCGGTTCTGTGCATCATCACTAGGGATTGGTATACAGCTCTCCTTAGGCTGTGATTAGTTAATCTTATTATTCATAACTGCAATGAATAAACATTAAAACTATTAATTTATTGTATTGAACATTTTTATATAATTTTGAAAAATGTTGATTATTTTAAGTTTTTAAAACCTTTACATCTTTATAGATAAAGTATCAGATTGGAGTAAGGTGGTAATTGCATATGAACCTGTGTGGGCTATTGGAACAGGAAAGACAGCATCTCCTGAACAGGTAATATTTTTATTGACTTTTCCACCCAAAGAATAATTTAGCCTTGTAATTTTTTAAACATTTTTATAAATAATTTTATTTTACAATTCACATGTCATAATTAAAGCATATATTGGAAGAGGTAGCAACTCAAAAATGATATAAAACTGAAATGTAACAAATTAAATATAAAATGCAGAGTAAAATAATATAAAAAAATTCTAACATGTAATGTATGTACATGCAAATCAGACCATTATAAAAAAGAATGCCACATAGTATTAGTTCTGATTTGGTTACCAGTGTAATATTTCTAAAGTAGAATTTTAATAATGCTTCAGAGATTCTTTGT
Source organism: Ryuthela nishihirai (assembly GCA_038380435.1). Classification (NCBI taxonomy): domain Eukaryota; kingdom Metazoa; phylum Arthropoda; class Arachnida; order Araneae; family Heptathelidae; genus Ryuthela; species Ryuthela nishihirai. The sequence continues at coordinate 22,541,420 of JAWZYU010000016.1, forward strand.
CAGCTTTGAAGGTGGTAAACTGGAGATTGGAAGTAGGTAAGTTTTTTTTTTTCAATTCAACACAGTATAATTTCTAAACTCTGAAATAAGTTTTGAAATATTTGAACTCTTCAAGAATCTGCCTCAAGTCATTTGCGATATAGCACCTCTCAAGATGACTGTTATCTGGAGTTGTTGGCTTGATGAGCCAAATCTTCACCTACTAAAACTGTGATCTGACCTATAATAACAACGGGGGGGGGGGGAGTATTTTTGTCTTCATGAGAGTTTATTCTATGCAAGGAAACATTTGATTTGTTACCTCTCATTGTTGGTATAATTAATTCCAACTGAATTAATGTCAGCATTGAAATGAGATCTATCCTGTTTACAGATCAGTCCCATTTCACTTTATATGTTGATTCAAGATGAGTCCAGATATGTAGAGAAATGGGGACTGGCTACATGACCTGCAGTATAAAGCAAAGCATTTATGTAGTGTAGAAATTGTTTCAATCTGGTGAGTGTTATTCTTAGATGGATGTACATATCTCATAATATTCCAATATGTATTGTAAATGCTATCAAATGTAGAGCTGATCCCATGTTGGTGCAAATTATCTGGAGTTCTCCAAAAATAGAATACAGATTATCTGGAGTTCTCCAAAAATAGAATAGGCTGTGTAAAGCATATTTCATGTCACAATTTCATTTATTATTTCAATTGTTCTTTATGTAGTCCAGATCGAAATCCTGTTGAAAATGTTTTGGACACTGAGAAGATGCATTGTTTTTGGAACTAGTTAACATCTAAATGCATTTAACCACCTCCATGAACTTTAGGTTGTATGTTTAGCTCATTGATCACTACTCCCAACTTGTCTTTGTAATACAGTGTTTGAGAGGGTCATGTATTATTAAGTGTATTTCTTTTAATATTCTATGTTACTGAGCTTTTTGTTGCAAATATTTTGTGAGATTTAATGAAACCCTTTCAATTTGTTTTTCATTAGTCTTATGGTGATTGTTTATCCACTTTCACATTCATGCATACATGTCCAGTGGTTTAAATGAGTTCATATTTTTGTGGTTTACTTTAATTTTGATGACCAGTGTATAGTCAAAGTGTTTAATTCTAGAGAAAGATCGAGGGACTCTTGCTGCTCTCCCCTGAAAAGTTAAAAATGAAAATAAAATTAATAAAAGTAATAATTTCAATAGTTTTTCAATGTCTATCCTCTATTTTAATAGTTATATTTAATTTGAATGTAAAATGGAATAGATCAAGGCTGTTTATGAATGTTAATAACTTGCTTCCCCAGATTTCTTTCCTAAATTAGGATTTTTCTTTGCATAAGTGCTGGCAGGTAATACAAGCTCACAAATACATAAATGTAGCGTAGTACAGGAAAGTGTGAGCATTGAAATACATCTCTTAGGTAGAAAGCTAAAAAGTTGACAAATATTCCAACAGTATAAATTTATAGAATTCAGAAAGAAGATATTATTGCAAACAGAAAACAAACGAAAGTTGACCAAGATTAAAATTAAAAACAAATGCAATATGAACTTGAAAGTGTTTGCACTTTCAAGTTCATATTGCATTTGCTTTTAATTTTAACACATGTTAGTGTTCTTTATTTACAAATTTCATTGAACAATGGGTGCATAAAAATTCTTTGAAAGCAAATCTCGGAAAAATATTTAAAAAGTTCTTGATAAAAGACCGTAATAGTAAATAAAAAAGTCCAACAACAGCAGAAAAAAATGTGTAAATTGATGATTTTTGTATCCTATGAACTTTAATCAGAGTGTTTCACTTCACTAACTTAAATTGTTAAAATTGAAATGATATATTGGATGGAATCTTTTTATTTTAGGCACGAGAAGTTCATGAGCAGTTGTGCCAAAGGCTAAAGGACAATGTAGCTGATGATGTAGCAGCAAGCACAAGAATTATTTATGGAGGTCAGTAAAGAATGTTTTGCTTTTTGGAAAAAAAATTGTTTTGAAATATTTAAAGAAACTTTGTATATAATTATAAATTAATTTTTGATTACATATAAGTATTCATATAGTATTAGGAGAATTATTATTAAATCCATGAAAGGAAAAGCAGAAAAAAATTAGTTTCAGTTAATTTCAACTGAAATTTAACATATTCTAAAGTATCTAACACTTTTTTAAATTCATGTTTAGTAAATAACCTGCAGTACACAGTGTCTTGCTTTGAACCAAAGCTCATTATGTGTACTTTAATTCAAAGCAAGTACATGTGTACTCAATTTTTTTGACTAATATTTTTTAAAGTGTTATCTTTAAGTACAAGTAATTTTAATGTACTGGAGACAATCTTATTAAACACAGATACTGTTAAAAGTTGCTATTACACTACATCTTTTGCAAATATTACTGCTAGTGCATTTGCAGATAGCTATATCTAAGAAAACAATGACATTTTCATTGACTCTTGAGATGTTTTACCACTAAGCAGCACTTTTCCCCCTGCAAATCGATGATTCCCCATCTATGATCAAAAATGGCAACCTTTCAATATTGCTCAGAATAGATGTAAAATGGAAGACGCTCACACTAAACATTATTAATGAAATAATTGGTAGTCACTCACACTAACATTAATGAAATAATCAGTCAATAATAAATATGGCAGATTAGCTGAAAGGAGGAATTAGCTGTTGAGTAAAAATACTCGCATGTAACTGGAAGATGTGGGTTCAAATCCTACTCGTAGTAAAACACATTTTTTTTTCAACAAAATTATTTTTTGAATTATATGTCAGCAGGTAGTCTGTGTATTTACTACTAAGGTGATTAAAAGTGTAGGGAATTTGTCATTTACAAGTATTTTTTGTTTTTAATGCTTTATTTGATTTTGATGATTATAATTTTTTTCAAGACAACAGATTGTTTTTCATTTTGATTACTCATTTTTTGTTACATCATAAAAAAAGAGCATCACACACCTTCATAAAGTGTAAAAATTGGCTGTTTAAAACCTAACTTGTACTTATCAAATTTCACAATAGACTATTTTTTATTCAGTTACTTTTTACGAAATAGCAGAAGTGGTGAAAGTAGCAAATACATTTTGTAAATCATTCCAATAGTGCCTATTATTTTCAATTTTAATAAAATGCCTTCAGATAAGCAAAAATGGACAGTGTCAGTCAATCAGGCTAAGACAGTCTTCCCAAAGGAAAATAGAGTAGACCAGTGGTTCTCCACCTTTTATGCTTCACGTACCCCCTGAAAATGTGTATATAACTGGCGTACCCGTTATATAGATAGATAAAACTATAGTTATAGTATAACAATGGGAATAAAATAAGACATATATATATAAACATTATTAGCGACTTTTGAGCTCTCACAGTACCCCAAAAAATGTTACCGTGTACCCCAAATTGAGAACTCCTAGACTAGCCATCTTTGCGTCATGTCAATTCATCATGGAAAAGTATTTTTTATACCTGACACACTCAGATTTTAGCAAAATTTGATATGTGTTATATGAAAGTAATTAATTACCACAAATACAGACTTCTTTGTCAATTTTTTGAATGATGGATGTTCAGTGGTTTTATAATACACAGTGGTGTATTATCAATATTTATAATGCATTTATAAATAATACATACAATAATACATAACTCATTTATAATACACAGTGGTGTATTATAAAATATAAAGTTCTTGTCTAATTGTAGTATGGAATTATTTTGCTAATTATTTATATTATTTGTGTAAAATAATGAGTATTAAATTGGTAACTGGCAACCAAAACCTGACACAAATTCACTCCACACCTTTGTAAGTTTTGCAGTGATAGATACAATGTGTATATTAGACATGACAACTGTTTAAAAGTTAGTTTTATCTCATTTTTACACTTGACCCGGTTTCTTATCAAGTGCTGTACCTTTTGGACATTCCACTCCTATTATAATATTGAAACGTTTGACCAACAATATCTCCTCACCCCTTTTTCCACTCCCCATCTTTGTCTGGATTATCCCCAGTCCTTTTTCCCCCCTGTTCATTCATTTAATATTATTCTCTGTTGTCTTAAACCTTTTTCTTCCCCCGATTACGTTTCTTATCTTTCATATTATATGTTTGTCTTCGTCTGTGCAACTTGTCATTTTGTTTATATGTATCAAATGATTATGCAGTTTTTGTTAACATAGTTGTATTTTTGTACTATCCTCAGTATTTCTCTTTTATTTCTCAAATGTACTGGAGCATCAAGCTGCTTGAATGCTTAAATTAATATCCAAGGTTACCTGTACCTTGGCTTTACTGTAACCCTCTGCATGGAATAAATTATTACTATAAAATTTAAAAAGTCTCAGGAAAATTGCATTTCATTCATTTATTTGTAGTTTTTTTTTTTTTGGGGGGGGGGGGGTTTCATAAATCGTCATACTCAAGAAATAAATACTTGTGCATGTTTTAATTATGTGCTAGCAAATGTTCTGGTGATTTAGCATAAGACATTAAATTATGTAGTACAGTGAACATATGCTAACTATAATTTTTGTGTTTTAATTAGGATCAGTAACCAGAGAACTGGCCAACGAAACTGATGTTGATGTCTTTGTTGGTGGAAAAAAACATTTTATAAAATATGTTTGTTGATCAACGTTAGAAAAAAATTTGTTTGTATCCTTTAGGTCTAGTCCATTGAAATTGGTTTGACATTAACTTGTCCTCGTGAAAAAAAAAAAATGATTAAATGTATTTTTGAAATTGTAAAAGTGTACAAAGTAAGTAAAGTGAGAACAAAGATGAAGATCTATGAAACTCGTTTAGAAAATAACCTGTTTTTCTAGTAAAGCTCATGCAAAAATTCTGTAACTTTATACATACGTTGTCATTTTGTCTAAAAATGCACCTCCCCCCCCCCTGCAAAATTTCTCTAACTTTATACATATTTTGTCTTTAAAAATGCCCCTCCCCTCCCCCCCTTTTAATGTCTAAAATTGTAATCAACCTGGAATTAGTTTAAACTGAATAGTAACACTCAAATTCATGGGCTTTGCTTGAAAAAAAAATTGTTTTGTTGTGAAATGACTGTGAATGTTTAATAAATGTAATACTTGTCACTTTAGTATACTGTGGTTAATTGATACATAATTGATAACATAAAAAAACGCTGTAAAGCGATTAATCAACACAAACTTTTGCGAAGCGAAATTAAACTGAACGAATATTGTTGAAAATCGAGATTTAAGTAGATTTATGTTCAATCGCATTTTTTCCATTAAATGCATATTTTAGAAGTTATAGAGCTCCGAAGTTAGATTCCCATTGACATGGCAAATGTCGAATATTTTGGTAGGGCCGTGTATCTTAACGAGTTTAATAATTGGCCATTGCATGCTGTTATCGATTGTTGAGTAAAAGAACTGGCAAATTTCTCTTTTAATTCATTAGTGTTCTTAACCACTTTTTTCCCCCACTTATGAAATGGAAAATTAAAAGTTTTTAACTAGAATGGGTAGAGACTTGAATTTTTAACGCGATATATTTATACATCAGGTAGAGAATTTAGTTTTTAACAAAGTTGCAGGTGAAATTTGGGTTGGTAATTTTAAATTCGATATGGAGTGGCATGGGAGAACCCGTTGGGGGAAATTTGCGGCCTTTGGTGAAGTTTTCGTAAAATTTTGAATTATCTACATCGGTTAAAAGATCACCTCTTTTTCAACAGCCATTCAAAAATGCATGTCTATTGGGTTGTCCCCCATGTGAAAATGGCGAATCTTAAAACGGCAACAGAAATCGAAACATTTCAAGATCTAGCGCTAACCTGTCCAATATCCTTCATTTTTTGGTTTCCTATTTTGTGATACTTCTTTGGCTCTTTTTTTTTATTTCGGTATGCTGTTTAAGGATGTCATAAATTTGTGTCTTAGCACAGGTAAATTCCTCTCTCATTTCTTTCGTTTCAATAGTCTTTATCCTTAGACTAAGCATTTTTACAAATTGCGTTGGACAGTTGTACCGAGATTGCTCTGAGAAGACAAACTTCATGAGAATTCCTGTCTTTCCTACGCCATCTTCAGCTACGCTCACTCGAGCTAATGGTACTGTTTAATAATTTACTAATGGTGCTGTTTAATCGTCAAAGGTCGAGCAAATGGTGCTGTTTAATCGTCAAAGTCGAGCTAATGGTGCTGTTTAATAATTTACTAATGGGGAACACCGTCACTGGGTAATCTCTCCTTTAATTATCTGTCTTGGCGTGGATGAAGATTATACTAATCATATACCATTGCGTTGATGTAGTTCCGTCCCCTAGCAAAAACCGTTAGTTATTGCTAATCCATCAGAAACAGTATCCAATTTCCTAGAACAAATTTAGAAGTTTTTCTGGACGTTCTGAGTGGGAAAAGTTTTGGTCAAGGTTTCGGATACTAAATTGCTTTCCATTTCTGGCTAAAAGAGTTTTTTTTAAATCGGATAACATTGATTTTACTGACTGTTCCAGCGAAATTTCCCGTTAAGAGAATTTCTTTAAAATGCAAAAAATAAATTTTGTTTGCTGACTTGTTTGCAATCTTTTACAATTACATTTATAAACTTCAGAAGTAAAAATATTCCACTTATGCCGAATTTTTCTTTCCTCTCCCATTTAATTTTAACTTGTTCTACATCTTCTGGATACATAGTTGAGTTTATTGTATGTGAATTTACTTTTATACCTGTTTAGAAGCGCATGAACTTCTGTGGGGGTGGCTCAGTCGGTAGAGTGCCAGGCTTGTAATCTGTAGTTCCCAGGTTCGAGTCCCAGCTAGGTCAGTTCCGCAAAACTCCCTGCCCATGGTCAGTAGGGGACACCGATAGGCTTGGAAAGACCGCCGTCCTTCGGATGGGACGTTAAGCTGGCCCCGTGTGCGGGGAAAGCCATACCCTGTGCACGTTAAAGAACACGCTGGATAGCCTTGACGGGAGGCTACCATCTGTCTCCCAACAGCTGTTCCAGTGGGTCTCCTCCCCCAACCTTCTCTGAGCCTTCGGGCTCCATGTGACTGGGCCATTTAGCCCATGGTGTGCAAAAAAGTGCCGCTAAGAGGTAAAACAACCCATGAGCTTCTATAATATACTTCCACTGCTCTCAATATATAAACTGAGCTGACCCATTGAATATCCCATTCTACCACCAGATTTCTAGCATAAAAAAATCGTTTGCAATATTCGTTTGAAATTTTACATTTTCAACATTTAGCTCCCTCTTACGATGGAAAATAAAATTACTTGCTGGTTTGAAAAATGTTATTCATATTTCATTAGTACCAATTCAAATAATTTTTTCCAAATTTATCTCATTAATTTTTTTAAAAAAGTGGATTTTCCATCCTCCTGGAAGTAAGGGAAGAAATCATTGCTATCAATATAAACCTCTTGACAATCATTCCACCACCAAAATTTATAGTATTAATAGATCGTTTGCGACATTTGTTTAAATGTTGTCATTGTCGTACTTTCTATATTATTAGAAGGCGCTATTGGAAGATTCGGAAAATACCACTCCTAATATTTTATTAATACCTATCCAACTGAAAAAATTTCTAAAAAACAAAGAACGTCTACAGACAGATGAAAAACAATAGGATATTTTTAAAAAAGCGAACTAAAAATATCTTTCACTGATTTTAGTGTAGGTAAGACCTACTGCTATGGCGTATTATACTAACAAGCCTCCTATCAAATCTCTGTGACAAGTTGTTTGAGGGGATATTTAATTTTTTTTTAATGAAACATCAATGAAAGAAGGTACAGTTTGGCTTGAAAAGGTAAATAAGCCTTGACACCGTGTGCAAAAGAGCTAAGCCCTGGTACAGTTTCCAGGAGAGCTAAGCTCTGTGCACGTTAAAGAACAGATTGTTTTAAATAAATAATAAATACCTCCTCAAGCAGCTGCTTGCCACAGAGGACTGACAGGAGCCTGTCAGTTTATATGTCATAGTAGAAGTTCTGAGAGGATGGCAGGACTTCAGCAGAAAAACGACACGAACAGCCGTGCCTTAACCCGGGGCTCGAACGCAGGTCCCTTAGATCAGTAACCAAGCGCGGTAACCACTCGGCCATGGGACGGCACAGATTGTTTTACCTTAACTAAATGTTCCAGGTATATCCTAATACACTGCTTTCCATAAATTAAGGATCAACCCTATGTTGTGTTAATGGAAAGCTGGCGTCAAAGCTCTATAACTTCTGAAATAAGTTTTTTTTTTTTGTTTTGAAAAGTGTGATTGCAGATGGGGATTTCAATCAAATCTATTTTCTACAATATTCGTTTCTAACTATTTTCCACAATATTCGTTCAGTATTTGGTGAGTTATGGATTTGGGTTGTTTTACCTCTGTGCGGCACTTTTTTGCACACCATGGGCTAAATGGCCAGGTCACATGGACCCCGAAGGCTCAGAGAAGGTTGGGGGAGGGGACCCACTGGAACAGCTGTTGGGAGACAGATGGTAATCTCCCGTCAAGGTCATCCAGCGTGTTCTTTAACGTGCACAGGGTATGGATCTCCCGCACACGAAGCCACGGCTTAACATCCCATCCGATGGACGGTGGCCTTTCCAAGCCCATCGGTGTCCCCTACTGACCGTGGGCAGGGCAGGGAGTTATGGAAGTTTGAATATTTAACAACAGCAATGCCAGTCTTAAGAAGCTTATACAAAACTGAAGAATAGTGAAAGAATTCTTTACATAAAGTTTTGGAATACAAACTTCTTTTATTAAACACTCTGATACAATACTTATTACTAAGTTTTAATTAACTTCTGAAGTCAATTTTTGTGACTTCCATTGTTGTCGCTAAATATTAAAACTTTTATGACTCATTGAATACTGAACGAATATTGTTGAAAATCGAGATATTGATTTATTTGATTGAAATCTTTATCTGCAATCACCTTTTTCAAAACAAAGACCTATTTTAGGAGCTATAGAGCTTTGACGCTGGCTTTCCATTGACTTAACATAGGGATTTTTTTTTTTAATTTATGGAAACCAGTGTAGTTGTTCAATGAATCCGCTCCACCAACCTAGTCTGATCCATTTGAAGTCCTAGTGAACTGGCCATTTAACCTATTGTCCAAATAAATGTGTCCCATCAGAAACGGAACAGCACCTCAGTCATGAAAAGACAAACAAAGATCGTGTTTATTCGGAAACAGACCTGGATCTAGAAAAAAAAAATCAATGAGGGGGGGGGGACACAATTGAGCCGAAAAAGTGCCACGAAAAATTTTCCCAATGCAGTATAAGATTTCACCTTCCGTTTTACAGACGTTTAATTTTTTTTTTTGAAAAATGCATGAAATATAAATAAGTTTAATAATTTGTTTACCATTAGTAGTTAGCTTTCTGAAGGGAGGAGTGGGAGCGGGGGAACATAACCTCCCTGATCCGGCTCTGTTCGAGAATATCGAATTTTGCATTATTAGAAATACAAACTACAAAATGATCGGTGAAAAATTTATAAAGTTTTTGAATTGTGCGAAGATTAAAACTAAGAGAAAAATACTCCCTAAAGCAGCCTAGTGTACAGAGGACCGACAAGATTCTGTCAGTTTAATACGTCATAAAGAAAGTCTGTGAGAAAGGCGAGACCTCAGCAGAAAGACAAAAAAAACACCATGCCTTGTCCGGAGTTCGAACCCAGGTTCCTCTGATCAGTACCAAGTACGCTAACCACTCCGCCACGGGTTAGAGAAAATTATTTAGCATCATGGGCCTTATAAATATCCTGTGTGATCACCGTTTGCATAAATCCGTCAGCTGACGCGTGTAAAGCTGAACAAACAGAAACACCACAGAATCGCCTGTGAATCCATTTCGCTAAAAAAAAGATGTCTCCAGTGAATGCAATCCAACAGTAAAGCGTACTTGAGCAAGTTAATAAGTTCCAATAAACGACCTTGTAGCCATGCATTGTGGGCTGGTTTTAGACGACAATTTCTTGAGGTCGTGTAAAATGGTAGAGAATGACGTGGGGCACAAAGCAGGGGTTGGGCTTATAAACACTACCCCTCAACTGCGAGCTATACATTCATGCACGCTTGACACCAACAAGAATTTCTGTGCGAGGCGGACATTGCAGCTGCGGAAACAATACTGGTCTCTCACGTGGTGCTTGATATGTCATGGGTTGGCTTCTACCTCCATGGCTTCTCCCTGCAGTTGACTGGCGCGTTACCTACTGAGCCACCCTCGCCCCAACTCTATAGTAGAAGTTACTCTCCATGTCGCAAACTTTCATTTACCATAAAGCTGTCTATAACAGACACCGGTGTTTAACAGCTAATGTTAAGTCTATGGGGATTTCGGGAAATTCAAACCCTCCTACCCCAATTTTGGTTGACACCAGCGGGTTAGCAAATAGTTTACATTCTTTCCCTACAAAAGAGAACTGATGCACAAAAAACAGACATTCTTATTTATATATTATAGATTTCGCTAATCAGTAGAAATGCTTGTTATGAACTCAGTGATCGGGAAAATTACGTTATACTGTATATAGGCAGGCTCTAACCTAGAAAAAAAAAATAAAGGGGGCAAATGCCTCAATTGAACCAGAAAAAAGTAAAAAAAGGGTGTCTCATCCTCCTTTTTTTTAAACTCCCCCCATTTGTAATGTAAAATATACAGTACGTAAGTTTAATTTTTTGCTTCCTTTACCTTTACTAGCATTATCAAAGGCTGCGGGGTAGAGCTCATTAGATCAGAACTTGTGTATAGTAATTCAGTAGTCAAGAAATATAATGGCGTACCTAAAAATAATCTAATGGGACGATTGAGTCAATGGGAAGTAGTTTGGACATGTATGAGCCTTTGATTTCCGCCGACTATCTTAGAAAATATATCACATTTAGGTTTCAGGGTTTTTTACCTTCCTTGTGTAAGCTACTGAATGATTATATAAATGTTAAGAAAAATGCAAACAGTTCCATCAGAGTCAATGATGATCTCTGATCTCTTAACCTGCTTAAATGTTTCAATTAAATTTTGGCCTCAATTTTTTGTAGACTTTTAAATAGTCCAGCGTTCATAACTCTTTTGAATACTGAACAAAATTGTTTGAAATCTAGATTTAGATAATTTGATTGAGATCTTTAATTTATCTTTAGACATATTTTTTCATTAAAAATCACATTTGAAGAGGTTATTGAGCTCTGAATGTGATTTTCTATTGAGATAACTGTTTCCATCTTTCTGATCACTACCTGTATATATGAATATACATAAAATATATCTAAAAGCACAAAATGAAATATATTTAAGAACTACGTGATTTATTGTAGTTTTACAAAAGCCTTTCGTTTTTTTTTTTTTGCAGCAAAAGCCAACAGTCTTTTCAAAGAAAGCAGTTGAACAGAGTCACATAGTTTCCAACCAGTTTAGCATCTAAAGAGTTAATTCAAGGAAGCAAAGAGCACTGCCACAATCAAAAGGTCAATCGAGACTACAGCTTGAGTGAATAATAAATACTCGGAACAAACGATAAGTGACAACTGACTCGGTATGGGAAGGGGGTAAGAAGCCAGATAGTACTTTCATAGGTAAATATTTCGTAGAATATCAGTATACAAAGGATATAGTTTATATGAAGTCAGGGTAGGGTACAATAGCTAGAATAAGGTGATTGGACTTGAAACTCGAAATTTAATTCTCTGGATGGCTTTTAATAAAGGTTTTTTATCTAGGGTTACAAACTGTCCTCCATTTGGGGGGACAGCTTTCCAGTAGTGTTAATTTCCGCGGTTAGATGATGCTAAAATTGGAAAATGACAAAATTTTAAACGAATATTTAAAATTCCCGAGAGAAGTTTGATTTTGAATGCTAGACAGAGTGCGATGATCAAGGAGTCTTCATTGGTAGCAACGACCACAGAGTAATAGATATAAAAGGTAATCTACTATACCTCTAATGGTAAAATTTCCACAATGTTAATTCTCATAGAGCAGCACACCAGTGTGTGGCAATGAACTAACTTCCATATAAATGCGTTTACGACTGAATGCCCTATATTCATTTCGTGTACAAAACAAATTGGAGTGATGATCAACTGTATGTTGCAATTTCTAATTCTACGGCATAGATTTTGAAATGTTAGTAATCAATTTAAATTATTCTATAAATTATTTATAAAATCTTAAGAAATAAATTATTCGATTTGATTTTTTGTTTATTTCATGGATTGTAGCAGTTTGTGACCGCGGATAGGATCACGACAAGTTTCATGTCCTTTCGTTCATGGCGCACCAAAAAGTGAGAGATAAGCTTCTGTCACTATTGCCTTGCAGCAGAGAGACATAGCGTTATCTGTCGCCGTGTGTAGTGTTGCCACCTGTTTCTTTATAACCCTGTTTTCTTTAGAATTCTTCAATGTTATCAAACTCAGTTGTATGTTTCTAAAATTACTTATTTGCGAAATTTATTAAACGAAATCGAGAGAGTAAAGAAAGACAATTATTTAATATTTAGGATCATTGATTTTTGAAAAGTGACATAATTTTATCGACGCTAATTTTCTGCTTTTAAGAAACGAAGTAATAAGAGCATGGGGGTTAAATTATGGTTTCCTTTTTGTTGCCAGATACCGTTGGAAAAATACTCTTATGGAAAACTTTGTCCAGTAAATTTTGGATCTGAATCTGACACCCAGCTTAGAGCGTGATATTACAATCTTATACGAAAAACCGAAAAACATAAAAAGTAGTGCTTTGAAAAATGTTTACGACAGTTTTATTATGCATATGTGCAATTCGCGAGAAAAGGAGATAACGCCGGTTCTGTGGTGCAGCAAAAGATGATTATATCCATTCAGTGGTTAAGAAAAATGTGGCAACACTACTCGTGGGGTGAGAAAAAGATAACTTTTGGTTTTAAGAGATATATTAAAAATTCGCCGTCCCATGGCCGAGTTGTTATCGCGCTTGGCTACTGATCTAAGGGACCTGGGTTCAAACCCCAGATAAGGCAAGGACGGTTGTGTTGTTTTTCTGTTGAGGTCCTGCCATCCTCACAGACCTTTTATTATGGCATATAAACTGAGAGGCTCCTGTCAGATATCTCTGGCAAGCAGCTGCTTGAGGGGGTATTTATTTCTTATTATTATCAGAAAGAGGGGGAGACTTAGGATGCGGTGGGCAGACAATGTCAAACAGCACCTTATTAGAATTGGTGTGCAGTGGAGAGATGCAGCAGATGTAGTGCAGGAAAGATATGCTTGGAGAACTAAATTGCTCGGTCTGGTTGGACCTCCGTAGCTCATGGTTGTTTGACAATGATGATTAAAAATTCTTTTTTTGGTTTCATAAGCACCGATCAGATTTTATTATTTGCACTTTCCGAAACTTCTATTGTTCAAATTTTCACCATTAGAAAGTGATAAATTAGAGAAACGACAAACTTCATTTTCTTCCAAAACGAGCATTACATATTCTCCATTTTCTTAGTTTTAATATTTTGATGAAGGGTGATAACTGACAAGAAGTTTGGGAGGGGGACCAAGTGGATAGCTGTTAGGGTTGGGTTGTTTTACCTCTGAGCGGCACTTTTTTGCACACCATGGGCTAAATGGCCAGGTCACATGGACCACGAAGGCTCAGAGAAGGTTGGGGGAGGGGACCCACTGGAACAGCTGTTGGGAGACAGATGGTAGCCTCCCGTCAAGGCCATCCAGCATGTTCTTTAACGTGCACAGGGTATGGCTCTCCCGCACATGGAGCCACGGCTTAACGTCCCATCCGACGGACGGCGGCCTTTCCAAGCCCATCGGTGTAACCTACTGACCGTGGGCAGGGCGGGGAATTTTGCGGAGATAAATCTCAACACTGACCCAGCTGGGACTCGAACCTGGGAGCTACAGATTACGAGCTTGGCGCGCTGCCGACTGAGCCACCCCCACCCCTGATAACTGTTAGGAGACAGTAACCTTCCGTCAAGACCATCCTCTCCTGCACACCGGGCCATGGTTTAGCGTACTTATCTGACGACCGCACCAATCGACCCACACGCCCATCTAAAATTATAATCATATTTTTTAAATGATCGTTATTGATTTAGGAACACGACCTTTTATTCAGCCATTGTTAAATTTTTCTCTTTCAAGGCTTGCGAAATTCGAGAACTTCAAGCAAGAGCCCGTAACGGGTTCGTATCTGACACATATTGTTAAAATGAACAAACAAAAAAAATGTTATGTGATGATCACATACTTGAGTTTGTCGTCGTTCGGAATGATTTCTAAAACATCCAGTTCAAATGTAATCGGATCATTTTGAACATTAAATGTCAAAGAGAGTTAAACTGAAATAAAATTAGTTTTGTTTTCTTCAATCACAGGTGAAAAATCTTTGTTCACAGACGTGAGTAGTGAGTTCCCACCATGGGGCACTTTTACCCCCTGCTTTCCCCTTATGTCGTCACTGACCACGCCCCTATGACGTTACCGGATACGCCCCCTTATTAATAATTAATTAACAATTAATTAATCCCCTTTATTAAAAACCTCTTCCTCCCTTCTTTTTTAACCCGTGGCATCATCTGGCGACTATGAGGAGTACTATTTTCGGAAAAAACCCTATTTTAGTTCTAATCTCCCGATTTTTGACTCCCCCTTTATTAAAAATTCCTCCCCCTTATTAAAAAACTTCCTCCCCCCCCCCCCCGCTTTAACCCGTGGCGCCATCTGGCGACTATGAGGAGTACTATTTTCGAAAAAAAAAAACTATTTTAGCTCTAATTTCTCAATTTTTAACTCCCCCTTTATTAAAAATTTCTCCCCCTTATTTAAACCCCCCTCCCCCCTTTTTTTTTAACCCCTGGAGCCATCTGGTGACTATGAGGAGTACTATTTTCGGAAAAAACCCTATTTTAACTCTAATTTCCCAATTTTTCAGCCAACCCGTCATTAAAGACCCCTGGTTGACCCACCTATATTTTAAGCCCTCGTTCTCGAATAGTCCCGATTTTTCTTTATTTCAGACCCCCTGGTTGACCCCTTATATTTTAAGCCCCCTTAATCTCCGAATAAGCCCCTTACCAACTAAACTTCGGGTGGCAACGATCGGCTGATGCAAGCCTCAGAATAATTGCATGGGTGGCAACCCCACGCAGAAAGGGATGATGCAAGTCTATAAATAATTGCAAAGTCCAATCGTCTCCTATTGGCTTATTATATTTCCTGATAAAACTACGGGTCGTGATTGGTTGTCCTAGGTGGCTGCTTTCCTTCGTTAAATAGGGGCCAGCCCTCGGGTGCGTCATTGCTCACAATGCAACTTAGCAATCCAGATGTGTGGTGTCTCGGTGAAGATGTTTACGTCGTGCCTTCGCTGTTCAAAGATAAGTTTTCTGTGCACGTACGTCGCTACAAGAAATATGAAAATGGTGAACCCATCTACCCTACACCTGTGGGGGTTACCCTCTCCAAACCTGAATGGGAGGCTTTGCGCGCCACGGTGCCCCACATACAGGACCAAGTGAAAATCGGTCCCGATCAGCAGACATGGCACGTGATGCCTGGTTTACGTGCCTACATGTATCGCAATGTAGGTGGTGAACACTGTGTCGACTTCATCAAAGAATCAGCTGACCAAAGAACTCTACAGTTCCGTGTTGTGAGACGCTGTATAACGTTGAACGCTTCGCAGTGTTTCATGCTGGCTATCCACATAGATGAAGTGATGCCCGTTGTGCATAACGTTGTGCAAAAAAGAGATTTTCAATTATCTCTTTAAAAAAAAAACATTCTGTTTCTTACCTACCTTAGGTTTGAGGGGTCAACTCATTGTTGTCAATGGAATCTTCAAGACTGTCACATTCCACGACCAAAATTTCAAATTTCTAGCATAAATACATCGTTTGCAATATTCATTGTAAATTTTGGAATTGCTGGATTTTTTTCCCCACCGTTAGAAAGCGCAATTACAGCTTTTGGAAGATTCAGGAAATGCAAATTGTAATATTTCATCAATGCCTGTCCAATCCAAAAAGAATTTTTAATTTATCTCTAAAAACACACAATTTTCTGTTAAAAAAGTTGCATTCACCTTCCCCCCATGGGTCTAAAGGGTCAAGTGATTGTAACCAATGGTAACTTCGTAACCTTCACATTTCAACACCAAAATTTCAAACTTTTAACGTAACTGCATCATTTGGAATATTCGTTTGATATTTCGGAATTTTCAACTTTTTCCATCGTTAGAGAGCATAGTTATAACTTTTGGGAGATTCCAAAAATGCAAATTGTAATATTTGATTAATACCTATCTAACACAAAAATATTTTTTTATTTATCTGAATAAACAAAAAAGTTCGTTGTCTACAGACGGATAGACGAACGGACAACAAAGCGAAATTATCTTTTTTTTTTTAAAAAAAGCCCTAAAAATTTCTTTCCCTTTTAGCCGTTTTCTAAAGTGCTTCCAATCATGAGCACTGAAATCTGTATCAAATATTAGCCTACCTTTTTCAGGAATTCTTAAGTATTCCTGAAAATGTATTGCCATTCAGCTGCCATTCAGCTTTACACTCCAAACAATCCGAACGACAAAACATGGCGTTCAATTTTGAGATGGGCAACCTCTACCTATATGTAGGGCCTCTAGCTATCGTACAGTGCCCCCAGTCTGAAGCTAAAGTAAGCTCATTAATGCCCACCCTTTACATGGCCGCCAGCATGTAAAGTATAGACAATCATGTAGCAAGCGCCTTTTCTTAGTATTGTGTTTGCATGCCTTAATAAACTAAGGAGTTTCTATTTTCATTAAACTGTATCAAACAAAATATTTGCTTTCAAAAAAGTCTGGAAATAACCCGATCTTTTAAATAATATTTTTTTTTTTTTTATTAAATACAATATTTTTATGGGCTATTAATGGTTCAACTAACATGGGTGATTGGATTTTACGTTAAGTTTTCGTTTTTTAGGATAATTTTCAAAAAGACAAATCATTTAACTACTTAGTACGTTAATGCCCATACTTCACATTACGACGGCCATGTAAAGGGTGGGCACAATGTCGTTCAAATTGCTTCAACTTTTGGAACCTGTTGCGCAGTCTATCTACTTTACCCCGTTGGTCATAACATTTAAATTTGCAGCGGTTGCCAGATTCCCCACATTTCCAAAGGCATTATTATTTTAAGGCATCCCATTGCAGCTAGGGACCAGATTTTTTAACTCAACACTGTGTCGCACAGGGGAACAAGCCTGCGAAATTTAGGACCATTCGGTCAAATAATTTGTGAACCACAGATTATCAGAATCTGTCGAAATAAAAATCTCGATAGTTTGCGACGAGGCCACAAGCTACGACAGCGTGAGCTGACGTCAGAAATGAGCTGAGCAATCCTAGACATTTCTTCACGCTGGATCTGTGCTAAAGTGTGGGGGGAGAGCAAAATTCACAAAATTAAACTTTAGTGCAGTAAAAAGCAAACAGCGCGGGGTGCCGTTCAGGTAGTAGAAAGTAAAAAATCAAACTTATACTAAGGCTGTCGATGCAATAGATGTTTATATTTTCATATTTCATTTATATTGGCGTCATGAGCGCAGAACGCAATTTGTGTCTTTATATCCTTGTCCGTCCCATCGCCGAGTGGTTAGCGCGCTTGGCTACTGATCTAAGGGACCTGGGTTCGAGCCCCGGGTAAAGCATGGCTGTACGTGTTGTTTTTCTGCTGAGGTCCTGCCATCCTCTCAGACCTTCTACTATGGCATATAAACTGACAGGCTCCTGTCAGACCTCTGTGGCAAGCAGCTGCTTGAGAGGGTATTTATTTCCTATTTTTATTTGTGACCTCCCAGGACGAAGATTATAGTTAGGTTTTCATGAGTTCTGGACTTCTATAGTACTATTCAGCTCCGACGGTGGATAGTGGTAAATGTGGCATCTCCCTAAAGATGTAGTGCAATCTTTGAAATGCGGAGCATCTGGTCTTGTCATAAATTATACATTTCTTTTATATTAAAGAAAAATACAGCGCCCGTCACCATATAATATTTATTTATTATGTGAATGAAAATTCACATTCAAAACTTCCTAACTTTACAAATAAACTTTACCCAGAAAAACATCAATTTGAGGCAAATTGACAATATCACTCAAATTTCGAATTGCAAAAAAAAAACGTTTAATTCTTGAAGAGGTAGGAAAGCTGAAGAGTTTAATAGCGGGGATACTAGTCATAAGTTAATAATTAACAGGCCAGGAACTAGAAAAAAATCGAGGGGGGGGGGGCAAGAAACACAATCGAGCTGGAAAAATGTAAAGGGGGCTGGGGATGCAAGAGACTGGATTTCCAATGCAGTATAACATTTCTCTCTCTATTATGCATGTCTTAAAAACTTCGAAAAATGCATGAAATATAAATAAGGAAAAGTACCACTCTTACGTCGATCCAATGTTTTTTAGAGGAAAAATTGTCTTGATCCGGTTGGATGGGATACGTACACATTCACTATGTGAAGTGTAGGCACTGTTCCGGCAATCAAGCCTCAAGCAGCAGACAACAAGCATGCCATATAGATGGAAAGTATATTCACGAGTATACAATTGATTAAATTTGAATATACTCGACTTATCTGGTTCACAGATTAAAGAAGTACCACTCTTACGTCAAATGATCATATCATGAATTAGAGATCTTGATCCGCGACCAGTAGCTCAGTGGTCCAGAGTACCTGACATGTTATCAGGAGGTCATGGGTTCGTATCCTCAAGACAATTTTTCATCTAAAAAAAATTGGACCTAAGAGTAGTACTTCCTTAATCTGTGAACCAGGTAAGTCGGGTTTATTTTGGTTTAATATTTTTTGCCTTTATTACCCTTACTAGCATTCTGAAAGGGGGGGGGGGCTGGGAATGGCCCCCTTGCATCTTCCAGATCTAGGACTGATAGTTAATAACTTACAACAAATCGTTTACTAAAATAAATTCAATTTCAGTGGTTTGTGGAATGATTCCTTTAGTTCTTGTCAGGCTCAGTTTCTAGAAAAAAATATTGGGGGGGGGGGGGAGCAAGTACGGCACTGGAGTCGAGAAAATAATATTCAAAAGAACACGCCAAGAGACTGGATTCTATTGCAATATAGCATATTCTTGTCGTTTTAAAGGCTTTCAGAAAAATATTTTGAAAAATGCTAAAAATAATGCATAAGTTTAATTTTATTTTTTTACCTCCATTGCCTTTATTAAAATGTTCTTACAGGAGGGGCTTGGCCATCTCCCTCTTCCCCTAGATCCAGCCCTGCCTGAGCCAAGTTCTAAATGAGGCCCTTGCACGGCGCAAGGCTAGTTACATTTCTTTGTTTACGACAGACAACAAAACGTAATGAAAATTGTACTAGTTTATTTAAAATCGTAGATTGAGGCAATTAAAATGAAATAAAGGATACATTAAATAAGCAAATCAAGCAGGGGACCCTATATGCCGTGGCTCCGCTTTCATTCTAGCTCTAGCTACTGCCAATTCTTGCAGAAAAAATTTTCAAGAAGATCGTAAACAGTATCGTCTGATGTTCTATTTCCCAACGTCGATAATTTTTCGAAAATTGAAAGAATATTTTTGAAAAATCGTGATTAAAATGAAATTGTCAATGTCCAATGATATTTTTGTTTCCCTTCAAAGCTTATAATAATATAAAATAATAAAAAATGAATATACCCCAAAAAATGAATATATAAACGTAAACAAAGAAATGTCGCTGCATACAACAAAGCCTTAATCTCAAAATAATATTGTTACGACAGAAGGAATCTGGCAACCGAAAGCAAAAAGTTTCAGCCAACGAATAAGAACGTTGGGAGAATTTGGAGAAGAAGAGTGGAGCGTTAACGGTCGTTGTGTTGTAACGGTCGAAGAGTTCGAAAATGGACGGTGAGCTGTTCTGAGACAGTGCGCGTAAGTATCAAGAAGTAACTTGATGTGTTGTGTATACGCGGAAGGATAAAAGTGGGATCTTTTATCGTTAAGTATCAAGAAGTAACTTGATGTGTTGTGTATACGCGGAAGTATAAAAGTGGGAACTTTTATGGCTAACTTCGAATGTCTACACGGACTGTCTTTTTGTTCGGCTAGTGTGTGAAAAGTTATTACCACAGGACGAGAATTGGTTTACGAGTGAAGATCTTCGGGTGACCTGGTAAATCAAGTAAAAGGTAGTATTTAGTAAAATACACAGAGCTGATGTTGTGTGCTCTACGCAGGAAGATTGATGACTTGTGCATGTTAATAGTTGATTTGTTAATAAGATACTTCATCCATATTTCCTTTGTAACAATTTACCTTGTATTGCATTTGGTTTTGAAATATAGCTTTTAATACTCACGCTCAGTGGCTATCCATTTTTGTGATCCGCAACATTTGGTGTCAGAAGTGGGATTAATTAATTGAATGCCGTTAACTAGAAGTATGGATGAATTAGTAAAGTTGATAAATAGCTTCAAAGCCGATATGGCTACTCAGATGACTGATATTAAAGGTGAAATAGGTGACCTTGCTAGACAAAGTGATAACTTGAAAGCCGATATGGCTACTCAGATGACTGATATGAAAGCCGAAATAGCGACACAAAATAGTACATTAGATGAAATGATAGCCGCAATGGCCGCACAAAATAATGAGTTGAGAACGGAGATAGTTTCTCAAAAAGATGATTTGAAAGCCGAAATAGCCGCACAAAATACTGAGATGAGAGCTGAAGTGGCTTCTCGAGTTGGTAAGATTATTGATCACTTCAAGGATCATAAAACCGAACTCAATAGACAATGCAATAGTTTAAATGTTGAATTTGTCAGTGAAAAAGATGATCTTGATAGTGTTAAGTTAGATTGTAAACATGGAAAAGAAAAAGAGAAAGGCAACGCATATAAAAATGTGGATCTGCTACTGGAAATCAAGAATTGTAGAGATAGCGCAGATGATGCCTTTGACCACGCAACTACTGGTAATGCATGGCAGAGTGTCTATGTCGCTGGTGACATGTCTAGGAACTGTGAAGAACAATCACACAGATCAGAGAGCTGTGAGACTATACAGTACGCTTTGCACTTCAAAATACCTAGGTATACAAGTCTGGCACGATCTGAAGAGAGATCCACACGAAAGGTATTCTATTCCTCGCCGTCAGCAAAATGCGTCATGGACAATTATCGCAAAGGCAGAGTAACGAGTGGTAATGAGGGGGAACGAAACAGAGTTTACGTTTCGCAGAGTGGTCCGAGTAAAGAAGAGGCGTCCATTCATCATAGATACAAAGTGCCATTTGACGTTACCGGGGAAGTTGGAGAGATTTTTCCGAAGCATATAGCCACTCTCGAATCGTTTATAGAAAGTGGGGATTTAAGGAAGAAGAATTCCGAAGAATGGCTTAGAAGCGTAACAGGTGATGCTAGTAAAGGAGCTTCAGGCAGAGACAGTACTTCAAAGACTAACTTTCTGGATGAAACTAAGCCTCAGAGTTACGATCAGAGAGAAGTGAAGCTCTCAGATAATTTCAACGTAGCCACGCTGAATTTCTTTTCTGAACAATCAATGCGCAGATTTGGACATTATAACCATTTGGATTATAAGGATATAGAAAAGTTTTATCACGACTACAAGAGCTCTAAAGTGGACAATATCATGTTACAAAACTCGTCGCTGATCTCCAGAATGAACAATTTGGCAATCATGACCGATGTTTCCCTGGCTAAGTACAATGAGAGCTCCAAGAAAGTGAATTCGGAAGAAACAGCAACTATGACCTCCTCGGATCATGTGTTTTGCTGGAGACCCGAGTGGCGCCATCGGATGGTGGATAAACACAGCACAAGAGGTGTCAGCGACAAAGTGAGTCTTGTCTTGGCTCCTGCACTTGCTGCTTTAGGTCTCAAGGTCCCTATGATCTCCGGTCGTGCTCTCCAATTGAAGGGATATACTCTGGACAAATTGGAATCCATCCCTGGCTTCACAGTCGACTGCACTAAAGATAAAATCGAGCAGATGATGGAAGACGTCGGATGCTGCATCGTAGGACAGACAGTGGAGCTGGTGCCAACAGATAAGGAGATTTACCGCTGCAAGGATCTGACGGCTACCGTAGATAGCGTTCCTCTAATGATATGCTCAATTGTGTCCAAAAAGCTGGCTGAAGGAGTGTGCGCTTTGGTTTATGATGTTGAATTCGGAAAAGGAGCTTTTGATCTCATCAGTACAGAAGACGCTGTTGATTTAGTTAAGAAAACGGTTGCAGCATCACAAGCTCGTGGAATGAAGAGTTCAGCTGTTATCAGCAACATGGATTCACCTCTTGAAAACTCTGTTGACAACTCTCTGGAAGTGATGGAAGCTGTTCAGTGTTTCCTTGGTAACGGATCCTTGGAACTGCAAGAGCTCGTCGAAGAGTTAGGAGGAGAACTTATGCGTTTTGTGAACATTGTGGATAATAGGGTAGATGAAGCATCACGTGTCCGTAAGGTTCTGCATAACGGCAATGCTTTGAACAAGTTTCGTAACATGTTAATAGAACAAGGAGTATCTGAAGATGTTGCAAGCTGGCTATGTGAAGGTAAAACAGAAAAAATATTGCTAGCAGCCCGACACATCACTGATTTCACTTATACAGGAGAAACAGGTAAGGTTGTCGGATTAGAAGCTGCAGTTCTAGCAAGAGTATGGAAGGAGGAGATGGACCGAAGAGCTAAAAAGAATTATGGAGCTGATATTATATTTGTGAAGCACCTTGGGGATCAAATGGAATCAGGTGAAATATGGCTGAAGGTTCATCACGACAGTTCTGAATTAAGGGAAAGTCAACTGACAAAAGGGTCAGACTGGAGGATGAAACTTCTCCCTAGATTTTATGTCACTAATGACTTTCATTCCTTGTTACTGTTGATAGAAGTAAAAATCCAAAGAAGAAAACTTTCGACAAAGAAGAAAACTTTTTACAGGTTTTGCACGAAAATTCTTAGTCGATTCTTCTCCCTGCAGAGACATAAACGTGTTCACAAGGGCTATAGGCCTTACACGTATTATGTTTGTGGACGAGGCTTCAGTCAGAAAAGAAATCTACGTCATAATGAGATTCGCTTTCATTTTGACACAGACGTGGTATATCGCATTCGTCGATGCCCAGCTACAAAGTGCAAGGTGGTTCACGTGGATCGTTTGGCCCTGTTTCATCGAAGAACTGAAGAAGCTTTGGAATCCAGAATTGTTCGGGACGAACAAGACCTAGGAAGGGGGCAGTGTTACGACAGAAGGAATCTGGCAACCGAAAGCAAAAAGTTTCAGCCAACGAATAAGAACGTTGGGAGAATTTGGAGAAGAAGAGTGGAGCGTTAACGGTCGTTGTGTTGTAACGGTCGAAGAGTTCGAAAATGGACGGTGAGCTGTTCTGAGACAGTGCGCATAAGTATCAAGAAGTAACTTGATGTGTTGTGTATACGCGGAAGGATAAAAGTGGGATCTTTTATCGTTAAGTATCAAGAAGTAACTTGATGTGTTGTGTATACGCGGAAGTATAAAAGTGGGAACTTTTATGGCTAACTTCGAATGTCTACACGGACTGTCTTTTTGTTCGGCTAGTGTGTGAAAAGTTATTACCACAGGACGAGAATTGGTTTACGAGTGAAGATCTTCGGGTGACCTGGTAAATCAAGTAAAAGGTAGTATTTAGTAAAATACACAGAGCTGATGTTGTGTGCTCTACGCAGGAAGATTGATGACTTGTGCATGTTAATAGTTGATTTGTTAATAAGATACTTCATCCATATTTCCTTTGTAACAATTTACCTTGTATTGAATTTGGTTTTGAAATATAGCTTTTAATACTCACGCTCAGTGGCTATCCATTTTTGTGATCCGCAACAATATCCTTATTAGAAATTTTGCAACATAAATTTGCTTTTTCTGCAAAGCCTCGAAACAGAATTTTGAATTCCATTAATATCGTTTCTTATATTTTTTGTTACAGATGTGCGACTACCTCGAGACTCGTTATCTCACTGAGCAAGTGGAATCCATCAAGAAGATAGCCGATCATGTCACAAACTGGAAGCGTGTTGACAAAGGTCTTGGATAATGAATCTTCGACAAAGAACATCAAATGTAATTTGCTTCACCAGTTACCAAAGTTTCGAACTGATTTGTTAGAAAGCAGACAGATATTGAAATAAAACTCCAGAAAGGTCATAAATTAATGCTTATTTCTAGTCTGCCACGCTAACTTTTAAGTATAAATAAATAACATGCCTTATTTGTCCATCACGGTGATTTACGATCTGTGAAGATCACAAATCCGCCTCTGTTGATATTCCTTCCAGTATGACGGATTTCCGCACTTCTCCTAGTTTACTCGGTCACAGAATGTCCAAAGAAACAAGTTTTACGAATTTGAAGATATGCATAACGATACAAACTCTGAAACAGGAACTAGATTCTACAGCCAGAGCTACTACACCAATTATAATTTATTCAATGGCATACCCAAATGGGAGAGGTAATTATAATCTCCCCCTTGAGGGTATGAATAACGTATATTTTCTAAGTCACCCAAAAATCAGAATCAATTAGACGTCTCCGAGTCCGCCATAGTTTATTCACCTTAATAGATTCAGTTGATTTCCGTGCACTTTTTCTGCACAGAATACCCTAAATGTGCAGATCACAGGGACCCCCAAAGTTCAGTGGTTGAGAAAGTGAATACTTGAAACATCTGTTAAGAGATGGATCGAAACCTTTCGTATAGGCCAACCAGCATATTTTTTAACATTTACATGTTTTCCTGTGCATGGAGCCATAGTTTAATGTTCCATCCTACCGATAGTGTCCTTTACAAACTGATAGGTGTCTTCCTTCTAAGGGCAAAGTAGGTTTGGCAGAGAAAATCTCAATGCAGGTAGAAAGGAGATTGCAACTTAGGGACATCAGATTATGAGCCGAAGTCACTAAACAATTGGTGTGGGGTTCCTTAGTCTGTAGCATGCCAAGGCTCGTAATCTGCAGTTCCCAGGTTCGAGTCCCATCTGGCCAGCATTGATTCATCTCTGCAAAACTCCCTCAGTCACTAGGCGGGGGTGACTTTGTTGGTAGCGCGCCAGGCTGATAATCTGTAATTCCCAGGTTCGAGTCCCTACTGGGTCAGCGCTGAGATTTATCTCAGCAAAATTCCCCGCCCTGTCCACGGTCAGTCCGTCCTTTTCAAGCCATCAGTGTCACCTCCCATTTGGAGAGGGGACACCGATGGGCTTGAAAAGGGCGCCGTCCGTCGGATGGGACGTTAAGCCGTGGCCCGGGCGCGGGAGAACCATACCCTGTGCACGTTAAAGAACACACTGGATGGCCTTGACGGGAGGCTACCATCTGTCTCCTAACAGCTGTTCCAGTTAGTCGTCCCCCAACCTTCTCTGAGCCTTCGGGGTCCTTGTGACCTGGCCATTTATGCCATTGTGTGCAAAAAAGGGCCGCTCATTGGTAAAACAACCAACTCAGTCACTAGGAGACTATGCTGGGCTTGGAAAGGCCGCCATCCATCGGATGGGACGTTAAGCCGTGGCCTCGTATGCAAGAGAGCCATACCCTGTGTAAATTAAAGAGCATGCTAAATGGTCTTAACGGGAGGCTACATGTCTCCTAACAGCTGTCCAGTGGGTCCCATCCCCCAACCTACTCCGAGCCCTAAAGGTGACCTGGCCATTTAGTTCATTGTGTGCAAAAAAATTTCCACTAAAAGCAAAACAACCTAACATTACAGAGTTTAAAATTCATCTCTTACATTAATGGCAGTAGCTATATTAATCATTATAATGAACCCATTTCAGTAGTTTTGACTTGATATTGCCATTCAAAAAAAAATGTTTCAGTTGTTTTCAATTCCTGTATATAAAATTCTGCAGAAGAAAAATTGCCGTTCTTTTGAATTCTTCGACATTAACCATTTACATTAACATAACCCAATTACATTACAATAACTTCATTATAAAAAAATTGTGCAACAAAAGTTTGGTGATAGTGACCAGATAATTTTCTCTTCAATGCAGATTCATCATTCTAAGCTTAATGGGACAGATTCTTACTTTGAAAGCACACGAGCTTTCGTTTCCAAAATTTACTGCTGTATTTCTGCACTACTTCATAAAACATATTTAAGAGAAAAATTAGTCGGATAAAGTGCTAAGCTGGCCATTACATTAAACAAATTTCTAATGAAGGCCGTATTTCCCATAATACTCTTGCATAGGCATATCAGAACTCTAGTGTTACAACTTATTTATTCAAGAGAGGGGAAAATTTGATCCTTTTCAACTTTTAAAGAGTAAGACACAATTTATGAGTATCATGCTTCAAGAGCATTTACTGAATTCTCTCTTGACGACTGAGGTGTCGATGGTGAGAATCACAGAATAATAGACACAAAGTATTATCTCCAACTTTTGGGTGTGCGGCTAACGGAACTAATTTCACATCGTAATAATCCACGCAGTTTAAAAAATATACAATTTGTTATGATTACATAAAAATATAATTGCTAGCTTTTTAAAACAAATAGCAGTACGATTTTGAAATAATATTACACCAAATTTATTTCTACGCGAAAGAAAGAACATTCCGTCACAGTGGCGGCTGGTGACTAAAATTTTTGGCAGTGCACTTTGACTACTATAGGCAGGCCCCGGATGTAGGAAACAAATTTGGGAGTAGATGCTCAATATTAAATTAAACCGCATAAGATTGTAAAACGTTTCATAATACATTTTTTTTTCCAACTATTCTCAAAACTCATTTGACAAAAAAATTTGGACAAAACAAACTCGAAAAGGTGTTCTTGTCCTTTTTACTTCAACTTAGTATTTAGCCCCCCAACCTACTGTAATAATTACCTACGCATTCTTTCTCGTAATTTATTGGCATTTTTAAAAACTATTCCTAAAAATTATGTTTAATTTATAGGTTTTATTTTTGACTCCGTTCCGATTATAACTTTATTTCAAACTGAATTATCACTTAAACAGTTGTCTGTTTTGGTTACATTTTACAATATTATTCCATATATTACATATAACCACAACGGATTATAAAAAGATACGGTAATAAAATGAATAAAAAAACACTGTAATGACAAAGTTCTCCAAATCGATCTCAGCCACATAGTTTCAAGTTAAAAGAAACAATGCATTCTCTTATAGACTAAATGTTCAACACATTTTATATTTTCATATCTAATATTGTTCTTAAATTCTTCATACATAAGCACCTTTCCTTGGCAAAATAAAAAGTTCGCGACCCAGTTCAAACAGATTTTCGACTATTGGTTACTTTGGGTGAATCAGCCAATCAAAGTGTCACGGACCACTACAAAATGGCGGCCTTGCTGCTGCAGTTCAGCGCTATTATACTTCAACGCATAAGCATTTATGTCATTGCTATAATAGATAAGATTACGATTCCGTATAGTGGACGTAAAGGAAAAATCCGTATTCTATAAACTGAAGCAGACGACGGATGGGACTGACAAAATGCCGTGTTTGTTTACCTAACACGGCAAACATTTAAAGAAAGAATATGAAAATTATATTATGTTGATATGACAAATAATAAATGCTACATTTAATTTTTTGGGGGAGGTGTGCTCTGGGTAGCTTAATGGATGAGCCGCCACTGTTCAGTCAGTTTGTGGAAGTTAGTTTTTTGCCCAAACACTGGTGCACTGCTCCATGAGAATTAACACTGTGGAAATATTAACATTAGAGGTATAGGGAAATTAGCCTGTGTTTATTGTGATTGGCCACTGATCAAAGGAACCAGGTTCGAGACCCAAGTAAGGATGGATATTTGTTCTCTTTCTGCTGAGGTCCCGCCATCCTCATAGACCTTAATATACGGCGTATTAAACTGGCAAACTCCTGTCCTCTGTGGCAAGCAGCTGCTTGAGGAGCTTATTTTCATTCGCAGAGCAAATAAGGGAGGAAAACTAAAAAAAAGTTTAATTCATTTTTCTGAAATTTGGCAACGAAATTTCATTAATTGTTTTCATTTAAATAACTACACTCATTTTGGTTGTTTTTTAACAGGGGGAAAAAATTAAGGAGCTCAAGATTTGGGTTACTTTACCTCTGAGCACCACTTTTTTTGCCCACAATAGGCTAAATGGCGAGGTCACAAAGACCCCGATGGCTCAGATAAGGTTGAGGGGGGTGGGACCCATTGGAAGCTGGGAGGCTCCCGTCAAGGCCATTGAGTGTGTTCAGGTTATGGCTCTCTCCTGCACACTAGACCAAAGCTTAACGTTTCATCCAATGGACGGCGGCCATTTCAAGTCCATCGGTATCCCCTACTGACTTAGGGCAGCGCAGGGAGTTTTGTGGAGATAAATCTTAACGCTGACCCATGTGGGACTCGAACCTGGAAACTACAGATTAAGAGCCTGGTGCGGTATCGACTGAGACTCCCTCCCAGATGCACAAGGAACGTTTTTAGTTTAGAATGCTTGAAATGTAAAATGCGACCTTACTTTCAATATTTTAACTACCAGTGAAACTTCTGCGAATTTGGGAACTTGCGATAATCGGAGAACCACTTCTTTCATTCAAGACTTGAGTTTAAATAGTAAAGTTAACAAAATAATCGCAACTCTTAAGCATAACCCTTTTAAATAAAAAATAAATACCCCCTCAAGCAGCTGCTTGCCACAAAGGTCTGACAGGAGCTTGCCAGTTTATATGCCACAGTAGAAGGTCTGTGAGGATGGCAGGACCTCAGCAGAAAAATGACACGTACATCCATAGCTTATTCTGGGCTCGAACCCAGGTCCTTTTGATCAGTAGCCAAGCGCGCTAACCACTCTGCCACGGGACGACTTAACCCTTTTATTCCTCTGAAAACAGTACAAAAAACAAAATACACTGTATTACAAAAACGGGTATAACATATAAGAGCACAGCTCCCAAAAATGTTTCTTAACAAATAGCAGATTTGTTGTGGTAAAATTCTTTTAACAATATGAAGCACCAGTTGCGTCCACAAATTGTGAATTTAATCATTGACACCAGGCACAAGTGGCTTTACAATTTGAATTACTTATATTTACAATTTCAATTATTATTTAGTTATTGAAATAAAATTCGGTTGCTCTCTATTTCTAAAATACAACTGAAATATTATGTCTACTAATCTAATAATTAAAAATAAGTCTTGAATGAAAGAAGTGGTAACTTTAACAGCAACAAAAAACAAGCACGTGATGAAACAATTTTTTTCTTCTACGCGAATGATTAGAAATCGGCAAACTGTTTCGGGATTCGAACTTGTTTCTACAAAAGTATTTCCATCAATACTAACTGACAGCATATAGATAGGCTTATTATCAAAATTAAATATTAACAAAAATAGTTTAGACATTGTTATTTGCTACGGATTATATGGTGCAAAATGATAATTCCAGAAAAACCGTATCAAGAGTAGGAGACGTTGTCCATTGCCATTGCAGCTACCAATACCAAAAGGGCCTATTACTCCTCCCCAAAGGTCAGAGTCGGTACCAACTTTGGCATTGAAGTCACCTAGAATAAGGGTAATATCTCCTTGAAAGAATTCAAAATATCCTGAAGTTGTCCGTAAAACCTATCCTTCTCATCCTCATTGGCATCCTCAGTGGGGGCATAACAGCATATAACATTCAAGAATTTAATGTTTGTCTGAAATTTTGCTGTAAGAAACCTTTCATTAATACACTCATATCCTAGAAGAGCATCACTAGCATGTCTGCTGAGCAGCAGACCCACGCCTTGGTGATGCTTTCCATCCTCCCTCCCTGTAAAGAGAAATTTAAAGTTATTTTTAAATATCTCACCTTTACCTGTCCATCTGGTCTCTTGCAAGCCGAGAATATATAGGTTATAGCGCTGGAATTCCTGCGTGAGGACATCAAGAGAATAATCTCTATATAATGACTATACGTTCCACGTTCCTGCAGAGAGAAAATGATTAGTTGGTTTTTTAAAGAAACTAGGTTTATTGAGATAGGTAGGGCCACAATATCAAACAGCCCCCTGATCGCAGACATGTGTCAAAGACCTGTTCCTCCTCCGCTAAAGACTGAAGTCACCGATGCTGATAGGAACTTCAGGCACCACCTTTTCAAGTGGGACTTTTTCAAGAGCCCTGCCTGAGACACATTACTCCAGTTTAGGCTTGACGATGCTCAACTAGCTAAGTAAGGTTCAGTTACCTGGGATGGCCTCTGATTAGGATTATCCACCAGTTGATATAAGGTATCCCATGCCTCTGTTCACTTAGGGCTGGCAACCCAGAAGCAAAGAGAAAACACAGCGGCAGACTCCCTCAACAGAGGCCCACCAGTGCAGCAAGTCTAGGATCCATAATCAAACTCAAATCCATAAACAATTCCAGTTTAGTAGGTATAAATGGTTAACACCAGGACCGTGTGAAGTTGACCACTCCTTAGAAGGGTTGAAAAAAAAGGAAAAAAAGTGGCCATAGTTGACCAGATCAGTAGGCTACACTGATCTAGCAACTCCCCTTCCGTTCCCTTCTAAAAGAGAATATCTCTTTTGAAAGGTACTAATGGCCTGCACTACGAGAAGGCAGTGTCGGACATTAGGTGCTAGACCTGACCGGTTCTGTGCATCATCACTGGGGTTTGGTACACAGCTCTCCTTCCAGTTTATGCCCAGCTACCTTTACAGGCTTAGAAATATATATTCCAATCTAAAACCAAAGAGAAAGTAACATTTGAAAATAAAAGATGGTGATTTATGAACTCTGTGAATGGACCAAAGACCCTACTAATGCAAACTGGGAAAAACTAAACATGAATAAAAGAACTAAAGAGAGGTAAAATTAAAAACGATTGGGTTGCTTTACTTCTGAAAGACAGTTGAAGACAATGGTCTAAAGGGACAGGTCGCAAGGACACCGAGAGCTCAGAGGTTTGAGAAAGGGAACCCACTGAATAGTTGTTAGGAGACAGTGCCTCCCATTAGAGTGTGTTCTTTAACGTGTACAGGGTATGGCTCTCCCGCACATAGGTCATGGCTTAACGTTCATCCGACAGACTTTCGAAACCCATTGAGGTCCCCTACTGACCGAGGGCAGGGCGGGAATTTTTTGTGGATGTAAATCTCAACGCTGGTCCAAGTGACACTCGAAACTGGGAACTGCAAATTACTAGCCCTAGAGAGCTATCGACTGGGCCGTCCTGCCCCTGAAGGAAATATTAATACAGACAAGAAATGCATACAATAAAACATATAATTCGTAGTAAAAAAAATTAAGAGAAATCTGAAGTCCTAATAGAGACTACAGATAATGTCATGACTGATTCACGAGGGCTGCTTTGCAACACTAGCGTGTCTGCAGAGAAACAAACCTATATGTTGCAAATGCTTTTTAATTTCCGTCCCAGAAAAGAAAAATTTCAGGTTATTTTTAAGAATCTGACATTTATCAGCCCATCTGGTCGCTTGCAAGAAGAGAATATCTAAATTATAACGGTGGAATTATTCTGTGAAGACATCAAGAAAATAATCTCTGTGCAGGGTCCTCACATTCCAACTGCCTATGGAAACAAAATGGTTAGTGGGATATTTAACGAAATTATGTTTATTGAGAGAGGGCATCATCGTGATATGCCTCAGCGTGGGAATTACGTCGCTAATTGTGGAAACAAAGATTTTGAAAAATAACGATAGATGAGTGGTTACTCCGAAGTCTACAGGTAGCAGAAAATTGACCTTTGTCGCATTTAGTGTTCCACACACCTACTGATGAGAGCTGAAAGGGGAGGAACAATGGGGGACAAATAACTCAGGTAATGCGTTGTGTTTCAAAGTCATTATCGTGATCGTATAATTATAATTATTCCTAATGGTCTGTAGAGGCACTTAGCCTACCTCTGTCTGCTCAGTTCTCTGCCGAAGTGATAAGAAAGAAAACCATAAAAGTTCGGTATTAAAAATCCGGCAGCTCATTCAGGTTTTTTAGTATAAACGAAATTGCACTTTTTAACATTCTTTCTTCTACTCAGTCTTCGCCATCTTGGTTTGCTTTCGCCTGAATTCAAGATACTGACGTTCACAAACAGAACAATAACTTAATGTAACGAGACTTTCCGTGGGAGGAGGAGACGGGAGGTACAAAAAGAAAGTAGGAGTGTTTCTGAGTCCTTCTTTCTACTAGCAAGAGTTTGTCGATTTCTCATTCTAAGCTGTAGGTCGATATTGATTCAGATTTCAAAGTAGTGGTTGTATTAATGATGAAGCCTCTATTTACTGCCAAAGCTAAGAAGCCAACTGCGAAAAGGAATAAAATTATGTGTTAATGAAATGCTAAGTTTTAAGTTGAGATATGATAAGGTTAAACGAACCTATAGATAAGTCGACAGAGTTTCGGTATCCCTTGTTAAAGATTTTAATAAACTTCTATTTATTCGTTGAGAAGAGATTGTAATATTTGTGCAATACAAATATTTGTAGATTGTTATCAAATGGGTCAAATGGGTAAGTTTCTATATATGGTTTAATAATTATGAAATACCTCATACTGATGGAAGGGATATTGGTGTTTAGTTGAAATTTTTGTTTATGTGATCTGATTACATTTCTAAATTAAATAAACTATTTTATAATTTGATTGTTCATTTTTGAATACACAATCGGTTTACTAATAACAAAATTTGTAACAACATTACCATTTTTTTGAGTTGAGAAAATCGGTAAAGAAAAGATTGTGCTGATCATCGCATAAGGTTTTCTGAATAGGTTGAGAATAAAAATATTTTTTTTTATTCTTGTGAATAAAAGTTAACCAACTTTTATTTTGTTCTTGTGAATAAAAGCTAACCAACTACATTAACACCAGAACAGTCTTCATGACTAGATTAAAAGTAATTTCATGAGTAGACTTCTTGCGTATAATCGTGTTTAAAAAAGAAAAAACAGCTTAAATGACTGAAATTGTTCTTTTGAAGATGAACCGTGAACACAAAAGGCTAGTATGGCTGGTCAGTGAATATTATTGGAGGGGATATATCAAGAATGTAATTGCCTCTGCCTTCACGGTCATTCCCCCCTTATGCCAGAGTTTTCTTAAACGAAAAATAATATGGGTGTGCTGAACGGCGAAAGTCGGTCCCAGACACCGTCGATTGCCCTGATGTGACGGATAGGTAATATGGTGAGTAGGGTGGGCCGAAAAAATTCAAATTTTTTTTTTCAAGTCGTAATACCGCGGAAAAGTTGCGAATTGGGGAGACTAAAAAGGGGTTAAAAAAGAAATAAAATCGGTGTATACCTTCCGGTCGCGCATGTGCTCTAAATTTTGCCGAAATTTGGAAAAATTCACATTTTTACGATAATTTTTAACATTTTTAAATTAGCCTCTTCCCTAATGTAATAGCTCAATTCTTATGTATTAGAACCATAGAAAATAATGTTTAAATATTATTTAAATCCATCAACATCTTCCGGTCGCGCATTGCCTTCAAAGTTAATGAAATTTTGAAAAAAATTTACAAATAAAAGTAGATCACAGTTCAAGGAAAAAAAAAACACTAACAACTTACATGTTCTTTATATTTGTTCTTTATTGAATACAAGTTTAAATGTTTAAAAGCAAATTATTTTACACCATTAGTAATATTTATAAACAGATTTTTTTATTGAAAAAACTAAGTTTTTGTATGAAGAGTCGTAAGTCCAAGAAACTCATGTTGAACAATTGAACATCTTCGTTTTCACTCATTCACCGATTGGCCCTCTCAAAGATTTCGGAACCGTTGATTTACCGCCTAGGTATTGAAACAGATGCCGGAATGGCAGTTCATTGAATTGGAGAAGGCAAACTGCCCATTCTAGCGGTTTCCCCAAATGTATTTCGATTCGGCGAATCAGACCGTTTTTCCAACCTATATTAACATCAGTGCCATCACATCCTATGACAACTAATTTTTCAAGAGAAATACCACGGCCAGACAGATAAGAAATAATAGTAGTGACAATATCTTCAGAACTTCCAGAAGTTGGAATAACATGGCCGATGTAGACTGAACCAGGTTCTTGAATTAGCGAGTAATGCCCTTCCTTTTTTACTCTACGGAATCTTTTCGAATGAGCTAGGTCTACCACTAACGTGTCGTCCTTCCTCCCATCCAAATAGAGACCTTGTGGTGGAAATTCGTCAGATTTACTACACAATTCAGCCCTAACATTTTGTTTTTCTCTTCTGATTTTGTTTTTGTCTATAACATGGGAGACCTCAGAATCGGTAATTAATCCAACGTCATGCAAAACACTTGATGCGATTGCAGTGGTTGCGCGATCAGAAACTCCATAACGATCGCTCAGTAATGCAGTAGATTTTAGCTGAATTCTCATCTGCCAATTATTAGAGGAAACTTTTTTTGGCACTTTAAAATCTTGGTCGGTATCGCTATCTTTACTAGAAGGATATTGGTCTTCATCGTCAGTTTCGACAGCATTTACATTTGAATGCGAGCACGATGGTTTCAGATCAGATTCAGATTCATCATCCAAAGTTAAATGGCTGTCACGCGATCTCCTTTCCAATGATTTATTAAGTTTCTTTGTTTCAGACACGTCTACCCCTCCAATTTTTCCTATTCCGTGTACTCGTAATAAGTAAACAAACCTTAGCTCAATAGCAGGTATTTTATTTGATTTTGCACAATCAAGCTGACAGTTATATCGCATTTACATAAATCAGGGGTTTTGTTACAAATGCAATTAACAACAATGGGGCATTTGCAAGCTGCTACGTCAAAAAGTAATGAGAATTTTTGCTTAAACTCGTCATTTTTCTGCTTAAACGAATCTTTATTTTTATCCCGTGTATATGATTTTCGTAGCTGTAATATTTATCATGCAACGCATTTATAAGTTGCACGATTCTCTTCTCTGTAACCGTTGGGATAGATGCTTTCTGATACAAACCAATTATTTTGTTAGCTACTGTACTGGCAACTTGTGAAAACCTGACGCTTTTATTATTAACTTCAAGTGTTTTTTTTTTCGCGCTCTGTCTTGGTGTTGAGCCGACGTCTTTAGCGAACGCTCCCAAGGACCGATTTTACCGAAGGCTCCCGTAGTTGTCTCGCGGCAGCTGTAGCAGTGACGCGCGGCATCGTCTCAGCCGTCACCGCCGTCGATCTTCCGAAAAGTACAAGAGATAAGCCAGTGACAATGGCATCGCTGGAGATCGTCCTTTGTTCTACTTTTCCATGTCGACAGTGCTACCCGTAAGTGTTTACAAACTCTATTAGATTGGTGCTTCTCTGTTTTTGAGTACATGGAGAGGACTTGAGCTGTTCTAATGGTCAGACGTGCCGCTAGTGGCCTATGCTTTTTTACAATTTTTAGTATGATCTTCAACTGTGAGACCCTCGGTTCTTCTACATTGGATTGTGTTGCCTCGCCCGCTTCAATCGTCCAGTGCTGAACTCTACGCAGAATCTCATCTCTTATATGATGGCTAAAAAAGGTAAAAATCCCAGACATAAAATAACATCGGGTATCCCGATAAAGTCTTCTGAGAAAGCTCAATTAAAAAAACTGGACAGACATGTCACTCGAATGTCTTTGAGATCGCTTTCAACAAACGACATAACCGAACTACATGAATTAAAAATAAATTTTGATAAAAACGAAAATGACAAAGACAACGTTTGTTCTAGAACTTCGAATCAAGGCCAAGCTCCGTATGGATCAATCCTATCTTTGAATGAGTCAACTGACTCGCATAGTCCCTTGCCAACCGGAAGAAGAACCTCAAAAAAAAAAGTGAATATCAAAACGAAAAACCACCTGAAGTGATACACAGTGAAAATAAAAAAGCCTATGATACAAACTCCAAAACTCAAGTCATAAATAACGAACTAGCACTGATTTTCTTCAACTCTAGCTGTAAGCTCTCTGACCTGGATGATGGCAAGGTCACTGACTTTTTCTTCAATTTTCTTCAAAAAGATATCAAAGGCAGATTTACTCGCAAAGGAGACATCATCGTATTTCCAACAAATGAAATGGATCTACAAAAACTACAAACCATCGACAAAATTCTTGAAATACCTGTTGAATCACGCTTTCCTTCCAAGGACTTTTCCATGGGGATGCTTATGGGAGTTAACACCAAATATGATGAAGATTTCCTTCTAAAGTGCCTTGAAAAATATGATGTTTATAAGATTCGTCGAATGAGTAGATACATACCCAACACTGCCAACAACGGGTATGACAAAGTGGATCTCGAAAATGTTATTATCTACACAACATCACCTAAACTGCCAGCCAGCGTGGACATTGGTTTCTCACATTTCAGGGTCAAGGAATATTTTGGTGTTCCTGCCCTGTGCAGTAAATGCTATAGATGGGGCCACATCGCAACTTTCTGCAAAGGCAAGGTAAGGTGCAAGAGATGTGGAGGCCCACACTCCCATAAAACTTGCTTGTCAACAGAATTAAAATGCCCCAATTGCAGTGGTCAACACCCTGCCACCTACCATGGATGCCCTACAAAAAAAATTGCCTGCCGCGCCATGCGCATACAAGATCATGACCACTGTAGTTGGTCATCTGCTTTCATACAGGCTAAGCGAGAAATCAACTCTCTCCACCTTCATCAATCAACTACCATTAACTCTACTCATCCACCATTACGTAAAGTGCCTCTTCTGCAGCGACCTGATGCTATTACAAGACGCAACGATCAACTCCCATCGACCAGTGTCAACAACTTGCCTCACAACAATCCACAATATAACTCTATTAACTCTAATAACTTTCCCATAGTGACTACTACGACTACATGTGATAATGTCTACCACCAACCAAGTACAAGCAATAATGCCAAGACATATGTAAGTGTTGCTGCTAAACCTAAAAACGAGCAATTCGATAGCACCGCTATTATCTCCTACTGAATTAGCAAAAAATATTAATAATGATAACATCTCTATTACCTTAGTGATAGATTTAATTTTACAACTCTTAAGATATATATGTAGATCTGATGAAGACCTCTCATTTTTATCTAGTATTCTACTCAGACTCAAAAATTAATTGTTTTTCCATTCTTCAATGGAATTGTAGAGGTCTCCCTTCCAAAAAACAGGATCTGCTTCTTCTAAGTAAATATTATGGTATTGACATCTTTGCACTACAAGAGATTAAAACCAAAAAAAAAATTTAACATAACTAACTATCTCCCTTACTTTTACTTCTCACAACACAGTAAAAATGGAGTTGGATTCCTTATTAAAAAAAGTATGAAACACAAATCTCCTATAACTATCATAACCTTGAAATTCTTGTAGTGCAAGTGATGGTCAAAAAACTCATTTTCTCCTTAGTCAATATTTATAATCCTGGTCTTGCTATTAAAGAATCTATTTATCATGATATATTTAAACAAATACCCTCACCCCACATATTAGTAGGTGACTTTAACAGCCACCACCCTTCCTGGCACTCGTACACAACCAACTATCCTGGTATTTACCTAAGTAACTTTATCACCAACAAATTTTATCAACCTAAACACCAAAACTACAACACATGAAAACACAAACAACAATAGATCTATAATTGACCTTACCTTCATTTCCCCTGAAATTTCTGAAACATTTTCCTGGTCTATATTACCTGACACCAGGACTACACGAACATCCATGCCTTATCCGGGGCTCGAACCCAGGTCCCGTAGATCAGTAGCCAAGCGCGCTAACCACTCGGCCACGGGACGGCTAAAAATAAATAAATACCTCCTCAAGCAGCTGCTTGCATTAATCCAAAATAATTTTAAAAAAAACAATCTGGATAAACTAATTCAACCTTTTCGAACTAATAAAATGTTCACATCAAAATTTTGTATTGAGAAAGCCTGAAGAAGGAAATCTCATTGGATCGTAACGTGTAACAAACAAACAAAGCGCCAAGTTGTATCTCTCCAGTGAACAACACCGAATCACGTCCTCACCAGTAGGAAGCTTGTTTGATGAAAAATCTTTAGGTGTACCAAATATAGGGCAATCAAATACCTGTCTTGTGATGATTTTCTTAGGTCACCGTTATGTCTGTGATCACCGTTAAGTCACAAAGTTACAAAAAAAATGTCATAACACAAAGCCAAAATTGAAATAAATGCAAATGCCAAAATAATAACTGGAAGAGCGAACGAAACAGACATCAAACACGAGGAATAAGTGCAGACCGACAGAACAATGGCGCGGTGGCGAGAGTGGTAGGTGGGGGGAGCGTCGTGGTCATTGACCCGAGCGAGTTACTACGAGAGAGAATTTGTTAGATTTGACAGCTGTTGCGTGAGCGGAATACCTTAACCGATTATTTTTTTCATTTTTACCATTGTTTTTTCTAAATCATTATCGGTTCGAGTAAGAGTCGACTAGAGCTATTACATTTAAATATTGACAAGTTAAGTAAGATAAAAAAATATCGTAAAAATATAAATTTTTCCAAATTTCGGCAAATTTTGAGCACATGCGCGACCGGAAGATATAAACCGATTTTATTTCTTTTTTTACCCCTTTTTAGTCTCCCCAATTCGCAACTTTTCCGCGGTATTACGACTTGAAAAAAAGTTTCGAATTTTTTTGGCCCACCCTAATGGTGAGTGATCCTAGAGGTCAATGAGAAGGAAGAGTGAACAGATTAGGAATTCTTTCCTCACCGTCGATTAGATCTCAAGTAAAGTTAGCACTGTGATAAGGAAGCCGGTATATGAGAAATAATTTATCAAAAATTTGGTGTCAGCAGTTGCGGAGTGTATGACTGAAATGTCTCTTTCTGGTAGTAGAAAACGCTGCCCTCAAGAAGATTGTTTTTCTTTCGTGGTGTAATGTGTTGTAACATTAAACGATGCCTAATATGCAAATATGGATGCCTTGTTTTCCTAATGTGCATTTAAATACAGCTTGAATTGCAGTAAAGGCATTTTGCAGAGAAATTCTCTTTAAAAAAGAGAGGAGAAACCTTGACATTTGGAGCAACAGTCTCCGATCATCTAGGGAAATTGTCTGATCTTGAGAGTGATATTCTATACTACTTTCATATTCAGGACAATTTGGAAGGTAAACTGAAATGCAATAGTTGTCTTCATTCTGACTGGCCGTTTTCTCTGTTGTACAATACTGCTCTGTTGCGCAGAAACAGACAACAACCATGCAAGAATTAGAATTTTTGTTTTTTCCGCAGACAATATTGTTTTGACATAGTATAAATATCCCAGATCCCATTTTGTTACTTCAGATCGAATAGAGAAGTCAGAAAGACTTGATCTCAAAATCAGGGTATAACCCGAATAACTTATAAGGGTGTTTGTGATATATTTTTGCTAGTTAGTTTTTTACAAGGATCTTTCTATCATAAATTAGAAATTTTGAGAGCTGTAATACAAAAGAATAGTGACTTTAAATTTTAATTTTCTATCTTTCAGTTTAAGGAAGAATTAGGTCAATTTCAGTTTTTTTAGTTAGTACATATCTCTGAAATCAAATTTATGTCGTCTGTGCTAAATGAGCATGGCATAACGGCCGACCTAGCGAATAGTAATATTCAATGCGTCTAAGCATGGCCGTCTCATTTTTTGAAATGGGTATTGGAGAGCTATGCGCCAAGGAAATGTCCTTTCCTGGCCGATTGCGCTGCGGCATACAATCTGAATATCACTCTATTGTATTTTGATTGATCCGGTTTGATTTCAGAGGAAATATCAGTTTCAAATAGAGAGGAAAACAGTAAGTACATGAGTTTAACTAAAAGAGTATATACAAGAGTTAGTGTCCGAAATAGTGTCAAAATAATACTATTTCGGACTTTCGAAATAGTCCGAAATAGGATCGTGTATGAGGCAGATGAGAAATTTGGAGATATAGACTATATTCCTATCAGAAGGGATCATCTGAAATTCAAGTCAACAGAAATGATCAATTTGGATCTAATGCATCAGAAAAAGACTGAGGTAAAAAATCGTCGATCATGTAGATCGCCGGTTTTTTGCGGGTGTAGCGAGGTCTGCAAAATATACGATCAACGTCATCGAAGGTTGTCCTATTTAAGCAATTCAAGAATGTGTTAATTGAAGACAAAACAGACGCTGACATATATATTTATTGCCCAAGTTTTCGCATCATCAGTTGATTGACAGGAAATATTATTTGCTTCAGCTATCCTTCGAGTCTGCACCTTCTAAGTCACGGCCGACTTCAATCGTGCCAGGAATCCGATGACTCCACTGAGAATACCATAACGAGTGTTACTTCGGCAAAGCAGCCCACTTTGCGTTAAACGTTTGATAAGTTTCAGTCGTAAGAGGTAATTGTTCTTTTCATTGCCGTCACCTGCACGCCTCGTTAATTCTAAGTCAGTACCGGTTCGGATAATGAGGCAGGATGTTCTCGTAACAGATGAAAATTCGGCAGCTACAGATACACCGTAGTCGAAACGCTTGCAATAAGAGCAATGATAGCCACGGACATCTACTGCAAAGGTTTTCATTATCATATTTCACATTCAAGGTCAGGCGCGGACCAGTAAGGGGTGTTGTAGCGTCATTAGCCCATAGAGACCTCACAGGAGCAAGTTTTTAAAAATAATAATAATTGTTATTTTACAAAAGTTCAAATGAATTAGGGAAAATCTATTTTAGACATCACGTATGAACTCTGAAAAAATCGGGGCGGGAAAGTTCAGTCTGTAGCGCACCAGACTCATAATCTGCAGTTCCTAGGTTCGAGTCCCAGCTGGGCCAGAGTTGAGATTTATCTCCGCAAAATCCACCGCCCTGCCCTCTATCAGTGGAAGACACTGATGGGCTTGGAAAGTGTGTGAGGGAGAGCCATACTCTGCGCATGTTAAAGAACACGGATGGCGTTGACGGGAGGCTACCATCTGTCTCCCAACAGCTCTTCCAGTGGGTCCCCTCCCCCAACATTCTCTGAACCTTCAGGTTCTTGTGACCTGGTCATTTAGCCCATTGTGTGCTAAAACGCGCCGCTCAGAGGTAAAACAACCCAAATCTGAAAGGAATACCCACCTGGTATACATACCCCCCCTGAAAAAAAGTCAATGTGTCAATTATTCGTTAATTTTTCTCATGATACTCTTAATTTTACGCTGTATCTAAGAAAGTCATTCTCCAAAAGTAGTAAATATTCCAAAAGCTCTAAAATAACATAATTTTAACATAATTTTATTTTTAAAAGAAAAAAAATTATTGAAAAACAAACATTTTTTTCAATCGCATCAACAATAATAAGTAAAATTTATCGTAATTAGTGACAAGATAGGATGATTTTTAATTCGGTATCAAAAATACGGACTTTTAAAGAACAGAAGAAAAATTGTGGGACAAAAGACTGTTTTCGAATTTCTTATAATATACAGGACAACGCCTTAAAATATAGTACTATCCGTAGCACTGAAAAAGGATGAGTCCTGAGTTAAAGAATGCACTAAATGGCCTTGACGGGAGGCTTCCACCTGTCTTCTAACAGCTGTTCAGTAGGTCCTTGTGCCCTTTGGGTCTTTGTAATCTGACCATTTAGCCATTGTCGGCAAAAAAGTGTAGTTCAGAGGTAAAACAACAACGGTTTTTCCCAACATTTTTTATGACGGAGAACATGTAAACTGTAAGCAAAAAGCTTTTTAAAGTCTCTTCATATTTGGAAACGGGTTCAGCACTATCTATTCCAGCTGTTGGATTTGATGTAAAAGGTAACACCAATTTCCAGAAATACGTTATACATGCAAAAATATTAACAATTTGATTTGAGTTTGCAGCAACTTTTCTAGTAGTTAGTTGTAACTTCACAAAATATTTATAGTGCTTTTCGCACAGAATTTAATCTGTTTAAGCCATTGCACAGTTTAGCAGATTGTGGTGCACAACAATGCTGGTAACATCTTCAATAGATCTGTAGCCTCGGATTTCGTTTCTCAATTGCAATAAAGAAATCTTGCCCTGTTTCCTCCATATGAGGAAATGAAGGATACCGAACGTCTCCCTCCCCTGACGTCATGCCAGAGGATTGAATGCAACTGAAAGGAAGTGTGCTTGCTGACAAACACGTGGAATCACGCGGGAAATGTGATAGAGGGAAAATACCACACTGAAATCTGGTGCCTTTGGAAAAATAATATTTTACTATCAAAAACTTCTTTTTGGGGAAAAAATCTGTTGTGTTGTAGAAATTCGTTTGGCTGTTAGTGTCATAATAGGAGATTAAGTCTGTTGAAAAAGACCATGATTTTTATGGTTTGATTAAACTTGTAGTCAATATTTAAGGAAATAAATTATTTTTGTTTTAATAAAACTTTAATTCAAAATCTGCAGTCCTCTAAATCTAATATCACACTGTCATCACGCAAAAATTACTCTAATCGCAATGTTCCGTGTAATTAAATGCAATGTAATATTCCTAAGTCTTTTCATCCTTTTTTTTTTCAATCTTCCAATTGTGTATAGAAAAAATTGAGAGTCCTGAAATAGACTTTCTACTCTGAATGGACCCAAAATTTATGTGTGTCCATGTGAACCGTTAATGAGACTCTACAGGCAAAATTTGGGGTTGATAAGATTCAAAATGGTTGAGATTTGACTGAAAGACTGAATAATCATTTTAGTGGTTTGATGTAATATGTTTCCCATTTTAACGTAGTCAACATTGAAATTTTTTTCGCGATATATAAGTATCGTAATAGGGAAAAATTACATAAGTAGAAGCTTTACACCTACGAGTATATGTGCAATAAGCAGTAATGGATACTTGTATATAAAATATATAGTAATAATAATTTGCGTTTTAATACAAGATATGTAAATAATTGCACCTCTGAGCAGCACTTTTGTACACAAAAATGAGCTAAATGGCCAGGTCGCAAAGACCCCCAAGGGTTCAGATACGATTGATCAAGGGGATCCACTAGACAGCAGCTGGGAGACTGATGGAAGTCTTCGTCAAGGCCATCTAACTTGTTCTTTAACGTGCAAAGAGTAGGTTTTTTTGTCCTACACACGGAACCATGGCTTAACGCCCCATCCTAATGACGGCGTCCATTACATTCCCATTGGTATCGCCTTTCTCACCGAGGAAAGAACGGAGGTTAGGTGGGAAAATTATGAACGCACATACAATTGAGAGTCGAACCAGGGAACTGCAGATTACGAGCCTGGTGCAATACCGACTTCGCTAATTACTGCCCTTCGTGTCAGAGGTGATTCTATGTCTTGTTTGTATTTTCTATTCTTTTTTTCAAAATCTCCATCATGAGAGCTCATGCTATCATATGCAGCAGACACACATACACGATTTCATTATTAAGCTTCTTGCTATTACTCAACCATGTCAAAATTTCTTTACGATATTAATTGCATTTGCTGAAAAACGTAGCTTTTTCCCATTTTCCTTTCGGTTTGTGCACGTCTATGTATGTATCAAAGATGTATTTTTAAATACTGATAGAGCGGATGAGGAATTATAAATTGCACTACTTGGAAAGAATTATTCCTGAAAAAACTTATATACACTGGTAAGGGACCTGGGTTCGAGCCCCGGGTAAGGCATGGATGTAGTAATGTTTTTCTGCTGAGGTCCCGCCATCCTCTCATACCTTCTACTGTGGGGTATAAACGCAGGTTCCTGTCAGACCTCTGTGGCAAGCAGCTGCTTGAGGGAATATTCAATATAGAACCTGCTCATCTGGTCTCTTGCAAGCAGAGAATATCTAAATTATGACGGTGGAATTCTTGTGTGAGGACATCAAGAGAAAAAGCTCTGTGCAGAGTCCTCACATTCCAACTGCCTATGGAAACAAAATGGTTAGTGGAATCATTGAAGAGTGAATTTATTATATGATTTAAGGTGTTCCAGAACGTTTGATAACAAATTTGATTGACTATTCCGATCAAGTGATGCTAGATTTTCTGTGATTTTATTCAATATATTTGATTTATTCAAAACGAAAGTCAAAACTTTAAAATATTTCGTAAGATTTCACCAGATATACGAATCACATTAACATAATATGGAAGGGCCAAATTTTGAATGTCATTCCTCGGTAAAATCAATCTAAATGGATTCCTGTAGATAATAATTTTAATATCCGTTTCATTCAAGAGTTCAGAAACTCGAGTAGTAACCAAAGGATGGAACTCATGAGGAATATTTCTTTAGCAGAATGATGGCAGAACGAAACTCTACATATTAACAAGATCATAGGTTATAAGGTGCAAGTGTCTCGTATAAGGATCGTGTATGAAGCAGATGAGAAATTTTGAAATGGAGAGTATATTATATTCCTATCAGAAGGGATCATCTGAAATTCAAGTCAACAGAAATGATCAATTTGGATCTAATGCATCAAAAAAAGATTGAGTGGTCACCTTGTAGTTCGCCGATGTTTTGCAGGAATTGCGGGTGGAGCGTGGTCTGAAAAAAAATAGGTTCAGTGTCATCGAAAGAATCAAACCACAATGACAAACCCATATGTATATTAAAGTACAGAAATTCAGAGTACTAAACGTTCTTCGTCGTTTCTGATTATGAGCATATGTATCATTAAGGTAGAGAATATCAGTGTCGAATCTGTGAAGAGTCTTCCAATCCGTTAAAATCATGAAACACAGTTCTGGTTTCAGGGTGCGCCATCGACATCACTGGAGAGGTAATAATGTGTGAAATTCATGGTTTTGATTAGTCTTCTTTGTCTCAACC
Organism: Ryuthela nishihirai; assembly: GCA_038380435.1. Taxonomy (NCBI): domain Eukaryota; kingdom Metazoa; phylum Arthropoda; class Arachnida; order Araneae; family Heptathelidae; genus Ryuthela; species Ryuthela nishihirai. The sequence continues at coordinate 22,586,193 of JAWZYU010000016.1, forward strand.
AGTGGTTCTCAACCTTTTTGCGCGTCACGTATCCCCTGGAAATGTGTATGTAACTGGCATACCCCATATATAGTTAGATAAAACTATAGTTATTATAAAACCAACTTAGCGACTTTGTTACTATATCTAGCGACTTTTGAGCTCTCACGGCGTATCCCAAAACCTTTTACCGCGTACCCCACGTTGAGGACCCCTAGTCTAGACGGTGAGAACAGTGCATTAAGAGAGTCATGTCTAGACCCCTAGTTTAGACGGTGATAACAATGCACCTCTGTGTGTTGAGATTCTTGTTAAAGGAAATATTGTGCTGATCAAGGGCGTAGCTATTGGGGGTATGAGGGGAGGCTCCCCCAAAGTAAATCGGAGTTGGCAAAATTCGAAGCAAATTTATAAAATATAGGTGAGTTGTGAAAATTTGATTTTTTTTAATTAAATGGAGTTAGCAAAATATAGGAGAGTTGTCAAAATCTCGAAAACTTCGTAAAATATAGGAGAGTTGTGAAAATTTTGGGTAAGTTGTCAAAATCGGGACAACTTGGCAAAATTCGAAGCCACTTAGTAAAATACAGGTGAGCTGGAAAAATCGAGACAACTTGGAAAAATATGTGTGGAGCTGGAAAACTCAGAAATACTTTGCAAAATCTTAGGGAGTTGGTAAAATTCGGAATGACTTGACAAAATTCAGTTAAGATTTAAAAATTGGGATATTTTTTCTGTAAAATTATGGCGAGTTGGCAAAATCGAGGGAAGTTTGCCAAATTCGGAGTGATATTGAAAAATTTAGGTGAGACGTGAAAATTGTGATTTTTTTTCTATAAAAGTATAACGAGTTGGCAAAATTAAGTCAACTTGCCGAAATCTAGAGTAGTTGGCAAAATTTGAATCCACTTGGTAAAACACAGGCGAGTTGTCAAAATTGCGATTGGATTTGTAAAATGAAGGAAGTTCGAAAAATCACGAACTCTGGCCAAATCTTGGGGATTAGGCATAATCTAGAAGAGTTGGCAAAATTCGAAGTGACGATAAAATTCTGGGGAGATGTAAATATTGTGATTTTTTTTTCTGTAAAATTAAAGGCAGTTGGCAAAAATCGAAGTTTTGATTATTGGGATTGGTTTTGCAGAATGAAGGATAGTTGGTAAATTCGAGAAAACTTGGCTAAACATTGTATAGTACGTACAATTTGAAAAAATATTTTTTTAAATTTATTTCGTAAAGTAATGGCCAGTTTGCAAAATCGAGGCAATTAACGACATCAATGGGAGCTCCCTCCCCCACTGAACGAAAATGTGGGAAATTAGGTAAAGTACTTTTTTTTGCTCAATTGACAAAATTCGACTTCCGAGTTGGAATATTTTCGTTCTGTCCCCCTCCCCCTTATCCATAGTCTCTTCGCTACTCCCCTGGTGCTCATCATTACATAATATCTTTTGAATTGGCGTCAGCGTGAGAATTACATCACTAATCTGTTGGAACGAAGAAGACTGAAAAATAACTAGAGATGACTGGTTACTCGGAAGTCTACAGGTTGCAGAAAAGTTGACCTTTTCTTGTCGTAATATGTAGTTAGTGTGAAAACACTAATAGGTAGCTGAAAGGCTGCTCAGGCTGACATATGCTACTGGCTGGCGAAAACCGTCATCGGTCTCTTGTTCAAGTACTCCGGCGACCGCAATGCTCTATGCATCAGTCGACAGGAAAACATCCTTTCTAATCAGTCCTCCCAAAATCGAGATATAAGAGGACTGGTTGTGTCATCAGTTTATGCTTCAAAAGAGGCGTCTGCCTATGGAATCTACCTGAATTTAGTATCCTTCTTAACCAATTGTAGGAGCAGCGAGATCGACGATATTGATCGATGAACCACCGATAATATCCGGTTAAGCCAAGAAAAGCACGGACATTACAAACAGATCGGGATCTTGGGAAATCTTCGATTGCTTTCACATTACGAGGGTCAGGTTGCACTCCCTCTGCTGAAATTTAATGTCCAAAGTATGTCAAAGATTCCTTCATAAACTGACGTTTCGCTGGTTTCAACTTCAGGTTAAACATCCTTAAACGGTCGATTACCTTTTGTAACCGTTCGATGTGCTGATCAAAAGTTTGAGAGGCAACTATAATATCGTCCAAGTACACCAGAACTTGCTCCAGGCGCATGCTCATGACTAGATTACAAGCAAATGTTGCAAGGTGGCAGGACTATTACCAAATGGCAAAAAAATTAAATTCAAACAGCCCTTTGCGACTGGTCCAGCCGTCCCGTGGCCGAGTGGTTAGCACGCTTGGCTACTGATCTAAGGGACCTGGGTTCGAGCCCCGGATTAGGCATGGATGTGTGTGTCGTTTTTCTGCTGAGGTCCTGCCATCCTCTCAGATCTTCTACTATGGCATATAAACTGACAGGCTCCTGTGAGATCTCTGTGGCAAGCAGCTGCTTGAGGGGGTATTTATTTATTTTTTTGCGACTGGTAAAGGCGATCTTCTCAATGTCCAAAGGGGTGTACAAGAGCTTGTCAATAGCCAGATATCATATCCAGAGAGCTAAAATATTGTTATGAATTAAACGGATGGAAACTGTGCATGAGTTCAAAAATAGTATTTAACAATTATAATTCTAAAATAATGTAATTTATTACAAAAGTATGAATATAATCATTTATATAAACTGAAGCCAACCAACACAAATCTTCATCGGTTTAAAATCGATGTTTCCTCTATAATTCTTACTATCTCTACTTCAAGGATGAAATAAGGCTTGTTCCTATAAAATTTCGTCTTCTTTGTTTCTTCTAAAAAAAATCTAAAAAATCTTTGCTCCTTGTCGCCTCACAACCTTTTCTTCTCAAGTTTTCTCTACTTACGGAGGAAGTTACTGAAGAATACTGATGAGTCGTTTCGCGAACGATTCGTTCAAAATGAACGAATCAGTGAAGCCAGTCATTCGTTCGTGACTCCTATCTGAAAAGAATTGATTCTTGGAATCATTGACCTCACCATAAAATATTTTTAATTTTCAAAAAATAATAAAATAAAACGTTGGTAATTAATGTAAACGATTCGGAATGACAGAATCGTTCGCGTACACCCAAATGATTCTTTTGACTCCGCTGACTTGGGATTGGTTTTGCGAGGAAATCAGAAGGAATCAGAACTCTTTTCGCATATGACTCCTCTCATTCCTCCGATTCTTTTTGCAAACGACTCTTTTGATTCCTCTGACTCTTTTTGCAAACGATTCTTCTGATTCCTCCGATTCTTTTCGCAAACGACTCTTTTGATTCCTCTGAATCTTTACGCAAACGACTCTTTTTGATTCCTCTGAATCTTTACGCAAACGACTCTTTTGATTCCTCTGAATCTTTTCCCAAACGACTCTTCTGAGTCCTCTGATTCCTTTTTGCAAACGACTCTTGATTCTTCTGACTCTTTTCGCAAACGATTCTTCTGATTCCTTCGATTCTTTTCTCAAACGACTCTTCTGATTCCTTCGATTCTTTCCACAAATCATTCGAAATGACGAATCAGCCGAGTTGACTGAATAATTCTTCTCATTTTTTGCGACCAATTCGAAATGAGGAATCAGCTGAGATTGATTCAACGATTCATATGTTTATTTTGAATATTCTAGGTGGATAGATTTAATGCAATTGAAGTAAAAAAAATAAGTAAATAAAAATAATACATAAAAATATTGCCAGGGAAAGTTGAGCTAAACAAATAAGTCAATTTTAATAGTTGCTGTGATTTGAATATAATTCTATTTCAGTAATTTCTTCAAATAAAGCAGTTGAAAAAGACTGTTTTCATATTTTTAGGCTTTGAAATTTTTTTTTTATTTATTGTTCTATAATGTAGCTTGCTAGATTTTTTTCAGGTGATATTTTAACAACCATTTTGAATGTTAGAAAGTTGCTCGTTATTCTCACTCCAGAGCAACCGCAATGAGCAACCGGAAGTTACAGTAATCGATTTCAACTTAATATATATCGATATCGTAGAAGGAGTATTGCGGCTTCCGTCCATGTGTCTCATAAAATGGCCTCTTTAATCTTGTAAACACTATTGCATTTGGTTGGTTATTGTCTGATCTACATTGGACATCGTTTCTAGCAGGTAAAGCTTCGATATCCAGGTAACTCAGCTTTATCATCATACTACCCAAACAAGTACGAAACTTGACAAATACGTTTTTTAAGTAAAACGAAGTTAGGTAACGAATTTAGTTAAATTTTTCTCTGACTCGTATAGAAATATGGCAGTGATTTAAGAATTAACTGAGTTCTGTCAATACCAGTTAGCTTAGGAGAGTTTTAAGACAAGAGGTATTAACCTTTTCATAGTAAATAATAAAATTTTATATTATTTCCAGTTTAATTGAAATTTAGCATTACGAAAGTTTCCCGGAATTGATTATTACATCTTAGATTATACCATATGGCAAGGAAATGAAAAGCATATGTTAAACTGAATTTTATTTAATATATTCCAATGAATTAATATTTATTTTTCATAAAATGCATTAGCATCTTCTGGTGTAATTTTGTGAATAGCCTCAGTTAAGCTATCAGTCTTATGTGAAAAACAAGTTGAGTGACTGGAGTGTTTACAAATTTCAATCCGCTTGTCTCTAATGTGCAGAAGAAACATTGTTTAGTTTGACCATCTGTGGGTCTGTCTTTGAGTTAATTGATTACAGAAATATCACCAATAGCTTCATGAATTGATTAATGGAAACCATGTATTATTTTTGTCTGCTATAGTTTTGCAAGTGGTCTCTGAAGAGTTAATTTAGAAAAAGCCTGTGAAAAAAATTAAGGTTATAGTTCCCTTTCCCCACAGTTTTTTTTTCTCTTCTTTTTTATTTTTTTTCTCTCATTTAAATAAATGGATGAAATTTAAATATAGATTAAAACATGCATTCCTATTCCATATTTTTCTCAGGAAAGAAAATGCAATTGTTGCAAACGATAAAAATAGTGTCAAAAGAAATGATTCCATCAAATTTACTATTTTTAATTATGAAATAAATTTTCAAAAAGAATAGGTTACTCAAGTAGGCATTTTATATCTGCTGCTCCACTTACAGAAGATACACCATGGACATACGCAACTCCATCATAATTTTTTTTCTCTTGTGATTTTACCTAGCAGTATATCTGAAATGTATTAATATACATGGTGATTTATCACTCTATAAAGAAAAGTACACATTTGTCAATTTTGGCTTTTGACCTTTTTTTGTTCTTTGCCACAAAAACAAACATAATTACTAAACATGTAAGTTTTATTACTTTACCAGCTGTAACAATTAGCTGTAAACTTTTAAAGAAATTAGAACCACAGAAATATATTGTTCAAATGATATGCTGAAGGTATTTCATTTTATAAAAGATATTCCCCATGCTGAATTGTTAGCATGTTTGGCTACTGCTCTATGACATACTGACAGGCTCCTGTCAGACCTCTGTGAGCTGACAAGTGCAATAGGGTAATCTTGGTTTAATCTGTTTATAGTAAATGTAGCTTACTATTGCTTTACTGTAATACAGAATACCTTCAACACACTGTTTTATGGTTAAACAATTCAACAAAATACATTAAGTGCTATCCATGGATAGAAGTCAGTAGAGCAGCTTCATTCTTTTATGAACAATAGGGGCCATTATAAATTAGGAGCATTTTTTTTCTTTGAATTCTTTCTTTGCACTCCAAGAAGGATCACTCATACAGTAGATTCTCACTTCAAAGAGAAGAATTTTAACAGTCCAGTAAGTGTACTACTACAGAATTATGTAGAAAATAATTCTGTAAAAAAATTTCTGAATGTTAACATGTTAGATGTGGATATGCATAAAATTGCTTTCATGAAAAGATAGTACTAATGCCTTTTTTTGTTTCCTAGAAAATGAAAGTGTGCTTTGCTTATTTAAGTCTAAATTAACAATTAATTTTTTTTATAGTTTCGAACTAATGGAATTGTCATACTTTATTTCAGAAATTAACTGCTAGTTTAATTTCTGGTTTTCTTTTAGAACTTAGTAATTTCTTTGTCTTATACTATCTGGCTTTGAATCTGTTAACCTTTTCAACTTATTTTAACCATTGGTCCACCAGTCTTACATTAAAGTTTCTGAGAGTACTTGGCACCATAAAAGTTTATGCTATATATAAACTGACTTTTCAGCAGACTAGTGCCAAACTGCTCAAAGATTAGTTCCTTCTTTGATGGGTTTAATAATGTTATGAAAATACTTCATGAATAAATCTTGCAATAAATACTTGAATAAAATAACATTATCAGCTTTAATCAAGAGAGAATGACCTTGTTTGCTGAACTATTCTGAACAAATTTTATAGTACAACTGCTCTGGTAATTGTCAAAATGATCTCATATATTTTTTGCTTTCACTATCATCAGATGACCTGTACAACACCATACATATATCTTATATTGTAGTCTTAGGAAAATACTAATAAAATTTAATTTCATGATTATGCTGTATTTAATTTTATGATTATGCTGTATTATGTTTATGCTGTATGTTGATACAGCATAAACATGAAATTAAATTTTATTAGAGTAAATTGCTGTGTTCTCTTATATATTAGAAGAATACAACCAATATTAGCTCCAGTTCATAATTTTCATTATTATATACAGTAAATTCTTTGCATTCACGAGGGTTGAAACCATAATCTGATGAAATATTGCTCATGCTGAGATCATAATGCTGATGAAAAGAGTAGGGTAGGTTAATGGTTCAACGAAACCTAATAGGGAATAAAATGGTATAAATATGAGAACATAGATAAAAAACAGTAAATAATGATAAAATTCATATGGTATGCTGTTAGGTCAATCCATATTCTTCAAGGAGATTGATTAAAATGGACTGTTGTTGGCTGAAGCAGAGGATTTAGGATCACAAACTTTGTGATGATAATTTGTTTTGCTTTTTCCTGCAAATAATTTTTAATTTCAGTGTAGGCATGAAATGGAGCCTCAATTGCCCTCTAAAATTTGAGGCTTCTCTCCATTACAGGATTGTATTCCACCACTTTGTCAATCAATTTCCACTGCAGCTTTATTTCATCCAAAGCTTTAAGGTTGAGAGTAGCCATTGAAGCAACCTCCTCTTTCTCCCTTATTGTCATTATTAATGAACTCAGTAAGGTCATCTTTGGCAGTTCCTTGTGCGAAACAATCATGTAAGCTGTGAATATCACAAATCATTTATCATATTTTTATATTTCAAATTATGCCATTACATTCATAAGGGATTCTTCACAGGTGATTTACAGTTAATTAAATAACAGTTAAATTGTTTAAATAAAATTTAAAAAAATTAAAAATTTTAAAAGTTGTTAAAAAATTACGAATATACGAATCTTGTAAATATGGAGGGCTAACTGTATGTTTATTTGTAAAAATACTCAGAATTAGAAAAAAACTGCAATTATTTCACATCGTCTAGATAAAATCTTTTTTTTTGTGATCGAAAAGGAATCGATAAGAAGGGTACACTATGTTGAAAAAAGTGTCCAGACACCTGATTTAGCAAAGGGAAAATGTAATTTCCAGTCACGTGATCAATATTAGTGGGTATAAGAAGAACGTTGGTACAGAACAGGTTTCAGTAGAGATGTTGATATGAAATATGAGTGAACATGCTGAGTTAACGGATTTCCAGAGAGGGATCATTATACAGTACTGTGCAAATTAGTTGGAACAATAGGAAAATGCAGTAACAAAGACACAACTAAAATATTTATTTGTTTAATAGTGTAGTTAATAGTGAATGTGACCCCCCCCTTACTTTTAATTACTTCTTTTACCCTCTCAACCATTGATGCCACTAGCTTTCCACACATCTCCTTCACTTCAGGGTCATGGTACCACACTTTCATGACACTTTCTATCATTTTGATTTTCATCGTGCAATCCATCTTAGATATGCGTGCTTTAATAATGGCCCACAAATTTTCAATGGGGTTTAGATCGGGTGAATTTCCTGGCCACTCCAATACCTTCACATGTTGCTGGATAAAGAAGCTCTTATCAAGCTTAGAATTGTGGTATGGAGCCAGATCCTGTTGAAATACCCCATCGCCGTTAGGAAATAGCTTCTGCAGTGTTGGGACCATTTTCGCCTCCAGAATACCTATGTACTTTTTGCTGTCCATCATTCCTTCAATGGGGTGAAGCATCTGTGGCCCAGAAGCTGTGAAACATCCCCAAAACATGACCTTGGGTGGGTGTTTGGGTACAGAAATATCACCAATAGCTTCATGAATTGATTAATGGAAATCATGTATTATTTTTGTCTGCTATAGTTTTGCAAGTGGTCTTTGACGAGTTAATTTAGAAAAAGCCTGCAAAAAAAATTAAGGTTATAGTTCCCTTTCCCCACAGTTTTTTTTTCTCTTTCTTCTTTTTTATTTTTTTTTCCTGTCATTTAAATAAATGGATGAAATTTCAATATAGATTAAAACATGCATTCCTATTCCATATTTTTCTCAGGAAAGAAAATGCAATTGTTGCAAACGATAAAAATAGTGTCAAAAGAAATGATTCCATCATTTCTGATGTGGTGGATCGAAGAGGTTCTCCAGGCGAGCGGCAGATGAAATTTGACCTGTAGCCATGCACCTCAAAGTGGGTTTCGTCGGAAAATATCACTTTTTTCCCAATTCTTCATAATCCAGTCTCTATGTTTCTTTGCCCAGGATAGCTTTTTTTGCTTCATAGCGGGTGTCAAAAGCTGATTTTTGGAGGGGCGTTGAGCCCGGCGGCCACACTCCAGAAGGCGATGACATACGGTGGAAGCATCTATATTAACCCCATGAGATGCAATCTCCCATTTGATGTCTCCACTGGTCTTCTTCAGGTCTATGATACTAATTCTTCAAATTAGACTATCATCTCTAGGGGTGATTTTTCTTTTTCTTCCACAATGTCCTTTACGGGATGTGTCCATGAACCCTATCTCCTTATGCAGCTTCATGATCTGTGAAACGCTAGATTTCCAGACGTCAACTGCTTTTGCTATCTGCCTAGCAGTAAGTGAAGTGTTTTCGCCTAAAGCGATTATTTTAGCTCATTTATGAGGCATTCTATATTAACCCCATGAGACGCAATCTCCCTTTTGATGTCTCCACTGGTCTTCTTCGGGTCTAGTTTGTTCCATGATGTATTTAATAAAGTTTCTAAATAAAATTGTGGACTACTTAAATAATCACATCCTCAGCCTATGAAATATCAATTCCAACTAAAGTGGAAGTGTAAATAATAGCAGAGTAACACAACAGACAATTCTAGACTTGCAGATATCGCTCAGCTGCAATTCTAAAACTTAGGTGTGTCCATTGCAGGGACACGCGCAAGTTTAGACTTGCAGCAGAAGGTTAGGAACAAGTTTAGACTCTGCAGCGGAAGGAACTTAGCATTCCTTTGCTTGTCCCAACTAATTCGCACAGTACTGTAGGATGCCATTTGAGTAACTCATCTGTGCGTGCAATGGAGCCAAATTAGAGCATCCTAGTCAACTGTGCAGGATGTGATTACTAAATGAAACATGAAGATGTCATGGCAGTCAAGAAACGGTCAGGTAGACCACAAAAACTGATGGAAAAGTATCGAAGAGCTGTGAAACGTGTGGTACATTCTTCTTGTCATTCATTTGCTGTTACTATTACCAAAACGTTTCAATTCCACAGGTGTTAGTGTTTGCAGTAGGACAGTTTGTACAGAGCTGCATAAGTTGAATTTCCATGGCCAAGCAGTTGCATACAAACCATTGATAACTCCTAAACTTGCACAACAACGTCTAGCCTGGTGCAAAGCTTGTCGGAATTGGTCGCTGGACCAATGGAAACAAATTTTATGGAGCGACGAATCACATTTCACACTGTTCCGATCCGATGGTCATTGCTGTGTATGGCGAATGCCTAGTGAATCATCCCATCTGTGAAGTTCAGTGGTGGTAACATGATGATTTGGAGCTGTATATCGTGGCATGGACTAGGACTGTTCATTCCTACAGCCAGTAGCATGAATGCCAAGACGTATATGGACGTTCTAGACAATTCTGCGCTACCTACACTGTTGCAGTATTCTATCAACATTGTATGTTGTTATGTATGTCTATCAACCATATGTTCCATATGTTTATCAACATGATAATGCACCATGTCATATTGCAAGGTCCGTTCAGCAGTGGTTTCATGACTCAGGTGTGGAGAACATGCCCTGGCCTGCTCAGAACCCCGACCTGAAACCAATAGAGGCCCTTTGGGATGAACTTGAACACCGATTGCGAGCCTTACCAACACACCCCACTTCCCTGTCGACACTAACTACCATGTTGAAGGATGAATGGCGCAAAATACTAGCCTCACATTATCAAAAACTGATTGAAGATATGCCCAAAAGAGTGCAGAGTGTAATTGTAGCCAAAGGTCAGACGACACCCTACTGAAATTTAAATAAATACGACATTTTGTCAAACCTTCTGGTGTCTGCTGACTTCTTTTAACATAGTGTATATTTTCTTTGTGATATACGTTGCCTTTCAGTTGATGTCTAACCTTCCTTATATATCTTTTACGGTATATTATACTGGCTGGCTACTGTAAGACCTCTGTGGCAGATCCTTGAGGAGTAATATATATTTTTATTATTAGTACAAAAATAAACACACAGAAAAACAGATATATTGACACACAGAAAAACAGATATATTGACACACAGAAAAACAGATATATAAACACACAAAAAACTGTTAAAAACAGATATATAAACACACAGAAAAACAGATATATTGACCAAAAACCAATTTATAAATCTATTAATTTTCACACATAATTTTGTGAAAATTAATACCATCTGTCTCCCAACAGTTGTTCCATGGGTCCCCTCCCCCCAACCTTCTCTGAGCCTTCAGGGTCCATGTGACCTGGCCATTTAGCCCATGGTGTGCAAAAAAAGTGACACTCAGAGGTAAAACAAACCCAAATTCCTGTTATCTTGTTTACAAAACGTCCAAGTTTCACTACCGTAACTAACCCTAGAAAGAACCAAACTGTTATACAGTCTAATTTTAGTCTTCAGGTGTATATGCCTATTTCTTTACACTCTCCATAGATTCTTAAAAGTCCCAGCAGCAATCCCTATCCATCTGTTAATCTCATGCCGCACATCACCATTATCTGTTACATAGCTCCCAAAATAATTAAACTGTGACACCTGCTCAAGACTGCAACCATTCAGATTAACTGAATCACAGCGTGCCTGACCAATTTTCATCATTTTAATTTTCTCTCTGTTTATAACCAAACATACTCTACTACCAGTCTCATCAACAGCTCGAATGAAAGAGTTCATCTCATCAACATCATTTGCCAAAAGGGCTAAATCATCAGCAAAATCTAAATCAGAAATTTTCATACCTCCAGTCCATTTAAAGCCAAAATCTTTCACTTGCAGTGAATTTCACATAACAATCAATAAACAAACTAAAGAGAAAAGGAGACAAAATGCACCCTTGTCGAACACCAGAAGCAATGCTAAACCACTTGCTAGAAGCCTTACTAACTCTCACACATGACTCAGTGTTATTACAGAGAGCTTTCGTTATGTTAACTAATTTGTCTGGTATGCCATACAATCTCACAATCAACCACAAATTATGACGATCAACAGAGTCAAAAGTCTTTTTTTGAAATCAACAAAGCTAGTAACCAAAGGTTTCTGAAACTCTAACATTTCTCAAAGAGCTGCTTAAGTGAAAATATCTGATCTACACAACCCCTACCACTTTTGAATCTACATTGCTCATCACGCAATTGACTGTCAACCAGATTCTTAATTCTATTAAGCACAATCATGCAAAGAACTTTACCTGGAACAGAAAGCAGGCTGATACCCCTATAGTTATCAGAAGAACTGCAATCACCTTTTTTGAAAATAGTGGTAATAATATTGTAGCTCTGGTAAAATCCTTAGGGACCATGCCTTTATCACAAAATATTTTCAAAATTTCAGTCATCCATGTGGTAACTGAAACATTCCCAGCTCAGAGCATTTTCGTAGTAATTTCATGTACCCCTGGGGATTTATTTAGTTCAGTTTAGAAACAGCCAAATTAACTTCAGATTGTGTTATAGGCCCAACATTAAAGCCAGCATTGCATCTATTATCATTACAAACAATGGGAGTAGAACTAACCACATTGTTGAGAACATCACTGAAATGCTCAGCCCACCTTAGCCCTGACAGAATCCTCACCTTCTATAACCTTACCTTGTTTATCCTTCATTCCCTGCATACCTGCCCATTTTCTACCACACAAAACATTAACTATCTGGTACAGCTAACAACAAATAAGGGCAAATAGAAAGCCGTTTGTGGCTAGATTGCCTGAATAGCACCTATATGTGACATAATAGAAATGTTCATAGCGTTAGTTAGAGGAGATCTTGATCAGTGACTGGTAGCATAGTGGTCCAGAGCACCTGACATGTTATCAGGAGGTTGTGGGTTTTAATCACACCCAGCTCAAGACAATTTTTCCTCTAAAATTTTAATTGACTTCAAAGTGCTGATTTATTAGTAGATATTGAATATGTTGAGTTTATTGCATTGTTTACCTGGTTATTCCTAACAGAACTAGCCCATTTGCTGTTAATATGTAATGAATCATATTCTTATGCAGCCCATCTGGTGAAACCCGTGTGTATTATGTATGTTGCAGTGCCCATTGCCATTGCAGCTCCAATATCTAAAAGGCCTATCACCCCTCCCAAAGGTCAGAGTCAGTACCAACTTTGGCATTGAAGTCACCTGGAACAAGGATAATATATCCTTTCTTGACAGAATTCAAAATATCCTGAAGTTGTCTGTAAAACCTATCCTTCTCATCCTCATCGGCATCCTCATTGGAGGCATAACAGCAGATAACATTCAAGTCATTAATGCTAGTCTGAAATTTTCCTATAAGAAACCTTTCATTAGTGCACTCATATCCTAGAAGAGCATCACTAGCATGTCTGCTGAGAAACAGATCCATGCCTTTGTGATGTTTATTGTCTTCCCTCCCTGAAAAGAGAAATTTAAGATTATTTTTATGAATCTGACCTTTATCTGTCCATCTGGTCTCTTGCAAGCTGAGAATATCTAAATTATATTGGTGGAATTCTTGTGTGAGGATATCAAGAGAATAAGCTCTGTGCAAAGTCCTCACATTCCAACTACCTACAGAGAGAAAATGTTTAGTGGGATGTTTAAAGAAACTATGTTTATTGAGAGAGGAAATGCTGATAATATCAAACAGCCCCCTAATCACAGGCATGGGGCAAAGACCCATTCCCCCACCATTAAAGGCTGAAGCCATCTACATTGGAAGACTTCCTCCAATGTAAAATTTGATGATGCCCATAGAAGCAAGAGTTCAAGTGACTGCAATGACCTGTTTTCAGGATCACCAGCTGATAAAACATATCTTGTGAATTCTATTCACTTGAGACTGTCAATTTACAAACAGAAAATACAGCAAAAAGATTTTTCCTCCACAGAAGCCCATCAGTGCAGCAAATTCAAGATCCATAATCAAACCAGTCTTATTCCAGTCTGGTAGGTTTATATGGTCAGCATCATGACCCTGTGTGGTTAACAACTCCTCAGCAGGGTAGAAAAAAAAAGTAGCCATAGTTGTCCAGATCAGTAGGCCACACTAATCTGGCAGCCCTCCCCTTCCATTCACTTCCACAAGAGAGTATCTTTTCAATAGGTACCGCACCATGAGAAAATGGGGTTGGACATTAGGTGCTAGGCCTGGCCAGTTCTGTGCATCCTCACAGGGGATTGGTGCATAGCTCTCTTTCCATTGACTACCTAGCTACCATTTACAGACATATTTATATATACAGTGTTATAAAGTTTTATTAAATTTATCAATGTTATACTGCTAGTCCTCTGTCTGCCTTATAAACAGTGCATGAAGCCTTGAGCAGTGGTTGTATTGTAGTGCTATCACATCAGTAAAGCTATTGGACCAGATAGATGTGGCAGGGAGAACATGTTCCCGATTTAGGGGAAGTTAAAAAAAATCCATTTGGTGATAAAAACAGTACAGCTTCAGTTGTACTACAACCCAGTAACCACAAACCATTCAACAGTGGTGCATATCAAGTATTGTGATGGTGTGGTGCATGAAACAAAAAACTGCAATTATCTTAGTTAAGTTAGTGAAGTTTAACCATTCAGTGGAGTGTTTTATCTTTGACCAAAATAAATTTATTCACTGTACCAATTTTTACCAAATTGTTTTAAATTTTTCACCAATTAGCTCTTTAGGTAGAATTTTATACTTCTTGCACAAATGATCTTTTTTTTTATTTACATTTTGGGTGTTTTACAAATTGAACACTAATACAAAACCTATCCTCTCTATTCAGTTTATTACAGTTATAAGATGTAAATGAAAGCAGTATTAGTAACACATGATTTTGTTTAATTACTGTAAAAAATTTATAAAATGTAAGTGGAAATACCCGAAGTGTTTCATATATTTAGTATATCCTAGGTGCCTAAAATAATTAATCCCCTGACCCCTAAAAGAGCTACAGTCTGCTGTAACTTCTGCTTTTTTTTTTCTTAATTCTTAAAATTTCATTTGCATAAATCATCACCTTGTTTTTTTTTTCATCTGGTGAATGTTACACTACATTGCAACTTGGGGATACTTTATTATATGTAAATTGTTGATGATGATGATGATGAGAAACTCATTTATTTAAAGCAATTGAAATATATAGGGTCAAAAATGCTTGAAGAGATGATAAAGTACAAATTTAATAATATATTGGTATTGTGAATAATGCTGAAAAACTTAAATTATGTTATGTACAATCTTAAAATAACAAAGTTCTCTGTCACTGAGCAGTAAAATTTTTAAGTTTATCATTCAAACTATTTGCATGTTAAAAAAGTTTTTAGGAGCAAACTCAGAAGCTATTCAGAGCAAGAAGTGTTCAGTGAAGTGACATTATGTGGTGATGTTAGGGCTGTTAATTTTACTCATGTTGTGAAGGGTGATTCCAGTGTCTTAGTTGCATGTGGGTACAGGTGAGATCATCATTTCAATACCCTCACGGACGATGGTTCCATAGTGAATGGATGCACTTGGTAGCAGTGCAATGTACTCCCAGTCTGTGGTTGCTGCTTGTTGTATTGGCAGCGGTATTCATTAGTTTGTTTTTGGCTGACATCTGTCTGATGCTCTGTGAACCTCTCATATAGTGTAAACATATGGTTTTTTCCAATATAGTAGACAATAAAATTATCCAAGACTATTGAGATAATGACCTCGTTCATCTCCACCTGCAACCGAGACACTGGAATTGCCTTTCTCGACATGTGGAAAGAAGTTCTTAAGAGCCCTAACACCCTCACACAGTGTCCCTTCAATGAAGACAAAGCAGTGTCCTTGCTCTGAAAAGCTGAGTTTGCTCCAAAAAACTTTTAACCTGCAAATAGTTTCAAAGATAAACTTAAAGTTCTTTGCTATTGACAATAAAATTATTAAGTTATTTTAATTAATTTCTAAGAAAGAAGGTCTTTTTAATTGTGTATTTAAAGTAAAATCTTATTAGTTTTATGGATATTACATTCCAAATTAAGTATAGCTACAAATAATTTTTTAATATCTATAAGCAGAGATTTGTAAATTTTTTTAGCTTTAAAGTCAGCCATATTAAATACTTTGTATGGATATAAAGCTCTGATGCAAATGCTAGGAAATATTTTAGTTACCAAAATTAAATTTATTGTCACTGAGGTGACCAGGTGATTGTGCAACATTGCATATAAGCCATTTTGAGCAAATTCATATTATACTTATAGTTTCTATTTTTAACAGGAACACAGAATTATTAACAATGGAATATGAGTCAGCATCTAAAAGAATTAGAGTTGGCTCTAGGAGAAGTCAGGTCAGAACTTTTTCTTTACTTTCATTAATATAAACACAGTGTTTTCAATTAATTGTTAACAAGAAGTTTGCAGTCCACTAATTTAAATTCTTCTTCTCCAGAATACTTATTCCTGCTTCTGTTATAATACCCACTCAAGCAGCTGCTTGCCACAGAGGTCTGACAGGAGCCTGTCAGTTTATATGCCACAGTAGGAGATCTGAGAGGATGGCAGGACCTCAGCAGAAAAACGACACACACATCCATGCCTAATCCGGGGCTCGAACCCAGGTCCCTTAGATCAGTAGCCAAGCGTGCTAACCACTCGGCCACGGGCTATACTGTTTATCCAAGACAGTATTTATTCAAAAAATGACACCATAAAATTTGTCCATTTTATGAAGTTTTTCAGATTACACTGTTAATTTAAACCTTTAACACTCAGAATGGCCCAAATTGCTGAAATTTGAAATGGACTATTCAAATAGTTCTATTTCTTTGTCTTTACTACTCTCTATCCTTTTCTCATATTTCTTGAGTGTTAAAGGGTTATAAAAGTTAAGCATAGATCACCAAAACCTGTATTAAAAAATCAGAGGTAAATAAAAGATTTTCAATGGGCTTATGTAAAACAGATACCTTATAAAAGGAATAGTTTCATAGTTGCTCAATCATTTCAATTAAAATACTATATTGCGAGTCTGGAATAGTGAATTGCTTCATGATGCCTCCAAAGAAAATATTTATTTAGATGATTCAAAATGATGTGGAGCTATTAGAAGGATGAAGGTTGCCAAGCAGTCACAAAGGGGGCCATATTCTTTGGTGTCTACCATTCTGTTATGATTATGGCAGCAATTGCAAACAGTTATCAGAAGACTGTTAAAGGGCTTCCTAGGATTACAACCCCTCAAAATGATCAGTTTATTGGACTACTGTCTCAACAAAATATAAGAGCAACATCTCTACATTTAGACCTCAATGCAACCACATCAATTCTTCCAGGGTCCTACCTGAAAAATTGGTTTACATCCAGAGGCCCAACTGTTTATTCACTATCATCAGCCAAAAAAAATTTACTTTAGAACTTTTCTTGCCAAATAAGTAACAAAAGAATGAATATTTTTGTGGAAAAATTTTCCCTCACATACAGAAATTGAACCCACATCTTTCCAGAAACTTGCCAGAGTATTCTACCATTGAACTAATGCCAGCTCAGTCTTTTTTCCACAAATTTAAGACCTTAAACTCTTAGCTGAAATTTTCAGTGCCTACCATTGGTGCCATCTATGAACTTGGGTGGCACTATTTTTTTTTATATTACACTAAGATGGAAATAATAATAAAGTCTCTTCACACTGTTTAGCATTAATAATGATTTAAACATAAATGACAATCACAGCATTACCTGTTGATTTTTTAGTGTCTATAAATCAATAAATATTTTTTGTGGAAAAAATTTCACCAACATACAGGAATTGAACCTGCATCTCTTCAGAAATTATTTCCATCTTACTCAGTACAATGTAAAAAGAAATAGTTGTTACCCGAGTACAAAGATGGTGCCAACAGTAGGTGCCAAAAATCTCTGTGAAGAGTATGAGGTCTTAAATTAGTGGAAAAAAGACTGAGATGGCATTAGTTCAAAGATATACTCTGGCATGTTTCTAGAGAGATGCGGGTTCAATTCCCATATGTCAGCAGATTTTTTTTCTTTTTAGTAAATATTAAATAAATAAAAATAATATAAATAATTATTATTAATTTTAGTAAATATTAAATAAATAAAAATAAATTAAATAATTTTTATTCATTGATTTATAGATGTTAAAAAGTCAACAGGTAATGCTGTGATTGTCATTTATGTGACAAAAAGAATTGTAGCATGTTATATGCCAAATTAATCAGTATTTGATTCTGGATTTTTTTGGAAACGTTTAACAATAAAGACAACTATGTTTAGTTTAATAGGGTGTTTTTAGAGTTGTAGTAAAAAAATACATCTGGCAATGCAAATAAAAATTTCTTTTAAAAAACTAATAGAAATGATTATAATGCACATGAACAGAAAGGCTATTTATATATATTAAAAATAACTTAAAATTCTCTGTTATTGAGCAATAAAATTTTAAAGTTTATCCTTCAAACTATTTACATGTTAAAAGTTTTTAGGAGAAAACTCGGAAGCTTTTCGGAGCAAGGACAACGCTCCATCTTCAGTGAAGTGACACTATGTGTTCCAGTGTCTCAGTTGCAGGTGGGGATGGGTGAGGCCATTATTTCAATAGCTTTGCAGTCTATGGTTCCATAGAAAGTGGATGCACAGGTAAGTAGTGTGGCGTGCTCCCAGTCTATTGTTGCCATGTGTTGTACTGCTAGCTTCGCAGTGGTCATTGTTAGCTTGTTTTGACTGACATCTGTTTGATGCTCTGTGAACCTCTCTTGTAAAGAACATATGGTTTTTCTGATGTAGTAAACAGCAGAATTATTCAGAAAATGTAGGGGAAATTGGTAATGCCCAATTTTTGATGTAGGCTAAATTTGTCTCTGCCCCTTTTGCAATTTTCTTCAGATTTGGAGCTAGGCTGAAAACAATTTTGGTATTTTGGGCTTTGAGTAATTTGCAGACTGATTCAATAGGACAGGAATGTAAGAAATAGGTCTGGCAAAGGTTGCACTTTTGGAGTTGGTGATTGGGATTATCCAGCAAATCTAGGAGAGCCCAAATCTCTTCTGTTTTCATTTGTGTGTTTATTGATTAGCTTTTCTATTGTTGTTGAGGGGACACATGGGACACAGCAATGGAATGGATGTTTTGAATTTATTTTTTAAGCAACTGCTTGTTTGCTTCATTGGCTTCCACCCAACAATAATAGAAAAGCTAATGAATAAATATAGAAATGACAACAGAAGATATTCAGCTCTCCTCCCAATCATGGATTCCAAACATGCAGCCTTTGCCGGACCTATATCTTATGTTCCTCTCCTAATGTGAATCAGTCTGCAAATTACTCGGAGCCCAAAATATCAAAATGGTTTACAGCCCAGCTCCAAATCTGAAGAAAATTATTAAAAAGGACAGAGATAAATTCTCCCTACTTCAAAAATCAGTTATATACAGATTCTCCCTAGATTTGCTGGATAATTCCATTGTCTACTACTTTGGAAAAACCATACTCTCTCTACAAGAGAGGTTCACAAAGCATCAAACAGATATCAGCAAAACAAGCTAAAGACAGCCACTGCTGAGCTAGCAGTATAATATGGCAACCATAGACTGAGAGCACTCTACACTGCTTGCATGTGCATCCTTTCTATGGAACCATAGTCACCGAGCTATTGAAATAATTACCTGGCCCATCCCCACCTGCAACCAAGACACTGGGATCACCCTTCATGACATATGGAAAGAAGCTCTAAATAGCCCTAAAGTCACCATATAGTGTCACTTCACTGAAAATGGAGTGCTGTCCTTGCTCCGAAAAGCTTCTGAGTTTTCTCCTAAAATTAATGTGGAAATAATTTGAAGGATAAACTTAAAAATTTTATTTCTCACTGACAGAGAGTTTTAAGTTGTTTTTAATTAATTTCTGAACAAGAAGGTCATTTTAATTGTGTTTTTATTTGTGAATAACAAAAGTAAATATTTACTTTAAGCAAGAATTACTTCCATTTTATAATTTTACCATATTGGAGAAAAGTCCAAGCTTTTTGCCTACTGTGCTGAGTGAAATAAACAAGTAAATTTTGAAGTTTTTTTTAAGCCAATAAACCAAAATAGGTCATGTTACATATCAATTTAAACTGAATTTAATTCTGAATTTCATGAAAATAAATATTTTAAATAAATTTATAGTTGATTTTAATGATATTTTTGTGACATAATGAAAAAGTCAGACTATGCAATTAAGGCTTAATTTTGGAAAACCTGAAGAATAAAAACGGTTTTATATTTGAATCGAAAGCAAACTTCTTCCCAAAATCTTCTGATTTTAAAAATAGGAATTCTCAAAACTTTAAGGAAAAATTTGTTGATAATAGTTTAAACTTGTGAGTTTAAATCAGGGAGTTGCTTCTGAATAGAGTAACATTTGACAAACAAATCGGCAACACCCTATAGTGCTTCCAAGAAATTGCAATCTACAGCTTTAGGAAATTATTTATATCATAAAAATAAATGACAATCACAGAGTTACTTGTTGACTTTTTAATGTTTATAAATCAATAAATGTTTTTGTGGAAAAAATTTCACCAACATACAGGACTCGAACCTGCATCTCTCCAGAAACAACTAAAACTCCAAATACTCTGGCATGTTTCTGGAGAGATGCAGATTCAAGTACCGTATGTTGGTGAAATTTTTTCCATAGAAACATTTATTGATTTATATCATGGTTTATTTTTTTATAAGATATAAGTAAAAAAAAAATATTCGAATGACAAATTTTGTTTCAAAAAGCAAAGTTTTTTTATTGTATTAAAAATGAACATAGATGTCTTGGATGTCTTATTTCAGATTGTGTCAGCATCTATATCTGTCTTAAACCCCAAAAGGATTAAGACAATTATCCAGCTCAACTGTGACTGGAAGACTTCATGAGGGCAGACTCTATACGCATCAAATCTTTGTATGTGTCACTTTAACTTTCAGACACAGATATGCTTGCTTGAAATGGTGTCATGATCATGTAGCCTGGACCCAAGAACAAAGAAGTCACATTGTGTTCATGGATGAGTTAAAGTTTTTTCTATAATCAGACAGTAGATGCATACTAATCTAACGAAAAGTGGGAACTCTCAACCAGCCCTGTAATATTAAGCGGTGCATATTTGGTGGTAGTGGTCTGACTGTGTGTAAACATAAAAAATATTACATGACTGTAAAATTAAGAATGCTTGTCCAGAGGTAACTAGTTGTATAAAGTTATTTAGTGTTTAATGCAGTTATGTATTTTACATAAAATAGATTTGTATAAGGTCTGCCCCAAAATGATGCCCCAAGTATAAGGACTGGCCCAAAATGATGCCCCAAGTATAAGGTCTGCCCCAAGTGAAGTATGTCAAGCAAGATCCATTAAGTCATATGTCAAAATACACTACAAACGAAAGAGTATTTATTGGCATTAATATACGTCATGAAATAAAAAAAACTTGCCAAAATTTAATGTTGATATACAGTTGTTTGAGCATTGAACTTGTCCCCTAATTATAGAGCCACCATTGCTGGCGAGAAAGTGCTTCAGTGTGATGTAAATGAACAAAGCTGTGTAACCAGTATATAAAATGCATAATTGAATGAATGCTTCAGAGATTAACAGCAGCAGCAGTTGTGAATGAAAATGACAGAGAAAAGAAATGTGTAGAGGCAAAGTGTTCACTGCATTTGAACAAGGACATATTACAGAGCTTTACACAACCAACCTTTCCATCAGATCTATTATAAGGTAGTTGCATTCTTTTCATCATGTGGTAGCAAACTACATTAAATATGATGGCAAATATAGACATAAGATATCTAGTGATTACTTATCTGCATTCAAATGATGTGGAAACAGACAGTCTCTAGCATGTTTTTGAAGCAGCAGTAATTTAATAAATTATTTACTACACAAAAATTAGCAATAGGGTTAAATTTTTAACGTAGAATCAAATTAATTAAATAAGAGATAATAAATAAATTAATAATACATGCCACTCATCAAAAGAGAGTGTTATTGTGATTAATGAGCAACTTTACAGTAAATGACTTAGAAGCATCCCTTAATATAAACACAGTAATTAACATTTCATCAAGTGGTTCAGTCATGTGGCCAACTGTGTCAAAATCTCTATACCTCCACTCAATAAAAGGCACAGGGAGCGGCAAATGTAGTGCACACACTATCATATGATGTGGACTTTGAAGCAAATGATAATGTAGTTAGGAAAATAAATTCTACCTTGATGGGTTAGAGGTTGTAAGGCATATTAGTATGATATTCGAAAGTTCTTTTTTTTTTACATTCTCTAAGCATTAACTGCTGTCCCATGGCTGAGTGGTTAGCGCGCTTGGCTACTGATCTAAGGGACCTGGGTTCGAGCCCCGGATAAGGCATGGTTGTATGTGTTGTTTTTCTGCTGAGGTCCTGCCATCCTCTCAGATCTTCTACTTTGGCATATAAACTGACAGGCTCCTGTCAGACCTCTGTGGCAAGCAGCTGCTTGAGGGGGTATTTATTTTTATTTATTCTAAGCATTAACAGGAAGCTGGTAGTGGGATAGTTAGGGAAGTGCATAATCAGTGGAGGTGGACAATCATTGGTGCTGGAAAAACAAACTTTCAATTTCAACAGTACAACACTTTTATTCATAATGCAATGTTTACCTAGTTGCTAACCAATGGTATTCCTATCATTGACTAGCTACTATGCTCACTCACCAGCCCTCAAGCCCATGGAAAATTTGTGGGGAATCATGTCCAGATAGGTTTCTAAGGTTGGTCACTTGTTAGCAGTTAATTGCAATTAATGTAGTTCAGAAACATGTCATTTCTGAGGCATGGTTTGAATCACATCATGAACACCAGTCTAAAACTTATCAAATCAATGCCTTCTAAAATATTTTAGATTTTTTTCAAATCATGGTGGCTTATAGACCACCATATTATAATTTCCGTTTGTACTTCTGTTATTTTTAGACAAGTTCAACACCCAGAGAATGGATACTTTAACACTAATATGCTTATTGCTTATTTATATCTGTCCTATTTATATTTGCCAGTAAGCATCTTATTGCTTCTGAAATTGTATTTTGTTGTGCAACTCATTGAATCTTGTTCAGTACCACACACTAGCTATGACTCAATCATTTTAGGAAATTCTTAAATATTTTATGATATATTGTGTAAAGAGAATATTGTCTTTATTTAATAACTTGAACATTCTGTGTGTATTTATATATGTGTGTGAATGCATTTTATTTTCAATTTCTTTATTCACATTCAGATTGAGTAAAAAAAAAGTGTAACTTTTTCTCTCACAGCTGGCATTGTTTCAAACAAATTTTGTTGTCCAGCAGTTGAGACAGAAGCAACCTCATGTTCCATATGATATAGTTTCCATGACTACAACTGGAGATCAGATTTTAAATGTACCACTTTCAAAAGTATGTGAGTTTTTATGTTACTTCTAGTTTTGTATTTAACCTTGGAGTAAGTGCACTCATTTTGGTTATGTTACTGCACATTGATCTTTTCCCTGCCACAGACTACATTCTAATCTTTTTTAAAACATTTTGCTCTAAACAATACTTTTTTTAACTTCTTTTTTCACTTTTCATAATGTTGTATTTTTTTTTGAAAGAATACACAAATGGAATATTATTTCAATAAAAAGTGGAAAAGCATTAAGAAATGAACTTAGTTTTTTTTTGTTTTTTGTTTTTCTCGATTTATATGTATTTGCAAAATTTAATAGTTTTTGCATCCAAAATTTTCCTTTGAATGTTCATCTGAAAAAATATAGGATGCAATGGAATAAAGTTATGCCAAAATATGGCAAATAATGACTGTTAGCATATACAATGTTTCCATACCACGAAAAAAATCCATTATTTTAAATGGCAAAACTTTTAATACCAATATAGTAAAAGCATTCAAGACCATCTAAGTAAGCAAGCACATGCAAATTCTGAAGAATTAGTAGTAAAGAATCACAGAATATGTCCTGTAGACATGGAACTCATGAAATAATAAGCTGAAAAAAAAATTTTTTGTTGTGAGTGGGATTCGAACCCATGTCTCCTGGAAACTTAGCAAGTTATGCTAACCACTACACCATCATCGGCTAATGAATCCAAAAATGCACATGGGGAGGGAAAATAACCAAAATGTACCTATTCCCAGGTTATTTTCCTAATAAATTCTAACCTATTTTCCTTATTAGATCTTAGAAATAAAAGTTTTTTTTAAATAAGAAATGCTGAAAATATTGTTATTCAATATCAGTTTTCTTCATTAATGACTGATAGTTTTGGAGCATTTTTTTTCTCACCTTTTTAAGGTTTATCCTAAACTTTGACCTCTTAAAACTGAAAAATGTTAAACATAGACATATTATGTATACTATTTGTGACTATATGTCTTTTGAACAAATGATGGCTTGACAAATGAAACCCCCACCTTGAGATGCTGGAAAGGATAATGGAGGCATAAAATTTTTCAGTCTTGTGCATTTTTCAAGAAATGTTTTGAAGACACTCTAAAACAGAGGGGAAAATGTTTATACTGAAATGGAAATCCAGTCTTTTCCTTCCTCCCCCCCCCCCCCCAAACACACACATCTATTTTCTTCTAGATCTGGGCCTGGTTAATTGCCACTGATTGGTGGAAAAATTGTTTTTGCAGAAGGGGAAACTGAATTTATAACCTCCCAATAATATACCTGATGTTCTTACCAAGCTAAAAACTTTATCTAACAGTGACTGATGCTTGCAGCACCATCCTCCAATTGGGAATAGGATACATTTATTGTCCTTAGAAAATTTTCATATTGAGGCATACAAATTTATCATTATCAGTGAAATATTCAATTGCTTGTCGATTTTTTTTAACACATAGGATAGAGAAAAATCCTTACCTTAGGTAAGGTTGAGTTACTAGTAGAGTAGTGAGTTCTAGTTTTTTTAGTCATGTTACATAACTCATAAATTTTGTGAAACTGAATATTTGAATCTTCATTATGTTGGCTAAATCAAAAATTATAATTACAGGCCACTGAGGACTTGGATGAGAACAAAAAAAATTAGTTTTAAGGACAACTTCAGAATATTTTGAATTCTGTCAAGAAAGGAAATATTACTTTTGTGCTGGATGGCTTTACTGCCAAAGTTAGTACTGACTCTGACCTTAGGGCAGGAGTGATAGGTCCTTTTGGGATTAATACTTAGTCATCATGATAATAATGGTTTATATGTTACTAAATTTAAGGAAGGTTGGGATCATTTTAAACAGGTTTTTCTTGAAACCAACAGTACTCTTCTGGTAAAATGAAGTAGAGAGAACAGTCATGTGTGTGATAAAACAATAGAGCTTATTTCTGAAAATATGAAGTGCATGGGTAAACTGAATTAGCACCCTACTAGTCCTAATAGAGGCAGAATTACAGATAGCTTAATAAACATGTAAAGAATCAGTTGAATGCTGTTAAGAATCTTTTCTTGATTAAAGGGGGAGACCTAGCATTTAGTGGGCAAACAATGTCAAATGGTCTTGTTAGAATTAGCTTGCTGTACTCAAATGCTATAGCTGTAACTCAGTATCAACATGTTTGGAAGAGTAACCTACATGGTCTAATTGGACCTCTGCAGCCCATGGGTGCTAAGGGTTATGGATGAGTGGGCAAGTCCTTACAAACCTTATTATACCCCTTTTCCAGTCCATAATACAAATGATAAAAAACTTGAAAAGAATTAAAATACAGTCATAGATAATTAAAATGATTAGAATAAGCATGTACTCTCCAAATATGAGCTTTCAGCAGCCTTAAAAATTTTGTATATAGTTCTCGACATTAGGAAGCTTCCGTACTTCTAATATGTGCCTTACCTGAGATTTAAACCCAGGTTGACTTCCATTTTTAGCCAAACACAATAACTAGTTGGTGATTTGGTGGCAGAATTAGTTTAGTAAGATAAAATTTACTAATCCAAATAGCGTATATTAACTTAGCAGCCCATACTCTTTATTAGTTTTAACATTGTCTTAAATCATATTACTTTGTAGTAGCAGATGCAACATAATGAAAATAATCAAGATTCAATTGCAGATGATAATCATAAATATAAAACTAAATCTAAATTCAAAATATACTGAAAATTCAAAGTAAAATTACTTTAGTTCTGATATTATGCTTATTAGAAAGTATTCATTTTATTAATATTGTATAAACACTGATAAAATATTTGTTTTAGATAGGAGAAAAAAGTCTCTTTACTAAAGAACTAGAAGTTGCTTTATATAATAAACAAGTGGAAATGGTTGTTCATTCACTTAAGGATCTTCCTACTACACTACCCCCAGGAATGGTGATTGGAGCCATTTGTAGGTAATAATAATATACAAATTACATATTTTTATACTTCTCTTAGTTTTATGTTATATATTGATTTCTGTTAGTGGATACATATAGCAGAGCAATATATTTCAAAATATTCATTTATATTTTAAGTAGCATTATTAGAGAGACTCCTAGTAATAGACAGTTTTTAATCTTAACATGTACATCCTAGAATGAACATTTGTTTTCTTTGTATTCTTTTAAGTGTCTTTGTTTTTAAGCATTTTGCATCCATTTCAATGTTTTATGGGCTACACACAAAACTTTAAGTAGTAAATTACATATTTCCAAGGCTGTCACACAAGTAAAATAAATGGTAAGTCACATCAAAATTCAAGAGGAATGGAATTTATTGGAATTATGCTCTAGTAAAGTAAAAAATATATATCTAGTTGTAAAAAAAAAGTGGTTTATAAAAGTTAAATTTAAAAAATAACCATTGTGATGGCCTACTTTAAACTTAGTGCTTAATATGAGGAAAAGGTTTTACCCAAAACTTATACTTTAGCATTTGGTTTTCCATCTATCTATAATTTTAAGTATTAATTTGATAATTGTTTAATTAATGTAGTAATGAAGCTAGAAAAATGATAAACTATACCCAAAATATTGGCTAACTGAATTTAAATCCAAAATCAGTTATAAATAATACCTAAAATTTATGTGTTTATATTTCATACAACCATAAAGAAAATAAAATTTTGGGATAGGCTTTGGTCTACCTTGCTATGATGGTCATACCCATTTTTTGTTTGACTTTCTCAAAGTTATGTTGAAAAAGGACTGTGACTTCAGTTATGCTTTAATTTGAATGAACTTTTAACACTAAGCTTGCTCCTATACTGTTTTGCCATTCTTGTGGATGGTATGGATTTTTGCAATAAAACAAAAATCTCCCTATATGTTTCAAGAAAAATTTGATCCATTTGCAGATAATTCTTTGACAGTTCTCTGTGGCAAATGTAAAGTAATATGTGACTTTGTTTTTAATTGTAAATTGTTCTCTAGGGAACTCTACATTGATTTACTTCTGTAATTTTCATGCTTCATTCTCAATCAGCCATGGGCTATGGAGATCCAACCAGATTGTGCTATTTAGTTCTCAAAACACATCTGTCCTGAGTTACACCTGCTGCATCTGGCAACTTTAAACCAATTCTGATGAGGTCTTGTTTGACATTATCTGCCCACCCTATCCTAGGTCTTCCCTTCTTTCTGCAGCCTGTAGGCACATTGTTCATAACTCTATTCACTAATCTATAGTTATGCATATGGGCAACATGGCCAAACCAAATGTGTCTCCCTCCATCATTCTTTTTTGTAATATTAATGTCACTAAATAATAGGAAAAATTCATTTTCATCTAATCCCTTTCTATAAACAGTGTTTATCCTTTAGTTTTCTTCAAATATATGTATGCCAAATTTTTAACCTGGTATGTAAAGATACTTACTAAACATTTACATTTACTACATACTATATATATATATTTTTTTTTCTTGAAAACAGGAGGGAAAGCCCGTTTGATGCAGTAGTTTTTCACCCAAAGTACAAGAGTAGCTCTCTTCAGTCACTTCCAGAAGGAAGGTAGGCAAATAGACTGAACTATATTTTATAAAATATAAAGAGTAAATTTTAACATTACATGTATTGTAATAGTGACTATTTTTGTGTAGACAGCTTTCATATATAGTGATGTTTGCTTGCATTTCTATTCAGATACCAGCTTAGATGAAACAAACAAACAAATCTTATAACACAAGCAGATCTTCCTAGGCACCATTGTGCAAGGAAGTAACTGCTATTGGTTAGATTTTGAGGCCACATTTTTTTAACCCTTCCAGTGTCCACTTCATCTGTATATATTTGCAGAATCCGAAATTAGGGGCCAAGGACGTATCCATCTTTAGTATAACAAAAAAAAAAACGATTTTTTAAAAATAAAAATTGCCGTTGTAATTTATATATATATATCTCTCTTATAAAAATATATAATTGAGTCTTGAAAAATAATATTTTGTTTTTTAATTTGTTATATATATATATCTCTCTTATAAAAATATATAATTGAGTCTTGAAAAATAATATTTTGTTTTTTAATTTGTTATGTATTTTATTAAACTACAATATAAATACTTTTATAAAGCCTTCTAATTGCCATTTCTTAGAAGCACTAAATGGTATTGCTTGTTAGCATTCCTATCTTCTGATTTAAGCTCACAAGTTTGATTTGAACTATTATCAACAAATTTTTCCTTAAATTTTTGAAATCTTCTAAAAATTAATGAAAAAAACTGCTGTTTTTAAAAATGGTAGATTTTGGAAGTAATTACAAAATTTTTTTTTGATATAAATATACATTATTACAATGTAAATAACCCAAGAGAATATGCTCATCCAGCTTATTGTAATAACACAGGTATAAAGTAGTGACAACATATATATATATACAATATTAAACTACTTCAAATATAGTTGAGTGTGCAATAACAGAAAAGTAAAAAATCCTTTTATCGAACAACAGTGGCAAATATATATAAATGACATAAAACTGTAACTACAAGGAGTTAGCTTAAAGTATGAAAGTAAGGCTCCATATCAGTTATATTTTTGAGGAACTGTTTCAGTTTTTCTTTATATGTGGAATATTCACAATTGTATTTTCTGAGATCAGGTGGTAAGGAATTAAATAACTTAGGTTCAAGATACAAATAGTGTTTGTGAAGTATTTCTTTTTTTGCCTTGGGAACCACATGTCATTTCTTCATTTCTTAAACAATATTTATAAGTTTTCATTTGAATTTCAGAATTATGTTTATAAAGATAAAGCATTAGCTTGTACGTATAAAGGTGTCTTAAAGGAAATATATTTAATTCACAGTATTTATTATATATGTTTAAATTTTTTTTTGTGGAATGGTTATACTCTTTTATTATTTTTTTTTTCAACCTAAACATAGGTTTAAGTACAATTTTATATGTTCCACCATAGCATAATATTCCATAACTCAAGGCAGACTGGATCCAAGAAAAGTACAGTATCTTTAGCATCTCATTATTCAATATTTTTCTTAAATAGTATAACCTATAAAGCATTGATCTAACTTTTGTGGTCTATTTATGTAAGTTTTCCAGCTTAAATTTCTATCAATTTTTACACCAAGATAATCACCACGATATAACTTCAGCCTTATCTTGTAATATTGTTACAATGATTTCTTGAAGACTTTGAAGATTATACACAACTTGCCATTTGAGATTGCCATTCTAATCACAGGTCACAATAAAGAGCTAACTTTAATTTTTCCAAATTATTGAAATTTAGCAAATAACATTGCATATGTGCTTTGGAAATTAGTTTTTCCATAGTTTGTTTTTAATAGACTTTTTATTTTATCAAATAAATTTAAATAGACAAGTTTCAAATAATGTGCATTATTAATTCTGTTATCATTGTCTACTTCAGATAATTGCATATTAATATTATAACAGTGTTTATAAAAATGTAAGTCTATATTTTTATAAATTATGTGATTTTTTTTTTCCAGTTTTTGCATAATTTATTTTGTTTTTCTACCTTTTACCAAAACTTCAACAAAACTACTCTTTCAGTGTAATAGGAACTAGTTCACTGCGAAGGACTGCACAACTGAAGCGATGCTACCCTCATTTGAAATTTCAAAGTGTTGTATCCTTTTCATTAATGCCAATAGGTGAAATGATATAATTAACTTTTTCATATGCTTATTTATAGTTTGTACCTTTTGGCTCCTGTCAGACCTCTGTGGCAAGCAGCTGCTTGAGGGGGTATTTATTATTTTTTATTTGTCTTAATGTGATGCCCCATCATTCACTTTTACTTTATTTTAACCAGTTTTGCTTAATTTACGTTATATTTATCATTTTGGGGATTTTTTATTTCCTTTTTGGCATCACAGCACTCGTTTCCAAGAGTTAAGAGTTGCCTAAAGTGCGTGCACAAGGACACGCCCCCTCTTGTGTCATAGCTTGCGTCGCTCGTCAATTTATACAAATGTCTTTCCCGGCGTGCAATATGACACGTGCGGCTATGTACCTCTTGTTAAATCTGGTGACGTGTTGTCACAGTTAGTCAGTAGACAGAGGAGTTAGTTAGAAGTTGAGCGCACTGTAGCGCAGAGAGTAGTAAGCATGGAGGAGCACAGTTAGTGCAATGTGTAATCAGAATTGATGTATCTTCTTCATTGAAGTTTGGTGAGTGATTTTTAGAAATAAATTTATTTGTTATTTAAACCTTTTGAATCTTTACTAATTTTTTTCTCTTGAGCAACGTTAATTGTTTGATTAGCATCTATCTTTACATTTTGACAATCATTTTTGAATTGTTACTCATTAATGCTCGCTGGTATTTTGAACCCTAATTTAACTTTATTTATTTTTTTGGCAATTTGTTAATTATTGCCTGATGCCCGACTGAACTATCTGGAGCATAAACCTAATTGGATCAGAAAAAGGGTTCAAACTTAAAAGTAATTTCATTTTCTTTGGAGCATTACATTAAAGAAATAAATTAGTATATTATTTACACTTATGTAGATCTTTTTTTTAAGCTGGCATTCTTCCCTTGTCTGCTATGTTAATTACTACAGTTTGTCATTCATGAATTGGACTAATTTAAGTTGCTGCTTCTCACTAGCTCATTCAATATATTTGGAAGCACTATCAGTAGTTATCTATGATTACTATATTTACTTGCATAAAAGCTGCATATTTGTATTTTTGAAGATATAAACTTATAATTTCTTAAATAAATTTATGCTGTTCACTATCTGTAGATTTTTGGCAATTTTCAGTTTGCTTTAAACCTCCAGGAAGGTAGGATTTGTTCTCCCCACCACACCTCTCTGATCTAGTAGCATTCAATACTAGTGTGATAACATTGTCACATATCCACTGCCTATGATTTCCTTTGTCATTTAAGAACCCAAAACAGGGATTTCAGTTTAGTGTAATCATCATCACTGTTCATTTTCTCACAATGTAATATATGCTATTTAGGATATTTGAAACACACTGCTTCTTAAATGACTTGAATTATGTCTTAACTGGCATAGTGGTTAGGGAGCTAGCTATTGTTGCAGGGTTGGGTTGGGTTGTTTTACCTCTGAGCGGCACTTTTTTGCACACCATGGGCTAAATGGCCAGGTCACATGGACCCCGAAGGCTCAGAGAAGGTTGGGGGAGGGGACCCACTGGAACAGCTGTTGGGAGACAGATGGTAGCCTCCCGTCAAGGCCATCCAGCGTGTTCTTTAACATGCACAGGGTATGGCTCTCCCACACACAGGGCCACGGCTTAACATTCCATCCGACGGACGGCGGCCTTTCCAAGCCCATCGGTGTCCCCTACTGACCATGGGCGGGGCGGGGAATTTTGCGGAGATAAATCTCAACGCCGACCCAGCTGGGACTCGAACCTGGGAACTACAGATTACGAGCCTGGCGCGCTACCGACTGAGCCACCCCCGCCCCTATTGTTGCAGCAAGGCAAACTTTGTATGTTGTGTTAGCTCTAACTGAGGCAGTAGTCAGCAATGACTTCAGTCGTACTATGGCATGTCCTTGTATGAGAAGGCCTGTAAAAGCTGAGAGTAGCTTTTAGGATGTCATATGTGTTGCAAAATAAAAAAAATCCTTGTGGGATGCTATAGCAATTAATTCTGAAACCTAGAAAATGCATACCCTTTGGTTCTACCAATAACTCTTAATTGATTACAGTGATTAGTATTGTTCCAAGATAAAGTTTTAGTACTCTATCTTTAAAAGTTTGGTTAATATAGATTTTTTTCTACATCTTTTTGTATTAATATAGTTTTTTACATAAAATGTTTTGGAGGTTGAGAATTTAGGGGGGAAAATGTAGCTTATTATGAGTCAATACAAATACTATAAAAGTTGAATGATGAGTTTGGTCTTTTTATGGTGCATGAGCCATTTGGTCACTCTAGATAGAGTTGCTTATGCACTAGCATTTTTATGGTGCATGAGCAATCCTGAAATATGTGAACTTTAGAGTAGTAAAAGCTAGATGAAAAACTTAAAAGTAATAAGACAAGAAGAAACAGGATGGGCAGCAGGAAGAAAAGTTAGAAAGTGTCCAAATAGAAAAGACTAACACACCTGTGTTAGTCTTTTCACACACATATATAAACGTCACATATATAAACAATATAGTCTATATAAATAAATTTTTAGTATGAGTTAAAATAGAGTAGTCATTTTAAAAAAGTAAAAGATTTGAAAGTATTGGGTATTTTGAAACTTAAGTCCATAAACGTATCTTTAAAAAACATTCATTTGCACGACTATTTAAATAATGGCAGTTTGAAGATTTATGCCTGTAGTATAATATATTGGAAATATTTTTTAACTTAATTTGTATGCTTGAGTGGAGGGTTTTATTAATTTTAATCTTGAGGCTGGCTTCCATCATCTGTCTTAAGTTGTAACATCAAGTAACATTTGATAGTATCATGCTGAAATATTTTCTCTGTGAATCATTTATTAAGATTAATTATAATAAACTAAAAGAAATAAAAGGTTTGCTACATTTGTACAGTAATTTTGGTATATATTTGACCATGCAAACACAGTAATTATTTTTTCTTTTGTGTAGAAGTTTTTAATAATTCAAAGTCTAAAAAGAAAATTGTACATTAACAATTTACTTTGTTCACATTTTAAATCTTAAGATTTATATACCCTAACTCACATTAGAGAGGAAACCTAAATACTAGACTAAAAAAACTTGATGAAGACAATACTTATAAAGCTCTTATTCTTGCTGTTGCTGGATTAGAAAGAATGGATTTATCAAATCGCATATCTTCAGTAAGTTTTTAACTATATATTTCTATTTCGAAGTACATTATACGTTAGATTTTTTTGTAACACTTTTCTACAGAATTCCACAGATGTTCTATCAAATAGGTGATAAGAAAACTATGGTTATAAGGAATGCACCCTTTAAACACCTTGTTAATGAATCATAAAATATGTATAATTAAAGCTTTTCCAGCTATAGCTTAAATGGCAGCATTTGAAAGTCAGCACAAAAATTCCAAAATACAAGTACTATTTCAATGAAGAAATTTTCAGCACAGTTTAACAAACCACTCTGAGTATTTATCTGCACTACATATGCAGTGATGTACACATTAGTATGTTTGACATCAAGCTGTATTGTTCCAGTTACAAAACTATATATTGAGATGTGATTTGAATTCAGCATAACAGAAATATTACAGTTTTCCAGAGATATAAATGACCATAATGAAGATTTAACAATTAAAGATAAAGGAATTTTTCTGATCAGTGATAACTTTAAAAGCTCCAGTCCATTTTTTCGAACAAGACTAGTTAAGCTAATAATCATCTTTTTTTTTTTATATTAAAGCTATGTTGTTTCATTTTTGGATTACCCTTTTAAGGTTATCCAATATACACCATTTGCCACCTTGGTAAGAATGCCTTGAAATCCCTGTTTTTACTTCTAAAGTTCTAGAAGAAGAAGAAAAGACCTATTGCAAATGTTTGTTTTCAAATTAAGATCTATTATGTAAATTCTACTTCTTTTGTAAAAAATAAGTACTTTAATTTTACCACTGATATTTATCATACAGGTATTATCCACGGATGAATGCATGTATGCAGTTGGCCAAGGTGCCCTGGCTGTAGAATGCAGAGCTGATGACCTTGCAACTCTCCAGCTAGTAGCACAACTCAGTGACAAAGACACTGTCCTGTGTTGTACAGCTGAGAGAGCCTTTATGAGGCATCTAGAAGGAGGATGTAGTGTTCCAGTTGCTGTGTGTACAACAATGCATGGTCAAGAGGTAAGTAAAATTCTTCTTTCCATAAATTAAGAAAAAATGAGAAAAATCACGATAATTAACCAATAAATTGTGTGATCCTCACCAAACCTGTTCATATAACCAGTAAAGTAATGCTGAGTCAGCATAAAAAAATAAAATAATCATAGACAAATTAGTCTAGGTTGCGTCAATTTGCATAATCGGATAGTGGCATAATAATGGGTGTTTTGGAGTGGATCATTATTTTGTGTTGTAAATGTGAATAAAGGAATTCGAAATAGCCATTTTGTAGGAATGACCTTGAGACATCATATGCCAAATGAACTGTGGTGGAGAGCTATTAGCTGGCTTAAAGCAGGCCAAAGTCAGTCAGACGTGGCACGATGACTGAATATGAGTCCTTCTGTGGTCCATAGACTGTGGAATCAATTTCTTAGCATGGATTCTGCATCTCGGAGGTTTAGCTGAAGAAGGGCTAGAGTTAAGACCAATATCTGCGATTAACAGCACGAAGGAGCAGGAGAGGACGGTTGAATTGGGTATGCATGTTAACTGGATGAGTAATGGAGGTCCATACTCTTCACAGATGAGTCCAGATATTGCTTGCAGAGTGATTCCGGACATTGTTTGATATGGAGAGAATGAGGTACCTGCTATCATATATGGTGGAGGTAACGTGTGTGTTTGGAGTGGCATTTCCTTAAGTGGATACACAGATCTCTATGGTTGACAAGTTGGAACCTCAATGCTCAAATGTATAGAGATGACATCCTGGACCCTTATGTATGTCCTTACACTCATGCAAAGGTGAAGCATTCATCTTACAAGATGATAATGCTCATCCATACAGAGCTCTACTAGTGGAACAATACCTTCAAGAGGAGACCATTATGCGCATGGAGTGGCCAGCTCAATCTCCCAACTTAAATCTGTTGAGCATGTGTGGGATGCTCTAAGGCAGTGGTTCTCAACCTTTTATGCTTCATGTACCCCCTGGAAATGTATATGTAACTGGTGTACCCCTTATATAGATAGATAAAACTATAATTATAGTATAATAATGCCAACTTAGTGACTTTGTTACTAGATCTAGCGACTTTTGAGCACTCAGGGCGTACCCAAAAAATTTTACCACTTACTCCACATTGAGAACCCCTGCTCTAGGGAGATGTGTTGCTGCCTTCAACCTGCCACCTGAAACAAAGGGGGAGCTTATTGCTGCTTTAGAGGAACAATGGTTGTTACTCCCTACTGAGCTGATTCACAACATCATAAATAGCATGGAACATCACTGTCATGCCTGCATTGCTGTAAGGGGTGAACACACTCCTTATTAAAGAACTTTGCCCATTGCATTCTGACACCTCAATTTTGAACAAGTTCCTGTAAGTGTTATTTTATGGCAAAAGATGTTTCTAGTGTAAAATGTTTTATGCCATTCTGAAACTAGTATTGTAATTCATGTTTTCATCAAATTGCATTAAAATCATTCATATAGTTTTTTGTTTATCATAATTTTTCTGAGTTTTCCTTAATTTATGGTAGCCAGTGTACTTCATATTTCACGCAATTTAAATGTCAATAATTATTTATACTTGGAAAACATCACTAGTTGATGGTCTTTATTATGATTTTTGCTCTAGTTAAGACAATTTTACATATGTTAAGACAGTGTGTTGAATAGAATATCTTTTTATTTCATTTACAATGTTTTATAGACCATTCAATACCATGCTTGAATCATAATCTACAGTTTGTAAGTCAGAGGTCCAACTGTGCCAACATTTAGGTTTCTCTGTCATCACTGCATTTCACTAAGGAACATCGAAAGGCTTGAAAAAGTTGTATTTAATCAGATGAGATGTTCCTCATTATGTGGGTTGGGTTGTTTTACCTCTGAGCCGCACTTTTTTGCATACTATGGGCTAAATGGGCAGGTCACATGGACCCTGAAGGCTCATAGAAGGTTGGGGGAGGGGACCCACTGGAACAGCTGTTGGGAGACAGATGGTAGCCTCCCGTCAAGGCCATCCAGCGTGTTCTTTAATGTGCACAGGGTATGGCTCTCCCGCACATGGGGCTATGGCTTAACATCCCATCCGACGGACGGCGGCCGTTTCAAGCCCATCGGTGTCCCCTACTGACCATGGGCAGGGCGGGGAATTTTGTGGAGATAAATCTCAACACTGACCCAGCTGGGACTCAAACCTGGGAACTACAGATTATGAGCCTGGCGCACTACCGACTGAACCATCCCCGCCCCCCTCATTATGTGTATAGAAGAGTCATACTCTATCATAGAGCATAGCCATCTAATCTAACAGTTTTCTATGGTACTTTATACAACCCTATCTTTAACGTATACATACATACACACCCCTCTTCCAAACAGACATATCCACATGCACACCAAAAATTAGTTCCTTTGTTTGTGTATACTGACAGAATTCTTTCATAGTTAGACCTCAGTAACCCTTGCTTGGACAACAAAGATATATATAATTTGCTGTTATATTTATTTATTTATTTTCAGCTTACATTACGAGGTGGTGTATTTAGCCTTGATGGAACAAAAAATATTGTTGACAGTATAACATGCAATTTTGATGACCAGCAAAATGGCTTTAAGGAACAAACAGATGCTGAAAAGGAGGTAGGTTTCATATTGTTTCCACTACCAATACCACAACTGTCATTGTTTCAACATTAACAAAGCCACTTGGAAATGAAAAAAGTACTTTTAGAAGTTGCAACAACAGTTTGCTTAATAGCAATCACTTTTGTATCCTGACAAAATTCAGGAATATTTTACTTAGCTAAAACCCTTCTTATAACTGTTGTTCATATTCCTTTTTTTATAAATAAGGGAAAAACAAACAAATGACCAAATATTATTTTCATATGTATGAATCTCTCAAACAATCATAACAGTGATATTTGTGCAGAAAGTATATTAAATCATATTGAAAATCTGTTAAATAACTAGTTATAAGGTATAAAATGCATATGATGCACTTGAAAAATATTTCACAATGCAGTACACAAAAGCAGAAGTTCATCTTTTCCCTTAATAAAATTTATTTTAATAAGATTTATGTTTCCTTTTAAGCACATATTTAAATTTTTATTGAAATAATGTGTTTTTCAACTCAACCTTACATTTACTGTCTTTACAAATGATACCTCTTTGTTAACAATGACCATGAAGAAATAATAAAAAATAAATACCCCCTCAAGCAGCTGCTTACCACAGAGGTCTGACAGGAGCCTGTCAGTTTATTTGTCACAGTAGAAGGCCTGAGAGGACAGCAGGACCTCTGCAGAAAGACAACACGAACATCCATGCCTTACCCGGGGTTCGAACCCAGGTCCCTAAGAACAGTAGCCCAGCATGCTAACCACTCTGTCACGAAGTAAGCAATCCAAATAATACTGATAAATGAGTTCTGATTTTAATTAATTGCTAATGTTAATTCCAGTTCAAATCATTAACTGAATGTCCAATGTATCAAAAACTTCTTAATTTCTGTTGAAATCATAAAGTGATTTTTTTTATGTGCCAGAAAAAAAATCATATTTCAATGTATTATTATACACCAAGGGATTTTTAAATTTATATATTTAATCACTTCAGCATTTTGGTCTTCCGTCGGATGGGACGTTAAGCCGTGGCCCCGTGTGCGGGAGAGCCATACCCTGTGCACGTTAAAGAACACGCTGGATGGCCTTGATGGGAGGCTAACATCTGTCTCCCAACAGCTGTTCCGGTGGGTCCCCTCCCCCAACCTTCTCTGAGCCTTCGGGGTCCATGTGACCTGGCCATTTAGCCCATGGTGTGCAAAAAAGTGCCGCTCAGAGGTAAAACAACCCAACCCAAGCATTTTGGTAATGTTAAATTTGGTATAATGTAAATAATTGCAAAGTTTTTTTTTTATATTTTTATTATTATATTCATTTTTAGCTTCCATAAAAAAGATAATTTCTGATTTCCCATTTTTTAATAATTTGGAAAAATGGCATAAAATTTAAAACTTAATATTAAAACTAGGTAGTAATAATATTTTCTGTAAAGAGAAACTAAATGTTTATTATTTTATATTTTTTCCATTTCTGTATAGTTACGATTGTTTCTTACGTTCTTTAACTATTAATGGATCTAAAATTTGTATTTTAGGCTGGTTTACTAGATAATTTATTGTTTTACAGTAGTACTACATTTTGAAGCTAAAAACTCACCTTGTTCTTATTTCTTCATTTGTAATATCAAACCATAATTGATGAAAAATCTTGTTTTGTTGATAAGGAAGTTGTCTTAAAACTTCCAGAAATTATTTTTAAGTAATTTAAAATGATAATTTTTCATCTGTCAGTAGTCTAACTTATTGCTGAAATCTTCACCCCCCCCCCCCCCCCCCCAATCCTTCCATCAGTCAGAAAGGGACATCTGATGGGTTTGCAAAGGCTGCCAGGTGGGACATTAAACTGTGGTTCAATGTTAAGTAGAGCTATCCCTGTGCTCATTAAAGGACTAACTGGATGACCTTGACAGAAGTCTGTCTTCTAACAACTGTCCAGTGGGTTCCTTAATATTTTCTTAGCTCTTGAGTTCCTAAAAGCCATTCCATGGCCAAGTGGTTAACACGCTTGGCTACTGATCTAAGGGACCTGGGTTTGAGCCCCGGGTAAGGCATTGATGTATGTGTCGTTTTTCTGTTGAGGTCCTGCCATCCTCTCAGATCTTCTACTGAAGCATATAAACTGACAGGCTCCTGTCAGACCTCTGTGGCAAGCAGCTGCTTGAGTGGGTTTTTTTTTTTTTTTTTTTTTTTTTTTTTTTTTAGGTTCTTGTGGCCTTGCCATTTAGCTGATTGTGTGCAAAAAAATGCTGCTCAGAAGCAAAACAACCCAACCTAGTGAAATCATTGGGAGTTTTGTCGATAATTTACACAATAACCAACATATAACATTTCTATTGTTAGTGTTTTTGCAATTATTATGGTAATTTTTGATTAAATAAGGTTAATTCATTATTCTGTGTTACTGCTGCAACAAAAATCTTTTCCATTTACAGAGCTTTTGTGGAGTTGTAGCACATCACCTCCCCCAAAATTTGTTATGTTCTGCAGAACAAATGGGCATCGATCTTGCAGAGAACCTTTTACAAAAAGGAGCTGGAAAAATTTTATCAGAAGCTCGGATTCAAAATGCAAATTCTTAATAATGTACAGCTTAATATTTTTTGTTTCCATAAGGTAGATATGAAAAAGCTGTTTTTTTTATTATTATTATTTTTATAGTGCAGTATTATTTGTTAAATTGGTTGTTTCAAATAATGTTTATCTACATTTTTCTATATGTGTTATATAAGTCTATTTTCTTGTTCACTTCGAATATCCACAATTGTGGATGTGCAAAAATTCATACGTTGAAAATCTTTTTTTTTTTATACCTAGATTACATTTATAATATTATAATAGCAATCACTGAGTAAATTTTTACTATTTGTTCTTAAAATATAGATTGTTGCAAAATAGAAGGTGCTCACTAAAGTGATATTGACTAACGGTCTGGCAGACAAGTATGCCACTTTAAATAGCACAATTGGTAGCAGCATATTAGAACATTTTCATGTTACATAAGCTAATGTAATCATTGTCTTAGAGCAACTGGCAATCAGAAGATCTCGCTCTGTAATGCAGAAGATAGTTAAATGAATTTTTTAACTTGAAAAATTCAATAAATGAATGTGTAGGAAAAGGCAAGATGAGGTTATATTTGACATCATGTATATAAGTCATATAATATGCCCATTTGGTATTATGATTGAGTTGCTCTTTAAGTTTAAGTAGTTCAATAGGTAATGTCCTAAATAGAATCATTGTGTAATCTTATCTTAGTAAGTGTGAATTGCTGGTTGCTGTCAGCTTAAGTAGTAAAGGAAATGATGCATAATCAGAAGATTCCATATTCAAATATAGGAGATGGCTGGATAGAAATTTTGCACTTGCATAATCCTAATATAAACATATTATTAAGTCATAAGTTACAGTCAACTGCATCACAGTAAAACTGACAAATATGACAAGTTACAAATATAGCCTGCTATAGCTTATTGTATAGCTATAAATGTAGCCTCCCTTAAATATCATATAATAGGCATATTCCACAACACGGGGTGGGGGGGGACAGATATGCAAATGTGTATTTCTTCTACCTCCACTGTGATGTCATTGGCAGTGAAAGTTTTCAGCTCTCTGTCATTGTGCAGTTACTTGACTGATCAGTCCGAAATTTGGTGTAATGGTCCCACTTGAGTCTTCCCACACAGGGTTTGAGATCAGGTTAGCTGCGGTAGGGGCAGGGGTGGCTCAATTGATAGCTTCCAGACTTGTAATCTGTAGTTCCCAGGTTCGAGTTTCACCTGGGCCAGAGTTGAGATTTATCTCTGCAAAACTCCCCGCTCTGCCCTCTTTCAGTAGGAGATACTGATGGGCTGCTAAGCTGTGGCCACATGTGGGAAAGCCATACCCTGTGCATGTTAAAGAATGTACTGGATGGCCTTGACGGGAGGTTATCATATCTCCTAATAGCTGTTTAGTGGGTCCCCTCCACCCCAACTTTCTCTGAGCCTTTGGGATCTTTGCCACCTGGCCATTTAACCCATTGTATGCAAAAAAATGCTGCTCAGAGGTAAAACAACCCAATCCTAACTGTGGTGGATCAAGACTAAACCCACAGCAAGCATCTGAAATCTCTGGTGGCTGCTATTGCCTACTTTATAAATGAAGTAGTAGATTATTGATGGATAGTTAAAAGTTATGAATAGAATAGTAATTTATTGATGGGGAAAAGTTATTTGTTCTCATCGATATGATGTTTTGCACCAAATTTTTGGCAGGCTGTAGCTAGTATATATATGCACGCACACACACACACACACACTGAGATGCCAGTTTATTAGGTTCACTTACATAGTAGCATGTTGTGCATCCTTTGGCCTTCAGAACAGCCCAAATTCATCTGGACATGGAACTACAAGATGCTGGATGTGTTGTACAGGAATGTTGTACCATGTGAAAATGATTTTGTCATGCAGTTGCTGCAAATTGGATGGTGGCACAGTTTTAGTGTGAACAGCCATACCACCTCATCCCAAAGATGCTCAATAGGGTTTAGATCTGGTGACTGTGCAGGCCAATGAAGCAAGGAAAACTCGTTGGCCTGTTCCTGAAACCATTCAGTGGTTATGCATATTCAGCATATTCAGCATGATAATGCACGTGCTCATAAGGCATGTACATGCCTTATGAGCAGGTGCATTATCATGCTTAATATGTCCATCCGAGTGAGGATAAACTGTAATCATGAAGGGATGAACTTTGTCAGCAATGATGTTTAAATACA
Source organism: Ryuthela nishihirai (assembly GCA_038380435.1). Lineage (NCBI taxonomy): Eukaryota > Metazoa > Arthropoda > Arachnida > Araneae > Heptathelidae > Ryuthela > Ryuthela nishihirai. The sequence goes on from JAWZYU010000016.1 coordinate 22,627,515, forward strand.
CAATGGCATTCAGATGTCTTTTGATGTGTATCAGGGGGCCAATATGTACCAGGAAAACATTCCCCACACCATCACCACCAGCCTATACTGTTCACACCAGACAAGATGGCTCCATAGCCTCATGTTGCTTGCACAAATTCTGACCTTTCCATCAACATGATGCAAAAGTAGCCTTGCCCCTGCAATAACCTATTAGAGATGTGCTTTCATGTTCTTCACTGACCACATCAACACGACATCATTGGCAACTGTTGTAGCCCATTTACTACAAGGTTCGACACGTTTCATTTGGAGATGACCTTCTGCACACCAATGATAAATTCTGGTTGTGGTCCATCTGTTCACTTGCACAATTCTCGCCAGTTTCCTTTGATCCACAAGCTGTTTTTGCCCACAGGATCTTCGATCACTGGTAGTTTTTTGCCTTTTGTACCATTCTTGATAAACCCTTAAAACAGTTGTGCGTGAAAAGCCCAGGAGGACAGCCATTTGGGAGATGTTAGAACCAGCACATCTAGCACCACCTATCATGCCAAGTTCAAAGTCACTCAGGTGGACTTGTAGCCCATTCTGATACTCAATCCAACTCTAACTGATGCTGAAGAGCTGGTCTGCCTGATTTATACTGCACACTGAGGTCACATGGCCTATTAAGTGTTGGAATGAACCATTTATACCATATTATATATATTTATATTTTAATGACGAGGGGTGGTGTGCCTAATAAACTGGAATATCATATATATATATACTGACAGTCCCGAACTTATGTAAATATTCAGTCTGAAAACCAATACGTCAATTGAATTTTACATGTCAGAAATTACCATAAGTATATATATATATGTATACTTTTATATAATGCTTATACAATATGCTACAGGTAGAAAAAAAATTATGTAACATCTACATGCACCTGACATACCTTAATTTGTAATCATAGCTGATTGAAAACAATGTTGCATACAGTAAATAATTTTATGTAAAAAAAATGGCATAAACAAAAGTAATTTACAATTCAGCTTCATATCCCTTAATTCCTAATGTTGGTTGTTTGTGTGAAGAGAGAGAGGGAGGTTGTGGTAGGATGCTGGCTTAATTATTAGATGAAGATGAAAAAGAGGATGGGTTGGCTACAAGCTTCTGAATTGGAGGCATTGACAAAGTTTGAGATAGTAGCTCAACTTTCCTTATGAACTTGTCAAGATTTATATGAATAGTGGTATTTTTTTCCCATCATAGATTAGGGTGTCCATACATTCCAGTTTTTAGAGAATTGTCCTATGTCTCAAAAAAATTTTGGAAATGTCCCGTTTTTTGTGACAATATACAGTTGATAGTCAGCTCTCAATTTATGTGGATTTAATCAACACATTTTTGGAATAACTTGGTAGCTTTATTTATACTTTTAAAAAAATTTACATGGACATTTTATTTGTGAAATAATGCAGTTTGCACTGAGCACCTAGCCTGTGCGCACTGGCACTGAGTGTTGTCAGTGAGGTGCAAACTTTACCTCAAGCATCACATATGAGGGTTTTGAATTAGCCATGCCATGAGAAAAGTCACACCTCTCCAACACCCAGCAGCAATAAAAGTCACACCTTTGTGGAACACTGGCTTATCTATACAGAATAACTGTGCAATCTGCACTCATCATGCTTAGAATGGGCAAATTATTGCTCTCTGTTTTGTGGGAAGACGAACAGGTGTCATCAGATGAAGATGATGATGGCAATATTTATTATGATGGCACCAATAACAATGGCATTGATTCGACAGCACTAGATGAGCTTCTTACTAATGACAGTGATGACAAGTGTTTTTATGAATTTCCATTAATATTTAGGTGTTACACATTTTTGTTTGTTTTTTATTTAAAGTTTAAGTTTTGTTAACAAATGTTTTTTGCAATTTAAAATAAAATCTTGAAAAGTTATGTGTGCATATTATATATGAATTTACCTTTTACCAGAAACTTTCGGGCTAAATCAAGCATGCTCATTATACATGGGTACACATTATATTCGAGATTTTATGGTAGTTAGGTTTTCTATGGGATTACACTTTTGAGAAGAAATGCTCCAGTTTCAGTAAACTGAAATCGAAACCATAATTAAATTATCCCACTTTCAGCATTTTGGCTTTGCATTACTAAACTGGGGCATTTACTAAATGTTCTGGTTTTTATCAGTTGAAACCTGTACACCCTATCATAGATGGACCTGTAACAAGTCTGGCCATGTTGTAGATATCTGTGAACTTCATGAACCTGGATACCTCAGCTGTTTCATATTTTTGTAGTAAGCCTTTTTGTCAGTTCAACATTGGCTAGGAAGCCGATAATTAATCTATACATGCATTGAGTCTGTTTACCTGCTAACATAAATTTCTGCAACTCAAAATATTCAAATTTTTAAAATTTATTTTTGGAGGAATTTTTATAAAGTCAAATATATGTGAATAAAGTATTGTGTAATTCTGGGAGCATTTGTTTACTTTTTTTATCCTTGAATAAATATAATGGGCAATTTGCTTTAGTTGTGACATGGTTTTGAGTTTTCCAGAACTTTTTCAGTAGAGCAATGCAATTAAAAGAAAATGATAAAAAAGCTGTATAGATATTTGTTATAGTGAAATGTATGTTTAGAAATTATTGTATTTCTTTTTTAAAGAATTTTTCTGTTAAACAGTGATTTTCAGTACTATTCAGTTAGGTAAAAGGTAACTTTCATACTTATGAATCACAATACTGAAGAATACAGGCTTCAGTTATTTGACTTTTAACAATATAAAGCAAATGTTATGAGTGGGCAGTGGAACTTGTACAAATATGAGTAATGACTCTCAAATTATTATCATGTGTATTTCTTGAAACAGTTATATGCACAGGTTTTAAAAAGTGTTATTGAACACAAAAAACTTACTTTTTAAAGTCATTTTTGACATGGCATTCCTTAGGATTCAAATCCATCCTTAAAGTATTTAAAATCGGTAACATGTATAATTTGGAGACCAATGAACATTGCTGCTATACTACACTAAACTTTGAAAATTCCCTTAAAAAAGTCAAAGATAAAATCTATAGGGATAACCCACATGCAGCTAGATACAGATGGAGTAGTTTAAATTGTTTTGAAGTGTATCAGTCAATAAACACTAGCTGTAATTATACAAAACTTTAGTAAATGAATTTAGATTTTTAGAGATATCATTTTGAAAATGCATATAAAATAAAATTTCTCTTGTTCAGTGATATCTTTTACAATAGTATATTTTATCAAGAATGTACATTGGAAAATAGTGCTAAACCTTTTTTCTGAAGCCAGATAAACTTAAACCTTAAAAAAATTACCTAAAACTTAAAAAAATATATTGTTGAAATTTATATTGTTAAAAATTTGCTAATACTGGAAGAATGCCTTTAAATGTAATCTCTACTGGCTAAAAAAAATTTCATGTTATACAAGGAAAAACGTTTAGAGTAATTTTGGTAATTTGAATAGTTAGAATGTTTTGATGTATATTATTATTTTTTAAATTCTGATATGTTTTATGTAATTGCATATAACTATATAAAGCCACAAAATGAGTTCTCTTTATGAGATTGCCTAAATTGCTCTTCGATCAATGATGAAATACACTGCTTGACATTGAAAGTGCTCCACCCAGAAGGACATTCATACAAGCATGCAAATAGAAGGGTGGGTGTGCACAGTTGAGATATGCAAATGATGATAATCCGGAGCCAATGGCATGTATGGTTCAAGAGATAAAAGGTACAATAAGGAACAGGGATGGTATTGTGTTTATGCAGGTGGAAGTCGTGCAAACGGTTGAGATTAGGTGGTTCTGCTTGGAAATTGTTCAGTGAAGGGCGAAAATTCTTGGTACTCAGTGTCAGCAGGTTTATTGCCATTTGGATGCTTTTGAGAGAGGAAAAATTATAGGCCTATGTGAAGCTGGATGGACTACATGTCATGTCACTGCCTATGTTCATCGGGATGCATGAACTGTTGGCAACAGTGGTGAAGGTTCTAATGTGCGTTGCAGAGAGAATGGTGCCGCCGACAGATGTCAGCATGGCTTGATAGGCGCATTGTTCAACATGCTCATTCGTCACCACAGAGCACTGCAGGCGATATTTGATGGGGTGTCAGCAGCCATGGACATCCCTATAATGACCTGAATGGTAAACCGAAGGTTGCATTAGGCACACCTGCGTTTTAGTCGACTGCCATTGACTGCAAACCATCACAGTGCTCATCTGGCTTGGTGGTGAAATCGTGTGAACTGGGATCATGAATGGAACACTGTTGTGCTTAGTAATGAATCCTGTTTCTGTCTGGGTGCTGATGATCGATGGGTCTATGTATGGTAACACCCTGGCGAGAGGATGGATCCAGCTTTTGTTCACGACTGCACACTGCCCATCAGCCAGGCATAATGGTATAGTGTGCTATTGGATATGACAGCAGGTCACCTCTTGTCCGAATTACGGGAACACTGACAGCTGCACAATACTCTAGCGCAAACGGTTCTGCCGTTTTGTTACCATTTCCTGGGAGACATGCAGTAGCCCATTTTCCAACATGATAATCCCTGTGTACACACTGCTAAGGTCTCCAGACAATATTTGCAACATATTCAAGTATTGCCATGGCCAGCATGATCTCCAGATTTATCCCCAATAGAAAATCTATAGGGCCACATTGGACGATGTGTACAATCCTCTCACCGGCTGGCGCAGAATCTCGAATTATGGGAGCAAGTCAATGCTGCTTGGTATGCAATTCCTCAGAACCATATCCTTTGACTATGACCATGCCACGCCATATTGCTGCCTGTATTGCCATTCATGGTGGTGCAACCACCTGCTGAGGCAGTCACATTTGCTGCATTGTCTTATCTTCTAACTGCTGTAAGTGGATGCAAATTAAATCATGGTATGCCAATGTGTATTGTTATGTGTGTGTGTGCTACATTTCACCCCTATCCCCTCACCCCTTCTGGAAGGGACAATTTCAATGTCGTACAGTGTATTTAATTTCACTTTTGTTTTGTCACCACTCTTGTATTATTACTCTCAGTAATACTTACCATCAGTGGCATAGCCAGAATTTTTGAAAGGGGGAAATTTTAAATAATTTTGTTTGTATTTTTGTGTGTAAACTTATAAACTACTAATGGTTTCTCAAAAATTAAATTTTCGCAAGGAGGAAAGTTTAAACCTCCAATCCCCTTCTCCTTGACTATTCCACTAATTTTTCTTATTAGTATTAAACATTTTGTCATCATGAATTGGATCATAATTAAATCTTGTATGCTAATTTATATGAAACAGGATTATATAGGAAACGTATTTAATATAGGAAAGGATCATTACTGAGTCATAACATTTTTAATTCATTATTAGGGAGTTATATATATATATTTGTATAGGATTTAAATTATCAGTTGGTACTTAATATTTTGACTATTAGTCTTAAATACCTAGCCAAATTTTACATGCCAAGAGTTTCCAAGTAAGCAAGGCTATTATTTATATTTGTTTAAAATAGTGTTCTTCTACATTTAGAAATATATAAATATTAAATTTCAATAATATTTGTGCATGTGTTTTATATAAAAATTGCCATGATGATATGCAAAATAATGGCTACACAATTTTTGATTTAGATTTTGTGTCTTATCAGGCCCTAATATCTTTCCAGTGCCCCCTACAGGTTTTCAATCCTTAGCTCTTTTGGCTTGGCCATTTAGTTCAATGTGCAACAAAAATGTCGATTCAAACATCATTAAAGCCATATAGCATTCCCCAGCTTCAGATTTTTTATTTGGCACACTAAATATGCCAATGCATAATATATGCATAATAAAAGGAACATATAATTTAGTGCATGTATACTAATCCACATAAAAGCAATGTATAGGTTGTAATTAAATGAAGCTGTGTTATAATTATATGCAAGCAATCAAAGGAATTGTTGAACTTTGTTTCCATCAAAAAGCAAATTCAATCAGTGTAGTCTTTTTAATGGTTGAAATATGGATTATAATACTTTTAACATGGTGAGACAAATTGATTCACCAAAAATGAACAATATAGGCATATACTGTTTAGTGCAGAGGAGATGCATACCTGGAAATGGGAGTGCAACTGAATCAATGCTATACAGGACGTTACAGCATGGTCCCTATTGAGATGCATTCCCAAAATCATAGGGGGTGGGGATGGCTCAGTTGGTAGCATGCCAGGCTCGTAATTTGTAGTTTCCAGGCTCGAGTCCCAGCTGGATCAACATTGAGATTTATCTCCACAAAATTCCCCGCCCTGCCCACAGTCAGTAGGGGACATCAATGGGCTTCAAAAGGCTGCCGTCCGTCGGATGGGATGTTACGCCGTGGCCCCGTGTGTGGGAGAGCCATACTCTGTGCACATTAAAGAACACACCAGATGGTCTTGACGGGAGACTACCATCTGTCTCCCAACAGCTGTTCCAGTGGGTCCCCTCTCACAACCTTCTCTGAGCCTTCGGGGTCCTTGTGACCTGGCCATTTAGCCCATGGTGTACAAAAAAGTGCCGCTCAGAGGTAAAACAATCCAACACAACCCAAAAACGTAATTTCATATAATAAAACATATTAGTGATTTATTGGTAACTTTTACAGGCAATAGACAGAGTTTTATAAATGCATTCTGTATTGTCAAATGAATAATAGTGAAAGAAAAAATAAGTTAAAGTGCACTGTACTTGCCAATGCATTGTAGATATCAGCTTCGTCCAGTTCTAATTGGTTGGCAAGCTGAACAATGCCATTGGCAATCACTATTTTATTCTCTTTAGCCTATGGCAATTTGCCTATGGATATCAGCTTTATCCAGTCCTAGTTGATAAGCAAGCTAAACATTGTCATTGGAAATCATTATTTCATTCTCTTTAGCCTATATTCATCAGCCCTACAGTTGTGATATGCCTCCAGCCATAAATTCTTCCAGTTACTGTTCATACAGATTGGTGTGTGCCACTCAAATTGAGAAAAGCACAGTATGGTGCACTAGTGCTCATTGACCAAGAGTGTGAAGTATGTACAATGCCAGGCTAGCTCTCATTGACCGAGAGTGTGCAATAGATAGTACTCACTCTACTGTACTGCTTGATCAGCCATGAGAAAAACATATATTAACTGTATTGTCCAGTATTGTAAAGGATTTATATACATATATATATATAGGGTTGGATCTAAGGGATGGGGGACAAGGGGTGGTGGTTGGGCATTCAGAATGTAAGGGTAAAAAAAAGCAAAAAAAAAATTATTCAATTTATTTATATTTCATTCATTTTTAAGAATTTTTAAAAACCAATAAGACAGAGGGGGAAATGTTATATTGCATTGGAAATCAAGTCTCTTGGGTCCCCCCCCCCTCCTTTTATATTTTTTTTGGCTTGATTATTTTTTTTTTCACCCTCTTGAATTTTTTCTACTTCTGGGCCTGGATATATATATGTTAAATATAAAAATATTGCTGAGATGAACAGTTCTATAACAAATCAGTACTGTATGGGGCAGCACTAAAAGAAGAAGTATGCAATGAAAGAAGAAGTATGCACTAAAAGAAGAAGTATGCAATGTACTGGAATGATTCTCAATATCTAACTTGTATCTTTTTGAATTAAATCCAATCCCAAATTAGACCTATAAACCTTGCATTTCATTTTTATTAACTATACTATTTCCATTTCTAAAAAAAAAATGTTGAAATCATTTATATACACTGCTTGTCAAAATTAAAGATTAAAAAAATCTAATAAACTAATAATAAACATAAATAAATAAATATCCCCTCAAGCAGCTGCTTGTCACAGAGATCTCACAGGAGCCTGTCAGTTTATATGCCATTATAGAAAAGGGGTGGGAGTGGCTCAGTCGGTAGCATGCCAGGCTTATAATCTGTTGTTCCCAGGTTCGAGTCCCAGCTGGGTTAGCATTGATTTATCTCTGCAAAATTCCCTGCTGCACCCACGGTCAGTAGGGGACACCGATGGAAAGGCCGCCATCTGTCAGATGGGACAATCACTCACTATGTTTTAGAATAAAATATGAGGCATTAAGCCGTGAATGATTAAGCCATGGCAGATGGGACATTAAGCCGTGGCCCCTTGTGCAGGAGAGCCATACCCTGTACACGTTAAAGAACATGCTGGATGGCCTTGATGGAGGCTACCATCTGTCTCCCAACAGCTATTGCAGTGCGTCCCCTCCCTCAACCTTCTCTGAGCCTTCGGGGTCCTTGTGACCTGGTCATTTAGCCCATGGTGTGCAAAAAAGTGCCTCTCAGAGGTGAAACAACCCAAAGCATTGTAGAAGGTCTGTGAGGATGGTGGAACCTCAGCAGAAAAATGATACGAACATCCATGCCTTATCTGGGGCTTGAAATAAAGCTGAATCATAGCATACATAGAAGATATACATGAAAAATAAATTAATGAAATTAGTAAAGTATCTCAGGAGATTCCTGTAGACATGGAACTCATGAAATAATAAGCTGGGGGAAAAAACTGACAAACCAATTTTTTTTCAGCTTATTATTTCACTAGTTAATGAAAATTATTCTATATATGATGTCATCCATGTATGAAAATGAGACTGTCCTGTAAAATGCCTATGTATGAACTTGGTTTTAGTATTGAATTGGATACTAGTGTAATAATTATTGAATTGCCAAAATTCTACAGTGCCTCATATTTTATTCTAAAACATGGTGAGTGATTGGTTTGGTTGAAAGTAAGGCAATCAGTAAAAAGGACATGATTCTTCACAGTACATAATAATTTATTTCCAGGCTATGGAATAAACTTCAAATGCTCTTACTCTTATTTGAAGACTTAGCCAAGGCTGCTGAGCTGTATGGCCTCTGAAAATGATTATTATTGGGGATGGAAGATGATGATTATTTGGGATGGAAGATGATGATTACCAATTTTCACTTCTTTGAAGACAGATACCAGCTGATCTTATAGCAGCAACAGGAAGAAATTTGTGTGCATTATCCCTCATACGGACAATCAAGGGTAATTAAATGGATGGCTAAAGCATGTCAGTTGGAGCCCTGATGATGGATTCTAGATAATTTCTGATATGTACAGAAATGGAGACCCACTATCTGCAGTCCATGGGTAGGGATATCATTGGATCAGGCCTTACAACTCAAACTTAGTGAAGTCACAAAGGGGAAAAAAATGTATTCTTAAAGAGCTGTAGGAAAAATTCTCAACTTAAAATGAAAATATATATTTCTAATGAGTAATGCATTGGAAAAAAAAACAGCATTTTTAAGAAATCAAGAAAATAGTTTGATCGAAAAGCAAAAATATATGCATTTTTAATATATACTGTGAATTGGCAAAAACGTTTAGTTATGCACCTAAAAATGCTTGGTAAAAAAATTTGGAAGAAATGAGCCTGATTCAGTATATCGATTATTTGTTTTATGAGCCACAAGTTCTTTTTGCAGTGAGCTGTGTGTTGGTGATCATCTTCCACATTTCCAAACAAGGTGCCATAAATGCTATGACATCTATAGTATAGAGACATGATCCTATGTAAGACCCTATGTGGATGCAATATGTGAAGTTTCCTCATAACGGATGATAATTGTGGCCCACAAAGAGCAAGGTTGATATCACATTATTTTGAAAAATATGCTATCAGATTTATAAGATGCTCTTCACACAGACCAGATCTAAATCCTCCCAAAAATGTTTGTGCTTTGAGGAGATACACTGCTTTCCTTCAACACCATCCTTGATGGGCTGGGGGTTGGATCAGTCAGTATTGCACCAGGCTTGTAATTTGTAGTTTCCTGGTTTGAGTCCCACCTAAATCAGTATTAAGACTTATCTCCACTAAATTCCCACTCTGCCCTTGATCAGAAAGAGGGCAATGATGAGCTTGGAAAGGCCACCATCTATTGGACAGGATATTAAGTTAAGGGACATATATATTGGACAGGATATTAAGTTAAGAACCCTGTGCACATTAAATAACACTGGTTGGTCTTGACAGAAGACTACCATCTGTCTCCTAATAGCTGTTCAGTGGGACCCCTTTTCCCAATCTTCTCTGAACCCTTGGGGTTCTTGTGACTTGGCCGTTTAGTCCATTGAGTACAGGGATCTGTTCAGAGGTAAAACAACCTAACCCTCCTCAATACCCCTCAAACTTAAGTTGTATTTTTAAATCAATGATCACTACTCCTAATGTCTTCACAGTGTGCTTTTATGAATAACAGCTAAATTAGTGTTGTGCCACAAGCACTGCTGCTAGAATTTAGAAGCCAATACCCTTATTGTAAGGATGGTGAACTTTTTTCCTCTGGTACGTCATTTTTCAATAATGGAGGTAGCAACACTGACCAAAACATTAATGCATTCTGATTATTATTAAACAATAAAATAATAATCGTATTAAGTAGTGTAGAAATATTTGAAATGGTAAGTTACACATATCGTTATTATTACTGCAAGATTAAGTCATGCGTTCATATTGTGCATAAGTAGACTGTTTCAAACCTCAGACAACCATTATTGCATACTATCTACATTCATTTGATAAGCCAAACAAACCTGTTTTGCAAGTTGTATATTCCTGCCTTATGTCGACAATTTCACCTAATCATATTTCACTTTTGTTTTGGATAATTTGGTTGTAAACGTTTTTGTTAGATTTAGAACACCTTTTCATTATGTATTAAGTTGCATTTTCTTTATTGATAGTTAATTCTTCATCATTCCAAACTTTACACCTATATTGCCAACAGTTATAAGAAATAACAAATTGTATGATCGATGCTATAACTTTGATGAGCACTGTAAAGTGCCAAATTTAGTTTCACATGGTATTTAGAATTTTTTTAAAAGGATAATTTGAAGAATTTGTTATAAATCAGATTGTATTTATTGCCATAAAAGCAATTCCTGTTCATGTGTGTGCATCTAAATGCACTTTTTTTTTCGTTCATTAGATTTCATGTTAAAAAGCATTTAAAGATATGAATATTTCACATTTCATAGTTTTTCAAGAAATGAAACCTTTAAAATGAAGATGCTAACATTCTGTACATTTTGATCTTGTAATTATCACACTGTTTTTATCCCAGCTTTTTCACTTATTATGAGAACACAGATTGCAAATTAACATGACATTTATGATCTTAAATGTAAATGATGTATTTTAAGGCAAAGTTATTGTAGTTGTCCAATAATTTTCAATTATTCCATTATTGTGTTTTATTAGTTACTAGGAGTTGAAGTTGTTGAATGACTCTTAGCTGATCTCATATTATTTTACTCTATTCTTATTAAGTATACTGCTCACAAAAATTAGGGGATATTTCAAAATGAATATGAAGCGATGAAATATCCCCTAATTTTTGTGAGCAGTATATTTTAAGTACATAGATGTTATTTTTGGTCTATAAGCTGTGCATATGCAATGATCTATGTATAGAGATAAAGGGTGATTTGGTGTTTGTACAAATATTGCCATGAAAAAAAATATAGATAAACAAAGTGGAATATGTGTAATTCATTATATGACTTATCTGTTAACTCGTACTTTTTTAAATAGTGGCTTTTAATTAAGAGCACAAATCGATGTTACCGAGAGGTCTCCCAACAGCTCGTAAATCATTTCCCACTGACATCGTTTTATGTTTTATTCTCTACAAATCATGTTTGTCTCCTCTTCCTCTCTCTTATCAGTGACCTTAAGCTGAAGAGAAAAAAAAAATGCTGTCAACTTATTAACATATTTACAATATTAAGTTAATGGTATTCACAAGAAAACAGCCAAGAGCCAGTTAATGCATATGAAATGTTAGGAATGAATGATTATTGTGGTTATAACACTATTAGCATAAAGGCAAAAATTAGTTATGTTTAAACTTTTTGCCGTGCATTATTTTTTCATTAATTTTTGAAAAACATTAAATTTTAAGGTAAAATTTTGAAAAATTCTATATCTTGTTTTCCTTATGTTTTTCGCATTTTATAATGTTTAGAAAGATTATTGTATCCTAAGTTGTATAAGATGTGCTATTGTTGACTTATTGAGGATACATTGCTGCAGCTTGACAATAAGATATCAATCTGATTCCAAGTTTCACTAATGTTGAAACACTGTTACTTTATGTATATTCAAGTTTTATAATGCCTAATACATATAATTATTGTAGAAACGGATATATTGTTCAATCTCCAAAGCTCTATTGACGCAATTGCAACCGAGATGTTAAATGTGACAACTTAAAATTCTTCAAACCAGATGGTGGCACGACTGTGCAGACCAATAAGAGCACGTTTTTATAGCTCAGGGAGTAAAGTAAAATAAGTTAACAAAAGGGATTATTCTTTGATGTGGACTAAAGGCAAATGCTCAAGCCATAATGTCAGTCACGAATTATCTACAAAAATATTTTTTTGTATGAAAACGTAATTGTTCTACATTTTTAGTTAACTATTGCAACTGTTCTACATTTTTAGTTAACTATTGCTATATAGTGGATATAGAAATATTAAATATAAAACAAGTATAAAGCCACCAAATGCTGGCTTTCTAATTTTAATATTAATATAAACAATGTAGTAATACCATTACGATAGCTGCCCCTGAGTCCAACCCACAGTTCATCGGAATAGTTGGTTCTCTAGAAATTTCTCATATTACCCCTCAAGCAGTTGCTTGCCACAGAGGTATTGACAGGGGACTCACGATATAATACGCAACAGAAGCAGATCTCTGAGGAAGGCAAAACCTCAGCAGAAAGACAACAAAGGAATATCCATACCTTTTCTGGAGCTCGAACCCAAGTTCCTTTGATCAGTAGCCAAGAGTGCTAACCACTTAAGCATCGCTTGTATTTTTTTTTTTGCAGACCTATTAAACATTTTTTGAGAGCATCTGGAAATATTTTTAGCTTTTTTTTTATGGATGGTTGGCCAATTCTGCCACCAAGTTTCCAGATTATTTCATTTCTATGAGTGCTGAGTATCCATCTCACTGAAACAACAGTGATTAAAAATACAGTACTAATTTCATTATTAATCTATTAATTGAACACCTGTAGTTGCAGAAATTTTTCGTCTTATTGGCAAATTTACCATTGTGTAATTACAAATTTTAAAGATTCAAAAACTATTCAATGCTTCAATAAAGTGTTTATTTTAATGAAAATTTTAGGGAGGGAGGGGGTAAATCTTTAAAACTCTATCAGTAATTTAATCACATCTGAGGACCAATTTAGACATCTGTTTGTGTGTGTGTGTGTATACAGTGGCGTAGCAAGGCGTTGGGGCAGTTTTAAAGGTGGTGGTGAACGCACCAGAAAAAAAAATATCACAATAAGTAGGACGTTGAGCCAAGAGCTTTAAAAACTTAGCTATAACACTGATTGTAGAAAGAATGAATTATAATTTTTTTTTATCATGACGATGTTACATTATTCCCATACATTTTCTTTGAAATTCTGACCAAGGATGATATTTTTCGACTTCATAATTCCATTGGGAAATAAAAGATAAATTATAATTATTATCTTCCAAAGTAATATTTTACTAGATAAGGCTTGTTCCCATTCTTCAAGCGTGAACAAAACTTGATCTGATTTGTAAAAACCTGAAAAATATTCTGATTCTTATCATTTTTGAAAACAATTTTTTTTATATATTCTTTCCTGTATTTCCTATCTGTGTTGGTACAAAATATTTTCTTCTTGTATTCACATAATTGTTAAGTTACTCGAAAAATAGCATATTTTTGTATAAAACCAATAAAATTTTCATTCAAGTTACGAGTCATTTATGCATATTGTGCGACATTCTTTAATCAACTAGTCTACGCTAATCTGAATTTCATTTTCTACAAATCATTTTAATGGTTATTGACGCTTTAAGAGAGGGGCGGGGGTGGCTCAGTCGGTAGCGCGCCAGGCTCGTAATCTGTAGTTCCCAGGTTCGAGTCTCAGCTGGGTCAGCGTTGAGATTTATCTCCGCAAAATTCCCCGTCCTGCCCACGGTCAGTAGGTAGGGGACACCGATGGGCTTGGAAAGGCCGCCGTCCGTCGGATGGGACGTTAAGCCGTGGCCCCGTGTGCGGGAGAGCCATACCCTGTGCACGTTAAAGAACACGCTGGATGGCCTTGACGGGAGGCTACCATTTGTCTCCCAACAGCTGTTCCAGTGGGTCCCCTCCCCCAACCTTCTCTGAGCCTTCGGGGTCTCTGTGACCTGGCCATTTAGCCCATGGTGTGCAAAAAAGTGCCGCTCAGAGGTATAACAACCCAACAACCCAACGCTTTAAGAGACTTCAAAATTCATATCTAAGAACTGAAATGCAAGTAGGGCATATCTGGTGGTGTTAAGGGAAAGATAACCTAAAAGTGTAACTTACATGAACTGAGTATTTCTTGTTTACTGTATCGCAGTATAATTTATTATTATGACATTGAACTCGGCCGTAAAATTTAGTAGACTAATTTCGCGGGCCGGGGGTGGTTCAGTGGGTAACAGGCCAGGCTCGTAATATGCAGTTCCCAGGTTCGAGTCCCAACTGGGTCAGCATTGAGATTTATCTCCGCAAAACTCCCGCCCTGCCCATGGTTAGTCGGGGACACCGATGGGCTTAGAAATGCCGCTGTCCATCGTGGCATTTCCAAGCCGACGTGGCCCCGTGTGCGGGATAGCCATACCCTGTGCACGTTAAAGAACACGCTGGATAGCCTTGACGGGAGGCTACCATCTGTCTCCCAACAGCTGTTCCAGTGGGTCCCCCCTCCAATCTTCTCTACTCCTTCGGGGTCCGTAACCTGGCCATTTAGCCCATGGTGCAAAAAAAGTGCAGCTCATAGGTAAAACAACCCAACACAAATTTTGCAATCATTGTCCAGCTGATCACATTTAACTTCAGAGCAATGTAAATACTACGTTCCAAATAAGAATGGAGCAGAAAATCTTAAGATCAAAAAACTAAAAAGAGGCCATACCCACATTTCTTTCAAGGACAACTGGGAGATGTAATTTGCCAGAGCAAATAGTTCCACACCTTATGAGAGAATAAGTACTTTTTCTAATCGTACATTATTAATATGTACGGTTTATGGACGTAAGCAATTAGAAATGCAGTTTTCAATTTCGGAATATTGCAAAATACGTAATGAAGTATAATTCCCATTGCACCATTATTAGCAACTATAAGATTTACCGGGTGTTGCTGACATCAGCGCCTGCTCACGTGATTTCGTCTCTATGATAATTATCAAAAGTGTTATTTCCATTCCAACAGATTTTGATGCCTTGTTATTCCCGAGATATTTGACCAAAAGGCCCCATATTTCATATACGGGATCCCCTTCAAGTTAATGGTAAGATCGTGGTGAAATTAGCCTCCAAAAAGGGGGCTCTCTACACCAGTCGGAGGAGTGGCGTACCGGTCTCGGGGGCCCTTTTGTTTCATTTAATGTGCACCACGTATGTTCCAGGGGCGGGGGTGGCTCAGTCGGTAGCACGCTAGGCTCGTAATCTGCTAGTTCCCAGGTTCGAGTCCTAGCTGGGTCAGCGTTGAGACTTATCTCCGCAAAACTCCCCGCCCTACCCACGGTCAGTAGGGGACACCGATGGGCTTGGAAAGGCCGCCGTCCGTCGGATGGGACGTTAAGCCATGGCCCCATGTGTGGGAAAGCCATGCCTTGTGCACGTTAAAGAACACGCTGGATGGCCTTGACGGGAGGCTACCATCTGTCTTCCAACAACTTCCAGTGGGTCCTCTCCCCCAAACTTTTCTGAGCCTTCGGGGTCCTTGTGACCTGGCCATTTAACCCATTGTGTGCAAAAAAAGTGCTGCTCAGAGGTAAAGCAAGCCAATCCAACGTATATTTGAATTGTTACTTTTTGAAAACGTACATAATAAATATCTAACATATATTTCGGATTTCGCAATTCGTAATTCGACATTTTGGAATAAATCAGGGCCGGATTCACTCTTTGAGAATGCTTTTGAGAATGCATTTGAGTATGTGTAATGGAGACCAAAACTTATTAAACTTGGGCATATTTTCAGCATTTTCACGATTTTTTTTTTAAACCTCTAAAATGAAGGGGTAAACGTTACACTGTAATGAAAATCCAGTCTCTTAGCCCCTCCCACCTCTCATTTTCCCAGCTGGATTGCGTCACTTCACTACCCCCCACCCCCAATATTTTTCTAGATCCGGGCCTGGAATGAATAATTTTTACTACTTCATAACATATTGCTTCGGTTGTTTTCAAACGGGCATTAACAAAATTTGTATTAAAATGCTTACATAGTTTCAGCTAAATTATTTTTGTGATTCCTTTCCCCCCCCCCCTCTATTCAAAAATCGAAAAAAAAAAAAAAAAAAAAAAACCTCTGGCGAATATGGTATACTCGTTTCCAGAGGGGGCGGGGGTGGCTCAGTCGGTAGCGCTCCTGGCTTGTAATCTGTAGTTCCCAGGTTCGAGTCCCAGCTGGGTGAGCTTTGAGATTTAGCTCCGCAAAACTCTCTGCTCTCTGCCCTGCCCAAGGTCAGTAGGGGACACCGATGGTCTTGGAAATGCCGCCGTTCGTCGGATGGGACGTTAAGCGTGGCCCCATGTGCGGAAGAGCCATACCTTGTGCACGTTAAAGGACACGCTGGATGGCCTTGACGGGAGGCTACCATCTGTCTCCCAACAGCTGTTTCTGTGGGTCCCCTTCCCCAACCTTCTGTGAGCCTTCGGGGACCATATGACTGGCCATTTAGCCCATGGTGTGCAAAAAAGTGCCGTTCAGAGGTGAAATAATCAGTTTCCTGGGAAAATGAACTTTTTATTTTCCATATTTTACGCCGTTTAATAGTAGAAATTGGTACTAATGATTAGAAAATGTAAGTAGTAATATATTATTATCTCTATGAAACGTCAAAAGCATATCTGATTTATGCCTTAAAACGATAAAGTTGGGATGTCCTTACCCCTAGGATTAAGGGAACATCATTAAGTGTATATAAAATAAAATTATTTATTATTATTATATTGAAATATATTTAATATTTTAAAATTACTGCTAAATTGATAAAATTAAGGTTTAATTAGTGTAAACACATCGTTTACAATATTAGTTCAAGTTTCACATTTCCTACATTTAGTGCCCTCTAACAATGGTAAATTAAGTCCATTTGGAGGATTTGAAAACTATGAATCATCATACTTAGGTACCTATTCAAATCAAAAATAATTTTTCATTAATCTCTCAAAACAAAAAATTGCGTTTTCCCATCCACCCTGGACACGATGGGCTTGGAAAGGCCGCCGTCCGTCGGATGGGACGTTAAACCGTGGCCCCGTGTGCGGGAGATCCATACCCTGTGCACGTTAAAGAACATGCTGGATGGCCTTGACGGGAGGCTACCATCTGTCTCCCAACAGCTGTTCCAGTGGGTCCCCTCCCCCAACCTTCTCTGAGCCTTCGGGGTCCATGTGACCTGGCCATTTAGCCCATGGTGTGCAAAAAAGTGCCGCTCAGAGGTAAAACAACACAACGTTAAAGAACACGCTGGATGGCCTTGACAGGAGGCTACCATCTGTCTCCCAACAGCTGTTCCAGTGGGTCCCCTCCACCAACCTTCTCTGAGCCTTCGGGGTCCATGTGACCTGGCCATTTTTTATGGTGTGCAAAAAAGTGCCGCTCAGAGGTAAAACAACCCAACGTTAAAGAACACGCTGGATGGCCTTGACGGGAGGCTACCATCTGTCTCCCAACAGCTGTTCCAGTGGGTCCCCTCCCCCAACCTTCTCTGAGCCTTTGGGGTCCATGTGACCTGGCCATTTAGCCCATGGTGTGCAAAAAAGTGCCGCTCAGAGGCAAAACAACCCAACCCATCCACCCTGGTAGCCAGGGGCGGCGTGAATTTTTGCGGGGCCAAAAAACGCATTTATACGTACTTCTCAATTCATAATAATAATTTATTATAAGTACAAAGTGCGGTACATCTTTTAAGAACACCGAGTATATGAATATTTCAGAATTTTTTTCGCCGCAAAATCTTTAATCACGTCATCAAAATTCACCGAATTCGGTCAATTTTGGCTGAAATTTCGTTTTTTTACGGTGAATTTTTCGAGGACCGCGTGGCCAGGTTCCGGCGATGCGCTGAACCCCCCCCCCCCCGCCTTGCGCCGGCCCTGCTGGTAGGGAAAGGACAAATTGTTGCTGCTAATGTAAACTCCATGATCATTAGACACAACCACTAAAATATCCTGTTTTTAGCCCATAGAGACCGTTTGCAATATTCGTTTCAAATTTTAAAAATTTCCCACCGTCAGAGGACGAAATTAAAGCTTTAGGGAGATTCTAAAAGTGTGAATTATAATAATTTGTCTTATATAGTACACTGAAGTGGCATTGAGTTAGGGATAGGAGACGTTATCCAAATTCAGTACCGAAAGTCCAGCATTTGCGCACATGCGTAGCTGAAACTCTGGTCATATATAGCTGTCAGCTTTGGCTTCCCCAAGCATTCGTCGTGAGAAGCATAATGGGAAAGGCGCGGGATTTAGATGGATTTGACAGAGGACATCGTAGGTGCCCGACGGATGGGACACTCGATCTCCGAAATTGTCGATGAACTTGGATTTTCTCATTCGACAGGTTCGTGTTCCGGGAATATGAAAATTCTGGAAAAAAAAAACACCCGGACAAACTGCAAAGGACAACCAGCCTTGAATGATCGTGGGCTTCACCGTCTGACCCACATTGTATGGACCGAAGGGGCGACATTATCTGAAATCACCTCTCATCTGAACATGGGTTCCAGCCAGTGCAATGTTCACTTCGTCTCGGCTTCCGACCTACAAGAGTCCCACTTCTAATGGCACGATCTTGTCTGAGCTAAAGGACATCGAAACTAGACCATTGAAAATTGGCAATGGATAGCCTGAACTGATGAATCCCGGTTTAAACTTCATCACGCCATTGGGAGACTGAGGGTATAACGCCAACCCCATGAATCCTGCATGTCAGGTCAGAACAGTACAATCTGGTGGTGGCTTAGTGATGGCCTGGAGTGTCTTCAGTTAGATATCTGTGGGATCTTTGGTACGTGTACTGACGATTCTCAATGCATTCCAGTACACAGAACTCATGCCTGACCATTTACACCCATTTATGGCCATCATGCATCCCAATGGAGATGGCGTCTGCCAGCTAGACAACTGTTTATCTCACAGGTCCAGGTTGGCTACTGCATGGTTACAGGAGCATTTTGACTTTGAAATAATGTATTAGCCATCTAAGCACAGATTTAAATCCCATCGAAAATCTTTGGGATATCGTCAAGCATAGTGTTCAGCCCCGTCTCATCAGCGATGACCTTGAGAAAATCGTGGACAGCTCTGGAGGACGCATGGGTCGCCATACCTGTGGAACATTTATGCAAGCTAGTGGGTGAAGTCCTTGCCTCGTCGTGTGGCGGCCGTTATCAGGGCCAGGCGGGGGGGTTAATACGTTACTAGGTTGCTATCCCTTATTCAATGGCACTTCAGTGTATAATACCTATACAAATAAAAAAGAATTTTCAATTTATCTCTAAAAACAAAGTTATCGCATAAAACGCCAAAATTGCGTTTTCGCATCCCCTCCGGGGATAAGGGAGCAAAATTTCTTATTTAATTACATCGTTTATATTAGTTTGAAATTTTTCAATTTTCAACTTTTTCCTCCATTGATGTGTAGTCACTGGAAGGAGAGCTATGCACCAATCCCCTGCGATGATGAATAGAACCGGCCAGGTCTAGCATCTAATGTCCGACGCCGACTTCTCATGTAGACCGTTAGTACCTTTCAAGAGATACTCTCTTGTGGAAGTGAACGGAAGGGGAGGGCTGCCAGAATAGTGTGGCCTACTGATCTGGACGGGCGGGGGTGGCTCAGTCGGTAGCGCGCCAGGCTCGTAATCTGCAGTTCCCAGGTTCGAGTCCCAGCTGGGTCAGCGTTGAGATTTATCTCCGCAAAATTTCCCCGCCCTGCCCACGGTCAGTAGGGGACACCGATGGGCTTGAAAAGGCCGCCGTCCGTCGGATGGGACGTTAAGCCGTGGCCCCGTGTGCGGGAGAGCCATACCCTGTGCACGTTAAAGAACACACTGGATGGCCTTGACGGGAGGCTACCATCTGTCTCCCAACAGCTGTTCCAGTGGGTCCCCTCCCCCAACCTTCTCTGAGTCTTTGGGGTCCTTGTGGCCTGGCCATTTAGCCCATGGTGTGCAAAAAAGTGCCGCTCAGAGGTAAAACAATCCAATCCAAACTGATCTGGACAACTACGGCTACTTTTCTTTTTTTTTCTACCCTGCTGAGTGGTCAACCACACAGGGTCCTGGTGCTGACCATATAAACCCACTGGACTGGACAGATATATGGCTCTGAGCTTGATTATGGATCCTGATTTTGCTGCAATGGTGGGCTTCTGTGGAGGGAAAATCTTCCGCTGTGTTTTCTGTTTGTTTGTGGGTTGACAGCCCCAAGTGAATGTACGGACTTCACAGGATATGTTTATCAGCTGGTGGATAATTCTGAGCAGAAGTCATCGCAGGCACCTGAACTCTTTGCTTCTACTGGCATCGTCAAATTCTACATTGGGGGAAGTCTTCCAGTGTAGATGGCTTCAGCCTTTAGTAGTGGGGGAACGGGTCTTTGCCTCATGTCTGCGATTAGAGGGCTGTTTGATATTGTTAGCATTCCCTCTCTCAACATACTTTCTTTAAACATCCCACTAACCATTTTCTCTCCATAGGTAGTTGGAATGTGAGGACTCTGCACAGAGCTTTTTCTCTTGATGTCCTCACACAAGAATTCCACCATTATAATTTAGATATTCTCGGCTTGTAAGAAACCAGGACAGATAAAGGTCAGATTCTTAAAAATAATCTTAAATTTCTCTTTTCAGGGAGGGACGACAATAAGCATCACCAAGGCGTGGGTCTGCTTCTCAGCAGACACGCTAGCGATGCTCTTCTAGGATATGAGTGCATTAATGAAAGGTTTCTTACAGCAAAATTTCAGACAAGCGTTAAAGACTTGAATGTTATCTGCTGTTATGCCCCCACTGAGGATCCGATGAGGATGAGAAGGATAGGTTTTATGAACAACTTCAGGATATTTTGAATTTTGTCAAGAAAGGAGATATTACCCTTGTTCTTGGTGACTTCAATGCCAAAGTTGGTACTGACTCTGACCTTTGGGGAGGAGTAATAGGCCCTTTTGGTATTGGTAGCTGCAATGGCAATGGGCAACGTCTCCTACAGGTAAGTAAACACATTAGTTTCAGAATAACTAACACTTATTACAAACACCGTGACATACATAAATACACATGGGTTTCACCTAATGGGCTGCATAAGGATATGATTGTTTATATATTAATTAACAGCAAATGGGTTAGTTCTGTTAGGAATACCAGGTCGTATAGGGGAGCTGATATTGGATCTGACCATTACCTTGTTAAAAGTGTCTTGCAACTTAAAACTTGAAAAGTGTTGTGCTAGGGTTAATAATTTTACCTTTAATTCTGAGGCTCTGAAAGACCCAGTTATAGCTAAAGCTTACCATGATAGGTTACTTAGTCATTATGACAGTCATGGTTTGCTTACTACTGAAGTTGAGGAAGAATGGGACCATTTTAAACAGGCTTTTTTGGAAACTAACTGTACTCTTTTAGGGAAAAAGGAGCAGAGGAGGCAGAATTATTTGAGTGATGAGGCACTTCAGCTTATTTCGGAAAGAACTGCAGGAATGTCCTTAATCAATACCCTACTAGTCCTAATAGAAAGCATTGCAGAGAACTTAATAAACGTGTAAAAGATCAGTTATCTGCTGATAAGAATCTTTGGCAGACAAAACCGAGGAAGCAGTTAGACAGCACAACAGCAGAGAGCTGTACCAGATAGTTAATGTTTTGTGTGGTAGAAAACGGACAGGTATACAGGGATTGAAGGATAAACAAGGTTATAGAAGGTGAGGATTCTGTCATGGCTAGATGGGCTGAGCATTTCAGTGATGTTCTCAATAATGTGGTTAGTTCTACTCCCATTGTTTGTAATGATGATAGATGCAATGCTGGCTTTAATGTTGGCCCTATAACACAATCTGAAGTTAATTTGGCTGTTTCTAAACTGAACTAAATAAATCCCCAGTTACCACATGGATGACTGGAATTTTGAATATATTTTGTGATAAAGGCATGGTTCCTAAGGATTTTACCAGAGCTACAGTATTATTACCACTATTTTCAAAAAAGGTGATTGCAGTTCTGATAACTATAGGGGTATCAGCCTGCTTTCTGTTCCAGGTAAAGTTCTTTGCATGATTGTGCTTAATAGAATTAAGAATCTGGTTGACAGTCAATTGCGTGATGAGCAATGTAGATTCAAAAGTGGTAGGGGTTGTGTAGATCAGATATTTTCACTTAAGCAGCTTTTTGAGAAATGTTAGGGTTTCAGAAACCTTTGGTTACTAGCTTTGTTGATTTCAAAAAAAGACTTTTTACTCTGTTGATCATCATAATTTGTGGTTGATTGTGAGATCGTATGGCATACCAGACAAATTAGTTAACATAACGAAAGCTCTCTGTAATAACACTGAGTCATGTGTGAGAGTTAGTAAGGCTTCTAGCAAGTGGTTTATCATTGCTTCTGGTGTTCGACAAGGGTGCATTTTGTCTCCTTTTCTCTTTAGTTTGTTTATTGATCGTTATGTGAAATTCACTGCAAGTGAAAGATTTTGGCCTTAAATGGTCTGGAAATACGAAAATTTCTGATTTAGATTATTCTGATGATTTAGTCCTTTTGGCAAATGATGTTGATGAGATGAACTCTTTCATTCGAGCTGTTGATGAGACTGGTAGTAGAGTATGTTTGGTTATAAACAGAGAGAAAACTAAAATGATGAAAATTGGTCAGGCAGGCTGTGATTCAGTTAATCTGAATGGTTGCAGTCTTGAGCAGGTGTCACAGTTTAATTATCTTGGGAGCTATGTAACAGATAAAGGTGATATGCGGCATGAGATTAACAGACGAATAGGGATTGAGATTAACAGACTGCTGGGACTTTTAAGAATCTATGGAGAGTGGAGAAATAGGCGTATACACCTAAAGACTAAAATTAGACTGTATAACAGTTTGGTTCTTTCTAGGGTTAGTTATGGTAGTGAAACTTGGACACTTTGTAAACAAGATAACAGGAAACTTGCTTACGCAGTATCTTGGGTATTAGGTGGTTTAACTTTGTAACTAAAGATGAGGTTAGGCAAATGAGTTTGCAACCTCCTTTAAGCAGCATATTGTGCAGAGAGAGACTCCGTTGGCTTGGCCATGTTACCCGTATGGATAATTATAGATTGGCGAATAGGATTATGAACAGTGTGCCCAAAGGCCTCAGAAAGAAGGGGAGACCTAGGATGCGGTGGGCAGACAATGTCAAGCAGGACCTTGTTAGAATTGGTGTGCAGTGGCCAGATGCAGTAGATGTATATCAGGATAGACTTGTGCTCTGAGAACTGAATTGCATGGTCTGGTTGGACCTCCGTAGCCCATGGCTGCTTGAGGATGATGATGATGATGATGATAGGGCAATTTTAACTTTTGGAATAATCTATCAACCCGGCTTTTTATCCCTAAAAACAAAAAAGTTCGATATGTAGAGACGGTAAAGTGAAAACATTAGCTCTTTTTTCTGCAAACGAGCTAAAAATAAGACCGGCAAAGGAATAGGGAATATTAAAAAAATAGTTATAATATTGGAATCATTTCTAGTGTTAAGAGTTAAGCAGGAGGTTAGACTAGCGCGAGAAATCGCTAGGAGGACGGAAAAAATGTCACACACGATTTGTCATGGTTTTATGTTAACGAAGTTCATGGTCAAGCTTAGATTTTCAGACAATGAATTCTGGCCCAGAAGGAGCAAGGAGAGGATGGAAACCTCCCGTCAAGGCGATCAGCATGTTCTTTAAAAATATCAGTGTCCCCGACTGTGGGCTAGGTGGGACTTGAAAATACATATTACAAGTCTGGCACGCTACCGTCTGAGCCACTCCCACATACTGATGAATATGAGTGTTATCTGTCTTGTTGAATATGCTTATTTACATTAATGAATATCATTATTCATATTAATGAAAAATATATGATTTATAATACAGGGTGTTTCAAAAAGGATGCAACCCTAAATCTAGGAGAGTAGAACTTATGCACATGTAGATTTTAGTCATTTGGCATTACTGTACTCAAGGTAAACCTTTAGCAGTTGAAATGACCTTGTCATGTGTTAGTCGCACTCAAGCATTCATTTGTGTCAGCTATGTCCTTTTCCGAAAACGAACGTGTATTTATTGTTGAGACTTATTGTGCATACAAATTTTACAAACGTGTGAGAGAGGAGTTTGAGTTGAAGTTTCCAGAGTCTGCAGTTCCTATTAGGTCGACAATATCTCGTTTGATCGATAAATTTCGTCGTGACACTGGGTCTGTACAGGATCGAAAGAGCCCAGGCTGGCCATCACTGTTAACTGCCAAAGTTCTTGACGATGTTGGCATTTAATTTGCTCACCCAGAAAATCTCTTAGAAATCTTCACAGGTTAGGCTGTCACCAGCTACTGTTTTCAGGGCTACAGAGAAGTTAAAATTTCATGCCTACAGCATTGGTGTCGTTCATGAACTGACCATGAAAAACTTTTACGGTACCGTCATTGAATTCGTTCTTTTGTTGATGAAAATGGAATTGAGCTGTTGAACAGTGTTTATTTCAGTGATGAGGCTTGGTTTCACTTGGATGGGTATGTGAACAGTCAGACAGTCTAATATGCAGCAGAGAAAATTTTCACAAACGACCATTACACGCACGGAAAATTGGTGTTTCGTGCAATTTCCCGTTGTCGTGTGATAGGGCCTTTATTTTTTGACTAAACTGTAACTGGTGAAGTTTATCTGACCTCATCCAAAAGTTTATTGTACTATTGGATGTGAATGTTAGTTTCAACAAGACGGCACGACCACCATACTGCAAATGACACAATGGTCATGTTACAGGAATTTTTTGATCATTTGATTTCAAAAAATTTGTGGCCCCCAAGATCTTACTCCTCCAGATTTTTTCCTTTGAGGATATCTCAAATGTGTAGTATTTCAAAACAATCCTCATATACTTGAAGACTAACATTACGAAAGGTGGCTGCAAATGTCATGAAACAGGTACGAAGGAAACTGAATCCAGGTTGCAGGAAATCACTTTTAACATCTGTTGTAAAGGTAGATATGTCTAATTTGCATCTTTTGTCAAGTTTAAATAGGAAAATACAATAGAATGTTGCGTCCTTTTTGAAATACCCTGTATAAGTGGATCACCAATGACCTGTTTCGAGCACAGGTAAAATTTTCTTCCTTATAATCCCTCCCATTTTAAGTAAAACAAGGAAAATCGACTTTCTTCTTAATATAGCAATTATATCGTATTATTTGCTTCTATCAAATTATATTTAAAAAACGCGTGTACAGCAATAGCACTGATATTGTAAAATGTTACTGTAATGTTCAATGTTGCAACTTCCTTAACTCCCTAAGTTGAACAAATGTTTAAATTGAGGTTTCATATTTAAATATATTTGATTTTGATATTAAAATTATCTTTAGCCACATCTTTCTATACAAAAACCTTATGGAGCTCCGAACTTGCCATTGAGCATAACATGGGACTGTCTATTTATGGATATCTCTATATATATTTCTGAAGGGGAATGAACAGTATTATTTTGCCTTATTTTTAAATTTAGATTTGCATATAACATTGTAGTTTTATATTGCATATAAATTATTGTAGTATTTATGCATATAACATTGTAGTTTTATATAACAAACGACTATGTACAAAACAATTATTTCTGCTGTTAATGGTCCTTAAACTTCAAAAACTCGATATTCAGCTCCCATTTTCTATTAAAAGAGACAGGTGCTTCATTCTGCATATGTCACACTATATGATCAAAAGTATCCGGACACTCGCTCATCCATAATCTCCCAGTAATAGGAATTAATATCGTGTTGGTGCTATAACAGCCCCCACTCTGTGGGAAAAGGCTTTACACTAGATTTTGATACGTTGCTGCGGCAACTGCCTGCCATTCTGCCACAAGAGCATTAGTTTGGGCTAGTCACTGATGTTGGGTGATTCGGCTTGGCTCACAGTCAGCATTGCAATTCATCCTAATGGTTTCCATGGGATTGAGATCACGGCTCTGTGCAGGCCAGTCAAATTCTTCCACACCCATCTCATCAAACCACTCCTGCATGGTCCTCGCTTTGTGGACGGGGCATTGTCATGTTGTTACAGGGCCTTCACCAAGCTGTTGTCATAAAGTTGGGAGCACAGAACTGTCGAGAATGTCATTATAGGCAGCGGCATTCAGATTCCCGTTCACTGGAACTAGGGGGAGCATCCTGAACCATGGAAAACAGCCAAAGGGCATGATGCCTCCTCCACCAAACTTCACAGTTGGTACAACACAGTCAGGCATGTAGCTTTCACCTGGCATCCTACACACCCAGACTCATCCGTCAGACTGCCAGATGGTGAAGTGTGATTCATCACTTCAGAAAACGCAGTTCCACTGCTCAAAAGTCCACTGGCACCGTGCTTTACACCACTCCAACCGATGCTTGGCATTGATCTTGTTGATGTTAGGCTTAGTGTGCGGCTGCTTGATCAGGGAAACCCATTTCCTGCAGCTCACGTCGAACTGTTATGGTGCTGGTATTGCTTCCAGAGGCATTTTGGAACTCGGTGGCGAGTGTTACAATCGAGTTTATCGCCCTACCCACTTCAGCACTCGGAGATTGGGCTCTGTCATTTTATGTGGTCTACCGAGTCGCGATTGCGCTGTTGTTGCTCCTAGGTATTTCCACTTCACGATAACAGCATTTACAATTGATCGGGGCAGCAGGGCCGAAATGACCCAAACTGACTTGTTGCTATGGTAGCATCCTATGACCACGACACGTTGAATTACTGAGCTCTGCTGTAGGGCCCATTCTCTTGTTCATGCATGTCTGAGGTTTCACAGGCCAAGAGTCCTTTTATACCTGTTTGGGCCATGGCGTAATGGGCGAATCTACTATTCATAAGGGGTCCAGATACTTTTGCTCAGATAATGCATCTTCACATTTTATGATGGGATGTCACAGGGGATCAACCTTGTAATTAATAACCCAATTTAGCAAATAGGATTCAAACTTTTAATTACAAGGAGCCATCAGCGACTTGTGATGCAGTAGTCAGAATCTATGACATTCACTCCCACACTGTAGGAAAGAGATGAATGAGACATTCACGACACTGTAAACGTATTGAACCTTAATATTTTGAGCCTGCCAGTTGTACTACGGTCAATCTTATTTTGTCAAGATACCAGACACTGTAAAAATGCAAACTCCAGCATCTTCATAAAATAGACCGAGATTAAAATGGTGAGTGATACAATCTGTAGTGAATCAAAATTCTAATCTGAAATTTGGGTGCAATTGTGCAAGTAGGCCAAAAAAATTAGGAATTTAAAAAATACTACAAATTATACAGTATTATGAACAGTTGCTTTATCTCTGAGGGGAACTTTTTTGCAAAGGGCTAAATGGTACGATCACCAAGGACCCAGAGAAAGTTGGGAGAGGAACACATTGGACAGTTGTTAGAAGACGGATGGTAGCCTTCCATCAATGGCATCAAAGTGTCCTTTAATGTGCACAGGATATGGCTCTCCCATAGATAGGATCACTGCTTAATGCCCCATTTGAAGAATGACAATCCTTCCAAGTCTATTGGGTGTCCACTACTGACAGAGCTGGTTGGCTGTTTGGGGTTTTATGGCGCATTGGCCATCATTATGCACCAAGAGCAGGACGGGGAGTTTTACAGAGATAATTTTCAATGCTGGCCCAGTTGAGACTTGACCTGAGAACTGCAGATTAGGAGACTGGTGCGCTACCAACTGAGCCAACCCTGCCATATTATGAATACACTAAAGTTATAAAAGTTTAACATAACTTATTGTACTATTACACTCTTAGAAATTCTCTTTAATCAAAGCTAAAAGAGTAATTAATGCACTATATGTAGACAATACTTTACTTGTATCTCAATTTTGTTTTAAACATAGTGGCTCAAAATCATTGTGTTATTTAGCTCTCCTCAATATTTGTAGCATTTTTTTTTTGATATATTTAAACAAGCTTTGCAAATTTGGTGATAATTTTATTTGCCCATTGAAAGAGAACCAGTAGCCAGATGTAGCTCAGGACAGAGGCTTGGAGAACTAAATTGCACAGTCTGGTTGGACCTAAGTAGCACCGTTACATTCTCTTTTGGTGTCAACAAGTATACAGCATTATTTGAACAATATAAATCATTATTTGATGTAATGTCAGAAGTTCATCTTTATTAATATAGGAAAAATGCTACATTAACTAAATAAAGTAACAATTTATATTTGGAACGTGCTTTAAAAAAAGAATCATTATTGGTACTAAAAAGATTCAGTTGGCTAAGACAATATTTAAAAAGATAATTTTTAAATTTTTAGAACTCAAAATAATTTGTGAACTCTTTGTTTAAATGGAATTAATGCAAAAAAAAAAAGAGTATTTCAAAAATATTTATGTTTCATACCAACAGTCATAATATTCCGTAATTTTTTTATATTAAACTCTCAACTCCAGGATTTAGTAATAAAAATACGTTTTATACTTGAAAATGTATTAAAGTTTTAATGAATATATAATTTAGTTCATGGAAGAAATTTTCCCTTTTCATCATACAAATTAATAAATAAACGTTTGATATTTATGTTCAACTATGGTAACAATGGGAAGCTTATTATGGGGTAATTTATGCTTATTAATATATCTAATATCTTCTTTAGTGATTTTCTTTAGTTTCTCTACAGTTCAATTCAAAAGTGATTACTGTGAGCCACGGTCAATGTCAAATAAACGTAAGTACACAATATTTTTTAAATAACCATTTGTATATTTGCCTGAAACATTTTACTCAGAAAAAAAAAACTTGCGTTTTAGTATCATCGTTATGGCAAGGAAGGTTTAGCTAATATGCACATAAATTTTTAAAAGATTAAACTTTAAACAATGATTCTACGTGATTCTTTTCATCAGGTCCTTTGTAGAAAAGAAATGTGATTATTTATTCATTCTTTCTTCATAAAACTTGTATTCTGATGTTCAGATAAATGTTCCAGAAACTTTATAGTTAATAATCCTTATACAACTTCATATTTATCGGAGAAAAATATAATATCTGAAGAATATTTCACTGGTTCATTGCTGTCCAGCAGCAGAACATCAGCAACCTAGAAACAAAATAGTTTGTCACAAATATGTATAAATATTTCTTACACAAAACTTTATTATGAGATTATTTATTAACTTAAATACATTATGCAAATTATTACAAACTGATATTCAATTATAGTAATCCACAGTTTGGGTTGTTTTACCTCTGATTGGCATTTTTGTACATACAATGGGCTAAATGGCCAGGTCACAAGGACACATAGTATGAACAGTGTTAATGCTTTTGTAGTACAAGGCTGTTGTCTTTAACTCTGCTGCTCACTTCAAGTCTATTTGACAAAAAATTTATTTCTTAATAATTATTTTATAGAGGTACTATGATATTTTAAGCTTTTATTGCTGCTACTGAATTATTGCTTCTACAGGATATTTTTGATTTAGTTTTATTTTTTCCCCTACTTGCTTATAAATTACAGTAGGGTCACAAAGCACACGAGCTCAGAGTATGCAGCCCCACTGGTATCTGACTAGCCCCTAAGATTATTATTAATGTTCCTTGTCAGGTAAGCAGAAAAGAATTCAACAACATGGTGAAGGGTAATGTAGAAGAATTATTGAATAGTGATGGAGACAAACTAACAGAAGACCTACAAGAATTTGTCAAGAGTGTGGATGAGAAAGAATTAGAAGAGGAAAAAGACTTCATGAAGTAATCATGAGACCTCCATAAGTTCAGCAAAGTCCCTAAACAGCTAACTGACAAGGTGCAGGAATATGATCTTTCAACATAATAGTTTAAGGATCACTCAGGTAGTGAACAATGTTTCTTCCTATTAAGAGAGATGAAAGAAACTCCAGCACTAAAAGAAGCAACTCCATATCACCCATGCTTTTACAAAAATGCTGCAATGCTATCTTCATCCTCTGCCATCATGTAGTGTTCCACCACAAAGTCTTCTTGCACTCCTGTTGCATTGCCTGAACCAAAAAAGTCATAAAATCACTGACCAAAGTGGTTGTCATAACTAAAGTCAAAGTTGATCTATTGAGGGGTCATAGAAAGAGGACCAGAATAAAAATTATAGTGTTCAGGTAGAATATTTTGTAACATTCATACTTTAAGATTTATATAGATTTAATTAACACAGATTAACTTTGCAAAGTTTTACTTTATATGCACCACAGTTTTCTATAGGGGAACTCCAATTTATGAATTTGCACTTACATAAGGGTACCAGGAACCTAAGCCTCATGTACTTTGAGGCCCTACAGTATTACTATTATGTTTATGTCAAATGACCCAATACTTCAAATATCTGTAACATATGGTTTTTGCATTCTTTTTTGGAATTTTTTGCACATTAAAATTTATTGAGTATTATTTTAGCCAAAGTAATACAACAATACTTTAGTCAGTTATATTATTGACTGTGCTCATGCAGAATTCTATACGAGTTCAGACACACAGGTTCAGATTTCAGCATGGGTATATATAGACAAGTTAGGGTATATATAGACAAATAAAATAGACAAATAAAAATGGATATATATATAGACAAATAACATATATAGACAAGTCTATATATGTTATTTGTCCTGGCTATATTGGTTACTGATCAATGGACCTGGTTTTGAGCCCCACATAAGGTATGGATGTTTGTGTTGCCTTTCTGATGAGATTCCGCCATCATCACAGACCTACGATGGCGTATTAAATTGGCAGATTTCTATCAGACCTCTGTGGCAAGCAGCTGCTTGAGGGGATATTTATTATTTTTGTTATTATAAAATGACAACTCTGCATGTCTGAAATTAGATCTTTGGTCAGTAATGAATATAGCTCAGTTTCAAATTTATCTAGCAACAAATTAGTGTCACAATACACCTATGGCGAATTGCAAAGCTTTGAAAGACTGCGAATTAGAAATGCTTGTAAATCTATCAGAAAATTAGGAAGTATCTGAATTTGATAATCACAAAAGTGATGTGAGTGAAATTGACAATTCTACTGAAACATAGCTGTGCAGTCTACTACCATTACTGCTTATTTGAAGGATGGAAATATAATCTGGAAGCTTGAACTATTCAAACAGCATGGCAGGTTTCTTTTATAAAACAAATATTATAAAAAATACTGCAGGCACATCAAGATACACTTCGTCAAGAATAATGGATATAAAAACTGGATTTGAGGTTGTATTCAACTCTTCACTTGAAAACATTATTCTAAATATTAAAGTTCAATGAGTTTATGGCATCAAATGGAAATTTACATAAGATAAACATATATCATAACATTTATGGAAATATGGAGGAAAATAGCAGTGCCATCCCCTATTTAGATGTTTTTATCCAAAAAGATGACATAGTTTACTGAAAGCCTACTTATGTCCCCTCCGTCATCCATAGGACCTTCACCGTATCATCAAACGAACAATTGCTTAAAAAAGAAATTCATTACATCCATTGCTGCATCCCATGGCTTCCACCCAATGACAATAGAAAAGCTAATCAATATAGAAATGAAAACAGAAGAGATTCAGTTCACCTCCCAATCACCAACCCCGAACATGCAACCTTTGCTAAACCTATATCTTACATTTCTGTCCTATGTAAACTAGTCCACAAATTACCCAAAGCCCAAAATATTGAAACTGTTTTCAGCCCAGTTCCAAATCTGAAGAAAATTATCTATTAAAATTATATTCCTACGAAAAAGGAAATTATACAGTGATAAAGCTGTAGGTAGAATGGCCATCAGAAATCACATCCAATTCTCAGTGCACAAAACATAAATCCAAAGTGGAATAAGAATAAGTTGATTAAAAGATGATTATTTTTTGAACTGTGAAAATTACTTATTGCTTTTCACATCAATTCCAGAAAATATGAAACACAAAATGAAAAAACATGTTCCATTGTAAACAGAATACAGAAATGAACACAAGGAAAAGCAAACAATCTACAGTATTAATGGTATCAAACATGCAGGATGTAAATTTTTTCATTTAAAAAT
Source organism: Ryuthela nishihirai (assembly GCA_038380435.1). Lineage (NCBI taxonomy): Eukaryota > Metazoa > Arthropoda > Arachnida > Araneae > Heptathelidae > Ryuthela > Ryuthela nishihirai. The sequence goes on from JAWZYU010000016.1 coordinate 22,659,930, forward strand.
AACAAAAAAAAAATGTTTTATTTGTAACAAACATATCTGCAAGTCTCCCATGATCTATTACTGACTGTCTCACTTGCAAGAGACTAAATTAATAATACTGTAAAACATTTTTTTTTTCAAAGTGGAGAACTAGTATTATAGGTTTTCTGATTATAGTTTTCCCAAATTAAAGTCGTATTTCTAACAAAATTTAGAAAAGTGCATTCTTTTTTAATTATAATTATTTAAAAATCCTAATATTGTACAATGGGTTATATTGGCTTAAAGAGTACAAGTATGTGGTAAATTTGAACAGAATGGCATAGTTAAGTCTACCTTTTTAATTTCTTTTTTTTGGGAGTGGGGGTGAAATTGCCAATATCGGTTATAATTTTAAGAAATATATTCTAGATGTATGTTATAGACTTCTTTTTAACTACTGTACACCCTTTAAGTTTTCTTATATCTAATCTTAATAACATTTGCTTGTTAATTTGTAAAATATATATAGCTTCATTGCCTATTTTCTGGATATTTAAGAACTTTGTTGTTATACATGATAAATTCAAGTGGTGATTTCTGTAATTTTCGTCTTTTGGATAAAAATCATAGCAACTGATTAAATATACATAGCTAAAACACATGCATATATCATATCAGTCAAGGCAAATTAAATTTATTGTTGTCTTATATAAAAATTCTTTTCACCAAATGTAGTTTTTGTTTCTATGAAATCCTCTTTAATTACTCTTACTAATGTATGTAAAAGATTACAGTTTTGTTGAAAATGGATATTGTCAACCATTTTGTCTAAGAACTGTTCTCTTCTAAATCAGAAATGTCTGATAAGTAATCAACAAATAGAAAAAAAAATTCTTTCTCAAGAAGGGTCGAGGTTTGTAGATTTGGGGCAATAAATATTTTGTGGAAAAAATTTCGCAGACATACGAGACTTGAACCCACATCTCTCCATAAACATGCCAGAGTATTCTTACCAATCGAACTAATGCTGGCTCATCTTTTTTCAACTAATTTAAGATTTTAAACTCTTCACCAATGATTTTCGATGGCTACCATTGGCGCATCTATGATCCACGAGTGGCAACTATTTCATTTTATATTGCGCTGAGTAAGATGGAAATAATAAAGTCTCTTCAAGCTATTTAGCGTTACTAATGATTTAAACATTGGTACAATCACAGTGTTACCTGGTTGACATTTTAATGTCAATATATTAATAAATATTTTGTGGAAAAAATTTTGCCGATGTACGGGACTTGAACCCACATCTCTCCAGAACATGCCAGAGTACTCTTACCGACTGAATTAATGCCGGCTCATCTTTTTTCCCCTAATTTAAGACTTTAAACTCTTCAGCAATGATTTTCAATGCATACCATTGGTGCCATCTATGATCTACGGGTGGCAACTATGGGGAACAACCATCTATTATCTATATATGGTGCCAATGGTAGGCGCCAAATATCATGGCGAAGAGTTTAAAGTCTTAAATTAGTGGAAAAAAGATGAGCCAGCATTAGTTCAATCAGTAAGAATACTCTGGCAATCTAATCTGGAGAGACACGGGTTCAAATCCCGTATGTCAGCAAAATTTTTTCCACAAAATATTTATTGATATATTGACATTAAAATGTCGAGGTAATGCTGTGATTGTCATCTACACTTAGATTTGGAGCAGTAATTTTATTTGTAGATTTAAATTTATAAAGAGGCAAGAAAATAAATGTTTGCAGACATAAAAAACAAAGAAAATGTTATGAAAAAAAAAAGCTATTGCTTTCCAATTCCATCACTTTTTTATAGATATTCATAAAAATAATTGTGTATTAATAATACATAAGGAAATTTATTTACATAAAAAGGGAATGAAATTTTAATGGAATTAAAATTGAATGCTTTAGGACGACTGTCAACTTGTATAATTGTGATCTTGGTATAATTTTGTGAGTTGCTAGTTTTGGAAGTTCCCTTGCTGGGCTATCCCCATTGGTTTTTAACTGGTAATCAGTACTCTGCTGTATTGACTCATTAGCAAAGCAGTTACCTTCTGAGTCTGTTCAGACAATTATCCGCGACTCATTAGCAAAGCAGTTACCTTCCGAGTCTGTTCAGACAATTATCCGTATTGGCAAAGACCATATATGTTGCCTTGTGACAATTCAAAAATAACTATAATTATTTTGTTTAATTATGAGTTCTAATTTAAATATGTTACCTTAATCCCACAAAAAGTGGATTTCGATACAAAGTTGAGAGAAACTGGAAAAAAATCTGATGGCTTTCCACTGGAAGAGAATTCCATTGACCCAGACTTGTTGCTGCAGTCAATAACTGGGAGTTTCCACTCTAGAATATTTTTACGACTATCATGTTGATATTCACCTTCACACTCAGATACCACTGGAGCTCCCCCACCAGGGCTGTACAAAAGATATATTTGTAAACAGAGCAGTTATTTACAGTAAGAAGAAAAAGATACGCATTACACTAAACAAAAATAAACAAATTATACAATATCAAAAGTTTATAATTTAATAAAATATTTAAATTTAATTAAGGACATTTTAATTTTATTTTTTTCCAGCATATAGGAGAGAGAAGTGTCCCAAAAACTACTCCTTAGTTTTTAGAGGCCTTCTCATATAAGAACATGCTGCACTAAGAATGAAGTCACTTCTGACCACTGCTCAGTTAGAGCTAACAACACACAAACAAATGACCGTACCATCCCAGGGCTTGAACTGGATCCTGGCAGTTGTAGCATCACTGTGAACCAATGCAATACCACTGCACTACCCTCACCACAAACTAATGCAATACTACCAAGACACTTCATTGTAGGTTTAGAGTTTCAGACCTGAGCAATACCAGTTAAGTTTACTAGTATGTTATATATAACATTAAAACAGGTTACATTTAATTAAAAAACATCCCAACTTAAATTATCCTGCTGGTGGTTTTTAAAAAATAACTTAAACTCCCACCCAAACAAAAAAGTAAAAAAAAGCTACCATTGATAAAATCTGAAAATAATTTCAAATCATAACAACTACTATTCAAAATCTAAATCAGTTGTACTGAAACAATTGAATATGAATAAAATATATAAACTAAGAAGCCTACTTCTATACATGTCCTAAAAAAGTAAAGCTAAAATGATGAAATCACTTCCTGAATTCATATTAACTTTACAGGAAGATAGGGCACCAGATATTTTTTCTTAAATGATAGTAAAAACCAATTTTGGCACCCTATTCATTATAAATTCAGTAATTGATTTCGCCATTGACATTATGTTTTGTCATTTTACTTCTTAATGCCCATATAGGAAGTGTTTTTTAAAAAAATTATATATAGTGGACTCCCGTACAACGCAGGGGATGTGTTCTGCATTATACGGGACATGAGCAGTTTATACGGAAGTCCACTGTATTTTACTTTTTGACCTTCAGTGGCAACTTCAGAGGGGATTTTGCAACTAAAAATAGGCACACTGTTCATAACCTTATTTGCTAATCTGTAAGTTTAGTATAGAAGTAACATGGCCAAACCAATACATCTCTGTGTACAATGTGTTGCTCAAAGGTCAATATGTTGCCAACTCCTTTGCTTAACTTATGATTACTTACAAAGTCAAAAACCAAAATACTGTGTAAGCATTCAGAAACAAAGGCATTACATTTCCTGATATTTTGTTTACAAAGGGTCCAAGTCTCACTACTATAATTAACTTTAGAAAGGATTTTAGTTTTTATGTATATGCTTATTTTTCCACATTCTATGAGATTCTCAAAAGTCCCAGTATGAACCCCTATTCTTCTGTTTACCTCGTTTGTCACACATCACCAGTATCCATTACACAGCTCCTGAGATAAACCGAGACACCTGCTCAAGGGAATCATTCAATCATTCAAAATAACAATGTACATCATCCTGCCTCAGTAATTTTCATCACTTTAGTTGTTTTTTTTTTACATTAAACCTACTCTATTACTTGTCTTATCAACAACTCTGCCGAAAGAGTTAATCTCAACATTATTAGACAAAAGATCAAATCATCAGCATAATCTATATCAGAAATTTGCAAATCTCTAGAACATTTAAGGCCAAAATCTTTCTCTTGTAGTGAATTCCACATATCATAATCAATAACCATCTAAAGAAGGAGACAAACTGCATCCTTGTTAACTCCAGTAGCAATGCTAAACCAATTGCTACAAGTCTTACCAAATCTCACACAGCAAAAAAGCAGTAAGAAAATAGGTAATTTTTTTAAAATAAAATTCTACTACAATTTTTATTTTTATTTGAAAGGCAACTTACGGTATTGGTATTAAAATAGAAACATCATTCAATTCCAGATTTTCATTCTCTAATTCATATTCAATATTTACATCACATCCACCATTTCCATTTTCTGAAGGCCAGCAATTGACTGCAATAAGTATAAAACATTTTGAATCATAAAATTGAGTCATCTCATTAATTTTACATTATTGTCTATAATTTTAATATTCAATTTTCCTACATTTAGTATATATTGCATGAGAATTTTATACAAAAGTCATAAAACCTGAAAGTCAGACGTTAATTAAAGTAAAATATTAAAACAGAGAAGTATAATATTGCAGTAAATAAAAAAAATAAATAAATAAATACCCCCTCAAGCAGCTGCTTGCCACAGAGGTCTGACAGGAGCCTGTCAGTTTATAATGCCATAGTAGAAGGTCTGTGAGGATGGCAGGACCTCAGCAGAAAACGACACAAACAGCCATACCTTACCTGGGGCTCGAACCCAGGTCCCATAGATCAGTAGCCAAGCATGCTAACTGCCTAAATGGTCAGGTCACAAAAAACCGTTGGAATTTGGGAAAGACTCACTGGAGAGTACTAAGGGATAACTGAAGATCTTTGACAGGATGCCTCAAACTTTTGTTAAGGTTATTTAGCATGCTTTTTAATATGCAATCTTTCCCTTCACTACATGAGGCAGGGTGGTCCTCAGTGTGTATTAAATTTTAATAATTCATTTTACTCAATAGCAATAAATTTCTTACTGTAATTATAATATATATAATATAATTATATACTTCTGTCAGCTATTAGCAACAGCATGAAATATTAAGAAAATCCAACCTTAAAATAGCCTGTCTACTAGAGACAGGCATTATGTCTGGACTCTACAAGTGACCATAGTTTCTGAGACACTGTTAGAGCTCAAGGAGTTAATATTTTTATAAAAAGATCTATCTGATTTTTGCTTAATGTACATTCTGTGACACTGAAATTGCACCATCCAGAAGAAGTCAGATATTTATGCAAATTGGCAGGTGAGTGCAACACAAGATATTCAAATGCTTCCATTGTCAGAAAAGTCATGTAGAGATGGTCAGCATTATAAGGCAAGACATGCTACTACCTCAATTAAATACTCCACAAGCTTGCAGCCAGTAAAACTCCAAGTGATCCCACAGAATGAAACCCATAGGAACAGCATCGCATACAGAATGTCAAGACATATGTCAGCCATATCACGAGTTATCAGCATTTGTGAGAGGATGAATCATCAGACTCCATGAGGCAGGGTGATCCAGACAGTGACAACCATATGAAAAGTCATTTGATGCTGGCAACAGTGGTTACAAGAGGCCACATATTGTCATCAACAAGGATCTGGTATTCACCAGATCCTTGTTGATGAGCCAGAGGTAACCACCATGGCAGGACTGACCGATTTTGTGACATGTCCACTGCACTAATGGCAATGATAGCTACCACCAGCAGAGCAGTTACATCAACCTTTTATCACTCCATAATACAAATCATTTCCTGATGACTTGCTGAAGTAAGGTTATGTGCACATGGTCCATTGTGTGACCTTCCAATGACTACCATTAAATCATCAAGCGCATCTGGAGTGGCATTATCAAAAGTGCCTGCAGTGGTGCTGACCTTGGACAACATGGGATGCAGAATGGCATCATCTATAGTGAAGAATCAGTTTTGTTTAGTAGCCGATGATCACTGTATACACGTGGAGACAACACTCCAATCCAGCTGCTACCATAATGTCTTAGTAACAGGTGTTATGATCCAAGGTGTGGAAAGTCACAATATCAGGTCTTCTCTGGTGTGTCTCTCTGGCACTTTGATCAAGCAGAGCTACAGGTAATGAATAGCAAAATGGAATTTGGTTTACATTAAACAGCAGTGTCTATGTGCCACTAACAAAGGCATGAAACATGCAAATGACATCCCAGCATGCTTAAAAATCATGTTAAAGGCAAACCTGACATACTACATGGTACCATGTTGTCAAGAGAAGACATTAGCGATTTCAAAAAAGATACGATTGTTGGAATGCATATGGCAGAAGCTTCAGTACTAAGGCAGCTGAACTTGCTAATGTTTCACTAGGCAGTTTCCAAGGTCATGTCTGCATGGGAATCTAAAGGGAAGACATTGCCTGCAAAAGGCAACAGTGGGTGAAAGTACTTACTCCAGACCAGGACATTCAAGCATTGACGCAATTTGCAAAGTGCAGCTGTCAAGCTACACCTGATCAGTTGTGCCTGGATTTCAACATGGATCTGAGAGGCAAGTTTCGTAAAAAACAGATCATTGAGAACTCCATAGAGCAATTTCAGTGGATATCATGGTCAAGTTGCACTTTGCAAGCCACTCATCGCACCTGTCAATGCATGTCATCATGTCTAGTGGTGCAAAGAGCACAAGAAATAGTAGAATGTGATATGGTCTGATGAATCATTCTGAAATTTTTTTCAAACAAATGGATAAATGCATGCATGGCACCAACCAAAGGAAGCTTACAACTTGGATTGCTTGTTTCCTACTGTTAAGGGTTCTGGCAGTTCTGTAATGGTGTGGGGTGCTTTCTCATAGCATGGTGTGGGTGCACTCATTCCATTAGAAGGCAAGACTAATGTCAATTGTTATTTGACAGTCCTGAATGATCATCTGCATCCAACAGTACATTTCTTTCATGAAAAGTGAGCTGTCTTTTAGGATGACAATGTTCCCATTCACAGAGCACATGTCCCAGCTGGGTCAGCGTTGAGATTTATCTCCGCAAAAGTCCCTGCCCTGCCCACGGTCAGTAGGGGACACCGATGGGCTTGAAAAGGCCGCCGTCCGTTGGATGGGACATTAAGCCGTGGCCCCGTGTGCGGGAGAGTAATACCCTGTGCACGTTAAAGAACACGCTGGGTGGCCTTGACGGGAGGCTACCATCTGTCTCCCAACAGCTGTTCCAGTGGGTCCCCTCACCCAACCTTCTCTGAGCCTTCGGGGTCCAAGTGACCTGGCCATTTAGCCCATGGTGTGCAAAAAAGTGCCGCTCAGAGGTAAAACAACCCAACCCAACAGAGCACATGTGACCACCCAGTGGTTTGAGAAGCATGAGACTGAACTTTTTCATATACCAAGACCACTGCAGTCACCAGCTATCAACCTGCTGAAAAATCTATGGGAACTTCTGGAAAAATGTCTCAGGTAGCGTTTTCCAGCTCCATCAAACAAGCAGGAATTGATCACATTTCTTGTGTGTGCACCAGGCTCGTAATCTGCAGTTCCCAGGTTTAATTCCCAGCAGGGATGCATTGAGATTTATCTCTGCAAAACTCCACCCCTGCTCTTGGTCAGTAGGGACACTGATGGGCTTGGAAAAGCCACAGTCCATCAGATGGAACATTAAGCAGTGGACATATGTGCGGGAGAGTTATACCTTGTGTACATTAAAAGACATGTAAGATGACCTTGACGGGAGGCTAACATCTGTCTAACCTAATTATTTTTTATTGCTTCTCAAATGGATACTGCAATTATAAACAATAATTAGAAACGATCGAAAGTGAAAATGCCCACCCTGTAGTGAATCCCCACCCCCAACTCTGAGCCTATGGGGTCTTGGTGACCTGGCCATTTAGCCCATTGTGTACAAAAAAAGTACCACTCGGAGGTAAAAGAACCCAATTCTTGTGAACAAATGGTGTTGTCATATCCCTCATGCTGACTTTCAGACACTAGTAGACTCTATCCCATGATGTATACAAGCTATACTGAACTCAAGTGGCAGTACAACACCATATTAGTAATTTTACATTGCAGTTTCCATTTTTTTTGCCCATTCCCCTTCACCACAGGAATGTCCAGTTTTCAGCAAAGCCAGGCCACACACAACTAACAGATGGGAATATCTATAACTTGTCAAAACTCTTCTGTGGCCAGTCAGGTCCCAGATTTATCACCCATTGAACATGTCTGGGACTAGATAAGACATCATCTGCCAACTCATCCACAACCAGCATAGCTGTAGTTACCTTGAAAGAACAGCTGCAATAGGCATGGTGTGCCATGCTCCAAGATGCTATTTGATGCTTGTATGGTACGACTCCATGTCACAAAGTGTAGCTGCAATGTATCATAACCCAGGTGGGATTTAAAAGGAAATTTATTTGTCCACCATCATGTGTGAGAAATAAATCTGTGCCTTTGTTCTGTAACTGAAAGTATGTCTTATTCATCTACTGACTTGTCTAGGATTTTCATCTGACTCTAACCACTTCCTCTGAGTGGTGCAATTTCAGTGTCACAGAGTGTATTTTATGAAAGTAAAATTTATATATTTCTCAAATATCATTACAGTTCTAAACATTTACATTTTTTTCTTTTAACCTTGAAATATTTGAGATTTCAAATAAAATTTTTTAATTATATAAATAATTGCAACTTTAAAACTATTTAAAAAAACTGGCATAATTCGACTGCTCAGTTACAGTTCTATGCTGAAGAAAAATGCCAATATCCATCTATTATATGAAAATATGAACTGAAAAACACTGTTCTACATAGCATCATTGCATATTAAATTTATTTCATTAAAGAAAAAATGCAATCAGAATTTTTATCTTCTGCTAATATATTATTTCAACTTACTAGACAATGGCAAAAAGTTGTCATCTTGTGTCTGGAAACGCCATTTTAATATTCCAACATCAGCATTCATTGGGAAGGGTTTGCTTGGATTCTTCAGCCCAATTTGTTGTGTAGCTTTAAAGAGCTCTTTATCAATATTTGGGTGTGTCTGAAAGAGTAATTTATATATATATAAATATTTTTAATATGTAGAAAGGGAGTATAATAATTTAATCTGCAAGTATCTACATAGTCTACAAAGTATTCAGAAAATAAATTTCCATATATTCACAACACTTTTATATGCTTGAAGTGCTTTTACCAATTACACACTTTTTAAATTAAGCACTGCAAATAAGTTGATAACAATTGAATAATAAAATTCTCTATACAGTTTATTTTTTCTATATTTTAAAGCTAATAAAATAATAGCTTATAAATAAAATAATTAATTAAAAAAAAGCTTAAAGCTAATATCATAAGTAAAAAAAATTGCTTCATAGTTTTACAATTGCTTTAATCATACTACTCTCAATTATTGACAACCTTGTAACTTTTATTCTCATGATTGCTTCTCAGACCTCTCAAGCAACAACAAAAATCACCTAATATTGTCTGTATAGAGAAGAAAGATTATAAAAGGCTTTGTAAGAAATGGAAATTCAAAAGTAGGAAAGAAATTACTTCTTGTTAACAATATTTTATTTTGATGACTACACTGCAAAACTATTTTGAAAACAAATTTAATATACAAAAATATTGTAAAATCTTTTATAAAAACTACAAATGTTAAAAGCTCTTTAGATTACTCTAAACCAGTGTTCTGCAAGCACAGCTTAAATGTTCTGCATTTTTTGAAAAAAAAAAGACAAATATAATCATTGATCTTAGCAATGATAAAATAGAAAATCTCATGAGATTATGGACCTTATAAATAAAAAGGATTTTTCTCCAGAAACTTACAAAATAAATTACTCTGTTCAAACATACAGGTCCAAAAATTCTCATTATTCTCAAGTAGCATCATTATGTTCAATGTGCATAATTTAGTTTTTAAGAAATGCATGAATGTTACATTCAAGTAAAACAGCACTTGATTCAGTTTCCTTGTGTCACTGATTGTTTTCATGGGAATGTGTAATATGCATATATTGCACACACTACAACTAGTATATAGCAACTCTTCTTGCAAAAATTTTCGTCAGGTATATCATACAAAGCATCTGATACCTTTAGGTATTCTGCATGAAGCAATCAATACTTTCTTGACAGGGCCAGATCTAGGGGGGAGGGGGCATGGCCCCTTTTCAGAATGCCAATAAGGGTAAATAGAGGAAAAAATTATTAAATTTATATTTTATATATATTTCATACATTTTTCAAGAATTTTTTAAAGACCTGTAATATGGAGGGGGGGGGGGAGTAATGTTATAATGCAATGGGAATCCAGTCTTTTGGCCCCTGGCCTTTTACACTTTTTTGGTCGATTGTGTTTCTTGGCCACCTCCTTTGTTTTTTTCTACATCAGGCCAGCCTTCATGTCTGCATGGGAATCTAAAGAAACACCAAAACACACACGAAAAAGGCTAAAAAAGACTACTGAATACATAAATTATAAAGATGCTTAAAATACCTGCAACTGAATTCCTTTTTCTTCTTTGTTATCCATTTTTATTCGAACTCGCCCATATTTTTCATCTGTAATGTTGAGTGTTACTAAACCATGAACCTCCATATTTTGAAGTCCACCATCTCTTAGTGCAATAACCGTTATCTTTTCTTCACAGTGTAGGTGTATACTGAAAGATTATGTAAAACAACAACATGAAAAAGAATCATTCTTTCTTTTTGCTACATTCATTGTAACAAACCTTAAAACTTCCTTGGACCAATAATAGGTTTCATCAATGCAAAAGACTAACAAATTATGTCAAGATTTTCAGGCATAAAACAAATTAAGCATAAATATCTCAATTTCTCTGTAAAACTACACTTTCAGTTAAAATTCCATTTTTCTTCTATACCACACAATGAAAATGGAAAATTCACCTTTCACAAACCAAAAGTTAGGGATATACATGAAATCAATCAGGCATAATTAGTACTGAGCAGGCTCATAAACTGAGATTTTAGTCACCCAAGTGACCAAATTACAAGGAATTTTTCAACCATTGGTTACAACCTTTTTTCCATTAATTAATTAATTGTTTTTTTTTTGATGACCATAACTTTTTTTAATATCTCAACTGAAGTGGCTCCTGATTTCATGTTTTTGAACTAAAATCATTTAACCCATAGTCATCTATAAAATTTACTACAATCCTCCAAATGTTTGATGCAAAACATTTCCTTTCTTCATTCAAAATATTCACAAATTATAACCAAGATAGCCAGAGTGATAAGTGCCATCCTCTGTTTCCAGATCTCCCACAATCACAAAGGCATTAATCTTGCCCCATTACAGGTAGTAGTTGATTTTTTTAAACCCAACATGGGGTGACACAGATTAAAAAGGAGTCTAAAGGAGCAGGGTTTGATTCTATGTGAACCACATTATTTAGGTAGGGATTAGGATATCCTCTCACCAAGTACCCATGTACAAAATTCTGGACCATTTGTCAAATATCTGTGAATTACAGGTGGCTGAAATCTGTCAAAACAGAGAGAGAATACTCTCAATAACCTGTATGGTATAATTAAGCTAGTGCATGTGCTAACACCAGAACGCCATAGATTGGGTTGGATTGTTTTACTTCTAAGCGGTACTTTTTTGCACACAATGGGCTAAATGGCTAGGTCACAAGGACCCTAATGGGTCAGAGAAAGTTGAGGGAAGGGGACCCACTGGGCAGCTGTTAGGAGACACATGGTAGCCTCCCATCAAGTCCATCCAGCATGTTCTTTAATGTGCACAGGGCATGTCTCTCCCATACATGGTGCCACAGTTTAACATCCCATCTGACAGATGGCAGCCTTTCCAAGACCATCAGTGTCCTCTTTCTCACTAAAGGCAGGGTGGGAGTTTAGTGGAGATAAATCTCAATGGTCCAGCTGGGACTTGAACTGGAAACTGCAGATTACAAGCCTGGTGTGCTACCAACTGAGCCACCCTCACCCCCAAGACACAATAGAAGAAACATTTTCTATTGCTGTCCACCCATTTGAAAATGGCTATTATTTATTATTAAGATGAGCTTTTATTTGGGGGGGGGGGAGAGAATTTTTTATATTCAAATAATTAAAATTTTCAATTCAATAAAATAATTAAAATTGTGTTATTAAATTACTACCATACTCACTGCTGCTTTGGGTGCTTAACCCTTACTGTGTGGCAACCCAAAGAATAGCTTTCATCTTTCCCATTTTAGTGATTGGAGAGCGAAGTTTCACTCCCATAGTACAAAGTTGTGAAAAAAAATTTTCGAAATAGAAATCTTACTTTTTTTTAAACAGTTTCTAATTGAATATCAAGAATAACATTTAAATCTGATATATAATTTCACCTGTTGATTCCACTTGAAAAAATTAGGATGAAGTTTAAAAACAAATCTATTTGAGTCTATAGTGAACGTACAAGTATGCTCAGTACTGTAAACAACATCAAGCAGCACTGATTAGTTTATGCCTTTATTCTGCTGTCCCATACTTAGATTATTGATTAGTTGCATTTCTGCATATTTTGCACTATTTATAGCTCTACTAGAGTTCTAATGCTTTTTAAATGTTTAACGCAAGGATATTGACTTTTTTACTAAAAGAAATTGCATCATCCGTGAACTATGCACATTGGCTTTCAATCAATATTTTAGCAGACTTTTGATTTTAAAAACTTTTTTCTTTACTTTAATGCTTTTAAAATTATTTTTTATTGCTTCTCAAATGGATACTGCAATTATAAACAATAATTAGAACGATCGAAAGTGAAAATGCTAACGATCTATAAAGGTGGCAATCAGAACAACATTAGGATTACTCAGGGTGCAATTTTTAAATGGTAGGACATTATCAATATTTTAATAATCATTTAACCCATAGTTATCTATAAATATACTATACAAAATAGGTTTCATCAATGCAAAAGACTAAACAATATTCATTCGTTAATATTTTTAATTACATTTAAAGCATATAAACAAAGGTCAGGAAATTGTGATTTTTAACCAAAATTTCTGTCAGAATTTTAGAATTAAACTTTTCCATAGCAGTTATGCAGCTTTATAATAAAGCGACTCATTCTCAAATTCAGTGCACAGATTAAACTTTAAATGCTTTGAAATTATTTTTAATTTTTTTCATAGTTCATTATCACTTTTCTGATATATTTTTAGTTTCTTATTTATTTAGTTTTTAAAACAAACTGATTTTTTATGACACTGTTTTACTTATGCTTTAGAGTTTGCCGATTGTCAAAAGTCTAAGAATATGCATTATATGCATGAATAAATAATTTTGAAAAAATGAAATAAATGAAAGATTTAAGCAACAATCGAAATATTATGAACTATTTAAATTAGAAAAATAAAATAATATACAAAAAATGGGAAAAATACATATATTTTTGAAATTTTACTAAAGATCAAGTGGAAAAAATATAATAAAATTTTGCAATGTTTTAAAAAATCCTTAAAAAATTTAATCTACCATTTTTTAAAATTTTTTTGCCATTTTATTAAGCATAATTAAATGCTCTTTCTTTTGATATATAACATGATATATTTCAGTTAATTTATTTTATTTTCTGAAAGCACTTTAAAATAAATCCAGCCACTACAGTGAGTTCAGTTTCAGAAACCCAACACTGTAGGGGTTAATGCAAACACTTTAAATATATAGTATGTGACATTCTTCATAAGTTTCATTTGACAAGGAACATCTTAGGATTAATCCTTGTGATTTTTTTATTTTTATTTTTTTTTTGAGGTGAGGAAAGGAGGGAACATAACTGAATAGTACATGATCGTCCACCATCTCAAAGGTTTTTATTTGTAAAATGGTTGTTGACTGTAACCAACGGGTTATATGTGTATACATATTTTCCTTTTTTTGGAGGGTGGATGAATTTTTAAATGGAGAGGCAGATTAGAGTGCCACACCCTAGCATTCATTTAAGTTACAAGAAGAAAACTGTTGTGTCCCTCTAATTTGTTTCATTAGCTTATTTGTTGTTCTTGTACATATTTTTGCTAAATGTGTATTTTCAGCAATGTCTTAAATGGTAATGTTGCTCATGTCATTCGCAGCCTACCTGTGTAGTCTCCAGATGCTTGTGAAAGCAAGAACCAGCAAATGGTTTTATTGCACCTTTGTCACTCAACTCCCTTCATGTAGCTGGAGGTATTAGGGTGTGAGTCACTAAGAGAGGCGACAGGAAATTGCAGAAATTACCAAGATAGAAAGGAAGTGACTTAGGAATAGAGGAGTCACATTCATTTAGCGCATCAAAGTGATTTAGCGTGTCAAAGAAAGAGTTATGTTTCTCTTTCCCAAAAACTCTAAAGGAGCAGGGTTTGATTCCGTGTGAACCACATTATTTAAGCAGGGATTAGGATATCCTCTCACCAAGTTTTGTGCCCTGTAAAGCAATTTCTCTGTGGAAAAGCACAGGTTTCTATCTCATTAAGCAAATTCCTGCAAAACCAAAGCATCATTTAAGCTACGTTAAGCTAATTGGAGAAAGTCTCCAAACTGTATGAAATGTAACCATTTCATTCAGCAAAGTGTTGAGCACAGTAAGGCCCACAGAATCAACTGCATTCCCATGTTATATATGTATGTGTGAATATAAAAAATGTAAATAATTTGTGCCATCCTCTACATAATGCATTGGATATTTACTTTTTTTCATTGAAAGCACATCAAATATGACACACATTGAAGACAGAGTATAAAAACCCACAGATCTGCAGATTCACCTAGAATCACAAGTGAAATTTAATTAAAGGAAATTTTAAAAAGAAGTTTACAGGATCCCCACCCTCTTTCATCAAGTTGAGCAAAACAAAAATGTATACCAAATTTAATGGTCCTTCTGTTTAGGAAAAATACTTTTCAATTTTTATATTTCAGAGGAGATGGGATAAAATTTGGAACCGAACCCTTAAACTGCTCTATGTATGATAGGGGGAGGCTATATACTGAATTTTGTGATCCTATCTTTTGCCATTTAGAAGTTCTGTTTCTTGGAGGAAGAAAGTTAGGGGGGGGGGGGCAAAAACCCTCATGTCAAAATACAAATAAAAACTTCTTAATATCAGAAACCATTATATAATTTGGTTCTGATGTCTTAAGGGGTATCTAAATGCAAAACAACCTTTCAAATATATATATATGTATATGAAGTTAATTTAATTCTAAATAAATCATTATATTAATAATCTTTTATGATCATAATGTGCTAGCTAGGATCTATGAATAATTTGTGCTACTGCTTCAATAACTGTGCATGACTCTCAGCCTAATTATCTGCCCTTAACTGTTTCATGGACTCAGTCTTTAGCCCTCAAGTACATAGAAGTTGGCCATCCTCATATTAGATTAGGTAGCATTGTCTTGATGGGCAGTTCTTATCTATCTCTTGACTAGTGGGTTATCTGTCTTTGGGTTCTTTTAAATGGCTATCTAAACCAATATACTGAAAAAAAAAAAGTGCCATTCAGGAATAAAAACAAATCTAAACTTCTGTTGAATTTATCATTATTTAAGGCCTATATCACAACTTTTAATAATCAACTCAGAATTTTAATACTACTATGAACTTTAACTTAAACCTTCTAAAACTGTAAACATGTATATACAAAATTCACATTTATTTGCAATTGTTTACAATGAGAAATAAATTTTTCATTATAAATATGAATTCAAAGTTTTTTCACATTGAAAAATGGAAATTGGAACAAGAAGTGCTATTACAACAACTGTATTAAAACCTCTGTGAATTTTACAAGTCATTAATTTACATTACTTTATAGAGATATGGTCTTTTTCCTACACACATGTAAAATGCTTAGAAATCTATCACAGTATCAATAATAATAGAGCTGTATCAGAAAACATAAGAGACACCTACCTTTCAGTATGTGTGGGAGCCGCAGCTTTAGATGCAGCTGCCTGCTTCGCTGCAAGGGCTGAATTCACCACATCTATAAATGCATGAAATTAGTTTTTTTTCCTGAATTGACAATTTGAATGAAGAAATGAAAAATTTAAATAGAGCTAATTATCATTCTCAGAATCTTTGAAACAGGTAATAATTACCTTCATAACAATATATATATCATAAAATTAAAAATGTGCAGATTTTCAGTATTTAGCACAAATAATTAGGGCACATAACTTCATAACTTTGAATATATAGTCAAGTGCAACAGTTGAGTTATAAACACAAAAATACTGATTACTCAAATGGGTCTCTATGCATTCGAAGCAATATATATATATAGGTAAGTTGTAATATGATAACAATTATGCTTAAAAATAAAGATTGCATGATTAATATTTGTATGATTTTGTTTATATGAAGGTACGAAGGTAAGTCCAATAAAGTGAAAGAAAATGTGTTAATAAGGGGTGTTATCATCCCTGACAGCAATGGGGATTCACAATGCCTCTTCATACTGCCAAAAATGTCTTTATCACTAATATAGGCAATCAAGAGCATTACTACAAAAGGGTCTAAGATCATGGAGGCTTCTGGGAGGACAGATATGTAATCCATATCCTCAAGGCATACCAGACATAAAAATAGGAACATGTAGGCACTTCATACCTTAATACCCTCATGTTCAAGATATTAGTCTACTGGGTGAGCTATATGTGTAGTCATTATTGTCCATTAAATGAACCCCAAGTCCATTGCATCTATAAAGGGACAAGCATTGGAGGGAGAGGCTAGCTATGGAGGAGGAGCTTAGCTATGTAGGGGGAGGGAGGTTAAAAAGACACTACTGGTCATCTTGCTTAGAGCACACTCTTTTGGAGCCTTCTGGAAACCATCCACATTGAATGCTCTTTCCTGTGGACAAAGTTGGGGAGCAGTCAGTACTCTATGGACACCTGACAGTTAAAGCCAGATACTGGTCATCTTGAGTGACTCTTGGATAACATGTACTGGATTTCTAGTGACATCGCCTGTATCCTGAAATTGTCTCCAGAGCCTGGAGATCACTATTTCAGACACATTCTGCCATCTAGTTATAGTGGCTTGAGACTGGCCAGTCTTCATTCTTCCAATGGCAAATCATTTTAATGAGTTATCTAAACAATGTCTTTGAGACATTTCCGATGAAATGGCAATCTTCAATTTGTAACTCGTGAGCAAACAATAAACAGTGCATAGACCTGTTAGAACTTGTTTTCATTGAGAGCCAAATTTAAATTAAAAACTATTCCAAATGCCACTAAAAAAACAAAATGCTTAATAAAACACATTAATCTATAAAAAATACCATATGTGATACATGTAATTGTTTCATATTGCAAGTTTTTCAATATCTGGATTAAAATTACTTATTTATTGAAATAATAATATGCTCATCAGTTAAATCTGGTGTTTATGTGTGGTGAAAATACAATTGAATGGTGCCACCCGATGCTCCACTATACAGCACAATTTTTAAAAATCTGAAGTCACATGGACTGGATATGGCCCACGGGCCATAGTTTGGCATGCCTATGTTAGAGAGAGTTTTTTCTATCCACAGTTCATTTGTATGTTCGGAGCTTCTGGAACAGTTTTACCACTGATTTCCATATTCACCACATGATAATTATGTAAGTATATCAATTTTCAGCTTTTAATTCAATATGCTTTTAAAACTTTCAGGAACAACGATGTGTAACTTAGCTTTTGCATTTCAATGGATATTTCAAGTCAATGGTTTTAAGTTATCACATAATTAGCAGTAGATTGACTTTTAAATGTCTTTCTTGCATACTAATGGAGTTAAAACAACAGTAATCAATTTGTGGTAGCAACTTTTCCAGAGACTGGGGAAAAAATTTTACTCAATTTTCAAAAGAGTTCACAATTTTTTTTTTTACAGAAGCTATTATGCACAGTCCTCTGAATGATAAAAAAATATTATAACCACCATAATTTATGATAAAAAATGCCCTCCTGAAATTATAATGTGTGGTTAGAATATTTAATCACACACTTATACAATGACACTACACAATTTACACATTGATTGGGGATACTCGTGCAGATGGAAAAAAATAGTTATGATTTCTTCTAGTTTATCTTCTACCACTAAACAGCTTCACCACCAGTTCCTATCACATGAACAGGGTGTTGTGTTTTATATAAGACTGCCGCTTTTACCACCCCCTGGTTTTTACCATTTTCAAAAATATATGGATATTTTTTCAAGTATATTTTCCCAGTGTCCAAAAATGGACATTCTAAGATGTTAAAAAAAATGGCATTTTTTAGATTTACAGTGGGCATTTTTTTTTAATACATAAAAGGTAATTTTATGTGTGTATGAGAGAAGATGAACTTGAAGAACTCATAACTGTATGTTATTCATACTTGCTTCAATAAAGAAACTGTGCCAAACTATAATGCACTTCTGTAATTTACAAATAAAATTACACTCAAAGGGCAATAAAAGCTAGATCAGCAAAGTTCTTGTGATCTAAAAGAAAGATTTTCAGAAGCTCCATAGCATGGAGCAACTTTGTTGCTCTGTGCTATGGACCTAATCTTCTGAAACTACTTCTGTACTAGCTTTGGTACTTGAACTATCATTTTACCTCATGCCTCTCCCTACTCCTTTATTTGAAAAATGCAAAATGTATTTTCCAAATTTTTTTACTCTTCAAAATCTTGTTTCAGAGTAAATTGCATTGGAGGTTTTTCCTAGAACCACTCTTAGGCACTTTTCCAAAATTCTTAAACTTCTGTACCATTAATCAAACTTCACTAATGATTTTTCATTTTGTGACAATAATGTAAATCACCCATATAAAATATGATTTGCAGCAGTGATTAAAATTAATAATGTATAAGAAGTGGTACATCAGTTGTTTATGTACAGTAGCAAACATTTCTATAATAAATAATAAATAAATACCCCCTCAAGAAGCTGCTTGCCACAGATGTCTGACAGGAGCTTGTCAGTTTATATATGCCATACTAGAAGGTCCGAGAGAATGGTGGGGCCTCAAAAGAAAAACAACACAAACGTTCATGCCTTACCCAGGGCTCGAATCCAGGTCCCTTTGATCAATATCCAAGTGCGCTAACCACTCGGTCATGGGACAAACAAAAGCATTTTCAATTGATGTGTTTCAA
The DNA here is from genome assembly GCA_038380435.1 of Ryuthela nishihirai. Taxonomy (NCBI): domain Eukaryota; kingdom Metazoa; phylum Arthropoda; class Arachnida; order Araneae; family Heptathelidae; genus Ryuthela; species Ryuthela nishihirai. The sequence goes on from JAWZYU010000016.1 coordinate 22,679,161, forward strand.
TTCATTCCCATATTAACTGAGATATAAGTATTTTAGGTTTTGTTAAAACAAAAAATTAAACATTATTAAATGTTGATTGCAAAATTATATTAACATTTAATTCTATAGAATAGGGACCACTGCTAAACAACCAAAAATTATTTACCATTGATTGGGGATACAACCACACCTGCATTTTATTTCCCTTTCTATAAATGTGAACAAGAAAGTAAAATGATGAGACTTGAAATACCATTTCACAGTGTTCACGAAAAAGTGATGTAAAATTTGATAAAGTTTATCATTTGGAGATCGACTACTCCTTAAAGGAGACTTAGATGGTGACTGGTCATGCAAACTTTGGGAATTGCTAGACTTAGACACATTGTCTATTTCATACACTTTTCAGTGATGCTAATCATGTTTCTGACAGTTTCAGTTAAGGTGTATTACATTTCAGTGCTGAAATATGATATCTTTGCCATCTCAAGTTAAAACTTGACACAAGTGTCAAGCGTGGCATGAAAATGTTTTTTTTTTTCAGATTTTGACAAATTTTTTTAAATATTCTAGATCAGATTTAAATTGAATGAATTAGAAAATTTGTCCTCTTCTTCCATTTTAATATTACTGCCTTATAGCCTACATCAAAATGATATAAACCATAACTTTCTACCTTGATAAGAGACTGAGTTATAAGCATTTTTTTTTGTCACACACTAAAAATTTATATTTCGGAACAACTTGACACATAGGGTAACAACTCAGTAAATATACATATTGTGATGCCTAAAACACAGAATTCAAGAACTACTTTTGTGGAAAAAATTAGTTTTGCTGATGAGTGGGATTTGAACCCCTGCCTTCTAGTTATCTCCACAGCACCTGGCATGTGACAGAGTGAGGGTTTGAATCCTCAGTGAAACTCATTTCATTCAACTCATGTTTTTCCACAAAAGTATTTCTTATAGTAATCAAATTACACAATGGACTTTTGAAAAGTGTTAAAAAAGGGCTTACTTTCTCCTTCAGATTTTAGCATATCAACAAAAGTATCTACATCCTTATTTTTACTTCCAAGTTTCAATGCTTTACTAGGACCACTTGGACGACTAAAGTTTGGAAAAGAGTAAATAAATTAGCACTGTCTCTTTGTAATTAATTCAGATTTTTGTTCACATAGGCCAATAATGGTTGCAATTAGAAAAATATAGTACAAAATTATTAACTTATACAACAATAAAACTCCACTTTCTGCAGTCAAAAGCATTTAAAATATGCATTGAGCTAAGCACTTTTCTTTAACAAAATTAGAAACATGTCATTTTCAATAAAAGCAAATCCATATTCTGCATACATGTACATCCTGACTTGCCATGGAATCCAGATAAAATACACCCATTCAAGGCTACCTTGATTTGATTATGGTCAACACATTTACAGATGTATACTTTATAAATAATAATAATAATTTATATAATAAAAATAATAAGTGCAACTTTATTTAGAGAACAAAATATATTATAGGCATTTTCAGGGCTGTATAACAGTATATGGGACATATTTCCCCATTTCCAAATACACTAATTTAATATTTAGAGATTTGTTGAAACTGGAACATTAATGATAATGTTGTTGTGCTATTATTGAAAACTTTTCTCCAAAACTAGCAAACTGAAAAAAATTACACAGACTTCTACAATTACATTTCATTTTAGATGATTTGTTGTAACAGCCATTATTTGTATTTTAAATAACTTCTGCAGTATATTATGATTAGCAACATTTGCCCTCAAAGATTACTGATACATTAATTCTTGAATGGTATTAAAAACAAAAACTTAAAAAAAATGATTCAGATCGTTAATTGATCTCTGGTGATATTTTTCTACATAAAGCTTATTTTCAAAATTAGAAGTGGTTTTCCATTTACATCACTTGGAAGTGTTCAATAACTTTTGGTAATATGAATATATTTGTGAATAGCATATCTTCACAATGAAGAACTGAACAATATGATTTGAATGCTGGGAATTTGGTATTTTGCAAAAATGTTACCTACAAGTATTATTCAAAATGTCTAAGTATGGTAGTATGTGGTTATTGTAATCAATTTTGCATTTTATAACAAAGTCAGCCTGCGAAGATATTAAAAATATGTAAGGTTGTTAAACAGACTGTAAACCTGACACAGATAAACAGTGATCAAAGGGGAGTAGAGAGTGGATCAGCCAGTAGCCTGCTAGGCTCATCTGTAGTTTCCAGATTCTAGTCCCATATGTCCCAACATTGAGATTTATCTCTGCTTACCCTGCCTTCAATCAGAGAGGTGACATCAATGGGCTTGGAAAAAGCAACCATGGGATGTAAAGCCATGGGCCTGTGCACAAGAGATCCATACCCTGTACATGTTAAAGAACATGCTGGATGGCCTGACAGGTTTTTATCTGTCTCCTAATAGCTGTCCAATGGGTTCTCCTTCCTTAACCTCTCTGAGTCCTTGTAATCTGGCCATTTAGCCCATGTATGCTAAAAAGAGTGCTGCTCGGATGTAAAACAATCCAATGAAAATGGACGAGTTTAATGTAGAGTAGGCTTGGCTAACCCATGGTTCATGAAACAAATTATCACTATCTGGCTTATTTCTTCAATGCCTCCATTGAAGAAATTTTTTTGACCAAACATTTTAAACCAACATTTTAGATGTTGGTCTAAAATGCTGCACCAACATCTAAAATTTTCATTTTTTTGACCAAACATTTCAGATGTATAATATAATTTTGTTGATCCATAGTATTCATTAAAAATGTGTATTTTTGTTTGAAACATACGTTCTTGGTTCTTTAAAAATATAGTCCCCCCAATTCCTTACTCATTAGAAATATACATTTTTAAGTACACAATTTTTCCTGTGGCTCTGTTCTTTAAGACTATAATTTTGTTCTAGTAGTTCTTAGCTAAGTTTAAGTTAAACCTGTACTAGACAACACTGTGAGAACATTAAAATAAGATTAAAATTTAGATAATATGGTGTACACTGAATAGCATACATACCACAAGTATACTGGATACCACTTTCTATTACAGCTTATCAACATAAGGTGCCTTTCTTCATATCAGTAGATACTGTTTGTGTGTTAGTGTGGTGTACTTTCCTGTTCTTAAGAGGACATTTTCATCAAATTGTACTAGTGTGAAAGTACCCACCACAGACCAGCCACAACAGAAAGCCCTATCCAACACATATTTGTGCCAGGTATGCTGCTCAATGTAGCATAATACCTAAATTTTAATCATCTTAAATTCATTCTGTGCTTATTTTAATGTTTGTATGGGGTTACTGTAGGTTAAACTGTTAGTTATTAATCCTTCCAGTGTCCAGCCTGAAAAACGGGTTTCTATCCAGGGGCCAAGCAATTTTCTGCCTATGCTCAGCCAAAAAAAAAATTTACTTTAGAATTTTTTTGCCAAATAACTAATGAAAGGAATTATGGCATGTTGCATACCAAATTAATCAGCATTTAATTCTAGATTTTCTGAAAATCAAGTATTTAACAAAAAACACGATATGTTTTATTTTAATAGGACTTTTTTAGTCATGTAGTAAAAAAATGCATCTGGCAACACAAATAAAAATTTATTTAAAAAAACCTAATAGACAGAAATGGTTGCAAAGCACATGAATAGGATGACTATATTTCTGAATAACAAAAAAATTCCTTTTTTGGTTTTAAGTAAATATTTTTCTCATTTTGCAATTTTTTTCTCAGTACCATACTTTGAGAAAATTTCAGGCTTTGAGCCAACTGTGCCGAGTCAGATAAACAAGTCAACTTTAGAATTTTTAAAAAAAAATAACCAATCAACAAAAATAGGTCATGTTATATACCAAATTAAATAGAATTTAATAAAAATAAATATTAACAAATGTGCAAGCATATTGATTTTAATAAGCCTTTTTCAATTGATATGATAAAAAAAATGATCGCACTATACAATTAAGGCTTCATTTTGGAAAACCTGCTGAATAAAAATAATTAAATTATATATTTATCGAAAGGAAATTTCCTCCCGAATAATATAATATTCAACCAGAAATATGATTTTTATTTCTTTTAATGATTCTTTTTAGTATCATATATTTTAAACACGGCCAGTGTTATACAATGTGATTTGGCCTTCTCACATTTACGGAATTTTCTGAACTGGTTATGAAAAAGAAAAAAAACTTCCTTTGTTGCTTTTTTTTACTAAATATTATGAATTTTTTCTTTGGGTGTTGAAGTTTGGTGATTTTGGCTAAGTGCAGAAAAGTTTGTGCAACAAGGACCAGCCCTTCCCAAAATTGCCCTCCCAAATGGTGGCTGATTTCAGTAGCAACGGAAGTCTATTTTGCTTTCGTATACAAGACATTCAATTTCAGAAAACGGTACAAGCTCCAAGTTTTTTACTAAAAAAAACAAGAAATGATAAAAATTATATATAATTTAATGGAATGTTAAATAAAATATCTGCAACAACTTTTAACCGGCCTCCGATCTAGCATAACTCGGAAAAATTGATAAATCAGCCGATCGTAAGATCGCTAACTAATGGAAGTAAATCTATAGAAATGAATTTGCTTTTGTATCCAAAAACTCATTTATTTTCGGAAAATGATACTAGTTCAAAGTTTTACTGGAAAAGTAATAAATAATAAATTAAAAATTGACATATAGCCTAATGCGATGTTACCACAAGTTGTAGGCCGGCCATACGATATAACTTAACTATGAAAAAATCAATACTTATTATCGGCCAAAAGATCGCTAAATTCCGAAAATAAATCTACTGAAATGAAAACTAACTAAAGTTTAAATACAGAAAAAAAATACTAACTTGACAAAGAGTATCCAATATGCTGGACCAAAATTAAACAACACATAGCACAAGCAACAGAGATTGCATCAGCTATCTGTGGCTTGTTTGCCTCAGTGAAGCATAACTAATTAAATGCAGGTGCAACCAGAATTTCTAAGAAGGAGGTGTTTACTTTTAGTTTCAATTTGAAGGCAGGAAAGATGCATAGAATGCAGGGAAAAATGATAAAAATAACTTGGGAATACTGACTAGGTTTTTGACAGAAAAGAGTGTGAAACGGAAAAATAAAACGGCAGTACATATTTCGTAATTACTTCCAAAATTTATCAATTTTAAAAATAGCATTTTTTTGTTAATTTTTAGAAAATTTTTCAAAAATTTAGGGGAAAATTTGTTGATAATAGCTCAAATCAAACCTGTGAGCTTAAATCAGAAGGTTGCTTCAGCAAATAGGAACACTAACAAGCAAATCGGCAATCAGATGGCTTTATAAAATTATTTAAATTGTAGTTTAGTAAAATATGCATCAAATTAAAAGCCAAAATATTATTTTTGAAGCCTGAATTATATATTTTTGTAAGATATGTATAAAAAAAATTACAACGGCAATTTTTATTTTAAAAAAAAATCGATTTTTTTTTTGTTGTACTAAAAACGTGTGTATACGTCCTTGGCATATTTTTACGAATTCTCCGAACGTGTACAGATAATGTGGACACTGGAAGGGTTAAATATTCTGTTCAATTAAAAAACAAATTGAATCAGGTTATAATTTTACATGCTTACCTAGGAGGTGTGTAAGATGGTTTATTTGGTGCATCTGCTAATAAAGGTGCAGTATCTCCAACAACTGGTGATGGTGTGTATCCTAAACCACCACTTCCAAAACCACTGGAACCAAAACCTGGAGTTCGACCTTTCTTGGATGCTTCTTGCCTAGCTCTTTGAAGTTCTCTAGCCTTTTCTTTCATCTTCTGCTTTGCTTCTTTTTCTTGGGTCTTTAAAATTGCAAATATAAAAATTACAACTAAAACATTATACTATTATCAAATAGTATCAATTTTTATATTCAGTAGAGTAATTCCTTAAAGTGCTAGATGAAAAAAAATTCCCAAAAATCTTTACTACAAGCTTTTAATTTTTTGTCATATCACCCTTTAAATTTTTTTTCTTAAAAATTACTGTTTTATAGGTAGCTTACATCGAAAAATCCTGGATCACGGCACCAGTGTTTTATACTGGGGCCAACCCATATAATCCTGGCTCACGGCAACGTTTTACCTAAAGAAAATAATAAACTTATTGCGGAGTTACTCTTACTAGAGCACCAACTGTTTTAAGGTTGCCACGAACATCCTGGATCACTGTACCAACTGTTATAAGGGTATAACTTAGGATGAACATATCTCTTAATTAAAGATTTTTTTAGCCCCCTATTTGGTTTTTTACTGTGATCGTATAGTATTAATTAATTATTGGCCCAGTATCCCACTGGGAACCTAAGTCATCCTCTCCAGACAAAAGGAGTCTGCAAAGGCAGTTAAAGACATTTACAAATTAAACATCACTGATTCAATTCCACAAATTCGATTTTTTCACAATCCACAAAGAAATTCCACAATCAATTATTTCAATTCCATAAACATGCTCAACAGAACTTACAGATTCAGTAGACTGTCATGATCACATCGTTTTACTTCAACTGCCCCCTTCTCTACTAAGCCAGCTTTTCGAGTCCATCGAAAGCCAACCGTTCAACCTCACTGTGCTCTCGTTGTCACCACCAGAAGAACTATCTACCCTCTCGTTGTCATCACCAGAAGAAGAAAAAAACTATCCTCTCTCACCTCACAGTCACCAAGGATTGCTATCGTGGAGAATTCTCATTGGCTCTCTCAACTCTCCACCAGGGGTGGTGCGATAGGGTGCCGGACGAAAATTAGAAACTTCCAGAGTCCATGTCCTTGGCCACAACCACGTGACTGTCCTTCACGAGTCTGCTGTGACGTGAGCCGGAGGAATTCTCTCTCAGGGCTGTCAAACAGGAGCAGTTCTGGCGTCATACTTCTTTCCTTCAAAGGAGTATCACTGAGGCGTGAGGCTTCCCTTTGTAACCATTGCCCGGGATTACGCTGGCTGCCGACAGGTAAGTGGTTGGCTTAGCTAGGCAGTGCATCAATGGAATGGTCCTTCGAGATAACCCCTCATATTGCTCCGCTCCGATGGAAAGGAAACTGCAGTCGGGAACTTGAATAACGTTCTGCGCGAACTATGCAAATTCACGTAGAACATTACCCAAGAGATATGAATAATTACAATTCATATAATAGCATGACTAAGTTCCGTTAGTTGACTTTGGGTAAGAAATTAACAAGCCCTTTGAGGGTTAAGCTTTATTTCCAGCAATTCTTTGTTAAGTTTGAAAAGTTCCACAAAATCTATTCTTTATAAACTTCGATCCCCATGAATACGAATTGGGAGGACTATCTTTGTAATCTATTCTTTTGTAAACTTCCCCCAACAATATATTATGAAATTATAGATTCCAGTCCTTTCAATAACTGTAATTCTGATCCAATTTAAATAACCATGTTTTGAAAAACTGTACTTATTTGTGTTTTAATATAATTCATCAACCTCTATCACAACTATTACTACACTGTTAAAACAGGATCAGAACTTGTTTAGAAATAATAAGGTTGTCAGCATCGCATGTTGTGGAAACCATAATGCTTAAAATATTGAAAGACACTATAGCTTATATATAGCTTCCAGAAAACTTGGCTGCAAGTTTATTTCCCCCCCCCCCCAAAAAAAAGAAATCACCTTTTAAAAGTTTGTTTACGCTAACCACAAATATGAACAAATTACACTTTGTATAATAACATGACTTAGTTTAATTATTTACTTACTTCAAGATTCTAGAGTGTCTTAGTCTTCATGTTGAAACCACTTCAAAATTAATCTGGTATTTAGGCAGAGTTCGAAAAATGGGGTAAACTAATTTTTTAAACTTTACTTCATTATACTTTTGATAGATAAAACCTTTTACAGGACTAGCAATTTAGGAGATCACAGTTGGTCTCAGAAAATTGTCTGGCTCCTAGCTCCATATAAAATTTTTCGAGCTTTGCATTAAGGACAAGGCCCCCAAAACCCTTGGAAATGCTAAAGTAGGAAAATGCATATTAACATACATTTTACAAGAAAAAATTTTAAACACTAAAACAGAGGGAAAAATTGTATAACAGAATGGTGTTCTACTCTGTTGTGGCTTGATCGAGTCACTGGCCCATTTAATGTTTTCTACTTGATGTCTTTCACATCATCATCATCATCATCCTCAAGCAGCCATGGGCTACGGAGGTCCAACCAGACCGTGCAATTTAGTTCTCCAAGCAAGTCTATCCTGAGCTACATCTACTGCATCTGGCCACTGCACACCAATTCTAACAAGGTCCTGTTTGACATTGTCTGCCCACCGCATCCTAGGTCTCCCCTTCTTTCTGAGGCCTTTAGGCACACTGTTCATAACCCTATTCGCCAATCTATAATTATTCATACGGGCAACATGGCCAAACCAACGGAGTCTCTCTCTGCACAATATGCTGCTTAAAGGAGGTTGCAAACTCCTTTTCCTAATCTCATCATTAGTTACAAAGTTGAACCACCTAATGCCCAAGATACTGCGTAAGCATCTGGAATCAAAAGCATCTAGTTTCCTGTTATCTTGTTTACAAAGTGTCCAAGTTTCACTACCATAACTAACCCTAGAAAGAACCAAACTATTATACAGTCTAATTTTAGTCTTTAGGTGTATACGCCTATTTCTCCACACTCTCCATAGATTCTTAAAAGTCCCAGCAGCAATCCCTATTCGTCTGTTAATCTCATGCCGCACATCACCATTATCTGTTACATAGCTCCCAAGATAATTCAACTGTGACACCTGCTCAAGACTGCAACCATTCAGATTAACTGAATCACAGCCTGCCTGACCAATTTTCATCACTTTAGTTTTCTCTCTGTTTATAACCAAACCTACTCTACTACCAGTCTCATCAACAGCTCGAATGAAAGAGTTCATCTCATCAACATCATTTGCCAAAAGGGCTAAATCATCAGCATAATCTAAATCAGAAATTTTTGTATCTCCAGCCCATTTAAGGCCAAAATCTTTCCCTTGAAGTGAATTTCGCATAACATAATCAATAACCAAGCTAAAGAGAAAAGGAGACAAAATGCACCCTTGTCGAACACCAGAAGTAATGCTAAACCAATTGCTACAAGCCTTACCAACTCTCACACACGACTCAGTGTTATTATAGAGAGCTTTCATAATGTTAACTAACTTGTCTGGTATACCATATGATCTCACAATCAACCACAAATTATGACGATCAACAGAGTCGAAAGCCTTTTTGAAATCAACAAAGCTAGCAACCAAAGGTTTCTGAAACTCTAAACATTTCTCAAGAATCTGCCTAAGTGAAAATATCTGATCTACACATCCCCTACCACTTCTGAATCCACATTGCTCATCACGCAATTGCCTGTCAACCAGATTCTTAATTCTATTAAGCACAATCATGGAAAGAACTTTACCTGGAACAGAGAGTAGGCTGATACCCCTATAGTTATCACAAGAACTGCGATCACCTTTTTTGAAAATAGGGATAACAATAGCTCTGGTAAAATCCTTAGGAACCATGCCTTTATCATAAAAGAGATTCAGAATTTCAGTCATCCAAGTGGTAACCGAAACATTCCCAGCTCTAAGCATTTCCGTAGTAATTTCATCTACCCCTGGGGATTTATGAAGTTTAAGTTTAGAAACAGCCAAACTAACTTCAGATTGTGTTATAGGGCCAACATTAAAGCCACCAATGCATCTATCATCATTGCAAACAATGGGAGTAGAACTAACTACATTGTTTAGAACATCACTGAAATGCTCAGCCCACCTAGCCATGACAGAATCCTCACCTTCTATAACCTTACCTTGTTTATCCTTCAATCCTTGTATGCCTGTCCGTTTTCTACCACACAAAACATTAACTATCTGGTACAGCTCTCTGCTGTTGTGCTGTCTAACTGCTTCCTCGGCTTTGTCAGCCAAACCATCAAGCCAAAAATTTTTATCAGCAGCTAACTGATCCTTTACAAGTTTATTAAGGTCTCTGTAATGCTTTCTATTAGGACTAGTAGGGTATTGATTAAGGGCATTCCTGCAGTTCTTTCTTTCCGAAATAAGCTCAAGTGCCTTATCACTCAGATAATTTTGCCTCTTCTGCTCCTTTTTTCCTAAAAGAGTACTGTTAGTGTCCAAAAAAGCCTGTTTAAAATGATCCCATTCTTCCTCAACTTCAGTAGTAAGCAAACCATGACTGTCATAATGACTAAGTAACCTATCATGGTAAGCTTTGGCTATAACTGGATCTTTCAGAGCTTCAGTATTAAAAGTAAATTTTTTAACCCTAGCACAACACTTTTTAAGTTTAAGTTGCAACACACTTTTAACAAGGTAATGGTCAGATCCAATTTCAGCTCCCCTATATGCCCTGGTATTCCTAACAGAACTAGTCCATTTGCTGTTAATTAATATGTAATCAATCATATTCTTATGCAGCCCATCAGGTGAAACCCATGTGTACTTATGTATGTCGCGGTGTTTGTAATAAGTGTTAGTTATTCTGAATCCATTGAGTTTACTTACCTGTAGGAGACGTTGCCCATTGCTATTGCAGCTACCAATACCAAAAGGGCCTATTACTCCTCCCCAAAGGTCAGAGTCAGTACCAACTTTGGCATTGAAGTCACCAAGAACAAGGGTAATATCTCCTTTCTTGACAGAATTCAAAATATCCTGAAGTTGTTCATAAAACCTATCCTTCTCATCCTCATCGGCATCCTCAGTGGGGGCATAACAGCAGATAACATTCAAGTCTTTAACGCTTGTCTGAAATTTTGCTGTAAGAAACCTTTCATTAATGCACTCATATCCTAGAAGAGCATCACTAGCGTGTCTGCTGAGAAGCAGACCCACGCCTTGGTGATGCTTTTTGTCGTCCCTCCCTGAAAAGAGAAATTTAAGATTATTTTTAAGAATCTGACCTTTATCTGTCCATCTGGTCTCTTGCAAGCCGAGAATATCTAAATACATATCACTAAGTTATTCTTATTGAAATTTTTTGCAACATTCTATTAGTTACATTTCTATTTTTTTTTCCTACTATGTTCTAGAAATGATGAAAACATTTATTTCTAAATCCAGTTATTCATATGTACACAAACAAAAAAATCTGGTAAAATAGCAAGAAAATATGTGAAAAGTTACTGACCTGTCTTACAGCCTGATACACCTTTTCTTCATGAGAATCCATTTCCACAAATGTTCTGATTTGAGCTAAATTGACATTTTCTCTATATCCTAATGCTACAATTTCATCAAATGCAAATATCAGATTGAATGAGTTGTTGATGATGTCTTGTTCATCCATATTTTTACAATATTCAGGAATCTATAAAAGCAAATCATATCTTGTTTGTCAGACATCTAGAAAAAACTAAATTTATAGCAAAAGTAATAATTAATTTTAGAAAACAATTCGACTTAAGTATATAATTTTTCACCTTAAACCTATTTTTATTACAAAATAGAAATTTTTTTATTACAAAAGGCAATTTTTGTACTCAAACATTAGTTATCATAATAATTTCAGAGTTGCCTGTTAACTATTAAGTCAATAAATCAATAGTTCTATCACCACTACACTAACTCCATCTTTTTTCCCCCCGAATGTGGCATATCACTCCCCCATCACTGTTGTTAATGGCACTATCTATGATTGGGTAAGGCAACTTTACTTTTTAATGTTGCACTGAGTCTGACATAAAGATCGATGCCAGATGAGAGATCTGGGTTTGAATCCTGCACATTGGCAAAACTAATTTTTTCCCCACAAAAACTGTTTAATAATAAAATACTCTTAATAAGAAGCAATATAAAAAAATTAAACTGTACGTGATGGAAAACTAAACATTTAGCACTGTAAATGGCTATCATTTTAAGAGTTTGTTGCAATGATAAATATTTGAAACAGATGCACTAAATTTAATATATTTCTTATATAAAACATATAAAGAAGAATAACTTATTGCATATGATGTGCATTATAACAGAAATATAACTATTCTTTAAGCTTCAAAAGAATTTCGAAATAAAATATGAATACAGCAAAGGAGAAGTCAATAGTCACAGTTCATCAAATACATCTCATTAAAGAGTGCTATTGAGATGCAAAATCTGGTAAGTTTACCAATTGTACATATATTGTACAATGCTTGTTACATTAGGCGAAAAAACATGATAAAATGTAAGAAACATTAGTACCTTATTTTTAGATAAACTCTTAATATTGCAATAGCTGAAGTATTAGCACCAGTCTACAATTAAATTATTAATCACATATTCACCTTATCTTCAAATGCAGTAACATAAAAAAAATTCTGAGGAACACAATTTGTAATAAAGATTGAAAGCTTGTTGGCATAATATGCCATAGAAGAGGTATATGAAGATGGAAAGACCTCAGAAGATAAAATAAATATTGAAGCCTTATTCAGGATTTCAACATTTGAATCATTTTATTTTACTGTCAAACATACTATATTATATACATAATTCAGAAGTCAGAGAACTCTGAGATATTGTGTTGATATTTCCTTTTATTTTAATGTGCAAGTTGGGTTGTTTTACCTCTGAGTGGCACTTTTTTGCACACCATGGGCTAAATGGCCAGGTCACATGGACCCCGAAGGCTCAGAGAAGGTTGGGAGAGGGGACCCACTGGAACAGCTGTTGGGAGACAGATGGTAGCCTCCCATCAAGGCCATCCGGCATGTTCTTTAACATGCACAGGGTATGGCTCTCCCGCACACGGGGCCACGGCTTAACGTCACATCCGACGGACGGCAGCCTTTCCAAGCCCATCGGTGTCCCCTACTGACCGTGGGCACGGCGGGGAATTTTTGCGGAGATAAATCTCAATGCTGACCCAGCTGGGGCTCGAACCTGGGAACTACAGATTACGAGCCTGGTGCGCTACCGACTGAGCCACCCCCGCCCTATTTTAATGCCCAATAATGAAAATTTACTATATCTTTGTATTTTTTAATTAATGTGTTTCTGTGGTAAATGAAAGTGTTGCAGTATCAGTTTTTAAATTCAGTAGAGCAATTCCTTAAAGTGCTGCAAGATAATATAGTTCCCAAAAACCTTTACTGCAAGCTTTTATTTTTTGCCCAAGATATCATCCTTTTGAAGTTTTCATTTTTTAAAACTACCCATAAAAATGAACAGTTACGTTCCATACATCAGTACATTATTTTTAGATCGATTCTTAATCAATATCTGATCAACTCTAGAATGAATACCTGAAATATAATTATAACATCATAACATGTTTTTAGATATTTAATTTATGAAAGCTTAAGAGTATTTTATATACTTTGAAAGGGGAGAAGAAACATTGAAAATACTTCAGAATATGTTTATCTGCCTATGAATTACTAATCAAAAATTAAAATTCAACAAAAAGTAAAGAATTATTTTTATACTTACTACTCTTGAAAACAAACGAAGTGTTTCAAGATCTTCAAGAATGTTGCTTGCTCTTGTTGTTATCAAAAGCATATATAATTTCTCTAATGGCTGGTACACATAGCGAACACTTTCTGTTTCTACAAATGTATGCTGTCTACCAGAACCTAAAAGCTTTGGAAATGCTGCCAACAGTCCTTCTATCCGAGCACGTGACATCTCCACAAACTGACGAGATACAATGGCTAAATTAAGGAAAAATAAATTTTACATGTTCTTTAAATTGTATTTGTAAATGGAAAAACAAAAACTCACTTTTAAAAAAAGAAGCTAATATGTGCATTGTCCAAATATCACTGAAGTCAATCACCAAATATCATATGAAGTAAAACATATTCAGATGAAAAAAAAATAAATGCTAAAAAGCTCCTAATGATGCATATTTTTTAAATCATAATTTCACTGTCAATAATATTTGACATTTACAACTTGCAATTATACAAAAGAAATAGTGTCTAAATTGTCAGAATCATTTATTGATGGTTGTTAACAGTTCATATTTTAATGTTCAACCCCTCACAAGGCAGCATAGTTTCAGAAATAATAGTTTTTATGACAGAAAAAATTATCTCCTGGTTCCCCTTTACCAGTGATGATTCTGTCAAGCTGATATTTTAAGAACATTTAGTAATAGTTTAAAAGCATATTAAATATATTCCTCTAGTCCTCTTCACCAAAATATAGTACAAAAATTTGGTGGGAAAAAAAAAACTGACTATCATTCTCATTTTAACCATCATTGATATCAAGACTTTAGATTAGCAATTCCAAAACTTCTTTTGTCACATACCACAAAATACATAGCAATTTTTTTAAAAATATTAGTACAAGGTAAATATGAATTTACAAAACCTGGTACACCAAATTTTCCTACCAATAATTCCTTTCCTGTTCATTTGAATTTTTTAACTAACAAACTAATTACTAACCTTTCAGATGCTTTTCTAGTGCCAGTTTCATCAGAAACTTAAGGTGTACTTGCACAAAACTGCTTGTTTGATTAAAAATGTTTTCAGAATAAAAAACGAATTCCTGCAAAGATTATGCTATATTGTCTATTACGTACAATACACTGTGCCTTCTGGTGACCACTACAAATTCCCTGGATCTACAGTTCTAAGTAGTTTAGAGATATAATTATTCTGAAACTAACGAATAATTTTGTGAATTCCTTGTACTAATAAGGTTTATTACTGTTATTAGAATTAAACAAAAATCATACCTTTTCCTGCCTTAGTGCAAACAGCAGCAGCTAACAGCACCTAAAAGTGTTACAAGTTAATTACATTAAAATACATGAAGTAAAACTTAAAATAGAAATAAGTAAACAAAAATAGTAATAAATATTTAAACATTTTACTCGAAATACATAATGAATAAAAATACTTCAATTAAATTAATATTTTATCATTTAGTTTAATCACCATTAGAAAGGCCCTAAAATCAGGAGATTTTTAAAACACACCACTATTCAAGAATTTTAAGGAAACTATGACATTCAAATATGTATTTAATTATAATAACTATTTTATTTTCCCTAATTTTAAGCTCTATAAAGTTATTTAAACTACAACATCCTGTAACATAAATTCTGCAAAATATATTAATTATAAATCTTTATTAATTTGGGTTGTTTTACCTCTGAGTGGCACTTTTTTGCACACCGTGGGCTAAATGGCCAGGTCACATGGACCCCAAAGGCTCAGAAAAGGTTGGGTGAGGGGACCCACTGGAACAGCTGTTGGGAGACAGATGGTAGCCTCCCATCAAGACCATACAGCGTGTTCTTTAACATGCACAGGGTATGGCTCTCCCTCACACAGTGCCATGGCTTAATGTCCCATCTGATGGATGTCAGCCTTTCTAAGCTCATTGGTGTTCCCTACTGACTGTGGACAAGGCGGGGAATTTTGTGGAGATAATCTTTTATTAAAAAATCATAAATATAATGGATAGACTTTCCCCTGCATACATTTAATGTGGGAGATGCATTCAGGAAGACCTGTGTTAAATGGCAGTATTTTTTTATTTGCTTGCTATTTTGTATATCTTATTGATATTTTTTCTTTGTATTATAATGAATGTTTTATTTCAACAAAACTAACTATAATTTACGGTTTTTATTTTTTTTTAAATTACATAAATATATGATCAATTAGTTAACTCTACAATTTATTAAAAAATTTAATATATCACGATTAAGCTGTTACATTTGGTAGCACAGTGTATCACAATCCCAGTATGCGAAGCACATATTATTTCCCACAAAAGTTGGGAGCATAATAACTAAGATAAATTGATATTTCGGTAACTTAAGAGCCATAATTGTAATCTTAAAGCTATGCAAAAATATATTAGACCTTAAATTAAACAAAGGATAGTTACCACTTTGTAGTAGCTGGTACAATTGCTTATCATAGGCATTCACAGATGAGATGATGTAATTCTCAAAGCCCCGATGTTTGTAAGCTACCAGTCCTAAGAAGATGAACCGGCTGTATAATGTTGATCACAGCAAAATATTGTGCCACTGCATTAGGATACAAGCTTTAATTAGATGGGCACATAAGTCGATGGTATTCTGCTACTATTCAGCTGATATTCCATATAGGCCATGCACAAAACTTTGTGATCATCATTCTTTGACCAATTTGGAAGACCTATTTAAGACCCCTTTGGTCATGTGCGTATAAAAGCTTATACATGCTGAATCTGATATCAACTTCTGAAGCTGCTATGCTTCGAAATAACTACTGCTATACACATTCATATGTTGACTTTAACACTAGTTGTGAAGCCATCTTCATATCAGCGAAGCAGACACAGGCACAGTTCCAAATGTTGTTAAAGCCATTACACAGTTCCAGTTAACAATCTTAAGTGGCCGATATCCAAGGCTATCCAAGTTTTGTATCTTACACACATTAATAACTTATTACAGCTGAGCTATCCAAATTGTCAAAGAAAAACATATTAACGTTTAAAAGACTTTAAAAATTGTCCAGCCTGCATCAAGGCACCCCTGAGCAACGCGTTTCACCGTGTATACATCTACAGCATCTTCAGGCTGAATGTGGTGTTACCTCAGGTTTGGCTATTTAAGTTTGTCTCGCTTCGACGTCATTACTACTTGTGCATGATGTACTTGCTAACTGAAACAATAAGAGGCTCCACGCTGCCGGTATCGGCGGGATATCCATGCTGCATACGTAATGGCGGTGTGCATGAATAAGTAGTTTTCAGCGTATTGTAATTGATATTTTGTTTGTAGGGCTGCTAAGGGTTTATAATTAATTTGATTAATTTTTAAATTATTGTTTGAAACTGTTTGGGCCATTGCGGTATTATAATTATTTTTCTGAATATCATCCTGATGTTCATGCATCCTGTCGCTATATTGTTGGAATGTTTTACCAATATAAATATTCTTTCCCTTAAGAATATTTAGTGGGTCGGGTATTGTAATTTGATACATCCCCCCCCCCCTGGTGGCAGTTTCTTATCCCTATTGTTAACTACCAGGTTTTTTATTGAGTGTGTTATTGTTGTAGGTAATTTTAAATCATATATTCTCAAAGTACGATCCAATACATCGGAAATATTTTCCATGAATGGAAATGTATAAGCAAACTTGTTCGGGGTGATTTGCTGATTGGGTATGGGTTGGGAATCTCGGTTAACTATATATTTAGCATTGTTGCTCCATCATTTTAATTGATTATGGGTATAACCCGCCTTAGATGCTGTTAAATTTATATACTTTAGTTCATTTTGTAGTATTGCCTGTTTAGCACAGTATCGATATGCTCTGATGTAGTGAGGTATGACACTAGCTTTTTTATATTTTAAAGGGTGATATGAGTTCGCAGGGATATAGGTAGGTATAGGAGTTGCTTTTTGGTATACAGCAGTTTCACAATGTTTTTTATGTCTTATCATTATATCCAAATATGGTAATTGTTTTGTTTCAGATTCTAAGGTAAACTTATACTAGGTAGGATTCCATTGATTACCTGTATAAATTCATGCAATTTATCATATCACGAGGCCAAAAAATTAGCACATCGTCGACTTACCATATGTAGAGGGACGGCTTGTAAGTGGCTTTCGTCAAGGCCGTTTCCTCCACTTGCTGCATGACGACATCAGACATGAGTCCCGACAGAGGGGATCCCATTGGGACACCCTTGGTCTGGAGCCACGTCCGAGCCAAAATTTGAAAAAAGTTGGATGATGTAGCCAAGTCCAAAGCCTCATGCACAGAGAATTATTGTGCAATATTTGGTTCTGCAGTTTTTAACCATTTGGCCTTTAGTTGCATCGCTCCATCCAATACTGGTGTATTAGGATAGAACGATACAACGTCCAGGGAATGTATAGTGGTGTGTTCATCAATTATAGCATTTCGTATGTGCTTAATAGCATCATGGCATGATGTTAATCTATTAATTGTGGGGGTGAAATATTACTTAAAGAATTTATGTAACATTATTTCCAAGATGTAAGTTGGGGATTTTCTTTTACTAACCAATGGTCTGAAGGGGTGATTCTCCTTATGCAATTTAACCCTAACAAAAAGTTGCGGTATGTCAGGGTAAATAGGGGGTACACATTTTCTAGCAATTTCCTCAGGTAAGAACGGATAATTTTTCAATATTTGAGGTTTATTCATTATTCTAGGTAATGGATTAAAATCAATGGGTTGACATTTTAATTGTTGTATTGTTTCTTCTATTTTTATATCATATTGTTCTTTATCTAATATAACAATTTGATTAGTTTTATCCGCCAGAACAATTTTGATCTCTTGGTTAGCTTTTAATTGCTTTAATATTTTGATATCTTGATCATTATTAATATTATTATTATATTGTTTGAATCTTATTGCTCTGTATAATTTTAAACGTCCCATATCTTTATATCTATTTGGTATTTTATTTATAGATTGCTCTATTTGTGGTATTATTTGTACTATATTATTGGGGGTATTATCATATGCAAATTTAGGTCCTTGCTGTAATATACTTTTGTTGTTTATTATTTAATGTAATTTTAGATAAGTTAATATATTGTTTTATTTGTGGTGATGGTATTCCTTTGTGAGGATTAGTCTGCTTGTTGACTAAATTATTAAATTTTTTATTATGCTTATAATGTACTTTGCTAGCCTCGTAATCTAGTTTATAGCTTAA
The DNA here is from genome assembly GCA_038380435.1 of Ryuthela nishihirai. Classification (NCBI taxonomy): domain Eukaryota; kingdom Metazoa; phylum Arthropoda; class Arachnida; order Araneae; family Heptathelidae; genus Ryuthela; species Ryuthela nishihirai. Next base: position 22,697,854 of record JAWZYU010000016.1, read on the forward strand.
TTAAATTGCCTACAACAATAACGCACTCAATAAAAAACCTGGTAGTTAACGATAAGAATAAGAAACCAGCCACTGGGGGTGTGTATCAAATTACAATACCCGACCCACTAAATATTCTTAAGGGAAAGAATATTTATATTGGTAAAACATTCTGACAATATAGTGACAGATGCATGAACATCAGGATGAAATTCAGAAAAATAATTATAATATCGCATTGGCCCAAACAGTTTTAAACAATAAATTATAAATTAATCAAATTAATTATAAACCCTTAGCAGCCCTGCAAACAAAATATCAATTACAGTACGCTGAAAAACTACTTATTCATGCACACCGCCATTACGTATGCATCATGGACATCCCGCTGATACCAGCGGCGTGGAGCCTCTTATTGCATCAGTGCGCAAGTACATCACGCACACATAGTAATGACGTCGAAGCGAGACAAACTTAAATAGTCACACCTGAGGTAACACCACACTCAGCCTGAAGATGCTGTAGATGTATACACGGTGAAACGCATCGCTCACAGGCATCATCTTGATGCAGGCTGGACAATTTTTTAAAGTCTTTTAAATGTTAGTATGTTTTTCTTTGACAATTTGGATAGCTCAGCTATAATAAGTTACTAATGTGTGTAAGATACAAAAACTTGGATAGCTTGGATATCAGCCACTTAAGATTGTTAACTGGAACTGTGTAATGGCTTTAACAACATTTGGAACTGTGTCTGCTTCGCTGATATGAAGATGGCTTCACAACTAGTGTTAAAGTCAACATATGAATGTGTATACCAATAGTTATTTCGAAGCATAGCAGCTTCTAAAGTTGATATCAGATTCAGCACGTATAAGCTTTTATATGCACATGACCAAAGGGGTCTTGGATTTAGAGAATGGTGATCACAAAGTTTTGTGCATGGCCTATAGCTGAAATATCAGCTGAATAGTAGCAGAATACCATCAACTTATGTGTCCATCTACTTAAAGCTTGTATCCTAATACAGTGGCACAATATTTTGCTGTGATCAACATTATACAGCCGGTTCATCTTCTTAGGACTGGTAGCTTACAAACATCGGGGCTGTGAGAATTACATCATCTCATCTGTGAATGCCTATGATAAGCAATTGTACCAGCTACTACAAAGTGGTAACTATCCTTTGTTTAATGTCTAATGTATTTTTGCATAGCTTTAACCCATTTCTTCCCAAGTGTTGCGTGTACGCAACACTGGGAAGAAATGGGTTAAGATTACAATTATGGCTCTTAAGTTGCTGAAATATCAATTTATCTTAGTTATTATGCTCCCAACTTTAGCGGGAAATAATATGTGCTTCGCATACTGGGATTGTGATACACTGTGCTACCAAATGTAACAGCTTAATCGTGATATATTAATTTTTTTAATTATTGTTAGCTGTGTTTAAATTATATATACTCTACAATTTATTTTTAATAAGGAAAGAATCTAGCATGGGGTCATGTAAATAATTAATTAGATTAATTTTTGTGGTTTTCCACATCAAGGAAAGATATTCGCCAATGGTATCACATGAAACAGGAAATCTTTAATGTAGGATTTGAATGGACCACACTTGAATGATTCACTTCCTATGTGACCTTATAATTTTTGGTGGCTTTTTTTATAATGCAGTTGATGGATCATACAAAACAAGAATTCATCACTGCATGATTCTACACTTTACTGATTAGGTCACAACAACCAAGTTGACCGATACATCAAATATTTATGTATATTTTTCTATGCATATAATTTTAAGACTTTTTATTTTTAAAAAAAAAGGGGGGAAAAGAAACCACATTATAGTGAATTTGCATCTAATGGGGGTTACCTTATTTCTGTACTGTATTTTTGTGTAAAATCAATGTTACTAGCATTGTTCACAGTTCCTGTATATAAACTTGTAAATATGTTAATTCAGTCTACTGATAATTATAATCATGTTTGAAGTTAAATTATTTAAAAAAACACTCAAAAACTGATTAAGTGAAAAAAAAAATACTTGCCTTTTGTCACATTTACAATTTTTTTTATCAACTTTTGAAAGAGCTTTTTGGTTATTTAAAATGATAGTTGATCAAGGGCTTGACTGCTTCCCCCCGTATAGATACATCTTTTGCTATGTGAGCTAAAGGATTCATTAAAAGAACAGTGCTACTGATGTTGTCAAGGTTTTGTTAGCTATCATACCCATAATAATTATGTAACATATTCCCAGCATATAAGAAATAAAATTCATGGAGTAGTACAATTTTCAGGAGTACCTGCAATTTCCACTTTTCTGCTAACTTTGGCCCTGCTGAAAGCAAATCTAACATGTAATTGATAGCAATAACCACTATCATTATATCAGCTGCATATGAGACCCAAGTAAGAATAAAGGCTAATAGTGAAGAATTTTAAAAAGTAATTTTTGCAAACATGAATGTTGTAAATTTATGCAAACCCTTAATAAGCTACCAAGAGTTTCACAGGTTTTCCTTCAAATGTACAAAAGAAACTCAGTTTTCACATACATACATATACATTGAGATGCCAGTTTATTAAATACACCTATCAAGTAGTGTGTTGCACCTCCTTTGGCCTTTGGAACACCCCGAATTCATCAGGGCATGGAACTCACCAGATGCTGGATGCACTGTGCAGGAATGTTATACCATGCAGAAATAACTGTGTCACACAGTTGCTGCAAATTGGATGGCAGAACAGTCTTGCTACGAACAATCCTTACCACCTCATCCCAAAGGTGCTCGATAGAGTTTAGATCTGGGGACTATGCAGGCCAATGAAGCATGGAAAACTCATCATGTTCCTGGTATAATTCACAGTGACAGATACGTGCCTTATGAGCAGGTACATTATCATGCTGAACATGTCCATCCAAGTCAGGATAAACTAGCCATGAAGGGATGAATTTGGTTAGCAATAATGTTCAAATATGCCATGGCATTCAGATATCCTTCCAGCATTCAGATTCCTAGGGGGGTGCCTAATGTGCACTAGGAAAATATTTCCCACACCATCACACTGCCACCATCAGCTTGTACTATTGACACCAGACAAAATGGATCCATGGCCTAATATTGCTTGTGAAAATTCTGATCCATCCACGATGCAAAAGGAACCTTGAATTGTCTGACCAAGCTAACTTTCTCCAGTCCTTAAATGTCCAGTGTCGATGCTCCTGCACCCATTGGTTACATGCTTTCATGTTTTTTGAAACCAGTCTCCTTTGACCCCTTTGATTCACAAGCTGTTTTCATCCACAGGCTCACATTCAATGGTATGTTTTGCTTTTTGCACCAGTAAATCCTTGAAATGGTTATGAGTGAAAGGCCCTGGAGGACGGCCATTTGGGAGATGCTAGAACTGGCATACCTAACAACAACTATCATGCCATGTTCAAACTGCGATGTAACTGTTTTGTCCATTCTGATGCTCAATCCAACTCTAACTGATGCTCAAAAAGCAGGTCTGCCTGATTTATACCACAGACTGTAATCACGATGTATCATATGCTGGAGTGAATGGAGACGAGGAGTGGTGTACCTAATAAATTGGCATCTCAACATATATAAAAGTCTAGTTAACAGAACTTTGGAGTTCTCTGTTTATAATGCATGCATGGCTAAAAACAAAGGGGAAGCAAGGAAAATGCAGCAGGCTTTTGTGAGGCCAAAGGCAAAGTTGTTTTCAAGTTTTTAGTAAATGTAATATCACTAAAAATTCAAAGCCCTCCTCCCCTCTTAACCATTATAATGTATCTTTTGCCATTCACTGGCAGTGGCCCAAGCCATCAATGACAGTCCCAAACTTCTGGATGAAGCTTCCCACATATCTGATAATTTGCCACATCTCAAGAAAGGAAAAAAAAAATTTTTATTTTGAATTTCTCCTTAGAAAATTCTTCAACAAGAATGAAGCATTTATCCCTGTAAATTGGAACTCTAACAGAAATTTTATATTTTCCAAATTTTATATTAACAAAATTACTGAAATAACTTGTACAAGAAATACAATCATTAATGGAATTTATTTTTATTTCTTCTGTAGAAAACAAAAACAAGGAACAGATTTTGTATGAACACAGGGAGATTGTAGTTCATTAGGGAGAGTGACTCAACTGAAGTTTCCTAATATGTATATATTTATATAGTTTAAGAACAAAGTTCTACAGCAACACTGTAAATAAAAGTAATTACAGCAAGTCCATAAATAAAAAAAATGAAGTCCTTAGGAGGATATGTAAAATGCACTCACCATCGTTGACTTTTGCTCAAAGATTTACTGGAAACTGCTTTTCATCAAAACTTCTTTTCTCACCTGTTGAATATTTTTTAAATCTTATGAAAATACGATACATTTTTGTATAAATTATTAAAATATTATACATTAAAATGCTAAAACCTGGCTGTTGAAAACAAAATTTTTAATAAATACTGGCCATAAACTATAATTTTCAAGGTTTTACATGCATATTCTGCTTTCAAAGTTAACCTTGAGGACTGTGCCCCATGTGTAGATCCCAAAAACACCCATTTTAGCTAATATACCAGCCATTTAGCCTTGACTGCTCCTGAACTCCAGAAAGAAATATTTCCTTGGCTAAAAACAAAGGGGAAGCAAGGAAAATGCAGAAGGCTTTTGTGAGGCCAAAGGCAAAGTTGTTTTCAAGTTTTTAGTAAATGGAATATCACTAAAAATTCAAAGCCCTTCTTCCCTCTTAACTTATTTTCCATAAATTAAAGAAAACTCAGAAAAATTATGATAAACAAAAAACTATATGAATGATTTTAATGAAATTTGATGAAAACATGAATTACAATGCTAGTTTCAGAACTGCATAAAATATTACACACTAGAAACATTTTTTGTCAAAAAATAACACAGGAACTTGTCCAAAAATGAGGTGTCAGAATGCAATGAGCAAAGTTTTTTAATAAGGAGTGTGATCACCTCTTACAGCAATGCAGGCATGACAGTGATGTTCCATGATGTTTATGAAGTTGTGAATCAGCTCAGTAGGGAGTAACAACCATTGTTTCTTTAAAGCAGAATAAGCTCCCCCTTTGTTTCAGGTGGCAGGTTGAAGGCAGCAACACGTCTCCTTAGAGCATCCTACACATGCTCAATCAGATTTAGGTCTGGAGATCGAGCTGGCCACTCCATGTGCATAATGGTCTCCTCTTGAAGGTATTGTTCCACTAGTCGAGCTCTATGTGGATGAGCATTATTGTCTTGAAAGATGAATGTTTCACCTATTGCACCAGAGTAAGGGTCCAGGGTATCATCTCTATACCTTTGAGCATTGAGGTTCCCGCTCATCAACACATAGAGGTCTGTGCATCCACCTAAATGCCACCCCAAACACACATGCTACCTCCACTGTAACTGTCTCTTTGATGGATGTTACTGGGATGACAGCAGGTACCTCATTCTCTCCATATCAAACAATGTCCAGAATCACTCTGCAAGCAATATCTGGACTCATCTGTGAATATTGTCATTAGTACGGACCTCCATTGTTCTTCTGTCCAGTAAACATACATATGTGCCCAATTCAACTGCTCTCTCCTGTGATGTGAGGGGTATATAAATTACTGGCCTTCTAATGTATAGACCTCCCTCATGAAGCCTTCTACACACAGTAGAAGCTGATATAACCCTCCCAGTGACTGCTGCAAGAGGATCGTAGCTGAGAGAGAGTAGATGTCCTGCTCCTTTTGCTGTTAATCGCAGATATCGGTTTTGTACAGCAGTCGTAACTCTATCCCTTCCTCGGCTAAACCTCCAAGACGTGGAATCTGTGCTAAGAAATTGATTCCACAGTCTATGGACCACAGGACTCACATTCAGCCATCGTACCACATCTGACTTTGGTCTGCTTCGAGCCAGCCAATAGCTCTCCACCGCAGTTCATTTGGCAAATGTCTCGAGGTCATTCCTACAAAATGGCTCTTTCGAATTTCATTATTCGCATTTACAACACAAAAGAACGATCCACTCCAAAACACCCATTTTTATGCCGCTATCCAATTATGCAAATTGATGCAACCCAGACCAATTTTCACACGATATGCTGACTCAGCATTACAGGTTACATGAACAAGTTTGGTGAGAATCGCACAATTTTTTTTGCAAATTATCCCAATTTTTTTTTTTTCTTTTTTCCTTAATTTATGAAAACCAGTGTATATTATTATCTTATGAAAAATACTTAAAGTTCATCGCATGAAACATGTTGAAAAAAATTTATTGGTTCATTAAAAAATAAATTACACCTTTATAAAGCTTGCTATAGAGCTCTGACAGGAGCTGTCAGTGTAATATGCCATAGAGAAGGTCTGTGAGGAAGGTAGGACCTCAGCAGAAAGACGACACAAGAAAGTTACACACCTTACCCAGAACTTGAACCAGGGTCTTTATTACCACCAACTGAAATTTCAGTCCAGGAATGCCAATAACATTATTATTTCTCATCACAGGATCAAGCAAGTTACCACCAACTGAAATTTCAGTCCAGGAATGCCAATAACATTATTATTTCTCATCACAGGATCCAATCAAGAAGGGTTTGAGGATCAAGCAGGTGTAGAAATAACTGCACTGATAGGAGAATCATTATCATTGTCAGATTCACCAGTGCTAATAATATCACTAGATTATCGAAGTCAATTTTAGAACAGAGAGATATTGTTTCTAATAGATTGGCAATTTCACCTTACTTGTATGCTCTCTTTGCAGCACATTGTAGTGGCTTCAGACACAAAGCGCCCACTGAACACTGATGATCGTTGACAGGTAGCAATCACAACTAATCCCCTCTTACACACAAACAACTTTAACCGTAATCAAAATGCCATTGAAATGAGAAGGAACACAACTAGTGCCAACCTTTTACCAGACAGAGAAAAGCCAAGACTGTATGATGCACGCACATCATGCAGCACTTACAACAGAAATAACATGATGCATATGTGCATCATGCAGCAGTGAATGTGTTAAAGTGTAATTGAACTACTATGAGTAATCTACTAAAAAACATTTATGTTAAGGACTTCCAAGATCCACATGCAGGTCAGGAAACAAACTTTTTTTCAAATTTTATTTCTTAATTTTTCCATGCAGATGCACTGATTTCTGGAAGAAAAATTAAAAGTCCCAAGGCCTGCAGAATGTGATACATCATCAAATAGAATAATGCAATGATTCTCAACTGGGGTGCTCTAGTGATCTTCAAAAGGTGTCCCCCACAAAATTTTTTCTGTGTAAATCCTATTATCACATAAAAGTAAACTAGAAATAATGTGACAATTAAAAGATTTTGTATGAAACACAAATTTAATATTAATACTTTTAAAAATTTAACTACTGGGCTGCCACCTATTTTTTACTGTTGTTGGGGTGTGTAAGCATCAAAAGGTTAAGAAACACTGTCATGATGGAATGAAACTGAAGGGAGAAATCATGTCAATGATGGAAGTGCAGATTTTGTGATTAATCCTTAAATTTCCAAGATGGGTTAAGAAGCAGACTCGGGCTTCAAAATTTTCAATGCAATTCTCAATCAATAAGGTCACAAAGGGCTTCCTAAAATTTTATAATTTTTTACATCCCCCTCCTGTCAGACCTCTGTGGCAAGCAGCTGCTTGAGGGGGTATTTTTTTTAGCTATAAGATGATGCAAAATATTTTACAGAGCATTATGCAGTTTGCATGAAGAAAAAATTTACATACTGCATAAAAAGAATTCAGCATGATAAATCTTTTTTTTTAAATATGGGCACAGAAAACACCTGAAAAGGGCTTTTGAATAAACCAAGATGATAAATTTGCTTTAATTTCAGAAATATAGAAAGTGTTCAGTAATCAATATTTTACTTTGTACTACTGATGAGAACATACATCTTTTCATGGATAATGTCCTTTTGTCACATATTTGCCATCAAACCCTAAGAAATATAGCATCAAAATATGCTCTCAGATATGATACCTATGAAAAGCAAGAGATTATGTTGTAAGGTGGGAAAAAAAAAGGGGTAAAGATTTAGTCATTAATATGGTTAATGGCATTTCTTGAACACTATAGAATGTTGGTAAATATATTAAAGAGGACTTAATATTTTACTTGCAGTGGAATTATAAAAACAAATATATATCTAAAACCTTTCAATGAAAAAAATTATGGACATTGCACAATATTGCTTTGGTTTCATACAACAAAACTTTAGTTTCACATGTACCTTAAAATCAGTTATCTTAACACAATGCCACATTTACAACTGATGCAACTGCAACATAACAGCAGTAAAATTGACAGGGGTATGTATAGCCTATTTTTCAACAAATGATCTTCAGTTACTTTTTAAAATGGCATTAACTTTAGCTAAATTAATCATTAATATCTAAGATCAATTTTGGAGAAAGGGGCAGCAGAATACAAGTTTGCTCTGGGCAATAAAATATCCAGATCAGCTCTGGTTAAAAGTTAATACTAACAGATATATTTTATTCCATAATTTGACAAAAAAAAGGACCTAATGATAAAATCTAGTATTTGCAAAAGGAAAACAAAATCACAAGATCCAATGTTGATTCAAATGAAATTCAATGAAGCATTCTTGAACATCAAACCCAATATTAGAGGAAAAAAGTCTGCAGTTAGGTGGGATATGAACTCATTATCTCCTGCTAACATGTCAGGTAGGCTGATTAGAGTTACCAGTTGCCAATCAAATTTTCTTCTATTAATGATATGAACTTTCTGCCAGCAAGAGACAATCATATGTTTATCAGTGTCACATAAACGGGGGGACTTACTTTCCCAAACAGTGCCACAAACAGAAATGGCTTAAATAAGTTACTAATATACTTTATTATCTATGTGGTACTATTTGGAAATGGATAACTGTGCCTTCATATGACACATATATAACTGTACTGCTGGCAGAAGTCATATCATTAGGAGAAATTTTGATGAGACAGGTAGCAATCACAATTCGACATATAATCAAGAGGTCCTCAATTTGTATTGTCAAAACTACGTTTTTCTAAATTTATTTCATGTTTAAGTGCATATTTTAGAGAATCATTTATTTTACATGCCTAAATACTTTTACTGTTTGAATAAGCTTGTTCCCACTAAGAAGAAAATTTGCATGGCGTATCTTCATTGATAGGGTTGCACATGAACTGGTAGTGAAGCATGTAATAGTTACAATTTCACAGTTAGAGAACAAAGTAAGCTTGGAAGTTATTGTTCTCAACTTGAAAACAAATTAATCCAATATAACTTTTTCCCAAAACTTTATACGTCATAAATAAAATCACACCACCAAGGTAAAAACGTTTCGGTATTGAAAATTATATGGACATGTTATCATACTTCTGAATTATTGTTCTAAATAGCCATACTCAATTTAGGGATTTAAAATTATATTTTCGTTACTTAATTTAAATATTTTTTATTGCTGATAGCAAATTGCAACTAGCATACTTGACACTAGATTAGTAAAGATGGAAATGTTGAATTCAACGAGATTAAAATGCATTTGCATTAGTGCACACATTATGACAAATTTTCAAACCACATATCTACTTGTCTCTTACCTTCTAGAAAAATGCTTAAATATTAAGCTTGATATTTTAAAAAAATTATTACTTGAAAGAAAAAAGTACAATCCCCTACATTAAACGATCTCGTAAATTGGGTACCAACACCGGTGCCAACGTTTAATCGCCACGTCAATAATTTCATGAACGTAAGAAGAATGGATATAAGGAATGAAACCTTATCCAAAGAAAAGACAAGTGTAGCCTACCGGTTTTTCAGATGTAAAAAAAAATAGCATTATAAAGTATAGGCATAGAAAAAGCCAAGTGTGGCCTACTGGGTTTTCAGAAAGTAGAAATAGCTTTACAGTATAGGCATAGAACTTCAATTATCCAATCCTTCGACAATAGATAAGGGAAGTTTATCGGATTAATCGCAGTCAGATAATTCATATCCCTAAACGAAATAAGGAATATGTAAATAAGGAAAACAGTGCAGATTTAAGAACTTTACAACGTAAACACTCAGCATCTATACATAAATAACGAAAAGAATAACACATAATAAACATTTCAACATAAAACTAAAATAAAAGAGTACAAAGAGCATTAAAAGTTCCTTGAACAGTTTCAAATAATTACTTCTTTTTCGAGATATGCTAAAAAATTTACATGAATGGAGGGTGTCTCATCGTCTTGAGACAAAAAAGAAGTTTCAGTGTGCGATCTTAAAAAATTGGAGATTCCCAAGTGGCCAAGCATCGAACGGAGTACAAAACATAAAAAAAAAATCAGCATTTTTGAAAAAACTATTGCGATATCTCTGTCTGAATGTTTCAAAATAAGAAACTGTCAATCTCGACGTTTCCATCAATGATATCCGGAAACTTGCATCAAATTCAATCTCACAGATATCCTCTATGGGTTTTTTATGATGAAAGGAGCCTGTCATATTGTGGCAAGAGGATGCTGGAAGGGTAACTTAAGCAGAGCTACTAATTTCGTGAATGAAATAGAAATACAAAGTGAAAATGCCTGCATGCTTCCATTTCGAGAAAAACAATGGAATCAGAAGCAGTAAAGAATTCATACATAGTTTACTTAAGCTTGGACCAGAGGCCGTCATAAGTCTCAAACCTGTAGGAGGTCATTTAGCGACATATGGAAGATTTTGTTGGCCAGAAATGGGATTCTTAACTTTACTAATTGATTACTTAGCAATGGATATCCTTTTCAATAGCTTGTCATTTTATTGTTGAGATAGTGAGGGTGTTAGGGTTTTCCTTCCTAGAAAAGAAAATGGGGATCAAACTATACATTACCTCACAGTCCTCTTGGTGGGGCCATGGTTCCCTTGGCCCCTCCTTTTGACCACCATTGTTTTGGACTGGAGAAGTATCCTCAGTAATTTTGACATAAGGGGGTTCTTTCTTTCAGCAATTTTACGCCTTCTCATTGTCACTGGCTCGATCCAAGAGCATGGCCCCCACAAGGGTGGGGCTGACAGGGCTCTAGCCTGGGGGCCCGAGATTAGGGGTGGCGTGGCGGGTCGGCCAGCTAAGTGAGATGAGCAGAAGACAAAAAGCGACTTTATAAAATATTGACTTTTGTTTTGTCCATCCAACTAAAATTAATTATTTTATTAGGCACATTACACTATCCTCTCATCATACCGACTTTTTGTTTCGTCTTTGTGATTTATTGTCATTCATACTCTTATTTATGCCGATGGACAACACGTGCCTGTTTTGATATTTTAAAAAGAAAATCAATCGCTTTTTGATTTAAAGCTCAAATTTGCAAACACAATTAAAAACGCGGCAAGCAACCTCAATTTTCCAAAAACCGAAAAACTTCTATAGAATCCGAACAAGATTTCAGAATTTCCCTAGTTTACCCAGTATTGGATTTTATTATCAATGATTTAAAGACAATATTTGAAGCAGTAGATACCATACGTGAATTATTCTCACCCATTTTGAACTTCCAGAACTTGGACGATGGTCAACTTACCGCAAAAGCAGCAAAACATGTAAATACATATGAGAAAGATCTGTCAGAAGACTTACTGCACGAAATCCTTCACCTTAAAAGTATTCACAAGACAGTTTTTGACACTGAAAGAAGCCCGATTAGACTTCGAAATGCAATTTACGACAAAAAACTGCTAGGTATATTTGCCTCACCATTAAACTGTTTTGTACAGTACCAGTTACTGCTTATTCAGCTGAAAAATCGTTCAGCAGACTGGCAAATTCATTGAAAACATGGCAAAGATGCACAACTAGTCAAAGTCTACTTAATCATCTAGCAATTTTGTGCATCGAAAATGATTTAGCTAAGCAAGTTGATTTTACTGAAGTTATTGAAAAATTTGCGACGACCAAAGCTAGAAAATATACTTTGAGATAATTTTTAATATTATTGTAAGTTTTTATTATATAAATCCATATAGTTTTTTTAATAAATATAAATGTTACTTTTGTGTCATCATTTAAACTGACTTAGTTTATCCTAAATCCGGTAGAGCAGCACGCTGCCCTCAACCTTAGCGGTAGGTAGGGGGATCCGCCAAAGATCCTGGCCTGGTGGCCTGCCAATAATCCTGGCCTGGGGACCCTGTCCAAGAGACAAGAATCCTTGTCTCGGCAAAATGCATTCTTCTACCCGACAGAAGCTGCCTAATACAGGTTTGACAGAAAGCAGTGATAATCGGATGCATATACTATTTCTGAGTAAAAAATAATTTTAAAGGAACTTGGATGTGAACTCACTGGGTTGTGACTAGATAGAAACAAGAGAGCTAATATAAATTTGAAATCAGTCTCCTCCAAAGTTTCTGAAAGTAAGAAAGTTGGGAATTGGGTACTGAATACATCTAGTAGCATTTCGGAAAAAAACAAACTCGAAAAGGTGTTCTTGTCCTTTCTGCTTCAATTTGGCATTTTGCCCCTCTGCTCTAATAATTACCTAGATGTATTATACATATATATATCACAGATATATACATTCTTCCCCTCTCTTCTAGTGGTATTTTAAAATATTATTCGTGGAAATTATATCTAATATACAGGGTGTCCCTGAATTCATGGCCAAAACGTGAGGGAATGGTAGTACAGTCGCTCAAAAAAGTATCCGAACGCTATAGTTGATTACAAAATTCCGAAGAAATATCTGGCAACGATTTTTTTAGAAATTAGTAAACTGGCAGCCTTCGAATATGTACACGAAGGTTGCCAGATCATTAATTTCTAAAAAAAATCGTTGCCAGATATTTTTTTCTGAATTCTGTAATCAACCGTAGCGTTCGGATACTTTTTTGAGCGACAGTACACAACAAACCCACCGATAGCGGCCGCATATTCTATGACGAATGTCATAGAATATGCGGCCGCAAACGCAGCCCGGTGCCGGTAGGGCAGATAGGTGCCAGTAGGTACCCGCCCATTTCAGAATGGACGTGAGTCAGCATCTTCATACTACATTTGGGAACCGATGGATTGGGCGCTGTGGTCCCATCCCATGGCCCCCCAGATCATCCAATCTTTCTTGTATCGATTTCTTTCTGTGGAGACATTTGAAGAGTGTCATGTACGAGACGCCCATGCAGTCTGTGGAGGATCTGGTAGTCCGACTGTCCATCGCAGTCGCCGATGTGCGCGACAAGCCCGGTGTTTATGAGCAGGTACGCCGATAACTACATCTCCGTTGTGCCGCCTGTATCAACGTTGGTGGGCGGACGTTTGAGCATTTGTTGTAATGATCTCCAATAAATGTCACTCTGGAAACCTCTGTCTGTCCTTCATTTCCGACTCCACACTGCGTTTGCGGCCCCATACTCTATGACGAATATTGGTGGATTCAATGTGTACTGACATCCCCTCACGTTTGAGCCATGAATTCAGGAACACCCTCTATAGGTTTACTATTTCTTTGTCTCTGTCATTATTACATACATACATACAAAATCCTCATGCAGCCATGGGTTACGGAGGTCCAACGAGACTGTTTAATTTTGCTCTCCAGACGTGTCTCTTTTGAGCTACAGCTGCTGCATTTGTCCACACGGCCAATTCTAGCGTCCATCGCATTCTGGGTCTCCCCATTTTTTGATACCCTTAGGCACACTGTTCATAACCCCCTTTGTCAATCTGCTGCTATGTATGTGTGTGTATATCACTAGAACTCTTTAAAAATGTATATTTTTGCTTCTTAATCAAGATAGTTTCTTGATTCATTAAAAATATCCCCCCCCCCATTTCATCACTCATTAGAAATGCATGTTGTGATTTTTAGGTAGATAATTTATCTTGTAGCTTTATAAGAATGTATTTTTTCCTAGTGACTCTTCACTAAGTTTTGTTTGGACAAGTTTCATATAAATTATTTTTTATCAGAATTTAAAAGGAGTACCAAAATGCAAGAACTATTTTTGGATATCTCTAGTGATTTAACATCACTGCAATTTGGTTTAATAGAAATGTCGTCCGGTGGCCGAGTTATTGGCGCGCTTGGCTTTTGACCTTCGGGTTCTGGGTTCAAGCCAATATAAAATACTGTATGAGCATTAATTTCTGATCCCAAGAGAAAAGAAATTAAATATTCTCAGTGCCAAAAGAACATGCTTATGAACATAGGCATGGATGTTCGTATTGTTTTTCTGCTGAGGTCCTGCCATCCTCACAGACCCTCTACTATGGCATATAAACTGACAGGCTCCTGTCAGACCTCTGTGACAAGCAGCTGCTTGAGGGGGTATTTATTTTATTTACTTTTATATTGAAAAATTAACAATGCTATTGTATATTTTATGTATTTTTCACTCACCCCAACGACTTTTTTTTAATAAATTGTATATATTGATAATAAGACATGTGCCAACGTAATTTCTTATGATTGCCCAGAAATCAAACAAATCGAATCTGCAAAATATTTAAGAGTTCCAATAAATAGTAATTTTAAATGAAAATTGCATATTAATTTGATGGTAAAAAAGTGGAAATTTATTTAGTTAGTATTTTAATAAATCTTTAGTTTGCTTGGATATAATTTGTTTTCAAATACTATTTGATTATCTGAGGAGAGGATTTCTTATAAGAATATTATTGAACTTTTTAATTAGGCACAACATAAAACTATTGTGACATCCCATAATAAAGTTTGCATGAATAAAATTATTAGTGATTACAAAATCCTAAACTTGAAATCACTAAATATTTATATACACTATAACTGTTTCTATTTTTAAAAACCCAACAATTTTATAAATTGAACATAAAGACTGTCATCAGTCAGGCCTATTACATTATTGCTATTACCTAGGACTTTCCTAGAGTGCAAAAAGTGCAATCTAGGATTGTTCAGAAGCATGTTTTTTTGGCAGTGAGAATATTTAATTTCTTTCCTCTTGGGATCAGAAATTAATGCTCAATACAGTATTTTATATTTGAAAGTAAATAATATCATTATTGCCACATCAAATATTGATTATTTCTTAAAGTTAAGTAATGATAATTTTTATTTTTTATAAAATTGAAGACATTGATTTCTTAATGAGCATATTGCTCAAAAGTTTGTTACTTTAAATATTTTTTGACTTCCATATTCAAATCTTTCGTATTTCCATTATTTATTTGTTAAAGAAATTATTAAAGTTAAAGTATGTTAACGGACGTTGTCTTGCAAAAAAGCAATATTCTTATTCAAAAATCCTGGCTGCTTTTACTCTCTTGCCTGCCTCAGTGGCGCACTCAGGATTTAATCTTGGGATGAGCCGAGGAATTTAATCTTGGGGGGAGCCTTACAACTACTTCGTTTGCCCGAGCAGGGCAAACAAAGTAGTTGTAAGGCTCCCGCAAGACACGACACAACATAAATATAAAAAATGAATTTTAATTACGAAAAGATTTTTGGAAAATTTTCTAATTTTTTTTTTCCTTTTTCTTTGGGGGTGCCAGGACCCCTTAGCCCCCCCCCTCTCTTGGTGCGCCACTGGCCTGCCTTCAAATGCCCAAAGTTTGGCATTACGGTTGCATGTTGAATAGTGTCACCACAGAACCTAAATCTACAGTAAAATTTGATTGGCAAATTAAGATATCAGAATACCTCGCAATATTCAACTTTGGATGCTTCCATACAGAGTTCGTAATCTGCACAGTGTGTTCATCAACCAGATCCTTAATTCTATAAGGGGCGGGGGTGGCTCAGTCGGTAGCGCGCCAGGCTCGTAATCTGTACTTCCCAGGTTCGAGTCCCAGCTGGGTCAGCGTTGAGATTTATCTCCGCAAAATTCCCCGCCCTGCCCACGGTCAGTAGGGGACACCGATGGGCTTGGAAAGGCCGCCGTCCGTCGGATGGGACGTTAAGCCGTGGCCCCGTGTGCGGGAGAGCCATACCCTGTGCACGTTAAAGAACACGCTGGATGGCCTTGACGGGAGGTTACCATCTGCCTCCCAACAACTGTTCCAGTGGGTCCCCTTCCCCAACCTTCTCTGAACCTTCGGGGTCCATGTGACCTGGCCATTTAGCCCATGGTGTGCAAAAAAGTGCCGCTCAGAGGTAAAACAACCCAACCCTTAATTCTATTCGGCACAATCATGCAAAGAACTTTACCTGAAACATGAAGTAGGTTGATACCCCTATATTTATCGCAAGAACTGCAAATCATCTTCTATCACGTTAAAGTTGATACTTGCCACTGATTCTGGTGTTGACAACTTTATCTATTCAAAAATTCAAACAGAATGAAAAGGTAGCTGAGGTAATCAGAGGAATGACACAAGCCCATTCTGGTTATGGGCATAGTGTGCAATATCTTTTGTCAAATATTGTCTGTCAATGTCTTTTGACGGATATTTTCTGTTAAATACTGTATAATCCATTGGCAATTTATGGCAGGCCGTTTAACGACTCCCTTGGCAATTCATGCAGGCCGTTTAACGTTTCTCTTGGCAATTTAAGGCAAGTCGTTAATTGAAAATACAAAAAACTAAAAATAACATAATCCCTTTAACTTTGTATGCATAGTTTACATCTAATTTCGCTTTTAATAATATACTTATATAAAAGGTACACACAGATTTCAAGAATATGTCTTCGAAAAACGTTTGAATAAAGGGGGAAAAGTAGAGCTCTTGTGGGATTGAACTGAGATAAATAAATTGACACTACTGTCTTACCATTGTTTCGCCCTCGCATGCTTACTTGCTTGCTTGAGCCTCCCATTTACGACTTAGTAACAACGAAGAAACATATATGTAGTTTTTTTTAGAATTGGAATAAAAGTAAATTCTCAGTAAATAAAAATATTCGGGATCTGTGTAAAATGGGAATCAACTGTTATTTCACTTGCAGTAAAACTGATGAACGTATTTAGAGTACTTGGAGGGCTTACTTAGGAATATAAGAATAACGGTCTCACATTCGCCGTCCTATGGAATAATGGTTAGCGCACTTGGCTACTGATCTAAGGGACTCTGGGTTCAAGATCCAGGTCCAGTTCAAGACCCAGGAACCATGGATGTTTGTGTTATTTTTCTGCTGAGGTCTTGCCACCCTCATAGCCTTCTACTATGGCATGTAAACTGTCAGACTCTGTGGCAAGCAGCTACTTGAGGGGGTATTTATTTATTTTTTATTATTATGTTAAATATGCTTTAGATTTAAGCATCTTATACATTATCTGAATGAATTCCGCTATTTCACAAGTAAAGACTAATTAGTTAAACAACATATGAATTAACTATTATAGCACTGTTATGGAATTAATTTTTTGTTTTTGTTTTAACGATCCAATATTCACGGAACATTGAATCATTAAAAAAAATAGCTAGGCCTAAGTTCAATTAATGTCAACATTACACTTTGTGCAGTGTTTGTACAGTAAGTAAAGTTGTAAATTCGCATAGACGAATGGTATCCTGGGAATTGGCTTCAGCTAAGTCTGGGAAAAGATGTAATTCTCCAACCAGTCATTTGAGGGCCAAGTTGCGATTTGTTTCTCATTGGTACACACACTTTGGTACAAGTTAACTTAAGTTGTAGAAGGTAGTATCTATATTATTGCACATTCCACTGCAAAAGCAAGAGAGTGAGGAAAAACCCCTTTCTCAGCCCATCAATATCAAGGGCTCGACAGTAAAAGTGTCCAGTTCTTAATCTGCTCGTC
This sequence comes from Ryuthela nishihirai, assembly GCA_038380435.1. Lineage (NCBI taxonomy): Eukaryota > Metazoa > Arthropoda > Arachnida > Araneae > Heptathelidae > Ryuthela > Ryuthela nishihirai. Next base: position 22,715,599 of record JAWZYU010000016.1, read on the forward strand.
ATTGGAATGCAGTGCAACTAGATGATGACTTGGCAGAGATGACGTCATCATGGAATTCTTAACTTGTAATCAAAAGATCTATGGACGCTGAACGTGGAGAAGAAGTGCTTATATCTGATCTATCGTTTCTGGATCTTCACTGACGTTAACAAGTTGCGAGGGAGTTTTATAAGTTTTATATTTTTATTTCACTCTGAATAACATTAGATGCAGCCCCATCCTCCTTAAATTGCTTGTTCCCCCTCCTCCCCAAAAAAGAAATAATAGTTGCTACCTGCTACTATCAATAGAGAATTATAATTGCTTTTACCGAAACTGTTTTGAAGTTGCTTCCTCCTTATGGGGAAGAGAAAAATTAAACAGGAAGTTCTATCTTTGGGTATAAGAATAAAAATTGTTATAGGAAGATTTGCAGATCATATTTAACATGATAAAATTTATCTGAAAAGAAAGACAAATTGTACACATTTTTCAACTTGAAAAAAAAAATACCCCCTCATACAAGCTTATATACAATAAGTAGAAGATCTGTGAAGAAGGGGGGCGGGGGTGGCTCAGTAGGTAGCGCGCCAGGCTCGTAATCTGTAGTTCCCAGGTTCGAGTCCCAGCTGGGTCAGCTTTGAGGTTTATCTCCGCAAAATTCCCCGCCTTGCCCACGGTCAGTAGGGGACACCGATGGGCTTGGAAAGGCATCCGTCCGTCGGATGGGACGTTAAGCCGTGGCCCCGTGTGCGGGAGAGCCATACCCTGTGCACGTTAAAGAACACGCTGGATGGCCTTGATGGGAGGCTACCATCTGTCTTCCAACAGCTGTTCCAGTGGGTCAACTCCCCCAACATTCTCTGAGCCTTCAGGTTCTTGTGACCTGGTCATTTAGCCCATTGTGTGCAAAAACGCGCCGCTCAGAGGTAAAACAACCCAACAACTGTGAAGAAGGCAGGAGCTCAGCAGAAAAACAACACGCCTTACTCGGGGCTCAAACCAAGTACGCTAACCATGCGGCCACGGGACGGTTTGCAGAATATTTTTTAAAAGAGAAGAGATAAACGGAATGCAAAGATCTTAATCGGAAGCAAAAGCAGCTCAAAAGCAGAACTCAATAAATTTTCATGAGACTGATTCCAGAAGGCGAAGGCTAAACATTTTCCAGTTAATGCAGCTATGAATCCAAGCACAAATCCAATCACAAAGCATGTGAATTTTCAATACTCTGAAAATTCCATCTTATAGTGGAGGCAATGAATGCTAAAATATGCTAGCATTTTTTTCTGTTCCATTTCTAAAACGTGTGTTAATTGCAACTTGTTGAAATGACTCATGTTTTGAGGAATATCATGCCAAGTGTCCACTTCAAACAGGTTTCACTATAACAGAAAGTCGAGTAGTGAATTCTGTCAAGATTTGGAAGGAAAATGTAGAATCGTGTTATTTCTCAAGCGATTAATATTTATTCTAAAGAGAGCAAAGAAGTAGCAGAAAGAGCGAATTTTAGCCAGGGCTCCAAATGGAAAATATTAGTAGTGAAACGCTTGTCAAGTCAATATAACAGATAGCAAAAAATGAGAAATTTGCATTATTAGCTATACCCTGCCAAAAGTTTGGTGTCAAAAGTTTGATGTCAGTCCATCTTTCTTATTGTATTACTCCATTCCTAACTTTCAACAGTTCATCGATAACGTACTACTCCATTCATAATTTTCAATTTTCCATCAATGACGTATTACTCCATTCCCAAGGTAAGGCGACTGCAACTCTCCCAGGATTTCGGACACTTGCAGCGGATTTAATCCCGACCCACCGCAGCTAGGAAGCCGAGCTCTACATGCTACACAGAAATGACACAATGGGACCACCACACCAAATTTGGGACTGATTGATCAAGTACCTGCGGAATTAGAAGCAGCCAAAACCTTCTGCCACAAAACCTTTATAGTGCATTAAATTACGATTATATAAAAATGTAGACGAGACTTGGTGGTCTAGCTTTCGCCGTTTAGGAGTTATCGAACAGACAGGCAAATTCTCTAAATTTTAATATAAATTGCGTGAAATCTGTTGGTGACTCTTGACTATTCGTCAGTGACTCTGACCCCTATAAGACTTAATAGCACCGGATCTGAAATTTGTTAACATTTTCGAGATGTCCGTGGGACTTCACTTTGAAAATACTAAGTAACCGGGAGGAGACTTAGTATACCGTAAGTAAGTAAAGTAAGTAAGTAACCGGGAAGGAGGCGAAAAAAATATTTTCTTACACTTTTAAAAAATTTTCTTAAGAAAATATATGTAAAGACAACCAAAACATAGGAATTATGTTTTTACCGGAGTGGCGTTCCGGTTTGAAAATGGGAGGGGGGTGGGGTGGGGTACATCTTCATTTTCTGAAAGCGGGCTTAACTCTCATGAAGCACATCGATTTTTTTAGGTACCCTCATGTGTTTCTATCGATATTAGTTGACTAAAAAAACTTTAAATTAGTGATGTAGAAATTCGAGAGCACAGGACTGTATAGAATGTGTGTGGGGGGAGGGGGATTGCCCAGGGGAGCCATAAATGAATGGGGCTCTTTTTCATACTAGTTACTGAAGTATATGAAGGTAGGAATTTAAGGAAGTTAAAGATTAAGATAATAGTCATATTAATATAAAACAGAAAAATATTTTCATTTTTATGCAATGATTGTTACATGAAGTACTTTTAAATTTCAAAGGATTTGCTGTATTCATAGAGTGATGGAGATAGTTTATTGGGATGGTCAAATGGTGCCATAATGTGCATTTAAGAGTATTCAAACTGTATTTTACACCTAAAGTCTACTAAAAATTGAACTCATATTTTTATTACGAACTTTGTGTTTTCTTGTAAAATCAAAATAAGAAATTAGAAGAACAGAAAATTTCCTAAGTTTTTTAAACAAAAAGGAGTATCTAAAAATAGGATGGGGACACCAAATATAATTTTGCCCTCGGGCTCCCAAATACCATTTCACACCCCTGACCCAAGAATATAGGTTTCCAACTGTGTGAAACGCCAGTGACGCTCATAGGTAAACAAACCCAATCCCTTAAGAACCTCTACATGAGAAGAATGATTACTTATATTCCAACAACTGCAACACATTTTGCGAAATTTGAAGTAGGCTTGTACATTTTGGTCTCAAAAATCAATATAAAAAATTCATGAGAGGCCTAAGATTTCTTGTACTTTTTACTGGGATGGTAAAATTGATATTTATGTTTTCCTTTATAACTCAAAAACAAAAAAAAAATTGTACTCCTCGATCGATTAATAAAGAGATTATAAACGAAATAGATTTCTTCTTAGGCAGCCCACTTGGGCCAAGATCGACTGGGTACTTATCATCATCATCATCATCATCCTCAAGCAGCCATGGGCTACGGAGGTCCAACCAGACCGTGCAATTTAGTTCTCCAAGCAAGTCTATCCTGAGCAACATCTACAGCATCTGCCCACTGCACACCAATTCTAACAAGGTCCTGTTTGACATTGTCTGCCCACCGCATCCTAGGTCTCCCCTTCTTTCTGAGGCCCTTAGGCACACTGTCCACAACCCCACTCGCCAATCTATAATTATTCATACGGGCAACACGGCCAAACCAACGGAGTCTCTCTCTGCACAATATGCTGCTCAAAGGAGGTTGCAAACTCCTTTTCCTAATCTCATCATTAGTTACAAAGTTGAACCACCCAATGCCCAAGACACTGCGCAAGCATCCGGAATCAAAAGCATCCAGTTTCCTGTTATCTTGTTTACAAAGTGTCCACGCCTCACCACCATAACCAACCCCAGAAAGAACCAAACTATTATACAGTCTAATTTTAGTCTTTAGGTGTATACGCCTATTTCTCCACACTCTCCATAGATTCTTAAAAGTCCCAGCAGCAATCCCTATTCGTCTGTTAATCTCATGCCGCACATTACCATTATCTGTTACATAGCTCCCAAGATAATTAAACTGTGACACCTGCTCAAGACTGCAACCATTCAGATTAACTGAATCACAGCCTGCCTGACCAATTTACAGTTACAAAATATACAATTATAAACAATATAAGTACCCTGCCCAAAATTGGTCAGGCAGGGTACTTATATTGTTTATAATTGTATATTTTTCCTGAAAAAATATTTTTTTTAAATGCACCAATAGCGATTTTTTTCATTCCACCATTGTTTGCTTTATTTTTCAATTTCATTGCCCCTAAAAACATTTTTAACACTCTGTTTCACTTGTTTATTGAAGAATGTAAAAAAGGGAAACGAAACAGAGAATTAAAATGGAAGCATAACGATTTAATTTCACATTTATTTACAGTACAACACATTAGCATAAAAAACAACGATAAAATGATGAATTCGAAATTTTTGTTTCAGAAAATTAATCTTTACTGAATATTCGGAAACATTATCACGCATCTTCTGAGGGACATTTTATTGTTTATACTTCATGGTTTGAAAAAAATGAAACTTTTGGTATGAAATATTAGCAAACTAATAAATATGAAATCACAACTAATATATGTATGTAAAAGCTTCTTACAAATTTAAATACTACTAATTATCTGGGTTCTTTTACATTTGAAAACATCCATTTCACCTTCTTGACTTATTCCTCAAATGAGCGAAATTTAGCCTAAAATTCTTGAATATCGCTAATAAGCGATTCTAAATTGTTTTAGCAAATAATCATTGAAAATATCTATTTACAAATCATAACCTGTATATTTAAAAAATACATATTTTAAATATTATGCTTTATAACTTAAAAAATATTAAGTTTTCACAAAAAATATCTTTTTAGCTATAAATATATATACATTGAATTTTAGCAATTTTTTTTCTAGTTCTAAACTTTAATTGCATTAAATATGTTTTTTTAATAAGAAAATGTAATATTTACTAAAAATTGATTGATTTACCATCGAAAACAATTATTTCCAACGTCACATATTTCATACTCAACATTTATAAAACATGGAAGGGCACCAACATATGATACAACAAATGGACACATTAACGGTTTCCTGCAAGCGTCACATTATTCAATTCGTGCAATGATAAAAGAATACCTCTGCAGCCAATTATACCTTACCCTAAAAATATCAAATGCTGAAATCTAAGAAGCTTAAAGAATTTGAACCAGTTCATTAGTGGAATAATGCTATATACTTAATTTCCTTTTAAATTATATTACGTAGAATCTTAACCGCAACTAGTTGAAATAAATCCCCTTTATTTGAAACAGATTAAGCAGTTAATGAAGACGGGATGGAATTATCTGTGACAATAGTAAACCTATATTTATAAATGCAAATTTGGTAGCTAAATGCAGTTATTTAGGTTTAATGAATATGGGCCACTAGAATTTTAATTTTCATAAGGTATATATAATAAATATATAGATTATGGGCTTATAATTATTAAAATAATTTCTTAAATACATTTAAATAATGTGATGGGTAGATGTCTATACTACAACGACTAGACATTCGGAATTCAAGAAACTGCAAATTCATAGATGTTATCTTTATGCACTCTCATTTTTTTCATCCTAAGATAATTTATTAGTGAGCAGTTTAATAGTGATAGTCATATTTTCGTACCCTGATATCTTTAAAGCCTTTACTGACTGAACAGTTTTGAATTACTAGCCTGATTTTACCAATCTTCTAAGTCGTTTAATCTTCTTCCTATTGATACATTAATCACAAAAGAATCTGATGTGCATCATGTTCTGAAGCTTAAAACATTGTTTACTTTCCGCATATTAAAAAGATTATTTTATATGCATCTTCTACTCCTTTCTGCTTGCAGAAAATTACTTTTTTTTTCATAATCAGTTTATCCAGAAACCGTAATCAATGAAGATTATTTCGTCTCACTGGTATCGAATTTGCACAAGGTGCACACGAATTCCTTTTCTTCAAACAGTTTTGCAATCTACTATATATTTTATAATTTTTCTGTTTGGTCAAGAACTCCTAAACGGTACGAGATAGGACCACTAATTTAGTATATATCATTTTCTTACCATAACTTAAAGGTTTGACTTCTCAAAATTTCTTCCCCTTCAAAAAACTATTTTAAACAATAGCAAAAACTACCTAATTTAGAACACAGTGTTGACAGGATCTGACTTTTTCACCTTTTTCTCCTACTCCACAAAAAGGGGAAAAAATTTCTTCTAAATGATAAGAGCTAGGATCACTGAATTCGGTATACGGCTTCCTTTTATCATATCGAAAAGCAAGAGTTTGTGCTCCCAAACGTCCTCCCCCGAGCAGCCTCCCCTACCCCTCAAAAAGCGGGGGGGGGGGGGGGGGGGGGGAGAGGAAAACATAACTCTTACTGAGAGTAACGAGTTATATCTCAAACGAAAGCTTCTGACGTAGGAAATATCATGGACTACCTTAAAATATGTTTCCTCCTTTCTTTCTCCCTCCCCCATAAGAAAAAATAATGGAGGGAAATTTCACGCGGGTCTATTGCAACGAGTGGAATATCAAATGAACGCTTGCGACGGGGAGAATGTTAACTATGTATGTTTTAGATTTTGAGTTAAAGATCCAAGTAACGCCGGGTAAACTGGTAATATTTTAATATTTGAAAGTTTCCGACTTTTTGACAGATAACAAAACACATTACATTTGCGTCTGATGATAAAGTATGGCTTTTAGAATTTAAAGAATTCAGAGAGATCCACTAATGAAGATGCATCTTGCTTTTTTACGGTGGTTTTAAATCTTAGAGAAGCAATTAATTTGCCAACTGTCCACAGTAGGAAAGTCATGATGTCAAGATGTCTTAGTTGTTCAGTTCTCTAATGAACCGAACAAGATCCATTAAAAAGCGAAGCAACATAAAGAGATATAATGAATAATTATCAATTAAGTTTTCCACAACATTTAAACCGTACAAGAATTTTCTTTTATAATGATCCTGTCCACTGCTTTTGTTCATATATCAGCTATTAAATTCTTACACAATAGTTTCACCTTCCAGAAGAAAGTCTCTCCATCATATGAAGAATCAACCTTGATGTTCCGAATCTGAACATAAACATATAAGATTGCAATTTGTGCTGCTTAATTGTCCTTGAACCTTTCATTTTTTATCATTGAATCGTAAAGCTCTAAATTTATAATAATGCTTTAAGTGAAACGTTTTTGGGAATATGTTCAGAATCACAATAATAAAAATTTCACAAAGCAATATTTTACTTTGTGCTATGTCCCATATCTGTATCCCATATCTAACATCAAAGGACGTGATGTTTCATTTCAATCGTTGTTCTTTGTCATCTGCTGTGCTCGACGAGAGCTTCGTCTGAATATTAATCTTTCCATAAGTCAACTGAATTTACTTCTGATGATATTGTCAATATGTGATGATATATCAAGTATGATTTTTTTATATAAAAATATATTTCCTTCTGCTTAGTTAGCCTCCTTACTAGGTACAGCAACTGGCACGTAACCTCCGCGTTGAAAACAAAGGTCGCACCATCATTTCTCTCTTCGCTGGCGGCGCGTAAAGTTCGGCCTGCGAAATCTTGAGTTGTTATTCCACACATTTCACTTAAAAGTTCCCGAGTTTTAGTCCAGGAGGTAGATGGTGTGATTTTGCCATTTTGCCATCCTAATGGCAGAGTGGTTAGCTACGATTCAAAGGGACCCGGGTTAGAGCCCCAGATAAGGCATGGATGAGATGGAGGAGTCTTTTCTGGTGTTGTCTTTCTGCACAGATTTCACCTTCCTCATAGATTTTCTCCATGACGTATTAAACTGACAGGCTCAGACCTGTGTGGCAAGCAGCTGTTTGAAAGTTTTTTTTAAATAAATTTTCTAAGAAACCAGCAGATACACAATTTTTATAAAGAGGTCAATGAAAGTCCTTGAATCCAACCAAAGTTTCAATTTTTTTTAAATTCAAAGTTCTTTTTATTCCGGTCGATATTTAATCCAGTGGAGTACCTAAGAAGATGTGTGTGTGTGTGTGCGTGTGGAGGGGAGGTTATAACCATTTTACCCGTTGAGGGTTTGAATAGTACATATATAATCAGTCGACCTCTCCTCCCCCAATAAACTTAATACCTCAGCCCCCACCCCCCATTGAAGGTTTCTGGGTACATCACTGCTCTAATGTAATTAAAGAAGTTTCACGAATATTCATATTGCTTTAAATGCTTCTATGGTTTACATAGTAATGCTAAGAAATCGCTTCGAAGCAAAGGTATATTAATATATATTCACAAAAGGTTTAACCGAATTTATCCATTCTGAATTTTATTCCTTCTTACACATTGATAAAAGACGTAAAAAAGAAACCCTAAAAACTACACATGTGTGACGAAATCTCGAATTCTGAAATAAATAGGATTGATGCGGGACCACTTTTTGATGAATGATGTCAAGATAAAGGTTCACAGATGTAAAGTTGTCTCACAAATCACCAAATTTGGCATTTCTGATGAGGATTCATTGGTGAACCTAATGGACAATGAAAGTCTTCTGAAAATTCATTCAGGTTGGATAATGGACCGGTGACTCTGAAAAACATAGGATTTTTATTAGTATGCTGCAGTGAAAGGAATAAAAAAATTTTCTGATGTTTTTAGATGAAAAATTTTAAGTTTGAAACAAATGTAACTTTCAAACACCTAAGGCCTAGTGGCCTATAAGTTTCAGTGGCTTGTCTACATTTCTCGTATGCAATATAAAGAAACAAATATGTACTTTCAGAACATAAAACTTTTAACAATGAGATCGAAAAAGATAAAAATATTCTACAAACTCTATTAGCCTTTGATTCACAGCACTATATATTAGTATATAGTTACGAGGTCACTATATTGCTGTTAAGTATAACATAATGTTTACTGACATTGAATAATACTGCTACATACACACATACTCTATTACAAAAAAATTACCAGTAGGCATCATATTATCCCCCTTCAGAGTAGTGGTGCCCAACATTACAGGAAAAACGTTGACCCCCCCCCCCCCCACCCCTTTACTAAGCATTATTTTTCCAATACTCCTTTCCGCAAATTAAACGATTTTATCACCATAAAACTATTTGCAAAATATTTACAGTGTATAGGAATTTATTCCCCCCTTTCCACTATTGTAGAACAGGATACAGAAATTCTATTACATTTTCAAGATGGACAATTTTTTTTAAATCTTTGGTTCAGAACGCTTTTTTTTTTTTGCTATCCAGAGGTGGAGATAGTAAAAAATCCAAACAGTTGCATTTATGAAACATTTCCATATTTTTTACTCGTTCATTTGTTTTTGCATTTTCTTTGACGAAAACTATTGTTTCTCGATTTGTTTTTGCATTTTTCACATTATCTACGCGAGCAGACAAAATTTGTTTTGTCGTATATGACATTGGGCCATTTTTTTTTAATCTCTGAGCTGCACTTTAGTGCACACAATGGGCTAAATGGCCAAACACAAGGACTCAGAGAAAGTTTGGAGAAGGCTGTTAGGAGACAAATGGTAGCCTTCCGTCAAGGACATCCGACGTGTTTTTTAACATGCCCAGGAACTATACGGCACACGGAGCCATTTGCTTAGCCTTCACCTAGAACGGCGGCTCTCAAACAAGGCTCCAGCTGCGAGATGGACCAAAGTGTTCCGCTGCTGAAGTCGAGTCACGGAGGTAATTTCCCCCATTCAAATTCTAAAGCCCCCCCAATGATGCTCTTGCCTAGGGGCCCTACAAACACTAAGGTCACCACTGCTGAAGACGTTATTGAAAATTTTAACTACGAGATTCTATTTAGCATAACTTATTGATTAGTGATCTATGCCAGATCGATTCAGCTGGTAGCATGTAGCTCTCTTCTGGCCCCCTACTGCGGCCACTGAATGTCCTTCACTTGAATGTGCATTTGAATGAGATAATCCTTCCATTTCATTATAAAATTTTCGGCATAGTTATAAAGTACAGACAGCTAAAACTATAGTTTCACATTATATATTATTCTTGAATTTCAGTATTACGTGTGGTTGGCGTGCTTGGCTACAGATCAATGGGACCTGGATTCGTCCCAGATAAGGCATGGATGTTTGTGTTGTTTTTCTGCTCAGGTTTTGCCTTCATCACAGACCTTCTATTAGGCGTATAATCTGGCAGGCTCTTGTCAGACCTTTGGCAAGCAACTGATTGAGGAATATTTATTTCATTATGATTTATTTCATAACAAAATGTAAAATAATTTTCGACAGAAAGCAAGGAAGGAAGGGCCCTATGTTTCAAGTTTGCACTCAGACCTTAGCTATAGTTACACAGGGGTATGGCTAAACTATAGATGAAGTTTTCATTAAGAAAATGGATGAAGATGTTAACACTATATATGGAATTTTATTGACAATGCCAAATTTAATATTGCGAATCATTTGTAAATAGTGTTCTAAATCGAATAATTTTTAGTTGCCAGTTTTGAGGAAAATTATGAAATAAGAAACTTATATCTAAAAAATTGTAAAATAAAGCAAACTTAGTTGAACTTAGAAAAAAAAAGTTATTAGACTGATTCTCAGAGTGATTTCGTGGCAAAAAACAAAAGAATTAACGACCAACCGGAATTTTGGCGGGCTGTGAACTCCGGATATAATTCGCAGCTTTAACACTTCTGGCCTGTACTTTCCACACCAAACCTAGATTGAGAAAGAAAAGACATTTATATACAAATTCACGTAAATTTAGAAAGGTGAAATTATGGAGTTTAACATTTCACCATTTCAGTGAAAAGCACTAAAATAGAAATCTAAATCCTCATTGTATTGCCAAAATAAGATTTCATGATGTATCAGGAAACAAGATTTAAAAAAACTGATCACGGCTGAATAATTCCAGGTTAATAACTCATTATATTCCTTATATATATATATGGGGTTTTAGATACTGTTCAAGGAATGCAATTTATCATATAGATCTGCATGCTTCAAAAGTTCGGTTGAAATTATTGGATTAAATATTACTGATCAAACATTACACTTTTGGCACGAATCACTAAATTCGCAAATGATATCAACTGCAGGGCTGGATGAGGAGGGAGGAGGAGGAGGGGGGGGCGAAGAGCCATTCCCCACTCTCCTTTGAGAATGCTAATAATTCGGAGGCGAAAAATATTTTAAAAATATACATGTTATCCGTATTTTTGAAGAAATTCGTTAAAAACCACTAAAACGGAGGAAAAAGTTTATGCCGGAACTGTGTTCTATTTTATTTCGACTCGATATCTTGCTCCTTTTATTTTTTCTGGATCCAGGTTCAGCTGTATTTTTTTTGTTGCACATTTCCACTATTTTTTTTATATTTTAACAAGGCATACGGTCAATAGCGTATTCACGATAAACAGAAATTTTGAAATAAATATTTATATATGAAATGTAAATTACATATTCAGGGAGAATTTCCGACAACAATCTTCATCTTTTTCTGGAAATCACTTTGCATGTTTTCTCACTTCTCTTTTATACATTTTTAACGTCAGCATTTTTGTGAGCTACAAGACTCTAAAGGAAATAACTTTCTTACGAAAATGAATTACTCTGTGAGCTATAATAGGGAAGGTGGATTCACATTAAAGAAAAAAAAAACAATGTTAGATGCAAGAAAAATACTTTAAATCTAGGAAAATGGTTCTCTGTAATTTTTCGTTGAAGACTAAAGACCACACATGAAATGCAAGTAGAACTTTAAATCAAGTGCAGTGAGTTCTGTTATAAACCAATTGATGAAAGATTGCACGTTATAAGAAAATCGCATTGTATCAATATCATTTTCCCATTAGAAAACAATGGAATAGGCAGGGAATACGTTCTCAATTGATGCTGAGTGTATCCAACAAAATCAGATTCCATATTGCCAGTGAGTGTGTTTCACACACTCAGCATCAGATTCCATATTGATAGTGACTATGTGACATAGTCAGAATCCCTATTGATAGTGAATTTATGTCACACAGTCAGAATGAGACTCACTATTGACACTGAAATATGCACACACTCAGAAGCAAATTTCCTTATGACATTAAGTGTATGAAACACATTCAGTGACCACTTGATTAGGAGAGATCCATGCTTTGTCAATAGGGGATTTCAGAGCTTAGTAACTTACATAAGCTCTTTATCATAAATCTAACTGAATCAAACTTTTAAAAATAATGATAAAATCTATGTTCAGTCATTTCTAAAATATTCGATTGGCATTTAAAGAGTTAAGGAAGCAAGAATATTTAACAACTTCATCATTCTGAAAAAATCATTCAGAATTGATCAAAGTTCAAACAATTATTACTCAATTTAATATTTTTTTACATAAACTACAAAAAATTAGTAGTACACGTTTTATGTTTACTGTTATGAGACAGATCAATTTTAGAGTTTAAAAGCTTAACAGATAATCGTTTGAAGGACGTTAGTGTGAAATCATTATTTACAGCTATAAACTGCAATCTGCTTGCTTCAGGAGGAATATAATCAGTGGATTTATAGATATGGATATGCATAATTCGCACTTACATTTGCAGCACTGATCCAAAATAATTGACGAGGAGAATATTTTAATCCCGGGAGTATTGGCTCTGCTCCGTGGTCTTTAATCCATGTATGGTAAGCCTGTAAAAATAATCCTATTTGTTAATTCTGTAACTAAGTATCTTATACTTCAACATGAAATGATACATTAAGTGTATGTCTAATAGATGATATACAGTCTGTTTTTAAATTCATTCTTTAAAAATTATAGGTTTATGGCCAGTGATAATAGGTTTTAATATTCACTGGAAATTGAAGCGAATTTTCATGGAGAGGATAAATTTTTTCTGTAAACTTTTTCATTTATTTATTACCATTATGATCTGAATTTTGTAGCAAAATTAGGTTTTAAATTTCTAAACGAGTTAACTTATCTGCTAAACTACAAATTTTATTATTTTTTTCAGAAGCCATTGGTAGAGATATTTGAAATTTCTTCCCGATTAATTTTATTTTCTGGAGTGGAAAAACTTTAAGAAGCTAATTTTCTCATTACGCCTGCTCCCTTGAGCACCAGTTATATACAGAAATGTATGATACTAAACCATTTTTGAAATTCTTAGCATGCCCCCTGGTTTGTCACTAACAGACAACTCCATAAAGACCTGAACATCGACCATATATATATACACATATAAAACGCACCTCAAAAAGATTTTTTGAGGCTGTAAGCAATAATCCCAATGAGATTATTTCTTCTCTGATTCTTTATGATCATACTGTTTTGAACAAGTACAAGAGGCCTAAAACGGTAGCCTTCTCTGAGAAGACCTACCCGTTTTAGGTTTCTTTACAATTTTACTGCTATTTTTAGCTTTTCTTATGTTTGCCCTTAGGGGCCCACCTAAGGGTGGTTTACTTAAATATTTTGTTCTTTCTCATGCCAAGGAGGCATATCTTTCTGATGGAGACGGTTAGGGGTAAAATTATTACCCGGTACGTCGAATGTGATTATACGATCTGCGATCTACAATTAGCATTGTAGTATTTATAGGCTGTTATAATTATTCGTAAAATTACTTCAGGAGAAAATTCAATTTTCAATATTGTTTTGTATTAAAAATACTAAAAATAAATCTTAGAAACTGAAAATTCTTAGGTAGCATTATTATAAATGCTAAGGGCAATTGATTAATTAGAGAGTATTCCAGAAAAAGAAAAAGAAAATTTTGAATGGAATTAATTTTAATAATTAAACACTGATTAAATGGTGGTGGTGGTGAGGAGTTAATCGATATTGCTCCAGGGTGGTAATCTGCAGTTCCCAGGTTCGAATCCCAACTATGTCTCCGTTGAGAATTCTCTTCACTAACCCCAGAAATACTGATGGGCTTCGAAAAGCGATCATCCGTCTGTCGTGGCCCCTTGTGCAAACGTAAAGTCGTGGCCCCTTGTGCAATAGAGCCACAGCCTGTGCACGTTACAGAACACTCTGGATGACCTTGATGAAAGACTTTCATCTGTCTCCTAACTGTTGTCCAGTGGATCCTCTTTCCCTATCGAATTATTGGGTCTTTGTGAGCTGGTTATTTAGCTTTTTGTGTCGCACAAGTGCTGCTCAGAGGTAAAACAACCCAACCCGACTGATTAGAAGGTTGGAGTTATAATGCAAAGAAGTCATTTTACTTTGTTTACTTACTTTTTTCAAGATTACAAGCAAAGCTGTAAATAAATTCTCTGATTTAAGCCTAGGTGAGCCTAGAACTGATCTCTAATAGTTATTGTAGAAATTCGTAGGTCTCAGTATAAGTACCGCTGCGATAGGACGCAATCTAAATGCATATTATATCAGTTATTTTATTATTTACACACTATGATTATAGTGACGATTTTTATTCGAGGAAAATATGGGACACTTATTGAAAAATATATTTTCTGTAAATTTTTTCATTAATACCATTTGTTTGTCAATTTTTGTCATGATATTATTAATTTTATGCTACGACAGGCAAAGTTATCCTCAAAAAATGGTAAATAATATGTATAACGAGCCCTAACATAAAACAAATGATAGGCCCATATTAATTCTATTTAAAATGCAAAAAATTACATATGAAAGTAAAAAAAATGAATAAAATAACTTTTAATTTGTCAACGGTTCATACTATTACAAGAATTATTTAATTATTTGGTACAATTAAATAATTTTGATTTATAAATGCTATAGTTACATATTATTAATTCCTCAAAACCATATCAACAATAAAAAATTTATTAAAATCAGTGTCAAGACTGAACAATTTTAATTTAATATTAAAAAAATAGGACTTTTAAAGGACAGAACAAAAATATACGGCAAAAACGTCTTTCCGAATTTTTTTGATAAATATATAGGACAACAACCTAAAATGTCGGAAGAATGGCCACGTAACTGTAGCAGAAGATGAACAAAGCTCTGTTCTAAGTCTATTATCTGTTTTTTAAAGAAAAAAATAAGCTCAAGAATCTATTTTTTACTACTGCATTTCATTACAAATATGACTTCTATTTGAAATGCCTTACCCTGTAGGCTTCTTTTACACCGCCGTTATCAGCTATATTTTCTCCTTGTGTATTGAAACCATTCACCTGAAATTAAAAATAATTGCAAAAATAATATTCACAAAAACAAGCACTTTAGCTTTACGTTCCAAATTTCTAAAGAAGCAATGAGGATGAGAAAGAGAATCGATTCTGAACTTTGGTTCAAAGCTTTCAATCAGTGATGCACCCAGGAATGTACTTTTCATTAAATTTAAACGACATTTTTATCCATTAGGGCATGTGTGTGTGTGAAAATATTGTATGTGTGTATGTTGTGAAAATATTATATAATTTTTACTATACTCATTTGCTTAATAATTGTTTTTTTTAAAACACTTCTCTAGAAAATCAAAGTCCAATAGTCTTCAATCTATAATATTTTATGTTCATGTTCTAATCAAATTCAGGATATTTGTGATATGGGAAAGTGTGAGTGTGGGGTTACCAAATGCCTAGGGCAGGACAGTGATTCCAGCTTAACAGTCACTGATAAAACATTCCACACTGAAGAATCAGTTCAAGTATATTTGCTTACCTTGAGTCCATTCTCTGCCACTGTATAGTTGCTATACTGATCAATGATGCACTGGGCCTTTTTCCTGAATTGATTATCTGTTTCTTGATCCCACCAGTTCACGTTATTACCATCCTTGTCAAACTGACGACCTAATCACAAGAAGATACAGGACTTCAATTTCACATTCACAAAACCTTATTTATTTTACACAGCATTTACTTCACATTTAGAAATTCTGTTTTTATGAACTAGGCAGAGGTTCTCAAAACTGGGGCGGGGGTGGCTCAGTCGGTAGCGCGCCAGGCTCGTAATCTGTAGTTCGCAGGTTCGAGTCCCAGCTGGGTCAGCGTTGAGATTATCTTCGCAAAATTCCCTGCCCACGGTCAGTAGGGGACACCGATGGGTTTGGAAAGGCCGCCATCCGTCGGATGGGACGTTAAGCCGTGGCCCCGTGTGCGGGAGAGCCATACCCTGTGCACGTTAAAGAACATGCTGGATGGCCTTGACGGGAGGCTACCATCTGTTTCCCAACAGCTGTTCCAGTGGGTCCCCTCCCCCAACATTCTCTGCCTTCGGGATCCATGTGACCTGGCCATTTAGCCCATGGTGTGCAAAAAAGTGCCCTCAGAGGTAAAACAACCCAACCCTATTCTCAAAACTTTTTTTTTTTGATATTGCAATCCCCTAGAATTGTAGATAATTTATGCTGCTACTTCCCATTCAATTCACGTAGGATCTACATATATAAATCTAATGATTTCATTATCTTCTTCAGAGCTTTACAATTCCAACTGCGTGGGGTCGCATTCCGCACTTTGAGAACCTCTGAAGTAAGGTATAATGTAATCCATAAAATAAATTTTTGCTTATTAAATAATGAAATTAAGAAGAGAATTACTAAGGACTTCTGTATTAGTCTACTAGGGGTTCGAGTTTGAATTGTTTAGCATTGATTTGCGGTGTTTTGTATTTGTCTAGAGCAGTGTCTCGCAAACTTTTTTTACTCTGCGGCACACTAAATTTAATTTTTTTTCCGCGGCACACTGAATCTAATTTTTTTTCCCGCGGCACACCTAAAAAAGAATTTTTGATGATTACGTAAAAAGAGGAAAATTGAAGTTTCGTTAAATCCCAGTTGATAAAATCTGAAAGATTTTTATTAAAGCGCGTCGATAATAAAGCACGTCGATAACACAAGTCAAGTCAAAATGAAATCTTTGGAATATCTAGTGTCAATTTGAAAATCTCTCGCGGCACACTACTGTGCCGCGTCACACAGTTTGCGAGACACTGGTCTAGAGGAAGGACCAAATTTGGAGAAAAGGAAAATGGTGGTGGAAGAAGTCAGACCGACACCTAGCCTGAACGTTTTTCGGTAACTGAGAAGGCACAAAAAATTATCTAAAATTAAGGATAAACTAAAATAAAAACCAAGCTGGTTATAACTCTGCACAAAAGATGCATTTCCATCATTTAAAATTATATATTAATCATTAAATTTACTGGCTTGTTTTACTTCTTGGTAACACTTTTTTCTGCACAGTGTCAAAATTAGTGGTCAGTGATTGATCAATTGGTGATCTACCTGATTTGGCTGACCCGTTACCAAAATTTGATTGGCTCTGAAATTAAATGGAAAAAAAAAACTAGAATTTTTTTTAATTAAAATAAGAAATGTATATTAGTTTTGATATTTTTAACCTTTTCAGACTTTTGAATGAGACATCTGTTACAATAGTGAATAAGTAAGTCGTCTCAGCGGTAAATTTTAGAATAGTTATATGGGCTGGATTCTTTTATCTCTGAACGAAACTTTTGTGTACACAACGGCCTAAATGGCCAGGTCGCAAGGGCCCCAAGAACTCAGAGCTGGGTAGGGAAAGGGGATCCACTGGACATCATTAGTTAAGTAGAAGTCTCCCTTCACAGCTATTTATTACTAGAAATCAAACGATGCCTTCTACACCTTAATTTCTAGTCCATCATTCCACCATGATTCCACCTATTTGACACCGAATCTGAAAATCCCTCTCATTTCTGAGCTTACTACTACCGCCGGAAATAACTCTATTCATCAATTTTAGGTCTCCAGCACGGTATATTGGGATTTCAAGTCGAAGAACTTGTAGCATCTACAATTTAGCTTAATTTCGGAGATCTACGACTCAAAATATCCAGAGGAACCAATTTTTAACTCTCTAGCACCGGTAGATGGAAATTTGACTTTTTACCTCGAAGGGCCCTCCGGATTCGAAATTTCGTAACGTTTCCGACATCTACAATCAGAAAAACACCCTCACACCATTTTTCACGTTCCTAGCACTGGTAGATCATGGTTTGACCTCTATGTGATCTCTATTTCAAGTCGAAGGACACGTCAGAGGTCAAATTTCGGATTTTTCGCGAGATCTAAGACCCGGATTACCACTTGGTGCAATTTTTTAGAGCTCTACTATTTTTGCATCATAGTTCGAATTAAGATGATTTCCTGTCAGTTACTCACTCAGTCAGTCGTCAGTCAATCATAACCGTGTATAATATTAGATGTCCTCTAGCGCCCACAGGATATGGCCCTCCTGCATACAAGAGCCATAGTTTAACATCCCTTCCGACGGACGCTGACCTTTACAAGTTCATCATGTCCCCTTTATTACCGTGTGAAGAGGGGGGATTAGTGCCAATTTCCAATGCAGACACTCCGGTCATTCGGGTGTGGGAACGTCGGAGTTTTAAGCCTGGAATGCTACCGACTGAACCAGGGACGTACCCAGCGAGGGGGTGGGGTGGGGGCTCGAAAATCTTATACGAAATCTTAAATTTGTCAACCAGCTTTGAAATACTAAACAGGCGTCTCTATATAATTTTGTTTTAGCCCCATGGTATAGGTTTGAAATTAAAAATATATCGGAATACTTGTTCAATTATAAAATTAATTTTCTTAATCAAAGAATATGTAGGAAAATTTTCCAATTATGAAAAATTATAGATCACCGCAGATAACGAAGTTAACGTTATTTAGTAATGGTTACCCTTGACATCTCTTGCCCAACGAGCTCTCATGCTTCTAATAAAGTTATCCAATAATGCAGAGGGAAGAAAATTCCAACTCCTCTATAAAGGCATTTATCAGATCAGTCATGAATGATTCTTGGAGGGGGTTGATGACTTGCAACTCACTTTACCAAAGCATCTCATTCAAGTTCAGTTGTATTTAGATCTGGGAACCTCGCTGACCAATCCTTTCCCTGCATTTCTTCACTCAGGTATTCCCCCACTATCTCAGCTCTATATGGGCGAGCGTTATAATTCATAAAAATGAATTCTGACCCAATGGCACCTCTAAAAAAGTCTCCCTTAAGGCTCTGGGATCTCGTCTCTGAATCTTAGAATAGTTATAGTTCCTCCTGAGAAAACATTCAGGTCAGTGCGGCCATTGAGAGCGATAACTTCCAAGACCAACAAACCATTCCCATCAAAACTGTCCCTTTGCGCGATATTCACGGGGTGAAAACGTATCCCACACTCCTCTCCCGGTACACTGGCACCGTGATTCACTAGTTAAGTTATATTGTGATTCATCCAAAAAGGGAACCTATTCTCATTAATCATTGGTCCAATTGGGATGCTGCCAGTTCCATTCCAGTCGTGCCCTCCGATGAGCTGAGCCTAGTGGTATGCACACTACAGTTCTTCTATCATATAAACTTTTTTCGTGAAGTCATCGAGACACAGTTACTCTGGATACTGTCCTTTCTGTGGCAGCTGACAGCTCCGATGTAAGTTGTCATGCTGACATCATTCTATTGCTCCTTGCAATTAGGAACATTCGTTCTATTTTGTTGCGACCTTAAGCAACCACGGCAATTCCCGATTCCGTCTTACGACACTACCAGTTATGAAAAGCCGTGCCTATCTAGAGCCGGGGCAAGAATGCGTCATATAGACGCACCTCAGCCCCTCACATGGCAGCAGTCCTACAAAAAAGGAAAGCTAACCACCGGAAAAAGCCTAAGTTTAATTTGTTCCCCAGTTAGCCATGAACAAGGATATATAGATCCAAGTTCGCTCGGCTCCCGGGGTGGAGACTCTTAGTAAGGCCCAGACTTTGGTGAGGGCTCAGGCCTACTAGGGGACCAAATCCGTTCTGCCGAGCCCTCGAGCTGCTCACCCAGAGCACCTGATAGGTGAGGTATAAGACACCGTCACCGTCCAACCGGCACGCCCAACTGGTCGGCGGCATCCTCGACCTCGGTTGGTCTTGGCTATGTCCAACCGGGGCATAACTCGGTTGGTCTTGGCTATGTTCCATGGGTACTCTCTGTTCCAGGTAAAGTTCTTTCCATTTGAAACCAGTTTGAATTCCATTTCAATTTGAATTCAAATTGGATGTTGAATCCAATTTGAATCCAAATTCCAATTTCAATTTGAATTCCAAGAACATAGCCAAGACCTATATTTTGCATCATCATCATCCTCAAAGCAGCCATGGGATTCATAACTCGGTTGGTCTTGGCTATTTCCAACCGGGGCAACCAATCCGGCCGGCACAGCCTTTGAGACCGGGTTGCTGGGCCCGAAGCCCCCCCCCCACCACCACCACGTCAAGGTGGTCCCCTATTTGGGGGGGGGGGGGGGGGGGGAATTAGGAACAGGAAACAATCATCTTGAACTATTGTTGCTCTGATACTCTCCTGGCTCGTTCTTCAATTGCAATGTTTTTCAAACTGTTTTGACCGCGGCATGTAAAGTTGCGCGGCAATAAGAAATACATTTTACATCGCAACCCAGTCTGTGAGATCCACTCTGATATTTTCTATCTTATTTCATTAAAAAAAATGTTGGTCGTGACCCACTAAGTGGTCGCGACCCCCAATTTGAAAAGTGTTAGAGCATGTTCCATAGTCTTGAAAACACTTCCAAAATCTGTTAATTACACTTTTTGACATATTCATGAATCTGGCAACCACTCTATGTGACTATTCTGCTCCCATCCGACTGAAGGCTCTCCACCTCTGACTCGTCATCCAAATGGTTTCTCCTTTGCATTTTAACTGTAAACCGAAACTCGATAAAGCCGCTTTTCATCCGAAATGAAAAGCGCCCTCTCTCCACTGAAGCTGTTTTTATTGCCAGTTTTATTATCTCTATCTATTATCAGTTATTTTATTTGCCAGTATTATATCTCACGATGTTGTGCATTGAGAAATGAAAATTTAATAGCAGACAAATCTGAGTTATTTCACGCTAGAAATCTTTTGAAACAACTTTCGCTAAATTCCAAAAATGATTTGTTGAGATATTTGAAATTTTGTTCAACTTCCTTAAATTATAAACAGCATTGTACCAATTCATAAAAAAAAAAAATCCGCGATGAAAAAAAGCGTGGGTGAATAAATAGTGAGGTCACAAGGACCCCAAGTACTAAGGAGTGAGAGTAGTTATCTCCTCAGAGCAGGCGAGAGTTGGATTCCAACATGTATTTTGCATCATCATCCTCCTCAAAGCAGCCATGGGCTACGGAGGTCCAACCAGACCGTTCAGATTAGTTCTCCAAGCAAGTCTATCCTGAGCTAAATCTGCTGCACTAAATCCACTGCACATCAATTCTAACAAGGTCCTGTTTGACAATGTCTGCTCACCGCAACCTATGTCTCCCCCTCTTTCTGAGGTCTTTAGGCACACTATTCATAATCCTATTCGCCAATTTATAATTATCCATACGGGCAATACGGCCAAACCAACGGAGTCTCTCTCTGCACAATATGCTGCTTAAAGGACGTCGCCGACTCCTTTGCCTAACCTCATCATTAGTTACAAAGTTGAACCACCTAATGCCCAAGATACTGCGTAAGCATCTGGAATCAAAAGCATCTAGTTTCCTGTTATCTTGTTTACAAAGTGTCCAAGTTTCACTACCGTAACTAACCCTAGAAAGAACCAAACTATTATACAGTCTAATTTTAGTCTTTAGGTGTAAACGCCTGTTTCTCCACACTCTCCATAGATTCTTAAAAGTCCCAGCGGCAATCCCTATTCATCTGTTAATCTCACGCCGCACATAACCATTATCTGTTACATAGCTCCCAAGATAATTAAACTGTGACACCTGCTCAAGACTGCAACCATTCAGATTAGCTGAATCACAGCCTGCCTGACCAATTTTCATCACTTTAGTTTTCTTTCTGTTTATAACCAAACCTACTCTACTACCAGTCTCATCAACAGCTCGAATGAAAGAGTTCATCTCATCAACATCATTTGCCAAAAGGGCTAAATCATCAGAATAATCTAAATCAGAAATTTTCGTATTTCCAGACCATTTAAGGCCAAAATCTTTCACTTGTAGTGAATTTCGCATAACAATCAATAAACAAACTAAAGAGAAAAGGAGACAAAATGCACCCTTGTCAAATACCAGAAGTAATGCTGAACCAATTGGTACAAGACTCACCAACTCTCACACACGACTCAGTGTTATTATAGAGCGCTTTCATTATGTTAACTAACTTGTCTGGTATACCATATGATCTCACAATCAACCACAAATTATGACGATCAACAGAATCGAAAGCCTTTTTGAAATCAACAAAGCTAGCAAGCAAAGGTTTCTGAAACTCTAAACATTTCTCAAGAATCTGCCTAAGCGAAAATATCTGATCCACACATCCCCTACCACTTCTGAATCCACATTGCTCATCACGCAATTGACTGTCAACCAGATTCTTAATTCTATTAAGCACAATGGAAAGAACTTTACCTGGAACAGAGAGTAGGCTTATACCCCTATAGTTATCACAAGAACTGCGATCACCTTTTTTTAAAATAGGGATAACAATAGCTCTGGTAAAATCCTTAGGAACCATGCCTTTATCATAAAAGATATTCAGAATTTCAGTCATCCAAGTGGTAACCGAAACATTCGCAGCTCTAAGCATTTCCGTAGTAATTTCATCTACCCCTGGGGATTTCTGAAGTTTAAGTTTAGAAATAGCCAAAATAACTTCAGACTGGACAACGTTAAAGCCACCAATGCATCTATCATTGCATCATATATCACCAATATCATCTATCATCATAAATCACCAATGCATATATTCACTGTTTAAAAACATATCCTAAGAATATATTTACTGTTCATAAACATATCCTAAGAATATATGCACTGTTCATAAACATATCCTATGAATATATTCACTTTGGACTGTCAACCCACAAGAAAATAGAAAACACAGCGGAAGATTTTCCCTCCACAGAAGCCCACCAGTGCAGCAAATTCAGGATCCATAATCAAGCTCAGAGCCATAATTCAGTCCAGTCCAGTGGGTTTATATGGTCAGCACCAGGACCCTGTGTGGTTGACCACTCCTCAGCATGGTAGGAAAAAAAGAAAAGTAGCCAGAGTTGTCCAGATCAGTAGGCCACACTAATCTGGCAGCCCTCCCCTTCCGTTCACTTCCACAAGAGAGTATCTCTTTTGAAAGGTACTAATGGTCTGCACCACGAGAAGTCGGGGTCGGACATTAGGTGCTAGGCCTGGCCTGTTCTATGCATCATCACAGGGGATTGGTGCATAGCTCTCCTTCCAGTGACTACCTAGCTACCATTTACAGAAGAAAATTTCTCTGCATGTGGTCTACACACATCTTTATAGAAAGCTCAAATTTTGGAGAAAATTCCAGAAACAAGCCACGCACACATTTGCATAAGCCTTGTCTTAGGTGAAATATTATTGTTTTTTTTCGTTCCTTTCTAGCTAGCTAATAGGCAAGGAAAAATTTTTAAAACAAGACCAAAACAAGATCTCTCATGAGCATTTTAACCTTATTTTCTTCACTAATTCCTTTTAAAGATTTTACTGCAAAATATTAGTATAAATTTCTTACCTCTGTCGTCAAATCCGTGAGTAATTTCATGTCCAATCACAAAACCAATAGCACCAAAATTCATATAACTGGAATAAAATAAAATTGGCACAATCAGTTTGAGAAAATATAGCTCTCATTACCTAAAACAAACTGAATTATCATTTTAACGTTTCATTTTCGTAGAAACACATCAGTTTGAAAAAATCTTATTGTAATAACGAAAACATTCATTTCGAATAGAAACCAAGAGCAGCAGAGGTGACATAACTACAAACAACATTTCCTTCCCTTCCCATAAGAATAGGTTTCAGATCTTCCTATTCAGTATCAGATTGGGGCGGGGGTGGCTCAGTCGGTAGCGCGCCAGGCTCGTAATCTGTAGTTCCCAGGTTCGAGTCCCAGCTGGGTCAGCGTCGAGATTTATCTCCGCATAACTCCCCACCCTGCTCACAGTCAGTAGGGTACACCGATGGGCTTGGAAAGGCGGCCGTCCGTCGTATGGGACGTTAAGCCGTGGCCCCGTGTGCGGGAGAGCCATACCCTGTACACGTTAAAGAACACGCTGGATGGCCTTGACGGGAGGCTACCATCTGTCTCCCAACAGCTGTCCCCGTGGGTCCCCTCCCCCAACCTTCTCTGAGCCTTCGGGGTCCATGTGACCTGGCCATTTAGCCCATGGTGTGCAAAAAAGTGCCGCTCAGAGGTAAAACAACCCAACCCAGTATCAGATTAACGACCTGGCCTAAGGATACTCATACGGGATGCCCGACAAAAAGAAAAAGATCAGGAAGAGGACTGCTGGACAACTGTTAGGAGAGAGATGAACGTCTCTTATTAAGACCATTCAGCGTGTTCTTTAACTTATACAGGACGGACAACGAAATTCCCAAGGTTATCGGTGTCTCCTTCTTTAACCAGGGCAGGATGTAGGTTAGTGGTGGTAAATATCAACACCAGCACAATTGGGATTTAAACCTGGGAACTTAAAATCGCGAACCTGGAGCATTATTAACTGAGCCCATCCCCCTGGAGCATTATTAACTGAGCCAATCCCATCCCCCAGGAGCAATACGTGATAAACACTGTTCATCAAAAGTTAAGCACAAATCGCCAAAATGTGAATAAAAAAAAAGAATTAAACATAAATGAAAATATTTGACATACCTAGATAATAAAATGTGTAGTTTGGAAAAATCAGTATGTAAAATCTCCTATAATATCAAGGAATAAATAAAACAAGTTGACAAGCATAGGGTCTGAATTTGTGGTCAGAGCTGAGACAGATACTTGCTTTTCTGTGGTTGAAATAAATGAGTGTTTTTTTTAAACACTCGATCATCCCAATTGTCACGGTACATTGTGTCAGTGTAGAATATGTAGTCGCATCATGATTCCTCAAAAATAAAAAAAATCAGGCAATTCAAGATGATGGAGAGCCTTTGGAAAGTTTGTGTCTGGTGGAATAATCTCAGAGGTGGCCATAGTCTATGGTGTTCACGTTCTGTTATCTCAAGGCCATGGCAGCAATTCAAAGCAG
Source organism: Ryuthela nishihirai (assembly GCA_038380435.1). Lineage (NCBI taxonomy): Eukaryota > Metazoa > Arthropoda > Arachnida > Araneae > Heptathelidae > Ryuthela > Ryuthela nishihirai. The sequence continues at coordinate 22,740,617 of JAWZYU010000016.1, forward strand.
TTATTCAAAAGACCTGTTCAATGGCTTCTTGAGATTATCATAGCTATTACCTTGACGTTTTGTAGACTACTCTCCTATAGAACAGGACATCATCGTCTTTGCCTTCAGACTACATTGCTGCCAAAGGATTTGGGTTGCGTTTTACTTCTGAACGGCACTTCTTCTCACACAATGGGCTAAATGGCCGGATCACAAGGGCCTCAGAAGCTCAGAGAAGGTTGGGGGAGGGAATTCACTGGACAGCTGTTGGTAAACAAATTTAAGCTTCCCATCAAGGCCATCCAGCGTGTTCTGTAACATGCATAGGGTATGGACTCATTTGAAGACGTGGTCATGGCTATAGCTACAGAAAAGCAATCATCTGTTTCAACTGTGACCACAAGGTCCAGACCCTATGCTAGTCAACCTGTTGTATGCGTCAATTTAACTTGCAAACATAGACATATCCGCTTGAAATGGTATCACTATCATGTAGCCTGACCATAGAACAATGGAGTCACGTCCTGCTCACAAACAAGTTAGATTATTTTTCTGCAATAGAACAGCAGACGTGTATTGATTTGGAGTGAGGTGAGAACTCACAACCAGATCCCATAACATTGAGAGAAGTGTATTTGGTGGTGGAAATTTCACTGCGTGGGCCGAGTTTTCATTAGATGGCGTAACGACCTTCATGTTTGATTAGATTGGGTTGTTTTACCTCTGAGCGGCACTTCTTTGCACACCATGGGCTACATGGCCAGGTCACAAGGACCCCGAAGGCTCAGAGAAGGTTGGAGGAGTGGACCCCTTGCTTCCCGACAAGGCCATCCAGCCTGTTCTTTAACGAGCACAGGTTATGGCTCTCTGACACACGGGGCCACGGCTTAACGTACCATCCGACGGATGGCGGCCTTTCCAAGCTTTTCGGCGCTCCCTACTGACCGTGGGCAGGGCGGGGTATTTTGAGGAGACAAATCTCAACGCTGACTCAGTTGGGACTCGAACCTGGGAACTACAGATTACAAGCTTAGCAGTTACCGACTGAGCCACCCCCACCCCGCATCATGTGTTTGATGGAGGTCCTGTGAATGCTCTGAGATATAGGGAGGGAATCCTTGTTCCCTATGCCAAGTCCTATGTTGGCACAGTAGGTGATGGTTTCCTCCTAATGGAAGATAATGCCTGTCCGCACAGAGCAAGACTGACCAACCAATATCTTGATGAAGAAAGTATCCAAGGAATAAAAGAGGCCTTCATTCTCTCCGAATCTCAACCCGATATGATATTAAAGTGATGACCTGAGGAGACGTATCGCTGCTCTTCAACTCCTTCTGCAAATCCTCCAGGACAGCTCTCATTCTTCAATTGACTATATTATCCTCCCATTCTCTGGGTTACCGTTAAACGTTAAATTAACGAGGATTAAGAAACTGAGTATAAAAAAAAAGAAATACTTACTGAGGCCTATCCTTGTTGAAAAATGCGTTTTGGAGAATTCCAGCAGGAAATTCTAAAAAAGAAAAAACCATAAGACAAGTTGAAAAGCAGTCATCGACAAAAATGAAGAAATAATATCCTTATACTAGAACACGGCTCGACAAAGAGCTAACCTCGATCATTAACTAGTGGCGGAGAAAATTTTAAATCACAATTAATAATAAATAATAAATAATCGTGATAATAAGTTAATGAGCAAGGGTGGTGAGTCCACATAGGCAAACTAGGCAGTCGCCTAGGGGCGCCAAATTGAGGGGAGGGAATCAAATTTAAAAATTTTAAATAAAAAAATGTGAAAAAAACGAAAAAATACAAATAACAAAAGTGAAAATTAAACAAGAAAACTCATGTTTTAAGAGCATAACGAATTTTTTATTCGAAGCATTTTGCAAATTCAGGTTAAAGTTCATTGAAGTGTTCATTTCCTCCTATATTGGAAGCAGTGGTAATGGCAGTTAAAAGGAGAAGAGCATAATGAATGTTTTTGTATTTCTAATGATAAAAATTGCAATTAACCATTTTAATGCATTCTCATTTAAAATCGAACTGAAAAAACATCTAGCCGTCGTATACAAATCTATTTCGAAAATTTGATCTGATCCCAGAAACATTGGTTGGACAAACATTTATCTAAGCCTCTAAGAAAAACGCTTGAAAATATTAATAGATAAACAAGAGGCAAAATGATTCCCAATCTACTAATAACTGCAGCCTTGAGCTTGGGGCTTGGGAGTGGGGGCGCCAGTTGCCTAACACCACTCTAGGGTCCACTCTTGGTAATAAGCTAAGTCGTTACTGGTAATACTTATACATATCAAAATGTGTTACGTTAACATCATGAAAGAGTTTCAACTTACCAATGCTATTCTCTATTGAGTTGTAATATGCATTCACTACGGCTGCCCTGGCATGTTTCTTCCAACTAATCAATAAAAATAGAAAGAAAAACATTATGAAATATATTCGGTGGATTAGTTTCACCAAGTGTTATATTATGTTTTTTTTATATGAAGAGATCCTAACTTCTTAGAACACTACACAAATAACAACTTCCAGCTACCTCACAAGGGGGCGGCGGGGTGGCTCAGTCGGTAGCGCGTCAGACTCGTAATCTGTAGTTCCCAGGTTCGAGTCCCAGCTGGGTCAGCGTTGAGATTTATCTCCGCAAAATTCCCCGCCCTGCCCACGGTCAGTAGGGGACACCGATGGGCTTGGAAAGGCCGCCGTCCGTCGGATGGGACGTTAAGCCGTGACCCCGTGTGCGGGAGAGAGCCATACCCTGTGCACGTTAAAGAACACGCTGGATGGCCTTGACGGGAGGCTACCATCTGTCTCCCAACAGCTGTTCCAGTGGGTCCACTCCCCCAACATTCTCTGCCTTCGGGATCCAAGTGACCTGGCCATTTAGCCCATTGTGTGCAAAAAAGTGCCGCTCAGAGGTAAAACAACCCAACCCAAAACTACCTCACAAATTTCTTTATTTCGAAAAATTCAGTTTAATATCTTAAGATCCTTCAGCTGCTCAAACATCGACTTATGATCTTGGTGAGTGGCACTCATCATAGCTCATTTTATGGACCTGGCAAATTAAAGAACTATATTCCTTTCGGCCCAGCAAAATATACGAATATGTTCCCACTACTCTACAGTAGCTCTAATGTTCTTTAATCATTGTTGCCTACAATTTTTTTTATGAATTAATGCATCATTTTACTAAACATTTAACACTTCATTAATATAAAATAAAGGATATATTCTTGCAATCAAACTATATTTTTAACAGCATTTTAATATATTAATATCTTTAATCATCCTGTATTGTTCATCTTAATTAAGCTTTACACCACAGGTTGTCTCAAGAAGCCATCTTTGACTGCATTTGGAGACGCTATACTTAAGAGCCAACCAGGCAAGTGGGAGCGGAGGTGGCTCAGTCGGTAGCGCGCCAGGCTCGTAATCTGTAGTTCCCAGGTTCGAGTCCCAGCTGGATCAGCGTTGAGATTTATCTCCGCAAAACTCCCCGCCCTGCCCACGGTCAGTAGGGGACACCGATGGGCTTGGAAAGGTCGCCGTCCTTCGGATGGGACGTTAAGCCGTGGCCCCGTGTGCGGGAGAGCCATACCCTGTGCATGTTAAAGAACACGCTGGATGGCCTTGACGGGAGGCTACCATCTGTCTCCCAACAGCTGTTCCAGTGGGTCCCCTCCCCCAACCTTCTCTGAGCCTTCGGGGTCCATGTGACCTGGCCATTTAGCCTATGGTGTGCAAAAAAGTGCCGCTCAATGGTAAAACCCAACACAACCAGGCAAGTGCACATGACGGGCACGCTCAGATGTGATCCAACTATGACTATTTTTCAAGCAAACCTCAATTCATATTCTAATGTTTTTGGCACATCACTAGTTACCATGAAGTTATTAATTATATCCACATCTCATCAGCTTTTACTGGGCATTTACACACTTTTCACACACTATTATGCTGCATTTACACACTTTTCACACACTATTATGCTGCATTTACACACTTTTCACACACTATTATGCTGCATTTATTCACATAATGACAAAGGTATAGAGGAAAAATTGTCGTTAGCCAGGTGGTATCTATACCTTTCTCATTATATGAATAAATACAGCATAATAGTGTGAAAAATATCTAAATACCCAGCAAAAGCAGATGAGCTATGGATATAATAAATAACAAACACTAATTGTTTACAAATGCGACCCTTTCAAACCTTTGGTGGCCTCCCGTCAAGGCCATCGGTTTGTTCTTTATCGTGTACAGAATATGGCTGTCCTGTACACGGTGCAAAGGCTTAAAGTACCATCCAACGGACGGCGGACTTTCCTAGTCCCTTTCTCACCGAGGATAGAACGGAAGTTGTTAGAGTAAATTCTCAACTCAGGTACAGTTGGGATTCGAACCTGGGAACTGCAGATTACGAGCCAGCCCCCCCCCCCTTCCCCTAGTGGAGCACGCGATCACCACCTTCAGTAAGAAAACTCAGAACTGTTCAATTAGGCTAATCTCATAAGACCTAAAAACATAATCTAATCTTTATTAGTCTTTTTAATACTTTAATCAAATCCTAGATAATTTCTTAGGAAGATTATATCATTTCAGCAAGTTGGGTTGTTTTACCTCTGAGTGGCACTTTTTTGCACACCATGGGCTAAATGGCCAGGTCACAAGGAGCCCGAAGGCTCACAGAAGGTTGGGGGAGGGGACCCACAGGAACAGCTGTTGGGAGACAGATGGTAGTCTCCCGTCAAGGCCATCCAGTGAGTTCTTTAACGTGCACAGGGTATGGCTCTCCCGCACACGGGGCCACGGCTTAATGTCCCATACGACGGACGGCGGCCTTTCCAAGCCCATCGGTGTCCTACTGATCGTGGGCAGAGCTGGGAATTTTGCGGAGATAAATGTCGACGCTGACGCTAGCTGGGACTCGAACCTGGGAACTACAGATTACGAGCCTGGCGCGCTACCGACTGAGCTCCCCCCCTTCCCACACTTCAGCCAGTATATCGATAAATGAAGTGCTTTCAGATTTATTTTGGAATAAAAGCATCATTAAAATCCTATTTCTGATTAATTGAAATGGGAACTAAACTGAACGAAATGCAGAAGTAATTCAATTAAGTACTTACTCTCCTTTTTCGTTGCGTTTGCGAAGTTGGCTAAATGCGTAATCCGTAGACCATCTTCTCACTTTCAGAATGTTATCAAAGTAGCTCTTGTCAGTCAATGTCAACTGCGAAAAAGAAACATTCACTTAGATTACGTTTTTAAATCGCACAGTTTTCGAAAATTCGCGCAATATTTTGAAAAAAAAAAAATGTCACAAGCGTTCCTCTTTTTTCTAGCAAGTCAAACATATAGCAACTATATCATTAATATACACCTATCCCTCGATTTACACGGTACTCAGTTCACACAATTTTGGCTTTGCACGGTCAAAAATTGCAACCAATTTCGATTTACACGGTACTGACTGAGATTTCCTTTCTATGTACGTCTCAGTCAGTACCGTGTAAATCGAAACTGGTTGCAATTTTTGACCGTGCAAAGCCAAAATTGTGTGAACTGAGTACCGTGTAAATCGAGGGATAGGTGTATTTATATATCAAACTAAAGCACCCATATTACTATTAAAAATACAGTACAAAGTCCCAAATCCGATGACATCATCGTCTCGATTCCTGCATTTTCGGGTCTTTGGTGGTTGGCCGTTTCCAGCCAATGCATATCTGAATGAACCTGAATAGGACCACACGTGCACACTGAATATACGCTCTATATTTCTCTTTTACAACAAGAAGTTAATAACTTATAGTCTAAACCAGGGATACCCAACTTGTGACACGCTCAGATCTTGTCAGTGGAAAAGCCTCTCGATGTTTTTGCTATTACAAATTTGATTTAATAGTGACCGGCATTTTTTTTATTGGTTACAATGGACTAAATGGCAGGTCATAAGGACCCCAAAGACTCAGAGATTTGTAGAAAAGGTGGGTTGGGTTGTTTTACCTCTGAGCGGCACTTTTTTGCACACCATGGGCTAAATGGCCAGGTCACATGGACCCCGAAGGCTCAGAGAAAGTTGGGGGGACCCACTGGAACAGCTGTTGGGAGACAGATGGTAGCCTCCCGTCAAGGCCATCCAGCGTGTTCTTTAACGTGCACAGGGTATGGCTCTCCCGCACACGGGGCCACGGTTTAACGTCCCATCCGACTGACGGCGGCCTTTCCAAGCCCATCGGTGTCCCCTACTGACCGTGATCAGGGCGGGGAATTTTGCGGAGATAAATCTCAACGTTGACCCAGCTGGGACTCGAACCTGGGAACTACAGATTACGAGCCTGGCGCGCTACCGACTGAGCCACCCCCGCCCCAAAATCTCGCGCCTTAGATCACTAGACCATCCAGACTGTAGAAAAAGACCACTGGGTAGGTGTTAGGAGACAAATAGAAGACTTCTATAAAGGCTATCCAGTGTGTTCTTTAACGTGCACAGGATATCGTTCTACTGCATACGGGCTACGACTTAACGTAGCATTCTACGGGTAGCGGCGTTAAGGTAGGCGCGGAAAGGTAGAGGGAGATTAAACGCCGGCATAGGTGGAACTGAAACCTGAAAACTTCAGATTATGAGTCTGGCGCGCTACAGACTAAGCCAACCCCTCCCCTCCCCTCTCCAAGTGATATGCAACATATTTCCAACATAATATGTAACACGTTGCAGAAAAAGATTGGCCAATCCTAATCTAAATATTATCAAAAAAATTACGTGATACTTCTCAAAATGTAAACCTGCGAACCCAGCAATCTCTCATGTATCAGGACACACTGTAACCGATTCAATGAAGTCTATGAGATATCCGGTACGAGAAATATGAGCAAGGCTCTTGCTGAAAGGTTTGCTGAACTAAGTCATCAGCTAGGATTGGATTGATTTACCTCTCTCTTTTTTGCGCACAATGTACTAAATAACCAGGTCACAAGGACCCCAAGGGCCCAATGAAGGTTGTGGGAGGGGGCCCACTGGACAGCTGTTGGCAGACAGATGGTAGCTTCCCATCAAGGCCATCACTGTGTTCTTTAACGTGCACAGGGTGTGGCTCTACAGCACAAAGGAAGGGGGGGGGGGGGCTACAGCTTAACGTCCCATCCGATGGAAGGCAGACATTTCAAGCCCTTCCAAGACATCTAGGGCAGGGCTCGCAGTTTTGCGGAGACAAGTCTCAACGCTGGCCCAGCAGGGACTCGAAATCAACTACTAGGAACGCAGACTAAAATGGTTTTATAACTTGAAAAATAAAGATTCGTATTTACTTAATCTTTTTTTTTTTCAGTCGGTTTAAAAAATTGTATTTTTTTTTATTCCGGTCTGTTCATGCGGCCCTCGGTAGATCAATTTTTATTTCTGCTTTTAATATTCCTAATTTAAAATTATACCTATACTAATGAAACTTCGTAATATGTAGAATAAAATAAATATGCATTCAATAAGTTTCAAATTATACTTTATTTTTTACTTTTTGTTTAAAGTAAAACAACTGAGAAGTGTTTAATCATCACTTGTCCCTAAAATCTCAGCTTAACTTATAAAAACAGCTTTCGAATATTAAAAAAAATTAGTCTTATCCGATTTTTTGGGTTTTTCAAATTCTTAAAATTATCCCACAAAATTAAAATTAAAACACTGAAGACGAAATAATTAAACCGAGAACTGAATAGCGGACTGATGATTTTTGTTTTCTCTCTCGAAAAAAAATTTTTTTTCACACGGCTTTCGTTTTTCCTAAATCTGAATTGAGTCATCAGTTACTGAAAACAGAAACCTAAATTATAATGTCAAATAAAAGCTCCGTGATGTCTGATATTTTAAATTAATATTATGAATTCCAAGCCTATGGCTTATATCTCGAAGTCTAAAATAGTGCCTGATTGGCAGTAACATAAACCCCAAAGGGTGCACAAGGGCAAAACAAGCTTGCTAAAGCACAACTAAAAGTTAAACATGTGGGTTTCAAACACCACACGATTTCAAACTGGGGCTCTTAAGTTGGTGCACAGCATATTGACGAATCTATGAATTTTGGTTTGCATAGTGAATAATAAGAAAAAAAAATTCCCTCAAGCAGGTTGAATTAGCTTGGATAAATTTAAGATTTGAGTATCTTGAGTGCTACTAAAATGGATCGTTGTAATAGATGCAACGAGGAAGTAATTGCAGCTAAAGATAAAATGTACAGGGTCATGCCAAAAACTGTTCCACTTCTATTGTGCCAGTTTGGGTGAAGGCAGGTTTAAGAAAATGTCAAAAGACCGGAAAGACAAGGGGGAATAAAAAACACATACGGGGAATAAAAAGACATAAGGGGGAATAAAAAACGTTGAGGAGTCCGATGACAGCGTGAGGAGTTCGATGTTGCCAATATTACAGATCTCTTAAAATACAACACATCTCCTGGATTTGACAATATTAAACCAAAATACATAAAGGAAAGTAAATGCAATTTTGTTCATGTAGTAACATTTCTTATAAATAAAATTTTAGAAAATTCGCAAATCCCAATAGCTATGAAAATTGGAATTATTCGTCCGGTATATAAAAGTGGATCAAAAAAGAATTTTAATAATTATAGACCAATCACTCTATTAACAATTTTTGAAAAGATAATGGAAAAATACGTTGGAGATCGCTTGCAAAACTTTTTGAATAAAATAAATTTTCTGCCAAGTCAGCAATTTGGGTTCCGTAAAGGTATGGGAACGCAAAGTCTTTTGGAAGATCTTATTAATAATATAAATATTAATTTAAATATAGGAAAGAAATGCGTTGTGGTATTTATGGACTTAAATAAAGCATTTGATTCAGTTGACATTGATATCTTGCTACAGAAATTATATTTACTTGGTATAAGAGGGAATATTTTTGAATGGTTTAAAAACTACTTATTACATAGAGAAATAGTTATGAAAATAAATGATAATTTTAGCGATAAATTTCAGATCATTTTGGAGTTCCACAAGGATCTATTCTCGGCCCTGTGCTATTCCAAATATACAAAAATGATTTGGCTAATATTAATTTTAATCGTAAATTATATATGTATGCTGATGATACAGTGCTAATCAACTTCCACTCTGATTTAGAATACGCTATTTGCAATCTACAAAATAATTTTAATAAATCAGTTAAATGGTTTGCTCTTAACAAACTGAGTGTAAATGAGAAAAAAACTAATTTTATGTGTATTGGTTCTCAACAACCTGCACTTAATAGAAGAATTACTAAGCATCGAATAAGTTGTACTATGCTGGATGGTTTATCACCTGGTATATGCAATTGTCCTAAATAGAAGATGTAAACGAAACAATTTACCTAGGCTTGAAAATGAATTCGAAAATGAAATGGAATAAACATATTGATTGGATGTGTTCAAGACTACGATTTGTAGCATTTAAAATTAGGAAACTTAACATGTTTGTTGATACACAGATAACTATTTTAGTATATAAAGCACTTTTTGAATCTATCCTCTCAGATCTCCTACTGTGGCATATAAACTGACAGGCTCCTGTCAGACCTCTGTGGCAAGCAGCTGCTTGAGGGGGTATTTATTTTTATTTATTTAATTAGATATGGGATAACAGTTTATGGGACAGCCTATAAGACAGAATTAAATAAAATTAAAAGAATACAAATTAGTCTGCTTAAAGGATTGTGCAATTCAGAAGTTAAAAATTCCCTTACAACGAAAGATGATACATTTAGTTTGTGCAAAATTTTACCTATTGAAAGTTTATATGTGTTTGTTTCTGTTATCAATAACTTCTTTGATGATACCTAGAAGCAAAACATTTGCCACAATAAGTTTACTAGAAAAAAGGCTATGGATATTTTGAAACAACCAAAATTTTATAATAATTACGGACGAAATTCCAAAGAATATCAAATTCCCTACCTATTTCATTTGCTTCCTAGAGAAACAGTTAACTTAAAAAAAATTGTGATGTTAAAGAAAAATTATTTCAGTGGTTGTTGAAAAAGTGATGTTTTTATTTGGAAACTTTCGTCATTTTGTCGGTTTTCTTTTTAATTTATTCTTTTTTTTTTCTCCTTCATTTTATGTAATGATGTTGATGCAATCTAGATCATATCTGTAAAACCATATATGTACATTCCCGCTGATAAGCTTCGGCTTAGTGGTTTTTTTTATGTAAAATAATTATAGATAATACATATTTAAATAAATTTGAATTTGAATCTTAGGATGCTTGAATTGGTTTAAAACCAATGGATCATAATCAATCAAAGATCTAATTATATCATAAGGATTATCTTCAACTGCCTCGAAAAAGGTCTGCGCGAGCTTCCGAATATGAGTGTATGTGTGGTCAGTGCTCAAATCAGTGTGAATGGTCTTGTTTTCCACAACCCAGGGAGCACTAACATAGATCTGAGGATTTTATTTTGGAAGCTCTGAATCCTCATGATATTGATGTTGGTAGAATTACCCCACACTGGTGAGGCATATGTCAGGACTGGCCGCAGAAGAGTCTTATAAAGAAATAATTTCTTTTCTAGAGGCAATTTCGAGCTCCATGGAAATCCGGTCGTCTTATACGAAAAATGTTATTATATGTCAGGACCTACCAATCACCTTTAAATCAATCAGGGGTGCAAGTTACCCAATCAGGGGTCCCAATCAGTCCAATCATTACCCAATCAGGGGTGCAAGTTTACATCTGATGATTTGAGCCTTTGAGAGCACAAGATCAATATGTGCAATCCAACAAAGATATTTTATGTAGAATGACTATTTCACCGTTGGTGTCCAGGATGTTTCAACTTCAAACATTTTAGGAGAATCAGGATTAACAATCTTCTTCCTGGAGAAGAAAACTGACTGGCTTTTATCTCGAATGACCGGTTTTGGTGGAGCTATAATAACTACTTTCAATAATATGAGGCCTAGATTATTTTTTTGTGCCCGTTGGGGACTCCTGGTTTTATAGAGTTAAAAGAAACAAAGAAATAACAAATTAAATTAAAACATTTCAGTACTTACATTGACATATAGCTCAGACACTTTCGAATCGTTGAGGAGTTCTGCAGGGTATCCTATGTAAGTCTTTATACTCTTTGCCTATAAGAAAAAAAAGATTTAAATAACAAACTTATTTACGATTATGACTTATTAAATGATTTATGTGACTTTTCAGAGATAAAATTTCAATAAATCGATATTTCTTTTTCAAAGATTTTCAATAAACTAATATCATTAATCTAATATCATTAGTTTATATCATTTGCTTTAATGATGAGTGTTTAATATCATTAAGCACTCATCAGACGCGTAATTTAGTTCCTGGTGGGGTTTGAGAAGGGTGTGTGTCTGAAAATAAGACTTTGGTTTCTCAATTATTATTATTACAATTATTATCCGATTACTAACATATGGAATATTAAAACAGTATTCCATATGAATAAAAATTTATAGTTGTTTTTCAAATATAGTTTTAGTGTCGAATACATGCTATAGGGCTAAATTAAAATTATACACAGACACCTGTTTTGGATTTAAAAGTGTCAAGCAGGTAGACAAGTTTGATATTTCGTATAAGACGACCGGATTTTCATGGAGGGCCCCCCCCCTGGTCCTCCCCCCCTGGGTTCCTCCCAAATACTAAATGAATATTGTTGAAAATTAGTTACGTAGAGGGGGGAGACCATGCGCCTGCGCAGTTGAAGTTTCGACAGTTCTCATATGTCATTAGTTGATTTAAAGGTGATTGGTAGATCCTGACGTATAATTTATAAGAACTGTCTAGGTATCATCTGCGCAGTATCATAGTCTCCCCTCAATCTCCCCAGAATTCATGCTATCAGTCCTTCCCCCCCCCCCCCCCCATTAAAAGCCTATTTTATAAATTTAGGTTATTTCAATTTGTCCATCTTTTGATACAAAATTCGAAGTTTTGTGTTGTTTTGCCCACTCTTGTGCACTGAAACAGCGTAAGCGTGCCCACAAAATATATTTTAATAACAGGGCTACCTTTTCCTTAGCATGATCTTTTGTGGTATCATGCATCCAATCTACGTCATCCAAGATCTTTAAAAATTCCTTGTGAATGTAACTGACCATCTCCAGTGCCTGGAAGAGACGATAAAGAGAAATCAATTTCATAACAAACCACACTTAAGTACGTCAACTCATTGTTTTTGAAATTAACATTTGTAAAAATACATAACTATGAAGAATTACTCTGCGACCAGTCTTCTTGCTGCGAAAGTCCGACAGGAGTCTGTCCATAAATTATATCATTCAAAAGTTCATTCATGTTTTTATCAGAACTCTGACCTAGGTCCATTCATCCACAGCAAAGCATTAAACGACGTACATAATGAATAAGATTAGTTTACACATATTCAGTTTCAAGACTGGGTTGGGTTGTTTTACCTCTGAGCGGCACTTTTTTTGCACACCATGGGCTAAATGGCCAGGTCACATGGACCCCGAAGGCTCAGAGAAGGTTGGGGGAGGAGACCCATTGGAACAGCTGTTGGGAGACATGGTAGGCTCCCGTCAAGGCCATCCAGCGTCTTCTTTAACGTGCACAGGGTATGGCTCTCCCGCACACGGGGCCACGGCTTAACGTCCCATCCGACGGACGGCGGCCTTTCCAAGCCCATCGGTGTCCCCTACTGACCGTGGGCAGGGCGGGGAATGTTTGCGGAGATAAATCTCAACGTTGACCCAGCTGGGACTCGAACCTGGGAACTACAGATTACGAGCCTGGCGCGCTACCGACTGAGCCACCCCCGCCCCAGTTTCAAGACTGAAATGGTGATGTGGAAATGTGCACTTACCCTATCTTTGCTGTCTTCTTTGAAGTAATGACGCACATAATAGGAACTGAGAGCAACTCCAAGACTTCCAGTAAGAGAAGAGAGACATTGCTCCCACCTGGGCTCTTCCAGGCTCTTGCCAGTGATCACAGCGCTGTATTCCTGAGCCATGTTTCGCCATACCTTGGACAGCATGGACAATGACTGACCAACCACCCTCCACATCATGTAGTTAGCAACAACTCTGAAAATAAGAGATTTAAAACGTTAGCGCTTTAAACGTTAGTTGAAATACCTTTTAGTTACTGGGTGTAAATAATTAAAAGTCAGATGACAAAATTATTGTTTATCATCAGACTAGTAAAGAAACTTTAAAATGCAGTCAAATTTGTCCACAACAAGTCTATTTAAAGAGTTATTGAGCTAACTATTGACAATGGGTCTTAATAAATTCCTCGAGTGAATGCATTTACAAGGAAAACGTGTTGTGAACGCAATTTAATGGTTTATAGTTTTTCAGTTTCCAATGGCTATTTTATTAATAAGGTGCTTTGACACTTACCGTTTGTCCGTGTTCGTAATAAGCTGGGCAAAATTAAGGACAAAGTCTGGCACACCGACAATGACTGAATCATCTTCTGTTATTTCATCATTTAAGAGTCCATTGAAATACTTCATCCAATTGATCTGTGGAATGCGAATAAAAAACATTCATTGAAATGCGTCATTTGTATTATGAATGGGTTGGGTTGTTTTACCTCTGAGCGGCACTTTTTTGCACACCATGGGATAAATGGCCAGGTCACATGGACCCCGAAGGCTCAGAGAAGGTTGGGGGAGGGACCCACTGGAACAGCTGTTGGGAGACAGATGGTAGCCTCCCGTCAAGGCCATCCAGCGTGTTCTTTAATGGGCACAGGAAATGACTCTCCCGCACACGGGGCAACAAATTAACGTCCCATCCGACAGACGGCGTCCTTCTCATGTCCATCGACGCCTCCTTTCTGACAGAGGGCAGGTCGGGGGTTTAGCGTAGATAGATCTCAACGCTGGCATAGGTGGTAATCGTACCTGGAAACTACAGATTTTGAATCAATGCCCCAGACTCGGGACACCATTAGCATTGCTCATGAGGTTTAGAGGTTAAGAACCTAACTTTCCTGTGATAGGAGACTAATTCCAACTATTCATATTATATATGTGTCAGAAGTCAGCTAACTATATCTGCTACTATATATTTTAGAATTTGTCTGTTTTTAATAAAGAACTCCTCGTAAATAGGGGGCGGGGGTGGCTCAGTCGGTAGCGCGCCAGGCTCGTAATCTGTAGTTCCCAGGTTCGATTACCAGCTGGGTCAGCGTTGAGATTTATCTCCGCAAACATTCCCCGCCCTGCCCACGGTCAGTAGGGGACACCGATGGGCTTGGAAAGGCCGCCGTCCGTCGGATGGGACGTTAAGCCGTGGCCCCGTGTGCGGGAGAGCCATACCCTGTGCACGTTAAAGAACACGCTGGATGGCCTTGACGGGAGGCTACCATCTGTCTCCCAACAGCTGTTCCAGTGGGTCCCCTCCCCCAACCTTCTCTGAGCCTTCGGGGTCCATGTGACCTGGCCATTTATCCCATGGTGTGCAAAAAAGTGCCGCTCAGAGGTAAAACAACTCAACCCAACCTCGTAAATAGAAGGAGCACACGACTGAGTGCTCCTTCTATTTACGCACAATAATTCAGCACACGACTGAGCTTCAACATAAAGGTTTGACCTATAATTTTTTTTTGCTGCCCGATTCACCCTGAAAAAAAAAGGGAAAATATGTAAACGATTGGCGAGCACAACTGATTGAGCCACTTGATTGCATATTATAAACTTACTGTCGTTTTAGTAGTTTTTAACTCACATTAACTTCGGATTTTTTAAATTTTGGTATAAAAATTTTCTCCGAGCCACTCTGCAGTGCACTAAAATTTGAAATCCATCCTTATAAATAGAACTCGAGTTCAAAACCATTTTCTTATTTCTTTATTTTATTTTTTGTTTCAATTTTTATCAATTTTTTGACCCTTTGTAACTCCCGAAATATCTGAACACCAGATGCGAAATTTCATATTTTTCCAATACTACGCTGCATTGCTTACAAAAAATCAAGTTTCTACTTATAATAAAAAACATTTTTATTACTTTCCCATTCCTATATTTGTTTTGTTTCGAATTTAACAGTTTTAGACCCCTTCTAAGTTCCTATATATTTGACTTCCTCAAGTCCAAAAGTTTCATATATGAGATACTCTTCATGTCAAATCGAGTTCTCACCTATAAAACAACCAAATACTGAACTCACTTTATACTACGAATCTATGTATACAGGATGTCTCAAAAATATAGGTACAAACTTTTAAGGGAGGTAGATAACATCTAAAGGAATGAGAATTGCATAGGAACCCATAACCGGAAACGTCACCGTTAAGTCAATAGGCGGCGCTGTTCATCAGTGCGCTAGAGGGGAAATTTCGGATTTCCCCATTCGAGCGGCAGTCGGCTTACGAAGAGCATGCAAAGGTATTCGAACAGGGAGCTGGCAGACATGCACTTAGTGTATGGAATAGCTGAGGGTAACGGACGAGCCACTCAACGAATGTATCAAGAAAGCTTCCCACACAGACATGTACCGGGCCACCGTTTGTTTGCGCGTGCGCATCACAATTTGTGCGATTATGGGTCATTAAGAGGTAGCAGAAGTGAGGGCATGCCACGATCGACGCGCACTCCCGCCATGGAAGAAAGTGTGTTGGATGCTGTGGAGACTAATCCTAGTACCAGCACACGTGCCTTTGCCTTAGGAGTGTCTCGTTGCAGTGTACAGCGAGTTTTACACGGCGAGTCCTTACACCCCTTTCATCTTCAAAGGGTTCAGTTACTTCTCCCCGCAGATCATCCTGCACATGTGCGTTTTGCGCAGTGGTATCTCCAAGAAAGTGCCCAAGATGTGAATTTCCCAGCTTATGTTTCGTTTACTGCTGAGGCCAGTTTCACTCGGGATGGCGTATTCAATCAGCACAATGCGCATTTGTGGGCTCACGAGAACCCCCACGGTGTGCACACCCATGCGGCACAACATCGTTTCGCAGTAAATGTGTGGGCAGGTTTGGTCAGCGACTGCTTAGTCGGCCCTTACCTTTTACCATCCCGCATGACCTCCGCGAAGTATCTGATCTTTCTGGAACAGATTCTACCAGGCTTACTTGCCCATGTTCCAGCAAATGTGAGACGCAACATGTGGTTTCAACATGATGGGGCGCCTCCCCATTATGGAAGGTGTGTTTGTGCGCATTTGAACATGTCTTTTGGGTAACGATGGATTGGGCATGCTGGACCAGTTGCCTGGCCCTCACGCTCACCTGATTTAACGAGCATTGATTTCTTTCTGTGGGGGGCCCCTCAAAGCTACCGTGTATGAATCGCCTGTGGAGTCTGACATGGATCTCGTGGCAAGGCTCGTCTGCGCTACTGCTACTATCAAAGAAACTCTAGGAGTGTTCGACCGTGTCCGGCAATCAATGCTCCGTCGGTGTCACGCATACATCGCGTCTCATGGTGGAAACTTCGACATCTGCTGTAACATTATGAAATGTATCATCTAGTACACCATTTGTAATAATTATGTCCAATAAATATTTTCCCATTAATCACTGTCTTGTGTCCTTTCAGATCTTGTACCTCTGCTACCACTTTCCCATGACCTTTCCGGTTATGGGTTCCTATGCAATTCTCATTCCTTTAGATGTTATCTACCTCCCCTAAATGTTTGTACCTATATTTTTGAGACACCCTGTATAAGTACTAACTATAGGTGTTAACAGTTATATTTATTTCGCTAATGCTTGGAAGGGATTCCCCTTATTCGTCTTTGACTACCTTACTCAAATCTTACTTTACCAGTTACCGGAAGTATGACCTGCAACCGCAAGTGTGTTACCAGTTACGCAAGTATGACCACATCAAACATTTTAGAGAGACTCCCTGGATTAGGCAACTGATACCCAATAGCACTGAAATGATTTTGATCTACCAAGAATCCAACTGAAAATAGAAAAAGTGTATCGTGAGATGAATTAATTAAACAGAACCGTGGCGAATTGTAATTTCCTTTACACGCACTTCACTCAAACTTTTCTTTCTAAAGAAGCTATTGTGAAAGAGACTTGGTGTTCGTGGAATGTTTTTTTTTTTCCTTTTCCACTGGAATGGTGTCAACAATATCAGCAATCTCTAAGGACAAACACTTAGTCGAAATCTTACAACCGGAAAGGCAAAATGTAACAACATCTACTCGGATAGATAGAAGGGTAAAATAATTTGATCTTCTGTTTTGTCTTACTAGCATTGGAGGTCCAATGTAAAATCGTAACTGAATCACTATACATTTTTCTATAGAAATTGCTTTGTTCTTTCCATGAACCGTACGAATTTCGACTTTTACGTTAATAGTGTATAGAGAGTAAATTCTATTATGTTTAAGGATTTGCTATTCAGGTAAACAGGCCCGCATCTAGATAAGAATCTAGGCTAGTCTGGATTTCCGATGCAGTACAACATTTCCTCCTCTGTTTTACAAGTCTTTAAAAAATTTGTTGAAAAATTCATGAAATGTGAAAAAAAGTTAATAAATCTTTTCCTCTTTTACTATTATTAACATTCTGAAAAGGGTGGGTGGGGGGCATGGCCCCCTTGGACGATCTAGATCCAGCCATGCATGTAGGCATTCTTAAACTAAAAAAAATATAATCAGTTTCTTCGCATACTGCGTTGCCCTCTTCTTTAAGAGGCGGGTGTGGCTCAGCCAGTAGTACGCCAGGCTCGTAAATGTGCAGTTCCCAAGTTCAAGTCCCACCTGGGCCAGAGTTGGAATTTATCTCCGCAAAACTACTCGCCCTGACCACAGTCACTAGGGGACACCGATGGGCTTGGAAAGACAGCCGCCCGTCGTATGAGACGTTAAGCCGTGGTCCCGTGTGCGGAACAGCCATACTTTGTCCACCTTAAACAATACGCTGGATAGTCTTGACGGGAGGTTAACATCCGTCTCTTAACAGCTATCCAGTGGGTTCCCTCTCCCCAACCTTCTCTGTACTCTCGAGATCCTTGTGACCTGGCCGTTTAGTTCATTGTGTGCAAAAAAAATGTGATAAGAGGTGAAACAATCCAACCTCTTCTCTGGATCTATCTCTTAAACCATCACTACATTTTTAGAAAGCATTTCTCTTTTTTCTACTTACCTGTGGAGTCAAGGCTTCCAGTTCCCTCACAGTATATTTGTTATATAAACGACTGATGTTTCTCCTTTCTTCCCGAGCCAGAGAAAACTAAGGAATATAAAAAAAATTTAACTTTTATTCAACGCATTAAAAACTGTACTCAGTAATTATCCTAAAATGCTATTTATAGAGTTAGCAGGATTTTAATATCTTAAAAATAATTGAATAAGGAGGTTGAAATACTAAACTGGCAAAATAACTAGACAAAGATGACTATCAGAGAAAGATACGAAAATGAGAAGTCGAAAACTCAGGGATTAGAGTTGAAGACGCTGGGTTATGAGCTTAGCACGTTGCGAAAAATATAGACCTGAGTGTTTTATATCTTAAGGTGAAAAAATAAGGAGTACAATTCAGCTTACGGTTCACGTGACTATTCTTCAACTTATTGTCATGTTGATTTACATAGTTCAAGCAGCGATTATGGAAGTTTAAACCACCTTATTTTCACCTAACAATCATTTTTTTTTTCTTGAATGAACTAATCAGAGGGCATGAACTTAAATGAACCAATTGTACAGCTTCTACAGCAGATTATCTTGAAGAAATAAAATATTTTGCATTAATGTTAAGAAACCATCCTTAAGGGGATGAGTTTTTTTCTAGTTACAACACATCCTACTGGAAAGATTGAGCCTTTTGAGGCAATCATCAATTCTTTTAACTCTTTATAGTCTATTTACCTAGCAGTCTCTTTTGTAATTATTTGGTAATCTCTTGAACGAAGCAAGTAATATAAGTATCTAAGATCGCTGTTGTTAAGGCCCAATCAAGAAAATAATTTGGTAGTGATGGGGGGGGGGGATGAATTGAGCAAGAATAAACCAGAAACCTGTTGTGGCATACAATTTTACCCTCCGTATTAGTGGTTTCCATAAACTTCATTTTCAAAATATGCGTTTTATATATGATTAATATATAATTCACCTCTGTTATATATGGGGCGTGGGTGGCTCAGTCGGTAGCGCGCCAGGCTCGTAATCTGTAGTTCCCAGGTTCGAGTCCCAGCTGGGTCAGCGTTGAGATTTATCTCCGCAAAATTCTTCGCCCTGCCCACGGTCAGTAGGGGACGCCGATGGGCTTGGAAAGGCCGCCGTCCGTTGGATGGGACGTTAAGCCGTGGGCCCCGTGTGCGGGAGAGACATACCCTGTGCACGTTAAAGAACACGCTGGATGGCCTTGACGGGAGGCTACCATCTGTCTCCCAACAGCTGCTCCAGTGGGCCCCCTCCCCCCAACCTTCTCTGAACCTTCGGGGTCCATGTGACCTGGCCATTTAGCCCATGGTGTGCAAAAAAGTGCCACTCAGAGGTAAAACAACCCAACCTCTTATATGTTCGAGTCCCAGCTGGGTCAGCGTTGAGATTTATCTCCGCATAATTCCCCGCCCTGCTCACGGTCAGTAGGGGACACCGACGGGCTTGGAAAGACTGCTGTCCGTCGGATGGGACGTTAAACCGTGGCTCAGTGTGCGGGAGAGCCATACCCTGTGCACGTTAAAGAACACGCTGGATGGCCTTGACGGGAGGCTACTATCTGTCTCCCAACAGCTGTTCCAGTGGGTCCCCTCCCCCCAACCTTCTCTGAATCTTCGGGGTCCATGTGACCTGGCCATTTAGTCCATAGTGTGCAAAAAAGTGCCGCTCAGAGGTAAAACAACCCAACCCAACCCTCTGTTCTCAAGAGAGGTAGACACGTCTTCCTTTATCTTCCGTATACACACACACGCTTTAGAACTGGCTTTGTTTTGTTCATTACAACTATTGCTTTATCAACTGAATTTAAGCTGACTCTTCCGGCTAAGATTTTACTCTTAGAAATAAATTTAGTTAATTAACTTCTACGATTTTTCTGGTATGGTTAACTGAAGGGGAAAAAAATAACAGCAACTAACGTTTGCAAGAGCAATTTCAAAATCGAGCGACTTCATCAACTGTTCCTCTGCAACATCCTTGTCGGCTCCCAACATGGTAGCTGTGTTGATCATCAGTTTGAAATAAGCAGCTGTGCTGGAGTCGTTGAGACCTCGAAGGAGGTAAGTGCGGTCCGGCATGCCTAGAGACGTCTGATCGACCTAAAATAATGAGACATCGAAAAGCAATGAGCATATTTTAACGGTCATTTAAAAACAAAAAACAAAAAACAAAAAAATCGTGCGTATCAAGAATAGCAACTTATAATTTGTTTCTGGGAGATATGCAACTATTCAATTGCTTCAAAGAACCAATCGATGGGGGGCGGGGGAGGGGGTGGCTCAGTCGGTAGCGCGCCAGGCTCGTAATCTGTAGTTCCCAGGTTCGAGTCCCAGCTGGGTCAGCGTTGAGATTTATCTCCGCAAAATTCCCCGCCCTGCCCACGGTCAGTAGGGTGCACCGATGGGCTTGGAAAGGCCACGGTCCGTCGGATGGGACGTTAAGCCGTGGGCCCCGTGTGCGGGAGAGACATACCCTGTGCACGTTAAAGAACACGCTGGATGGCCTTGACGGGAGGCTACCATCTGTCTCCCAACAGCTGTTCCAGTGAGTCCCTCCCCAACCTTCTCTGAGCCTTCGGGGTCCATGTGACCTGGCCATTTAGCCCATGGTGTGCAAAAAAGTGCCGCTGAGAGGTAAAGCAACCCAACCCATTGCAGATAACTTATGAAAATATTCTGGAATGGAGAACACTTCGCGAACTCTGCATCACGACAACCAAATCGTCAGTCCTTCCTTTGGTTGGGTTGTTTCTCCTATGAACGGCATTTTTTTTAATACATAATGGGCTAAATGACAAGGTCACAAGGACACCGAAGGCTCAAAGAATGATGGTGGACAGGAACCTACTGGACAGCTATTAGGATGCAGATGGTAGTCTCCCGTCAAGACTGTTCATCGTGTTCCTTATAGTGCACAAGTATGCCTCTCCGACACACGGACCATGGCTTAACGTCCCATCCGATGGACGGCGGTCTTTACAAGCCCATAGGTGTCCCCTACTGACGGAGGATACGGCGGAAGTAAATCTCAACGCTGGCTTAAGTGGAACTCGAACCTGGGAGCTGCAGATTAAGAGACTGGCCGCAACCAGCTGAGCCATCCCGGCCCCTCCTTCATTTGGTACTTAGCAACCAGTAAGGGAGGAAACTTTATACCCCTTCTTGAGGAAATCCTTGATAATCAGACTGAAGAATGTCAAATCCCCCTCTTCCCAGATTCAAACATGTCAAAGGTTAATGCTCGAGTGCCTATGACGCGACCCGCAAAAGTTGCTCTAATTACAAAAAAAAAATTCAACGATGGTTTTAATGTTGCTCTAAAATTGCAACTGATAGCTTCGTAATCTTTAAGTACTTAGAAGAACTTTTAGAAGTGGCTGAAAGGCTAATCTCCTACTCAAAAGTAGAATACGTAATGTAGTTCCTTTTCCTAAATTGCTAATTTTGAAACTTTCTCCCATAATCTCCCAGAAAAAGTTTTCTCTCCATTTTTAATTGTTTATCAATATGACATTTATTTTCTTCCCCAAGCTTCCAAAATACTTTTCGTCTGCATTAGAACGAACAATCACGAAATTCATAACATCATATTATTGATTAATTGTTCAAAGCACACTTCCCCGCCCTGCCCACGGTCAGTAGGGGACACCGATGGGCTTAGAAAGGCCGCCGTCCGTCGGATGGGACGTTAAGCCGTGGCCCCGTGGGCGGGAGAGCCATACCCTGTGCACGTTAAAGAACACGCTGGATGGCCTTGACGGGAGGCTACCATCTGTCTCCCAACAGCTGTTCCAGTGGGTCCCCTCCCCCAACCTTCTCTGAGCCTTCGGGGTTCATGTGACCTGACCATTTAGCCCATGGTGTGCAAAAAAGTGCCGCTCAGAGGTAAAACAATCCAACGTTAAAGAACACTCTGGATGGCCTTGACGGGAGGCTACCATCTGTCTCCCAACAGCTGTTCTAGTGGGTCCCCTCCCCAAACCTTCTCTGAGCCTTCGGGGTCCATGTGACCTGGCCATTTAGCCCATGGTGTGCAAAAAAGTACCGCTCAGAGGTAATCCAATCCAATCCAATCAAAGCACACTCATGTGTATCATCCGGGTGAGGTGGGGGTGGAAGTGCTTCTTCATCCCCCCTGTAAATCTGAAAATAAATATATTTACTTTTCGCTTTAGAAATTTCCCATAAAAGCATTGTTCATTGAACTAAACTTTTTTCTACGACTTTTGCAAATAAATCTGTTTAAAGTGGGTGTCCGCTTACCATGATTATTCTTTTGGAACGCATTAAAAAATCTCGATCATATCCACTTGACATTGATATTCCGAGGAACGCAAAAAAAATTCCGGTCCAAATGAATGAAACCTCGTTACGACAGAGCATTCGAGTCTTGTTTTAACATTGACTCTCATATTGAGCCATATGCATTTATCCTAAATGAGATGATGAAACCGAAAGAGGCGAAAATCGATTCCTTCTTCAAGAAGAACGCGACTTCATCCTCACCACTCTCAGAAGAATGTCACCAATCTGTCGCCTCCACATCAGGGCATCGAAAAAAATTTTTTACTGTTCATCGAGATAATGAACTGTGATTTCATAGGTGGTTGGGGCGGGGGTGGCTCAGTCGGTAGCGCGGGAGGCTCGTAATCTGTAGTTCCCAGGTTCGAGTCCCAGCTGGGTCAGCGTTGAGATTTATCTCCGCAAAAATTCCCCGCCCTGCCCACGGTCAGTAGGGGACACCGATGGGCTTGGAAAGACCGCCGTCCGTCGGATGGGAGCCGTGGCCCCGTGTGCGGGAGAGCCATACCCTGTGCACGTTAAAGAACACGCTGGATGGCCTTGACGGGAGGCTACCATCTGTCTCCCAACAGCTGTTCCAGTGGGTTCCTTCCCCCAACCTTCTCTGAGCCTTCGGGGTCCATTTGACCTGGCCATTTAGCCCATGGTGTGCAAAAAAGTGCCGCTCAGAGGTAAAACAACCCAACCCAACAACTCATAGGTGGTTTTTTTTAGAACAGATTGCCAAGGAAAACATTTTTTTCTTTAAATTTTATGTTACTACAGTTTTTAAGTTTTTTTAATTAAAATGTAATGGATATTTGTTTTTTTAAATTGACTATTTTTTGTTTTTAAGCAAGTTTCCAAAAAAGACACTTTTCGTTTAAAATATTTATTAAAGTTTAATTTACAGTTGTGTTTTTTTAACCAGGCATATTTTCTTGAAAAAGAAATGGTTAAAAGCACATTTTTTTACATATTCTCTATTAGAACACCCTCTGCATATGATTATAATAGCAACGTAAGCCAACAATTTACATGATTTTATTTTTTAAAAGAGAAAAACTGTGAACCCCCTTTTAATATGTATAATGCGTATGAATATATAATGCAATGAATATGGAGCGTGTGCAGTTATCGTTCACAGCAAACTGGAGCGGTTGCGGTTAATGTTCACAGCACATTGGATCGTGTGAGCTCACAAAGACCTGGATCGTGTGGGCTCACTCAAGGAAATATTGAGCGTGTGCAGTTACCGTTCACATCAAGCTGGAGCGTGTGCAGTAACTGCACACGCTCCAGTTTGCTGTGAACGGTAACTGGAGCGTGTACAGTTGCTGTACACGCTCCAGATATTTTTCCTGAATTCTGTAATCACGTGACACGAAGGTTGCCAGATCACTAATTTCTAAAAAAAATCGTTTCCAGATATTTTTTCTGAATTCTTTAATCAACCATGGTGTTCGGATACTTTTTTGAGTGACTGTGCTAAAGACTTCACAAGCATCGTATTACTTCTAGTGCACTGATAAACGAAATGATTTTTACTTACATCAACGATGTGATAGGTGTTATTTCGATAATCTACTGTCACAGAGAGATCCATCAGAATGTCGTGGCTGTAGCCGATCTGTCGGAATCGAATCAACGTGTCTATCCAGTCAAAAGCAGACTCATTCCATTTGCTGCCTTCCACCACTGGCCAACCACCCAAAAAGTGAAGAATATTCTCGAGAGGTTTCGCACCTTCTTTCTCGATATTCTCTGCAAAAAGAAAGACAAATGAGATGCCAATAATATCAGTATGTACGTAAAAGATCACAAAAGTGTAATGTGATGTGTGAAGTTGCATGTCATCTGCAAAAGTTTCATCTTCAGAAATATGGGATTGGGTAGGATTGATTTACCTCTGAGCACACCATTGGCTCAGAGGATTTTTTTGGCTCAGAGAGCCATTCATCATCTCTGAGCATCACCATTGGCTCAGAGAGATTTTTTGCACACCATGGGCTAAATGGCCAGGTCACATTAACCCCGAAGGCTCAGAGAAGGTTGGGGGAGGGGACCCACTGGAACAGCTGTTGGGAGACAGATGGTAGCCTCCCGTCAAGCCCATCCAGCGTGTTCTTTAACGTGCACAGGGTATGGCTCTCCCGCACACGGGGCCACGGCTCCCATCCGACGGACGGCGGTCTTTCCAAGCCCATCGGTGTCCCCTACTGACCGTGGGCAGGGCGGGGAATTTTGCGGAGATAAATCTCAACGCTGACCCAGCTGGGACTCGAATCTGGGAACTACAGATTACGAGCCTGGCACGCTACCGACTGAGCCACCCCCTCCCAGAAATATGGGATGTTATGTCTCTGTTTGTTGGTTACATTCAATAACCATGTTCAACAATTGAGGTTCACAAGCTAATTGCGATCCCCAATGAAGAGCGAAAAATATATTGAATAATGAATTACATTTTTTTACATTTTTTATTTAGAGTATATGCTCATGTTGAAGGTCTGCTTAATTCATTGCTTCTTGGTATCAGACATGGTATTTTTTTTGGCCAAGAGCATATAAAGAAAAAATTATAGAAATTACTGTTAGGAAGTTCACGGTAAGAAATCTTTCTGTAGGGAACGTTTGAGAGAAAAAGGGGGAAGTGTTAGATCGATATTGGTCCAGCACTGATTTGATGTTTTGGGAAAATAATTTCAAATTTTATAGTATCTCCTAAATTAAATTAAATAAGAAAAAAAGCAAGAGAAGTATCCCGAGGTGACACGTTGGTATTTCCCAACAACGCATCATTCGATTCAAATTTCAGGGTTGGGTTGTTTTACCTCTGAGCGGCACTTTTTTGCACACCATGGGCTAAATGGCCAGGTCACATGGACCCCGAAGGCTCAGAGAAGGTTGGGGGAGGGGACCCACTGGAAGAGCTGTTGGGAGACAGATGGTAGCCTCCCGTTAAGGCCATCCAGCGTGTTCTTTAACGTGCACAGGGTATGGCTCTCCCGCACACGGGCCACGGCTTAACGTCCCATCCGACGGACGGCGGTCTTTCCAAGCCCATCGGTGTCCCCTACTGACCGTGGGCAGGGCGGGGAATTTTGCGGATATAAATCTCAACGCTGACCCAGCTGGGACTCGAACGTGGGAACAAATTTCAGACATGAAAATAAATTTCAGCTAATCAGGAACACAAAGAGTTAAAACCCATACTTACTGAGATCTAAACACGTATCGAACATTTCTTTGATCATTTTGATGAAATCTGGCTCTGAACCAGTCAGAGGTTTTTCGAGTAACACTGAAAATTAAAAAAAAAGAAATATCCATTAAAAAAAATAATTAATAGGTTTCTTTCTATCAATCGATATTCTATACAAAATACAAACTGAAAATGACTTCTGGTTTCATTTTTGAGTACAGAAGATAAACATAATTTCACAATATGCACTTGTACGATTAATACTTAACAATGCTAAGTAATACTATTTTACTGAAAACAGGAAAATTATTAAATCCCTTTTTAAGTGTCTTAAAAAATCCTTTAAAGTAAACAGTATTCAAATGCAAATATTGCATTCAACTAAGAGAATATTTGTAGAGAAGTGATGACATTTTTTTTTCGAATACAAAACTTTACAATAATTAACAGTCGATTACGCTGCAGCAATAAAGGTTCCGATTCAAACTGCCGTAAAACATTTCTAATCTCTTAGGATTGTACTATGTTCAGTGGCATAACTGGAAACTTTCAGTTGGGGAGAGAGATTGAGATCCAATCGAAAAAGAGATAAAAGATTGTTCTGAACAAGATTCTGAAGACTTCAAAGGGAGGGCTGCTTATACCCGCACTCCTCCCTTGCTCTTCGTGGGTTGCTTATACCCGCACTCCTCCCTTGCTCTTCGTGGGTTGCTTATACCCGCACTCCTCCCTTGCTCTTCGTGGGGCTGCTTATACCCGCACTCCTCCCTTGCTCTTCGTGGGTTGCTTATACCCGCACTCCTCCCTTGCTCTTCGTGGGGCTGCTTATACCCGCACTCCTCCCTTGCTCTTCGTAGAGTGCACTACTAACTATTGTTCGATTGGTTCTACTTTGGATTATCTCTAAAGCATAATCTGTTCCTACTTAAGACTAATGCATACGTACTGCATAGGGAACGTTATTGAGATAACTTAGAGTGCTGTGATCGGCATGGATGTAGGCGTATATACCAATCAATGAACAACAGCGCAATGAACAACAGAACATAGTACAATCCTAAGAGATTAGAAATGTTTTATGGCAGTTTGAATCGGAACCTTTATTGCTGCAGCGTAATCGACTGTTAATTATTGTAAGGTTTTGTATTCGAAAAAAAAATGTCATCACTTCTCTACAAATATTCTCTTAGTTGAATGCAATATTTGCATTTGAATACTGTTTACTTTAAAGGATTTTTTTAAGACACTTAAAAAGGGATTTAATAATTTTCCTGTTTTCAGTAAAATAGTAAATCGCTTTAATGAATGATGCAATTGCCTTGGGACTTGCCATATGTAAATGAACAGGTGTGGAGGTTAAAACTAACTTATTAGTCTTCATGTGGGCTGTAACCCCGTTGTAGGAATCCACAGACCCTATAAACCCAGGGTTTCCCGAAGTGATCGATATCGAACCCTTGGCGGCAATGGAACTGTGCAGGGAGTAAATAAGGGTCGAAAGAGCCTATAAGTGGAACAGAACTTTACTAAATTCAGTTCGAAAACGTTTATATTTTTACTGGCCAAAATGCTCGACATTGCAAGTAAAAACATTTTTTACAAATTTTGAAAGTTTGCTTTAAATCTCTTTTGTATTTCTCGAGTTATAAGTTAACATGCATGCGTAGTTGGTTTATCTCAGACGGGCACTGTTTCTTTTTTTGCACACAATGGCCTAAATGTCCAGGTCATAAGGACTCAGAGAAGGTTGGATGAATTGAATTCACTTAGCAGCTGTTAGAAGACAGATGAAAGCTTCTTGTTTACGCCATCCAGTGTGCTCTTAAACGTAAATCTCTCTCCTGCACATGGCCAAGTCTTTTATGTCCGAGGCGGGGGTAGCTCAGTCGGTAGCGCGCCAGGCTCGTAATCTGTAGTTCCCAGGTTCGAGTCCCAGCTGGGTCAACGTTGAGATTTATCTCCGCAAAATTCCCCGCCCTGCCCACGGTCAGTAGGGGACACCGATGGTCTTGGAAAGGCCGCCGTCCGTCGGATGGGACGTTAAGCCGTGGCCCCGTGTGCGGGATTGCCATACCCTGTGCACGTTAAAGAACACGCTGGATGGCCTTGACGGGAGGCTACCATCTGTCCCCCAACAGCTGTTCCAGTGGGTCCCCTCCCCCAACCTTCTCTGAGCCTTCGGGGTCCATGTGACCTGGCCATTTAGCCCATGGTGTGCAAAAAAGTGCCGCTCAGAGGTAAAACAATCCAACCCTTTTATGTCCCATCTGATGACTTTTCCAAGCCCATCGGTGTCACTTTGCTGACCGAGAGCAGGGTGCAGGTTTAGCGGAGATAAATCTCACAGCTGACACAAATGGGACTCGGACTTATAAATGCAGATTACGAGCCTAGCATGTTACTGACTGAGCTACCCCTACCCCCATGCATACATACACATCAGTTACATTCTTAAGACTTTGCTTTGGGGGTCTTTAACAAGTTCATAAGCTCAATAACAGATCGATGGACTGAGAAGTTTGGGAAATCTTGCTCTAGCCCGAAGGTTCCCTAACCCAGGATCACGATGGCCTTCTAAAGAGTAATGAAAAGCTCTTGGCCCTGCTGGTACCACTATTATTTGGGTCGAGAGATGAATGGGAATTTGAATTTTTGGTTCGAGACCAAAAATATTTGGAAACCATGGAAAATACTGATCTAGCCAATCACAGTTTTTAAGTACCTCTGTTAGATTGTTCCCATCCTGGTTTTATGAGAGTTAGTAAACAAATGTGTCAATTAATAGCAAAACGAAAGCAGTGAAAATAGAGAAAATAAAAATAAACCTCTGAGTTTAGTATTGAGTTCATCCTGCACGACAGAGAAGACTGACATTGAAGTCTTATCCTCCGGAATGGCATGTCTGTCCAACCATCCCCCACAGGCGAACTGGTAGAAATTTTGGCAAGGATCGACGCTTTCGTCAATGTTGGACAGAACGGCAGCAGCTTAAAGAGAAAAAGACAGGAAAAAAAACATTGCATGGTTTGTTTTTGCAATCTTACACAGTTTTGTATCGAATTAAGCATTTTATACGTTAAATTTTAAAACAGTTACCACACAACAAAGCACAGGGTCGCCATAAAAGAATATCGATTTTTTAAAGTGTAATATTTAATTAAATAATTAAGTAACAAAAGTAACTCTGTGTATAAAATATCAAGAAACTCTGAGTTTCCTTCTTAATGACGGCGTGGAGTTAACGTTGAATGCTAATATCACATATAATGTCTTAAATTTCCAATTTCCAAATCGCAGGAGTTGTAGTGATAGGACCAATATGGCCTCAGTTTGCCCTTGCGCTTTAAAACTCCAAACAGCCAAAAAGGTAGATTCTTGTGGTCCCGATTTGACACCAGGGAACTTCCTTTTATGAAAGGATACATAAAAAAATATCGTTTATTCCAGAAAAAAAAAACTAATTTAAGCATTTAAAGGAATCACTGCAGCTGTTTCAATGACAGTTCACACCACATTGAAGTCTATTGAACAAAAAACGAAACTTTAGAGTTTTGTGACATTTTGTACATCTAAAATGGAGATTAAAAAATAATAACATTGTATTAAACGTATAGAAAAGAAACATTGATTCTTGTTCAAAATGCTCATAAGATGAATTACAGTTTTAATTCTTTATAAAACTCATGATAATAAATTAAAATTCTCAGCACGACTGTTCACTGAATGATCTCACCTGCTTTTATGCAGCCAGGTGTGAGGCAAATGTTCTGTGAAGTCTCATTTGGAGCGATCAGTCTATCAGCACTACTTGGAAAATAGATTTGCTGTTTCGCTTCTGGAAATGAAAAATAACACAATTAACATTTTGCAAAGAAGTAGAATTCTCGCCACGATGTTCCTGGAACTCAATAACGAAAATGGGATTTAATTTCCACAATCTAAGTTCAAATACAGTTCAATTTCCTCGTTGATCTTTTCTCACATCACGAAGGATTTGTGGGTTTAAGAGTACTTTAAAGAAATTCGATTGGGTTGTTTTACATCTGAGCAGAAGTTTCCTGGCTTCAATGGGATAAAAAGCCAAGTCACAAAGACCTCTAGGGCTCAAGTTTCGGAAAAGGGAACACTAGACAGCTGTTAGGAGATAGATGGAAGCCTGTCTTCAAGCCATTCAGCGTGCTCCTTTAACCTGGAAAGGATATGGTTTTCCACGGCACCACGGGTTAACGTCCCATCGACGAACAGCAGATTTCGAAGCCTTTTATGTCTACCTTCTTACTGAGGTCAGGGTATGTGTGTGTGTGTGTGGGGGGGGGGGGGTAGCGGAGATAAATCTTTATGCAGGTGCAGTTGGAACTCGAACCTAGGAACTGGAGGTTACGAACCTGTGGCACCCCGTCCTAAACCAATTCAGTTTCAGGGCATCACCCAGAGGAGGAGAGAACGCACGTAACCTGAATGGACGAGACTGCCGTGCCAGATTCTTTTTATCACAAATTATTCACACCAAATAGTGTAATATATGTTTTTTCTTTCCAGTTTTAGGGATTTATATATATTTTGCACTTCGTTCCAGTCTAGATAAGGTCCTGTCACTTGACTACTGATACGAAATAGGCGGGGGGGGGGGGGGGGGGAAGCTGTTGGTAGCGCTCGGCTTGTAATCTGCAGCGTTGAGATTTATCTCCGCAAAAACTCCACCATGCTCTCTGTCAGTAGGGGACATTCATGGGCTGGGAAAGATCGCCGTCTGTCGGATGGGACGTTAAGCCGTTGCACCGTGTTTGAGAGAGCCTTACACTGTGTACGTTAAAGAATATGCTGGATGGCTTGAAATCAATTGTCTCCCAACAGCTGTCCAGTGGGTCCCCTCCCCCAACCTTCTCTGAGCCTTTGGGGTTCTTGTGACCTGGCCATTTGGCCAATTGTATGCAAAAAAGTGCCGCTCAGAGGTAAAACAACACAACCGTACCGCCATGTGATCCGTCTGTGAGTGAAATAAAATTCTATTTTAACTGAAATCATGTCCAGTTGGGACTGGTCCATTGTCGGTTCCTGGGGTTGGTAAGAATATAACTGATTCTCGGCGCCCACAGGTAAAGATGTAGATTTTGGTTCGTTCTGTATTGGGCTTTCGACGTTGGAGAACTGCAACAAGATAACTAACTCCAAGTTTAAAACAATAACAAAAGGTTTATTATGGAAAATATATACAGAGTCTCCCCGAGCACTGACGTTGACTACTGGCTAAGTTGGCAACAAACAATCATATTCCGATTGCTTAACAGGCTGCGATTCTACGCACCTACAGAGGAAAACCTCTCCTCTCGTGAAGATCTAATCTCCGAATGATCTGGAAAACTTCGTGTCACGTGACACGAAGTTGCCAGATCACTAATTCCTAAAAAAAATCGTTGCCAGATATTTTTTCTGAATTCTATAATCAACCATAATGTTCGGATATTTTTTAATATATATAATGCGTATGAATATATAATGCAATGAGTATGGAGCGTGTGCAGTTACCGTTCACAGCAAACTGGAGCGGTTGCGGTTAATGTTCACAGCACATTGGATCGTGTGAGCTCACAAAGACCTGGATTGTGTGGGCTCACTCACGGAAATATTGAGCGTGTGCAGTTACCGTTCACAGCAAACTGGAGCGTGTACTGCACACGCTCCAGTTTGCTGTGAACGGTAACTGGAGCGTGTACAGTTGCTGTACACGCTCCAGATATTTTTCCTGAATTCTGTAATCACGTGACACGAAGGTTGCCAGATCACTAATTTCTAAAAAAAATCGTTTCCAGATATTTTTTCTGAATTCTTTAATCAACCATGGTGTTCGGATACTTTTTTGAGCGACTGTACCATAAACCTGTCTTGCTGATTACCGCAAGACACATTAGCCAAAATTAGCCTTTCAGTCAGTGATGGGAGAAAGGAAAGTTTCTTTCAAAGGATTACCATGCAAGGTCACATACAAATATATATATGAAAGGACAAAATAATATCCAGGTATCGCATCAAAACCTGACACTCGTCTGCCAATCTGTTGTGTCTGCGTTTCAATTTCACTCCAGCCACTTCTTCCGGTTGGTTCAATTTCACTATCATAAATTGCATAATTGCTGTTATTAATTAATAATTTAAGTGTCACATTTCTTGTCATATTTATTCGAGTAAGTCGTGAACTTTCCCACTTTTTTTTCTACAAGCCATGTGGTTCTAAAGTCTCTTTTCCACACATACCTTTAGCTTTCTTTTAGTATTTCCGGTATTATGCTGATATTCAATCTATTTTCTAACACAATTTCCATGAATAACGAGGGACCTGCTTTTTCCAAAATCGGCGTATCAAACTGTTTATTAACATGTGTATTCTCAGTTGCCCCAATGATGATTAATTTTTTTTCAATTTCGAAGTAAATAATTTTAAGTAGAAAACAAGCTACATAAAATATTCTAGCTAACGCAAATCCTTAAAAAATGCATTTTTTCTGCTTCATTTTCCATATCATTCATATATAATTTTTTCAAACTTCAATCCGATATTCGTGATTTTAACTTCAGTTCTTTTGCTTAGCTTTGCAAATTTAATGAGGCTGAAGCAATCATTTGGGAAAAAAATAACTTTATAGTTAAATGCTTTTTTTGTGCAGAAGCTCTGTTACTTAACTGAGAAAAACAAAAGCGAGTCAAATAAATCTATTTTCTCGATTTATTAAGGCTGCTTTCTTATCACGAAAGAGAACGAGTTGAACTTGCCGCGACAACAGTGCCAATACCGGGAACAACCTTTCCTCGTCATTCCGTCCTTCCTTTTCAGTTTCACCGTCAATTTCATCTCGAGCACACTGTCGTTTTGCCAGCTGCGACTAAGAGTGAACTCCGGATTCGGTGATAGGGAATCATCTGGAAGGGAATGGCCCGCGCGCTGCAATCGCTCGGCATCCGGCTTTGCCACTGCACGCCGTAGGCAACGATCTGGAAAACAGACGCTGCGTTATCTTTAGTTTTTTATAATAATAATAATAATCTTTATTCATATTCATGTTAGTTATACAAAATTTTAAACAAATGACCCGCAAAGCATTTGCTTATCTGCAGGAGAGAAGAATAATAACGTTACATGAAAATACATAAGATATAGTTTAAAACAATGTCATCAAATTATATGAATTTCAGTGGAAGCTCCATTGTAGTGGTTGAAATTTTTATTTAAAATTTAGTGCCTAGATAAAAATTTTTTGTCTTATTTTTGATTTCTTTAAAATTGTTTAATAAAATAATTTCCCTTGGCAGTTGATTGAACACGTAAGGTATTGTGTATGCCCTTGTACATTTCCCGTAATTGTTTAATATTTTTGGAAGTTGGAAATAATTTTTGGATTGTAACCTTGTGTTTTTCCCATGAGAGATTTTATATTTAAATTGATTATCAAAAAAATATTTTAAAGTGATGCTGTATTTGTAAAGGTTGTGAAAAGAGAGTATGCCTAGATAATTTAGTCTTTCTTCGCTATGATAAAATGAATTTCTTAAGTTGTATGGGATTATATGTTTAGCAATGGATGATTGAATAGTTTCTATTTTCTTTATATTTGTGAGGTTAGTTGAGCCGTATATTGTCAAACCATAGGTCAATATAGATTCACAGATAGCTTTGTAAACCAAAATACATGTATGTGTGCTTGCAACAAATTGTAGTTTATAAAGTTTAGATGCACATAGACGCAATTTCCCTGCTAACTTTTGAATATGTGTATTCCATCGGAAGGTTGTGTCCATGTAGAGTCCAAGATATTTATGGCTCTCAACACGCTCAATAACATCACAGTCGCAGCAGTCAGGGTCATGAGTTATCATGTTGTGGGGACACAAGGGTTCGTGGTTTTTAATTGCATAAGATGAGAGATCATAGTATCCTGGTGAATGAAAGCTCATCCATTTGGTTTTTTCTGAATTTATGTAAATACGATTAATGTTAGACCAGTAAATAATTTTGTTAAAATCATCCTGTGTATCTCGGACTGCGTCTCCTATATTATGATTCACGTTAACCAAGGCGGTGTCATCAGCATATATATAAAGAGAGCCCTTCAGTTTAAGGTTAGCTAGATCATTAATATAAATAATGAATAAAAGCGGACCTAAAATTGAACCTTGTGGAACACCAGTGTACACTGTTCTCTTCTCACTAAAAACGCCATTAATTTTGGTAACATGCACTCTATTTTTTAAATAATTTTCAAACCATTTAAGGGTAATACCTCGGACACCATAAATATACAATTTTTGAAGCAAAATATCGTGATCCAACGTGTCAAATGCCTTACGAAAGTCCAGAAAGAGAGCTGATGCTTTTTTTCCGTTGTTTAAAGTTCCGTTAATGACGTCAGAAAACTCCGTTAAAAGTGTAATTGTATTTTTACCTTTTTGGAAACCATATTGCTTTTCACTAATAATGTTATGTTTTTTCAAGAAATTGGCTAGAACGTTAGCTACATATCTTTCAAGTATTTTGTGAAGGACGGGTAAGATGGCAATGGGCCTATAGTTAGTGCAATCGGATTTAGTTCCACTTTTGTAAATTGGTCTTAGAATAGCAATTTTGAGTTTATTAGGGATGTTTCCTGTAGATATGCTTTCATTGATAAAGTTTGTCACGAGATCAGTTAAGGAGGTTTTGCATGCTTTAATGTGCTTTATGTGTACCTGATCGTATCCACATGATTTTCTTTCATTTAAGTCACTTAGAATTTTGAAAGTTTCTTGTTTTGAGATGGGAGGAATAAAAATTGAGGGGACAGAAGGTTGGATATGTTTAGGAACTGTAGAGAGATTCTGTATACGGTTATCGTCTCTGAGATTGACAATAATGTCTGCAAAGGTGTTGTTAAATTTCTCTGCTGCTTGAGTTTCAGACATACCTTGTGGCATATTCTTCATGATAAAATCGTCAATGGCAGTTTTAGGTTTATTGTTGATAATTTGGTTGATGAGTTCCCAATTTTGTTTTGGTTTATTTTTACATGACTCAAATTGTTTGAAGTAATATTTTTTCTTTTCCTGCCTAATAACGGACGTGACTGTGTTTCTTAAGTTTGTGTATAGTAATTTAAAATTTCTGTTTCTCTTGTTATTTTTGTAATCAATCCAAGCCGAGTCTCTTTTACGTATTAAGTTTATTATTTCCTGATTTATCCAGTCTTTGCTACAATTTCGTTGTTTCATTTTTGAGCCATCCGATAGTTTATTAATTTTGTTATTGTTGACAATCGCCATATATTTTTTTATGAATGTTTCATAAAGTACGTCTATTAGTTCTGAATTTGGGGTTTCGTTTCCAGTGCCTCTGTCCAGCCAGTCTGTTAGACTTATTTCTTTGCATATGTTTTTATGATCTAAGATAGTTTTCGTGTTAAAATTGCTGTCTAGCTTTTTAGTGTGATTGGACGAATTCCCAAGTTTTTTCCCCCCGCAAATTGCCGCGATTAAGTAGTGGTCTGCGATCCTACTGCCAAAAATCATTGAATTTGTGTCGAGTTTAATGTCAAGTCGGACGTTAATGTGATCAATGCATGTCTGAGAAAGAGAGTCACCAATGATGTCTTCCCTGGTGATACCAGTAATAATAGGTGAGAAACCAAACTCGGTTAACAATTCTACGTATTTGGCAACTCCGTGTTTTTTGATATTTTTGATATCTAAATTAAAGTCTCCAACTAGTATTTGATTGCGATGTTTATCAGTTGTTTCGAACCAATTTTTGAGATTAGAAAGAAAAGTGTTAATGTTCGAGCTTGGTGATCTGTAAATAGCAAGTAAATTGAAAGTTAAATTACCCTTGTAGATATTTATATTCAGTGTTTCAGCAGGGATTACAAGTGAAGGTATCGTTTTGACTAATAATGTGTCGCGGAAGAAAAGTAGAATCCCATGTTCAAACGCACCAGGAGTTCTCGTAAAAAGTTGATTAAAATTTTCTAGATTGAACAATGGAGCATCCGTGCTGAGGATGTTAGTTTCTGTTAATATAATAATATCTAAGAAATTCAAGATATCTTTAAGATAAACACAGAGAGTATCCCAGTTTTTTTTCAGACTTCGAATGTTCACATGCAGAAAGCTTAAATGTTCATCAGATTCATAACATAATTTACTAGTCAAGAACCATTTCTTAACTTCTTCATAGTCGCACAGGACATTTTCGTTGTGATCAAATGTTGGTAAGTCATCAAAATGAAAAGTCGCCATGGCAGAACAAATAAGGTGGAGCAAATAAACAATATATTTCCCGTTTAAAATTCGTCGAAATTCGTTTGCATATCAATTCGAATTACGCTGTCACCATCAGTTTTTTTCATCATGATTTTCCCGTTCCGAAACCAGACGTATTTAAAATTTTTTGATTTGGCCAGGCACCTCGCTTTCCAGAAAAGTTCTCTGTTTATTGGAGTTAAATTTTCATTTATATACACTGGCGTTTTTTTAGCGTCATCAATAACGTTACTGGCAAAGATTTTCGATTTCTTTTTTGACATCCATTGTTCACGTTCGTTTCTAGATTTAAATTGGGCAATAAT
This sequence comes from Ryuthela nishihirai, assembly GCA_038380435.1. Taxonomy (NCBI): domain Eukaryota; kingdom Metazoa; phylum Arthropoda; class Arachnida; order Araneae; family Heptathelidae; genus Ryuthela; species Ryuthela nishihirai. Next base: position 22,776,825 of record JAWZYU010000016.1, read on the forward strand.
CGCAGGTGTTTTTTTCTTGTTCCTTGTTGGCAGTCTATGTAAGGCTTCAAGTTGATCAATGTTAAAATTATTTATATCTAGCGCTTTTGCAACGTTGATCATTATCTGATTTAGATTTTCTTTCTCATCCTGGTCGTCCATTGGAATGCCATGTATCTCGATATTTCGGTTTCTGCCGTATTGTTCAAGATCATTAATTTGCGACTTTAGAGCCGTATTCTCTTGAGTGAGATCTGCACATGTAGTTTCAATGGTAGCTAGTTTACTCATAGTGTCTAGTTGCGTCGCTTCATATTCGTGAAATTTATTCAATAGTGTATCATATTGAGATGAGAAAAACTCTACTGAATGCCTTAAGTCTTTGATTTCGTTTCTTAAGTGCGTTATTTCATTCAGTAATGTTTGAAAGTTTCTAGCTTCTTGTTGCGCCGAAGACGGGGGCCGTATACTATTAGAGTTACAGCCTTCTCCAGGTGTCTTAGAGGAGCGGTGACCCAAGGATGTCTCCTGGCTATAGTTACTATTGTTATTCGATGTCGGTGAGGGTGATACACGTGTGTTATTCTTTAGAGGCGTATTATCTCTGTTTTCTTTATCTGAAACGGCCTGTTGTTTGTCCTGCTTAATTTGCAGTCAGTACAGAGCCACGTTTTTTTCTTCTCTTGAGTCATCTTTTTATAGTTTCTCTCCGTTGTGCCAGAGCACCCAAAATGCAGTTTCCCTTTGCATCCACTGCATAGGATATGGTCGGCATTTGGAGCAATTGTTTCTCCACAGCTGTAGCACAATGAATTCATTGTGTAGAGAGTTTTGGCTCACAAGTTCAACGGCGGGAACCACTAATGGGAGATGCACAAATTGGGCCCTAAAGTCCAGGTGCTTAATTGATTTTAGCCAGCTCACTCTACACAAGACACTGTGTAAAGCACGACGGACTGATGCAAGGGGGAGAGGACGCGTAGGAGCAATAAAGTTTATGGCACTTACTAGTCCGGTGACGGCCCGAAGGTCAAACCGATGGTCGCGGTCACGGGAGGGCAGCGGGCATACCCTGCTGGCAGGAGCTCTGCGAAGAACGTCCGATCGCAATGACTCCTGGTAACGAATTGTTCGTAATCCACTAACAAAGAATGTTTTAAAGCCCAGTGAATACTCAAAAAACGTTGCGGAGTGTGAGACAGAACTACTTAGTAAGCATTTTTCACTTCGTGATGGTGTTTGTCAGTGACTACACGTGGAGTACAAGTGAGTGCATGAGACTGCGCAGTAAATTCTTCTACAGTTCTCAAAGGTCAGTGACGGCCGATCAAGCAATGATCTATGACAGCTGCCAAAGTGTCAACTGCGCAATCTCCCCAGGAGGGACTAAGAGAACGCTCAGGGATGTAATACACCATAGGGACTAAGAGAACACTCAGGGGACTAACATACATACCATGGGGACTGAGAGAACACTCAGGGGAGTAACATACCACGAGACTAAGAGAGCATACTATGGGGATTAACATACCACGAGACTAAGAGAACACTCAGGGGTGTAACATATCACGAGCACTAAGAAAATACTCAGGAGCGCAACATACCATGTAGATTAAGTGAACATTGAGGGGGCGTAACATATATGAGGACTAAGAGAACACTCAGGGGGCTTAACATACCACGAGACTAAGAGAACACAATATGGGGACTAAGAGTACAATCAGGGGTGTAATATACCATGGCAACTAAGAGAACACGGGAACATACCATACCATGGGGATTAAGTGAACATTCAGGGGGCGTAATATACTATGGGGACTAAGAGAACATTCAGGGGAGTAACATACCACGAGACTAATAAAACATACTATGGGGACTAAGAGAACATTCAGGGGAGTAACATACCACGAGACTAAGAAAACATACTATGGGGACTAAGAGTACACTCAGGGTGTAATATACCATGGCGACTAAGAGAACACAGGTACATAACATACCATGGGGATTAAGTGAACATTCAAGGGGCGTAACATACTATGGGGACTAAGAGAACATTCAGGGGAGTAACATACCACGAGACTAAGAGAACACAATATGGGGACTAAGAGTACACTCGGGGTGTAATATACCATGGCGACTAAGAGAACACAGGAACATACCATACCATGGGGATTAAGTGAACATTCAGGGGGCATAACATATATGAGGACTAAGAGAACACTCAGGGGGCTTAACATACCACGAGACTAAGAGAACACAATATGGGGCCTAAGAGTACACTCAGGGTGTAATATACCATGGCGATTAAGAGAACACAGGAACATAACGTACCATGGGGATTAAGAGGACATTCAGGGGCGTAACATACTATGGGGGCTAAGAGAACACTCTGGGCCATACACATAGCACTGGGACTAAGAGAACACTCAGTGGTGTAACATATCATGGTGACTAAGAGACATACTGTCGTACCCACAGAGATCTTATCCTGTGGACACGACTGTTCCTGAATATTCGGTTTTCATGCTGGGAACAAAGACTTTTGTTCTGCCTCCCAGTTCTGAGAAATTTCTTCGGTGTTCGACTTCAGCAAAGGACAAACCTCGCCTTCAGCGTGGAAGTTTCGCGATTTGCCCCTCGCGGCCTTCATCAAAGGCCACCGAGGGATGCCATCAACCCCATAGGCCGACTGCGCTGCCTAATGAACGACAGCCGCGTCAGCTTAGGCGCTGCCCTTCGACAGAGGTCGCGGCGATAGGCAAGTTGGAAGAGGTGAACCGTCTGGGAGTGAGTGCGTTCCTCCTTTGTTTGTGGTCTGAACTCTGAGAGGCGATAGTCAACGCTTATTTTGGGGCAGGGGTGGCTCAGTCGGTAGCGCGTCAGGCTCGTAATCTGTAGTTCACAGGTTCGAATCCCAGCTGGGTCAGCGTTGAGATTTATCTCCGCAAAATTCCCCACCCTGCCCACGGTCAGTAGGGGACACGCCGTCCGTCGGATGGGACGTTAAGCCATGGCCACGAGTGCGGGAGAGTCATACCATGTGCACGTTAAAAAACACGCTGGATGGCCTGGACGGGAGGCCACCGTCTGTCTCCCAATAGCTGTTCCAGTGGGTCCCCTCCCCCAACCTTCTCTGAGCCTTCGGGGTCCATGTGACCTGGCCATTTAGCCCATGGTGTGCAAAAAAGTGCCGTTCAGAGGTAAAACAACCCAACCCAACGCTTATTTGGAAACTACCCCAAAGATGGGAGGAATTGTATGAGTAAAATGTCAAGAATAGTAACTTTGTAATAAATGTCGTGTTTCAATTGCTAATTACGGATTATCTCCGTTTTTCATTTGCTGAATGTCAGTTGATTTAAATCTGGGGTCAAGGAACTGCCTTAGACTTGGCAGAGTAGACGAATCACGGTCAAAAAAGTGTTGGACCGCCCTAATATTAAAGGGGGGTTTACAACAATACCATGGGGATTAAGGAAACACTTAGGGGAGATAACATACCATGGGGATTAAGAAAATACCCAGAAGTATAAAATACCGTGAGGATTTTATTATTACTTTTGAAAAATAAAGTGATCCAATAATGCTGCGCCCCAATACTTATGTAAAGAACTAATATATGCGTTCTTCTCTATATATTATTTAAAAGGAAAATATTAGCATTTTATACGAAATTCCAACGAAGTTTCCTGTGAGGTATGATAACAACTGAGAGTTAGCTGGCAGGAAAGAAGAAAATTTCGATGTATTCTAGCACTCGTGTTATTTAATTTTTAATATTTGCAAATCTTCAGTATGATAATTTTAGTTTACAACGATATTTTCTATTTTCCTAGAATTTCAGTTTCGCATTGTTTAAACATTTATGAATATTTCTTGCAAAAAAAAAACATTTGCCATACAAATAAATTTCTACTTAATAAAAATTAGTAATAGTTTTAACGTAATAAATTAAATCTGATTTCTTTCTTTTATATACAGGGTGAATCTGAAAAAGTGGGCAAAACTTTACGGGGTGGTAGAACGCAGCTATACGAGCAATATTCGTCATAGAAAGTATGGGCGGAACGCAAGCGGTGAGAAGTTAAAAGGTAGTTTTCCACTGTCACATTTAAAGAATGAACACAAGAAGGAGAGGAGATACTCTGTGCCTCACTTGCATTCCCGTCCGCCGCACCTTACACAAAGTGCATATCCGCCATTTCGTGGTTAGTATAACCAGCCATCCTCTCGGCAATCCACGGTAGAAATGCCGTTGGGTGCGAGGACCGACCCTTTTATACCATTTCCAACGCCACCTAGCGGCTCGCCGTTTGCGTTCCGCCCATACTTTCTATGACGAATATTGCTCGTATAGCTGTGTTCTACCACCCCGTAAAGTTTTGCCCACTTTTCAGATTCACCCTGTATATTATGATTAAAATCCCTGTTTTTCCAGCGAGTAAGACTGCTGCTATAAAACTGCCTGTAACGGATAAAAAACTATATGTAAATTAGCTAGTAGATATGGTTTTCCGCCATGATTGCTAGATATCCACGTGTTAAGAACCTAATTCAAACAAAAGTCAAAGCCATGCCCGAAACTATGCATTTAACACTAGGTGTGTGACCTTCGTTTCGAATTCATTTTGGTGTGCACAGCAATGGATTAAGGTGAGTGTGTGCGGGGGTGTATGGGGGGGGGGGGGGGGTCACCTGTTCATCCTCTGTGCGAGTGTTACCTCTGAGCTGCACTTTTTTGCGTATAATGGGGTAAATGGTCAGGTCACAAGGACCCCGAGTGCTCAAATAAGGTTGGGGGGAAAGGAACCCATTGGAGAGCTGCTAGGAGACATGGGAGCCTCCTGTTAAGCCTAACCAGCTTGTTCTTTAACATGTGCATGATTATGACTCTACCGCACATGGGATTAACATCCCATCTGACGGACATGAGCCTTTCCCAATCCATCGGTGTCCCATGCTGACCGAGGGAGGATGGAGAGTTTTGCGGAGATTCATCTCAACGCTGGCCCAGGTAGAATTCGAACTTGGGATCTTCACATTACAAGCCTGGGGGGGGGGGCTATAATCTGAGCCACCCAGACTCTCCCGCCACCTCTGTTACACAGAGGTGAAAAAAGATATACCTGAAGACTTAAATTTTTTGACAATGGGTCGGGTGACTCAGTCGGTAGCATGGCTGACTTTAATCTAAGGTTCCCAGGTTTGAGTCCCAGCTGGGCCAGCTTTGAGATTTTTCTTCACATAACTTCCCGCCCTGCCAACGGTCAATAGGGGACACCGATGGGTTTAGAAAGGCTGCCTGCCGTCCGTCTGATGGTACGTTAAGCCGTGTCTCTTTGTATGGGAGAGACATACACTGTGCACGTTAGCAAACACACTGGATGGCCTTGACGGAAGATTACCTTCTGTCTCCCAACAGCTGTCCAGTGCGTCCACTCCCCCAACCTTCTCTGAGCCCTCGGGGTCCTTGTAACCTGACCATTTAGCCCATTGTGTGCAAAAAAGTTCAGCTCAGAGGTAAAACAACCCAACCCCGATTCCTGTTATTCAGTTGATCTGCAGATGATATGGGGAATAATGCATAACTTGAGCTAAAAATGTAATATCTTCTATCAGTGAATTCTCACCTAAATTCCTTTGGTACAGATACCCGAAGACAGCCAAGGCGACAGCCATGACGGACAGCATGAGCAATGACGTCACCGTGACGCAGCATAGCGTCCTCTCTAATCTTGTTCTTCTGTTCCACCATGGCGGGTTCCTAGGCAACAGAAAAACGAGAGGAAAAATTCAGTGACTTCGAAAATGAAAATAAAACATAACAGTACAAAAGTCTTCAACACCAAAATATCGCAATTAAGAAAAAACACTTGTTAATTCAAACTATTTACATTCCATTATTATTTGGGGCGAAGGCTGGATCAGTCTGCAGAATGCCAGGCTTCTATCCTGATGTTTCCGGGTTCGATTCCACACTATACCTTCGTTTCAGTTAACCACCACTTCGGTGAAAAAGGCAGCGCCGAATGGATTGGAAAAATCCATCTGAAGCATGCTAAAGTCGTCCCCCCATATATAAAAAATAATAAATAAATACCCACTCAAGTAGCTGCTTGCCACAGAGGTCTGACAGGAACCTGTCAGTTTATATGCCAAAGTAGAAGATCTGAGAGGATGGCAGGACCTCAGCAGAATAAACGACACATACATCCATGCCTTACCCGGGGCTCGAACCCAGGTCTCTTAGTTCAGTAGCCAAGCGCGCTAACCACTCGGTAGGAGAACCTTAATATGTACGTCAGAGATCACGCTGGACGGCTTTGGCAGAAGTTGTTGGGTTGTTTTACCTCTGCTCAGCACTTATTTTTGCGCAAAATGGGATAAATGGCCAGGTTGCTTGGTTGTTTTACCTCTGAGCGGCACTTTTTTGCACACCATGGGCTAAATGGCCAGGTCACATGGACCCCGAAGGCTCAGAGAAGGTTGGGGGAGGGACCCACTGGAACAGCTATTGGGAGACAGATGGTAGCCTCCCGTCAAGGCCATCCAGCGTGTTCTTTAACGTGCACAGGGTATGGCTCTCCCGCACATGGGGCCACGGCTTAACGTTCCATCCGACGGACGGCGGTCTTTCCAAGCACATCGGTGTCCCCTACTGACCGTGGGCAGAGCGGGGAATTTTGCGGAGATAAATCTCAACGCTGACCCAGCTGGGACTCAAACCTGGGAACTGCAGATTACAAGTCTGGCGCGCTACTGACTAAGCAAACTCCGCCCCTGCCAGGTTGCAAGGACCCCCAAAGTCTCAGAGAAGGTTGGCGAAGGGAAACCATAAACAATTATTATGAGACAGATGGAAACTCCTATCAAGGCCATCCAGCGTGTTCTTTAACGTGCACAGGATATGGCTCTCGTGCACACACGGTGCCATGGTTTAAAGTCCCATTCGACCGACGGCAATGTTTTCAACTCCAGTATTGTCCCCTTTCTGACTTCAACAGAAGGCTTCCATCTCTATCCTAACAGGTGTTCAGTCGATATCCTTCTAATTACCAGCTCTGAGCATTTGGGGTCCTTGTAAACTTTCATTTTATCCATTGTGTGTCCCATAAGTGAAGCTCAGAGTTAAAGCAATCTAGCAGGATAGTCCACAGCATGCACTTTCGACAAATGTATTCCTGGTTAGGGATTTCGTTTTACCATCTCTCTTCAAGTTCCAGATTTTTTTTTTCTATTGGCTGCAGCATTTTGTTTTACAACACTGTAGTGAAATGAAATCTTAACGTTACAAAAATGTTGCACATCCGTGTTAAGTAATAATTAATGCAAATTACTGTTAATCAAACATTTTATTGTGCAAAGTAGGGATGAGGAAACTATTTAATTTCTATTTGATTCCCAAATCCGACAAAGTTTTTGCTATTTTAAGATGAAAAAAAAAAACTTTTGGCAAATATAAAAAGAAGTTTAAATTTAAACTCTTTTTTTTAATTGGTTATACAGTATAAATGTAAGAATTAAGTATTTACGTAGAACTTTCAAATATAAAAGAGAATTTAATTACCGTTCGAGCACAAATTAACTTGTGTTGTCAAGACATGTTCAAGCTTGCGAATTTCACCAGTCAATTGTAATCCAGCAGTGTTGTGCAGCGCATAATTATAAAATTTCTCCCGAAGGAAGGTGTCATTCCTTCCGAAATCTTTACCAGGCTCCGATCCCAGTTTGGGGTAGATTGTATGTCACAGGCAAAGATATACAGTTGGGCCAAATCATTTAGAGGAAATTGAGACTGTATAGAAAATGAACCTCACATTCGGAGACCGAGTCATTCCCGACAATGTTGTCAGAATTGAGGACCTTATCCTAGACAATCGTCGATAACGGTTCGTGAACTCTCACAGGAGACTGGAATTAGTGTCGGGAAGTTGAAAAGATTCTGCACAATGAGTTGAAATTCAAACAAGGTGAGCGCAAGGTGGATCTCACGACTTCTGTCACCTAGACTAGGACTGGCAAATTAACTTGAACCGGGTATGGCTCTCCCACACATGACGCCATGGTTTAACGTCCCATCAGACAGAGTGCGGCCTTCTCAAGCCTATCAGTGTTCCTTATTAATTCTACCTATGCAACCCCCTTCGCCCCTATTATAATAAGGGACTTGAATTTTTAAAGTAACATGGAGCAGGGGAAAACTCTCGTACAAAATCTGGGATCAGTTGCTTAAGTATTTGAAGTAGTAATAGGGGGCTTAAATCTGTTTCAGGAGTTGTGTGGATCCCCAGTTGTCAACCACGTTTGGAGATCTGTCAAGTGTTGTGTCAGCATACCATGGAAGAAAGACCTACATTGTCTACTAGTGATATCATTAGTGAAATCCCATTCCCTAATCCATTTCCCTAAATTCCTAAGCCATTCCCTAATTATATTCCTAAGAAATCCCCCCATACACCCCCGTACACACTCACTTTAATCCGTTTTGACATGTCTTTCCCAAGAGATTAATCCATGATAATTTTACTGCATTTTCAAATAACGTGAAATTTTACAAATCGTAATTTGGAGGTAATCCATAAATTATGCAATACCACGTGGTAGAAGTATATTTGTTATTGTGTTACATAGTGCTCTATAGAACATATTTAGAGCTGATGAGACGGAAGAGCTAAAAAATTGTGTATTTTTTCGGCAACTTTCTTCCTTTTTCCGATGTCAAAACCAGGGTTATTTTTTATAATATAATTAACTAATTATTAATTGAACTGAGACTAAAATGTACGTTGACGATCTGTACAATAAGTGTTAGGCAACAAAGAGGGCGAGATTAAAATTTGGCTAAAACTGGGTTACGTAAATTTTGAATGATCCCTTGGTATAGGTGTTCTCAACGTGGGTCACGTAAATTTTGAATGATCCCTTGGTATAGGTGTTCTCCACGTGGGTTACGTAAATTTTGAATGATCCCTTGGTATAGGTGTTCTCAAAGTGGGTCACGTAAATTTTGAATGATCCCTTGGTATAGGTGTTCTCCACGTGGGTTACGTAAATTTTGAATGATCCCTTGGTATAGGTGTTCTCAACGTGGGTTACGTAATTTTTGAATGATCCCTTGGTATAGGTGTTCTCAACGTGGGTTACGTAATTTTTGAATGATCCCTTGGTATAGGTGTTCTCAACGTGGGTCACGTAAATTTTGAATGATCCCTTGGTATAGGTGGTCTCAACATGGGTTACGTAAATTTTGAATGATCCCTTGGTACAGGTGTTCTCAACGTGGGTTACGTAAATTTTGAATGATCCCTTGGTACAGGTGTTCTCAACGTGGGTTACGTAAGTTTTGAATGATCCCTTGGTATAGGTGTTCTCAACGTGGGTTACGTAAGTTTTGAATGATCCCTTGGTATAGGTGTTCTCAACGTGGGTTACGCCGTGAGAGCTCAAAAGTCACTAGATCTGATTACCCAGTAAAATGTTTATCATTTTGAAATATTTGTTAAATTGTTTGTCATTTTTTGTGTTTATCGATGTATGTATTGGTATAGTGTTGATTAATCAGTATGTATTGGTATCGTGTTGATTTCCAATACACTGAAGCAGCAGAAATCCAGGTTCGAATCCCGGTGGTAGCATGCAAGTATTTGCACCTTCCCAGTAGCGCTTGAGTTAGTAGAGACACGTTTCAACCTACTTCTCGCAAAGCAGATTTATTCGGCCAGCAAAGTGAATGTGTTGATGGAAATTAATATTTTCCCTTGGGTCGGATTTTTTGAAACCCTGAGCCGCACCTTTGTGTCCACAATGGGCTAAATGGCCAGATCTTATGAACCCGAAGTGCTCGGAGAAGGTTGGGAAAGGAGACTCACTAAACAGCTGTTAGGAGACAGATTTCGTGGGGAGGGGAGAAACTCAATCGAGCCTGGGAAAAAACTGGATTTCATTATAGTATAACAATTCTCCTCCATTTTAGGGATATTTAAAAAAAATTCTTGAAAAATGCATGAAAAATTCACAAATATCTTTTTTGCCTTTATTACCCTTATCAGCATCTGTCCAGATCTCTGAGAGGGCAAGGGGGTCATGCCCTTTACCCGACGACCCAGATTCTGCCCTGGTAGCAGCCATACTGCCCTACCTAACTATACTGCTCACAAAAATTAGGGGATTATTATCGCTTCATATTCATTTTGAAATATCCCCTAATTTTTGTGTGTAGGGGCGGGGGTGGCTCAGTCGGTAGCGCGCCAGGCTCGTAATCTGTAGTTCCCAGGTTCGAGTCCCAGCTGGGTCTTGAGATTTATCTCCGCAAAATTCCCCGCCCTGCCCACGGTCAGTAGGGGACACCGATGGGCTTGGAAAGGCCGCCGTCCGTCGTATGGGACGTTAAGCCGTGGCCCCGTGTGCGGGAGAGCCATACCCTGTGCACGTTAAAGAACACGCTGGATGGCCTTGACGGGAGGCTACCATCTGTCTCCCAACAGCTGTTCCAGTGGGTTCCCTCCCCCAACCTTCTCTGAGCCTTCGGGGTCCATGTGACTTGGCCATTTAGCCCATGGTGTGCAAAAAAGTGCCGCTCAGAGGTAAAACAACCCAACCCTAATTTTTGTGAGCAGTATATTAGAGAATTTCCATGTTATGTGAATGTAATCTAACTTCGAAGCTCTATAAATTCTACAGTATGTGTTTTGCGGAGAAATGTGACTGAAGATAAAGATCATATTGAAACCAATGAAATCTCGATTTTCAACAACATTCTTTCAGTATTTAAAGAGTTATGCAGGCTGGAACATTTTACAACAGTAACGAATCATAAAAATAGACCTCAGAAATTGATTAAAATTCAATAGGCATTGTTTTAAACCATCGAATAAAATGAATATATATTAGAACTTTTGAAATAATCATTATGCCTAGTAGATAATTATGAATAAGCTTTATAAGACAATGCAGTTAGAATATTTATTCCAACTTGCATAACTCTCTGAATACTAAATGAATCTGAAAATTGAGATTTAAATACCTGGTGATCCAAAAGTAACAGAAAAAGTAAAAATGCAATAATTCGAAAAGTATAGACAGTAGCACGATGTGGTTTTCACAGAAATGCACAGAAAGTCGTGGGTTTTTTTTTATAACGAAAAATTTAATTGCCAGAATAGTTACATTTGTCACCGACAGGTGGCGCTGTAGCGGTCCCGGAGCTGCTGCCTGTCGCTATTTAAACATCCTCGGCCGCCGCTCCTAAAATGGTGTGAGACAGCGAACATTGATCAATCTGACTTTGCCGTGAGGTACGTAAATTTCAGATGTAGTGAATACTGAAGTTAAACTTTCAGCATTTAACGTTTATTACCGAAGTTAAACGTTCTGCCAAAATGTGATGCATGTTATCGTTACGAGATAAAGCACTTTTAGTTAAGCTGTATTATCAAAACTCCGAATGTGCAAGTGCGGCTTTGCGCACCTGTCGTTCGATGCGGGGTATTAGAAGTGGAAAGGGACCGATGTCTTGTTCCTCACTGATAGCTGTGATGAAAAGGTTTGCGATGTCTTGTTCCTCACTGATAGCTATGATGAAAAGGTTTGAGGACTGTACTGTACAAACTACTGACACAACTGAAGCGCCACCTATCGGTGGCAAATGTAACTATTCTGGCAATAAAATTTTTCGTTATTAAAAAAAATCCCATGTCTTTCTATGCATTTCTGTGAAAACCGCATCGTGCTACTGTCTATACTTTTCGAATTATTGCATTTTTGCTTTTTCTGTTACTTTTGGATCACCCGGTAGATTTGATTTGAGTAGATTGATCTTCATTCGCTGTTTTCCATTAGATGCATATTTTATAGAAGTCATGCGACTTCGAAGTTAAATGTCCATTGCCATTACACAGAAATTGCCTAATGTTTCGGCAATGCTGAGTATCATTGAGAGTAATGAAGCACTTGAATCCCGATGACTTTTTTAAGCCAGTGCCCAATCCGGGTGAAGCTAGATTATGATTAATTAAAATTTAAGAAATAAAATAATAATTTTAGGGTATATTTTTAACTTTTAACCATTTTATTGTAGTACAATCCTTAAAAAAAATTAGGTGATAAGTAAATCGTGATTAATTCGATATTTACGTATAATCAGAATTTTAATTTTAAAACCCAATAAAGAAATTTCATACAGCGTCACTTGGATAACTCGAAATTCTTTAATTCGTAATTCTAAGAGAAAATTACCCTGCGATTATAATATCAATATATTTCTTCTTGAATAACTGAGGGGCGGGGGTGGCTCAGTCGGTAGCGTCCTGGGATCGGAATCTGCAGTCCTCAGGATCGAATCCTAACTTGGCCAGCTTTGAGATTTATCTCCGCAAAACCCCCCCGCCGTGCCCTCGGTTAGTAGGACACACCGATGGGCTTGGAAAGGCCGCCGTCCATCGGATGGGACGTTAAGCCGTGACCCGTGTGTGGGGAGAATCATGATCTGTGCACGATGGATGGCCTTGACAGGAGGCTACCACCTGTTTCCTAACAGCTGTCCAGTGGGTTCATTTTCCCCACCTTCTCTGATCCCCTTTATAACTAGGTCATTTATTTGCCATTGCGTGCAAAAAAAAATACTCCTCCCAAATAAAATGTAAAACAACCCAACTAGAATAATTCAAAACAAAATTACTAAAAAATATATATAAAAATTATGCGTTTGTTAAAAAAAGCGAGTTGATGTTTTTCCCTTTGTTGTCTGTCCATCTGTAGACATTCAACTTTTTTGTTAGAGATAAAAAGTTCTTTTGCTCTCTGTTAGATACGAATGAAATACATATTACGATTCGTATTTACCGAATCTCCCAATAACGCGCCAACAGTGGAAAATGCTAAAATTTAAAAAGGGCATTTTAAACGGTCTATTTATGATAAAAATGTGGGATTTTGGTGATGGAAAGGGAAGATCCTGAGGTCTGCGTTGACAATGAGTTCCCCCCCCCCTTACCTCAAGGGTGGGTGGGTGAGAAACACAACTTTTTTTTTAGATAATTTTTTGCTTTTAGAGTTAATTTTTAATTTATTTTGTGCTTTGGTGACAAACTGATGAAATATTTAGAATTCGCATTTCCCGATTTTTTTTTTTTGGGTCAGGTAGTCGGTAGCGCGCCAGGCTCGTAATCTGTAGTTCCCAGGTTCGAGTCCCAGCTGGGTCAGCGTTGAGATTTATCTCCGCAAAATTCCCCGCCCTGCCCACGGTCAGTAGGGGACACCGATGGGCTTGAAAAGGCCGCCGTCCGTCGGATGGGACGTTAAGCCATAGCCCCGTGTGCGGGAGAGCCATACCCTGTGCACGTTAAAGAACACGCTGGATGGTCTTGACGGGAGGCTACCATCTGTCTGCCAACAGCTGTTCCAGTGGGTCCCCTCCCCAAACCTTCTCTGAGCCTTCGGGGTCCTTGTGACCTGGCCATTTAGCCCATGGTGTGCAAAAAAGTGCCGCTCAGAGGTAAAACAACCCAACCCAAATCCCGGTTTTTTCCCTCTAACGACGGAAAAAGTGAAAGATTGCAAAACTTTAAACAAATATTGCAAACAACGCATGAAATGTGCATTTATAATGCAAACAATTTACAATTATTTATAATGCAAACAATGCTGGAAATTCGAAAATTTGGTGGTAGAGTGGGAATATCATGTTTATTCCGACAGTAATGATTCTCTCTTAATTCCAAGGAGTGGAAAATGCAAAATTTTTGTTGTATAATTTAAAATTTTTTTATAGTTTTCGATAAGTATTAATGAAATATTATCTTTAACAATTTTTGAACCCCCTGATAATTTTAATTTCCATCGTCAGAGGGCACTAAATGAGGAAAAAGCAACATATTCATTTTAAGGGATAAATGACAGATTCTTCCTGTGTGGTTTAAGTACTCTATGGTGAAATATTACTATTTGCCTTTTCCAATAATCCGTTATTTCGAATAACAACAGTTAGAGTGGGAAAGTTCGAAAACTATTATTCTTTTCAAAACGAACAACCCTGAGGGAATATGCATTCTTTTAGTTTTAGCTCTTTTTTTTATCTAAAAAAGAGCTAATGTTTCTATTTTGTCGTTTGTCTGTGTCTGCAGTATATGAATTATTTCTTGCATCATCTTCATTCTGTATGTTTGTGCATGTTCATAATTCTATTGATTTTGTGTGCTCTAGTTTCTTTCACTGGCATGGAAAATGGTTAGTAGTCTGTAGAGATGAGAGCAGGCTTGGGCTGAATAGTTCAAATAATTTTTCAAATAACAATATTTCTTATATAAAAAAAAAATAAGAAATATTATAAAAACATAATTTCAACCTGTTATATTAGTCTTATTATTATATTAACCGATTATCTTTTACGCATTCTCTATTTTAATAAATGAACCATTTATAATAGTATTACCCATGAGCTTTCAGCGTCTACTAGTATTTCTAATTGTTTTCGTTCCAAATAGCATTAGCGTCTTAGTTTTGCCACAAAATGAATACAATAAATAATAATAAAGTAAGTGATATGCATTTCTGTATACAGGGTGAATCTGAAAAAGTGGGCAAAACTTTACTGGGTGGTAGAACGCAGCTATACGAGCAATATTCGTCATAGAATGTATGGTCGGAACGCAAGCGGTGAGAAGCTAAAAGGTAGTTTTCCACTGTCACATTTAAAGAATGAACACATAGAAGGAGAGGAGATACTTCAGAAAACATTTTATTAACAGGAATGTAATTGAGGTACATGCTCAAAGAAATTACTCAAAAGAGCTGCCGCCAGCTGTAATGCAGGCTTCACACCTGCGGGTTAGGGACCGACGCACATTTGCGAAGACACCAGGCATTTCCCGAATATCGCCGGCAACAACGGCGATCCTGGCGACTAGATCCATATCGGTTTGAATGGGGCACTCGTAGATTAGGCTTTTCAAGAGCATATCCGCCATTTCGTGATTAGTATAACCAGACATCCTCTCGGCAATCCACGGTAGAAATGCCGTTGGGTGCGAGGACCGACCCTTTTATACCATTTCGAACGCCACCTAGCGGCTCGCCGTTTGCGTTCCGCCCATACTTTCTATGACGAATATTGCTCGTATAGCTGCGTTCTACCACCCCGTAAAGTTTTGCCCACTTTTTCAGATTCACCCTGTATATATCTATGTCTTATGACGAATCAGAGAAATTTTTTCCCCAAAGCGATCTAGGGCTCAATAATTGTCGAATTATTCCTGTTGGAGCGTTCTCGGGCCCAATAGCATCAGTCTCTGGCTTTAAAAACTAAGCCCCAACTAAGCTCTAACAGTGTGTATAAAAAATCTATTCATAGGGTATTTCTAAGAGTAATTGTCAAGCAATCACAAACTGCACTTCTCCGGCATCCCAGAGGTGCCAGATAAATGGGATTTTATTATTATTACCACGTTTTGATTTTTCGTTATAAAAAAAAAGTTATTTTTCTTTTATTTTCTTTAGCGCGATTGTTTTATAAGTAGTACTACATTTCAAATTTTATAAAAAATATATTCCTAATGTATTTTAATCTTATTTCTTTCCAAAAAGCTTGGAAACTCTCGAAATCCCGCATTATTAGCGCTGTACTTACATTTTTCCTAAGTTACAGCTATCCATGCAGAATGTCTTCAGGAAACGTTTATTTGTTCTTCCTTAAGATTGTTGCGAAACTTGCACGATTCAGAAGCAACGGAAATGTCAATTGTGAGCTAACTCGACCGGAAGAAGGCCTTACAATAATAGGGTTGAGTTGTTTTACCTCTGAGCGGCACTTTTTTGCACACAATGGGCTAAATGGCTAGGTCACAAGGACCCCGAAGGCTCAGAGAAGGTTGGGGGAGGGGACCCACTGGAACAGCTGTTGGGAGACAGATGGTAGCCTCCCGTCAAGGCCATCCAGTGTGTTCTTTAACGTGCACAGGGTATGGCTATCCCGTACACGGGGCCACGGCTTAACGTCCCATCTGACGGACGGCGGCCTTTCCAAGACCCATCGGTACAATAATAGGTTTAAGAAACAGTGTCAACCTAAATGCTACTGATATTTTTCCAAGATGACTAGTTTTTTTCCTTAATATATTAATATTCTAAGTCTTGACATTGTATCTATATAAGATTTCTAATATTAATATTACATCTATATCCTATAATCATATTAATATTCTAAGAATTTTAATACCTACATTTTTAAGGCTTCTAAACAAAATTACATCTGTATTCTAAGAATTCTAATATTAGTACTATATCAATATTTAAGAATTCTAATATTGCATTTGTATCCTAAGATTTCTAATATCAATATTACCTCTGAATTCTAAGAATCCCAATATTAATATTGTATTTATATCCTAAATGGTAACTAGGCATAACACTGGACTGAGAGTTATGGACCATTCATTTCCACTGATGAACAGAGAATAGCTCAATTATAACACCTGTAGTCCGACCCAGTTTCATGTGGTGTATAGAGTCCGTTATTACCTTTCGAAGGTGGTATTGTCTAAGTTCAAGGTGTTGTAAGATCATGGTGAAATTAGTCTCCATTGAGGGACTCCCTACTCTAGGAGGTATTGTCTATTCTGCAGGGAAACGGAAAGGAGAAGACTCTAGGGTGAGTTTTGTCTATTGATCAGGTCATAATGTAGTCATTATTTTTCTCACCCTGCTGAAGACGATCAACTTCACCTTTGAGCATGACTAAGGATTCTTGACTTGTAGCATGAGGGATTGGGTTGGGTTGTTTTACCTCTGAGCGGCACTTTTTTGCACACCATGGGCTAAATGGCCAGGTCACATGGGCCCTGAAGGCTCAGAGAAGGTTGTGGGAAGGAACCCACTGGAACAGCTGTTGGTAGACAGATGGTAGCCTCCCGTCAAGGCCATCCAGCGTGTTCTTTAACGTGCACAGGGTATGTCTCTCCCGCACACAGAGGCCACGGCTTAAAGTCCCATGCGACGGACGGCGGCCTTCCCAAGCCCATCGGTGTCCCCTACTGACCGTGGGCAGGGCGGGGAATTTTGCGGAGATAAATCTCAACGCTGACCCAGTTGGGACTCGAACCTGGGAACTACAGATTACGAGCCTGGCGCGCTACCGACTGAGCCACCCCCGCCCCAGCATGAGGGGCGTACCCAAGGATAGTTGGGTAGTTTTACCTCAGAGCAGCACTTTTTTTTGCACATAAATGGCTAAATGCCCAGGTCATAAATATCCCGAAGGCTCAGAGAAAGTTGGGAGAGGGGACCCACTGGAACAGCTGTTAGGAGACAGATGATAGCTTCCCGTCAAGGCCATCCAGCGTGTTCTTTAATGTACCCAGGGTGTAACTCTCCAGCACACGGGGTCACGGATTAACGTATAATCCGACGGACGGCGGCTTTTACAAGCCCAGCGATGTCCTCCTACTGACCGTGGGAGGGGCGGGGAGTTTTGAGGAGATAAATCTCAACGCTGACCCAGCTGGGACTCGAATATACCAAAGGGGGAAGTTTTGGAGTTATAATCCTACTTTGGCTAAACCGCTAGTGCTTCTCTATGACGTATTAGACTGACATACTCCCTTCAGATCTCTGAGACAAGCAGCTACTTGAGGAAGGATACTTTATTTTTAAGACAGGTGACTTCAGCCTTTTTATTTGCGGTCATTTTTCCATTACTGGAATGAAAATGGGAGCCACATTTCAATAATGATGTAATTCACGGACCATGTCATTAATTCTGGTAACATTAACTGATAAGTACTTTAAAGATACTGATAACATTAACTGATAAGTACTTTAAAGATACTGATAACATTAACTGATAAGTACTTTAAAGATACTGATAACATTAACTGATAAGTACTTTAAAGATACTGATAACATTAACTGATAAGTACTTTAAAGATACTGATAACATTAACTGATAAGTACTTTAAAGAGACTAGAAATAAAACGCCACTCTTTTTCTTCATATTGTTACAAATTAAATGGATGAGTACTGAGCGTGAGTTCAAGTAAAAAATATTTCAATAAAAATTACAAAACAATGCAATTTATTACAAAAGTATGGATGAAATTTTTTGTAACAAACTAAGTGAACCGGCACGAAACTCTATAACAATACAAAGATAAGCTTTCAGAAGAATCCATTATCTCAATTCTATTCACATCCAAATCACGAAACAAGGCTAAAATAATTTAATGAACAATTAAATCATGTTAGTAAACAAATATTCAATCTAACTAGAATATCCTTATCAGTTCTTAAACAAACTAAATAACTATACACTGAATGACTTGGGGGCGGGGTGGCTCAGTCGGTAGCGCGCCAGGCTCGTAATCTGTAATTCCCAGGTTCGAGTCCCAGCTGGGTCAGCGTTGAGATTTATCTCTGCAAAATTTCCCGCCCTGCCCACGGTCAGTGGGGGACACCGATGGGCTTGGAAAAACCGCCATCCATCGGATGGGACGTTAAGTCGTGGTCGCGTGTGCGGGAGAGACATACCCTGTGCACGTTAAAGAACACGCTGGATGGCCTTGGCGGGAGGCTACCATCTGTCTCCCAACAGCTGTTCCAGTGGGTCCCCTCCCCCAAACTTCTCTGAGCCTTCGGGGTCCATGTGACCTGGCCATTTAGCCTATGGTGTGCAAAAAAGTGCCACTCAGAGGTAAAACAACCCAACCCTATAACAATACAAAGATAAGCTTTCAGAAGAATCCATTATCTCGATTCTATTCACATCCAAATCACGAAACAAGGCTGAAAATAATTTAATGAACAATTAAATCATGTTGATAAACAAATATTCAATCTAACTAGAATATACTTAAGTAGTTTAGTCACAACCTGCGAATCCCCCTTTGCACAGTGCTTTCCCCCCCTATGTCGCAATCGTCCACGTTGCCTTCTTGACTTGGACCCCCTATGTCGCAATTGACCGGAAATTGACCTGTGCTGGGCCACGTTGCCTTCTGAACTTTGACCCTTATATTGCAATCAACAGGAAATTGACCCTGGCGTAGCAACTGTCGTGGTATTAATAATTCATAATTAATAATTAATAATTCATAATTAAAAATTCTTCCCCCTTTTAACCCCTTGTGCTATCTAGTTTTTAACTCTAATTTTAAGTCCTCCTTCTCGAATAGTCTCGATTTTTCTTTATTTCAGACTCACCTTTTATTTTAAAACCTCGATTTTGCAAACTCCCTGGTTGACCTATATTTTAAATAAATATAAAAAATAAATACCCCCTCAAGCAGCTGCTTGCCACAGAGGTCTGACAGGAGCCTGTCAGTTTATATGCCACAGTAGAAGGATCTGAGAGGATGGCAGGACCTCAGCAGAAAAACGACACATACATCCATGCCTTACCCGGGGCTCGAACCCAGGTCCCTTAGATCAGTAGCCAAGCGTGCTAACCACTCGGCCATGGGACGGCGTATATTTTAAGCCCTACCCATATTTTAAGTCATGGATTTTGCAAACCACATGGTTGACCTATATTTCAGACTCACCTTTTATTTTAAAACCTTGATTTTGCAAACCCCCTGGTTGACACACCTATATTTTAAGCTCCCCTTCTCGAATAGTCTCGATTTTTCTTTATTTCAGACTAACCTTTTATTTTAAAACCTCGATTTTGCAAACCCCCTGGTTGACCCACCTATATTTTAAACTCCCCTTCTCGAATAGTCTCGATTTTTCTTTATTTCAGACTCACCTTTTATTTTAAGCCCTCTTCATAGACCCCACCCCCCTGGTTGACCTATATTTTAAGCTCCCCTTCTCGAATAGTCTCGATTTTTCTTTATTTCAGACCCCCCAATGGTTGACTTATATTTTAAACCCTCGACTTGCAAACCCCCTGGTTGACCTATATTTTAAGCCCTACCTATATTTTAAGCTCCCCTTCTCGAATACTGTCGATTTTTCTTTATTTCAGACTCGCCTTTTATTTTAAAACCTCGATTTTGCAAACCCCTGGTTGAGCTATATTTTAAACTCCCCTTCTCGAATAGTCTCGATTTTTCTTTATTTCAGACTCACCTTTTATTTTAAGCCCTCTTCATAGACCCCACCCCCCTGGTTGACCTATATTTTAAGCTCCCCTTCTCGAATAGTCTCGATTTTTCTTTATTTCAGACCCCCCAATGGTTGACTTATATTTTAAACCCTCGACTTGCAAACCCCCTGGTTGACCTATATTTTAAGCTCCCCTTCTCGAATACTGTCGATTTTTCTTTATTTCAGACTCGCCTTTTATTTTAAAACCTCGATTTTGCAAACCCCTGGTTGAGCTATATTTTAAGCTCCCCTTCTCCAATAGTCACGATTTTGCTTTATTTCAGACTCACCTTTCATTTTAAGCCCTCTTCATAGACCCCACCCCCCTGGTTGACCTATATTTTAAGCTCCACTTCTCGAATAGTCTCGTTTTTCTTTATTTCAGACCCCCCAATGGTTGACTTATATTTTAAACCCTCCACTTGCAAACCCCCTGGTTGACCTATATTTTAAGCCCTACCTATATTTTAAGCTCCCCTTCTCGAATAGTCTCGGTTTTTCTTTATTTCAGACTCGCCTTTTATTTTAAAACCTCGATTTTGCAAACCCCCCTGGTTGAGCTATATTTTAAGTCCTCCTTCTCGAATAGTCTCGATTTTTCTTTATTTCAGACTAACCTTTTATTTTAAAACCTCGATTTTGCAAACCCCCTGGCTGACCTATATTTTAAGCCCTACCTATATTTTAAGTCATGGATTTTGCAAACCACCTGGTTGACCTATATTTCAGACTAGCCTTTTATTTTAAAACCTCGATTTTGCAAACCCCCTGGTTGAGCTATATTTTAAGCTCCCCTTCTCGAATAGTCTCGATTTTCTTTATTTCAGTCTCACCTATATTTTAAGCCCGGGATTTTGCAGACCCTCCTGGTTGACCTACATTTTAAACCCTACCTATATTTTAAACCCCCTCCTTCCCTCGGATTACAAGTCTCAGAAAAATTCCACAGAAAAGGATGACACAAGTCTCAATTGTAAAAATCAACTCTCAAAGTTGTATTCTTATTAATTAAAACCCTTTCTATTAAAAGTTACCTCTATTAAAAATCTTTTGGTGTTCATTTTGCCAGGACTGCTAAACGATTCCCTTTTATTAAAACTCTGGTATTTATTTTTTCCAACCCCGTTAATCGATCCCCTAGTAAATAAAAACTCTCACTTACCTTTATTAAAATCATCCAGCGCTTGTAATAAATCAGTTTAATCGGGGAAAAAAAAATCATTCCCTCGCTAGCGTACCTCCACGTTAATTTCGGGAAAAAGCCTCATCGGATCCAAGGTCCAGTATTTTACTAGAAGAATGACACAGTAACTGTTTCACAGAAATATTAATAAAATTTGGTTTAAATTATTCGTAGGACTTGTATATAAGATCTACCTTGCAATAGACGTTCAACAGGCTAAAAGTTTTCCAAGTCCGTTATCGGTGTATCGGAAATCGTACGTTTCCTGTAGACATCCTTCAGATCGCTTATTAGGGGGTAGCAACAGCACTTTCGCCACATCACACGATATGGTGCAATCCTTTATCAGCTGGAAGGTCAAAAGTTCAAATGTCCAGCGCTTCACTGTGTCTGCATTTGACACTGATAAGGTTTAAAAATAGATGTTTCCTAGAATCCACATTGCCTTCTCAGATTGGACTTTGACCCCTATGTCGCAACCGACCATATTTTAAGTCCTCTTCATAGACCCCATGGTTGACCTATATTTTAAGTCCCCTTCTCGAATTTTCTTGTTTTTTCCCTGTTTAACCCATATTTTTCCCCTGTTTAACCCATATTTTAAGCCCTCCCCTCTTCATAGACCCACCTATTGATCCACCTATATTTTAACCCCTCCCCTCTTTAAACCAAATCAGTTTTTGCGCATTTAATCGGTGTCATCCAACGTCCATACTATTTTTAGTACGTCTCCTGTATTTAAAAAAAAAATATTGGCTTTCGTCGCCGTATTTGAACGCGCTACCTCAGTGCCGATAGCTGAAGCGTCATCGCCAGGGCGCGGATTTTTGCGGAGATAAATCTCAACTCTGGCCCTGCTATCCGCTCAACAATATTTGCTACTGATAAAACGATTTCCTTCATTAAAAATAAAAACTAATTAAATAATGGGGTATCACTGGGAAAATACTGGGAAGAACCCAAACTGATTTCGTGCTAAAACATCTCCAGATTTCAGCTTACTTGAAAAACTATTGTTAGAAATGAACCAGTGACTTGAATCACTCAACTTCCATAAGAATACACAATTATGGTACAGTGTCGGGAAGAAATATGTTTCAACGAAATTCAATTGCATGTATTACGATCAGAAAAATAATTTAGTGGACAAAGTTTAAAATAGTTATTAAATGGTACTTTACAGTGCAAGTGCGCTTCAGGCGAAAAGCCTCCCCTTCGAACACTGCACCCCGTTTTTTCGAAGTAACTGTGTCACAAGTCTTCCTACATCATCCCTAAACAGAGAATCGGATTTAATGTGCAAGAAGATCAAGACCTCATTTGAAGGAGCACATAGTGGATACTGTACTCCATAGTGAAATGAACATTGGCCTCTTGCGGGACCTAGTTATATCCCTACTCCAAGAGAATTACTAATGAAAACGTGCTATTGTTAATGCATGTAATTCCGACAAAAAATGTTTTGTCTGTTTTAGCCACTTTGTATCCTGCAATAGGAAACACCGAACACCTTAACAACTATATACATTTAGAAGAAAACACATCAGGTCTAATTTTCCCTTTAACAATCTGGATACGAGAAAGAGATGTTCCCACTCTACATCACACCATTCAGATTTAAAGCGCACGCAAATCTCCTACTGTTATCAGACGATGAAAAGCAGCATTATTGTTCCATTAAGAATTTGTTTCTATGAAATTCAAAGGGAGAATGCTGTTTTCCATATTATAGGGAATGCAATTAATACATTCCTTGCAGATGGATGTCCTTTAGGTTATGAAATAATCTTATTAGAACGCTTAAAATTGAGATGACACACATTAGCTCCTCCGAGAAGCGCTAGGGGGTAGCAGAATATACCCGTGTAATGAAAATATTCATTCGACATAAAAAAAAACCTACGCCAATATCGCGTACACTGACATGCTCCTCTTATCTGATGTGTTTGGTGGCAGATACTGACCCCTGCTATGTTTATGCAGCTCCTGCCTTCATACCTGAAGATGACAAATACTAGAGTTGATAACCTACAATGTACCTTTTTGGAAGGCATACGAGGAGGAATTTCGGTGATATGCAGACAACAAGCATTTAGAATGAAAAACTGATTGCAAGTTTGCTTTACTGTCATACAAACCTGAAAAGAGATGAAATGGGTAGTACTTTACCCATGATACACCATGTGACTAGGTCGTTAAATCAAATTACATGCATAAACGAAAATTAGAAAAACGACGAAATGCTTGGTAAATTCAATGAGAATCACTAAAATGTAAAGAGTGTTGGAATATCTGTAAATGCACACACATTTCAGTGGATAGGTGAATATTTTCACAATTCTTTGGAAGTGGAAGGCACAATAACTGTAAAACATACTGTGACGAGAGAGAAAGTATAAAAATGTAGTGGGATGGTTGTAAAAAATCGCTTCAAAACAGAAAATTACAACGCAAATACTGAAAGATAGAAAAAAAAAAACGACTATTCGACGGTTATTCCAAACTGCTATCTCACGCTCTTTTCAGATTTCCTGGTTCTATAGTTCCCTGGTACGTAACGCATAAGTGTGGGTGTAGTTGGCTATTTTTCGTTGCAAACACAAGTTGTTTTCACTATTAGTTATTTTTCCTGTATGAGAATACACATTTCTATACTACATTGCGTACACACGGATGGACGAATACCACAAAATACTTTGCATATAGAAAACATCAGCAAAGAACCACAGAAGTTTGGAAATTTAAAATCTGAAAACGCAGTGTTTATAAGAAAACAACAATATTTTCAGTACTTCCATGAAAAGTTGAGTCCCAGAATCGATCCGCTAGACCTGACTTTGCATTCTCTGACTTCAACCACCAATAAAACGCAATGTAAGCTCTCTCGTCGGTTATCCCAACCCGCTATCTCTTTTCAGAGTTTCTGGCCCCCTCGGTACGTTTGAATAAGCGCATAAGTGTGGGTGAAAATGGCTATTTTTCGCTGCAAACACAAGTTTTTCGACAAAGATAGGGTGTTTTACTACAATCTAACATGGGATTTCATGTGTGTTTAGTTATTTTTCCTGCATGAGAATATTTCTAATCCTTCTCATAGACAGCAGGTTAGTTACTTCGGATCTAACAAAGCTAAGGTTTGAGATCCATAGTAAGACATGAACGTTTGTGTTGTTTTCCTACCAAGATCCCGACATCCTCTCACCCCCTTCTACTGGGTCGTATGAAAAAATCCTGTAACTGTTACGACAATTAGCTGCGTGAAGGCGTATTTATTTTTAAAGCAAAGACACACTAATTTCGGACTCGCTAGCTAGAGAATGATATATTAACCTGCTAAAGTTTGATTTTAATGATCAGATAGTGTATACATCACCACTTTTTTAGTTCATACTAATATCTTCTAACTTTCAAAGGAAATATTGTCTCATTATAAGCGATTTCATACAAAGAGATGCGCACTCTATGCTTCACATTTAAATCTATAGAGATAACGATCACTGCCCATGGAACACATCTGTGAAAAACACGCTATGATAGGGTTTGAGGAAGATTTTTAGTCCATGGGGGTCCTGCACTGCAGGAAAGCACATTATCTTTGAGATCAGAACCTACATGAAAGTTATACTGTTTGGGTTTGAGAAAGATTCTTTAGTTCACGGGACACCGCATGAATAAGTGCATAAGTGTGGGTGAAGACGGCTATTTTTCGCTGCAAACACAAGTTTTTCGACAAAGATAGGGTGTTTCACTACAATCTAACACGGGATTTCATGTGTGTTTAGTTATTTTTCCTGCATGAGAATATTTCTAATCTATCTCATAGACAGCAGGTTAGTTACTTCTGATCTAACAAAGCCAAGGTCTGAGATCCATAGTAAGACATGAACGTTTGTGTTGTTTTCCTACCAAGGTCCCGACATCCTCTCACATGAAATATTACTGTACTAGGATCTAGAAAAATCACTATTCATTACATTAATTTTTTTATTACATTCATGTATTTCAACCCATTTTCTTGTCAAGAGCTAAAATTATTTGATGAATGAACGACAAAATATCTTCAAATGCAGTGGACGCATGACAGAATAACTTCAAAATAAGTTCCAATAGCTGAAAAAACAACTGTAAAAAATTAGATAAATACACACAGGGAAAGACAGAATTGCTTTCAAAACATTAAAATACCTTAAATGTGTGGTTGAATCACCACCAAATATCTCCAGCACACTTTTAAAGGAAATATTGTCTCATTATAGGCGATTTCATACAAAGAGATACGCACTCTATGCTTCACATTTAAATCTATAGAGATAACGATCACTGCCCATGGAACACATCTGTGAAAAAACACGCTACGATTGGGTTTGAGAAAGATTTTTAGCCCTTGGGGGTGCTGCACTGCAAGAAGGCACATTATCTTTGATATCAGAACGTACGTGAAAGTTATACTGTTTGGGTTTGAGAAAGATTCTTTAGTTCACAGGGCACAGCATTACACTAAAGCACACTGTCTTGTACGTATGTCTGTATGTTTGTTTCTCTCTCTCTGTGTGTGTGTGTGTTTGTGTCTATGTGTAAATATGTATGTTACTACGAAATGTGTGTACGTGTAGATGTGTGCATATATGTCAAGATGTAACTGTGTCTGCATGTTTGTTTCTCTCTAGGTGTGTGTGTGTTTCAGTGAATCGTGTATGTGTGCGTATGTGAGTGTGTGTATGTTCATGTATATTAATATGTTTCTTTATATGTATATGTTTTCGTGCGTATGTGTTAAGATGTCTGTGTGCACATAGTCGTTTCTCTCTATGTGTATACGTCTTCATGTTTGTCTCTCTCTCTCTCTGTGTGTGTGTGTGTGTTAAAGTGTCTGTATGTGTTTCATCTTTATGTTATCGTATGTGTGTGTGTTTGTTCACATGCAGGAATAAGCATATTGTCTTACGGACACTTGCTTGCTACAGAAGAAGCTAACAATTTAAAACGAGACTTGTGATTATGCAAAATATTTCATGTGTGCGTATGTGAGTGTGTGTATGTTGATGCATGTTAATATGTTTCTTTATATGTTTTGTGCGTATGTGTTAAGATGTCTGTGTGCACATATTCGTTTCTCTGTATGTCTATACGGCTTCATGTTTGTTTCTCTCTCTGTGCGTGTGTGTATGTGTGTGTGTTAAAGTGTCTGTATGTGTTTCATCTTTATGTGCATATGTTATCGTATGTGTGTGTTCACATGCAAGAATAAACATATTGTCTTACGGACACTTGCTTGCTACAGAAGAAGCTAACAATTTAAAACGATCCTTGTGGCTATGCAAAATATTTCATCACAGATCTTAACTTGAATACTCATATTTCAGATGTAAGGATTTTTCTTCAGCACGTTCGAATATTTTTTGAACACGACTGTCTTACGTTACGTCTTACGTTACGTTTCCTGTCAGATGTCTCGTAACGAACAAAGCGTGTGTGTGTGTGTTCTGCTAATACAGAAGAGGACAGACATACGTACAAGACAGTGTGCTTTAGTGTAATGCTGTGCCCTGTGAACTAAAGAATCTTTCTCAACCGAGAATATTTCAACGTAGAATATTTCAACCGAGAATATTTCAAACGTAGAATACGTTTGAAATATTCAACCGAGAATATTTCAAACGTAGAATAATACGACATCCTGATGTGTTAAGAACGAAGTGGAGGGATACTAACAGCTGAAACACGAGCTGAAGCGATCGAAATCCTGTTGTTTCGCGCAAGGGGACGAAGGGTGATAAAACGTAATACTACTGAAAAAATCCTTGTTTCAAAAAAGAGGCCTCTTTTTTGAAACAACTGGATTCCTTGTTTCAAAAAAGAAAAAATCCTTGTTTCAAAAAGAGGCCTCTTTTTTGAAACAACTGGATTTTTTCAGTAGTATTACGTTTTATCACCCTTCGTCCCCTTGCGCGAAACAACAGGATTTCGATCGCTTCAGCTCGTGTTTCAGCTGTTAGTATCCCTCCACTTCGTTCTTAACACATCAGGATGTCGTATTATTCTAAGTTTGAAATATTCTCGGTTGAATGTCCTCTTCTGTATTAGCAGAACACACACACACACGCTTTGTTCGTTACGAGACATCTGACAGGAAACGTAACGTAAGACGTAACGTAAGACAGTCGTGTTCAAAAAATATTCGAACGTGCTGAAGAAAAATCCTTACATCTGAAATATGAGTATTCAAGTTAAGATCTGTGATGAAATATTTTGCATAGCCACAAGGATCGTTTTAAATTGTTAGCTTCTTCTGTAGCAAGCAAGTGTCCGTAAGACAATATGTTTATTCTTGCATGTGAACACACACATACGATAACATATGCACATAAAGATGAAACACATACAGACACTTTAACACACACACATACACACACGCACAGAGAGAGAAACAAACATGAAGCCGTATAGACATACAGAGAAACGAATATGTGCACACAGACATCTTAACACATACGCACAAAACATATAAAGAAACATATTAACATGCATCAACATACACACACTCACATACGCACACATGAAATATTTTGCATAATCACAAGTCTCGTTTTAAATTGTTAGCTTCTTCTGTAGCAAGCAAGTGTCCGTAAGACAATATGCTTATTCCTGCATGTGAACAAACACACACACACATACGATAACATAAAGATGAAACACATACAGACACTTTAACACACACACACACAGAGAGAGAGAGAGACAAACATGAAGACGTATACACATAGAGAGAAACGACTATGTGCACACAGACATCTTAACACATACGCACGAAAACATATACATATAAAGAAACATATTAATGTACATGAACATACACACACTCACATACGCACACATACACGATTCACTGAAACACACACACACACACACACCTAGAGAGAAACAAACATGCAGACACAGTTACATCTTGACATATATGCACACATCTACACGTACACACATTTCGTAGTAACATACATATTTACACATAGACACAAACACACACACAGAGAGAGAGAGAGAAACAAACATACAGACATACGTACAAGACAGTGTGCTTTAGTGTAATGCTGTGCCCTGTGAACTAAAGAATCTTTCTCAAACCCAAACAGTATAACTTTCACGTACGTTCTGATATCAAAGATAATGTGCCTTCTTGCAGTGCAGCACCCCCAAGGGCTAAAAATCTTTCTCAAACCCAATCGTAGCGTGTTTTTTCACAGATGTGTTCCATGGGCAGTGATCGTTATCTCTATAGATTTAAATGTGAAGCATAGAGTGCGTATCTCTTTGTATGAAATCGCTTATAATGAGACAATATTTCCTTTAAAAGTGTGCTGGAGATATTTGGTGGTGATTCAACCACACATTTAAGGTATTTTAATGTTTTGAAAGCAATTCTGTCTTTCCCTGTGTGTATTTATCTAATTTTTTACAGTTGTTTTTTCAGCTATTGGAACTTATTTTGAAGTTATTCTGTCATGCGTCCACTGCATTTGAAGATATTTTGTCGTTCATTCATCAAATAATTTTAGCGTCTTTCCCTGTGTGTATTTATCTAATTTTTTACAGTTGTTTTTTCAGCTATTGGAACTTATTTTGAAGTTATTCTGTCATGCGTCCACTGCATTTGAAGATATTTTGTCGTTCATTCATCAAATAATTTTAGCTCTTGACAAGAAAATGGGTTGAAATACATGAATGTAATAAAAAAATTAATGTAATGAATAGTGATTTTTCTAGATCCTAGTACAGTAATATTTCATGTGAGAGGATGTCGGGACCTTGGTAGGAAAACAACACAAACGTTCATGTCTTACTATGGATCTCAGACCTTGGCTTTGTTAGATCAGAAGTAACTAACCTGCTGTCTATGAGATAGATTAGAAATATTCTCATGCAGGAAAAATAACTAAACACACATGAAATCCCGTGTTAGATTGTAGTGAAACACCCTATCTTTGTCGAAAAACTTGTGTTTGCAGCGAAAAATAGCCGTCTTCACCCACACTTATGCACTTATTCATGCGGTGTCCCGTGAACTAAAGAATCTTTCTCAAACCCAAACAGTATAACTTTCATGTAGGTTCTGATCTCAAAGATAATGTGCTTTCCTGCAGTGCAGGACCCCCATGGACTAAAAATCTTCCTCAAACCCTATCATAGCGTGTTTTTCACAGATGTGTTCCATGGGCAGTGATCGTTATCTCTATAGATTTAAATGTGAAGCATAGAGTGCGCATCTCTTTGTATGAAATCGCTTATAATGAGACAATATTTCCTTTGAAAGTTAGAAGATATTAGTATGAACTAAAAAAGTGGTGATGTATACACTATCTGATCATTAAAATCAAACTTTAGCAAGTTAATATATCATTCTCTAGCTAGCGAGTCCGAAATTAGTGTGTCTTTGCTTTAAAAATAAATACGCCTTCACGCAGCTAATTGTCGTAACAGTTACAGGATTTTTTCATACGACCCAGTAGAAGGGGGTGAGAGGATGTCGGGATCTTGGTAGGAAAACAACACAAACGTTCATGTCTTACTATGGATCTCAAACCTTGGCTTTGTTAGATCCGAAGTAACTAACCTGCTGTCTATGAGAAGGATTAGAAATATTCTCATGCAGGAAAAATAACTAAACACACATGAAATCCCATGTTAGATTGTAGTAAAACACCCTATCTTTGTCGAAAAACTTGTGTTTGCAGCGAAAAATAGCCATTTTCACCCACACTTATGCGCTTATTCAAACGTACCGAGGGGGCCAGAAACTCTGAAAAGAGATAGCGGGTTGGGATAACCGACGAGAGAGCTTACATTACGTTTTATTGGTGTTTGAAGTCAGAGAATGCAAAGTCAGGTCTAGCGGATCGATTCTGGGACTCAACTTTTCATGGAAGTACTGAAAATATTGTTGTTTTCTTATAAACACTGCGTTTTCAGATTTTAAATTTCCAAACTTCTGTGGTTCTTTGCTGATGTTTTCTATATGCAAAGTATTTTGTGGTATTCGTCCATCCGTGTGTACGCAATGTAGTATAGAAATTTGTATTCTCATACAGGAAAAATAACTAATAGTGAAACAACTTGTGTTTGCAACGAAAAATAGCCAACTACACCCACACTTATGCGCTACGTACCAGGGAACTATAGAACCAGGAAATCTGAAAAGAGCGTGAGATAGCAGTTTGGAATAACCGTCGAATAGTCGTTTTTTTTTCTATCTTTCAGTATTTGCGTTGTAATTTTCTGTTTTGAAGCGATTTTTTACAACCATCAAACTACATTTTTATACTTTCTCTCTCGTCACAGTATGTTTTACAGTTATTGTGCCTTCCACTTCCAAAGAATTGTGAAAATATTCATTTATCCACTGAAATGTGTGTGCATTTACAGATATTCCAACACTCTTTACATTTTAGTGATTCTCATTGAATTTACCAAGCATTTCGTCGTTTTTCTAATTTTCGTTTATGCATGTAATTTGATTTAACGACCTAGTCACATGGTGTATCATGGGTAAAGTACTACCCATTTCATCTCTTTTCAGGTTTGTATGACAGTAAAGCAAACTTGCAATCAGTTTTTCATTCTAAATGCTTGTTGTCTGCATATCACCGAAATTCCTCCTCGTATGCTTTCCAAAAAGGTACATTGTAGGTTATCAACTCTAGTATTTGTCATCTTCAGGTATGAAGGCAGGAGCTGCATAAACATAGCAGGGGTCAGTATCTGCCACCAAACACATCAGATAAGAGGAGCATGTCAGTGTACGCGATATTGGCGTAGGTTTTTTTTTATGTCGAATGAATATTTTCATTACACGGGTATATTCTGCTACCCCCTAGCGCTTCTCGGAGGAGCTAATGTGTGTCATCTCAATTTTAAGCGTTCTAATAAGATTATTTCATAACCTAAAGGACATCCATCTGCAAGGAATGTATTAATTGCATTCCCTATAATATGGAAAACAGCATTATCCCTTTGAATTTCATAGAAACAAATTCTTAATGGAACAATAATGCTGCTTTTCATCGTCTGATAACAGTAGGAGATTTGGGTGCGCTTTAAATCTGAATGGTGTGATGTAGAGTGGGAACATCTCTTTCTCGTATCCAGATTGTTAAAGGGAAAATTAGACCTGATGTGTTTTCTTCTAAATGTATATAGTTGTTAAGGTGTTCAGTGTTTCCTATTGCAGGATACAAAGTGGCTAAAACAGACAAAACATTTTTTGTCGGAATTACATGCATTAACAATAGCACGTTTTCATTAGTAATTCTCTTGGAGTAGGGATATAACTAGGTCCCGCAAGAGGCCAATGTTCATTTCACTATGGAGTACAGTATCCACTATGTGCTCCTTCAAATGAGGTCTTGATCTTCTTGCACATTAAATCCGATTCTCTGTTTAGGGATGATGTAGGAAGACTTGTGACACAGTTACTTCGGAAAAACGGGGTGCAGTGTTCGAAGGGGAGGCTTTTCGCCTGAAGCGCACTTGCACTGTAAAGTACCATTTAATAACTATTTTAAACTTTATCCACTAAATTATTTTTCTGATCGTAATACATGCAATTGAATTTCGTTGAAACATATTTCTTCCCGACACTGTACCATAATTGTGTATTCTTATGGAAGTTGAGTGATTCAAGTCACTGGTTCATTTCTAACAATAGTTTTTCGAGTAAGCTGAAATCTGGAGATGTTTTAGCACGAAATCAGTTTGGGTTCTTCCCAGTATTTTCCCAGTGATACCCCATTATTTAATTAGTTTTTATTTTTAATGAAGGAAATCGTTTTATCAGTAGCAAATATTGTCGAGCGGATAGCAGGGCCAGAGTTGAGATTTATCTCCGCAAAAATCCGCGCCCTGGCGATGACGCTTCAGCTATCGGCACTGAGGTAGCGCGTTCAAATACGGCGACGAAAGCCAATATTTTTTTTTAAATACAGGAGACGTACTAAAAATAGTATGGACGTTGGATGACACCGATTAAATGCGCAAAAACTGATTTGGTTTAAAGAGGGGAGGGCTTAAAATATAGGTGGATCAATAGGTGGGTCTATGAAGAGGGGAGGGCTTAAAATATGGGTTAAACAGGGGAAAAATATGGGTTAAACAGGGAAAAAACAAGAAAATTCGAGAAGGGGACTTAAAATATAGGTCAACCATGGGGTCTATGAAGAGGGGAGGGCTTAAAATATGGGTTAAACAGGGGAAAAATATGGGTTAAACAGGGAAAAAACAAGAAAATTCGAGAAGGGGACTTAAAATATAGGTCAACCATGGGGTCTATGAAGAGGACTTAAAACATGGTCGGTTGCGACATAGGAGTCAAAGTCCAATCTGAGAAGGCAATGTGGATTCTAGGAAACATCTATTTTTAAACCTTATCAGTGTCAAATGCAGACACAGTGAAGCGCTGGACATTTGAACTTTTGACCTTCCAGCTGATAAAGGATTGCACCATATCGTGTGATGTGGCGAAAGTGCTGTTGCTACCCCCTAATAAGCGATCTGAAGGATGTCTACAGGAAACGTATGATTTCCGATACACCGATAACGGACTTGGAAAACTTTTAGCCTGTTGAACGTCTATTGCAAGGTAGATCTTATATACAAGTCCTACGAATAATTTAAACCAAATTTTATTAATTTTTCTGTGAAACAGTTACTGTGTCATTCTTCTAATAAAATACGTGGACCTTGGATCCGATGAGGCTTTTTCCCGAAATTAACGTGGAGGTATGCTAGCGAGGGAATGATTTTTTTTTTTTTTCGATTAAACCCCTCTAGAGTAAACTGATTTATTACGAGCGCTGGATGATTTTTAATAAAGGTAAGTGAGAGTTTTTATTTACTAGGGGATCGATTAACGGGTTGGAAAAAATATATACCGGAGTTTTAATAAAAGGGAATCGTTTAACAGTCCTGGCAAAATGAACACCAAAAGATTTTTAATAGAAAGGGTTTTAATTAATAAGAATACAACTTTGAGAGTTGTTTTTACAATTGAGACTTGTGTCATCCTTTTCTGTGGAATTATTCTGAGACTTGAAATCCGAGGGAAGGAGGGGGCTTAAAATATAGGTCAACCAGGAGGGTCTGCAAAATCCAGGGCTTAAAATATAGGTGGGTCTGAAATAAAGAAAAATCGAGACTATTCGAGAAGGGGAGCTTAAAATATAGATGTGTCGACCAGGGGGTTTGCAAAATCGAGGTTTTAAAATAAAAGGCGAGTCTGAAATAAAGAAAAATCGAGACTATTCGAGAAGGGGAGCTTAAAATATAGGTGAACCAGGGGGGTTGGATCTATGAAGAGGGCTTAAAATGAAAGGTGAGTCTGAAATAAAGAAAAATCGAGACTATTCTGGAAGGGGAGCTTAAAATATAGCTCAACCAGGGGGTTTGCAAAATCGAGGTTTTAAAATAAAAGGCGAGTCTGAAATAAAGAAAAATCGAGACTATTCGAGAAGGGGAGCTTAAAATATAGGTAGGGCTTAAAATATAGGTCAACCAGGGGGTTTGCAAGTGGAGGGTTTAAAATATAAGTCAACCATTGGGGGGTCTGAAATAAAGAAAAATCGAGACTATTCGAGAAGGGGAGCTTAAAATATAGGTAGGGCTTAAAATATTGGTCAACCAGGGGGTTTGCAAGTGGAGGGTTTAAAATATAAGTCGACCATTGGGGGGTCTGAAATAAAGAAAAATCGAGACTATTCGAGAAGGGGAGCTTAAAATATAGCTCAACCAGGGGGTTTGCAAAATCGAGGTTTTAAAATAAAAGGTGAGTCTGAAATATAGGTCAACCATGTTGTTTGCAAAATCCATGACTTAAAATATAGGTAGGGCTTAAAATATAGGGCAACCAGGTGGTTTGCAAAATCGAGGTTTTAAAATAAAAGGTGAGTCTGAAATAAAGAAAAATCGAGACTATTCGAGAAGGAGGACTTAAAATTAGAGTTAAAAACTAGATAGCACAAGGGGTTAAAAGGGGGAAAAATTTTTAATTACGAATTATTAATTATGAATTATTAATACCACGA
The DNA here is from genome assembly GCA_038380435.1 of Ryuthela nishihirai. NCBI lineage: Eukaryota > Metazoa > Arthropoda > Arachnida > Araneae > Heptathelidae > Ryuthela > Ryuthela nishihirai. The sequence continues at coordinate 22,811,137 of JAWZYU010000016.1, forward strand.
CAGTTGCTACGCCAGGGTCAATTTCCTGTTGATTGCAATATAAGGGTCAAAGTTCAGAAGGCAGCGTGGCCCAGCACAGGTCAATTTCCGGTCGATTGCGACATAGGGGGTCCAAGTCAAGAAGGCAACGTGGACGATTGCGACATAGGGGGGGAAAGCACTGTGCAAAGGGGGATTCGCAGGTTGTGAATAAACTACTAAAGCCGAAGGAGAAATCTCTGCTTTGCTAAAAAGATTACAATCAAAGCAAAAGCAGTGGAATAAACATAAATAAAAATTTCAGAATTAATCAAAATAAGAAAAAGAAAAAAAACTTTTCGTTGGATAACTCAAGGAAACATTTTCTTAGTAAAATGAAAACTGTATTTACGCCAGGTCATACGTTTTTTGGAAGGGACAAAATTTAAACCACTACTCACGGCGGCGAATTTTTTTTAATTATTTTCATTATGATTATTAAAATAGTTGGCAAAAAGATAAGTTTAAATAAAAAATTGGCGTTTTAATTCGATCGAATTTAATTTTAAGTGTAAGATTAGAATAATTTATCAGAATCGTCTAATAGAATTCTATAATCGATGTGAATTTCAAATGAAGTGATTATGATATCCGTAATATCGACATATATTCAAAGGGCCATTTTATTAGGTACAGTTCCACATTATGTTAATAGTAACGCATACATAGGGCTTATTATCTCCTTAAATAATATTTTTATGAAAATATATAACTGAAAATTATATATGAAATAAATACTATAATATTCGCATAATTCTAGGAACAGAATCAAACCTATTTAAATCTTGATTTCCAATAATATGCGTTCAAGAGTTATGGAAGCTCAAATGCTAAACAAGTTAGTTCTTTCTGAGAAATATCATTCAGAATTAGCGTAAAGTAACCAATTTTCATGTGAACTGCTGTAAACAGAAGTAATTAGTAAAGTTTAGCAAAACAGTTATTGCTTTAGTTTTATTTTTATTAACTTTTGAGAGCAATTGCTTAAATTGGAATTATTGCTGTTAAATAGTCCGATTTCCTTAACTCTAAATAGAGAATGAATATTATTAAAAATCTAGGTTGAAATAGATTTCAGATCTTTAAATTGTTTGTAATCACTCCTTTTCAAAATATTATTATTTAAGATGTTCCAGAGTTCTGTATCTCGGTTACTATTGACAACACGGAGCTGTAACTAATAAAGTGGCTGCTGAGTGTGTATCTGTAACAAAAAATATTTCTCTGATAGCCAGATAAGACCTGAAACAGTTAAAAGCACTGAAATTTTAATTTTACACTTTTTCTGCCAACAGAAATCTATCTTACTGTACGCTTCTTATACTCTTTACCTTTCATCTCCCCGCTGTGACGTCAAAATGCCTAGCCAATGACCGTCAAGAAACGCTTCCTGGCGGAGAGGCAACACCCTTCCTTCCCATGTGTAGATAACACTTCCCCCGGTAAGCTCTCCCCTCCAATGGGATGGCAGGAAGCCAAAGTTGAGTGGCTTCTAACCTTCCCGTCATATTTTAATATAGCTATCTCCCGTTCAAAAATTCTGATGATATCCCGCAGTTTTATTATACTATTCAAGTGACAGATTTTTTAATGGTTATAGCAAACCGTATTTGAAAAAAAATATATACTCCCTCAAGAGCTGCTTGCCACAGAGGTTTAACAGGAGCCTGTCAGTAAGCCATAGCAGAGGGTCTGAGAAGATGGCGGGACCTCAGCAGAAAAACAACACATACATCCATGCCTTATTCAGGGCTCAGAACCCAGGTCACTTTGACCAGTAGCCAAGCGCGTTAACCACTCGGCCACATAAAAAAATAAATAAATACCCCCTCAAGCAGCTGCTTGCCACAGAGGTCTGACAGGAGCCTGTCAGTTTATATGCCACAGTAGGAGATCTGAGAGGATGGCAGGACCTCAGCAGAAAAACAACACACACATCCATGCCTAATCCGGGGCTCGAACCCAGGTCCCTTAGATCAGTAGCCAAGCGTGCTAACCACTCGGCCACGACAGCAAGCTATAAATCATTTTGAAAATTTTAAATATTGAGAATAATTATGTAAGCAAACTTACTGAAAACAAAATTATTTAAGTTTCTTAGAAATTTACGGAATTTGTTTTTTCATAAACTGATTATGCATCTAATCGTTTGGACGACTGTAAACTGCGAATCTCTCTAAAGCTATAGTTACGCTCCCTAGCGGTGGATAAAGTTGAAAATTTAAAACGAATATAACAAACGATGTATTCATGCTACAAATTTGAAATTTTGTTGGTGGAATGTGAAGGTCACGACGTGTTCATTGCCAACAATGAGTTGACCCCTTACCCAGAGGGGGTGGGAAAACACACCCTTTTAGTTTTAGAAGATTTTGGTTGTTTTTAGAGATAAAAAAAAATCTTTTTTGGGTTAGATAGGAATTGATAAAATATTATGATTCGCACTTTCGGAATATTTGGAACATTATAATTGCGCCCTCTAAAGGTGAAAAAGTTTGAAAATTCCTAAATTTCAAACGAATATTGCAACGTTGTATTAATGATAGAAATACGAAATTTTGGTGGTGGAATGTGACCGTGGTGAAGTTTCCATTGGAAACAATGAAAATGATAATTAGAAAACTCTTTTTTAATTTGATTGGTACTAACGAAATACTGTAATTCGCATTTTTCAAATAGTTAGTAGTTTTAATGCATATATATTTACTGATCACTGAAATGATAAAACGGCAAAGCTGCTATTAAATTAAAAAATATATATTAATAGAAAATGTAGAATAAAAATTTGGAAAATTAGTGGTAGTTTTTAAGAGATGACAGCAATGCTACTCACTTTTTAGAGAGAGGTGTGGAAAGTGCAACATTTTAGATTTAAGAATTAAAAGGTGAATATTTTTATGTTGTATAATTACTAATGAAATGCTATTTGCATTTTTCCCATCACCCACTAGCTCAAATTAAAACTTTTAAGAAACGATATAGTAGGTAAAGGAAAAACTTCTTTCTCATATGCCAGAGGCGATATGCGTCCTTCTAGTTTTTTTTTTCATTAATATGATACATAGGTTTATAATTTATATACCTATTAATCTATTTTAGGCATTAATAATAGTCCAATTTTTTCTTTCTTGCAATAGCCAATATTCAGTTTTATACTTGTAAATGACATCAAGGCATTTCTAAATACCAGACAAGAAACGAATCTGCTAAATATCTGAGAAGGTCTACTTATCTCTGATTTCAGGATCCACGAATATTATGATCCTCTCAAAGAATACACCCCCCCCCCCCTTTAAAAAGTGATAAGGAACTGCTTCTAAATGGCATGCGCTAGAAACAGCCAAACTCATTATACTGCTTCCTCTAATCGTAGCTTATAGTAATATAAGGATCGAAATCCTAAATATTTTACCCCTTATCAGTGGGAGGTGTATGGTATTTGCGTGCGTGTGTGTAATGAAATGAAAAAAAAAAGAATGTTTCAAAAATGACTTCCGAAGAACTGATTTTCGAACAATTTGACTTTCGAAGAATTGGTTTACGAACATCTGATTTTCGAAAAACTCGCTCCACACCCAGGTCGTTGTGCTCCGGCCAGAGTCAACTGTCAAAGGATACCACAACTTGGGTGGATCTCCCTCACACCAACCTTCTAACATCGATGCTCTACAAAAATGCCATGGGAGAGCAAGAACTACTCTAGCAAGGCCTTGCTGGAACTTTTTTTTTTAATCATCATAAGTGGAACAAACGTTATGCCTTCTTTATGTGGCCTTCTATTTTCATTTCACAGTTTATTTTGCTGTTGTTGTTATTTCAGCTGGAGAGTACTTGTTCGTCTTCTTTCACTTCATATTTGGATATTCTGTTTTGGCCTGTAGTTCGGATCAAAAATATATATGTTTTCGAGAGTATATGAATCTTGAATATTCTTCTGAGTTTTGCTTCATTTATACGCCTTTATTTTGTTTGTTCTTTGGCTGTCTTCGTTTATTATTTCTGTTTAAAAATTCTTTTTTACGATGTTATTGCATTTCCTAGTGAAGTCATATTTGTTAGTTGTTTTGGCTTTTCATTTCTGGCTCGTGTTTTGCTTGGATCTCATTGTGATTTTATATATTGCTTGGATCTCATTGTGATTTTATATATTCTCATTGTGATTTTATATATTCTCATTGTGATTTTATATATTTTCTTCAAAAACGTATACTATATTATTCAATTTTGAAGATATAGTTTTGAAGATATAGTTTAGAAGATATTGTTTTGCTTGGATCTCATTGTGATTTTATATATTCTCATTGTGATTTTATATATTCTCATTGTGATTTTATATATTTTCTTCAAAAACGTATACTATATTATTCAATTTTGAAGATATAGTTTTTAGTTATACCTAGTCTTCTTCACTTTTATAGTTGCAGAGTTATATTCTGTGCAGCAGATCGAAGGAATTCGGACATAATGTCTCTATTTTTTTTTCATACCTGTTGTGCAGTAGGTTGGGTAGGGAGAAATTATCTTGTGTGATTTCCATATATTTTTTCCGTAGTATACTCCTTTGGTACACTGTTTTTTTGCAATGTAGAAGGATATGTTCCATAGTTCGGCATGTCTTGTTCCCATTTATTACTATGTAGTTTTAGTTTGTAGCAATCTTGGGTAACATTTTAGTACGGTGTCATTGGTGTTCATCGTTTTTGTAATTTTTCTCGCTTTCTTGTTGTATATAATTCGTTTCGAAATATTCCATAACTTGCAGTTTGCTTTTGAATTTTAAGTTGTTACTTCCTGTTGGGCTAGAAGTTATTTCCTTAATCTCATTCAAGTATTTGGTTGTGATTTGGTATCCATTTTCTGTTGATTCATTTTAATTTCTTTCCCTCTATGATTTGATTAATTATTTCTAAAATTTTCGCTATTAACGTTTTATTATTAATTTGTTATATATTTTATTGAGTCATTGAATCGCACTTTCACTATATATATATGTAGTTGTTTTTTTTCTCGATGTTGTTAATTTCTTGATTTTTATGTGGGCTTATAGAATAGCTGCAATTTCATTTCCATTTATTGTTAGCTTTATTGGCAGTTTGTATCCTTGTTCGTAATTATAAACCTCAGAACGAAACACAACGCCGTTCCTCTGTATAGTATTTTTACAATATATCAGCTATTTTTGCATGTATCCACTTCAAAGGGGCTGTTCGAAGTCAATATAGGATATCAAATCCAAAAATAAAACCTGCCGGAACACAAGGGGACGCCGTTCCTCTGTATAGTATTTTTCAATAGCTCAGCTATTTTTGCATGATCCCCTTCAAAGTTGGTGATCGAAGTTAGAGTATCAAATCCAAAAATAAAACGTGCCGGAACGCAACGAGACGCCGTTCCTTTGTGCAGTATTTTTACAATATCTCACCTATTTTTGCATATATCCACTTAAAAGTTGGTGTTCGAAGTCAGAGTATCAAATTCAAAAAACGTGCCGGAACAAAACGGAACTCCTTTCCTCTGTGTAGCATTTTTACAATATGTCATCTAGTTTTGTATGTATCTATTCAAACTTGGCATTCGAAGTCAATTTAGGATATCAAATCCAAAAATAAGACATGCCGGAACGCAACGGAACTCTTTTCCTTTGTGTAGTATTTTTACAATATGTCATCCATTTTTGCATGTATCCATTCAAACTTGGCATTCGAAGTCAATTTAGGATATCAAATCCAAAACTAAGACATGCCGGAACGCAACGGAACTCTTTTCCTTTGTGTAGTATTTTTTACAATATGTCATCCATTTTTGCATGTATTCATTCAAACTAGGCTTTCGAAGTCAATTTAGGATATCAAATCCAAAAATAAGACATGCCGGAACGCAACGGAACTCTTTTCCTTTGTGTAGTATTTTTACAATATGTCATCTATTTTTGCATGTATCCATTCAAACTTGGCATTCGAAGTCAATTTAGGATATCAAATCCAAAAATAAGACATGCCGGAACGCAACGGAACTCTTTTCCTTTGTGTAGTATTTTTACAATATGTCATCTATTTTTGCATGTATCCATTCAAACTTGGCATTCGAAGTCAATTTAGGATATCAAATCCAAAAATAAGACATGCCGGAACGCAACGGAACTCTTTTCCTTTGTGTAGTATTTTTACAATATGTCATCTATTTTTGCATGTATCCATTCAAACTTGGCATTCGAAGTCAATTTAGGATATCAAATCCAAAAATAAGACATGCCGGAACGCAACGGAACTCTTTTCCTTTGTGTAGTATTTTTACAATATGTCATCTATTTTTGCATGTATCCATTCAAACTTGGCATTCGAAGTCAATTTAGGATATCAAATCCAAAAATAAGACATGCCGGAACGCAACGGAACTCTTTTCCTTTGTGTAGTATTTTTACAATATGTCATCTATTTTTGCATGTATCCATTCAAACTTGGCATTCGAAGTCAATTTAGGATATCAAATCCAAAAATAAGACATGCCGGAACGCAACGGAACTCTTTTCCTTTGTGTAGTATTTTTACAATATGTCATCTATTTTTGCATGTATCCATTCAAACTTGGCATTCGAAGTCAATTTAGGATATCAAATCCAAAAATAAGACATGCCGGAACGCAACGGAACTCTTTTCCTTTGTGTAGTATTTTTACAATATGTCATCTATTTTTGCATGTATCCATTCAAACTTGGCATTCGAAGTCAATTTAGGATATCAAATCCAAAAATAAGACATGCCGGAACGCAACGGAACTCTTTTCCTTTGTGTAGTATTTTTACAATATGTCATCTATTTTTGCATGTATCCATTCAAACTTGGCATTCGAAGTCAATTTAGGATATCAAATCCAAAAATAAGACATGCCGGAACGCAACGGAACTCTTTTCCTTTGTGTAGTATTTTTACAATATGTCATCTATTTTTGCATGTATCCATTCAAACTTGGCATTCGAAGTCAATTTAGGATATCAAATCAAAAAATAAGACATGCCGGAACGCAACGGAACTCTTTTCCTTTGTGTAGTATTTTTACAATATGTCATCTATTTTTGTATGTATCCATTCAAACTTGGTGTTCAAAGTCAATTTAGGGTATCAAATCCAAAAATAAAACATGCCGGAACGCCGTTCTTCTGTATAGTATTTTTAAAATGTCTCAGCTATCTTTGCAGGTATCTAGTTCAAAGTTGGTGTTGGAAGTCAATTTAGGCTATCAAATACAATATTAAAACTTACCGGAGTTTCTGAACGCCATTCTTCTGTATAGTATTTTTGGAATATATCAGCTATTTTTGCATGTTTACAGTTCAAATTTCGTGTTCGAAATCAATTAAGGGTATCAAATCCAAAAATTAAAAGTGCCTGCACGCATAGGAACGCCATCTGTCTCCCAACAGTTTTTCCAGTAGGTCTCCTGCTCCAACCTTCTTTGAGCCTCCTGGTTCCTTGTGACCTGGCCATTTAGCACATTGTGTGAAATACTGGCGTTAAAAGGTAAAAAAAAAAAAAAAAAAAAACAACAGCCGTCCGTCGGATGGGACGTTAACTCTGGTCCCGAGTGCGGAAGAATCATACCTTGTACACATTAAAAAACACTGGATGGCCTTCACGAGAGGCTACTGTGTGCCTTCCAACAGCTCTGCAGTGCGTCCTCTGCCTCAAAACCTTCTGCGAAGACTCGCGGTCGTTGCGAATTGGCCATTTAGACAGTTGTGTGCAAAAAAAAGCGTCGTTCAGAAATTAAACCACCCAACTATTTCTTTTCTTCAAAAAATTCAATTATTTTTGTAATAATAGTTAAATATGGAAGATATTGATTTATATCTGTGTGATGTCCCCCGAATTTTATGTTTATTTATTTATTTATTGTATATTTTTGTTGGATTTTATTGTTGTATATATTGCCGTTCCATGGTCGAGTGGTTAGCGCGCTTGACTACTGATCTAAGGGACCTGGGTTCGAGCCCCGGGTGAAGGCATGGCTGTTTGTGTCGTTTTTCTGCTGAGGTCTTGCCATCCTCTCAGACCTTCTACTACGGCATATAAACTGACAGGCTCCTGTCAGACCTCTGTGGCAAGCAGCTGCTTGAGGGGGTATTTATATTTACATATTTTTATGTGTTCTTTGAAATGTTTGTGCTGGAATGACTCACTGTTGTTGTTTTCGGGTCTGAAGCTGCTCCGTGCAAGGGTGACGAATGCCAGCAGTTGTCGATGGACGTTAATGACCGCCTAGGGCGCTAGCGCAGCGAGAAGGCTAGGCGGGAGATTTGAAAGCTTTAGTCTTGGTGCGAGCATGTTGAACGAAAGGTCGTTTCAACAAGCTTTGGAAGGACGCCGCCCATACTCAAAAGAAATAAACCCTTGAAATGAGGGTGCGATTCCAAGGGGGAATCTAGATTCTTGGAGAATCTATCTTTTCATTTTTGTGGTTCAAGAGGAACCACAGTGTAGGCAAAGGTTGGTTAGCCTTTCGCCAAGTTTTTGAGGTCTGTAAAGTGAGAATTCGCAGAGTGTGCGATTCTCCACCTCAGTATTATTGTTTGCAGCAGTGAAGCAGCAAAGGCCCACGGAGTGGAGCTCATTCCCAGCACGTAGCTGTACATTTTGTAAATAAAAGTGTGTCGTCCCTGTCTACTCTCGTGCAGTTAATTGATGGACAGTTCCTATTCTTCATTCAACACAGTAAAGTTGAGCCATACAGTGGCACGGGCTTAAAAACCCGAGAACCTGTGATTTACACCGAGCGAATTAAGTAGTAATTTCATCATCATCTCTCTCTCTCCTGTTCGGACTGGGTCATCACATCTGGCGCAGTCGGACAGGATTTGAACACTCGGTCATCACAATCTGATATCCCCAAATGGTGGCTCTGAGTCTGTGAGACTCAATCTTTACAATTATATATCCTATTCAGTAACAAATAGTCGGATTTATGCAAAATGGCAGCAATATATACTGAAAACGTGGTGTGAAAGGCACTGGCAGGAATGAGTCTCAGTTGGTATCATCTAGAAAATGTTCAAGATACAAAATCATCTGGGTCTGTGAGCTGTCCGAAAGCGATATATGGCGAGTCAACCCTCCATCAGTTGCATTTTGAATACTATATTTTATTAGTTATATACATACATTTTATATGTTATATATATATTATATATTTTATATGTATATATATCTTCAGCCGTCCCGTGGCCGAGTGGTTAGCACGCTTGGTTACTGATCTACTGGGACCTGGGTTCGAGCCCCGGATAAGTGCATGGATGTATGTGTCGTTTTTCTGCTGAGGTCTTGCCATCCTCTCAGATCTTCTACTCTGGCATATAAACTGGCAGGCTCCTGTCAGACCTTTATGGCAAGCAACTTCTTGAGGGGGTATTTATTTTTATTTTATATATATTCAATATATGACAAAGATACCAGGGAAGAAAATTCTTAGAAAATATAAATATGGCAGAAAATTAAAGAATGTTCTTTGGCTAAATTAGAAATTTAGTTCCTTTAGACATGAAAAAGAAATCGAAATCTAAGTTTATACTCTATTGTATAGCATTCAATCTCGAAAGAAACCAATTAAAAGTTGGTAGAAAACGAATTTAGAAGAAATATCTGGATTCAAAATATTTTGTACTGTATTTCAGTTAGACTGCATTTGTACTGAAGTGCTTTAAAAAAAGTGTTTTCGTGCTTCATCATACTTTTCACAATTTAGCAACACATGGCAAGCAGTCTAACTTCACAGATGTTACACAAATCGGACTGGCTCTTCTTGATTTTAAAAAGGTAGTAGTTATTAAGTGCAGCAGTACCTACACGCAAGCCTTATGATTTTACTAATATCTTGTCTACTGAAATTATATTGCTTAACAAAATGAAGTATTTTCATCAAGTTAATATCTGAAGCTACTATTAATTGGAGCACGAAATTTGATTCCTTTATTTTCCCTTCTAAGACAATTGAAAAATGAAGGTTAAAGTTGTAGATGCTTGTAAATTAATAGCATCCTTAGCTATTTTGTACACATCCACAGCCTTGCTTTGTCCTGCCACTTGCCTGGCATTTAGAAATGTTTTGATGTCATTCAGAAGCAAGGCCGGATCTAGTTCCTTATTCACCACTCTTCAAAATGCTAGTAAGGGCAATGGAAACGAAAAATTATGAAACCTATTTATATTCAACGCATTTTTTAAGAAATTTTTTAAAAGAACTGTTAAATTGAGAGTGAAATGTTATACAGCATTAAAAATCCAGCACTTTATACAAAGCTGGCTGTAAAGCATGGCGAACTATCCCTAGGTCTGGAAATTCAAGTTAATGGCAAGAGAAATATATCGTATATTAAATTTTTAGGGGGCTCCGTAAAGAAATATTTGCTCTGGCCCCAACAATCGGCCCTACCTATATCTATCATTTCAAGTCTGGATCTAGGGTGAGGGGAAACAAAGGGAGCCCGTTTCTTTTTTTTTTTAGATACGGGCCTGCTCACAAATATTAAACTGTGAAATATTGGTTATCGAAACAAAAAGACTTATTTATGGCTTAAAATAGATTAATATATATAATATATAAAATTACTTAATTATTATTATTTTATAGATTAATATATATAATATATAAAAAATATATAATATATAATAAATTAATATATAAAATAGATATCAAAATATATAAAATTACTTAATTATTATTATTTTATAGATTAATATATATAATATATAAAAAATATATAATATATAATAAATTAATATATAAAATAGATATCAATGATAATATGTTTAAAATTCGTGACGTTTTGCCTCTCGCTGCTTGCTTTGTGACGTCAGCTATTAGAACATCCGTTATTGTGACGTATTGTTCCAAAGGCATATAAAGGCTTAGGTTTAAATTCGTTTTAATTTAGATAGATCCCCTGACATTTGAAAATGTCGGGGGATGGTAGCAATGATAATCTGAGTTACAAAATTTGTAAAGTTATAGACTTGCTGGAGAGAAACCATTTAAGAACAAGTCTGGACGTTGTAGTTTATTTCGTGCGAGTATTATACGGATTTTACCCACGACAGGAATTCGAGCGCACGTTACATCTTTTGTTAGAACAGGAATACGTTCGGCTAACTCCATCAGGACTCTACAGACTAGTGTGGGCGAATATTGATCGTGCTTTATATGAGGCAATTAGTAAGAAATTTTGTTTTAATCTTATTATTTCTAATATTATATTCGTGACCCCCCTTTTGATATTTCAATCTTATTGTATCATTTAACAACCTAATATTTCTTTGCACATTTCAGTTCATTAAACAATTGAGGCGTGCTGAGCGAGCTACCTGCTCGTAATCTGAGCGGTTCATAACAGTTAATATTGCTTATAGACATGAGAAATATTTTCCTCGATGAAATATTAGAAATGAATATAGTTTTGAGTCCCCTTATGAGTGTCAAGGCTCCAGACGAGTTCCCTTATGAGCCAGTGTGTTAATTTTTCTATTCTGTAGAGCAGTAGTTCTCAATCTTTTATGCTTCACGTACCCCCTGAAAATGTGTATATAACTGGCGTACCCCTTGTATAGATAGATAAAACTGTAGTTATAGCATAACAATGGGAATAAAATAAAACATATATGTCAGTGGTTCTCAACCTTTTATGCTTCACGTACCCCCTGGAAATGTGTATATTACTGGCGTACCCCTTGTATAGATAGATAAACCTAGAGTTATAGTATAACAATGGGAATAAAATAAAACATATATATCAGTGGTTCTCAACCTTTTATGCTTCACGTACCCCCTGGAAATGTGTATGTAACTGGCGTACCCCTTGTATAGATAGATAAAACTGTAGTTATAGTACAACAATGGGAATAAAATAAAATATATATATCAGTGGTTCTCAACCTTTTATGCTTCACGTACCCCCTGGAAATGTGTATATAACTGGCGTACCCCTTGTATAGATAGATAAAACTGTAGTTATAGTACAACAATGGGAATAAAATAAAATATATATATCAGTGGTTCTCAACCTTTTATGCTTCACGTACCCCCTGGAAATGTGTATATAACTGTCGTACCCCTTGTATAGATAGATAAAACTATATAGTATAACAATGGAAATAAAACTTTTTACTAGATCTAGCGACTTTTGAGCTCTCACGGCGTACCCCAAAAAATTGTACCGCATACCCTACGTTGGGAACCCCTTCTATAGAGTATCGGGGGTTTAATGTATCAGAGGTCCTCCTTACCTCGTTGGTGAAAGGCTTATAGCTCTAATTTTCCACATAATGTCATGCCCATGTGATTTCATAACGTGGACATGACTGTCCGAAAAACGGACTAGTAACGAACATTCTACAAATCCGTTGATTCCCCTCCGGCACCAGAACTGAGCTTACGTGCTCCCGTGCAGTAAGCGGGAAGACAACGGGTGGGTGCTTGCCCGCTTGATCAGTTCCACCAATCAGCGTCATCCACGCCAGGTCAACAAGGTGACCTCCGCGAGGAATTCGCGGAAAAGGACGGAAAAACTTATTTCGGGGAACCGAGCTATTATTCTGGTCCGAGCCGTGCAGTGGCCAGAGAGGAGAGTGCTTCTTCTTTTGTCGTCCGAGTTGTGCGAAGGTCCGCAACAAGTCTCTCCAGCGAGCTGAGCTTCCTTAGCAAGGACAATGAGAGGTGCAGCCGATTGCTTCAACTTATAAAAAAAATAACCTTAAATAATTTTAATAAATTTTAATAACCTTCAAGGCTCCAGACGAGTTCCCTTATGAGCCAGTGTGTTAATTTTTCTATTCTGTAGAGCAGTAGTTCTCAATCTTTTATGCTTCACGTACCCCCTGAAAATGTGTATATAACTGGCGTACCCCTTGTATAGATAGATAAAACTGTAGTTATAGTATAACAATGGGAATAAAATAAAACATATATGTCAGTGGTTCTCAACCTTTTATGCTTCACGTACCCCCTGGAAATGTGTATGTAACTGGCGTACCCCTTGTATAGATAGATAAAACTATAGTTATAGTATAACAATGGGAATAAAATAAAACATATATGTCAGTGGTTCTCAACCTTTTATGCTTCACGTACCCCCTGGAAATGTGTATGTAACTGGCGTACCCCTTGTATAGATAGATAAAAAGCGATATCTTCTGCCAAGGTAAGGAGGGACCTAAATCAAATCTGAGGACATGTTTTCCACGTAAAAGTGTTTCCGGGACTTAGTATCTTTACGTCCCCACATAGGGACCTTGTTAACTGTTATGAACCGCTCAGATTACGAGCAGGTAGCTCGCTCAGCACGCCTCAATTGTTTAATGAACTGAAATTAACTCAGCATGTATATCATTATTGTAGTATTTTTTGAATAACATTAGTAATATTATGTTATTCAAAAAATACTGCGATAATGATATATATGCTGAATTAATATTCTTATAGACATTGGGAAGTATTTTATATATATTATACAGTAGTAGAATAATTATTGGTTATGTGTTGTCTTTGTTTCTGTAGTTTGCTTTTATAGTGATTCGCGATTATGAGGGATGTTTTTATTACGGGGGGGGGGCGGAATTTGACTTTTTTTGCGTTTGTTTAGAACGCAAATTGCTGTTACCATGGTAACGGTAGGTTGTGTTTCATGTAAACTTGTGTTATTGATATAATGGTAATATTTTTTTTTTCTAGATGCCCCTCTGTTTTTTCTCTGAAACCTCCAGCAGTCATTTACAGGCGTATAGCAGTAATTTATAGGCCTCCGCTCTCGAACCCCCTGAAGTTTTATTTTATGGTAGCCACAGACGACAAAGTGAATGGATGTTTCGACATGGAACCAGAACTGAAAGGCGTTCTTCCCAATCTCATCCTTCTTTTCACCGTGTACGTGATCCAAGGCATCGCATGGGGGCTTACCACCAGCATCCCCATGATGCTTCAAAGTGTTACCTACAGTCAGCAGGCCATCTTCAGTTTAGTCTGTTGGCCATTCAGCTTCAAGCTCTTGTGTGCACCACTTGTCGACTCCATCTACATACCGTGGAGAGGTAGGCGAAAGTCTTGGCTGATTCCCTCTGAGTACTTTATTGGGATCTTCCTCTTGTGGCTTGCCCACAATGAGGCTTTCCTATTTGGTCTTGACGGGGGTGATCCGCAGATGAACATCTTGACTGCTGGCTTCTTCGTTTTCAATTTTCTGGTGGCCACACACGATACCGTGGTCGATGGATGGACACTCACTTTGCTGAAAAGGTAAGAAAGCTCAATTGCAGAAATCTTGCTTTGTTTTCACATTCTACAATGATTTTGTTTTGGAAACACACTCTCGTGCACATTTAGGGGTGGCTCAGTTGGTAGTGCGCCAATCTCCGAATTTAATGTTCTCTGGTTCGATTCCCCAATGGACTTTTGTTGAAGTTTTCTTCACTAATCCCCACTAAATAACCTGGTCTACTACCTGACTCCTTAACCAGTGGGAATGTTCCTGTCTGTGCGTACCGACATAGACAATCTCATCGTGCTTTCAGAGTCCGTTTAAAACAGCCTAAATACAAATTTTTGGACCACACAAATAAAGAACGTGTCTAAATTAATAAACCGCGTAAATCGAGAACTCCTCTATTTTTTAACCTTTTCATATTTTAAGAACAAATAATAGAGTTGTTCCCATACCACATCTCGAAATCTATCGTATGCCTGCCATCACTGAATTCCCGTCGTATTCAGGATTTGGACGCAGGCAATAGGCGAGACGGAAGTAAAATATAATGACGAAATCTGATCACTGAAAAAGAGGTAAGGGGGGGGGAGGGCTAAAAACAAAATAATGATGAAATTTGAACACTGTGGAGGCGGCGGGGTCGGGTGCAACGCACAATTTCGGAATTGGTAGCTTCCCTTATTGATCATTTTATGTATATTAACAGAGCTGTTCCATGCTGGGTCGTGGATAAAAATGACTTGCATAATTTACAAAGAAAAGCTTGAAAACAGTCCTTTAGTTGCAAGTGTGTTCCGGACACGCAATAAAGCACCTAACGTTCTTTTTTTTTTCTCTTATTTATTAATGAAGTCATTTTTACACTTATAATTTTAGACTTTAAATAGAACAGGTGGGTTGCAAGATTTAAGACGGGTCGCAACTGTAACAAACCCAGGTTAATTTTGGAACTCCTGCATTAAAACATTGGTTTCGAAAACCAGGGAGAGCTTGTGTGTCATAGAGGTTTTCATGTAACGGATCTTATTTTTTGCCTTTTTGGGTACTTTATACTGTTAATGCATTTGGACACATGTATGAATGTTACTTTAGCCGATTCGTGTCTTCGAGCATTTATTTTTATACAACTCCCCAGTAGCGGCTCGTAGCTAAAATTAGTGGGGGTGCTGCTCCAGAAAAATTTTAGCCTTTGTTTTAAAATTGTGTAAAAGAAAACAAACATGTATAAAGCGAAAAATTTATTCACAAACTTGATAAAAATCCTAAAAGAACAAAATCAAACATTTTTTACTTACTTTAACCTAAATTGTTACAGTTCAAGCTTAATCTATTCATTTAAAAATGAAAAAAAAAAAAGAAAACGAAAAAAAAATGACTCAAATAGAATAGCTGGAAGCAGGATAATAATCTAATTCTACACTTTATCACATTCAAGAATATGGTACACGGTTTTTAAGCACAACACACGCGGAGTAAAAAAAACTACCTTCAACAAAAAAAAACTACTTTCAACCAGCACGCCAGGGTCGGCACTGCGGGAACGACAGTGCTCTCTCTCCCTTGCAGCCTGGCGTGTAGCTTTCTATGTGCGCATGCGCACAATAGTCAAACACCTCGCCGCTAGTACTGTGAAGCGCACAGTTCCATACAAAGATTTTTGTATCTTTTTCATAAACTGGGGGATGACTACTGACATTAAGCTTAAAGATTATATATTGTGCAAGTATAAAGAAAGAATTAAAGAAAAAAGGACTCATTATATTAAATGTTATCGATAATATCAAGTTGAAATTGGGGGTGCTGCAGTTCCACAGTGCCTATACGCGAGCCGCCACTGCAACTGCCATTACACTTAGCAATCGTTAAGCGGAAACAATCAGCAACCATTAATTCTGGATGGTTAATGGTGTTGACAAAGCAAGGCACATTCTGTTGGTTGTCGAATGACTGTGTGAGGATGTTTTGTGTCCGTCCCCGTCGACTCGAAGCAACCAAGCGAAGTAATTTCGACTCGGTTTCAAAGGAAAAGGTTTTCTAAGTCTTCACCTCCGATAGTAGTGTTCGTTTGGTACGAGGTGTTCAATTCTATCGAGACTGAGTGAGAAAAGTCTGAAAGGGAAGTTAGATGTAGTTTCCTTACAAAAGGGTTACAGAGGATTTGAACGCCTACTACAGATAGAAACGTGTAGGATTTGGGTTGGGTTGTTTTACCTCTGAGCGGGGGTGGCTCAGTCGGTAGCGCGACAGGCTCGTAATCTGTAGTTCCCCGGTTCGAGTCCCAGCTGGGTCAGCGTTGAGATTTATCTCTGAAAAACTCCCCGCCCTGCCCACGGTCAGTAGGGGACACCGATGGGCTTGGAAAGGCCGCCGTCCGTCGGATGGGACGTTAAGCCGTGGTACCGTGTGCGGGAGAGCCATACCCTTTGCACGTTAAAGAACACGCTGGATGGCCTTGACGGGAGGCTACCATCTGTCTCTCAACAGCTGTTCCAGTGCGTCCCCTCCCCCAACCTTCTCTGAGCCTTCGGGGTCCTTGTAGCCTGGCCATTTAGCCCATGGTGTGCAAAAAAGTGCCGCTCAGAGGTAAAACAATCTAATCCCATCGGTGTCCCCTACTGACAGTGGGCGGGGAATTTTGCGGAGATAAATCTCAACGCTGACCCAGCTGGGACTCGAACCTGGGAACTACAGATTACGAGCCTGGCGCGCTACCGACCGAACCACCCCCGCCCCGAAACGTGTAGGATAAAATATTGCATTTGATTGCAAATGTTACGAATACGCGGAAATCCTCTTATACGTGTATCTCCTTTCATTTCTCAAACGTGTCTTAGTGGGAATAAACCATTGTAGCACCCTTGCTTTTCAGACCACAATCTAGAATAATTTTTATTTTTAAAGAAGAAAAAAAGCAAAAGGAATAACAAGAGACTGAATTTCAATATAACATTTTATTTTTATTTTTAAGAGGTTTTTAAGAAATTAAAAAAAAAAGCGCGAAATATGCATAAATAATTTTTGCCTTCTGCTCTCGAATGCTATATAGGTAGGGTCGACCATTGGGGTCCCCCAGTGAATCGCCCGCCAAAATTTTACGTGACGAAACGAATTTCTCCTCTGGCAGTCTTAAACTCGAAATCGGGTTCTATTTTAGCTTGAGACAATACATTTATATATCGCACTTTTTATTATTTCTAAAATTGAGCTAAACAATGAATTCAGATTCTAATTAAAGATGTCGCTGTTTTCGACAAAATAAAATCCCCACTAGAGAGGGGAGAGATAGCAATACCAGCTCCTAAAAGTTCTGATAGGATCGCATGTAGTTCGCAATAAAAGCAACCAAATTCACTTTGCATTTCATCTGAATATTCTTTTTCCATATTATTTCAGAGTGAATTTGGTGTACACCTCAACCTGCAACTCCGTAGGGCAAATTGTGGGGTTTGTGATCGGCCATGCCCTGCTCCTCTCCGTGACCTCGGCAGAATTCTGCAAAGCCAACTTCCACACTTCGCCTCAAGACACAGGCATTGTGTCTTTCAAAGGTGAGGTATTTTAACTTTTTCCTCATCACAAGTGATTCTTGAAAAGTGTTTACTCTGCCATTTTTTTGGAAGTCGAAAGTAATTACTTTCCCCCTGGAAAATTTTATCCAAAAAAAATGTTTTTTCCATAAAAAAAAAATTCTTTTCCCGAAACAAATGCTTTTTTCTTTTGTTTTCGCAAGCATATTTTATATTTTTATTTATTGAAATGAAAAACAAAAACCTTTATGCACATGCATTTCGAATGATGTTTTCCTTTTATTTTCGGTTTGTTTTCGGGTATCCTTTGTGGTATTAGGGGCGGGGGTGGCTCAGTCGGTAGCGCGCCAGGCTCGTAATCTGTAGTTTCCAGGTTCGAGTCCCAGCTGGGTCAGCGTTGAGATTTATCTCCGCAAAATTCCCCGCCCTGCCCACGGTCAGTAGGGGACACCGATGGGCTTGGAAAGGCCGCCGTCCGTCGGATGGGACGTTAAGCCGTGGCCCCGTGTGCGGGAGAGCCATACCTTGTGCACGTTAAAGAACACGCTGGATGGCCTTGACGGGAGGCTACCATCTGTCTCCCAACAGCTGTTCCAGTGGGTCCCCTCCCCCAACCTTCTCTGAGCCTTCGGGGTCCATGTGACCTGACCATTTAGCCCATGGTGTGCAAAAAAGTGCCGCTCAGAGGTGAAACAACCCAACCCAAATCCTTTGTGGTATTATTGTATGTGTATGGTTGTTATATTTGCGACTGCACTCACTAATGAACGCTCAGCCTAAATAATCATATCTTGAAACAGTAGATTTGTTTTTAAAATTGGTTCATTCAAAATTATGATCTTATAATTTTTTAATTTAAAAATACATTTTATTAAACCGAAATTAAGTTTTAAAAATGATTGAGAGCAGACTTAAGGAACAGTCTATAAATTATCTATTTTAATATACTTTTAACCCTTTTCCCCTTTCTACGTTGCTTAACAAACTTTTTTTACGAGGGTCTTTATTTTTTTTGTTTGAGGGTGGAGTTGATTCAGTCGGTAGCGCGCAGGGCTCGAAATCTGTAATTCCCAGGTTCGAGTCTCAAATGCGTTGAAATTTATCTTTGTTAACTGATGCATCCGCACACCCCTGCCATCGATGAGAAAGCGGGCACGGATAGGCTTCGAAAGACCTCCGCCCATCGGATGGGTCGTTAAGCCGTGGCGCCGTACACACGAGAGCCATCCCTGTACACATAGAACATGCTGAATGGCCTTGAAGGGATGCTACCATCTGTCTCCTAACAGTTGTCCAGTGGGTCCCCTCCTCGAACCTTCTCCGAGTCCTTGTCACCTGGCCATTTACCCCATTGTGTACAAAAGAAGTGCCGTTCAGAGGTAAAACAGCAGAACCCTTCCCCAACCTTCTCTGAGCTCTAGGGTCCTTGTAACTTGGCTATTTAGCCCATTGAGTGCACAAAAGTGCTGCTCAGAGGTAAAACAATCCAATCGCACTTTTTGTTTATTTCCAATTTATCAGCTTGCGAGCCGTCCCATGGCCGAGTGGTTAGCGCGCTTGGCTACTGATCTAAGGGACCTGGGTTCAAGCCCCGGGTAATTCTCTAGCTGTTATGCAATTCATTCTGTTTGTATCGTTTTTCTGCTGAGGTCCTGCCATCCTCTCAGACCTTCTACTCTGGCATATAAACTGACAGGCTCCTGTCAGACCTCTGTGGCAAGCAGCTGCTTGAGGGGGTATTTATTATTTTTTTATTTTATACTTATAGTAGGGTCTCCAATTCAATATGTATCTACAAACGCATTGTACTAGTTTACAATTATGTAAAATATTACCATTTTTCACATTACAACATAATGACTAGCCTTCCTCAAGTTGTCCTGTGTTTTAGAGAGAGCCATACTATCTGTACCTAAAGAACACACTGGATGGCTTTGAAGGGAGGTTCCCATCGATCTACTAACAGCTGTCCAATGACTGGCCATTTATTCTGTTATGTGCTAAATAAGTGCAGCTCAGATGTAAAAATTTCAATCTAACTCTCTAGCTGTTATGCAATTCATGAAAAGACCCACACAAGTATTTCTTTTTCAATCTTCTTGGGATAAATACTGCTATTGCCAATGTGCTAAATTCGATTTCACCGTTGTGGTTTAAGTTGTTTTACCTCTGAGCGGCACTTTTTTGCACACCATGGACTAAATGGCCAGGTCACATGGACCCCGAAGGCTCAGAGGTTGGGGGAGGGGACCCACTGGAACAGCTGTTGGGAGACAGATGGTAGCCTCCCGTCAAGGCCATCCAGCGTGTTCTTTAACGTGCACAGGGTATGGCTCTCCCGCACACGGGGCCACGGCTTAACGTCCCATCCGACGGACGGCTGCCTTTCCAAGCCCATCGGTGTCCCCTACTGACCGTGGGCAGGGCGGGGAATTTTGCGGAGATAAATCTCAACGCTGGCCCAGCTGGGACTCGAACCTAGGAACTACAGATTACGAGCCTGGCGCGCTACCGACTGAGCCACCCCCGCCCCTTTACCGTTGTGACGGGGGTAAAATCAAGCACAGGGTTAGTTAAGTTGGTAGTGCCCTAAGCTCGTAATCTGGTTTTCGGGTTGGAGTACCAAATGTGACAGCGTTCAGATTTATCTCTGAAAACTGTCTCGATGAGAAAGACTACCATTCATCTGAAGAGATTAAGCCGTGGTTCCGTACGCAGGACAGCTACCCAAAAAACGCGCTGGATGTCCTTAACAGGAGGCTTCCATCTATCTACTAAGAACTGTCAAGCGGAACTACTTCCCCGATGCATTTGATTCTTTGAGATCTGACAATTTACCTACTATGTGTGGGGTGGGGGGCTCAGTCGGTAGCGCGCCAGGCTCGTATTTTACAGTTCCCAGGTTC
This sequence comes from Ryuthela nishihirai, assembly GCA_038380435.1. Taxonomy (NCBI): domain Eukaryota; kingdom Metazoa; phylum Arthropoda; class Arachnida; order Araneae; family Heptathelidae; genus Ryuthela; species Ryuthela nishihirai. The sequence continues at coordinate 22,831,830 of JAWZYU010000016.1, forward strand.
GCGATTCATCTCCGCAAAACTCCCCGCCTTGCCCACGGACAGTATGTCGGAAACACCGATGGGCTTGGAAAGAACACCATCCGTCGGATGGGACGTTAAGCCATGGCCCGTGTGCGGAAGAGCCGTACCCTGTGCACGTTAAAGAACACTACTGGATGGCCTTAACGGGAGGCTACCATCTGTCTCCCAACAGCTGTTCCAGTGGGTCCCCTCCCCCAACCTTCTCTGAGCCTTTGGGGTCCTTGTGACCTGGCCATTTAGCCCATTGTGTGAAAAAAGTGCTGCTCAGAGGTAAAGCAGCCCAAACAACTACTATGTGCAAAAAAAAGTCCCACTGAGAGGTACAACCCAAAGATCGAATACAAGAGGTAAAATTCAGAAACTCTTTACATATTACACTGCTGCACTTATGAACAAGTTTAGGAAATTAACAAAATAAATTTAATGTTACTTTTTCTCATAGGAGCTCATCTAGTAAGAATTATTTAGCAATTGAAGAGTTATAAAATATTAAATATCCGTACAATTCGTTTTTAGATTATCTGATTGTCCTGGGTTCCATTCACCTGGCCATCACGACAACGATCCTGCTTTTTAAGAGGGAAAAAGATGCCGAAGCAGCAACTAGTGGAAAGTCTTTGGGGATTCAAGAGACCTACAGGAAGATCTACGAATTGGTGCGTTTGCCATCAGTACGGCTGCTATCAATCGTGCTACTGACTTATAAGGTAAGAATTGGAATGCCTTGATATCCTTCAGTTGCAACTTTTCACTAAGAACTCGCTGCAACACTCGCTTCGATATCTCGAGGTTATTAATTTTGAACTCTGGGGGTGGAAAGGTCTCCAGTTTAGCACAGTGGTGTGTGCAAAAAAGCTGCAGATGTCAGAGGCCCTCTATAGAATTAAATAAAAATAAATAAATACCCCCTCAAGCAGCTGCTTGCCACAGAGGTCTGACAGGAGCCTGTCAGTTTATATGCCATAGTAGGAGAACTGAGAGGATGGCAGGACCTCAGCAGAAAAACGACACACACATCCATGCCTAATCCGGGGCTCGAACCCAGGTCCCTTAGATCAGTAGCCAAGCGTGCTAACCACTCGGCCACGGGACGGCTTCTCTATAGAATTACGGTTATTTTATACTGGTTGATGGAATGGACCATTCGCTTGTGGTTGTGCTGGTGGAGGCAAATCATTAATGGCTATAACCAGACAAAAAATCTCTAAGATCTGGACTTGCACGCGCGTTCTGTGTCGGGTTGGGGTTGTTTTACCTCTGAGCGGCACTTTTTTGCACACCATGGGCTAAATGGCCAGGTCACAAGGACCCCGAAGGCTCAGAGAAGGTTGGGGGAGGGGATCCACTGGAACAGCTGTTGGGAGACAGATGGTAGTCTCCCGTCAAGGCCATCCAGCGTGTTCTTTAACGTGCACAGGGTATGGCTCTCCCGCACACGGGGCTTAACGTCCCATCCGACGGACGGCGGCCTTTCAAAGCCCATCGGTGTCCCCTACTGACCGTGGGCAGGGCGGAGAATTTTGCGGAGATAAATCTCAACGTTGACCCAGCTGGGACTCGAACCTGGGAACTACAGATTCTGGCGCGCTACCGACTGAGCCCCCCCCGCCCCCCACGTTCTGTGTCAGTGGCGAGATAATACCGTCTTCTTGATTATGAAAACCTGAGAGTATAGTCTATTTTCATTGCCCTTTTTAATAAGCCTATATATGGCAATTAAATGGTGTGTTATTTAATTAACTTAATTATTTACCTCAACTGGTGTATCCATGTACACTGCGTTGATAAAATTATTATGAACGCACGTGCATCATGCGTTGAAGTACCGTTCAAGTACCATGAAACATGATGCTACCAATGTATACAAATTTAGTATAAATGACGTAAAAGCTTGGGAGTAAGCAAAAGTAAGTGCCACATGGGTAACATTAAAGAACCATTCGGTCACTGCTGTCGTGACATTGTTTGTCCAAGGTGAAGCTGCAACCCTTTAGTGAGCTCTTCAGTTGATCAAAGACACGAAAGTCGCAGGGGGATAGGTAGGGGCTATATGGAGGATGCTCCAGCACCTCCCAGCGAAATTGACGAAGATTAATCATTATTCTTGCAACCTGAGGGCAGGCATTATCATGAAGCAAGCACAATCCCATTGGTCAGCCTTTATTCTGATGGCTGTCCTCAAACGATGCATGCTGTTGCAATAACGATCTGCCGTGGCAGTGGTGCCACGTGGTAGGAAGTAGGTTTAATATGATCACTGTTTACTAGGTTGTATTTAAGTGGAAATATAATTTAACCGCATTTCACTAAAAATCAGTTTAAAGTGCGAAGACTTAATGAAAATTTAGAATGATAGTGATTTAAAAATATTTTTAAGCTTTTACATATTCAAGACGAAAGGAATTTTTCGATATATATAATTTTCTGTTTTAGGTTGGCTTTGCTACAACTGAGTCGGTATTCAAACTAAAGCTAATGGAAGCAGGTACGAAAGGTCAAACTTTAGCCCTTCTCACCCTCCCAGTGATGCCCATTGAGATCGTAACAGCGCTCATTACCAGCAGATACACGAAGAACAAGCCACTGGATGTTGTGCTCACTCTTCATCCATTCAGGCAAGTCTTAAATCCTTTCATTGAAAATGACATTTCTATATTTCTGCGAACCTCAAGTACTCTCTGATAGATCTATACCTCAACTAAAAAAAATCCATTAATGTGATGAGTTGTAACTGTATTAACACATCTGATGCTGCCAGTAGTAAAAATTTACTTCTATGTTTACAGTAGAAGAGTATAAAAAGCATTTCATTGACAGTTTTCCATTTTTCTTAGATTGCTGCTAGGACCCATTTTTGGGTTGCTTTTGTTCTGGAGGGTGCAGTGCGGAGAAAACATCCCTTCTTCTTACTTCCTCTTCTTCTTTTTGGCCTACGCTGTCCACCAGGTGGGAATTCATAACAAATGGCGATACACAGCCATCTGAATTATGTTTTGAGTATTTTTATGTTGTTTTTAATGAACAATATTTTGTATTTTCTTAAGAGCCTGAATTTAGTATTTAACAAAACATTAATAAAACTTTAACATTAATAAATGCACATGTAAGCTAAAGAAACCAGTGTAAGTATTCAAAGTCGGTAAGATTAAACTTGTATTTTTACAGAATAGGGCGATTAATATTTTTTTCCAATTAGGGTTCATGAAGAAATTTTAATAGTTATTGAAGTCGACATTTAACAATAGCATCGTCCGTTCTGAACTTTTTCTAGAAAAAATTAAAAATTTATAGAATCGTTACAAACTTCTAAAACACATTTTAGTAAATGATTTGATATACTAGGTTGCAACTTATAGTGAATGGCATAGGTAGGTAGGTGGAGGTGGTTTTGGATTGGATTGTTTTACCTCTGAGCGGCACTTTTTTGCACACCATGGGCTAAATGGCCAGGCCACAAGGACCCCGAAGGCTCAGAGAAGGTTGGGGGAGGGGACCCACTGGAACAGCTGTTGGGAGACAGATGGTAGCCTCCCGTCAAGGCCATCCAGCGTGTTCTTTAACGAGCACAGGGTATGGCTCTCCCGCACACGGGACCACGGCTTAACGTCCCATCCGACGGACGGCGACCTTTCCAAGCACATCGGTGTCCCCTACTGACCGTGGGCAGGGCGGGGAATTTTGCGGAGATAAATCTCAACGCTGACCCAGCTGGGACTCGAACCTGGGAACTACAGATTACGAGCTTGGCGCGCTACCGACTGAGCCACCCCCGCCCCGGTGGAGGTGGTACACTAGAGGGAATAGATTTTCAAAATGATTGAGTTTATAAATATCAAGAGCTTACAAAATGCTCAGCAGTAAACAGTTTAAGAAAATATACCTTATATTTATATATGTCTTATATTAAGGTATATTATTGCCGAGTTGTGTAACATACTTAATTATCTATAAATAATACATCATTCTTTTTCTCTCCGAAAGCAAACAAGTTTTTCATTTGCTCGATTTATTAATAAATGTCTTCTACGCGAGTAAAATAATTTTAAATATGGGGTGGCGTTAGAAAAATTTAGCGTCAAATATTAATAATTTCCACGAATGCAACTCGTTTCAGATGTTAGTTTATGCGATGGCAGGTGCGACATCGGCATTCAATGGGAGCGTTTGTGATCCAGCTATAGGCGCTACTACTTACATCACTCTTCTGAACACTGCTGCCAACCTCGGTAGCAGGTGGCGGCCTACTCTAGCACTCGGAGCGCTGGATTTCACCACAGTGAAACTATTCTGCAAAACTGTGGTAAGTGCGGTAATATTTCAATGCTACGGGGGGAAAAAGAGTGAATTGGGATCACTGTACCTCAAAAATCCCACTTTACACTCTTATTCAGTACGGATTATGTTAGTTCTACCACAGACAGCATAAATTAATAAATGGTATATGAACGGTGTATCTAATGATGTCAGATAGTTATTGTTAAATGAGTTGGATAGACAATGTCAGGGGCGTATCTATGGGTCTGTTTTTTTTGTTGGGAGGGGGGGGGGTTCAAACCTCTTCCATCAGGATTTGACTACTAACATTTTTGCACCCCCCCGGAATTTTTGTTTTTGAGCACGTGCAAACCTGTAGTGCCACGCCTCCTTATGTAACTTATCCTCTCCTGTTAAATCAAAACCTCCCCCGTTCACAAAACTTGGGAAATAAATCTGGTACGATACTGGACAATGTTATATTTGGCCTCAGAAATTCTTAAAGGTATAAATGAAAAGTAAAATTGCCACTTCAGATGATTGCTGTTTCCTAGAACTATCAGCCTTATTAGAATAGGTTTTCACGGACAAACAACAACTTTTATTTAGCACTGGAATGATGTGGGGGGAAAAACAATTACAAAACTTTAGATTACTGAAAGTTTCTGCAGGCATGGGTATGCTTTATTTTATATTATCGCAGATGCATTCAAATTATTTCAACAAACAAATTGCCAAGAACAAAATACTTCAAATGAGACAAACATCAAATCGAAATGTTTAGTGGTTTGTCTTATGAGGCAAATACAAGTGCTCTACTTCTTTTTTAAAAGTAATGAATAATTTTTCTCTGTTATAATACATAAGGATGCCAAAATTTTTTAGCCTTTCCGAAAAAACAAAATGATACACTTAGTAGTAATATTTGATTTAAAATCGTGAAAATAAATTTATGCTACACATTCTGAAACAGCTGCGACTGTTCCAAGTGTTCATTACGAATAAAAAAAATAATCTTAAGAGAAATATTAATTAAAAAAAAAATCGATTAAACATCCATTTTGTGTTTTAAACATTTTAAGATATTATTACAAAGTTTAAATTAATTTTAACATTTATTCCTGGCTTTTGAATTTTTCATAAATTTATTATTACCAAATATCCTGTCTGTCATGCTCTTGATTTACACCATCCTGATGTTAAAGTAAAAGTCATTATCAAATATATATGATTTCTAATGTTCTTATACCTAAAGAAAAAATCCCATAGTCAGATATATCAGATAACAATCTTCCCAATATCAGTCTCACAAAAAAAAAATACTGAAACACAAATTTTCAAATGATTACGGTGGCGATTTTTCTTCTGAAGCAAATGAACCATTTTCTTTTTAACTGCAATGACCTCGTGTATTACAACAGTAGACCATGCTTATGCACATTAGTGAACGTATGCCGGAATAGAGGGGGGCGGGGGTGGCTCAGTCGGTAGCGCGCCAGGCTCGTAATCTGTAGTTCCCAGGTTCGAGTCCCAACTGGGTCAGCGTTGAGATTTATCTCCGCAAAATTCTCCGCCCTGCCCTCGATCAGTAGGGGACACCGATGGGCTTGGAAAGGCCGCCGTCCGTCGGATGGGACGTTAAGCCGTGGCCCCGTGTGTGGGAGAGTCATACCCTGTGCACGTTAAAGAACACGCTGGATGGCCTTGACGGGAGGCTACCATCTGTCTCCCAACAGCTGTTCCAGTGGGTCCCCTCCCCCAACCTTCTCTGAGCTTCGGGGTCTATGTGACCTGGCCATTTAGCCCATGGTGTGCAAAAAAGTGCCGCTCAGAGGTAAAACAACCCAAACAACCCGGAATAGAGATAGAGGAATTAAAATAGTTACTTAAAAATTGATGTAGTCATATAGGCATACTTGGCAAATATATTTATCACTGGCACTTTATATCCTTGTTCTGCATTTTGTAATTCCTGACTGACTCTTTCCCTTCCATGGGTTCAGCAACACAAAAATAACTTGGGTTCAAGCTTTGCTCAATCTAGCTTTTTTTTAAATCTTTATTTGTGAACTTCCAGATTTTCAATCATGAGACTATTTCGATTTCCAGCACTGTATGTATAGTGAATATCATTAAAATTTTCTTACTTCTCACACCTGCATAAGCATCTAGCCAGGCTTGTGTACCTTCCTTAAATGTGCAGGTAGGAGACGAAATTTTAAACCTAAGTTTGAATTATACCATATGATGCAGTAATAAAATTTTAAAAATACTGATATTTCATTAGGAAAAACAGAATCTAATTACTACAAAAAAAAGTGTGATTCAGCAATAATACATACACTTAGTATGAACTTTCAGTATGAAAAATTGAACTGAATGGTGGAGGCAAATCATTAATGGCTATAACCAGACAAAAAATCTCTAAGATCTGGACTTGCACGCGCGTTCTGTGTCGGGTTGGGGTTGTTTTACCTCTGAGCGGCACTTTTTTGCACACCATGGGCTAAATGGCCAGGTCACAAGGACCCCGAAGGCTCAGAGAAGGTTGGGGGAGGGGATCCACTGGAACAGCTGTTGGGAGACAGATGGTAGTCTCCCGTCAAGGCCATCCAGCGTGTTCTTTAACGTGCACAGGGTATGGCTCTCCCGCACACGGGGCTTAACGTCCCATCCGACGGACGGCGGCCTTTCAAAGCCCATCGGTGTCCCCTACTGACCGTGGGCAGGGCGGAGAATTTTGCGGAGATAAATCTCAACGTTGACCCAGCTGGGACTCGAACCTGGGAACTACAGATTCTGGCGCGCTACCGACTGAGCCTGGCGCGCTACCGACTGAGCCCCCCCCGCCCCCCACGTTCTGTGTCAGTGGCGAGATAATACCGTCTTCTTGATTATGAAAACCTGAGAGTATAGTCTATTTTCATTGCCCTTTTTAATAAGCCTATATATGGCAATTAAATGGTGTGTTATTTAATTAACTTAATTATTTACCTCAACTGGTGTATCCATGTACACTGCGTTGATAAAATTATTATGAACGCACGTGCATCATGCGTTGAAGTACCGTTCAAGTACCATGAAACATGATGCTACCAATGTATACAAATTTAGTATAAATGACGTAAAAGCTTGGGAGTAAGCAAAAGTAAGTGCCACATGGGTAACATTAAAGAACCATTCGGTCACTGCTGTCGTGACATTGTTTGTCCAAGGTGAAGCTGCAACCCTTTAGTGAGCTCTTCAGTTGATCAAAGACACGAAAGTCGCAGGGGGATAGGTAGGGGCTATATGGAGGATGCTCCAGCACCTCCCAGCGAAATTGACGAAGATTAATCATTATTCTTGCAACCTGAGGACAGGCATTATCATGAAGCAAGCACAATCCCATTGGTCAGCCTTTATTCTGATGGCTGTCCTCAAACGATGCATGCTGTTGCAATAACGATCTGCCGTGGCAGTGGTGCCACGTGGTAGGAAGTAGGTTTAATATGATCACTGTTTACTAGGTTGTATTTAAGTGGAAATATAATTTAACCGCATTTCACTAAAAATCAGTTTAAAGTGCGAAGACTTAATGAAAATTTAGAATGATAGTGATTTAAAAATATTTTTAAGCTTTTACATATTCAAGACGAAAGGAATTTTTCGATATATATAATTTTCTGTTTTAGGTTGGCTTTGCTACAACTGAGTCGGTATTCAAACTAAAGCTAATGGAAGCAGGTACGAAAGGTCAAACTTTAGCCCTTCTCACCCTCCCAGTGATGCCCATTGAGATCGTAACAGCGCTCATTACCAGCAGATACACGAAGAACAAGCCACTGGATGTTGTGCTCACTCTTCATCCATTCAGGCAAGTCTTAAATCCTTTCATTGAAAATGACATTTCTATATTTCTGCGAACCTCAAGTACTCTCTGATAGATCTATACCTCAACTAAAAAAAATCCATTAATGTGATGAGTTGTAACTGTATTAACACATCTGATGCTGCCAGTAGTAAAAATTTACTTCTATGTTTACAGTAGGAGAGTATAAAAAGCATTTCATTGACAGTTTTCCATTTTTCTTAGATTGCTGCTAGGACCCATTTTCGGGTTGCTTTTGTTCTGGAGGGTGCAGTGCGGAGAAAACATCCCTTCTTCTTACTTCCTCTTCTTCTTTTTGGCCTACGCTGTCCACCAGGTGGGAATTCATAACAAATGGCGATACACAGCCATCTGAATTATGTTTTGAGTATTTTTATGTTGTTTTTAATGAACAATATTTTGTATTTTCTTAAGAGCCTGAATTTAGTATTTAACAAAACATTAATAAAACTTTAACATTAATAAATGCACATGTAAGCTAAAGAAACCAGTGTAAGTATTCAAAGTCGGTAAGATTAAACTTGTATTTTTACAGAATAGGGCGATTAATATTTTTTTCCAATTAGGGTTCATGAAGAAATTTTAATAGTTATTGAAGTCGACATTTAACAATAGCATCGTCCGTTCTGAACTTTTTCTAGAAAAAATTAAAAATTTATAGAATCGTTACAAACTTCTAAAACACATTTTAGTAAATGATTTGATATACTAGGTTGCAACTTATAGTGAATGGCATAGGTAGGTAGGTGGAGGTGGTTTTGGATTGGATTGTTTTACCTCTGAGCGGCACTTTTTTGCACACCATGGGCTAAATGGCCAGGCCACAAGGACCCCGAAGGCTCAGAGAAGGTTGGGGGAGGGGACCCACTGGAACAGCTGTTGGGAGACAGATGGTAGCCTCCCGTCAAGGCCATCCAGCGTGTTCTTTAACGAGCACAGGGTATGGCTCTCCCGCACACGGGACCACGGCTTAACGTCCCATCCGACGGACGGCGACCTTTCCAAGCACATCGGTGTCCCCTACTGACCGTGGGCAGGGCGGGGAATTTTGCGGAGATAAATCTCAACGCTGACCCAGCTGGGACTCGAACCTGGGAACTACAGATTACGAGCCTGGCGCGCTACCGACTGAGCCACCCCCGCCCCGGTGGAGGTGGTACACTAGAGGGAATAGATTTTCAAAATGATTGTTTATAAATATCAAGAGCTTACAAAATGCTCAGCAGTAAACAGTTTAAGAAAATATACCTTATATTTATATATGTCTTATATTAAGGTATATTATTGCCGAGTTGTGTAACATACTTAATTATCTATAAATAATACATCATTCTTTTTCTCTCCGAAAGCAAACAAGTTTTTCATTTGCTCGATTTATTAATAAATGTCTTCTACGCGAGTAAAATAATTTTAAATATGGGGTGGCGTTAGAAAAATTTAGCGTCAAATATTAATAATTTCCACGAATGCAACTCGTTTCAGATGTTAGTTTATGCGATGGCAGGTGCGACATCGGCATTCAATGGGAGCGTTTGTGATCCAGCTATAGGCGCTACTTACATCACTCTTCTGAACACTGCTGCCAACCTCGGTAGCAGATGGCCGCCTACTCTAGCACTCGGAGCGCTGGATTTCACCACAGTGAAACTATTCTGCAAAACTGTGGTAAGTGCGGTAATATTTCAATGCTACGGGGGGAAAAAGAGTGAACTGGGATCACTGTACCTCAAAAATCCCACTTTACACTCTTATTCAGTACGGATTATGTTAGTTCTACCACAGACAGCATAAATTAATAAATGGTATATGAACGGTGTATCTAATGATGTCAGATAGTTATTGTTAAATGAGTTGGATAGACAATGTCAGGGGCGTATCTATGGGTCTGTTTTTTTTTGTTGGGGGGGGGGGGGGTTCAAACCTCTTCCATCAGGATTTGACTACTAACATTTTTGCACCCCCCCGGAATTTTTGTTTTTGAGCACGTGCAAACCTGTAGTGCCACGCCTCCTTATGTAACTTATCCTCTCCTGTTAAATCAAAACCTCCCCCGTTCACAAAACTTGGGAAATAAATCTGGTGCGATACTGGACAATGTTATATTTGGCCTCAGAAATTCTTAAAGGTATAAATGAAAAGTAAAATTGCCACTTCAGATGATTGCTGTTTCCCAGAACTATCAGCCTTATTAGAATAGGTTTTCACGGACAAACAACAACTTTTATTTAGCACTGGAATGATGTGGGGGGAAAAACAATTACAAAACTTTAGATTACTGAAAGTTTCTGCAGGCATGGGTATGCTTTATTTTATATTATCGCAGATGCATTCAAATTATTTCAACAAACAAATTGCCAAGAACAAAATACTTCAAATGAAACAAACATCAAATCGAAATGTTTAGTGGTTGTCTTATGAGGCAAATACAAGTGCTCTACTTCTTTTTTAAAAGTAATGAATAATTTTTCTCTGTTATAATACATAAGGATGCCAAAATTTTTTAGCCTTTCCGAAAAAACAAAATGATACACTTAGTAGTAATATTTGATTTAAAAACGTGAAAATAAATTCATGCTACACATTCTGAAACAGCTGCGACTGTTCCAAGTGTTCATTACGAATAAAAAAAATAATCTTAAGAGAAATATTAATTAAAAAAAAATCGATTAAACATCCATTTTGTGTTTTAAACATTTTAAGATATTATTACAAAGTTTAAATTAATTTTAACATTTATTCCTGGCTTTTGAATTTTTCATAAATTTATTATTACCAAATATCCTGTCTGTCATGCTCTTGATTTACACCATCCTGATGTTAAAGTAAAAGTCATTATCAAATATATATGATTTCTAATGTTCTTATACCTAAAGAAAAAATCCCATAGTCAGATATATCAGATAACAATCTTCCCAATATCAGTCTCACAAAAAAAAAAATACTGAAACACAAATTTTCAAATGATTACGGTGGCGATTTTTCTTCTGAAGCAAATGAACCATTTTCTTTTTAACTGCAATGACCTCGTGTATTACAACAGTAGACCATGCTTATGCACATTAGTGAACGTATGCCGGAATAGAGGGGGGCGGGGGTGGCTCAGTCGGTAGCGCGCCAGGCTCGTAATCTGTAGTTCCCAGGTTCGAGTCCCAACTGGGTCAGCGTTGAGATTTATCTCCGCAAAATTCTCCGCCCTGCCCTCGGTCAGTAGGGGACACCGATGGGCTTGGAAAGGCCGCCGTCCGTCGGATGGGACGTTAAGCCGTGGCCCCGTGTGTGGGAGAGTCATACCCTGTGCACGTTAAAGAACACGCTGGATGGCCTTGACGGGAGGCTACCATCTGTCTCCCAACAGCTGTTCCAGTGGGTCCCCTCCCCCAACCTTCTCTGAGCTTCGGGGTCTATGTGACCTGGCCATTTAGCCCATGGTGTGCAAAAAAGTGCCGCTCAGAGGTAAAACAACCCAAACAACCCGGAATAGAGATAGAGGAATTAAAATAGTTACTTAAAAATTGATGTAGTCATATAAGCATACTTGGCAAATATATTTATCACTGGCACTTTATATCCTTGTTCTGCATTTTGTAATTCCTGACTGACTCTTTCCCTTCCATGGGCTCAGCAACACAAAAATAACTTGGGTTCAAGCTTTGCTCAATCTAGCTTTTTTTTAAATCTTTATTTGTGAACTTCCAGATTTTCAATCATGAGACTATTTCGATTTCCAGCACTGTATGTATAGTGAATATCATTAAAATTTTCTTACTTCTCACACCTGCATAAGCATCTAGCCAGGCTTGTGTACCTTCCTTAAATGTGCAGGTAGGAGACGAAATTTTAAACCTAAGTTTGAATTATACCATATGATGCAGTAATAAAATTTTAAAAATACTGATATTTCATTAGGAAAAACAGAATCTAATTACTACAAAAAAAGTGTGATTCAGCAATAATACATACACTTAGTATGAACTTTCAGTATGAAAAATTGAACTGAATAATTTTAAAATATTTTAACACATTAACTAAACATAATTAAATATACACAAAGTTCAGATGCATTCAATGAAATGTTTAGAATTTTTGTCCCTCACAAGATTCTTGAAGGTCTGATAAAAATCAGTAAGATGCAGTTTCCACAAATACTAATATAGTGATAATTTTACCCATAACCATTTCTACACAAATGAAGCACGAGCTAAATGACCAGGATACAGGGCTTCAAGACTCAGAACTGAGTTGTGGAAAAAGACCAACTGTACCACTAGCATGTCCTTTAATGGGCATAGGACAAAGTTTCACAAAGTATCACAACTGAAATGTCTCTTCCAATGTTAGTGGCCTTTTCAAGTTAATGTCTCCTTTCTCACCAATGCTAGACACAATTGAACAGGAATTGTTGTCCAAATATTATGAATTAGTCATAGTGCGAGACTAGAATCATATTGGTTTAATATTGAAGCAGCCATGGTCCATATTCAAATCTGTAGATGCTACAACTTCTTATAGCAAAAAAAACAAAACAAATACTTAACAAATAAAATGTTCATATTATTGAAGGAATTTCAGATATTCGTTTTATCAAGTAATAATAACCCTTTTATCTTTTACCAGCTTTCCTATTCTTATTGCTGACTTGTGATCGATGGGTTTTACGTAGAAACTGCAATATGCCTGATTGTAGGTTTCACATGGATTTGGTGGGGCAAGGAAAAGTTGAAGAAGCTTCAAGAACTGCCACAATCAGCATGGAAATGCTCTTAGGTATTTTTTAATTTTACAGTCACTTGCCATACTTAAAAACTAAATATTATCGAAATCTTTATGTGAGAAAGACGACACAAAAAAACTTGAAAAGCTTAATCAGTTATAAAAAAAGATAATATATTTATTAGGATAGCAATTAGAAATACTTGATAATCGGCCCTATTACATTCATGAATACTAATAAGCAAATCCAACAATAGCATAAAAATAGCTTTTCTCAAAAATTGAAGAAAGATGCACTGAATAGACAAATTATTATATACACTTACCTAATAACCTGTTGTTCCACCTTTTGCCTCACAACAGCAGCCAGACGTCCGTCTTGTAAGGACTCAATGAGGTGTTGAAAACACGGAGGTGGTATTGCTGCCCATGAAGTGAAGATCACCTGTCATAGAGCATGCACAGTTGCCAGTGGGAGTTGGTGGGCTTGAACAGATCTTTTCAATTCATTCCACAAATTCTCAATGGGATTGAGGTCCAGCAATCGACATGATAAACTCACTTGAATGCTCCTGGAGCCAATTGATCGCCACTTGGGAAGTATGCGGTGAAGTTGTCCTGTTGAAAGATGGCATGATGGTGCAGAAAGAGAATCATTACAAATGGGTATAGATGGTCGGAGAGGATGTTCACATACCTTGTGCCAGTGATGGATGAGTATGGTGGACAGGTCTCGACGGGTATGAGAGGAACCTAGAGGAAGCCCATGTAAATGCACCCCAAACTGTTACACCGTCTCCACCTGCATGTATGACCCCAACTGGGCAAGCAGTGTTCATCGTTTCATATTGTTTATACCACACTCCCATCGATGTGACAGAGTTGAAACCGTGATTCATCAGACCAGATGATGTATTTCAAGTCTTCTGCACTTCAATTGCGACAGGCCTTTGCAAACTGCAGCCTAATCTTTCGGTGCCTTGCAGTCAACAAGAGGCCATGATGTGGACATCGACTGCATAGTCTATTTTTTCCATAGTATTACAGATAATCTTTGTGCATAAGCTTGTTGATGTGCTATAATTCAATTCCGATGTTATTTGCTCCATGGTAGCCATGAGATTCTTTGTAATGATGCGGGACAGTCTGCACTCACCCCGAGAGTCAATTGCACATTTACGTCCACTTTTCTCCTGCTGGTTGAAAGTTTTCTTGTATTTCACATAGTCTTGATATACATGTGCAATGGTCTAACATGGAAATCCCAACAGTTCAGCAGTTGTGATTGAACAACCGGCTTTCCTCACACTTACTATCTGACCACTGTCAAACTCACTTATGTCGCTGCCTTTACCTGTGATTACATCTCCATGACTGGTTTCCAATGCCTAGAGATCTGCTCTATTTAGAGCCATTGCCAGTTTCAGCATTCCATGTGACTGGACGTGATACTCTGCTTTTCATATTGTTATCAGGGTGTATATAATAATTTGTCCATTCAGTGTACTTCTACACAGGTAATTGATCATCCTTCAACATGGATATTTGGGAAACCCAAATTTCGCTTTTTGTTTTGAACTGAGGATTTCTGTAGGAATCGATGTCCCAAAATATTTCAAAGTAATGTTTAATAACATATTGTATTAAAAATGTACTGTTCAGAATACTTAATATTTCAGAACTTACATCAAAAATAATAATATGAATTATTATAATGTAAAATTAAGTCACTGTGAATGGGTTATGGAAATGTTTGTTTAAAATATTTAAGGGCACTTGTGGATATTATTTCTTGTCTATTTTTATTCACTTTGTTTTCGTAGATGGCGATTATGAACTCCTGACATATTATCCGACACAATAATATAGATTCGAATTAAGTGATTGATCAGAAGTTCCAGCTTCACTGCATCACATTTTGATATCATATTTTCACACAATTTTAGTATACATTTCTCACTTGAGAAAATAAATGAACAATTTAAGTATCTGGAGTTGTTAAAAATGTAACAGAACTCAGTGATTACTGGTTTCCTGAGTTCTTGGAAAAGGACACACAAAGATATTATCCGACACAATAATATAGATTCGAATTAAGTGATTGATCAGAAGTTCCAGCTTCACTGCATCACATTTTGATATCATATTTTCACACAATTTTAGTATACATTTCTCACTTGAGAAAATAAATGAACAATTTAAGTATCTGGAGTTGTTAAAAATGTAACAGAACTCAGTGATTACTGGTTTCCTGAGTTCTTGGAAAAGGACACACAAAGATGCTTGTAGTCAAGGGCTGGGCATAAATCATCACTTCTCACTTGGATCCATTTTGGCATGCAACAGATTACACAACCTATGCACTTAGCTATCATATACGTAACAGACTTTTCCTACACCACACAAAACAGAAATGCTATACCAAGGATTGAGAAAGTATTAATATATAGATCTAACCAATCTGCTTTATGGATGTACATATAATAGCTTCTTCATCTTTTTTGGATTATAAGGGTTCAACATAACCTTGCTCTATAGCTTAGCCATGTTTGAATAATAACTTTAAAACCAATATTAACAATGCATGACACTTTAACTATTATGTGCAAAAGGTCTCCAAATTGCTCATTTGAATATTACTGGATGCATTTCTATGCACACATATGTAAAAGAGCATAATGCTTAATAAATATTTTGAATAAGTTACATTTTTTCGGGCCATACTGATAGTGATTATTTAAACAAATCTGCATATTTTGGATATTACTTGAATGGAATGATACTATAATTTATTTGTGAAAGTTCTGGAGTTGGACTTTAAAGCAAAAGTTTTAAGAAACATAAATGTATAATTATCAGGATGTTTAATAATGAGAGAAATGTGAGGTAGTTTATGTTTACATGATGAATATAGTAATGGAAAGCAAGTCATGAGAAACTGAAAAAAATTATAGTATTAAAAAAGGGATATGAGCAAATGAGAAAAGGTTTGAGTATTATGATGCCAATTCATATTTTTTAAAATCTTCTCCTTAATTTTGTTTCTTTTAAAATATTTGTTTCAAACCACTAAAATCAAGTGACAGAAATTTCTTTTTGAATACATACTTACTATTTTCATAATATATATATGGGAGAGACATTATTGATCATAGACTTAACATTTTGATTAAGATGTTATTTCATGTTGTACAATGTAATTTATATTCTCATTTCAGGTAAAGAGATTCTGAAAAAAAAAAAGAAGAAAAGGCAAAAAAAATTTCCGAACAGATTACTAAAATAACCTACTTAATAAAGGATTTTTCATATTTATGTTTTTAGATCTTGAATTCTAATGTTTGAAAATTGCTAAATATTACTTAACATAAAAAAAAAAAGGCTTTAAATGTAGGTGTGGCTACAATTGCAAACTCTTGGATGCTTGCAAAAAGAAAACAATGAAAAAGACAGTTGGGATGGCATTTACATATATTCGTTTGCTCAAATATCATAAATATACATTATGGCTAGATTAGGGTAAAGGTAGTATTTTTCTCACTCAGCTTAAAAAATATGACACACAAAATTACAAAATGTAATGTATAATAACTATATATTGTTTAGGTGTCTTAATTTCAACAGCAATAATTATTTCGATTTTCAAACACTGGTTGCTTATAAATATCAGTAAGAACTTTCTTAATACAAACTTGATAAACCGACTAGATTGAGGTTGCCCATTTGTATAGACTTAATTATATTATCTAAAATTTTTGGATACTTTTGTGTTACTTAAATACAAAACTAGATACAAAGCTTTCTAACTTTGAAAATAGTTTTATAGGAAAAATGTCACTGGAGATGAATTGCTCAGATCTCCCCAAAGCTCAGTTTTCAACAGCATTCACTTAATACTTAAAGAATTACTAATGCTGGAACAGTTATTAGCAGACACTGCTGGTAATAAGATTTTTCTCTTTAAAGCTAATGGAAACAAAGGTAATAAATGTTACATGACATTTACTAAACTAAACATGAGTTTTGGTGTAATGATTCTTTCAGTTTTAATCATTTTAAAGAGAGTATTTAGGATGGACATAACAACAGCTTCTGTTGTTAAATATTCCAGTTTTGATGATTTTAAGTATTAAACTAATATTGCTGAAAATAAAGATTTTGAATGATTTGAATGAGATATTTTTCTGTAAAAAATTTATTTCAAAGTAAGAGAATCCAAATAGCATAGAAGTATCTAAACACTTTTGGTAATATAGTACATTTTTGACACAATGAAATGGCTAAATTAGAAGGAACCTAATTCTAAGAAAAGGGGCTCTAAATAAATTTTGGGAAAATTTTGGGCTTTTCTTTTAGTGAGTTTTTAAATATACACAGGGTGCAATTTTCCGACACATGGCACAACATCCATTAATTTTCATCCAAAAGATGTTGGCATTTCCAAGACTAACATCTCATCTAACTTTCTCATTTCTCACAAAGGGTAGGATGATTATGTTTAAAAATATGGCAGAAATAAAATCGCAGTTGGAAACCCCAGAAACATAAGTTATGGGCACATAAGGGAAAAAATATTTTATGTGCAGAATATTCTTTCAAGGTAAGGTCTAACAAATTTCTAACCTAATATCATTAAATTTGTATTACTTAACCATATTATTTGATTCATAGATATGGTATCATTGTAACATGAATTAACACAAGTAACATATGCATATTTCTGGTGGAATGATTACAGAGCAGCACTTCTTATATATTATTTCTATTATTATTTATTTTAATTTTTACTGTATTTAGAAAAAAATTATTTTATGTATTAGTGTTATAATAATGCTAATAAATATGAATCATTTTTCTTCTTAAAAAAAAAAGCTATATTTGCAAATAAACATTATTATTAAAATATACCAGTAATAATAATAGAAATAATATATGAGATGTCTATATTTTTAGTACTACCAATGGTGGCATCATAACTTAGTTGTACAGCCTTCTGTTATATGAGGTGTTGGCTCAATTGATAGTGTGCCAAGGCTCATAACCTTGTGTTCCCATTGGGATATTCTTGTCTTAACGCGAGAAGGGATATCACTGGATTTGAAAATATCACTTGTCTATCAGACAAGATCGTAAGCCATGGATCTGTATGAAGTAGAACCATAACCCTTTGAACATTAAAAATGCTGAATGGACTAAATAGGATTCCATCTGTTACTAACAGCTGTCCAAGTGAATCCCCCTCTGCAACCAGGCTTTGAATTCTTGTGACTGGGCTATCCAGACCATTTTGTATGCAGAAAAGTATTATTCAGAAGTAAAACAATTAATCCATAGTAAATACACAGATTACCTGTAGATATAGATTCAAACATTAGTTAAAAGCTTCTGAAAAAAAAAAATTCATTGCCGATACAGCAGGGATCGAACCCACAACTCTCCAGATTCATGCCAGAGCATGCTACTGTTACACCACTCATCGGACAAGGAAATTTTTCAGAATAAGACTTTATAAATCTTCTACTGAGATGTGGCTGACACAGCACCATCTATATTCAAGGAGATGCAACTTTTTTGCAATCGTTGCTATTGATTTTCAGATGTTAATGAGAAGGTCGATAATGCTCAAGCGAATATATGATCAAAAATTTATCCATAGTAAATACACAGATTCATCATCATCATCATCCTCAAGCAGCCATGGGCTACAGAGGTCCAACCAGACCGTGCAATTTAGTTCTCCAAGCAAGTCTATCCTGAGCTACATCTACTGCATCTGGCCACTGCACACCAATTTTAACAAGGTCCTGTTTGACATTGTCTGCCCACCGCATCCTAGGTCTCCCCTTCTTTCTGAGGCCTTTAGGCACACTGTTCATAACCCTATTCGCCAATCTATAATTATTCATACGGGCAACATGGCCAAACCAACGGAGTCTCTCTCTGCACAATATGCTGCTTAAAGGAGGTTGCAGACTCCTTTGATTAATCTCATCATTAGTTACAAAGTTGAACCACCTAATGCCCAAGATACTGCGTAAGCATCTGGAATCAAAAGCATCTAGTTTCCTGTTATCTTGTTTACAAAGTGTCCAAGTTTCACTACCATAACTAACCCTAGAAAGAACCAAACTATTATACAGTCTAATTTTAGTCTTTAGGTGTATACGCCTATTTCTCCACACTCTCCATAGATTCTTAAAAGTCCCGGCAGCAATCCCTATTCGTCTGTTAATCTCATGCCGCACATCACCATTATCTGTTACATAGCTCCCAAGATAATTAAACTGTGACACCTGCTGAAGACTGCAACCATTCAGATTAACTGAATCACAGCCTGCCTGACCAATTTTCATCACTTTAGTTTTCTCTCTGTTTATAACCAAACCTACTCTACTACCAGTCTCATCAACAGCTCGAATGAAAGAGTTCATCTCATCAACATCATTTGCCAAAAGGGCTAAATCATCAGCATAATCTAAATCAGAAATTTTCCTATCTCCAGCCCATTTAAGGCCAAAATCTTTCCCTTGAAGTGAATTTCACATAACATAATCAATAACCAAACTAAAGAGAAAAGGAGACAAAATGCACCCTTGTCGAACACCAGAAGTAATGCTAAACCAATTGCTACAAGCCTTACCAACTCTCACACATGACTCAGTGTTATTATAGAGAGCTTTCATTATGTTAACTAACTTGTCTGGTATACCATATGATTTCACAATCAACCACAAATTATGACGATCAACAGAGTCGAAAGCCTTTTTGAAATCAACAAAGCTAGCAACCAAAGGTTTCTGAAACTCTAAACATTTCTCAAGAATCTGCCTAAGTGAAAATATCTGATCCACACATCCCCTACCACTTCTGAATCCACATTGCTCATCATGCAATTGACTGTCAACCAGATTCTTAATTCTATTAAGCACAATCATGGAAAGAACTTTACCTGGAACAGAGAGTAGGCTAATACCCCTATAGTTATCACAAGAACTGCGATCACCTTTTTTGAAAATAGGGATAACAATAGCTCTGGTAAAATCCTTAGGAACCATGCCTTTATCATAAAAGATATTCAGAATTTCAGTCATCCAAGTGGTAACCGAAACATTTCCAGCTCTAAGCATTTTTGTAGTAATTTCATCTACCCCTGGGGATTTATGAAGTTTAAGTTTAGAAACAGCCAAAATAACTTTGGATTGTGTTATAGGGCCAACATTAAAGCCACCAATGCATCTATCATCATTGCAAACAATGGGAATAGAACTAACAGCATTGTTTAGTACATCACTGAAATGCTCAGCCCACCTAGCCATGACAGAATCCTCACCTTCTATAACCTTACCTTGTTTATCCTTCAATCCCTGTATACCTGTCCGTTTTCTACCACACAAAACATTAACTATCTGGTACAGCTCTCTGCTGTTGTGCTGCCTAACTGCTTCCTCGGCTTTGTCAGCCAAACCATTAAGCCAAAGATTCTTATCAGCAGCTAACTGATCCTTTACAAGTTTATTAAGGTCTCTGGAATGCTTTCTATTAGTACTAGTAGGGTATTGATTAAGGACATTTCTGCAGTTCTTTCTTTCCGAAATAAGCTCAAGTGCCTTATCACTCAGATAATTCTGTCTCTTCTGCTCCTTTTTTCCTAAAAGAGTACTGTTAGTGTCCAAAAAAGCCTGTTTAAAATGATCCCATTCTTCCTCAACTTCAGTGGTAAGCATACCATGACTGTCATAATGACTAAGTAACCTATCATGGTAAACTTTGGCTATAACTGGGTCTTTCAGAGCTTCAGTATTAAAAGCAAATTTTTTAACCCTAGCACAACACTTTTTAAGTTTAAGCTGCAAGACACTTTTAACAAGGTAATGGTCAGATCCAATTTCAGCTCCCCTATATGCCCTGGTATTTCTAACAGAACTAGCCCATTTGCTGTTAATTAATATATAATCAATCATATTCCTATGCAGCCCATCAGGTGAAACCCATGTGTACTTATGTATGTCGCGGTGTTTATAATATGTGTTAGTTATTCTGAAACCATTGAGTTTACTTACCTGTAGGAGACGTTGCCCATTGCCATTGCAGCTACCAATACCAAAAGGGCCAATCACCCCTCCCCAAAGGTCAGAGTCAGTACCAACTTTGGCATTGAAGTCACCAAGAACAAGGGTAATATCTCCTTTCTTGACAGAATTCAAAATATCCTGAAGTTGTTCATAAAACCTATCCTTCTCATCCTCATCGGCATCCTCAGTGGGGGCATAACAGCAGATAACATTCAGGTCTTTAACGCTTGTCTGAAATTTTGCTGTAAGAAACCTTTCATTAATGCACTCATATCCTAGAAGAGCATCACTAGCGTGTCTGCTGAGAAGCAGACCCACGCCTTGGTGATGCTTGTTGTCGTCCCTCCCTGAAAAGAGAAATTTAAGATTATTTTTAAGAATCTGACCTTTATCTGTCCATCTGGTCTCTTGCAAGCTGAGAATATCTAAATTATAATGGTGGAATTCTTGTGTGAGGACATCAAGAGAAAAAGCTCTGTGCAGAGTCCTCACATTCCAACTACCTATGGAGAGAAAATGGTTAGTAGGATGTTTAAAGAAACTATGTTTATTGAGAGAGGGAATGCCAACAATATCAAACAGCCCCCTAATCACAGACATGGGGCAAAGACTCGTTCCCCCACCACTAAAGGCTGAAGCCATCTACACTGGAAGACTTCCTCCAATGTAGAATTTGACGATGCCAATAGAAGCAAAGAGTTCAGGTGCCTGCGATGACCTCTGCTCAGGATTATCCACCAGCTGATAAACATTCCTGTGAATCTATTCACTTGGGGCTGTCAACCCACAAACAAACAGAAAACACAGTGGAAGATTTTCCCTCCACAGAAGCCCACCAGTGCAGCAAAATCAGGATCCATAATCAACTCAGAGCCATATATCTGTCCAATCCAGTGGGTTTATATGGTCAGCACCAGGACCCCATGTGGTTGACCACTCCTCAGCAGGGTAGAAAAAAAAGAAAAGTAGCCATAATTGTCCAGATCAGTAGACCACACTAATCTGGCAGCCCTCCCCTTCCATTCACTTCCACAAGAGAGTATCTCTTTTGAAAGGTACTAACGGTCTGCACCACGAGAAGGCGGGGTCGGACATTAGGTGCTAGGCCTGGCCGGTTCTATGCACCATCACAGGGGATTGGTGCATAGCTCTCCTTCCAGTGACTACCTTATTAAAATTATTGCCGACATGGTGGGAATTGATCCCACAACTCTTCAGATTCATGCCAGAGTGCGCTACTGTTACACCACGCATCGGACAAGGAAAATTTTCAGAACAAGACCTTATAAATCTTCCACTGAGATGTGGCTGATACAGTGCCATCTATACTCAAGGAGATGCAACTTTTTTCCAATCGTTGCTCTTGATTTAACCTGTGGAATGATTTTTTTTTCTCTTAAATTTGGTGAAAGCAGTAAGCATTTTAAAGGCATCCACCACTGTCACTATTCTGATAAAGTTATTATACAGAGAGAGAGCAAAGCCTAGTTAACCTCACTTTACAAATAAAAATTACTCGCATATTACTAAAAGTGTTTTAACACTTCCATGTTATCTGAATAGAAAGCTATATTCAATGCTCCCTAACTTTAAAATCAAGTTTTATATGGAAAAATGTCATGGGAGATGAATTAAAGATCTCACACAAATATCTAAACTATCTATTTTTAACAATATTCAGTTAGTATTAAAAGAATTATTGATGACAGAAATTTAATATCAGATACTGCCAGCTGAAAATATTTAACGCCAGATGTTGCTAGTCATAAAAACGCATAAAAATAAAACTGTTCCATATAATTGTTTAAACATAGATGAAAATCACAGCATTACCTGCTGACTTTTTGACATTAATAAATCAATAAATATTTTGCGGAAAAAATTTCGCCAACATACGGGACTTGAACCCGCATCTCTCCAGAAACATGCCAGAATATTCTATCATTGAACTAATGCCAGCTGTCTTTTTTCCATTAATTAATTTAGTCTTACATTAGCGAAAAAAGACAGCTGGCATTAGTTCAATGGTAGAATACTCTGGTATGTTTCTGGAGAGATGCGGGTTCAAGTCCCGTAGTCGTGAAAATTTTTTCCACAAAATGTTTATTGAAAAAATTGTTTACGACAATGAATGTAATTTTATGAGTTTTATTGCAGTTATTCAGTTTTCAAGAATTTTGTAGAAAAGTATTTAGAATAAGTATAACAGCAGTTTCTGCTGTTAAACATCCCAACTTCACAACTTGAAATATTAAACTAATATTGTTGAAAATTGAGATTTAAAATGATTTAACTGAGATTTAAAGATTATTTCTGAGAATTTTGTGTAAAAAGTTTATTTTGAAAGTTAGAGAACTTTGAATCTTGCTTTCCAGGCAAATAAACAGAATTGTCCAAACACTTGGTAATATTATCAGGTATCAGTTTAAGATTGTATGCTAACATATATATTTTAAAATAGACAACCCCAAAAATGTATACTTCATAAGGTATTAAAGGTAAAAAGGGCATTTAGTTTCAAATGAATGCCTTTCCCAGAGGATAGTTGGCAATTCTTAATTTTGCCAAATACATCAATTCATAATCATTGTCTCATCAATTCTCAGTTTTAGTTACATCAAAAATGTATCAAGTTTGCCAAGAATGGTTCCAGTGGCCGTCAGTATGGGTGAAACATGCATAATAACAGCACTTAATTAAAATGAGGTAGATCTACATTGATATTTATATGCTTAATCATATATATATACATTAATCATTACATCATAACAATATCCTGTGTTATCAGATTCAGATAACCATCCCTTGAGTCAGCCAGCACCTGCTAAAAATAAACTAGCTGCCCAATTGCTTGGACCCAGCAAACAATGCAGCTCACTTTGGTGCTTACACATGGTTACCTTCGTTCTATGACCTGCAGAGAGGACACTGCCTGCTCTTTCTGCCAGTTCCTATTTAAGAGTTGAACTCTCATTTATGCTGCAACATCTACAGGTCATCTCCTGTGATACTTTACTACTGAAATATAAAAATATAGTTGTGTATTCATATTCCCCATAATTTGTGTTGACATTGACTCCTCTAGTTTCCTCAAGATGGAGGATAATCAGGAGTTGACCATCATCCTCATAGGAGATACAATATACATGTCATCCCAGTTACTAGCTAACATCTACCCCTCTGAGCACAGCTTGCATCTTGACCTAAAACTATAGAGGTAGATAAATTCTTTTCTTTATCATTTTAGGGAAATGATTACCTGTAATCCAAGAAAAATAAAGGGGAGGGGCATGTTAAATCATGATAGTGTTACTTATCACCTATATATTGGTTGTGACACACAGTATAGTCTTATTCTAAAAAAAGAAGGTGGAGAAAACCTAGAACTTTATTTAACTTGTCCTGGTTTCTCATAAAATACACCCACTGACATAAAAATAAATCATTACAATATTAAATTAATTATTTACTATATATTTAATTTTTTTTTGCTTTCAATTTTATACAAATACATATAAAAACAACCATTATTGAGTTTTTGGCTCTTTCTTCTGTAACTTTTGCTCTAATAAAGTTATTTCTTTTTCAATCTCAGCACAAGCACGTTCTATCTCATAATTTTTACTTACAAGGCCTACCCAGCTACAAAGAAAGGATATAAAAATTATTAATAAAAGTTATAATTTAAGCTATTACTTCAAAACTGTTTACATGATATGAAAGTAAAAATACAAATATTGAAGAAATAAATGTAAACCAATTTTCCTATGACAAATCATCTTTAATAAATATAAAATTATCATAAAAATATATCACACATTATTCATACTTTATATTATTTAAGACACTGATAGTTTAGTGGTTAGAACAACCAGCATGTAATCAGGAAATGTGGGTTTGTGTCCCACTTGTGGCAAAAATTGATTTTTTTTCAGCAAAAAATATTTCTTGAATGCTAATGTTTACAGATAATTAATTCTGTACTTCTACTATTGATCCTTGTATTAATAATGATATTAGCATGACTAATTATTTACCACTAATAGGTAACAAAGTGGCCCATTCCTAATCATGGATGGTGCCATGAGCAACAAAAACCAAGATTTATAGCCATAATTTGCTGAAAAAGGAACAGCGAAAAAGTAATGAGATGTGGGTTTAAATTCCAATAATGGCAAAACTCAATTTTTTCAGCAAACAAATATTTCTTGAAATCTAATTTCTTTTACTTTTTTCGCTATTTGCCAGAATACATATTCAGATTGTAAATAACAATAGAACCAAAGCAAAAAAACACACTTCATTGTAACAATTTCAGAATCAGCAACAACACTAATAAATATGGAATCATTAGAAATAGAAAAAAATGCAGTTCAGTTCAAACACAGCGCACAAATAAAATAAAAGTTCATTACAATAAGTGTTGATATTATGAAAAATTCTTTAGAATGAGATCATTTATAGGCACCACCAATTTTATATGCTATGTTTTATAAAATAAACTAAATTTAAGGATATATTAGATATGAGGAACAATCTGCCTTTTTTTTTTCACAATTAGTACTTTTCCCAGAGTTTATTTAAAACATTTTTTTTACTTTAACTGTAAAAAGAAAATTTGAATTTCTAAATGCATTATATGTAAACAGTAATCAAGTGCACCACAGCATAGCACAGTCTGCTTCCCACTCTCACTATTGCAAGCCCATGGTTGTTGCTGAGTCATCACACTGTCAACTTCAACTTCTGTGTTCAATGGTAAAGTGCAGTTGTCATGTACTTACCCTTTACCTTTATCCCACTTAAGCAAGTTTTGCAAGCATTTTGTTAAGAACTGAGGTTTTAAAATGCCAAAAGAAAATTCCACAGAGTTTAAGACATTAATACTAGAAGGAAGCAAAAATGGTATTGCAAAAGTTGTCTAAGAAACATAACTTTAGTTCCTCAACTGTGTTTAACAATGCAGAAGGTAAAAATCCAATTCTCTTTTGTGAAAAACAAACATTGCAAATACCTCAGAATGGCCAGTCACCATGAAATGAATAAAGCTGCATTTCAGTGATGTCTTGAAAGAAAAAAGTATTGATATAAACCAGCCATGAGCAAACCAAAAGACACATCTGGCCCATGAATATTGCTGTGCAAATTATTTATTTTTTTTTATCTCTTATCCTTCAAGTACTTTGCAAAATATCAATTTCCTTCCCATTTACCTTTACATTGTTTTTGAAAGTGTTCTTTAGTAGCCTAAATTTAGTTTACGACAATGCTGACCACATGACAGACTTATCAGATTATTATTAATAGCGATGCGCATAGGGGTAGATCAGGTTTTCTGAATGTACTGTTTAGTTCTGGATTAAAGAGTTCAGCTCTCACTCAAATAGACACTACTACATCAATAAACATGGCTGCATTAAATATGCAAAAAAATTTATTTATTCAAAGTTTTCCAAACTCTGATGCTATTGTGAGTGCAAGTTTTGTTATTAGTGAGAAAGTTGAAAAATATTACAAAAATTATTATGATGGCGAATATGTAAAGCAGTGCCTCAAACAGTTTTTGGTATGTTTTGCCCAGAGCAAAAATGATAACTTAAGTTTTACTCTATAGCATCATAATCAGGTCTACCGATGAACTTGCTACCAATATAGAAAACACCTTTACAGAGAAATACATTACACTGAAATCTGAATATTTTCCCCTGGCTTTTGATGAAAGTACCAATGTCTCTAACACAGCTTAATTAGTGGTATTTGTATGGGGAGTCAATGTTAATTTCCATTTAAATGTGTTTAGTTTTTATCTAAGTATGTTGGTTTAATTTCAATTTCTTGTATATTTAATTCTAATTTTTAAGTAAAAAAAAATAGTTTTTTTTATTAAAGTTATAAAAAGTACATGTTCCTTTTTGAAAAAATTAGGTAAATGTAAAAATTTAATTGCATACTCATATTGTCTACTCAGGGCATTGGATGTGGGGGGGGGGGGGGAAGTTTAGAGTGTTTAATGCAATAAGTAAGGTTCTAGCCCACAGGATTCTCAAAAACCCTTATCTGGCCCATTGATGAGAAAAGGTTGCCCCTCCCTATTAAAAAAATGGTCTGATTTTGTGCAAACTATCTTCCAGCTTGTTGTGCAATATCAATATATGTTCTAATGCAAAATTTCTAAAATTATGTATGTGTGCATATGGGGAGATTTGGGCAAGTTACAGGGTAAATGGGCCAATTATCCCCATTCCACAAAAATTTTAAAAACATTTCATGCTGTAATATTTATGAGAGAGAATATAGATATTGAAAACAGAGACAAATGGATTCAAACAGAGGTGTATTGAATATTCAGCCACAGTTCGATCTGTTCAACTTCTTTGAACAAATGTAAATTTCAGATTTGGCCAAACAGAAATTTTGAGCTGAACTGAGCAATTTGGTTCAACCGAATTTGTCCTTTCAGGAAATTATCTTGATCATTTGAATTCACTTCAGAGATCTCAAGAAGAGCAAACTTCATTGCAATAATTTCCAAGTTAGCAACAACATTTGATAGCAAAATATCTGAAATTTTAAGGAAAGTAAGGATATGTTTCAAACATTTGTTTTCAAATGGAAAACAGCCAGTTTTTTTAAAGGCAAGAAAGTAGGCACTCCCATACACAAAGGATGGAGATAACCTAGAAGTTCTATTGGGCTAGCTTGGTTTCTCATACAACATACAAACACAATGTTGGTTTTAAAAATACAATAAAAATGTACATGCTTGGCTGTTTTGAAGTCCCATTCCCCAAATTTAACCTTCAGATCATATTCAATACAGAGGTGGAAATACTCTTTAGTAGCTCTTATCTTTCATACTGATTAATATCATTTTATTAAGTATTCCTCCAAGTTAGGGTCAGGGGTGGCTCAGTCTGTAGTGTGTCAGGCTCGTAATCTGTAGTTCCCAGGTTCAAGTCCCAGCTGGGTCAGCGTTGAGATTTATCTCCGCAAAATTCCCTACCCTGCCCACAGTCAGTAGGGGACACCGATGGGCTTGGAAAGGCTTCCATCCATCGGATGGGACGTTAAGCCGTGGCCCTGTGCACGTTAAAGAACACACTGGATGGCCTTGACAGAAGGCTACCATCTGTCTCCCAACAGCTGTTCTAGTGGGTCTCCTCCCCCAACCTTCTCTAAGCCTTCGGGGTCCATGTAACCTGGCCATTAAGCCCATGGTGTGCAAAAAAGTGCCGCTCAGAGGTAAAACAACCCAACTCTCCAAGTTATATTACTTTTTAAAGGTGTTTGTTTTAAACATAAAACAAAATATTATAAAATTTTTCTTCAGATTTCATGGTTCAGTAATGAATATTATAAGAAATGATTTAAATAATGAAGATTCAGTTGAGGTTAAATTATAAAAATATTTTAGTCTAACTGAATTTTTGTTCAGACAAACACTGAACTTTAACCGAGCACCCAGTGCACTTCTGGTTTCTTGGAGTAATGACAATTATGTGCTTTTAGAGTCTCATTTATGAACATGCTTAAATATTACACCACTATATAAAAATGATGTGAATGAATGAATTACTGATATTTTATTGCATTAAGATCACTGAAAAAAGTATTACATTATAAAATCATTTTAAATATTCTATAACAATGTAGGCTCAATAATGGCTCTTAATATAAAGTAAAACATTAAAATTTAGTATTCCGGTGCTCATATAATGATGTATGATGTAGGCATGGAAAAAATTGTACTGAAACTCAAGAATTAACTTTTGCTCACATTGTTGCTAAGTCTTAAATGAATAAACTATCCTACTTCAACTATACAGCCAGATACAGGAAAATATTTTCAGGGCAAAAAATTCAATGTAGGTGCAATATTTTTTATTTACAGCCAGTAGAATAAACATGCAGTATAATAATAAAAGGGATGACAACAACTACAAGAATACCTAGGGTTGCCAAATCAACTTCATTGAAAAGGAAATGCAAAGGATTCAGAGGACACTGTAGACTAAAATGGACAATGCATTTTTTGGGATTAAATGTTAACTTAGGAGTGCCAACAGTGTTTTACAAAAAAAAAAACCTCATAAGAATTAAGTATTATCTTTATTATAATAAATCAAAAATGCCAACTGAAGAGTTTTTGCATTTGAATTCAAATGATATTTTGTGTGTATGTGTGTGGATTTTTGGATGCTTCAAATAAACATGTTCCTTTTTTCATAACTTTAAAAAATTTAATTAAGTTATTATTACTGTAAATCAGCCATGAAGCCAATTAGTCGAAATTTTTGAGAGGTTTTTTTTTAAATTATTTTTTTAAAGTATATTGATGAACTAATGATTTCTTAAGAATAAAATTTCCTAAAAAGAGGATATAAACATTCATCCTTTCTTCTGGCTATGTCACTGCTATAAATTCTTTCTTGCTCATGCATTGGTACTTTGAATCAAGTAAAAAATAAGACAATGTGTATTATTTTAATAGGAATTTATTTAAATAAACCATACTTATAATATTTTACACAAAAATATTGATTGATTTAATCACTTCTGTGTCAACAGGTAATCTATGTATGTTGTTGCTGGAACTAATATGCATATTTTAACATTATGATTTATAAATGTTTACTATCAATAATTAGTATGAAATCAGAGTTTTATTTTTAATTTGGCTTTTAAATTTTTTAATTGGGCTGTGAAAAATAGCATACTGCAAAGTGTATGTGGGTTCAGGTGTTTTACCTCTGAGTAGCACTTTTGCGTAACTTAAATGGGTAGGTCACAAGGACCTCAAGAGTTCAGAAGGGAGCCTACAGGACAGCTGTTAGAACAGATGGATGCCTCCAGTCAAGACCATCTAGAATGTTCTTCAAGGTGCACATGGGGCCACGGCCTAACATCCCATCTGAGAGGCAGCAGCCTTTCTAAATTCTTCAGTACCTTTCTCACTGAGGGTAGGAAGAAAGTTGGAGATAAATTTCAATGTTCGCCCAGTTCGGGATTCAAACCTGAGCACTGCATATTATGAGCCTTGCACGCTACTGACTGAGCCACACATTTTATGTGGGATGATAAATATTTTCAAAAGTGTATTATTTAGATTAACCAGCCATAAAAAGCATTTTATTGTTAATCCTTTCCTCCAAAATGCACATAGGGTAAAAATTTAAAGTAAGTCGTACAAAAATTTTCAGCTTTAACTGTTTGTGTATTATCATTTTGTTAGCATCAATATTAATATATATACTCCATAAAAAAGTGTAGGGGTGGCTCAGTTGGAAGACTGCCACGCTCGTAATCTGTAGTTCCCAGATTCAAGTCCCAGCTGGGTCAGTGTTGAGATTTATCTCTGCATATTTCCCTGCCCTGCCAACAATCAGTAGGGGACACTGATGGGCTTGGAAAGGTCTCCATCCATCGGATGGGATGTTAAGCTGTGGCCCCATGTGTGGGAGAGCATACTGTGCATATTAATGAACACACTGGATGGCCTTGACGTGAGGCTACCATCTGTCTCCCAACAGCTGTTCCAGTGGGTCCCCTCCACCAACCTTCTCCGAGCCTTCGGAGTCCATGTGACCTGGCCATTTAGCCCATGGTGTGCAAAAAAGTGCCGCTCAGAGGTAAAACAACCCAACCATAAAAAAGCCTAATTGCATACAGTATTTTTTTAAGCAACACTAATAAAAATTAACATATTTTCCTTGTGCTATAAAACAAAAATAAACGTCCAATTAAAATTTCTTAACCTCAAAAATTTTTGACTTTCAGTCAAAAATTCTTTTTTTACTTCATTTTTACATTCAGTTCTTTTTTTTACATTTTATTTAATTTCAGGGGGAATAATGCATTTCCTATCCTCTGTGGCATCCATTGAAATCATTGTATTATTTTAATAACTGAATTACTGAATCTAATTGCATCTCATCTTTTTTTTTTGGATAGGCATTAAAAGCTAGTTATTTTATAAAATTAAGGAAATGTACAAAAATATAAGATAGTTCATTTTTTGCACCATAATCATTTAAATGCAAAAAAACTTACTTTGATTCAAGATCTCTTAACTTTTCTCCTGAAGATATTTGTGCTGTTTTTCTTTGCCAGTTAACTTCTTGAATTTGCTTCCTGTAAATATATAAACACAAAACAATTAATTTCCCATACTCAAAAAACTCATGACACGAGTTTATATATTTGGTACTATTTGCTTTGTGCGTAATTTCAAAAATAATATTTATATATTACTTTTACAAAATATTACTATGATGTTAAATGCATAACGCAGAGTCTCTAACAAAATTTAAATATAAAAAATTACTAACAGGCCGTTGTTGGATAATTTACCCATTAAAGATCTCAATCAAATTCTAATTTTGATTTTGAACAATATTTAATCAGAATTTAGAGTTATGGGAGCTGGAACATGGGACATGGCATAAAATAATGGTAGCAATTTAGGCAAGTGAAAAAAAATCCACACCAGCCACCTCCTGGACTCAAACTCAGGATTTCTGGTTAAGCACCAGTTGCTCTATCATTTGAGCTACGGAGGGGGCAATGCACACTTGTTTAAGAAAGTGTGATATCAGGATATAAGGTAACAAAAATTTATGAAATGGATGTGAAAATTGCATTAAAGACATATTTGTCTACATTTCAAGTATAGAGGTATCCTTTTGATATAGAATGGCAATTTCTATTATCTCTGTAGAATAAAATTCTTAAATGACACAATAGCAAAAATTGGGATTTGGATAAAAAAAATTTGGGGTAAGGTAAAGGGGTCAAGGTAAGCAGACCTCAGTAAGGTAATTTGGCCAGGTAACATAGACCACAAACCTAGAACAGTTCTGTGCACTCAGACTTTATAACATCTAACTACTAACCTTTTTGGTTAGTGCTACTTGTGCATCTGAATTAATCACTGAACTGTAAAATTATCAAAAGTAACAACTTGCTTTGCATGGTATTTGCCTTTATTTACAAATCCTAAATTTTGCTATCATCTCATACATAATTTCATTCTATAAAATATGGAAATTGTCATCAATCATTCAAATCATATCAAAGGGAGTCTTCTATACTTGAAATTAGACAAATACATCTTATATGCAATTCTGTAAACTTTTGCTACCATGTATCCTTATATGCCATTGTTACCATTACTGTTGGATTATACTGCTCTATAGGGGTGGGGGTGACTCAGTCAGTAGCACGCCAGGCTCATAATCTGCAGTTCCCAGGTTCGAGCCCCAGATGGGTCAGAGTTGAGATTTATCTCCGCAAAACTTCCCGCCCTGCCCACGGTCAGTAGGGGATACCGATGGGCTTGGAAAGGCCTCCATCCATCAGATGGGATGTAAAGTGTTGGCCCATTTGCGGGAGAGCCATACCTTGTGCACCTTAAAAAAAATGCTGGATGGTCTTGATGGGAGGCTACCATCTGTCTCCCAACAGCTGTTCCAGTGGGTCCTCTCCCCCAACCTTCTCTGAGCCTTCGGGGTCCTTGTGACCTGGTCATTTAGCCCATGGTGTGCAAAAAAGTGCTGCTCGGAGGTAAAACAATCCAGTCCAACTGCTGTATGCTGTACTTCTGCTATGTTTTATTTATATATACAGTGTTATAGAGTTTTATCAAATTTATGATACATACATTGTGATTTGAATATATTGTGAAGAAGAAAACTTTGATACTGTATCAGTTGCAAGAGATTGTATTACAACATTATGATAATGCCAGACTAAATGTTGCTAAAACAAAATTAAAGAGCCAAAGTTAGAAGCCTTATGGCATCTATCCCCCACCTGACTTCAATCCACCTGATTTCCCTTTTATAGAAGTCTGCAAAATTATTCAGATGGAGAGAAGCTACAAAACATGAAGGGCATGAACAATGGTATCACCACTTTTTGCTCTTATCATTTTGATCACTGCATTATTGACCCAAATACAAAATATTTTAAAATGGAATTTGAAAGTACATGACACACTGGTGCACACAAGTTATAACCCCATTTTATTTCAATAGGAAACTATTTTCAAAACTCTTAATATCTAAAATATGCTATTTATGGTAAAATGTGACTGATGATAAATTAAAAATTTCAATAAAATTTATATAAATCTCGATTTTTCAGCAGTAAAGAGTTAAGGATCTTTGGGGAGGGGTGATAGGCCCTTTTGGCATTGGTAGCTGCAATGGCAATGGGCAACGTCTCCTACAGGTAAGTAAACTCAATGGTTTCAGAATAACTAACACTTATTACAAACACCACAACATACATAAGTACACATGGGTTTCACCTGATGGGCTGCATAAGAATATGATTGATTATATATTAATTAACAGCAAATGGGCTAATTCTGTTAGGAATATCAGGTCATATAGGGGAGCTGAAATTGGATCTTGTTAAAAGTGTCTTGCAATTTACAAACTGTTGTGCTGGGGTTAAAAAATTTACCTTTAATGCTGAAGCTCTGAAAGACCCAGTTATAACTAAAGCTTACCATGATAGGTTACTTAGTCATTATGACAGTCATGATTTGCTTACTACTGAAGTTGAGGAAGAATGGGACCATTTTAAACAGGCTTTTTTGGAAACTAACAGGAATTTTCTCTTTTAGGAAAAAAGAAACAGATGAGGCAGAATTATTTGAGTGATATGGCACTTGAGTTCATTTCTGAAAGAAGAAAGTGCAGGAATGTCCTTAATCAATACCCTACTAGTCCTAATAGAAAGCATTACAGAGAGCTTAATAAATGTGTAAAGGATCAGTTAGCTGCTGATAAGAATCTTTGGCTTTGATGACTGGCTGACAAAGCTGAGGAAGCAGTTAGACAGCACAACAGCAGAGAGCTGTACCAGATAGTTAATGTTTTGTGTGGTAGAAAACGGACAGGTATACAGGGATTGAAGGATAAACAAGGTAAGGTTATAGAAGGTGAGGATTCTGTAATGGCTAGGTGGGCTGAGCATTTCAGTGATATTCTAAACAATGCGAATAGTTCTATTCCCATTGTTTGCAATGATGATAGATGCATTGGTGGCTTTAATGTTGGCCCTATAACACAATCTGAAGTTATTTTGGCTGTTTCTAAACTTAAACTTCATAAATCCCCAGGGGTAGATGAAATTACTACAAAAATGCTTAGAGCTGGAAATGTTTCAGTTACCACTTGGATGACTGAAATTCTGAATATCTTTTATGATAAAGGCATGGTTCCTAAGGATTTTACCAGAGCTATTGTTATCCCTATTTTCAAAAAAGGTGATCGCAGTTCTTGTGATAACTATAGGGGTATTAGCCTACTCTCTGTTCCAGGTAAAGTTCTTTCCATGATTGTGCTTAATAGAATTAAGAATCTGGTTGACAGTCAATTGCGTGATGAGCGATGTGGATTCAGAAGTGGTAGGGGATGTGTGGATCAGGTATTTTCACTTAGGCAGATTCTTGAGAAATGTTTAGAGTTTCAGAAACCTTTATTTGCTAGCTTTGTTGATTTCAAAACGGCTTTCGACTCTGTTGATCGTCATAATTTGTGGTTGATTGTGAAATCATATGGTATACCAGACAAGTTAGTTAACATAATGAAAGCTCTCTATAATAACACTGAGTCATGTGTGAGAGTTGGTAAGGCTTGTAGCAATTGATTTAGCATTACTTCTGGTGTTCGACAAGGGTGCATTTTGTCTCCTTTTCTCTTTAGTTTGGTTATTGATTATGTTATGCGAAATTCACTTCAAGGGAAAGATTTTGGCCTTAAATGGGCTGGAGATAGGAAAATTTCTGATTTAGATTATGCTGATGATTTAGCCCTTTTGGCAAATGATGTTGATGAGATGAACTCTTTCATTCGAGCTGTTGATGAGACTGGTAGTAGAGTAGGTTTGGTTATAAACAGAGAGAAAACTAAAGTGATGAAAATTGGTCAGGCAGGCTGTGATTCAGTTAATCTGAATGGTTGCAGTCTTGAGCAGGTGTCACAGTTTAATTATCTTGGTAGCTATGTAACAGATAATGGTGATGTGCGGCATGAGATTAACAGACGAATAGGGATTGCTGCCGGGACTTTTAAGAATCTAGGGAGAGTGTGGAGAAATAGGCGTATACACCTAAAGACTAAACTTAGACTGTATAACAGTTTGGTTCTTTCTAGAGTTAGTTATGGTAGTGAAACTTGGATGCTGTGTAAACAAGATAACAGGAAACTAGATGCTTTTGATTCCAGATGCTTATGCAGTATCTTGGGCATTAAGTGGTTCAACTTTGTAACTAATGATGAGGTTAGGCAAAGAGTTTGCAACCTCCTTTAAGCAGCATATTGTGCAGAGAGAGACTCCGTTGGTTTGGCCATGTTGCCCATATGAATGATTATAGATTGGCGAATAGGGTTATGAACAGTGTATCTAAAGGCCTCAGAAAGAGGGGGAGACCTAGGATGCAGTGGGGAGACAATGTCAAATAGGACCTTGTTAAAATTGGTGTGCAGTGGCCAGATGCAGCACTGGTAGTAGGGTAGGTTTGGTTATAAACAGAGAGAAAACTAAAGTGATGAAAATTGGTCAGGTAGGCTGTGATTCAGTTAATCTGAATGGTTGCAGTCTTGAGCAGGTGTCACAGTTTAATTACCTTGGGAGCTATGTAACAGATACTGGTGATGTGCAGCATGAGATTAACAGATGAATAGGGATTGCTGCAGGGAAGTATTATATACATACAGTATTTAATTATTTAAGCTCAGGACAGAAATGCTTGGAGAATTAAACTGCACAGTCTGGTTGGACCTCTGTAGCCCATGGCTGTTTGAGGACGATGATGAAAGAATTAAGGAAATTGGATACATCAACTGTTATGAAACTCATACAATATTAATGAATATTGAAATAATTATTGATGCAACATCTCAAACTATGCTTATTTTATTAAACATCCTGAAACAATACTTATAATTTAAATTTCAATTACTTTTGAGGTGAAATTTTATGATTGCCATCGCTATAATCCAAACTTCCATAACTCTTTACATACCAAATGAATATTGCTGAAATTTGAGGCCTAGATAGTTTGAGATCGTTATCTTCACACATTTTAAAACACAAGACTTATTTTAGAAGTTAGAGAGTTTTGAAGTTAGTGTCCTATTGATATAAATGAGGTTGTAACTTTGTGCACCAGTGTACATGGAATTTAATTAGAAATTATAGAGAAAAATACTTAGTAATAATTAATATTTTTAGTAGTAAGTTTTTTTTATGTTTACTTCTTCCAGTTTGGATTAATACTTGCAGTGCTTGGCTACTGATTAAGGGGACTTGGGTAAGACATGGATGTTTGTATTGCTTTTTTGCTGAGTTCCTGCCATTCTCAGAGAACTTCTACTGTGGTGTATATAAACTGACAGGCTCCTGTCAGACTTCTGTGGCAAGCAGCTGCTTGAGGGGATATTTGTTTTTATTTATTTACATTTATTCAATATCAATATTTATTTACATTTTTTCAATATCAATTATTATATTTATTCAATATCAATATTTATTTATTACATTTTTTTATTTTACATTACATATTTTATATTTATTTATTACAATTATGCCCCCCCTCCTCAACACACACACAGATAATATTGACTTCTTTTGATGGTACTTTTTTTTACTTTACATTACATTTATGCCTCCCTCCCCCTCAACACCCACACAGATAATATTGACTTCTTTTAGTGAGTTTTACAAGCTTGCTTTTCAATTTTTTACTTTCTTTAGGAATACAATATTTAATTATTTAATTGATGATAATCAAATCAAACCTAGAATTGTTATTTCATTGTTTATGTATTAATGCAGTTCAGATTTTATCTAAAACTGCAACTATAATTATTATTATATGCTATAATTATTAAGTAAACAAGAGTACTGTGTTGTTAGATACAGTTAGGAAAACTAGATACTAGTAGTTTATAAGAACTAGCATAAACTACTGTAATAGTGCTATTTTATGTGAATGATTCTTTAACATTTTAATATATATGGAGCATAAATTATTGAAGCCAAAGAACTGGTCTGGAGCCAAAGTACCAGTTCATAATTTTTTACATTGAAATTAATGGGAAACAGTTATTTGAGTTACAACTTTTTTGCATTATGAACAGTTTCAGAGGAATGAATTAAGTTTGTAATTTGAGGGATGGGCATATATAAAAAAAGAAACAATTCAGCTTTTTTTTTATCCTTATTGGTCTTTAATGTGTGAGAATTTTTTTAAATGCATCTTTTTAGTTAGTTGTTTACAGAGTTTCTGCTTTTTACACAAGAAATTAAATGCAACATACCTGAGGTCCTGCAGCTGCTTCTGTGTTTGGTTCAACATTTGTACTAATACTGTATTGCACATCTTCCAGGCTTCACAACCATATGTTGTCATAAGATCCAAATTTGCAATCCTAAACAGAGAATCAATAACTATAAATATTTCACTTCTAAAATACTATAACACATAACATTCATAAAAAGTTTATAAATGACAGCATGTAACAAAAGTTTATATCCATTACAGAATTTGGCTTTTTCCATTTTATATGGCCAGCAGCTGAACTATATTTTTTGAACTACTATTGTTTGTATCAGATACATAATTTAAAAAAAAAACTATTTCTCTAAATTCTTTTCACCTCATTTTAAAATTATTGCCAGCATGGCTGATGCTACTCCTCAGCATTATTTAAAAGTCAGTTGAGATTGTGACTGCCCTTATATCAATAATACAGAGAGGTGGTAGTTTCCCCATTATATTAAAGGTATCTCAAGAGTGTGAAGTGTATGCTGAAATATTCAAACTTTCCTTCTCATAATAACTGAAAAAAAAAACATGCTTAGAAATTTTGAATAAAATACTAGAAACACTACATTAAAAAAAGAGAATTTGAGATGCGATGTAAATATATATGTACAGGTTTTTAGGGTATGATATTTTGTGAATGGTAATCAGCAGGATTGCAGCATGGTATTTCAGTGCCTGAGGTGATGTTATATAATGGTGACTTCAGGGCAGGATGAGGGAAATATTAAGCTTTTAAATAAAAATGGTGTTTTGTCTATATTTGGATTCTTTGCAATTTCAGTAAAAAAAAAGAAAAGCTTACTGACAGATTATTTTCTGTACTCCTCCCGTTCTCCTACTATATTAGTAAATGGCATAAATAAAAAAATAAATACCCCCTCAAGCAGCTGCTTGCCACAGAGGTCTGACAGGAGCCTGTCAGTTTATATGCCATAGTAGGAGATCTGAGAGGATGGCAGGACCTCAGCAGAAAAACGACACACACACATCCATGCCTAATCCGGGGCTTGAACCCAGGTCCCTTAGATCAGTAGCCAAGCGTGCTAACCACTCGGCCATGGGACAAGATTAAGAAAAAAAAAAGATAATATTGTGAAGATTTAACCCTCTGTCCCAGTATGTTTGATAAATAAAATGTAGAGTTTGCATTTTGTTTATGGCTAACATACTTGGATGCAGATAAAAGGGACCAGGGTTTGAGTCCTGGATAAGGCATAGATATCCTCATCTTTATGCTGAGGTCTTGCCTTCCTCATAGATCTTCTCTATGGTATATCATACCGAAACTTTCTTGTCAGTCCTCTTAGGCAAGTAATTGCTCAAGTGACGGTTTATTAATATCTTTTGATTGATTATATAAATAACAATGGCTAGACTTTAAGAAATGTAGTACTTATTGAGGCATTTAAAATAATAATTACTGTTTCTGCATCTAAAAGTTTAACAAATGTTTTATAATTGTATGAAAAATTTACTTGACAACTGAATAAAAATGCTAAAATGATATGTATTTTTGCCATTCACCATTTTTATAAACTCTGTACTTTTATCATAATAATGAGTACCAACCACTCACAATTATTCCAAATTATTACCATAAGCATTTTATGTGGCTCAATTACAGTGTTACCTGCTGACTTTTTGACATTGATAAATCAATAAATTTTTTCAGCAAAACATTTATTGACAGATAAGAACAAAGTTTTCTTAACTTATAACAATCTGATACATCAATATTAATTTACGAAAAATTTGTAATGTTCACATCTACTAATCAAGATTTCCTCTAATTAATTCTGACAACTATCAGACTTCATGCCATTACACAATTCAAATTTTGTTACTTAGCAGACAAATTTTCTTACTGGTGTAAGTTCAGTTTCAGACACCTTAAAAATTTAAATGTATGTATGGTAACTGCAAAAGTTTATTTATGAACAAGGAAATTTATACGTAATAATTCTTGCAGTAGAGTTAATTTTTAAGTGTTTATATCAGAAGCTGGATTGTCAGATCATTTTATCTATGAGACCTCTCTACAGTATGACCAAGTTCTAAGGATCTCAAAGATCCTGACAGAGTTAGGTGAAAGAGACCAAATGGACAACTGTTGGGAAACAGATTAAGCTTTTCATCAAGACCATTTAGTTAGTTCTTTAACATGAACAAAATATGGCTCTCCTGCACACAGAGATTGGCTTAACATTCTATTCAATGGATGATGGCCTTTTCCAGCTTGTTGGTGTCCCCTTTCTCAGTAATGGCAGCGCAGGAATTGGTGCAGAAGATCTCGATGCAGGTACATTGAGGTTGGGTGGAATTGTTTTACCTCTGAGCAGCACTTTTTTGCACTCAATGGGTTAAAGGGTCAGGTCACAAGGACCCTGAGAACTCAAAGAAGGTTGGGAGAGGGGGCCCACTGGACAGCTGTTGGGAGACATATGGTATCCTCCCATCAAGGTCATCCAGAGTGTTCTTTAACCCTTTAATGCCCAGAACGGCCCAAAACGGCCGAGATTTTGAAATGGGATGGTAGCTAGGAAGTCACTAGAAGGAGAGCTATGCACCAATCCCCTGTGATGATGCATAGAACCGGCCAGGCCTAGCACCTAATGTTCGACCCCACCTTCTCGTGGTGCAGACCGTTAGTACCTTTCAAAAGAGATACTCTCTTGTGGAAGTGAATGGAAGGGGAGGGCTGCCAGATTAGTGTGGCCTACTGATCTGGACAACTGTGGCTACTTTTCTTTTTTTTCTACCCTGCTGAGGAGTGGTCAACCACACAGGGTCCTGGTGCTGACCATATAAACCCACTGGATTGAACTGATATATGGCTCTGAGCTTGATTATGGATCCTGATTTTGCTGCACTGGTGGGCTTCTGTGGAGGGAAAATCTTCCGCTGTGTTTTCTGTTTGTTTGTGGGTTGACAGCCCCAAGTGAATAGATTCACAGGATATGTTTATCAGCTGGTGGATAATCCTGAGCAGAAGTCATCGCAGGCACCTGAACTCTTTGCTTCTATTGGCATCATCAAATTCTACATTGGAGGAAGTCTTCCAGTGTAGATGGCTTCAGCCTTTAGTAGTGGGGGAACGGGTCTTTGCCCCATGTATGCGATTAGGGGGCTGTTTGATATTGTCGGCATTCCCTCTCTAAATAAACATAGTTTCTTTAAACATCCCACTAACCATTTTCTCTCCATAGGTAGTTGGAATGTGAGGACTCTGCACAGAGCTTTTTCTCTTGATGTCCTCACACAAGAATTCCACCATTATAATTTAGATATTCTCGACTTGCAAGAGACCAGATGGACAGATAGAGGTCAGATTCTTAAAAATATGGCTGTATAATAGTTTGGTTCTTTCTAGGGTTAGTTATGGTAGTGAAACTTGGACACTTTGTAAACAAGATAACAGGAAACTAGATGCTTTTGATTCCAGATGCTTACGCAGTATCTTGGGCATTAGGTGGTTCAACTTTGTAACTAATGATGAGGTTAGGCAAAGGAGTTTGCAACCTCCTTTAAGCAGCATATTGTGCAGAGAGAGACTCCATTGGTTTGGCCATGTTGCCCGTATGAATAATTATAGATTGGCGAATAGGGTTATGAACAGTGTGCCTAAAGACCTCAGAAAGAAGGGGAGACCTAGGAGGCGGTGGGCATACAATGTCAAACAGGACCTTGTTAGAATTGGTGTGCAGTGGCCAGATGCAGTAGATGTAGCTCAGGATAGACTTACTTGGAGAACTAAATTGCACGGTCTGGTTGGACCTCCGTAGCCCATGGCTGCTTGAGGATGATGATGATGAGTCCGAATAGTGTTATTTCTTTATCTTTTTTATCCTCTACCCTTTTCTCAGATTTTTTGGGCATTAAAGTGTTAAAGTGCACAGGGTATGGCTCTCCTACACATGGGTCTATTTTAAAGTGCTGGCCCAGGTGGAACTTGAACCTGGGAACTGCAGATTACAAGCTTGGCACACTACCAACTGAGCCACTCCCATCCATATACATTGAGGATTTCGGCAAAATCAAAAAAGAAACTTTCTAACTAAATAACAAAAAAGTCATGTTATATACCAAAATAGCTTTTAGTTATGAGATATGGAAATTCAAAGAATATAAAAAAAGCAAGCTTTTACACATTTTTAAGATGATCTACTTTGATAAGTAAACATAAGACTCAGGAATATAAATTTTGATTGACATGTAAATTAATATGGTTAATCGCAAAGTAAAACTTTAAATCAGCAGGCATTATAAGATAGTATGCTAAGAGGTGTTTTATTTCCTGACCAGACAGCCAACCGATATTTCAAGAGGGCTCAATCTTCATAATCAGAGTACCTGGAAGATTCACTATTCACAAGAAGGTGGTGCAGCATCTGCACTGACCTATAGAAGCAATGCCTTTTAACCCTATAGAGAATTTATGGGATGTTGTTGAACATGGATCAATGATATAATTTTTTATCATTGAAAAGAACAGAATTGGTAATTGAGCTGTAATACAAATGACACAACATTAATTCTTAGATTTTTCAGAGTTTGTGAAATCCATGCTACAATGTGTGCAAGCTGCAGTTATCTGGCTGGTGTGTTTATTTGCTGTTGGGTTGTTTTACCTCTGAACAGAACTTCTTTTGCACATAATGGGCTAAATGACACAATTTCATACAATGGGCTAAATGACCAGGTCACAAGGACCCCAAGAGTTCAGAGAAGGTGAGGAAGGGAACCTACTGAACAGTGTACTCTTTCTGACTGAGAGCAGGGTGGTGGTATAGCAGAGATAAATCTCAGTGCTGGCCCAGGTGGACTGAAACCTGGGAACTGCATATTATGAGCTTGGCATGTCTATTGGGTGAGCCAACCCCTGCAACACTAGTATGTATAACAGTTTTCATTACCTTGAATGCTATTTTTCATTTGAAGAAATAATATTTTGCCATAAAAATAATATTAATGCATTTTTAATAAATCCTACCTAGTAGCTTGATGTTCAAGCTGTGCCATTGAATTATCAACACATTCTGTCCATGCTGCCATATCAGTCATTTTACCTGCAGGTGGTTGGGGTAACTCATACCTAATGATCAAAATAAAAAGCAGATTGTTTTATTTAAACTGAAACAATATTATCCACTATTTCTATAGATCAAGTATTCTGAAAGATTTTAAGAATAAGCTTAAGAAAAAGAATCATAAACAACACATTAACATCAGTGATTTCTAAATTGCATTCTAGTTCAATATATATGTTCCTACTATTAGTAAGGTAGGAGAAATTAGTAATTACATGCCACAATTCACATCTCAGAAGAGGATTACTGGTTTCCCAGAGAAATCATCCTCTGATGGAAAAACTAGAAAATGCTTTCACTAAAAATACATATGTTTGTCAGATTGGAGATTATTATGTAACAACCGACTTTTCACATTTAGTGTAGTGATCCAATTAACCCTTCCAGGGTCCAACCTAAGCAATGTAATGCACCCAGAAGCTATTATTAACTAGACTACATTCAATTCTGAATTTTGCAAAAATAAAATTTCTAAATTGATTCAATGGTTTGCAATGGCTGTGGTAACACCGCAGCTTCTGGAGTCTGGGCTCAAATCCCAGGATGGCATGGCTGGGTGTTCGTGTATGTGTTTGCATATTGTTTGAGAAACCAAGCCAAATACCATGAATGGAGATCCTTTTTACAGGTATGTAGCATTACCTACTTATACTTTACAATCATGAAATTTAGTCTTTTGACATTGATTTTTAGACACTACTGAATGTAAGATACAGCCCAATTTCAGAGGCATTAAAAAAGTGAAAAAAGGTGCATCTTATAATTGAAGAAATACAAGGGTTTATCAAAATAATGGAAACACTGACGTCAACTGAAATACATGCAATGTGCCATATGCATATCACAAGGTGAGGTATATAAAGGGGAGAAGTACGATGTCGGCTATCACATAGCAATGCCACTGGTGCAGGTGAAACAGCTGTTGACAATGTCAGATATCAGTGACCTCTAAAAAGGCATGATCATTGGTGCATGTCTTGCAGGAGTTTCAGATGGCGGTCAGAATGGCGGAAATAGTAGGTGTAACACAAGGAACTGCATCAAAGATTATGACTACCTATCGAAAAGGAGAGGGCGCTGCCTCCAAGCATGCAAATTGTGGATGCATATGAAATTGTCAGATAGGGATAGCTGAACGTTGGCACAGATTGTACAACAGAAGCACAAGCCCATGGCACTGCAAATAGCAGCAGAGTTGAACACCAGTTGGAATGATCCCATTTCTGTCTTAACAGTTTGTTGGGAACTTCATTGTGCTGGTATTACGGCTGTGCAGCAATCCACAAACCTCTGATTACCAACATCAATGTCACAAAACGTGTAAGGTGCAAAGCACATAAAAACTGGGATGCTAAAGACTGGAAAAGTGTCATTTGGTCTGATGAATCAT
Source organism: Ryuthela nishihirai (assembly GCA_038380435.1). Lineage (NCBI taxonomy): Eukaryota > Metazoa > Arthropoda > Arachnida > Araneae > Heptathelidae > Ryuthela > Ryuthela nishihirai. Next base: position 22,875,577 of record JAWZYU010000016.1, read on the forward strand.
GCTACATGTTGTTTTTTACCACTGGTAAAGTGTGTCAGGTGAAAACCTGCAGGAGCATATCACCCCAACTGTTTGGTTCCAACTATGAAGCATGGAGGTGGATTCCTGATGCTGTGGGGATGCTATATCATGGCATTCCTTAGGGTCATTAGTTATTCTGCAGGGTCGTGTCACATCTGCAACGTACGAATCCATTCTTCTTGTTTATTATTTATTTATTATTAGTTTTTTTTATATATTTTTTAATTATAAAATGACATGGAGGTGAAAAGATACTTTTGCCCCCATTGCTCTAGTGGAGTCGGCATCTATGGTAATGAACATTTGCTAGATAACAAGATATACTACTTTTTTATAACGCATTAACAATGCTATAATATTCTGTAATTTAAAATAAATAATTTAAATAAAATTATATTTCATTAAACAATCAATAAAAGGGAAAAAAATACTCATAACAATTGATTAATCAAATCAACAGTTGTTAGTTGGTGGAAGACCGAGTGAATATTTTATGATATAATTACATTTGGCTGCCAAAGCAGTGGAATCCATTAACACTCCCCCACATAAAAATTTAAAGCTTTAATAAGTTTTTTGCTAATCATTAAACTGTTGATGTAAGACTGAAAAAAGGAACCACAATTAAGAACACAAACTTAAATTATAAAAACTACAAACTGCTAATGGCAAAGTCGAAAATGGAGAGCCAATCAAGTTTGGCTATAAAAGAAAATGATGAATGAATATATTTGATGTCTCTAAGGTTGCTTCAAATAGAAATAAGTAATAAAAATTTCTCAAACTCACCGTTTCATGCTTAACATTTCCATGGGCTGTCTTGCCTGCAGTCTCTCAAATTCTGTTCTTATTACTTCAGTCTAAAGAAATAAACAATAGGGACAAAATATCACCAGTTCCAGTTACATGGAGAAGCAAGATAGTAAAAACAATGCAATGAGTAATGGTATGCAAAAAAAATGTTTTCAAGGGTTGTCATATTGTGTACAGCAATAGTACAAGGGGGGCAGTATGACAGCATTATTTGGACATAGCAGTACAAGAAGATATAAAGTGGGGAAGGGGATTCAGAAGTGGATTGGAAAGTAATTTTCTTTAAGGCATATAAATATATACAGGGTGATCTTAAAGTCAGGAAAACCAAACATTTATTGCATATATGCACAGATAAGTGACAGCAAAGATGAAATGCCCACAATTTCCCATATACATATTTACTTGGCAACACATGTTATCAATGATGTGTAAAGTGTTATTAGGAATGCTTTCAGTATGGTTTGCAATGTTGGTTTTCAGTTCTTTGAGTGAATATGTACAATTTTCAAAACATTTTCATTGTTCTTTGATAGTGCACTATAGAGAAAATCTGGCAATATCAGATCTGTGAAAGCTATAGGTGGCCTTTTGAAATCATGTAATCTTCAAACACTGAGAAAGCTCACACATTGCCATATGCAATGTATGTGTATCACATGACATTATTTCTGTCCCTCTTCTGTCATCCAGTTGATTTAAAAAGCTCAAAAAAATCTGTAGATAACTTTCAGAATAAGTGTTCTCAAAGAAAATTGGTCAGATTATTCTTGTTTGCAAAAAAGTTTTTCAATCTCTAATTACAAAATTTTCAAGGCTCAATACACCAATTTATAACTCTCTAACACCCAGACTGGCCAAAATGTGAAATGAACTCCTCTAAAGAGTGCTGTTCCTTTGTCCTTACTACCCTTTACCAGCTGTTTTAGATTTTAAATGTTAAAAGATGCATCTCATGAAGTTCATTTTAATTTTGCTACATCACATTTTTCTGGTTGTTAATCGAAAAGATAGAACCAAGCTCCTCTATGCAAAATGTTCTATCCAATACCTCCAAACCTCCTGTGATGAGCTCAGCTCACCATTGGCAAAAAATTAGTCACTTTGTCAGGTTTTTTCGACAATACTATAGAGCAGGATAGAACTTGTTGTGGTACACAAAGTTTTAATTTCTTTGTTGCTCTTCTGCATAATCTTTAGGACAGCCCACAGTGGAAAGACAGGTGCTGCAAAGATTTTCTGGGACATTGGAGAAGTGAGTGCTTACATCTTACAAGCACTCTGGAGGCAACATAGCCAAGCATCCACTTCAATGTTTATTCTGTATTGCAAAATCATTTAACCATTTTTCAAATGGCAGACTTTGTGGGTACATCTTGTATGTTAAATTATGGGCAATAACAAAAACATACTGATGCAAAGACACCATCTTGAATTATTGCGGGATGTTGACTTTCAATCAGCTGGACACAATGCACAAGTTTCAAATTACATATTTAATTTTCAAAAATATCTCATATCATTCATATCACATGTAATAAATAAAATTTTGACTTTCTGAACTTTTGAGTCACCCATATGCAGACATATTCAGGATTCTTTTTTTTTCTGGGGAAAGATGCTGAACTTAAGATTTTTTTTAAACAGCCTTGAAAAAAATCTTGACATGCCACATACAGTAGTGGAGTCAAGACATTTGTGTTAGCATGAGAGGGTGAGAGCTCTTTTTTGTATAAGTACATTCAAAACTGTTCATATAGAAGAAAATTGCTCTCTTCTTTTAATCACAAAAGGTGGTTTGTCTTACTGAAACAACATTATCTGTGCTGGTGGCTCAGAAAACCAAAATTTCACAAATTGACTGATAATTTCCTTGCTTGTTGATTAGTGTTGTATTTCATGGTTGCAGATTAACAATAAGGGATAGGCCCTGCCCAATTTTCTATACCCTGATAAACTACAATTTTTTTATCATTTTTTACTGAATTCAGTTAGCAAGGTGTTTTCCCCAAACCATTGAACTACACCTGTGAATAGTTTATCATTTCTCAATTTCAATGGGGCGGGGGTGGCTCAGTCAGTAGCGCACCAGGCTCGTAATCTGTAGTTCCCAGGTTCAAGTCCCAGCTGGGTCAGTGTTGAGATTTATCTCTGCAAAATTCCCCACCCTGCCCACGGTCAGTAGGGGACACCGATGAGCTTGGAAAGGCCGCCGTCTGTTGGATGGGACGTTAAGCCGTGGCCTCTTGTGCGGGAGAGCATACCCTGTGCACGTTAAAGAACACGCTGGATGGCCTTGATGGGAGGCTACCACCTGTCTCCCAACAGCTGTTCCAGTGGGTCCCCTCCCCCAACCTTCTCTGAGCCTTCGGGGTCCATGTGACCTGGCCATTTAGCCCATGGTGTGCAAAAAAGTGCGCCGCTCAGAGGTAAAACAACCCAACACAACTCAATTTCAAGCTTTCAATTATTTAAAGGGGGTGCTGTAGCACTCCTAAGCATTCCCCCCCCCCTGAATAGGCACCTGCCCATATTTTGCAATTAAAGAAAAACATGATACTTCACAACTACTTTGTTTACAACAAAACAAAATGGAATTTCATTCAGTTTAATCCACTATTAATATTAATAAAAAATATAGTGCAATTTCATAATAACTTTACACAATCAATCATTTATATCTACTCTATTTGTCACATGAAAGGAAGACAAATAATATATATTGTGTAATCCAAAAGTTTCTTGCCTTACCACATATAGTTCTGATTTCTGCAGCTAGGCATCATGAGTCTACTCTTTTGTCAAGCAATCTGGAAATTTTCATGTTGACAGTTGGAACCAAGCATTGTTTATGAGCATTTTAGTGTTTGTGTCACTTTATAATTTTTTTAAACAGAAAAAAGATATGAAAAAACAACAGTTTGCATCAAGTTTTGTTACAAACTTAGTAATGCCACTTCAAAGATACATGGAATACTTAAACAAACATTTGGTGATGATGCCATGGGCCAAATTCAGACTTTTGAGTGGTTCTTGTGATTTAAACATGAGCAATGGTTAACATGCTTGGCTACTGATCTAAGGGACCTGGGTTTGAGCGCTGGGTAAGGCATGGATGTTCGTGTTGTTTTTCTGCTGAGGTTCTACCATTCTTTCAGATCTTCACTCTTAAACATTCCCCCCACCCTGAATCCCCATCTCAAATCTATCACCCTGCCCCAAATATGTCAGTTTATCTCACAGTAGTGAGATAAACTGACAGACTCCTGTAGTTCTATTAAATGGCTACCACTCATTCTTCAGTTAGCTATTTACCACACTTGTCTTTTTATGCACCCTTGTAATACCAATTGTTCACTAGTTATGGAGTTTTCTGGGTTAACTTTTGTGCTCACAATGGACTGAATGATAAGGTCAAAAGGGCCCCATGGGCTCAGGTAACTAGTTTTTCTTATGTAACCTTCAGTTAGAAGAAGCAAAAAAGAAATACAGACAGGTAAAAAAGAAATCAACATTCACAGTTGGTAAATGGTAGCTAGGCGTAAACTGGAAGGAGAGCTGTGTACCAATCCCTAGTGATGATGCACAGAACCGGCCAGGTCTAGCACCTAATGTCCGACCCTGCCTTCTCGTGGTGCAGGCCGTTAGTAACTTTCAAAAGAGATATTCTCTTTTGGAAGGGAACGGAAGTGGAGGGCTGCCAGTTCAGTATGGCCTACTGATCTGGTCATCTATGGCCACTTTTTCTTTTTTTTCAACCCAGCTCAGGAGTGGTCAACTTCACAGGGTCCTCCTAGTGCTGACCATTTATACCTACTAGACTGGACTTGTTTATGGATTTGAGCTTGATTATTGATTCTGGACTTGCTGCACTGGTGGGCCTCTGTTGAGGGAGAATCTGTCGCTGTGTTTTCTGTTTGCTTCTGGGTTGTCAGCTCTAAGTGAACAGAGGCATGGGATACCTTATATCAGCTGGTGGATAATCCTAATCAGAGGCCATCGCAGGTACCTGAACCTTACTTTGCTAGTTGGGCATCGTCAAGCCTAAACTGGAGTAATGCGTCTCAGGCAGGCCATGTGGCTCTTGAAAAAGTCCACTTGAAAAGGTGGTGCCTGAAGTTCCTACCAGCATCAGTGACTTCAGCCTTTAGCGGAGGAGGAACAGGTCTTTGCCCCATGCCTGCGATCAGGGGGCTGTTTGATATTGTTGGCCCTACCAATCTCAATAAACCTAATTTCTTTAAAAATCCTACTAATCATTTTCTCTCTGCAGGAACGTGGAACGTGAGGACATTACATAGAGATTATTCTCTTGAGGTCCTCATGCAGGAATTCCAGCGCTATAACCTAGATATTCTAGGCTTGCAAGAGACCAGATGGACAGGTAAAGGTGAGATACTTAAAAATAACTTTAAATTTCTCTTTACAGGGAGGCAGGATGGAAAGCATCACCAAGGCGTGGGTCTGCTGCTCAGCAGACATGCTAGTGATGCTCTTCTAGGATATGAGTGCATTAATGAAAGGTTTCTTACAGCAAAATTTCAGACAAGCATCAAAGACTTGAATGTTATCTGCTGTTATGCCCCCACTGAGGATGCCGATGAGGATGAGAAGGATAGGTTTTATGAACAACTTCAGGATATTTTGAATTCTGTCAAGAAAGGAGATATTACCCTTGTTCTTGGTGACTTCAATGCCAAAGTTGGTACTGACTCTGATCTTTGGGGAGGGGTGATAGGCCCTTTTGGTATTGGTAGCTGCAATGGCAATGGGCAACGTCTCCTACAGGTAAGTAAACTCAATGGTTTCAGAATAACTAACACATATTACAAACACCGCGACATACATAAATACACATGGGTTTCACCTGATGGGCTGCATAGGAATATGATTGATTATATATTAATTAACAGCAAATGGGCTAGTTCTGTTAGAAATACCAGGGCATATAGGGGAGCTGAAATTGGATCTGACCATTACCTTGTTAAAAGTGTTTTGCAACTTAAACTTAAAAAGTGTTGTGCTAGGGTTAAAAAATTTACCTTTAATACTGAAGCTCTGAAAGACCCAGTTATAGCTAAAGCTTACCATGATAGGTTACTTAGTCATTACGACAGTCATGGTTTGCTTAATACTGAAGTTGAGGAAGAATGGGGCCATTTTAAACAGGCTTTTTTGGAAACTAACAGTACTCTTTTAGGAAAAAAGGAGCAGAGGAGGCAGAATTATTTAAGTGATAAGGCAATTGAGCTGATTTCAGAAAGAAGGAACTGCAGGAATGTCCTTAATCAGTACCCTACTAGTCCTAATAGAAAAGATTACAGAGAGCTTAATAAACGTGTAAAGGATCAGTTAGCTACTGATAAAAAACTTTGGCTTGATAGCTTGGCTGACAAAGCTGAGGAAGCAGTTAGGCAGCACAACAGCAGAGAGCTGTACCAGATAGTTAATGTTTTATGTGGTAGAAAACGGACAGGCATACAGGGATTGAAGGACAAACAAGGTAAGGTTATAGAAGGTGAGGATTCTGTCATGGCTAGGTGGGCTGAGCATTTCAGTGATGTTCTAAACAATGTGGTTAGTTCTACTCCCATTGTTTGTAATGATGATAGATGCATTGGCAGCTTTAATGTTGGCCCTATAACACAATATGAAGTTAGTTTGGCTATCTCTAAACTTAAACTTCATAAATCCCCAGGGGTAGATGAAATTACTGCAGAAATGCTCAGAGCTGGGAATGTTTTGGTTACCACTTGGATGACTGAAATTTTGAATAACTTTTATGATAAAGGCATGGTTCCTAAAGATTTTACCAGAGCTATTATTATCCCTATTTTCAAAAATGGTGATTGCAGTTCTTGTGATAACTATAGGGGTATCAGCCTACTCTCTGTTCCAGGTAAAGTTCTTTCCATGATTGTGCTTAATAGAATTAAGAATCTGGTTGACAGGCAATTGCGTGATGAGCAATGTGGATTCAGAAGTGGTAGGGGATGTGTAGATCAGATATTTTCACTTAGGCAGATTCTTGAGAAATGTTTAGAGTTTCAGAAACCTTTGGTTGCTAGCTTTGTTGATTTCAAAAAGGCTTTCGACTCTGTTGATCGTCATAATTTGTGGTTGATTGTGAGATCATATGGTATACCAGACAAGTTAGTTAACTTAATGAAAGCTCTCTATAATAACACTGAGTCATGTGTGAGAGTTGGTAAGTCTTGTAGCAATTGGTTTAGCATTACGTCTGGTGTTCGACAAGGGTGCATTTTGTCTCCTTTTCTCTTTAGTTTGGTTGTTGATTATGTTATGCGAAATTCACTTCGAGGGAAAGATTTTGGCCTTAAATGGGCTGGAGATACGAAAATTTCTGATTTAGATTATGCTGATGATTTAGCCCTTTTGGCAAATGATGTTGATGAGATGAACTCTCTCATTCGAGCTGTTGTTGAGACTGGTAGTAGAGTAGGTTTGGTTATAAACAGAGAGAAAACTAAAGTGATGAAAATTGGTCAGGCAGGCTGTGATTCAGTTAATCTGAATGGTTGCAGTCTTGAGCAGGTGTCACAGTTTAATTACCTTGGGAGCTATGTAACTGATACTGGTGATGTGCGGCATGAGATTAACAGACGAATAGGTATTGCTGCCGGGACTTTTAAGAATCTATGGAGATTGTGGAGAAATAGGCGTATACACCTAAAGACTAAAATTAGACTGTATAATAGTTTGGTTCTTTCTAGGGTTAGTTATGGTAGTGAAACTTGGATGCTGTGTAAACAAGATAACAGGAAACTAGATGCTTTTGATTCTAGATGCTTACATAGTGTCTTGGGTATTAGGTGGTTTAACTTTGTAACTAATGATGAGGTTAGGCAAAGTAGTCTGCAACCTCCTTTAAGCAGCATGTTGTGCAGAGAGAGACTCCGCTGGTTTGGCCATGTTGCCCGTATGGATAATTATAGATTGGCGAATAGGGTTATGAACAGTGTGCCTAAGAGGCCTCAGAAGGAGGGGGAGACCTAGGATGCGGTGGGCAGACAATGTCAAACAGGACCTTGTTAGAATTGGTGTGCAGTGGCCAGATGCAGCAGATGTAGCTCAGGACAGATATGCTTGGAGAATTAAACTGCGTGGTCTGGTTGGACCTCCGTAGCCCATGGCTGCTTGAGGATGATGATGATGAGTTGGTAACAACAACTGAATTATTATGGGATTCCATAAAAATAATATGTTAATTTATTAGCAAGCATTTAACTTTGCTCTTTTAAGTATTAATTGAAAGTGAATAAGGATAAATCCTTATAGTGTCTACAGTCGATGCATATTAATTGAAAAAATGTAAAATAAAAAGTAGTGTATTGAGAAGTTTTTAAAATTACAATATTTTTAAGTGTTCATTCATAAGTTTTTTCATATTTGTCATTCACATGACAGTCTTCACTTGTAGCACAGCACAAAATTTGTAAATTATTCAACAGAAATTTTTACTGAAATTGATTTCTGTGTAACCCTATGATAAAATTCTGAATAAAAAATATTTTGGATATTTATATAGTTTTTTCTGCTGAGGTCCCACCATCCTCCACAGACCTACTATGGCATATAAACTGATGGGCTCCTGTCAGACCTCTGTGGCAAGCAGCTGCTTGAGGTATTAATTATTATTTATTTTTCAAAGGAAATGGGTTAACACAAAATGGCTTTTGCTAGATTCTGCACACTGAGCATGTATTTAGTTTATGAAAATACCTCTAAAAATGTTCCCAAGGTTATAGCTCTGTTTTAATATTAAGAAACTTTATAACTTGCTTGAATGTATAAATATACTCTTAGGCATTAAAAAAATCACAGTTTTTGGTCTCCACTTTGACTCTTTTTTTCACACTTGCAATGCTAAAGATTTAGGTAGGTCATCTTTTCTGTGGCATTTATATTAGTAGTGTTCATAATATGGTAATGGTTTCAAAGTATACTATCAAACACTTAATTATGAATTACAATTATATTATCTCATTTTCATTGTAGTAAACTATTTTATTCTGAATAGTTTTGAAATTATTATATGTATAACTAACTTCTTTAATAGCTCTTTTGCATTTTCTATAACATTTTCTAATGGTCACATTAAAGAATTTATGATGCTGAATGCCTTGATGGCAGGCTACCATCTGTCTCCCAACAGCTATTCTAGTGGGCCCCCAAACCTTCTCTGAGCCATCTGGGTTTTTGTGAACTGGCCATTTAGCCCAATATGTGTAAAAAAGTGCCGCTCAGAGGTAAAACAACCCAACTCTCCCTACAAGATGAGTTCTTCTTTATACCATCTCAAGAGTTGTCCTTGAAGGAATATTCAATTGTTGATGTGAGATATGTATGTATTGAATTGTGTTGCCACCTAGGCACAGAGATGGGAACTAACATCTGAATTCAACTTATTAATTTTTATCTAATTTAACCCTTTCTATGCCCAGAGAAAATTTTAAAACCCACAGAGTCCAAACATTTTTAAACTGTATTCAGAAAAACAAAGTGGACTTTAAAACCTTATCCTGAGATTATCAACAAAGCCAAGTATGTGAAGTTATATAGGAAATTAAATAACAATTTATTCTTCACAATAAATGATAGAAATTCAAAAAGTAAAGAAAGGAAAGTGAAACTACGCACTGGAAAAAATGGACTGGGAAAAGAGATGAGTTATGTTTTGCATATACAGTAAAACCTCTATTTTATGGACTACATGAGGGGAAGAGCCAAGGCTACCTCAACAATTAAGGCCACAACAGCATTTTAGATGGCATCATGAATAAAGGGATATTTTGTATATATTTTAGTGTAATATATTTGCAGGCTGCTTTAAGATAAACAACTGAATAAGACAATAATTAATATAACAGTAATTAAATATTTATTTATCCAGTGCTACTGCTGGTGAAGTAATATATTTATTATTATATTCAATTCTTAGATATATCTTAAAGCAATCTGAATTAACATTATATTAAATTATATAAAAACAAATTCCACCATTTATAACATTATTAATATTAGTGTCATGACCATGAGGTTGCCTTAGAAGAGTTGTCAGAAATAGGCAACAGCTTGTAAGATTGAGTTTTTTTACTTCTGTTAACATTGTTGTAAGTTTATATGTATGAACTTTAATCTACTATATGAATAATCAGCATAATAGTAGTAATAATAATAGAGCAATATAATACATACCAAATAATAATGTAATGAAAATATTAAAACCTCCATTTGTCACCTTGATTCAGAGATTACCATGATCACGACAGAGATGCTGCAAACCAGTCCAATAGCATACCCAGAAATTTCAGATGAGAGGGTGGCTGGCATGCTTATCGTGTTGTTCAAGCCCACAAGAAAGTGTGTGTGTGTGGGGGGGGGGGGATAACCCACCTCTTTGTATGCCACTGTACTAGTGATTCTGTGGTTGTTTCATTGTCAAGTTGGTGCTTCACAGAGATGTTGATCCTGGAGGAAGTACAGCCTTAACCCCTCCAGGATCTGGCCTGAAAAATGGTTTACATCCAGAGGCCAAGCTACTTTATCACTACAATAATTTTTCCACTTATATTTTATCACATAATAAAACATGCATCAAATGAAAAATTTAGTATTATTTCTCAAGTTTGAACCTGTATTTTTATAAGATATATAAGAAAATTTTCAAACTGCAATTTCTATTTTTGAAAAATGGATATATCCTTTGGCCTCTCAATTTGGATTTTGTCAATGTGTATAATTGACCTGGACCCTGGAAGGGTTAAGAAACTTAACAATTTTCAGCTAAGCAGATTTTTATTTCTTTATACAAGCCAAATGGTTTGGAAAAAAAAATATCTACACAATGTCATAAAACCAATATCCCAGACAACAATCAAGAACAATCTGAGAAAACAGTGTGACTTTCATGTGACTCAGTGACTTTTACAGAATAAAAACTAATCAAATCACTGTAGGTATGGAGCACAGAGACATTGTCTACAAAATCCAAAGTCCATGAAATTAGGGTCTGCAGAATCAAAGTTTTACTGCATTATATACATACCCAACTAATTGAGTGCTAACTCCTTTAACTCTTTGAATGCCAAGCTTTTCTATGGTAGTTATCCTGAGCACATGCTTTTTTTTTTTCACATTTTGCCTACTGTGGGGTGGATCAGTCAGTAGCACACCACTCGTAATCTGCAGTTCCCAGGTTTGAGTCCCAGATGGGTCAGTGTTGAGATTTATCTCTGCAAAACTCCTCACTCTGCCCACCATCAGTAGGGGACACTGATGGGCTTGGAAAGGCTGCCGTCTGTCAGATGGGATGTTAAGCTGTGGCCCCATGTGCGGGAGAGCCATACCCTGTGCTCATTAAAGAACACGCTGAATGGCCTTGACGGGAGGCTACCATCTGTCTCCCAGCAGCTGTTCCAGTGGGTCCCCTCCCCAACCTTTTCTGAGTCTTTGTGATCTGGCTATTTAGCCCATTGTGTGTAAAAAAGTGCCACTCAGAGGTAAAACAACCAACCAAAGCTGCCAACTTTGCTGCTGACACACTTTTATACCTAAAAATCTCTTAAAAGTATCATTACCTTCATAGGAAATTATATTACCGTTGACATTTGAAATGAAAAATATACCAGAAGCATGGCACGGAGTCAATCATTCCTATTTTTATACATATATATGGATATACAATGAGAGGTTAATTACTGGAGTGATTGTTTCCCCACCTCCCCCCATATATACATATAAATTAAAATTTCTGGTTTTTGAGCAACAAAATGGTAGACTGAAAAACATTGAGAGCCCCAATCTAATTCCTAGCATTATGAATGATTTCATAGAATTAAATTGTTGATGGTAGTTACTTGCAATAACTTGCCTTAAATTAGCTCCAAATCTTTTCATATCTGGGCTCCATATGTGAAATTACTTCTTAAATAATTTTTCTTCCTTATAAATCCTCATCTTAAACTCAATATAAATCCCTGCTTCAATTCTGACTAATCATTTCAAAGGGCCTCTATGGGCCAAATAAATCTTAGGGTTCAACTACAGCATCAGCAAGGGCACATTATTCTGTCATGAAGTGGAAGGGAGTCAACTGAAGGCTGTAACCATACTAATGCTATTCAGGTCACATTCTTGTGATTTTTCTTTTCTCCCTACAAGAAGGGGAGGGGATGGCTCAGTCAATAGTGCACCAGGTTCAAGTTCCAGTTTGGCCAGCATTGAGATTTATCTCCTCAAAACTCCCCACCCTGCCCATGGTCAGTAGGGGACACTGATGGGCTTGAAAAGGCCACTTTCCATTGGATGGGACATTAAGCCATGGCCCTTTGTGCAAAAGAGTCATATCCTGTGCACGTTAAAGAATTTATGATGCTGAATACCTTGATGGCAAGCTACCATCTGTCTCCCAACAGCTGTTCCAGTGGGTCCCCCCCCCCCAACCTTCTCTGAGCCTTCTGGGTTTTTGTGACCTGGCTATATAAGCCACTGTATGTAAAACAGTGCCACTCAGGGGTAAAACAATCCAACTCTCCCTACAAGATGAGTTCTTCTTTATGCCATCTTGAATCGTGTTGCCACCTAGGCACAGAGATGGGAACTAACATCTGAATTCAACTCATTAATTTTTATCTAATTAGTTCTTGTTTCATGGGAGAAATCCTTCTGAATCCTTGCTTTTCAGCCAAATTAGACAGCTTTGCTCAGTGAAGAGACCACATCATACTGAGATGAGGCATCCTACAGCTGAGATTGAACTTGGGATCCCAAGGGAAGTCAGCAAGCACTGCTGAGAGGCAATGATTTAAACCAAGAAGCAATGACCTAATCCGTAATGCCAATATTTGAGTTGTTTTACCTCTGAATGCCACTTTTTGCACACAATGGGCTAAATGGCCAGGTCACAAGTACCCTGAAGGCTCAGAGAAGGTTTGGGGGATGGGTCCCACTGGAATAGATGTTGGGAGACAGATGGTAGCATCCTGTCAAGGCCATCCAGCGTGTTCTTTAACCTGCACAAGGTATGTCTCTCCTGCACACTGGGCCATGACTTAACGTTCCATCTGATGGATAGTGGCCTTTTCAAGGGCCCATCAATGTTCCCAACTGACCATGGGCAAGGTGAGGAGTTTTGCAGAGATAAATCTCAATGCTGATCCAGCTGGGACTTGAACCTGGGAACTGCAGATTACAAACCTGGTGTGCTACCGACTGAGCCCCCCCCCCCCATAATACTAAGTGGGTAGCCCCAAAGGGCATCATTATGATTAAATACATATGTGTTACATCATAACAAGCAAACTGTCACTAGAAGCATTTGCAAATGAAAAAAATTCTTGTATTTATATATATAAAGAACACAGTGAATACCAGGAAATTGTTGTGTAAGCACTGCTGGGACACCAATGAATCCATTTCGAAATTTTGGCTAAACTACTGGTTTAAAAACGTTACTTTCTCCGATATATTGTTTTCAAATTTTAACTCATTAAAAAAAACAATTGGTCAGAATGTCCCCAAATGCCTATCACAGAAAACATTAGAAAGGACCAAAGGTAATTATTAAGAAAGGAGTACTGATGTTTTTATTACAGTTATTTAAAGTCATTTTGTTTTTTCTAGAAAATAAGTCCATGAAAGCAGTACAATTTTCTCCATAACTTCCAAACCAAAATTCTATTTCTATGAATGCCTTACAAAAGAAAAATAAATTTCCAAAATTTTAATTAAACAACCCAAAAAAATGCCTGAAAATAATATACAACATATAGTGATGATCTGTACTCAAAAAATAAATGCCCCAAGAGTTAAAGTAACCCAATGGATAAAAACAATTTTCAAAAACACAAAATTGTAAATTATGTGTTATATTGATCTGTACCTGAAAAAAGTCCCAGGGGTGAAATAATGCAATGACCTAAACAATAGCAAAAATGCCCAAATCGTAACCAATGAACTGTTGATCTCCACACTTGAAAAAAGCCCAATGGGTTAAACAACACCAATGGGCTAAAACAATTGCAAAAGCATCTAAAATTGTAAACAATGCACCACCAATCTGCACTCAAAAAATCCCAAGGAGTTAAATTAATCCAATGGGCTAAAACAATCACAAAAATGCCTCCAAATAGTAAACAATCTAGTACAGAATTTTCAAACAACTATATTTTCTGTTAGCACAGCAACTACCACCACACTAAAAAAAACTATGAGAAAACATGATTAAGTGTCAAATCCCCACAATACCATTTCAAAGAACCAAAATCCACCACATATCGAAATTACATTTATTTCTGATATTAACACACCCACTCACTCCTATCTACCACCAAATTCTATTCCTATGCTACAATACGATGTTTCATGATATCTTTATATCTTTTCTAACTCACTGTACTAGCAACTCCATAGATTTAACATTATGATAACAATAATATATCGTGATTAAAAAAAAGTCCCTTACAAAAATATTTCTTATTCTGTATCTAATTTTAGTTTTGAAAAGCCCCTTTCTGATCTTTAGACATCCAAAACATACAAATATACCATATTTTAAACCTCTCAATAATGCCAGTTGTTAGTTTGTTTTAGCCTTGAGTGACAGTTTTTTGCACACAATAGCTAAATGGTCAAGTCACAAGGATTCTAGAAGGTTAGGGGGTACCCACTGGACAGCTGTTTAGTAGACAGATGGTAGCTTAATGTCAAGGTCTAATGTGCACAGAGTATGGTTCTCGCACACATGGGGCCACAACTTAAAATCCCATCTAACAGGTGGCAGCACTTCCAAGCTCATTGGTATCCCCTATTGACTAAAGGCAGGGTGGGGGTTTGCAGAATTAAATCTCAATTACCGTATTTTAACATTTATAAGGAACCCTTGTGTATAAGGAAGCCCCTGATTTTTCATCAAAGATATTTTTATTTTAAGATATAATCATTTATTTAAGAATACTATCCATGTATAAGAAACCCCCCTATTTTTGAGATCCAATTTTTGGCAAAAAGGGGTTCCTTATACACGTTAAAATACAGTAACTGGCCCAGGTGGGACTCAAATCTAGGAATTGCAGCTTATGAGCCTGGCACACAACTGAGCCATCCGCACCCCAATAACATCAGTACCATTTGCCTTTCATATATATACCTTTCATTGCACAAACTTTGAGTTTGCTGTTCACGAGTGTTTTCATCAAATTTCGGCAGTAGTACAGTTCCCGGTCCTCAGCCGCCATTTTGTTTTTGACGCAACGTAACAAAACGGCCCTTTTAGTTGATTCCCACAACTCCGGGGACCCTAACCCAAACAGGGGTTTCTAGAAAAAAGATTGTTTTCTTCGTTACCACAGTAACAAAAAACCCGAGTTTACGTCAAACACAACGCACTGTAACCATAGTAACAAACCCAAACAAACGTAAAAAATATTAAATTACCGCAAAAAAACCTCGTAACCGTCAATTACAGAATGAAAGCTCATAAAAGTGCCAAATCCAACAAAAAATAAAACGATTGCCTTCCTACATACAGTAAACCACTTCCACCATTACCCCTCCCCTCTTTTCAAAACACAATACACTGCCGACCGAATGATAAAAAAAAGCCACAAGACTAAATAATGTCCTCCAAGGCAACACACAACGGAAAACCATGAAAATCGGAAACAGTGCACCGCCGACCGAATTATAAAAAAGCCCCAAAACTAAATAATGTCCTCCAAGACAACACAAACCAAAAAACATGAAAATCGGAAACAGTGCACCGCCGCCCGAATTATAAAAAAGCCCCAGAACTAAATAATGTCCTCCAAGACAACACAAACCAAAAAACATGAAAATCGGAAACAGTGCACCGCCGACCGAATTATAAAAAAGCCCCAGAACTAAATAATGTCCTCCAAGACAACACAAACCAAAAAACATGAAAATCGGAAACAGTGCACCACCGACCGAATCATAAAAAAGCCCCAGAACTAAATAATGTCCTCCAAGACAACACAAACCAAAAAACATGAAAATCGGAAACAGTGCACCGCCGACCGAATTATAAAAAAGCCCCAGAACTAAATAATGTCCTCCAAGACAACACAAACCAAAAAACATGAAAATCGGAAACAGTGCACCGCCGACCGAATTATAAAAAAGCCCCAAAACTAAATAATGTCCTCCAAGAGAACACAAACCAAAACACATGAAAATCGGAAACAGTGCACCGCCGACTGAATTATAAAAACGGAAACAGTGCACCGCCGACTGAAAAAAAAAAGCCCCAAAACAAAAATCTGACAAAAAAAACATCTTACAGCTCAAATAACCCTCCCCTAAATTACATTGTCATTTTACCTCTGAGCCCCCACTTTTTTTCCACACCATGGGCTAAATGGCGAGATCACATGAACCCCGAAGGCTCGGGACCCACTAGAACAGTTGTTGGGAGACAGTAACTTCCTGTCAAGGCCATCCAGCGTGTTCTTTAACGTACACAGAGTATAACTCTCCCACACACAGAGCCATGGCTTAACATCCTAACAGACGGACGGCGACCTTTCCAAGCCCATCGGTGTCCCCTACTAACTATGAGCCGAGTTTGAAAATTTGCCAAGATAAATCTAAACACTGACATAGCTCGGACTCAAACCTTGGAACTACAGATTACAAGCCTGGCGCGCTACCGACTCCGCCACTCTCACCCCACCTCTAAATTTTTCATTCTTTCCTGACTCCATCAAAAACTGCCGTTTTTTCACACACTCACAATTCTACAATACCCAGAATTACTACATCAAAAAGTCGCCAGACGCTTCCACATATTAAAAATAAATCATATAACTAAATTTAAAAGACTCCTAAATATACAACAAAATTAATAAATCACTATAGTAATACATTAATAATTACCATACTACACGTAACTACTAAAAAACATTCAATTCACCCCCAAACTATTCTAACGAAATACATGTGTTCTTTACTATCGCCATTTTCAATCCCACACGCAAAAACTTCATTCTTTCCCTCAAGCATATTCCCCCACTACACGGGCCCCAAAATATCTTTAAAAACTAATTATAAACCATATCCTAACCAATTTTTAAAAAAAAGCTAGAACATATTAATTATTCGTATCCTACCTATCACTGAACCCCACTATTAAATATATAATACACACGAACTTACCTCTAACCATATAGGTGTTATCCAAAGTCAAGAAAAAATGGCGAAAAAAACCAAACGTAACTTCACACTCTCGTCAAATCACACACATAACACGTGATTCTACATTACCCACCCAAAAGAAACAAATAAAAGGGCCATAGGCCACCAACAACCAACAATTACGTTTTACGTCATACTTTATAAATCGACATCATACTTTACACTTCGACGTCACACGCCACTTGAGCAATGCCATCTATCGGCTGAGGACCGTAAACACTACACGGGCCCAAATTTCAATTAAATCAACATTAGATCTTTACTTAAACAATTAAAATGTGCTAATAAATATAAATGCTTACTTCAAATGTATGCAAGTTCAAAGCAGGGAGATGTTCTAAATAATTCTTTGTTGGCCTGTAACGACGAGTTTCTTCTTCCACCATAGACAAAACCTAATTTGAAGCAAACACCTTTTAAATGCATTACATATTTTATATCATTACAGTAATAAACAATAATACACCAGATTTGTATTCAACATATATCTCTATTTAAAGCCAATTGCTGTTCACAATAAAAAATTTAGAACAAATAATGATACCACATGTACACCTGCAGTTTACAGAACTCAGCTCACTAGATGGTGCCACGAGTGGTAACTGAACATTTGTAAAGGTTGGGTTAGGTAGTTTACCTCTGAGCGGCACTTTTCCATGGGCTAAATGGCCAGGTCACATAGACCCCGAAGGCTCAGAGTAGGTTGAGGGAGTGGACCCACTGGAACAGCTATTAGGAGACATGATGGTAGTCTCCTGTCAAGGCCATCCAGCATATTCTTTAACATGCACAGGGCACAGCTCTCCCACACACAGGGCCGAATAGCATATTTTGTGTGTGTGTGTGTGTGGATGATTATGAAAGTAATTTTAATAAACTTTGTATAATTCTAGAAAAATATTTTTGGCGCCATCAGTCGCCGCTAGGATTTATAGCACAGATTTAAATGCTAAATAGCCGAGTAACAAGGGCTCAAAGAAGGTTGGGATCTACTATCTCCTAACAGCTGAATAGCTGTTAGGAGATAGATAGTGGCCTAATATCATGGCCATCCAGTGATATTTAACGTGCTCAGGATATCGCTCTCATGTACACAGTGCCACGGTTGAACGTCCCATCTGACGAAAGGCGGCCTTTACCAGCACATCAGTCTCTTCTTTCTCATCAAAGGCCGAAAAAGGAGTTAGCGGAGAAAATTTAAACGTAAGAACAATTGAATTACATATCTACTTAAGGCAACAACTAAATTGCAACTATCTTACAGTTATGACGGTAAAAAATAGTTTTACAGTTTTAAGAAATATCGTTATAAATGTTTTTACATATATATTAGTAGTAATTAGTATCAAATTTCGTACCGCATCTCTAACTCCAGGATCATCATATCCTTGATCTATGTAAGGAAGAGCATCAACAACAACTTCTCCGGCCATTACGGTCAATTGTTTACAGTTTCTGATTCCATTTCCAGTACTAAAAATGATTACCATAGTAGGTTAACCAGTGGTGGCCTCATTTCATCAAGTTACAGAAGTCTATTACTTTTCCCAAACATAAAATTATTTTCAAGAAATGTGATGCTAATTGCGAATATTATGATATGTTTATTCTTGACGTTTTGCTTGCATAATGTTATATGCCACCAGGCACGTAACCAGTCCAAAGAAATGTAGGGGAGACAGATGTAAAAATGGATGGAATCCATAGTAAATACACAAATTACTTGTAGATACGTATAGATTTCAACATTTATTCATCTGAAAAAAGAAATTATTGCTGATGCGGCAGGAATCGAACTCGTAACTCTCTAGATACATGGCCGAGCGCTCAGAATTTTGATTGATGAATTATGGACACAGAATTTTGATGAAAATGAGAACTAGACGTGTCCCTGTGGAAAACTACAATCTGGCACAAATTTCTGTGTCGCCATCTGTAATGTGAAGGAATCCTTGTATTGTAAAGTAGAAAAAGTTAAAAATTTCAAACAGGGAAAGGAGCTTGCCAAGGGACATTGAGTTATTGCTACTCTCTGATATGGGTCTGTATATCACTTAAACTCTTAATTTTATTTGGATAATCTTTGCATCCGAAAAGAAACGAAAACCACATTCATTATCTTCATTATGAAACAAGCCTGGAGTAGAGTACTCGAAAATCTTGAGAAGGAACTTAGGATCATCTTTGTAAAAACAACGTCTTACTCATTAGACAAAATGAACCTTAAACTTCGTATCATCGATTTCAAAACACATATTCTCCGCCACTAAAGGTATACGTTCTTCTATTGTAGTACGAGAACGAGATGCTGAACATTAAGCGTTGATACCTGAACATTTGATGAAGTGCTGCTATAACTTTTCAAATTCCTGTCTTATGAAAAGAAGTAATGGATTGGTCGATAAGAGCAGGGACCAGATGTGGCGACCCATAAGATATAATCGGTATAAAGAGCAAAACAAGCCATTAAAAATTGCCAATATAAAATATATTAATCAAAATTTGTGTTTGTACCCATTTTCCAATTGCTTTTCGCTCGTCATTTGTCGGTTTGTCAGTTTGGGGATTTGTCGAAACAGTTGTTCCATCATGTCATTCGAACGCAACGAAAAAATTAAATGATTTATTTGTCAATGAAAACTTTTGATGCGGGTAGTTTCATAGGGTATAAAGAATGTCCACCCTCCTTTCTTCTCTGCCTAAACAAAGGGAAATATGAAAACAATTGTTCCGCTACATTTTTAGGGCCGAAAGCATCGAGCAATGTGTCAAATTAAAGCTTGTGACATGGAGATTGTCAGAGGTTATAAAAATTCCCCACCCTCCAAAAAGGGGCAAATATGCGAAGGATTGTTCTACTCTCTCTTTCGAACTTGAGGGCCGGAAGTAATACGTTCTATGTCAAATGAAAGCTTGTGACATGCGGAGTATTATTGGTCATTACAATTTATCCTTCTTGCTTTCTTCCCCGCTCAAATAAGAGAAATGTGAAAGTAGTTTTGTATATACCGAACTTCAGCGGCTATAGTTACAAGTTAGGTGTCAAATGATCAATGTCCATCATCGATTACTTCGCATTAAGTCACCCCACAATTCTTCTCTCCCCCAAAAGAGGCGGAAATTTTTCAGGGTCGATCTTAACAATTTATATTTCAAATTAATGTTCGTGAGGTCTCCAATGTCATGGGCCACCTCAAACACAGGGAGGAATAATGTGGGAGGTGTTTATGAGATGCATATCAAATGAAATTTTCTGAAGTGTTTTTAGTGACAAACGAAAAATTATAAACAAATTTAAAAAAATACCTATCTTCCTATATGTGTCCTAAAAAGTAGAAAATAAACCTAAAACATATTTATTGTCCAATCAGTGACTGCTTAATGTTCACTTCAAAGGATGATAGGGGCAGGGATGGCTTAACCAGTAGCGTGCCAGGCTCATAATCTGCAGTTCTCAGGTTTGAATCCCAGCTGGATCAGCATCGAGATTTATTTCCACAACACTCCCCACTTTACCCATGGTCAGTAGGGGACACCAGAGGGCTTGGAAAGGCCGCCCTCTGTCGGATGGAGCATTAAGCCATGGCTCTGTGTGTGGGAGAGTCATACCCTGTGCCTGTTAAAGATCGTGCTGGATGGACTTGACAGGAGGCTACCATCTGTCTCCCAGCAATTGTTCCAGTGAGTTTCCTCCCCCAACGTTCTCTGAGCCTTCGAGGTCATTGTGACCTGGCCATTTAGCCCATTTTGTGCAAAATTGTGCCACTCAGAGGTAAAACAACCCAACTCAAAAGATGATATGGTGTCGATTTATCTGTTGAAGAAGATTGCCAGCACCCTACTTTCCTTTAAAGTGAAAACGAATTCAGTGACTGATTGCACTATCGATGTATTTTAGATTTTTCTACTTTTTAGGGAGCATATACAAAGATAGGTACTGTTTACATTTTTTAATTTATTTATATTTTTTTCTTTGTCACTAATTACACATTTTCTTGTCATGCTAATTTAGATATAAATAGATGTATTTTAACTAACAGTATTATACTATTTTATTGATGCAAGAATAACTTCTTTAAATTAGTAGCTTAATAAGCCTTTTGTTGCTGATAAGGATCAGGCAACCGAGGCACATGCCTCAGGTGCAAAGCTGGAAGGTAAACACGAGCTACGATACTGTTATTATTTTTGACAAAAATTCAATTACTTAGAAATTTTATTATGCAATTATTTTTTTCCCCTCGGCAATATTATAGGCTTTGGCGATTATGCTTTTTTTTCGTCTTTCAGGAAATATAAGTATCATTGTAAAATTTTTTTAGTCCATTAATCCGTAAACAACGGAGGGTGTGTGTGTGTGTGGATAGTTTAGATTTTTTGCCGTGGGCTTGAGAATACCTAATTTCGAAATTGATTTAAATAAATCAGTTAGTTACAGGGATGTAATTCTGAATAATTTGCCATAGCACAGAAAAATACCTAGTCCCACTTCTGACTGCGATGACATGGAGTTGGGTTGGGTTGTTTTACCTCTGAGCGGCACTTTTTTGCACACCATGGGCTAAATGGCCAGGTCACTTGGACCCCGAAGGCTCAGAGAAAGTTGGGTGAGGGGACCCACTGGAACAGCTGTTGGGAGACAGATGGTAGCCTCCCGTCAAGGCCATCCAGCGTGTTCTTTAACGTGCACAGGATATGGCTCTCCCGCACACGGGGCCACGGCTTAACGTCCCATCCGACGGACGGCGGCCTTTCCAAGCCCATCGGTGTCCCCTACTGACCGTGGGCAGGGCGGGGAATTTTGCGGAGATAAATCTCAACGCTGACGCAGCTGGGACTCGAACCTGGGAACTACAGATTACGAGCCTGGCGCGCTACCGACTGAGCCACCCCCGCCCCATGGAGTTGGGTAGTTTTACCTCTGAGCAGCACTTTTGTGCACAGCATGGCTAAATGGCCAGGCCACATGGACCCTGAAGGCTCAGAGAAGGTTGGGGGAGGAGACCCACTTGAACAGCTGTTGGGAGACAGATGGTAGCCTCCCGTCAAGGTCATCCAGCGTGTTCTTTAATGTGCACAGGGTATGGCTCTCCCATACACAAGGCCACAGTTTAACATCACATCCAACGGACGGCATCCTTTCCAAGCCCATCGATGTCCCTTACTGGCCGTGGGCAGGGCTTGGAGTTTTGCAGAGATAAGTCTCGACGCTGACCCAGCTGGGACTTAAACCTGGAAATTGCAGATTACATGCCTAGCATTCTACTGACTGAGTCACTCCCGCCCCAGCGATTACATGGAGAATTTTATAGACCATACATTTTGCCTCATTTTGATGGAGGCCTCAAAAGTGTGAATTTGAAGTTTACTGTATCACAATTTTTTTTAATCTATTTTGCACATACTGTTCATTACTGTATACTAATTCTAGTATATTTTCACCACATGAAATTCGTATTTATTTTTTAAATGTTCCCTTCAATCAGTATAATAAATATATATTTTAACTTTCGAATTCTAGTATATTTTCCCCACATCAAATTCGTGTTTATTTTTTAAATGTTCCCTTCAATCAGTATAATAAATATATATTTTAACTTTCGAATTCTAGTATATTTTCCCCACATCAAATTCGTGTTTATTTTTTAAATGTTCCCTTCAATCAGTATAATAAATATATATTTTAACTTTCGAATTCTAGTATATTTTCCCCACATCAAATTCGTATTTATTTTTTAAATGTTCCCTTCAATCAGTATAATAAATATATATTTTAACTTTCGAATTCTAGTATATTTTCACCACATCAAATTCATGTTTATTTTTTAAATGTTCCCTTCAGTCAGTATAATAAATATATATTTTAACTTTCGAATTCTAGTATATTTTCACTGCATCAAATTCGTGTTTATGTTTTAAATGTTCCCTTCAATCAGTATAATAAATATATATTTTAACTTTCGAATTTTGGGGTCCTTTTAAAGTTATCAAAGCTTAGGGTCTCAACCTCGTCTTGTCATAGCTTAGGGCCTCAGAAAGTCAAAGTTTGGCCCTGAATGGAAGAATATTGCATGTACAGTGAGCAACTGTTTCAAAAAATATTCTAATAAATCTAACAGCTATATTAACATTGTAAAAATTATGTTATATTATTCATTTTAGCAAAAAAAAAGTATTTGTTTCGTTATTCATGTTTCTTTGCCAACGTTTTATTTTGGCAACTTTATAACAATTTGTGTTCTATAACTCTTTGGACGGAAAAAAATATCATCTTATACAATTGGACGTGCAAAATAGCATATATAACTTTAAAAACTACTCGATTAGATCAAGGAGTCTTTTATATTCACCGATGCATTCTTTAGTAGTGCTTTCGAGCACGATCAAAACACAAAATTTCGTGTTTCTCGCAGCGCTATATATGGTTCTAAAAATATCTAAAAAATTTCTTACAACAGTATAAAAAAATGGATAATTCATGCTATTTATTAAAACGCATTGCTTCTATAATAATGTTTAAAGAAATCCTTAAAATATTTTTTTCATTATATTGCAGCATTTCAGTAGCCAAATAAACAGTTAAGCTGCAAAAATTTTAAATACTCTATTTCACTTGAATGAAGCAGTCTTGGAAAATATTTGGTGCTTGCGCAGTGTGCCTCTGAATCAGTTCTTGGTCGCCAATTTCGCCCCTCAAAAATGTTGCGACCCCTAATCTACATCAACTGTAATTACTTAGCAGGCGTACTGGTGCCGCCATTTTTCTAATGTAATCCATGCTTCTCTGCTTATACCTGCTACTCCCTCTTAATACAAAACTAAAGTTTATATAATCTCGTCACCACCATCTAGCGAATATTGATTTTTTACGAAAATAAATAAACTACCGAAAGCAAACAAACAAAAATAATAAAAACAATTATTTGTTAGTCATAAGTGAGTTTTATTCGACTGGATTATTTAGTCTATGCTTTTCTTTTTTAAGTACATATCGACGGTGCAGTTTTCAAATGTTTTTGTGCCATATGTTTAACTCTGTTTTATAGGGCTACGAAAAGAAAATAACTTCGACTATTTTACCGTGGGTGATTGGATGGTTTATTGTTTGAGGTTTTATATACGTGGATGAATACATTTGAGAAATCAGATATATAAAGTGATAAATTTGTAACAGTTTATAAATTTCGGTTTATAAAAAGCCATGGCGTCATATTCGAACTACATTAGCATGAAAACATATTCCCATCACAAAGCTATCCGACTATTTTAACTTCAGAGTAAATTATTGCAAATTGATGGCTTCATACATCAAAAGCTCTAAAAAAGTATCCTTTATAAACTGTAAATTTATCAATTTCCTTATAAATCACATTTATCAATATCTTTTCCCGCAAGAAAATAGTCCCTTCCAAAAGTTCTTTTCATTCCGTAATATTAAAGGTAAACTTACCGTAACACAAACACTTCCAAAAACGCAAAACCTTTAAAAATGCACTACCAATCCGTACTTAAATAAAGTCCCATGGCTTAAATAATCTAACGAGATGAAATTCATTCTAGCTAACATTTAATTGTGTTCATAATCCACATGGTTTCAATACATCTGTGAGCCTCTACCGACTCAAAACTCCACAGACATAAAGTTAGGGCAACAGTAGTTGCTGAAATAAAGTATTTTATGAAAATGTCTGTAATTTTATTATTATTCACAATTTCTACGTTTACCTATCAGAAATACACCTATTTATAATTTTTCCGACTCCCCCAAACCGCTTAATAATACCAGTACCATACTAACATTTTATCTTTCGTAACCTGGTTACTTTATCCAGGGGCGTAGGGAAGGACTATGGGGTTGTGGTGGAGAAGTCCAAATTTTCCAACTCGAGCAAAATTTTGGCAAAATTTGTCCACTTGCTTAGATTTTTGCTCCGTGGGGTGGGGTGGGGGGTAAGACAATTTTCACGTCTCTCCTACATTTTACCATTTGACTTCCAATTCTGCCAACTTCCCATAATTTGCCATTTCACACTTCCAATTTTGCCAACTAGCCATAATTCCTCAGAAATACTTCCAATATTTACATCTCGTCTGAATTCTAGCAAATCAGTATGAAAATTTTTGCCTTGATTTCGTCAAATCTCTTTAATTTCACGAAACTAATCCCAAACTTTACATCTCTCCTAAATTTGCCAAATCACTTCAAACTTTCAAACTCCCTAATTTTTTTTTTTTGGAAAAATAAGGAGAGTTGTCAAAATCGAGGCAACTTGGCAAATCTAAGGCAGTTAGGAAAATGGAGAGAAGGCAAAATTTAGAGCAGTTGGCAAAATTCGAAGCCACTTAGTGAAAACAGGTGAGTTGGCAAAATCTTAGGGAGTTGGCAAAATTCGGAGTGACTTGGTTAAATCTTGGGGAGTTGGCAAAGTTCGGAGTGACTTGACAAATATCTTCGGGAGTTGACAAAATTCGGAGTGACTTGGCAAAATTCAGGTGAGATGTAAAAATTAGGATTTTTTTTCTGTAAAATTATGGCGAGTTGGCAAAACTTAGGGAGTTGGCAAAATCGTGGGGAGTTGGCAAAATTCAGGTGAGATGTGAAAATTTTAATTTTTTTCTGTAAAATTACGGCGAGTTGGCAAAATTCAAATGCACTTGGTAAAATATAGGCGAGTTGTGAAAATTGAGATTAGTTTTGTAAAATGAAGGAGTGTTGGATAAATTGAGGAAACTTAACAGAATGTAGGGCAGTTGGCAAAATTCAAATCCACTAGGAAAATACAGGCGAGTTGTGATAATTGGGATTGGGTTTGTGAAATTCAGGATAGTTGATTAAAATCGAGTAAACTTGGCAAAATCTTGGGGAGTTTGAAGTGATTTTAGTCACCTATCCTGAATTTCACAAACCCAATCCCAATTATCACAACTCGCCCGTATTTTCCAAGTGGATTTGAATTTTGTCAACTGCCCTACATTCTGTTAAGTTTCCTCAATTTATCCAGCACCCCTTCATTTCACAAAACAAATCTCAATTTTCGCAACTCGCATATATTTTACCAAGTGCATTCGAATTTTGCCAACTACTCTAGATTTTGCCAACTCGCCGTTATTTTACAGAAAAAATCGCACTTTTTACATCTTCCTTGAATTTGCAAAGCCAATGCGAATTTTATCAACTCTCCTTAATTGCACAAGAAAGGCACAATTTTACAACTCCCCTGTATTTTACCAAGTGGCTTCCAATTTTGCCAACTCCCCTAGATTTTGCCAAGAGTTCTTGGTTTTTCCAACTCTCCTTAATTTCACAAAACCAATCGCAATTTTTACAACTCACCTGTACTTTACCAAGTGGTTTCCAGTTTTGCCAACTTCCCTAGATTTTGCAAAGTTTTCTCGATTTTATAAACTCTCCTTAATTTCACAAAAACAATCCCAATTTTCACAAATTGCCCGTATTTTACCAAGTGAATTCGAATTTTGCCAACTGCCCTAGATTTTGCCATCTCGCCACAATTTTACAGAAGAAAATCCTAATTTTACATCACACCTGATTTTTGTAAAGCCACTCTGAATTTTACCAACTCCCCCAAGATTTTCCAACTCTCCTAGATATTGCGAAGCTGCCTCGATTTTGCCAACACGCCATAATTTTACAGAAAAAAAGATTGCAATTTTTACATCTCACCTGAATTTTGTCAACTCTCCACGATTTTGCCAAGTCACTCCGAATTTTACCAACCGCCCTAGTTTTTGCCAACTCTCCTAGATTTTGCCAACTCGCCATAATTTTACAGAAAAAAATCCAAATTTTCACATCTCACCTGAATTTTGCCAACTCCCTACGATTTTGCCAACTGTCCCTAGATTTTACCAACTCCCTAAGTTTTGCCAACTCGCCATATTTTTAC
Organism: Ryuthela nishihirai; assembly: GCA_038380435.1. NCBI lineage: Eukaryota > Metazoa > Arthropoda > Arachnida > Araneae > Heptathelidae > Ryuthela > Ryuthela nishihirai. The sequence goes on from JAWZYU010000016.1 coordinate 22,902,555, forward strand.
AGAAAAAATCCTAATTTTTACATCTCACCTGGATTTTGCCAACCCCCCACGATTTTGCCAAGTCACTCAGAATTTTGTCAACTGTCCCTACATTTTGTCAAGTCACTCCGAATATTGCCAACTCCCCAAGATTTTACCAAGTCACTCCGATTTTTGCCAACTCCTTAAGATTTTGCCAACTGACCTGTTTTTACTAAGTGGATTTGAATTTTGCCAACTGCTCTAAATTTTGCCGTCTCTCCATTTTCCAAACTGCCTTAGTTTTGTCAAGTTGTCTCGGTTTTGACAATCCCCTTAAATTTTCAAAAAAACAAAATTGCAAATTTTCACAACTCACCTAGATTTTACGAAGTCGCTTCGAATTTTTCCAACTCCGAGTTACTTTGGGGGGGGGAGCCTCCCCCCATGACTACGCCTCTAACTTTATCTTACACCTTAATAGTAGTGGACGTCAAAGTATTAAGAGGATCCATAGTAATTATAAATAGAAATTTAAACTAGGAAAGTATATAGCTCGGATAGACCAGAAATTTCTGACGCTTTTCGAGGGATCTCCCCAACCCACGGCAGCTAGGAACCCCATCCGTGACCCCAAGATGATCAGAAGTAAGCGGGACAACCCACCTAATCTGGGATCAATCATTCAAGTAGCCCGCCGAACCACGGAGAAACTGCCAATTGCTGTCACCAATGATGTCACACGTGTCCGCCTGCCTGCCCAGAATTACAGCTATGATTATACATTTGTGAATAATAATACAATTAGTTTTCAAATTACCTGTCTATAGGCCTGTTTTGTGTCTTTTTATACATTGCTCAATCATTTATTGTATTTGAACTGGGCATAGCTTATAGCTAAAAAAATTTTTATTGACAGCCAAAAACTTTTTTTTTGCATTTTCTGAATGACATAATTTCGTAAAATCTGATTAGTGTTGTTAGGTAAGGAAAATATTTGATTCTAATGCTTTACCTAAGTTCGAAATAGACAGCAGTGAATGGTTATAATTAGTTATATTTCACACTAAATCATAAAAAAGGAGCATTTAAGCAATAAATACCAAAAATGTTTGCTCAAGTTTCATCACCTTAGCAAGTTTTACTATCTTATGGCTATTTTAAATCTCATTGTAAAGTTGTTGAAATGCTAATTCTTAGTGTAAACTCATAACATCACCATCCTACATCAAGAATTAGTATTGTACGATTTTATTCTGAAAGTAAAAGCCACCAGGTACTTACTTATCCTGTACTTGTTAATACTGATTTAAACACTAATATACAAATATACATATATATACAAATATTTGAATGGATAAAGCTATGATGTAGAGACGAATCAGTCCTAATCAGTGAGGCATTCTGAAAGATAAAATTCATTTATCTGTAAGGTTTTAAAGATTATTTATTGCAACAATCCTTTCTCTTAAAACTATCATGCAGAAAATCATTTTATCTGATTTACGTGCATCCAATTGTAACAAACGACTGTTCAAGGAATAAAATCAAAGCAATGACAATGTGGGTGATCGCTTGGAAATTGATCGGTCGCATTTATGCTGTGGGTGGCTCTTCTTCAGTTGCCATTTCTTCTGGAAGTTTGGTTTCAAATGCTGTTTCATTTGGAGGTTTGGCTTCGGTTGGTGTTTCTCCTGGAGGTTTGGCTTCATCTGATGCTGCTTCTGGAGCTATTTCTTTTGGTGCTTCAATAGCTGGAGTCTTGTTAGCATCTAACAAGAACTGATATGGTTTCATAGAGTCTAAAACAAAGCGATCATCAAAAAAGTTAGAACTTATTCTAATAAACCATTTACGTTTCCAGCCTTGAGTAAGTGCACCTTCAACAGATAATCGAGAGCATTTTTTATGAAAATGATGAATTATAAAAGACTGGACTTGCTCTGCCGTATTTCCACAAGGGTTATTAAGTTGTTCTATGGCAAATTTCGTTGCTCTTTTAAGACTGATATTCTTATCAATCATTCCACCACAAAGCATTTCTTTAAGGCTTAACGGTCAAAAATGCGATCACAGTTAAAAGGTTGCCAGTTTCACAAATCTAAATTGTGAACAACTTGAATTGCCAGAGCAAGTTAGAAAATTTATTTTTTTGTTACAGTCCAAAGCAGTGCAGAGTGGTTCAAAATGTGAAAAAAGCTGATTAAAAATTCACATTTTCAACTTTTACATATAATGATTTAGCCTCTATAAGTATAAAGGCACATAAATGATTACTTTTGAAAACTATTTCAAGTGACTGAACTGCGTTATACTGTTAGAGTGACGTGAAGTTAAACTAAATATGACAATATTTTTAACCTTTTTTCTGATATGCAGTGCAAGAAAAAATTATTTCATATTGTTTCAAAAATACACATTAGGATCGAAATTCAGTCGCAGGAGGTAACTACATAATCACAAGATATATCACAGGAGGTAACTATATAATAATTAATAATTATATACTGGACCTATTCTATCATATAACTATTTCTCTGTTTTTGTGGAACTTTTTTTTCAGAATTGTGCAATTTATATGTTTCATATTTTTTAACTCCATTTCGGTTATTAACATTCTCAAGGAGGAATAGGGGTCATAGCCCCCTTCGCCTGCGTCTAGCTCCGCTCCTGTATAAGACATTGTTGCAAATTTTAAAATGGATAAGCACTGAGCGTGAGTACTAATAACTATATTTTCAAACCAATTACAATACAATGCAAATTGTTACAAAAATAAAATGTGGACGAAGTATTTTATAAACAAAATGACTATTATCAAACATATAAGTCATTAATCTTTTCCATAGAGCAAACACACCAACTCTGTCTGTTGTACTAAAATACTACATCTACACTTTGTTTACCATGTCACTTGAATACCGTCAGACGTAAACAAACTCTCGTGCTGTGCTAGTTCACTAAACTTCTATCACCAACAACAGAAAACAAACATCTGCGCACACACTAATAAGTATACTAATTATTTTCACTTAACGCGCACTGAATCAGACCATTTGAACGTCCTTTCAGATCTCACAACTTTTATACACTGCACTGCTATATTTTCATTCTTCCCAATCGTTCTAAATTCCAATTCGTTGGCTAAATTGAATCTCACGTAGAAGCACACACGAGGGTTTAAGTCACGTTAAGTCATGAAGTAACTGATGCTCGTTCATCTGTCGTAACAATATTTATTGTGTAATGATAACAAAATAAGCAATACAGATTGCATTATGAGAGAGTAGATAGCAACCAATCATACAACAATAAATTGAAATTGACACACTCTAAGTTGTACAGCTATGCAAAATTCACTTGAAAACAGGTCGGATCTAGAAAAAAGTTAGGGGGAGGGGCAAGAAACAATCGAGTCGAAAAAATGTAAAGGTGGAGTGGGGAGACTGGATTTCCAATGGAATATAACATTTCGCCCTCTGTTTTACAGGCCTTTAAAAATTTCTTGAAAAATGCATGAAATATAAACAAGTTTCATAACTTTGTTTTTGGCCTCTTTTACCACTATTAGCAATCTGAAAATGAAAAAGGGGTGGATGGGTGGGGTGTATGGCCCCTGTCCCTCCCAGATCCGGCCCTGCTTGAAAATAGTGAATAATTTTCAGTTTTAAATTCAATGTTGACATTTAATAAACCTGAACATCGATTGGAAATAACTTTCAGAAAACTGATTCAGATGGAGACAACTGAGTGGTTTATTATGGATCATGAGCAAAGAAATAAAGGGCTTGGATGCACTATAATTTACGTCATATAATACGCATTTTTTTCCTTCAAAACAATGGCTCAAAAGATCCCTTTCCGTTCAGTATGTGAAATTGAGGGTCTCCCGCAAGCCAATGAAATAATGTACACTGGTTTCCATAAATTAAGGAACAATCTGAAAACTCGGTTTCTCTCGAAGATCCTTAGGATCTGTTGCATATGAATCGGATGAAAAGTGTATATAAACACTGTGCGTAAGCAAAACAGTTGAAAAATGGAATAACACTTTTAATTCCCAAAATTATATTCGAATACAGTTGCATGGTAAAAAGTTGGCCAATTGAGATAGCTCAATTGGTTTAATATGGAGTGTGGTCACTTGTTACCGTTATGGAGGCTTCACAGCCATGTCTCATGATATTGATAAGATTGTCCAGCAGTGTTGTGGGAAATAATCCCTGTTGCTCCTCTAAAGCACATTAAAGCTCCAAGAGGTTTGCATGAGTGGGATTCAGGGGGAGCGATTCATCTCCTGAGAACATCCCGTGCATGCTCTATCGGATTTAGGTTGGTAGATCAGGCTGGCCACTCCATACAGTCAATAGTGCTATTCTCCAGATAGTTATTATCAAGGTGGGAACTGTGAGTGAGGGCGTTTTTACACTGGTTTCCACAAATTAAAATTTTTTAAAAAAATTTTCCATAAATAAAAAAGCTATCTGGCAACATCTGATTCATTTAGCTTGACTCCGGCCGACCTATGGCTATCCACCGCGCTTCTTCCGATAAATGTTGTATAATAATGGTAGAAATCATGTATAAAGGGTGAATCTGAAAAAGTGGGCAAAACTTTACGGGGTGGTAGAACGCAGCTATACGAGCAATATTCGTCATAGAATGTATGGTCGGAACGCAAGCGGTGAGAAGTTAAAAGGTAGTTTTCCACTGTCACATTTAAGAATGAACACAAGAAGGAGAGGAGATACTTCAGAAAACATTTTATTAACAGGAATGTAATTGAGGTACATGCTCAAAGAAATTGCTCAAAAGAGCTGCCGCCAGCTGTAATGCAGGCTTCACACCTGCGGGATAGGGACCGACGCACATTTGCGAAGACACCAGGCATTTCCCGAATATCGCCGGCAACAACGGCGATCCTGGCGACTAGATCCATATCGGTTTCAATGGGGTACTCGTAGATTTTGCTTTTCATATGGCCCCACAGGAAAAAGTCCAAACACGAGAGATCCGGCGATCTTGGTGGCCAAGCTATGGGACCACCTCGACCAATCCATCACCCTGGGAACATTGCATGTAAAGTGTTCCGCATATCTAAGCTGAAGTGTGCAGGCGCACCGTCGTGCTGGAACCACATTCTCGACCTGCTGGGGGTTGGAATCGGACGCAGCAGCTCCGGCAACACCTCTCGTAGGAATGTGTTATACGATTTGCTGTCCAGACGGTGTGGCAGGAGGTATGGGCCAACCAAATGTCATGGAGGATCCCTGCCCAAACATTTACGGAGAACCGCTGCTGGAACGAATGAGGACGTGTGGCATGCGGGTTCGTAGATGCCCACGTGTGTAAATTGTGGGTATTCAAAGCGCCCTCACGGGTGAAAGTGCACTCGTCCATAAACAGAACATGTGCACCAAAATCCGGCTGCGCTGCATTTGCTGGAGGTACCAACGTGCGAAATCGACACGTGGCTGATAGTCCGCCGGTGACAACGCTTGTACCTTCTGCGTACGATAGGGGTGCATTCCTTCCTCCTGTAGCACACGGCAAACCGACATTTGGGACACGTGTACTGAACGGGAAACCGCTCGCGTGCTACATCCCGGTCGCTCTCCCACCCTACGCAGAATGTCCTATGCAAGTTGCGGCGTCCTGACACTCCTTTCACGCCCTGCGTCTTGCTTGGCTGCGGCGAAGGATCCCGTTTCACACAGCTGCCGATGCAAACGCTCGAAGGTTTTCCGATCTGGAGTGCATCTCATCAGAAACTGGTTGCGGTAACGTCTCTGTGCCTCACTTGCATTCCCGGCCGCCGCACCGTACACAAAGTGCATATCCGCCATTTCGTGGTTAGTATAACCAGCCATCCTCTCGGCAATCCACGGTAGAAATGCCGTTGGGTGCGAGGACCGACCCTTTTATACCATTTCCAACGCCACCTAGCGGCTCGCCGTTAGCGTTCCGCCCATACTTTCTGTGACGAATATTGCTCGTATAGCTGCGTTCTACCACCCCGTAAAGTTTTGCCCACTTTTTCAGATTCACCCTGTATAGAGAGGACTGTGAGTGACTGATAGGGGATGACGTTATTAATAATAAAGTGACCACACTCCGTATTAAACCAATTGAGCTATCTCAATTGGCCAACTTTTTACCATGCAACTGTATTCGTATATAATTTGGGAATTAAAAGTGTTATTCCATTTTTCAACTGTTATTCTTACGCACAGTGTTTATATACACTTTTCATCCGATTCATATGCAACAGATCCTAAGGATCTTCGAGAGAAACCGGGTTTTCAGATTGTTCCTAACTCTAACTATGATGTAGAAATGGTAGAGCTATGAAAATTTGCACCTAAGGCTAATCAGGGTCGTAGATCTCGGGGATAATCCGAAATCTGACCTCCGACGTGTCCTTAGCGGCCAAATATTGGTCACGTAGAGGTCAAACTGTGATCTATGAAAATTGGTGTCTGGTGATGTTTCGGGTTGTAAATCTCGAAAACATTACGAAATCTTGGATCTGGTAATCTTTGAGGATCTTTGAGGTCAAAGGTCAAAGGTCAAATTTAGATCTATTCGTACTAGAGAGCTAAAAATTATTTGCAGAGGGTTATTTTGAGGTGTAGATGGGACTCGAAACTGGGAACTACAGATTACGGGCCTAACAATTCTTTACTGACAGGCAATCACAACATATATTGCAGAAGAAACGACCATTCTATACCAAGGATTCGAACCTGGACCCCGGTAGTCTTACTATCAACGCGATATCACTGAGCCTATAGACGGCAACCTCCGTTTTTAACGCTCGAAAGTATTTGCACATATTTCTGCTGGCGCCATTAATTTGCATACCGTACCTCAATACTGCGTCGTATTTAACACACCATACATGACACTCGTGTATGTCTATTGTCGGAGTTTTACGATATCCCGTTTTTTTTTCTCCCATTTGTTCCTTAATTTATGGCAACCAGTGCAGTTTAATTTCATAATAAGGTATAACTTTGCTTGTTACGATTGTTTCAAATTCCTAAAATTGATTATTTCAGAATGAATAAAATGTTGGTCATCATGATTAATAGTGAGTCTTTTTAATAAAATATGTGTGATAATGTTAATAGAATGAAAAACGACGTTCTACTGACTATAATCTCATAAAATGTGAAGAAAATACAAACGACAATAACTAATTTTGCCTTCTTTTATAGAGGAAATGGTTATTTAAGATTTATTGTGATAATCTTTTCACAAGCAGTACTTGTTTTTCCTTTGCAATTGAAACTGAGCTGAACCAGAAGTATGAATCTTACAATTTACTTCAAACGAATGGAGTTCCTCAAAATTTTGATTGGGACTGGGGTGGCTCAGTCGGTATCGCGCCAGGCTCGCAATCTGTAGTTCTCAGGTTCGAGTCCCAGCTGAGTCAGCTTTGAGATTTATCTCTGCAAAATTCCCCGCCCTGCCCACGGTCAGTAGGGGACACCGATGGGATTGGAAACGCTTCCGTCCGTCGGATGGGACATTAAGCCATGGCCCGTGTGCGGGAGAGCCATACCATGTGCACCTTAAAGAACACGCTGGATGGCCTTGACGGGAGGCTACCATCTGTCTCCCAACAGCTGTTCCAGTAGGTCCCCTCCCTCAACCTTCTCTGAGCCTTCGGGGTCCATGTGACCTGGCCATTTAGCCCATGGTGTGCAAAAAAAGTGCTGCTCAGAGGTAAAACAACCGAACTCAAAATTTTGAATGAATTGAGGTCCTTGTAATAAATGTATCTCTTGATAAATTATCTCAAGCTCAATAAATTGCTAAATCCTCTTTGAAAGCGAAATTTCTAAGAATCTTAAGTTTTTTTTTGCTAGAATAGAAGCTCGAAATTGTAATTCTTTTGATTAAGAGAGAAAATTCTTTTAAACAATCTTTTGTTAACAAATAAGTGATATTTAATCAGTTTTAAATTATATTTATCTTATTTTGATTTCAAATGACTGACTTTCATTGCAGACACCTGATATGGCTCTTACTAAAAATAATAATAAAGAGTTTGTTCAGTGAACAAGAGCTGAATTATGTGATGTCTACAAGACATATTTAAGATTACTGTGGTCATGTTTCCTGTCTGTCTGTCACCATTTGTCGAATGACATGTTGTTGTGAACAAGACGAACTAAATGTTTGCCGTTTTTGGCAATAAACCATATTTCCTGCATCTCTCAAGACAAATCTAAAAACTGGAATGGAAAATATTATACTTTTTTAAACAGAATTAAACATTAAGATAGTCGAAAAATAAGTAGATAAGCACGCGAACTCCCCAAAATCTGTTAATTAAGCGAGGTTAAAAATTGTGATAGTTTTAAAAGTGTAAAGGAAAAGCATTTCGTCTTAATATTTGAGTTTCTCTGGTGTTGATTTATCGTTGCCAGTTAAAGAGACTTAGGAGCCAGAATTGGATTGTGTGTGTTTGGAATTTTGGAGTTACTCGAGGTTCTGGACATAGAATAAGCAAGCCATATACACAGCCTACTAAAATAGTAGGGAATTTCCATGTAATGTCCACGGGACTAGACAATTTTAGTTGAGTTCATAATTCAACCAAAATATGCGTTTACTGGTAAAATGTGACTGAAGATAAAATAAACATCATAATCAAATCTATTTTAAATCTCGAGTTTCAACAATATTCTTTCAGTACAGTCGCTCAAAAAAATATCCGAACATTATGATTGATTACAGAATTCAGAAAAAATATCTGGCAACGATTTTTTTTAGAAATTAGTGATCTGCCAACTTTCATGTACGCACACGGATATTTTTTTGAGCGACTGTACTTAGAGTTATTAAAGCTGGAATATTTAACATTAATTATCTTGTTTTATAAAATTAATTCAAAATCATTTACTTTTGAAATAATTATTAGGGAAACTTCTGAAATATGCTTCTGTTTTATTAAATGGTTTGAAAAATGCTTATTAAGTTTTAATTAATTTTTTTAGGTAAATTCTTATGACGGACTCGACAGACGGAAAATATTGTAAGTGTAATTAATAATAATGTATGATATTTTTCCGAGTTTTATCCGATTTCACCCGGTTTTTACTCCCCGAAAAACAGATTTAATATTGGAGTTTAACCCGGAAAAATAAATGTTTATTTCGTAATAGTTTTTGCGTTTTACTATAAAAAAAGAAAATGTTAAATTAGTATATTGTCGATTTTTTTGTTTGTCATTTGGCAACACTATATAGATGAAGATAAGAAAACGAATTTTATTAATTATTCTGCTCTGTTCATGCAAGATGCGGGACGCCACGTTACATTAGATAGATTAATACAGCTAGTTCTCGTTCTAATGAATTAATTGGTTCCAGAATATCACTCGCTGAGGGAAATATAAATCTCATATTAATGTAAGAGAAGTTAATTTATTTGTTCCTGACATACTGCAAAAGAGCAAAATGTTTGGTTGGATACATTCGGCAGAAGGGATTACAGCTTCCAGTGGAGCTTGATGAGAATGAATTATTTTAATTAATGATTTTTCTTTTCCCTTTAAAGAGCAAGGATATATTTTAAACGGCAAGAATAGTTTCGAAATGATTAAATCAGGAAATGTTTTATATATTTTATTACTTCTCATGTCCAATTCTTGTGTACGTTCGCTTGGGCCGAGTTAATGGAAAGTTTTTGTCTTGCAATCTGGCTATAGCACTAAAACACGTTCATTAAGATTTTCCCTCACATTTCATAACTCAATTTAAATAGCATTTTGCTTACCCCCCCCACCCCCCCACCCCCCAAAAAAAAGCCTGGCGCGCCCCCTCAGTCGGTAGCGCGCCAGGCTCGTAATTTGCAGTTCCTTGTGTAAGATAGCCATACTCGAGTCCCAGCTGGGTCAGAGTTGAGTCTTATCTCCGCAAAATTCCCCGCCTTGCCCACGGTCAGTAGGGGACACCGAAGGGCTTGGAAAGGCCGTCGTCCGTCGGATGAGACGTTAAGCCGTGTCCCCGTGAGCGAGAGAGCCATACCCTGTGCACGTTAAAGAACACACTGGATGGCCTTGACGGGAGGTTACCATCTGTCTCCCAACAGCCGTTCCAGTGGGTCCACTCCCCATCCTCCTCTGAGCCTTCGGGATCCTTGTGACCTGGCCATTTAACCCATGGTGTGCAGAAAAGTGCCGCTGAGAGGTAAAACAACCCAACTCAACCCACAACCCCCTCCCAAAAAAAAGCCATTTGTTTCGATAAAATCAGCTCCCAGGTTCGAGTCCCAACTGCAACGAAGTTGAGATTTATGTCCTCTCTCCCCCACCCTGTACTCTGTGAGAAAGAGGACACCGATGGGCTTGGAAAGGCCGCCGTCCGTCGGATGTGACATTAAGCTGTGCCTCTTTGTGTAAGAGAGCCATACTCTGTAAAGGCTAAAGAACATGATGAATGGCCTTGACGGGCGTCTACCTTCTAACCGCTGTGCGATGTGTCCCCTTCTTCCAACCTTCTCTGAGCTCTTGGTGTCGCTGTGCCTGGCCGTTTAGCCCATTGTGTGCAAAAAAGAGTGCTGCTCAAAGGAAAAATCAACACAATCCTATTTTCCCTTCCGTATTCTCCTTCGAATAGCGTAGTTAGGGGAAGAAAAAGAACCTCCTCCTTTTTTGACGAATTTAATTTCCAGTGTAGTTTCTTTGAAAGCAGTCTTTTATCTTCAACGAAAAATTTCTGAATGCTTCGCTGTTTTTCCTTCTTCACTTTGCATATAAATGCCCCGCTTCCATACTTTTCCTTCTCTTCCCAAGTTTCACACTATTACATTTTGCCTTGAATTATCAAGAACGCAAAAATGAAAAATGACATTGTATTCTTTAGCGGCATAAAGCGTGGTGGCTGAACCACACCTATTTAAAAGAGATGCCACATTTCCTATGTATTTCTAGTACTCAATGCTACGGTTCCTTCTCGTTGGTTACCTCCTCCGCTGGTCTGTTTAGAGCATATTTTGCCACATGCTTGTGAGAAGTCGCCTGCCCACCTTAAAGGGGCAGATGCATGGTGGTGAGGACCTTGAGATCACACGCCAAGGCCATCGAAACTCACGTGTGTTAGTGCGTGCTGGCGTTCAAAAAGATTTGACTGACAAGAGAAATGAATGAGCTGATTAATCCAGAGAGCAGTGATGGCAGCGCCGCATGCGGGTAGCAGGATCATTAATGATTGACCACCAATTAGAGACGGGACATCTGACATTGAACTTCATTTGGTGACGGCGGTGGTTGTCTCTCAGGGCGGTTTTGTCACTTCACTGTTTCCCTTCGGTAAACCTAGTCACGGTAGATATTAAGTGAAAACTATGAAGATGGAGATGAGCGGACGGATCGTGATGCTGGCAGTTCTTGCGTGCTTCACCACGCAGGTGTTATCAGGTAAGTGGCTTTCTCAGCGTTGTAGAATTTTAGTGCATACGAAGAATTCGGCTCAGAACAAGTATGTATCTAGAGAAAAGATTTTGGAGTGTTTTTTAAGAGAAATTATGATTTTTTTTAAAAGGGAAGCATGGTTTTTAAAAAAAGGGAATATTGTTATTTTTTAAAAGGGGAAATGTGACAGAAAACGGGGGGAGTGTGTTTTTTAAAGGGGAAGGGCGACTTTTAATGGGAAAGCATCATTTTTAAAGGGAAATTGTTATATTTTTGGAGGAAGTGTGATTATTTTAAGGGGAAGTGTGATTTTTTTTTCTAAGGGAAGTGTGAGAGTTGATTGGAAAGAAACGGAACGGACCAGAATGTTGTTCTGGTATATATATTTCATCTGGTTTTTAGTGCCCTTAAAAGGCCTGCTTGAGAGATATGTATCATTCATATCAATGATTCCCAACAGGTGCACCTCGAAAGAACTTCAAGTGTGAAGAGAAATATTTATGTTTAAGCAAAATTTTCATCACCTTGTTCTCTTCATTAAAATTATATTTCTGTTTTATTCCATAAGTAATTTTGATATAGAATTTCATTTATTTTTACCGAATAATTCGAAATGTTTCTTTAATTTTATGGATTAAGAAGAGTTGTTAGGAAAAAAAATATTTTATTCCTTCGTAAATTTTGTTGAAATTTGTAAAATAAAAAATGCATGAACTAAAAATGTAGTTTTTAAAAATATTATTGTTTTATTGTTTTATTTTAAATGTTATCCTGATTTGTAAATCGAGGGAGGGTGTGTTCCTAAAAAATGCGATTCCTTCTACTACTATAAAGTGTTATTGTTACCTTCCACGGGGAGGGGGTATTTTCCCCCCTTCATTATTGCGCTCATATTAACTAATCACTTTATTTGACATTTTACATAATTATGCAAAATATAGAAAATATTAATAATTCGTTATTTCTTAAGGTGATAATACGCAAAACGTTTTTTATCTTTCACTGAACCATCATGATTATTTTTTGGCAAATTTTTTTATTAATACTAAAGGAGTTCTCTAATAAATGCATAAGGACAACAAATGCGCCATTTGTAAAAGAATGAGTTAGGCGAGCGAAATAAATTAAAAAATGCAAATAGTGAGCAAACAGCCGAAAACAGGGGCGAGGGTGGCTCAATCGGTAGCGTGCTAGGGTCGTAATCTGCAGTTCCCAGGTTCAAGTCCCATCTGGGTCAGCGTTGAGATTTATCTCCGCAAAACTCCCCACCCTGTCCACGGTCAGTAGGGCACACCGATGGGTGTTGAAAAGGCCGCCGTCCGTAGGATGGGATGTTAAGCCGTGGCTCCGTGTGCGGGAGAGCCATACCCTGTGCACGTTAAAGAACACGCTGGATGGCCTTGACGGGAGGCTGCCATCTGTCTCCCAACAGCTGTTCCAGTGGGTCCCCTCTCCCAACCTTCTCTGAGCCTTCGGGGTCCTTTTGACCTGGCCATTTAGCCCATTGTGTGCAAAAAAAGTGCCGCTCAGAGGTAAAACAACCAACCAACAGCCGAAAACACAGTGACATTGCAAAAGAATACCCACATTTTAAAGTCCTGTATTTTCTTAAACAATTGAAACGGAACGGACCAGAAGGTTGTTCTGGTATATATGTCACCGCTAAAGTGCAGAAATCAGTTATTCTACAGATTATCTAGGTATTGTGCAGATTAACTAGGTATTGTGCAGATTAACCAACCTTCTCTGAGCCTTCGGGGTCCTTTTGACCTGGCCATTTAGCCCATTGTGTGCAAAAAAAGTGCCGCTCAGAGGTAAAACAACCAACCAACAGCCGAAAACACAGTGACATTGCAAAAGAATACCCACATTTTAAAGTCCTGTATTTTCTTAAACAATTGAAACGGAACGGACCAGAATGTTGTTCTGGTATATATGTCACCGCTAAAGTGCAGAAATCAGTTATTCTACAGATTATCTAGGTATTGTGCAGATTAACTAGGTTGATTCGTTAACGTGCGGAAAATTGTTTCATTTCTCAAATTACCTAGGTAATCTGCAAATTACCTGGATAATCTGCACATTACCTACTAGGCACTCGTTAAAGTGAAAATAAGATCTTTGCTGGAACAACATGACCGTTTCTGTACGCTTAAATTAACATAATGTTATTTATCTAGTGTACGAGAGTAGAGTTGAAACCAGGGTCATCCCTCTGTCAACATGAATCAGTCGTCCGAATTATAAAAAACGCCCCCAAAATGAGAAGGCCAAGTGAGAACGAATCATTTTAGTGATTCGTTATCAAGAATGAATCACTTTACCGATTCGTTCTCACTTGGCCTCCGCTCATCCGGGGCGTTTTTTATAATGCGGACGAGTGAATCACGTGACACGAAGATTCATATTCAAGAGATTCACCACTATGAGAGAAACAAACTTTTGAACTTTAACGATACGGAAGCCGTTAATGTGCACATTACCTAGGTAAAATGCGGAAAACTCTTGATTCCGCACATTAACGGAGCAAATTAGTTAATCTGCAGATTAGCTAGGTAATGTGCACATTAACGGCTTTCGAGCTTTAGCGGTAACATATATATTTCATCTGGTTTTTAGTGGTCTTAAAAGGCCTGCAAAAGTAATTGTGTGTAAAAAATGTCAAGAAACTCTCAAAATTTCGTTTTTTGTTCAATAGACTTCAATGAGGGCGCCATCGGCGCACAGCTGCAATGATTCTTCGTTTTTATTTTTCCCGGAGTAAACATTGTTTTTAATATCTCTCCTCAAAAAGCAGCTCAAAAGGTGTCAAATCGAGACTTCTACCTCTACCAATCCAGCTATTTGCATTTAAGACTTTACATGTTATACTAAAAAATGTTTGAGTTGTTTTACCTCTGAGCGACACTTTTTTTTGCACACAATGGGCTAAATGGCCAGCTCATAAGGATCTGGAGGGCTCAGATAAGGTGGGGTGGGGGACCCTCTGAACAGCTGTTAGGAGTTAGATGGTAGCCTCGTGTCAAGGCCATCCACGTCAAGACCACGTCTTAAATTCCCATCCGTCGGACGGCGGCCTTATCCAAGACCATCGGTGTCTCCTACTGACCGAGGGCAGGGAGTTTTGCGGAGATAAATCTCAATGCTGACTCAGGAGGGATTCGAACCTGGGAACTGCAGATTGCGAGCCTGGTGCGCCTGTTGCGCCTGGTGCGCTACCGACTGAGCCACCTCCGCCGCACAGGTTATACTAACTCCACGCTGTCACAGCAAGGAGACTTTGCGAATATTTGACATTTTGGACACAATTACTTTTGTTAATAATTGTTTAATAAACTATAACACTAAAATATGGATATTCTTTTATAATGACCCTTTGTATATGGGAACAAACTTTCATTTTTTAATTTTAAAATTTTTACTTTAACTTTCATTTTAACTGAGATATTGAGATATAATTATTCCTGAAATCCCAGGAGATATAAGGATAATTTTGTGATGATGGGCATCGGCAGGGTGGGTAAGAGAAGCAATTACTCCCCCTGGAAAAACGGACCGAAAAATTCATTTATTTTGAAAAATATCTGCTGTGCCGAAAATTACTGTTTTTTTTTATTTTAATGAAATGTAAATATTGTTTTTATTTAAGTTTTCGGAAGCAGATGATTTATTTTCATTTATTATCATAAAAAACATTTTTTACGTGTACTTTCAAAAAATAAGTTTCCTTTTTTTCGTTTTGTTTTCGGCAATCCTTAATTCTATCTTGAAACATTTGTTTTTCTCACCCCTGAAGCAATCCCCCCCCCCCCCCAAGAAAAATGACTGTCGGCGCCAATGATTGTTATTGCCCGAAAATCTATTTATAACTAACAATTACACATACACACAAACATTTATAAAATATATTTTGCAAAGTCTTTCTGTATGTTTGATCAGGAACTCCTACAAAACACAAGTACAAGAACCACCAAATTCGTCATATGGCAGCTTCCTCTTATAGTGATACAAATTATTTCTCCTGCCACAATAACCGTCCGGGAAAGAGTATAGAGCTTACTTTTTCAGTGACGCGCATATACTATGATAGGTGGTCATAATATTCTGATACGACTGTGTATATCTTGATATATTACAAGTATTTCAAGTATTTTTCAAACTTTCTTTAAAGACACTAACTGGGAAGAATCCCCGAAGGATTTGGGTTGGGTTGTTTTACCTCTGAGCGGAACTTTTTTGCACACCATGGGCTAAATGGCCAGGTCACAAGGACCCCGAAGGCTCAGAGAAGGTTGGGGGAGGGGACCCATTGGAACAGCTGTTGGGAGACAGATGGTAGCCTCCCATCAAGGTCATCCAGCGTGTTTTTTATCATGCACAGGGTATGGGTCTCCGGCACACGGAACCACGGCTTAACGACCCATCCGACGGACGACGGCCTTTCTCCGAAGGAATTTACGACTTTCCGATCAGTGAATTATTCAGATAAGTTTAGTTTATTGTCATTTAATTTTTCAAAAAACAAACAAAAAAAATTTATTCAACAATCGAAGAACGCAGAATAATTCTATTAGTATGCCATAAAAAATGGACTTTAAAATGCCATCTCACCTTCTATGATGTATTTCAACACCGCTAAGGTTGCTTTTATAACTTCTGCAAAGTGCGATTGGGTAATTATTTAGAATACGATACTAACATGGGCGTCCACAGGGGGGGGGGGGGCAGAGGGGGCGCTAGCCCCCCCCCTGGGATCGAGTAAAAATTCTTGTTTCAATTAATTTTTGCTTCCTTTATATTGTAAATTTATATACATTATGTATGTGTTTTTGTGTTGATGCAATACTGTATTCTATAATCTACTTGTGAAAAAAACCCAAAATAATTAAATAATTAAATAAAAATTTATTGATGTAATTATTTGTCTCTAAGCATTGCTCCCCTCCCCCTGGAAAATTTTCTGCGGACGCCCATGGATACTAATGTTATTAAGGGGTTTGCAAGAGTCGAAAAAATGGTAAATAGGTGTGTTTTTGATAGCTAAACATTGCCGAGAAAGCAATTTTCAGAAGTTTGATTAGTTATGGAATTAAAAAAAAATTGAAAAGGGAATGCTAGTAAATAGAATTGAAGCGAAAAATATTAAACATATAGATGCACAGTCGTATCAGAATAATATAACCACCTACCATACATATTCTATGGTAGGTGGTCATATTATTCTGATACGACTGTGTATATTTTGATATATTACAAGTATTTCAAGTATTTTTCAAACTTTCTTTAAAGACACTAAAACAGAAGGAAAACTTTTATACCAGAAGGGGGCTCCGACTCAGTCTTGAACCTCCCCTATATTTTTGCTAGATCTGGACCCGGTCTACTGTAATAGCTAATGATTATAATTTTGTAAAATTTTATAGAGTCATTTGCCTTTGTCATTATAGGTCAGCTAGATTCGACATCATTGGATTCTTTATCAGGCATTTCTGATCTGAGAGATCTTCCCGAGGAAAAAGAAGAGGAAGATTTCGGATACATTAAGAAGCGAATGGGTGTTCGATCCCTGGCAGAGGAGAGATTCCTCCGGGGCTTGAGACAAGAGGCTGAGGAACATCTCTTGCGCCAGAGACAGCGGGAGCAAGCCAATGATCTGAGAGGAGGAGGCACAACAGAGTACTACGATGAGGAAGCTCAAGAAGAATTGGAGGATGCAATGCGCAGGAGAGGAAAAGATTCGGAGCTCATTACGGAGTCAGATTGCCCTGAAGAATGTCCTCATTACAAGCCCGTCTGTGGTAGCGATAGGAATGTGTACGACAGCGAGTGCCACCTAAAGAAAGAAAATTGCGGGTAAGTTTGTGCTTTCTAGATGAGGTAGACATCAGAAGTAGGCATTCAGAGGAAATAGCAAATTCGTCGTCAACGGCGGATCCGAATATCCCCGATTAATAAATGGTGCACTGCTTTCCCCAATTAGGATATCCCGGCTTGAGTATACGCGGTTTTTCGCGAAATCGTGACTAATTTTATTGCGCTGCAACATGATGCGGGTAGCAATAAGAGGATGAGTACTTGCATTACTGGAACGCAAAAGAGTTTAGAATACAGTAGAATTCAAAGTACTTTAGTACTCCAGTAATAAAACCTATTGAAAAGCATACGGAGAATTAATAGCTGGTGTTCTAATACAAGTGTCACTATCCAACCCCCTCTTAAAAAAACCATTTCATTTCGAAATTTAATAAAAAGTATAAACAAAACATTCTGATGAAAAAATAACACTAGCAGCACATTTTGATAAAAAATTCAATAACCTTAATCAAAATGAACATTGTATTTCTAGCCTATCTTCTTAAATCAGAGGTTAGGCTAAAATCTAGCAGAATTCTTACCAGTCACTGTAAGAGTTCTTCGAAATTCCGCTTTACATATACATTCTGAAATACTGGACCACAAGCCTATTTCTTATTGGCTCCTTATCCTAGACTTGGATTATTTACTCATCGAGTAAAATAAATAGAACACGCCTGTTATGGTGTTAATAACAGGTCGAAATCTTACTTTGTAACAAAGTACTGAACGAACTGAAGAAAAATAATAACAGATGAAGAGATCGGATTCATACTTTTGGGGAGGTGATTGCAAAATATAAATTTTGGGTTACTTCTTTCGCGTCATTTTCGCATTGCTTTCAGCATATTTGGCATTTCAAAAGTTCGTGACAGCTTCATGGGCAAAAGCCCCCAATCTGCCAACAAAAGTTTGGAAAAATTCATTTTCTTGAAAGGAAGCTACACAACTAGTTCATTACCTTGATTGAAAAGCTGTGATCATTCTATTATGTAACGATAATTACTTAGTGCAGTCGGTCAAAAAAATATCCGAACACTATGGTTGATTACTGAATTCAGAAAAAATATCTGGCAACGATTTTTTTTAGAAATTAGTGATCTGGCAACCTTCGTTGTCACGTGACACGAAGGGTGCCAGATCACTAATTTCTAAAAAATATCGTTGCCAGATATTTTTTCTGAATTCTGTATTCAACCATAGTGTTCGGTGATTACTGAATTCAGAAAAAATATCTGGCAACGATTTTTTTAGATTAGTGATCTGGCAAACTTCGTTGTCACGTGACACGAAGGTTGCCAGATCACTAATTTCTAAAAAATATCGTTGCCAGATATTTTTTCTGAATTCTGTATTCAACCATAGTGTTCGGATATTTTTTTGACCGACTGTACCTTTCCTGATATCTAATTATTTTACCTTTGCCATTTAATGAATGCCGTCCCATGGCCGAGTGGTTAGCGCGCTTGGCTACTGACCTAAGGGACTTGGGTTCGAGCCCCGGGTAAGGCATGGCTGTTTGTGTCGTTTTTCTGCTGAGGTCCTGCCATCCTCTCAGACCTTCTACTAGGGCATATAAACTGACAGGCTCCTGTCAGACCTCTGTGGCAAGCAGCTGCTTGAAGGGGTATTTATTTATTTTATTTATTTAATGAATATAAAAAAATCGTTGCCAGATATTTTTTCTGAATTCTGTAATCAACCATGGTGTTCGGATAATATTTTTGACCGAGTGTACCTTTCCTTATATCCAAAAATTTTACTTTGCCATTTAATGAATATGATTTTGCTTTGCAGTGAGTTCAACGTGTCGGTTGTTGAATGGGAAGAATGCAGAGGACGCCATTATCTCTGTCCTGGATCCTGTTTAGAGATTTATGACCCTGTCTGCAGCCTTGAAGGAAATTTGTATCCAAACATGTGCGTCATGAGGAGAAGGAATTGTGGGTGAGACATAGGGATTAGAACACCTATTTTTCACACTAAAAATTAAATATTTATAACATTCCAGTGCTTAAAGAGTAATTTAATTATAAAATTTCAAACAAACCAAAAGAAATTACTGATTGCCAGAAAAGTCGATTTTAAATACAGTTCAGAATAAATTTTCGCAGTTGTTCAACTGTTACATCTACATATTGAAAACAACATTTCAACATGTAACAGATAATCATTCTCCTTAGTCAGGGAGTAAGTGCACTTTGACCTTTTCCAGGTGCATTTTTGGAATGCTAAAATATGTCCATACGTATCTGTTTATGAACCTGATTTTGAATGTTCGTCTGAAAGCTATGTTCTTTCCTATCTAGATTTTTCCCGAAGACCTTACCACAGAGAGCACGTTCTTTTTAAATGAAGCCTTCTGACAGCCCTATCAATATCATTTCCACACGTTTATATAGTCATAATACGTATTTGAAATTTAAACATCATAAAGGAAGATGGTTTTCGAAGTGAAAATGTCTCACACTGAAGTAAGACTGACTATATTTTGGTCTGCCATGAGAGGAGGCGTAAATGAAAAACGTTAATATGACAGTGGAAGTAATTCAGTATTTAACTAAGTGCTTACTGGAGACGAATGACTCCTAACATTAACTCTTGTGTAGTGATTAAATATTTAATAGTAAAGAAGTCGAATGTTGACAATATCTGCTGACAAATGATAATTGTTGTTTTATTTTGTTGCAGGAAACCACTGGAAACTCAAGCTCTCAAGTTTTGCTTCACCAGACACAGAGGTTTGTAATTCGTATCATTTAAATTTATCAAACGCTAGTAACACGTTGACTGCCTTCTATACGATTTGCACTTTTTCTAGACTATTATGCGCCGCGAATCATATTTGCTTCGCATCTAGGATTTTAGTTCGGGCCGCGTAGCTCACCCATGATTCATGCTATAATGAATTGCTTATGAGCGATAGGAAAGTAATGAACACCCCATGAACAAGTTAACATGTTTAGCGCAGACAGTACAAGCTAAAGCTTACCATGATAGGTTACTTAGTCATTATGACAGTCATAGTTTGCTTACTACTGAAGCTGAGGAAGAATGGGGCCATTTTAAATAGCTGTTTTGGAAAGAGTATTCTTTTGGGAAAAAAGGAGCAGTGGAGACAATTATTTGAATGATAAGGCACTTGAGTTCATTTCAGAAAGAAGAAAGTGCAGTAATGTCCTTAATCAATACCTTACTATCCTAATAGAAAGCATTACAGAGAACTTAATATACGTGTAAAAGATCAGTTAGCTGCTGATAAGAATCTTTGGCTTGATGGCTTCGCTGACAAAGCCGAGGAAGCAGTTAGACAGCACAACAGCAGAGAGCTGTACCAGATAATGTTTTGTATGGTAGAAAATGGACAGGCATACAGGGTTGAAGGATAAACAAAGTAAGGTTACAGAAGGTGAGGATTCTGTCATGGCTAGGTGGGCTGAGCATTTCAGTGATGTTCTAAACAATGTGGTTAGTTCTACTCCCATTGTTTGTAATGATGATAGAGGCAATACTGGTTTTAATGTTGGCCCTATAACACAATCCGAAGTTATTTGAGCTATTTCTAAACTTGAACTACTGTTGATGAGACTGGTAGTAGAGTAGGTTTGGTTATAAACAGAGAGAAAACTAAAGTGATGAAAATTGGTCATGCAGGCTGTGATTCAGTTAATCTGAATGGTTGCAGTCTTGAGCAGGTGTCACAGTTTTATTACCTTGGGAGCTATGTAACTGATACTAGTGATGTGCAGCATGAGATTAACAGATGAATAGGGATTGCTGCAGGGAATTTTAAGAATCTATGGAGAGTATGGAGAAATAGGCGTATCCACCTAAAGACTAAACTTAGACTGTATAATAGTTTGGTTCTTTCTAGGGTTAGTTATGGTAGTGAAACTTGACGCTGTGTAAACAAGATAACAGGAAACTAGATGCTTTTGATTCTAGATGCTTACGCAGTATCTTGGGTATTAGGTGGTTTAACTTTGTAACTAATGATGAGGTAAGGCAAAGGAGTCTGCAACCTCCTTTAAGCAACATATTGTGCTGAGAGAGACTCCGTTCGTTTGGCCATGTTGCCCGTATGGATAATTATAGATTGGCGAATAGGGTTATGAACAGTGTGCCTAGAGGCCTAAGAAGGAGAGGGAGACCTAGGATGCGGTGGGCAGACAATGTCAAACAGGACCTTGTTAGAATTGGTGTGCAGTGGCCGGATGCAGCTGATGTAGCTCAGGACAGATATGCTTGGAGAATTAAACTGCATGGTCTGGTTGGACCCTCCGTAGCCCATGGCTGCTTGAGGATGATGATGATGAGTACTGAACAATGAATAGATATGTTCGCGCATTTATACACTAGGAAACTGCGCACATGAAGTGGTGAAAAATCCTGTAGACTTGCAAACCCGCAAATTGTGTTTTCATAGCGCGGCTCAGCATGAAAATTTTGTCCTTATAGGCCGGACGGTGCACACGTGATTCATACTTCAACAGATGGTGCCAAAATGTTTTCTGACATAAATTCATCATAAATAGTCATCTTATGGTATTTTGGACCAAATACCAGAAAAAAAAAATAGCGTGGCATGTGGGGGACCCTAAAATTCTTAACATTGCGGAAGTCAATGTGTTAACTACAGGAGGTCCCTGTTATATTAATTAAAACTATTAAGTACAGGAGGTCCCTGTTATATTAATTAAAACTATTAAGTACAGGAGGTCTCTGTTATATTAATTAAAATTATTAAGTACAGGAGGTCCCTGTTATATTAATTGAAATTATTAAGTACAGGAGGTCCCTTCATATTAATTAAAATTATTAAGTACAGGATGTACCTGTTATATTAATTTAGATTATTAAGTAGAGGTCTCTGTTAAATTAATTAAAATTATTAAGTACAGGAGGTCCCTGTTATATTAATTGAATTTATTAAGTACAGGAGGTTGCTGTTTTATTAATTAAAAATTTTCAGTACAGGTGGTCCCTGTTATATAAAATAAAATTTTTAAGCACAGGAGGTCCCTGTTATATTAATTAAAATTATCAGGTACAGGAGGTCCCTGCTATATTAGTTAAAGTTATTAAACACAGGAGGTCCCTGTTGTATTAATTAAAATTATTAAATAGAGTCCCTGTTATATTAATTACAATTATTAAGTAGAGGTCCCTGTTATATTAATTAAAATTATTAAGTACAGGAGGTCCCTATTATGTTAATCAAAATTATTAAGCACAGCAGATCCCTATTATGTTAATTAAAATTATTAAACATAGGAGGTCCCTGTATATTGATTAAAGTAATTAAGTACAGGAGGTCTCTGTTATATTAATTGAAATTATTAAGTACAGGAGGTTCCTGTTATATTAATTTAAATTATTAAGTAAGGAGGTTCTTGTTATATTTATTAAAATTATTAAGTGCAGGAGGTACTTGTTACAGTAATTAAAATTATTAAATAGAGGTTTCAGAGACATAAATTAAAATTATTAAGGACAGGACGTCCCTGTTATGTTAATTAAAATTACTAAGCATAGGAGGTCCCTGTATATTAATAAAAATTATTAAGCAGAGGAGGTCTCTATTATATTAATTAAAATTAACCACAGGAGGTTTCTGTTATATTAATTAAAATTATTAAGTAGAGGTCCCTGTTATATTATTTAAAATTATTAAGTACAGGAGGTTCCTGAATATTAATTAAAATTATTAAGTACATTAGGTCACTGTTATATTAAATAATATTATTAAGCACAGGAGATCCCTGTTATATTAATTAAAATTATTAAGTACAAGAGGTCTCTATTATCCTTGGTAAATTGGATCTGAAAAACGCCAGTTAAAGCGAATCATATTTTAGCGGGGAATTTCCACCCATAAAAAATAATGTAAGTAGAAATTAATAAAGATCAGATTATTTGATTAAACCTTTGCACATTTTTTAAGAAATTAGCTTGACTTATCACTTACCATAAGTTATCGATCTATTTATCTCAAAAATAAGACGCAAATTTCACATTTCCTGTATCTCTGTATGCGCATGAGTTTGTGTATGTGGGTGCAGACAGTATTTTATTTTTACAGAGAAACATTAATTACATGTGGACAATTTCTTTCACTGAATTGTTTTAACATATCAGTGCTTTTAATTACCTTACCTTCAATGTGTAGGTGTTGGACTTGATTGGTAAGATGGAAATTGATGTCAGGGAAGAACTGGGCTGTGGCTGGAGATGCAGGACCATTAGTAGGGAGGAGGGGGGGGGGGGGGGTCATTTCTTGCTATCTTCTCATCACCACCTTATCTCCTCACCATCGAGTTCCAAAATGCCCGGGGCGGGTATGGCTCAGTTGGTAGCACACCAGGCTCGTAATCTGTAGTTCCCAGGTTCGAGTCCCAGCTGGGTCAGCGTTGAGATTTATCTCCGCAAAAATTCTCCACCCTGCCCACGGTGAGTAGGGGACATCGATAAGCTTGGAAAGGCCGCCCTTTGTCAGATGGGACATTAAGCCGTAGCCCCATGTGCGGGAGAGCCATACCCTGTGCACGTTAGAGAACACGCTGGATGGCCTTGACGGGAGGCTACCATCTGTCTCCCAACAGCCGTTCCAGTGGGTCCCCTCCCCCAACCTTCTCTGAGCCTTCGGGGTCCATGTGACCTGGCCATTTAGCCCATGATGTGAAAAAAGTGCCACTCAGAGGTAAAACAACCCAACCCAAATCCAAAATGCCTCTGGAAGCAACGCCAGCACCATAGCAGTACGTTGCGAGCTGCAGGAAATGGGCTTCCACGTGCAAGCAGCCACACACAAGCCTAACATCAACAAGATCAACGCCAACCGTCGTCTGGAGTGGCGTGAAGCACGGCGCCAGTGGACACTTGAACAGTGGAACCGCCTTCTTTGGAATGATGAATCACGCTTCACCATCTGGCAGTCCGACGGATTCTGGAATTAATTTTAAGATATGCTTAGAAATTACACTCATAACCTCTACTGATGTGCTTTTTTTAATAATTTTCAGAGTCGAAAAGCTACGATCCTTGTCCCGATGAATGTCTAGAAGTGTACCGACCAGTGTGTGGTTCAAATGGGATCATCTATTATAACGAATGTTTCATGCGCATGCGAACTTGTGGGTAAGACTTCTTTGCCTCCGTTATTTCTCTTAACATGAGTAGTGACTCTTAACAAGACCTGTGCGAAAATTTTGGGACCAACTAATCAAGTATTCGGGAATTTAAGGAGGACTAAACCTGTTAAGGAAAGAGGAAACAAACTTTCCAACACTATCAAGCAGTATATGCCTATATTGGGAGAGGGGGGGGGGCAGTCGTGAGTTGGGTGGCGTACCAGGCTTGTAATCTGCAGTTCCCAGTTCCCAGTTCAAGTCCCACCTGCGCCAGGGTTGATATTTATCTCCGCTAAACCCCCCACCCTGCCCTCGTTCAAAAAAGGGACACCGATGGGCACCGAAGGCCGCCGTCAGTCGGATGGGATGTTAAGCCGTTTACCCTGTGCACGTTAAAGAACACGCTAGGAGGTCTCCATTTGTCTCGTTTACAGCTGTCCAGTGGTCCCCTCCCCAAACTTTCTCTGAGCCCCTGAGGTCCTTGTGACCTGGCCATTTAGCCCATTGTGTGCAAGAAAGTGCCTCTCAGAAGTAGAACAATCCAACCCTCTATTGAGGATGTCACGTGCGAAAACTGCCAAGTTATCTGAACAGATTAGATTTCAATGAGTCCTCATTAACATCTGATTCTTTAGCAACAATTGGAAATTAAAGTTGCTTTCACTGATAATAGATGGCGCAAGGTCCGCCACATGCAGCGAGAGGTATAAAAAGGTCATATTCTGGAAGCAAATTATCGCCCGATGTTTGGTTTAGCTGGTAGAGCACTCCTGGATGTATCTGGAGAGAAGCGGGTTAAGGTCCATCACCGTCGGCATTAATTTTTTGTTTAGATTATATTCCCTCTTGAAGTTCCTGTTGTTAGAACTAAAACTATCCAAGTTCATTTATTTCACTCCTTTTGTTTCGCCTCAGGTCACTAGATAAGCAAAGTGTACATACGATCCAATTTCAGATGCGTTGCAATCTTTCGTCTGCCGTAATGCAAGAGTGTTAAATGGAATTTTTTTTTTCTCTATTACAAGCCACGTAGAATCGTATGCAATACTTACTGGACAGGAATCGAAAACCGCCCTGTACAGTTGCTCAAAAAAAATATCCGAACACTATAGTTGATTACAGAATTCAGAAAAAATACTTTGCAACTATTTTTTTTTAGAAATTAATGATCTGGCAACCATCGTGTCACGTGACACGAAGGTTGCCAGATCACTAATTTCTAAAAAAGATCGTTGTCAGATATTTTTCTGAATTCTGTAATCAACCATAGTGTTTGTGACACGGTTGCCAGATCACTAATTTCTAAAAAATTCGTTGCCAGATATTTTGCTGAATTCTGTAATCGACCATAGTGTTCGTGACACGAAGGTTGGCAGATCATTAATTTCTAAAAAAATTGTTGCCAGATATTTTTTCTGAATTCTGTAATCAACCATTGCGTTCGGATATTTTTTTGAGCGACTGTACATAAAAATGGAAAACAGTGACGACTTGTATAACTTATAATTGCTAAATATATTTTATTTAATCATTCATTTTATGTTCTGTTAATTTTTGCATTGCAATCTTATGCTTTTAATCAAAATTGCTTCATTTTAATGCAATAATACCAATAAATTGTAAAAAACAAATAAGGAAAATAGATATTTTTTCGTGGCTTATTTTTGATCGCAAATCATCTAATACTTGTGTGTATTAAGTTAAAAATAAGTTTAATTTTTAAATCTAATAAAAATTTTAAAAAATTGTGAACTTTTTCAGCGATAATTTATGACGAGTAATTCAATTTAAAATAATAAATGCAAATTTACACTGGGAACGGAGTCAAAAAAATAGTAAACCTTTATATTAAACAATTCTCACAAATTTTTATTATTATTACAGTGGAGGATTCACTGATCCTTCATTTTGTGACAATAATATAAGTAAAGCATCTATATAAAATCAAATGATGTCCAGCATGCATTATTCAAAGGGTAGTCCATGAACCTTCATATTGTTTAATCAGGAGGTTCATGGCTCCTAAAAAGAGGCTTAGGTAATGACTAGCCATGTAACTTTGTGAATCACTCACTGATTGAATGGTTCATTATTTGGTGCCATTGTAGCTTTTTCACGCTACCGTTAGATGGCGCCTTGTGCTCAAAAGTTCAACGAGCTCGTTTCATTACTGTAGCAAACGACGAAGAAACGAATTTTGGAAGCAGCGAACTGGCAACATAGTAATATGTATTTAATTGATTAAAATAAATTCTTTTAAATCTTCTGGCAAAGTTTTATTATCTTTAAATCAGGAATGAATTAAGACTAAATAAACAAAGTTTCAGAAATAATTCGAGAAATTATTTTAATATTTCTGTGCTAAGCATAACGTCAAAGCCATAACAAAGTAGCTTATATTCATAGTTCTAATTTCTATGCTTTATTTACCCAATTACAAAAAAAGTACCAAAAACAGTTTATTATTATTTTATTTCTTTTATTAAGCATAGTTTCGTTTATTTCATTTTTATTAATCAGTTTTATTATTTTTTTAATAATCACAGTTGTTTATTTATGTTGTTAAGTTATTTATTTTATTATTAATGTTTTTATCTGGAAATGCAAAATATGCAAACGAGAAATGAAAGAGTGTTTAAATGATAAGAAAAGGAAAATAAACCTCGTGTCTTATTTGCTTTTATTTCCTAAAAGAAATGTTAAGACATAAAAGATTGCTAACGGTTTAAAACCCAATAAATTTTACAAATTATTCCCTCAATTTCTGTTGAATCGTGTCAATTAGAAGCATGTCCAGAATTCACATTTTAGACTCAAAGCAACTAAATCTTCAAATCTGAAGAATAGAAATGAAGTGAATAGGAAAATGTTCAAACTGAGGATTTCTTTTTGGAAGGCTCAAAATACAAAGTAGCAAAAATTGCTCAGCATTCCAGTTCAATAAGATTTAGAATTAAAAGCATAAATATCTCTTGGAAGTTCATTGGAAGTTATTAAATTAAACTTAAGATTGATGAATTAAAAAATGATTAATATATAATTAATATATTTATATTTGAATTGATGAAATATTATTTATTAACCTATTATAATATAAATAAAATATTAATTGCAACTGTTGATATAACTAGACGAGTGAAATATCACTTTCTGGTGAATATATGATACTCGTTTTCAAAGAGAATGAAGTATTTCATTTTCTGTTTTTGCCTTCTCTAAGCGTCAAAATTCGAACTAATGGATGATTCGAAAAATGTAAATAGTAAAATGTTAATAGGATCTATAAATACAAATGAATTTCTCATGCAATTCTTAAAATGAAAAACTGTGAACTTTAACCTCCCCTTCCCCCCTGGGGTTAAGAGGACAAATCAATGAGTGAAAACTTTTTGACATAATCTAAAACCAAAATTTCAGATTTTAAACATAAATAATCGTTTGCAATATTCGTTTAACGTTTTTTCATTTTCCAAATTTAGCACCTTCCAATGATGAAAACCAAAATTACTGAAGAATTCGATAAATACGAATCGTAATGTTTCCTATTGAAAAAATATTTTTTTTTCTTCTCTTAAAACGAAAATGTTATGTTACTCTCCCCCCACCTCCCTCCTGGGGGTGGGGGGCAAATCAGTGTTATCAACGTAAACCACTTGACCGTCACACTCTACCACCAAAGTTTGAAAATTGAAAAAAATAAAAAATTAAATCGAATGTGCGAATTCTAGTATTTCATCCATGTTTATTCAAACCGAAAGTATTTTTTTTTCTCCAAAAGTCAAACGTTGTATCTTTACAAATGAACAAACAGGCGACAGAATGAAAACATTAGCTCGTTTTATCGAAAACGAGCTAAAAATACAATCGTTGAATCAAGTCCGTGTTCCAACAATAAAGCTAATTTTGCATTGTACATACTGCACAACGAGTCATTCTACAAATCCATAATTTCTATTTCTCATACGTGAATTTTTAGTAGTAAATTTACTGTCTCCAATGAAGATTTATTACGATCTCATTCCAGAAAAGAATATTTTTAATGGTTTATTTCATGGCCTACTTGATTTAGGGAAGATGTTCAAGTAGTGAATTTGCTGAACTGTGCCCAGAAGCCCAAGTGCCCAGAATTCTGCTTGCCTTTATACGACCCGGTGTGTGGATCAGATGGTAAACTCTACATCAACTACTGCCGGATGTTACAAGACAATTGCGGGTAAGTGTTTGCTTCGGTCCATACTCACGAGGCATCTGAAAGCAGGGCAATCACAGTGAAGCCGCCATTAAACAAAGGAAGAACAGAAGAGTAGTCTAAGTGCGGTGGGTCATTACCCTAAGTATGAATAATGAACGGAAGGTAATAAAAATTTTCTACCAGTTTTTTTTTCCGATTAACTTTTTATTTATATCCACACCAGGCCGAAAATAGGGCTGTGCCACAGAAAGAGAACATTAAGGATTGGGGGAATTAATTTTAGTGTAAAATTTTAAAATTGACTACCCTCTATTTATTTGTGAAAAGTTGTTGAATAAAATAATTAATTTGTTAATATTGAAGTACGAAATTGAATGCCACAATTTGTGGCATTCAGTTTCAAATAATTTTTCAATTCAAATAATAATAATAAATAAAGGAGGTGGGTGAAGAGCAAGATCGAGATCGAGCAGTAATGAACCGGAATCGACTACGCTATAAACTTTTTCCTTTTCATTTTAGTGGTCTTTAACAAATTTATTTTAAAAAAAAACGGGATTATGTATTCTAGTTAAACCCCGCCAAAAGTTTGGTGCGAAACATTAGCCCATTCGTAACTTTTCTCATCTACAGCATTTTGCTCTATTCATAAGGTAGGCGACGGCAGCGCCCCCAGAAATTAAAAGATTTGCAGAGGGACGACTCCCGAACCATTGCAGCTACATAATAACCCGATCTGTTATTCCAACAGGGCTGGGACTATGTGAGACCACTCCATCAAATTCGGGACCGCTCGCTCAAGTAGCCGCGGGACCACAGGGAAGCTGCTAATATCTGCCACCGGTGACGTCCCGCTCGATTGTTCGTTTGCCCGCCAGTTCGGAATTAATAATCGGAAAAATAAATACCGCCTCAAGCAGCTGCTTAACACAGAGGTCTGGCAGGAGCCCTTGTCACCAGAATGCTAGTGCCGAAAGTAACAAGTTATGCGTCAAATGAAAGCCTATAACATGGGGATATTATAGGTTAAAAAAAAGCGATCCCCTATTTCTTTCCCCCTAAAAAAAGGAAAGTAAGAAAACGATTGTTCCGCTATATTTTGCGAAAGCTAGGGTATACAATTAAGAGAGGTGTTAAATGAAAGCTCTTATAAGGACCGTCGTTGACTGTTTCGAATTTACCCCCCCCCCCATTCTCCTCCCCCAAAAAGGAGCTGGTTTTGGCGGGAGTGGACCTTAATGAGTTATATCTCAAATTAAAGCTTGTGATATCTCTAATGCGACGGGATACTTTAAACACGACTCCAAAAACAGAGGGAGGAAAAAATGTGGTCGATGTTTAATGAGGCATATATCATAAGAAAATTTTTGAAGGTAGGGAGCTTTAGAGACAAAGTAAAATATAAATAAATTTAAAAAATGCTTATCTTAGAGATAGGTATTTTTTAATCTTATCTAGATAGGTCGCCGGCAATCTTGTTGAATAAATAAATCGGCGCCCTTTGAAGTGAATGTAAATTCAGTGACTGGTTGCACCATGGTTTAATTTTACTTTCTAATTTCGGGAATATGAAAATTCCGGCAAAAAAACAAGCACTCGGACAAACTGTAAAGGACAACCTGCCTTGAATTATTGTGGACTTTGCTGTCTGACCCGCATCGTACGGAACGATAGGGGCCAGACATTATCTCTGAAATCACTTCCCATCTGAACGTGAGTTCCAGCCGGGAAATCAGTGCACGGACCGTGCAATGCTCACTTCATTGTCTCGTCTTCGGGAGCCGCCGACCTACGAGAGTCCCACTTCTAACGACACGACACCGGGCTCAATGTCTTGCTGGGCTAAAGAACATCGAAACTGGACCATCGAAAATTAAAAAAAATAAATAAATAAATACCCCCTCAAGTAGCTGCTTGCTACAGAGGTCTGACAGGAGCCTGTCAGTTTATATGCCATAGTAGAAGGTCTGAGAGGATGGCAGGCCCTCAGCAGAAAAACGACACATACATCTATGCCTTACCTGGGGCTCGTGGCAACTATATATGTAGCCTGGAGTGATGAATCCCGATTTAAACGCCAATGGGAGACTGAGGATATGGCGCCAATCCCATGAAGCCATGGATCCTGCATGTCAGTCGGAACAGTACAAGCTGGTGGTGGCTCAGTGATGGGTCTGGGGTGTCTTCAGTTGGATGTCTGTGGGACCTTTGGTACGTGTACCGACGACTCTCAGTGCATCTCGGTACGTAGAACTCTTGGCTGACCATTTACACCCATTTATGGCCATCATGATTCCCAATGGAGATGGTATCTACCAGCAAGACAACTGTTCATCTGACAGGCCCAGGTTGGCTACTGTATGGTTGCAGGAACATTCTGCTGACTTTGAAATAATGAATTGGCCACCTAGAAGCCCAGATTTAAATCCTATCGAAAATCTTTGGGATACCGTCTAGCAGAGTGTTCGGGCCCGTGTCCCATCAGCGACGACCTTGAGAGAACTGTGGACAGCTCTGGAGGATGCATGGGTCGCCATATCTCTGGAACATTTACCCAAGCTTGTGGAGTCCTTGCCTCGTCTTGTGGCGGTCGTTATCAGGGCCAGAGGGCGACCAACACGTTACTAGGTTGCTATCCCTAATTCAATGGCACTTC
The DNA here is from genome assembly GCA_038380435.1 of Ryuthela nishihirai. Lineage (NCBI taxonomy): Eukaryota > Metazoa > Arthropoda > Arachnida > Araneae > Heptathelidae > Ryuthela > Ryuthela nishihirai. The sequence goes on from JAWZYU010000016.1 coordinate 22,933,769, forward strand.
AGTGTGTTAGATATTCGTAATGATATAAAAAAATAGACTTATGGGTATAAAAGTCTTTCATTGTGGTCTCTTGTCGTTATAACTATCATGCTTTAGTGAAATGAACTCTCTATAACAAGTGTGGCTATACCAGTGGCTGTAGAAAGGAAACCATCTTGATTTTAATGTATTTTTTTTAGTAATGCAACTGAATGTTTTTTTTTTGTATTTAATGGCAGGAAATGAGTTTCAGTCAGCTATTACATTTATCAGTTGTCGAATATAGGGGCTCTGCCATAATTGGGATAGTCTGGAGGGGATTCATACGGGTATCAGAAGCTATGATCACTATGGAGCCTGCGCTTGAACTAATAATACAGTAAGGCAGACATGAATTGTTATTTATTATTGCATGCTAAAAATACTCGTTACAAATAATAAAAAAATGTAATTTGATGTTAACGGGAATATATAACAATGGTTAAGAAAAAGATAAAGCTCTGTAAATGTAGTCGGTGTTTTTTTTATTAATCTTGCCATAACTTTTCGCATTGTCATTTGTTTATCAGCTTGTGCGTTTGTCAAAACTGTTGCTCTGACATCGCGCTTTTTGAACTCTGGCACAAGATAGAAATGATTGTTTGCATTATACGTAGTCAAAGCAACGAGACAAAAATAAGAATTAAAATATTAGCATTTACATACAGATTTGAAACATAAGTGCGCGTCATAAATTCAGGGCTATTTAATGGTTAAAAAAAAACCCTCTATAAACATTATATATATTATCTATACACTTTATTTGAAAGATGCGGCATAAAAAGTCATTTTACAACAACTACTCTAATAGTGATGCCGTCCTCTGGCCGAGTGGTTAGCACGCTTGTTTAATAGTGTTGCCGTCCTCTGGCCGAGTGGCTAGCACGCTTGGCTACTGATCTAAGGAACCTGGGTTCGATATTGTTTTTCTGCTGAGGTCCTGCCATCCTCTCAGACCTTCTACTATGGCATATAAACTGACAGGCTCCTGTCAGACCTCTGTGGCAAGCAGCTGCTTCAGGGCGTATTTATTATTTTTTTATTTCTACTTCATATCCTCGAGCCCATTACGATTGTAAGACGCAAGCTTACTGCCTATTTTTTAAACTAGTTTTAGTCGGATTGCTCGAAGACGTGTCTTTCGTGATGATGGTGCATCCAGGGGCATAGCTATGGGGGGGATGGTGAGAAGCTCCCCCCAAAGTAACTCGGAGTTGGCAAAATTCGAAGCGACTTCGTAAAATCTAGATGAGTTGTGAAAATTTGTAATTTTTTTTTGTAAAATTAAGCGGAGTTGTCAAAATCGAGGCAACTTGGCAAATCTAGGGCAGTTTGAAAAATGGAGAAACGGCTAAATTTAGAGCAGTTGGCAAAATTCGAAGCCACTTAGTAAAATACAGGTGAGTTGGTAAAATCGGGACAACTTGGCAAAATCTTGGGGAGTTGGCATAAAATTCGGAGTGACTTGGTAAAATCTTCTGGAGTTGAGAAAATTCGGAGTGACTTGGCAAAATCGTGGGGAGTTGGCAAAATTCAGGTGAGATATAAAAATTGGGGTTTTTTTTCTCTAAAATTATGGCGAGTTGGCAAAATCTAGGGGCAGTTGGCAAAATTCGGAGTGACCTGGGAAAATTGTGGAGAGTTGGTAAAATTCAGAGTGACTTGGCAAAATCGTGGGGAGTTTGTAAAATTCAGGTGAGATGAAAAATTTGGGATTTTTTTCTATAAAATTATGGCGTGTTGGCAAAATCTAGGGGCAGTTTGCAAAATCGTAGAGAGTTGGAAAAATTCGGAGTGACTTGGGAAAATTGGGGGGAATTGGCAAAATTCAGGTGAGATGTAAATATTGCAATCTTTTTCTGTAAAATTATGGCGAAACGATCGAGGCAACTTCGCAATATCTAGGAAAGTTGGCAAATCTAGGGGGAGTTGGCAAAATTCAGAGTGACTTCTCAAAAATCAGGTGAGATGTAAAAATTGGGATTTTTTCCTGTAAAATTGTGGCGAGTTGGCAAAATTCGAATGCACTTGGTAAAATATAGACTAGGTGTGATAATTGGGATTGGGTTTGTAAAATTAAGAAGAGTTGACAAAATCGAGAAAACTTGGCAAAATCTTGGGGAGTTTGAATATTTTTAAGTGACTTGGAAAATTTAGGAGAGATGTAAAGATTGGGATTAGTTTCGTGAAATTAAAGAGATTTGGCCAAATCAAGGGAAAATTCACACTGACTTGCTACAATTCAGGCGAGATGTAAATATTTGGATTATTTCTGTGAAATTATGGCTACTGGGCAAAATTGGTAGTCAAATTACCTGACCCCCCCCCCTCCCCTATGGAGCGAAAATCTAGGTAAGAGCGTGACAGAGACATTATTTGCTCAGTTGGCAAAATTTGATTTTCGAGTTGGAAAATTTTTGATTTCTCCCCCCCCCCCCCAACCATAGTCCTTCGCTACGCCCCTGGGTGCATCGGAACATTTCATCCGACCTGCAGAGCCCATCTCGATGTTGTCTTTCTATTGAGGTGAATTGATCACAGTGTCACTTTCACCTGACATTAATGCGCTGGATGACTTTCTGTGGGGTCATTTAAACCTCTTGGCATGTGAAAAAGACGTTCCGGACGTCGAAGAACTGTATAAACCAGTTGAAGCATTAATAATCAATATCACGATCATCAACATCCAACGGTGATCATTAAGAAGGGACAAAGGGTTGGGTTGTTTTACCTCTGAAAAACTTTTTTGCACACCATGGGCTAAATGGCCAGGTCACATGGATCCCGAAGGCTCAGAGAAGGTTGGGGGAGGGGACCCACTGGAATAACTATTAGGAGACAGATGGTAGCCTCTCGTCAAGGCCATCCAGCGTGTTCTTTAACGTGCAAAGGGGATGGCTCTCCCAAACACAGGGCCACGGCTTAACATCCCATCCAATGAACGGCGGTCTTTCCAAGCCCATCTGTGTCCCTTACTGACCGTGGGCAGGGAGGGAAAGGGACCAAGGGAGCCATGGCAACAGAAGGTACCAGAAGCTATGATCATAAATGCTTCCTAAAGAAGAGATTTGTAAGTTTTTTTTCCCCATTTTGTCAGCCTTAAATTTTTGCATATCCATTCTTTTCCAGTTTTCCAGCCATTTCTTTTCCAGAGAGGAAAAACCCCTGGCCTCCACAATACCTAAGAGGCCAAATGAAAAACCACTAAAAAGGAGATGGATGACTAAATAATCCATTCGTTAAGAGTGTCATTTTTGCAATACAAAACCCTTTACACATCTCTAAATGGCCCCCTGCAGGGACGGGGGTTCCCTCAGTTTGTAGCGCACCAGGCTCGTAATCTATAGCTTTCAGGTTCGAGTCGCAGTTATTTCATCATTGAGATTCTTCTCCGTTAAAACACCACCCTGCCTTCGGTCAGAAAGCTGACACCAATGGGCTTGGAAAGTCCACAATCCGTCGGATGGGACTCAAAGCCGTGGTTCCGTGCGCAGGAGAATCATGCCCTAGGCATACGCTGTATGGTCTTGAAGGGAGGTTTCCATCTGTCTCGTAACAGCTATCCAGTGGATATCCTTCTCTAACCTTCTCTGAGCCCTTGGGGTCCTTGTGACTTGGTCATTTATCCCATTGTGTGCAAAAAAAGTGCCTTTCAGAGGTGTAAGAACCCAACCAAAAGACTCTGCAATCATTAACTTATCACTTATCACTTCCCCTGACTACACCTACGTTCAAGTAGGCAACTTGAACAATTATTGTATAACGAGGGGGGGGGGGTGACATGATCCCCTTGCCCCCCCCCAGATCCGAACTTGTTGTACAGTCGCTCAAAAAAGTATCCGAACACTATGGTTGATTACAAAATTCAGAAAAAATTATCTGGCATCGATGTTTTTAGAAATTAGTGATCTGGCAACCTTCGTGTCACGTAACACGAAGGTTGCCAGATCACTAATTTCTAAAAAAATCGTTGCCAGATATTTTTTCTGAATTTTGTAATCAACCATAGTGTTCGGATACTTTTTTGAGCGACTGTACCATAACTTGTATGTCATAACTGCTAAATAAAGCTTTTTTTCGGGACTCATGCCTCAAGGATACTGTTTTCTTTTTTTGATCCCTTAGAATTCGCACCTGAATTTTTGTTGCTGGGCACTTACAGAATTTTCCACCCTATATACTATATAAATGGGGTTGATGATAATTTTGAATATTTCTAAATGAGTTTTAACAGTTTTGTTCAGTATGCTATATCTTGCCTATCTTGTGGTTTAATTTCTAATTCGGTTATGTAACATGTTTCTCTTCCTAGAATTGCGATAAGCAGAATGGCATCGAATTTTTGCGTTAAAAGCGACGAAATAAGAAGAGAGAAAGAGAAGAAGAAAGAAAACTGAGAAGAAGAAAATTGCTCATCCTCTGCCTTCGCTTAAACCACACTAACAATAACAAGGAAAGAAAAATTGCTCATCCAATTCATCTCAACATTTGTTTTTATAAGATTCCGAATAGTCATACTAATAAGCGTTATGATTATTATTTGTTTCTGATTGTGAACAAAATAATTCTTTTTCTTTCAGCTCAAATCATGCAACCAAAACTTAAACATGGAGAAAAAACTATTCAGGATACTTAAGTTAATAATTGTGTTATTTTAGGTTTCATATTTCGAACTTTCATCGTTGAAACTGGTTGACAGTTCCTCAATGCAAAATGTTTAAAACTAGATTTTGCCGTAAATTTTTTTTACAGTGTAGATGTGTATTTTTAATGGAATAAAATATTTTTAAATAACACTTTTTCGTCATATTTGTATCAATAATTAACGTTTATATTTTTCTAAATATTAGACGTTTTCCAACACAAAGATTTCTAACATTTAATCAATAGCTTAATACTAATGAGTTGTACTTGCTAATCATCGCATTAATTAAAGCTATTCAGAATCATTGTAATTGATACAAGGGCTGTCGGGATATCTGAATTAGCTCATCAGTTACTGAGTGTGGAAAATTTCTTCCAACTTTTTTTGACCAAACATTTTTTTGGTCCCTAACATGACGATTTTTCCCAATTCACAGTATTCATTAAAAAAAAGATATATTTTTATTTTTAAATCAAGATATTTTCTTGATTTCTTAAAATACTGTTTTTTTTCTTCCAATTCATTATATCATAGAAATGCATGTTTTAATTTTTAAGTAGGGAATTTTTCCTGCGGCTCTTTAAGAGTATCGTTTTTCTGCTAGTTGCTCTTCATTAATTTTGGGTTGAACGCATCTATTTTAGATGTTCAACTTTCTCTACTTTGGATGTTCAACTTTCTCTCCTTTGGATGTTAACCTTTCTCTACTTTGGATGTTCAACTTTCTCTCCTTTGGATGTTAACCTTTCTCTACTTTGGATGTTCAACTTTCTCTACTTTGGATGTTCAACTTTCTCTCCTTTGGATGTTAGCTTTTCTCTACTTTGGATGTTCAACTTTCTCTACTTTGGATGTTCAACTTTCTCTCCTTTGGATGTTCAACTTTCTCTCCTTTGGATGTTAACTTTCTCTACTTTGGATGTTCAACTTTCTCTACTTTGGATGTTCAACTTTCTCTACTTTGGATGTTCAACTTTCTCTACTTTGGATGTTAACCTTTCTTTCAGTATCAATATTTCTGATCCATATAATAAAAATACTATCTAATTACCATACACGTACTTAATTATTAGCACAACAATAACGTTCAAGTAAAAATTATTTGTACTTGCTATTTATCATATTTTTCTACAAATAAAAGTATCCTGATTTAAAATTTATGAATTTATTTTTCTCTACATCAGGTGCGACCAACTCAAACTTATAGCGAAGGGTCACTAGAAAAAGAAAACTCTATTCTTAAAGAGCACTTAGTAAAAATAAACTATATTATTAAAAACCGCTAGGGAAGTGTGATGTTGCTTCTTCGTTTGTTTGTCTATTGGGACCACTTAGGAATGTCCCCTCGATTCGATCGCAATACGCGACGGGTGAAAGAGTTTTTCGGAACAAAAATCAAAGATTTTATCACAATTGAAGGGACTCGATGCTGAGGCTCCTTCCCAATAAATTGGTTCAACTTAGTCCTTGGTAAAACAATAACTATCCTTTATTGATATAAACTACATAGACTGATGAGGAAAAACACACTCGTCACTCATTTACTATGAATTACAAAACCAGCTTACTATCCCCGTTCAGCTGTTTTCCCGAGAGCCTCGTACCGCTAATACCAGTCGGCACTCACCAGCTTTTCAATTTTATGTCTGCACCTTTCGAAACTCGACCGGCTCTGTTCTTCTCGTGGTTGCCAACCCTTTCTCTTTCTCTCCGCCTGACCATCTGGGGCGTCCGTTAGCCCTAAGGGACCCGGGTCACTTGTCAGCGGACGTTAGCCGTTCCCTGGACACTGTTACTGCAATTAACTTTCCAGATGCCGGGAGAGAGGGTCTCCCACGTAGCATATGCCTATTTTGGTGAAATCCAAAATAAATATACAAAGCCTGAACAAAAAAAAAATATCTAAGAAGGCCTCTAGCCTGACAGGAAGAAAAACTGTCGTCTTAAATAAAATAAAAATAATAAATACCCCCTCAAGCAGCTGCTTGCCACAGAGGTCTGACAGGAGCCTGTCAGTTTATATGCCATAGTAGAAGGTCTGAGAGGATGGCAGGACCTCAGCAGAAAAACAACACGAACATCCATGCCTTACTCCGGGGCTCGAACCTAGGTCCCTTAGATAGCCAATTAAAAAAAAAACTATATTCTTAAAGAGCCACTGTCACGTCACTCTAATTTATTTATTGTATTTTTGTTGTTGTTGCTGTTGTAAATATATACCTGTATTAAGTGTATTTATGGAAGTGCTGACTGGCTCAGGCCAGTCGCAAAAGCGAGTGGCCTGAGGCTCTGCGCGACTGAGGGAGTGAAGTGCGTAAGCAATGAAGAGCAGACAGCGCCGGTTGACAAATAAGAAGGACGTTTGATGTGCGACGCCGCTCTTTCTCAGGATTCGGTTCTGTGTGAACCAAGGTTCGGTTCTGTGTGAACCAAGGTATGGTTCTGTGTGAACCAAGGTTCGGTTCTGTGTGAACCAAGGTTCGGTTATGTGTGAACCAAGGTATGGTTCTGTGTGTTCCAGGTAATATAATATCCAGGTAATGTAATAAAATATTCTTCTCGCCGAGTTTTTTAGGTCGGTAAAGCGATTTCTGTAAAGCACAGATTTCCACCTCATTGTGTTAAATGCTTGCAGTTAGCAAAGCAGCTTTCGGATTAAATTTTGGCTGATTGAAAGAATATCTAGAGAGACGAATCATTATGATCTTCAGCGCAGCGAAGGTCCTCGGAATCGAACGCATACCCAGCACATAAATTGTCATCCATCCACTATTCTCGTGCTTGAATTGTTAAACACCTTTCTGCACCTCACTTGGACCAGCAGGTCTGAGGCATATGTCGGTACGGGTGTAACACCCGCAAACCCGTGATTTCACCTTGATAATGGTGAATGTAAATACTGGAACTAATTGATCGCCTCTACTAAGATTGGATTCGTTTATGCTCCCTTCTCCCAAAATACGACAGCCACTAGAAAAAATACTTTCTTGAAGAGACACTGGGATAAAAAAAACTATATTCTCGAAGAGCAGCAGGAAAAAATTCTCTACTTGAAAATGAAAATTTATTTCTAATGAGCAATGAGTTGAAAAATAAATGCTTTTAAGAAATCTAGAAAATAACTTGATTTAAAAAAATTTTAATGAGTACTATGAATTGGCTAAAAACGTTTGGTTATGTAGCTAAAAATGTTTAGTCAAAGAAACTGGGAGAGGGTTGGGTTGTTTTACCTCTGAGCGGCATTTTTTTGCACACCATGGGCTAAATGGCCAGGTCACATGGACCCCGAAGTTTGGGGGAGGGGACCCACTGCAACAGCTGTTAGGAGACAGATGATAGCCTCCCGTCAAGGCCATCCAGCGTGTTCTTTAATGTGCACAGGGTATGGCTCTCTCCCGCACACGGAGCCACGGCTTAACGTCCCATCCGATGGACGGCGGCCTTTCCAAGCCCATCGGTGTGCCCTACTGACCATGGGCAGGGCGGGGAATTTTGGGGAGAAAAATCTCAACGTTGACCCAGCTGGGACTCGAAGAAACTGAGAGAAAGGAGACACATTCAGTATATGATGATTTGTCTTATGAGCTGCAAGTTCTTTTGCAATGAGCCGCGATTTGGATGGATTTGATCTATATCAATACAGTTTCCCTCTTAGTATAAAGCTGTATAATTTATCTTTCCAGGAGTATTTATTATAAGCATTTCAGGAGTATTAATTATAAGCATTTCTGACAGTTCAAAAATTTAGACCAGAAACTGATAAATCCCAAAAGGAAAACCTTACGCATATATTCAGTTACAATGTCTCCTAATTTTTTACACTTATGGAAAGAATATTTCTTAAATACATTAAAACACGGCAAATTTTAAGGTCGCAAAGATCAGAACTTCAGACACGTTCAAGTTAATGCATTGTACAGCTTGTACATTTATCAAAAGCTTTAACCATTCAATAAATTTTTTTTTTTAATGAGTCACTGAAAACTTTGAGCATTAATTTGACATGGACATTAAAATACCGCATGACGGTTCTCTGAAGTTACAATCAGCTTAGATCTGTTTCTATATTTTTAATCTAGAGGTCACAAATCCGGCAATTCACCTGACTATTATTTACCTTCTGCAAATGTCATAACGTCTTTTTCTGTATCGTCATTCTTCGATGTCTCTCTCTTCTTGTTTTTTATTCACGGTGATCATGTGATGACTTTTTCCCTCCGTTGTAACTTTTTTTAAACATCCTTGCGAAATGAATGTTTTATAAGTGTTCTTTTTTGTTATTAAAATTCCGTGGGTGGAGAAGCCCCCCCTTTTACCTCCCCATTAAATTCTGCCCTGATTGCAAACATAAAAAAATATTTAAACCAAGGAGTTTTCGGGGGGGGGGGGGAAGGGAGGACATAAAAGGGCCATGAATGGTAGTAAGGGTGAGGTCTCCCTAGAATGGTAGTAAGGGCAATAGTAGCAAGATATGATTCAACATGCATATTTTATGCATTTAAAAATAACATTTTAAGTCCCCTGAAAAGGAAAGAAAGATATTATACTGCAATGGGAATCCAGTATCTTTAAAATTTTTATAACCGACTGAGTCCCCCCTTTATATGATTTCCTAGGTCCGGGCCTGGTTTCAACTAACATTACATATTATCCTCATTCACTTCAGCCACACAGCGTTAGTTACATGTATTCTTTTTCGCTCTGAAAAACTGAAAGACGACCAAAAATAACATTCCATTGGGGAAAAAAATGGAGTAGTACAGATTTTAAGAACATATTTTTAACCTTGAATGATCTTCACTTCGGCAAAAAGAGTATTTCGCCATCAGACGAACTAGGAAGGAATAAATTTATCGTTTTTCAGCTGAGCGAGCAATAGGTTAAAGTGCACAAAGTCAAAAAGTGTCGTCGATGTGGCCAATTTAGAGACAGAAATGCACCCGGATGTAGTCTGACCGTTCTGATAATTGAAGGATGTCTTTTAATCGTTAAATTCTTCCACCAATAGCGACATGACATCTCTTTGAAGGTCGTCTTCGCAAATCTCCATTCTTCGACCTTCGGTCTCAACATGGGGAAATGTTTGCGAACTTTTCAGCCAAATGGAGGCAGCAAAAAGGTTTACAAAGTCATAATGCAACCAAGCATTAGTCAACCAGAAATTGCTAATTGCAGCACCAGCCGACCTTTCATTCAGCTCTGTTATTAGGTAAAAAGACATCGGAGGCCCTTTCTTAACCTTTGACCTCGCTCTAAAAAGAAATGTGCTCTGGTTGATGGCGAAACAGCATCGTCATGTTCGGTGCTAGGGAGGAGAGAGGTCAATGGTACGTTGTGGTTTTCGGGAAGTGACTTGCGGATGCTGAAGAAGCATGTGACGATGAAGACTGCTTAGAGGACGTGCGGATACAGTGTGGTCCTGTAACGAACGATTCTCTGACAGGTGAAAGATAGTTCTGCGCAGCAGGTGTGCTTGACGCACTATACTCTTTTCTGGCTGCGGATAACGATAAGAAAGGATTGCGTGATGCTATCAAATACACTCAATAATCAGCTCAGTAATCATTGAAATATGACCACTTCTTGTTTGTCAATGGGAAGTTAATTTCGAAGATCTTTAACTTCTAAAATAAGCGTTCTATGAGAAAAAAAAACGGTTATTTTATTTTAAACGCTTATTTTAGAAAATGTGGCTCAAGATAAATTTTATTTTAAACGCTTATTTTAGAAAACGTGGCTCAAGATAAATTTCATTTAAACGCTTATTTTAGAAAACGTGGCTCAAGGTAAATTTGATTTTAAACGCTTATTTTAGAAAACTTTGCTCATTATGAATTTTATTTTAAACGCTTATTTTAGAAAACGTGGCTCAAGATAAATTTTATTTTAAACGCTTATTATTTTAGGAAACGTGGCTCAAGATAAATTTTATTTTAAACGTTTATTTTTAGAAAACGTGGCTCAAGATAAATTTTATTTAAAATGCTTATTTTAGAAAACGTGACTCAAGATAAATTTTATTTTAAATGCTTATTTTAGAAAACGTGGCTCAAGATAAATTTTATTTTAAATGCTTATTTTAGAAAACGTGGCTCAAGATAAATTTCATTTTAAACGCTTATTTTAGAACGTGGCTCAAGATAAACTTTCTTTTAAACGCTTATTATTTTACAAAACGTGGCTCAAGATAAATTTAATTTTGAACGCTTATTTTAGAAAACGTGGCTCAAGATAAATTTTACTTTAAACGCTTATTTTAGAAAATGTGGCTCAAGATAAATTTTATTTTAAACGCTTATTTTAGAAAACCTTGCTCAAGGTAAATTTTATTTTAAACGCTCTTTTTAGAAAACGTGGCTCAAGATAAATTTAATTTTAAACGCTTATTTTAGAAAGCGTGGCTAAAGATAAACTGTCTTTTAAACGCTTATTATTTTACAAAACGTGGCTCAAGATAAATTTAATTTTAAACGCTTATTTTAGAAAACGTGGCTCAAGATAAATTTTACTTTAAACGCTTATTTTAGAAAACGTGGCTCAAGATAAATTTTACTTTAAACGCTTATTTTAGAAAATGTGGCTCAAGATAAATTTTATTTTAAACGTTTATTTTAGAAAACGTGACTCAAGTAAATTTTATTTTAAACGCTTATTTTGGAAAACGTGGCTCAAGATAAACTTTATTTTAAACGCTTATTATTTTAGGAAACGTGGCTCAAGATAAATTTTATTTTAAATGCTTATTTTAGAAAATGTGGCTCAAGCTAAATTTTATTTTAAACGCCTACTTTAGAAAACCTTGCTCAAGTAAATTTTATTTTAAACGCTTATTTTAGAAAACGTGGCTCAAGATAAATTTTATTTTAAATGCTTATTTTAGAAAACGTGGTTCAAGATAATTTAAAGATCTCAATCAGCTTTATCTAAAGCTTGATTTTCAAAAATATTCTTTCAGTATTTAAGCAGGTTTTGAGATTTAAGCATTTAATAGCATCAAAGTGGTTAACAAATATTGGAGGAATTAACTCACACTTTTAAAGTATGTAGGGATTTATGAAATGGTTTGAATAACACTTTCTATTTCATTATTGAAATTACAGAACCATTATAATCTTCGTGTACAGTACACGAAGGTTGCCAGATCACTAATTTCTAAAAATATCGTTGCCAGATATTTTTTCTGAATTCTGTAATCAACTATAGTGTTCGGATATTTTTTTGAGCGACTGTACATGTTCTAAACCATTCAGAGTACGAATGCAGAAGAGATTAGTACGTATGAGTATTTATTATTATAATATAAAGAAATACACGAGGACAACAAACACGCAATGCACAACATTTTGTCAAAAACATTATCAATACATCACTTTACAAAGAACAGTGAAACACTAAAGGCACAAAACTAACTAAAACCATCATTAGGTATATGTGAACAACCAAGGAGTTTTCGAGCTCTTCCAGGTTCTAAAAAATATTTATTGATTTTTGTTAAAGAAAATAAAGTAAGTAAAAACATAAAAAAATATAACAAGTATTGAATAAAAAATATATCATTTTAAACATTTTTCAAACCCGGAGCACTACAGTCAAAGGATTTTATAGTTATTGTTTGAATTTATAGGGAAAGCTAAGGGGGCGGAGAATATAGTTTCTATAGAGGGAAACATTTACCCATGTCTGCCGAGGTCGCTGGTTAAAACCGTGAAACCACTGCATTTACGACACAAGTGAAATAAGTAAAACTGTAAAACCATGGAACAAATATAATATTGAAAGTATTCTTTATGATGTTTTTATTGTTAAGTACAAAATCTCAAATATCTCTTTCTTTCCAATTCCTCGAGAACAAAGTAAATGTCTCTCTCTCTCAAATATCTGTATCCTTATGGTCCCTGACTTCAAACACTATTTCTGAACCAGAAGAAACTTTTGCAGAGCGGAATACACTTTCAACACTTTTAGTACTATGGAGAATGATACTATATGTATTATATAGACGATACTATATGTATTATATAGACCTATGGCTTTGATTGTTTTACTTCTGAGAGGCATTTTTTTGCACACAATGGGTTAAATGGTTAGGTCATAATGACCCAAAGGAGTCAGAGAAGGTTCGGTCGCTTGACAGCTGTTAGGAGACATGTGGCAGCCTCCCGCCAAGGCCATCCAGCGTGCTCTTTAACGTATGCAGGGATGGCTGCACATCGGACAATGGCTTAACGTTCCATCCAATGGATGGCGTTCTTTGGACCATAAGCCCATCGGTGTCCCCCTTTGTCATCGAGGCCAGAGCGTAGGTTAACGGAGATAAACCTCAACCCTGACACAGTTGAGACTCGAACTTGGAAAATCAGATTACGAGCCTGGAGCAATACAGAGTCGACACGTGCCTCCTGTATGCAAGAGGGCCATATTCTATCCAGCTCTGAGCCTTTGGGTTCCTTATGACCTGGACATTTAGCCCATTGTATATACGAAATCCCAGCTCAGAAGTAAATCAACCTAACCAAATCCATCGTCATCGAAAGAACACTAACTAATTTTCGACCTTTATCGAAAAGATTCCAAATAAAACGCTCAAAAATCTCTTTAAACTTACATTTGAAAAACTGTGGCTTATTGAGATTAGATTTCTTTTCGCTTTTTCCTTCCCACTTACCCATTTATTGGAACAATTTCCACCTCTTAAGTGATGAAAAAGAGGTTTAAGTCGCCTTTCAAAAGAACGAAGAGTGGGCCAAACACGTCTGATCCATTAGACGAAGATGTGTACTCAAGGTAAATGCCTCTTTCTTTGACTCTTCACTACTGAATTACATCCTTAGCCCCCAAATTCCGGTTTACTGAGTCCAAAACAAGAGGCAATTAGGGGCTTCTCTGAAGAAGTGTTTTGTGGCAGGTTTCAGTGATCTGTGCTTGTCAGAAAACAGACACGACAGAGGGCTTGTTGCCATGTTTGTGGGTCAGACCTGGAAGGGATGACCTTGTGACGGGTAATAAAAGGAAGTACACGACTGATTCGGAACTGATCAAACAAAATGACAACTGGCATGAGTTGGATGAAGAGTGAGAGGTTTCCAACATGTCCTTCACGCACATCTAATATGGCCAGACAAGGGATTGTTAAAGAGAAAAACTGGTTCACGAAGCAACGGGAAAAAAATCAAAAGCTGGTAATTTTTATTTATTGTTTTTGAGTTCAATTGTACAGTTAAAACTAAGATATATTAGAGTTTTCAGAAAGATACCGAAATTGTCCAAGCCGCTTTGAATTCCTGTTTAACTCTTTTCTTAAAGAAGATTTTTGTCACGGTTAAATTTATCAGAAGCGGAATTCAAAGGTCGTAAACTTTTTCTGCCTGTGGCAGATTTTTGTCTTTAAAAAAATAAATAAATACCTCCTCAAGCAGCTTCTTGCCATAGAGATCTGACAGTTTATATGCCATAGTAGAAGGTCTGTGAGGATGGCAGGACCTCATCAGAAAAACGACCAAACGTCCATGCCTTATCCGGGGCTCGAACCCAGGTCCCTTAGATCAGTAGCCAAGCGCGCTAACCACTTGGCCATGCAGAAAGTAAAAAATCACTGAACTATAAAATTATTTTTCTCATAAAGCATACGAAATTCAGTAGTTATATATTTATTTTGTTATTTATCACAAAGATGTAAAAAAAATAATTGAAATCTAAATATATCAAATTGCGAAAAAAAAAATCAGAAACCTTTTTCAACTTCTCAAATCAATTGATATCTTTGATACGAAGATGATAAGAATAATATCTTTGATACGAAGATGATAAGAATGATATCTCTGATACGAAGATGATAAGAATGATATCTTTGATACGAAGATGATAAGAATGATATCTTTGATACGAAGATGATAAGAATGATATCTTTGATATGAAGATGATAAGAATATCTTTTATACGAAGATGATAAGAAGATGATAAGAAGATGATAAGCATGATATCTTTGATACGAAGATGATAAGAATGATATCTTTGATACGAAGATGATAAGAAGATGATAAGCATGATATCTTTGATACGAAGATGATAAGAATGATATCTTTGATACGAAGATGATGAGAATGATATCTTTGATAGAAGTTTCGAAATAGTACTAAAAAACTGAAATAGGGATTTGGGGGGAGAATTTCCCCCTACTTTATGATGTTCATGGTACAGTTGCTCAAAAAAATATCCGAACACTATGGTTTATTACAGAATTCAGGAAAAATATCTGGCAACGATTTTTTTAGAAATTAGTGATCTGGAAACCTTCGTGTCACGTGACACGAAGGTTGCCACATCACTAATTTCTAAAAAAATCGTTGCCAGATTTCTGAATTCTGTAATCAACCATAGTGTTCGGATATTTTTTTGAGCGACTGTACTAGTCACTGCATTCGACATTTTTCCTAATTATATGAGGGGCGGGGATGGCTCAGTCGGTAGCGCGCCAGGCTCGTAATCTGTACTTCTCAGGTTCGAGTCCCAGCTGGGTCAGCGTTGAGATTTATCTCCGCAAAATTCCCCCGCCCTGCCCACGGTCAGTAGGGGACACCGATGGGCTTGGAAAGGCCGCCGTCCGTCGGATGGGACGTTAAGCCGTGGCCCCGTGTGCGGGAGAGCCATACCCTGTGCACGTTAAAGAACACGCTGGATGGCCTTGACGGGAGGCTACCATTTGTCTCCTAACAGCTGTTCCAGTGGGTCCCCTCCCCCAACATTCTCTGAGCCTTTGGGGTCCCTGTGACCTGGCCATTTAGCCCATAGTGTGCAAAAAAATGCCGTTCAGAGGTAAAACAACAACCCAACCCTAATTATGTAAAAAGACACTGATGTTCGATAAGTATATATTTCTTAAGGTGATTATATACATTAGAATTTTTTTGTTTTTCACTGAGTCATTGCGGTTATTTTCTGCAAACTTTTCCGTTATTAAATGATTTCTCTTATGAATATGTACCAACAAGAAATGCGCCATTTTCAGAAGAATGAACCGTGATAGCGAAATAAAAGTTGGTGTAAGCTCCTAATGCCACTACACCGAAATCTGCGACTAGAACGACGCCAAGAAAATCAAACAAGGACCGTGGACGATTGGGAAAAGGTCAAAGGGTACGAAGAATCACTTTTCCTATTGCACCACGGAAAGAGACGGCTATAGTGAAATCTGGTCTAGGGAGCCCCTCAATGGAGGTCAATTTCACCATGTTCTTATAACATCTTGAACCTTGAACCTTGATGTAGTGCAAGCATCACGAAGCAACGCCTTCCATATGCGCCTGTCCAGAGGGTGGTACTGGCCAGCGGCGATGTCATCATCTGAAGCAGGATCTGAAGCAGAGATGTTCATAATCTGAAGCATAATCTGAAGCAGGATCTGAAGCAGGATCTGAAGCGATGTCATCATCTGAAGCAGGATCTGAAGTGATGTCATCATCTGAATTAGGATCTGAAGCGATGTCATCATCTGAAGCAGGATCTGAAGCGATGTCATCATCTGGAGCAGGATCTGAAGCAGAGATGTTCATCATCTGAAGCAGGATCTGAAGCGATGTCATCATCTGAAGCAGAGATGTTCATCATCTGAAACAGGATCTGGCGATATCATCATCTGAAGCAGGATCTGAAGCGATGTCATCATCTGAAGCAGAGATGTTCATCATCTGAAGCAGGATTGAAGCGATGTCATCATCTGAAGCAGGATTGAAGCGATGTCATCATCTGAAGCAGGATTGAAGCGATGTCATCATCTGAAGCAGGATTGAAGCGATGTCATCATCTGAAACGATGTCATCATCTGAAGCAGAGATGTTCATCATCTGAAGCAGGATCTGAAGCCATGTCATCATCTGAAACGATGTCATCATCTGAAACAGGATTTGAAGCGATGTCATCATCTGAAGCAGGATCCCCTTCTTGCCCTCAAGCACGCGCAACTTTCAGCTTTATTGTATAAGAAATGACTGATGTATAGAAATACATCGACAAATATGCTAATGCTTAATGTAATTGTCAAATCAATATATGTATATAACGATAGATATATTATAGAGATGCATTTGATCCCTTGGAAAAGGACCCCTTGAGTCTCAGGTCCTTTGCTCTATGTTAACTACAAAGCTAGTATTGTTCAAAATTAATTTTGAAATACACTTAACTATTTAAGAAAGATATGGAATTCAAGAGTCTTAACATTTTACTACAACATTGAGAAACGAATTTGCTTCACGACAGAATCATGTGTCTGGCGGAAACTTCGCAAGGAATGAAAAAGACCGAAATGGCATGAAGACTGATAGAAGAGGAACTAGAGGTGGACCTTGCAATGGTCCTGCATGGCCAACAGTGTGGTCGCAAGGAATGAAAAAGACCGAAATGGCATGAAGACTGATAGAAGAGGAACTAGAGGTGGACCTTGCAATGGTCCTGCATGGCCCACAGTGTGGTCGCAAGGAATGAAAAAGACCGAAATGGCATGAAGACTGACAGAAGAGGAACTAGAGGTGGACCTTGCAATGGTCCTGCATGGCCCACAGTGTGGTCGCAAGGAATGAAAAAGACCGAAATGGCATGAAGACTGATTGAAGAGGAACTAGAGGGGACCTTGCAATGGTCCTGCATGGCTCACAGTGTGGTCGCACCCTGTTCACTTTTACAGTTACGCCATTGGTCTGACTGGCGTTCTCTCTGGATGCGTTGGATCCTATGATACAGGTGCGACAAAGTATGAAAGATGTGGAATACTTAGATACTGCTACAAATCAAATACTCTTCAATGATAACGTTGTTCCCCAATGATGATGACATCTTTCAACCAAACAATGCATCGTGTCATTAGGCTCGATTGTACAGGAATAGTTTGCAGAACATCCGGGCAATTTAACCTCATAAAGCCATATACCGTCCTGATGGGCGAATGTACGTTTGACTGCATACAAACACTGACTCCTGTCAGATCTCTGTGTTTTCTATAGGGCCACTAAATTCGCCTCATAACAATCCATTTGAATATCTGTGGGATGTTGTGGAACGGACAGTGAAATGATGATACACACGTGATCTCTATTACTCAACTCTGAGATGATTTACAGTCAGGTTGGCTGAGTATATATCTTCAGAAGTGTGTCGTGTTCAGGCAGCTGTTCGAACTCAAGGAGGCCCGCATTTAATGGAATATAATTCAGTGAACACTGAGTATATATCTTTAATATTTTTTTTGTCTGTTGCTGTTATTAAAATCCTTTTTCCGAATCATCCTTATGATTAATTTTCTGAGTATGCTTAAGCACACATTACAGAGTAAATCAATGTAAGCTGTTAATGATTGTTATTGGGAATAATCTATCGTTGTGATTTTAAAAAAATAGCGAAATAATTCATGAAAGATTGAAAAGAGATGACAAGGCAATTTAATGTACTGCAGAGTTCAAAGTATTTGTAACAAAGCAATACATAGTCACTTAGCATAAATCTGTAATCTTTCACTGCAGATAACAGTATGCGAAACATTAAACAGTTGACTTTTTTATATGTGGAAAAGTTTGTCGACATGTGATAGTTGATGGCCAAAGGCAATGCGATCTTGTGCAAATGATTTGAACACGAATTGGGGACTGCAGATTTGTGGTTTCCCTTTTCCTCATCATTTCTTTCTCATTGTGTTACGATTTCTAATAGTAATTTCACGAATGAAGCAATAGATTATGTCTTGCTTTCAGATCAGCGACCATCTTTTAATGCTACTCGACCTCTGTAATAACAATCAGAAGTTGCAGCCAATAGAATCATTCGGAGTGATTGACAAATCAGATGAGGTGATTGCCTTTTTCAAGGTTATTTCAAATAAAAAAAAACGCTGTCTGAAAAATTATATTCTTCTATCGTTGTTAATTGTTTCACTACTCGTTAGGATAAATTCTTCTTTTCTAGAAAAAAAAAGAATTTATTTGAGTCACATATATAGTGAATGTAAGAATTAAAGTTTCACTGGGGGGTCTTAAAGTCTAGTGGTCCCCGTGAGTGATTCCCAGTGGGGAATTGAAAGCAGGGAAGAGATTGCTATTTTAAGGGAAAAGGTTTTCCAATTTTTAAGAGAGGAGCACTTTGTACCTATCTTTCTATTTCTTTTGGCTTTGACATTTGTCGGTTGGTCGGTTTGTGGATTTGACAGAACGTTGTTCCATCATATCTTTCCAACGCGAAGGAGAAACTTAATGATTTATGTGCCAAATGAAAGTTTGTGACGCGGTTAGTGTCATAGGCTATAAAAAATTAACCCCCCCCATTCTTTCTTCCCCCTAAAAGGGGGATGGAACGGATTGTTCCCCTATATCTCTTGAACGCGAGTGCGGAAAGTAACAAGCTATGTGTCAAATGAAAGCTTATGACGTGGTTAGTGTCATAGTTTATGAAAAATTGATCCCCCATACACCCCCTATAAAACGGAAATGAGAAAGTCGTTCCATTATATCTTTCAAACACGGGGGTTGTTGGGTTTGGTTGTTTTACCTCTGAGCGGCACTTTTTTTGCACACCATGGGCTAAATGGTCAGGTCACATGGACCCCGAAGACTCAGAGAAGGTTGGGGGAGGGACCCCACTGGAATAGCTGTTGGGAGACAGATGATAGCCTCTCGTCAAGGCCATCCAGCGTGTTCTTTAACGTGCACAGGGTATGGCTCTCCCGCACATGGGACCACGGTTTAACGTCCCATTCGACGGACAGCGCCATTTCTAAGCCCATCGGTCAAACGCGAGGACCTACAGTTACGAGTTAGATGCCAAATGAAAGGTCGAATAATGACCGTCGTAAACTAGTTCAAATTTTGCCCCACTCTTCCCCCCCTGATAAAAGGAGACGAGGGGCGGATTTTCGCGGGGTTCAACTGTAACGAGTCGTATCTCAAATTAAAGCCTGTGACGTGTCCATTGTCACAGGCTACCTCAAACATGAATTCAAAAAGGGGGAAGGGAATGTGCTCGATGTTTATGAGTCATCAACTGTTTGAAGGTAGGTGTTTTTAGTGACAAAATATTAATTAATTAAAAAATCAAAAAAATACTTATCTTTCTATAATGGGCTATAAAAAAGTAGAAATAAACCTAAAGCACATCGATCGTGCAATCAGTCACTGAGTTCGTACTCGCTTCAAACGAAGATAGGGCGCTGTCGTGACTGATTGTCTTGACGGGAGGCTACCATCTGTCTCCCAACAGCTGTTACAGTAGGTCCCCTTCTCCAACCTTCTCTGAGCCTTCGGGGTCCATGTGACCTGGCCATTTAGCCCATGGTGTGCAAAAAAGTGCCGCTCAGAGGTAAAACAACTCAATCGCTTCAAACGAAGATATGGCGCTGATTTACCTACTCAACAAGATTGCCGGTTCCCTCTCTTCCTTTGAAGTGAATACTAATCAGTGACTGATTGCGCCATCGATATGCTTTAGGTTTATTTGTTATTTTTAGGGCCTTATAGAAAGAAAGGTATTTATAAAAAATTTCAATTTATTTATTTAAGAAGGTGAAATGAAAGGAAAAAAATAGTTAAAATTTCCAAAAAGTTGATCGCTCCAATTTACTCCTTTCAAGTAGATTGGGTGTTATCCAAACGGATGTTAAAAAAATGACATGAAATAATAAAAATAGTTAACAAATAACTATAAATATTAATAATAAAAGCAATAAAATTAAAAATAAATAAATTAAACGGAGGTCTGACTCTTTTTGCACGCAACGGACTGAATGGCCAGGTTGCGTCTATCTGGCGTGAAATGATAGAATATAAAAAGATAACTAAAAAATATTATTATTATTAGAATAAATAATAAGATGAATTGTAAGAACATTGTAGTTTCTGTGAACAGTCACAGATGGCAGCACTGGTAGAGCTAGGTGAAGAGCAGGGATAGGTGAGGCGAATCTAGAAGTTGGGGACAAGATTCATCCCTCAGCTCCCCTTTTGAGAATGCTAGCAACTGGAACAGAGGCTACAAATATTAAATATGTATTACACGTTTTTTAAACAAAATTTGGAACGGAGGGGAAATATTAAACCGGAAGCGTTGCGGTTCATTGCCGCTTGATCGATCTCGGCTCCCCACGTTTATCCGGATTACTTGACTCTCCCCCTCCCCACCTTTATTTTTTCTAGATCAAGGTTTGGTGAAGAGTAAGTAGTGGTGCGGATTCTGGTTTGAGAACTGGAAAAATGTCTAGTAGATTAGAAACGACGAAACTAGTAGAGGCAGTCATCTAAATTGTTTACTGAGCCATTCGTAAACTGAAGCCATTCCTCAGTACATTCACAGTCTGCTTCATTAATAGTCTCTGTTAAATTCGTAATTGATTTATCAATTATTTATTATCTATGACTCATGCGCAGCAAATTTTCCATGCAGTTTCTCAAACACAAAATAAGTTTCACCTTTCCTACGAAGATTGTGTATGGCAGTTGGAATAACTGTCTTTTGCTATTGTTCAGTTTCTTTACGAGCTTGCACGACAGAGTCGTTTGAACTATTAAAAATCAATAACGAATTCAAGGATATAATTCATCAAGTAACACAATCAGTTATGTTTTCGAGAGATAGCCCAGACTACACCAGTAGGCGATAAATTGTTCTGAAAAAATAACACAAATGGACGTCGAAGAATACCGAATGGGAATGGGGGTTCACTAATTGGAATTTCATCTTTGATCCGACTGGGAAACAGAATGAGACGAAAAATATACGACATTTAAGCTTGGAGTCGTTGTTACGAAGTTTGTTGACCTTTATCACAGGGTTGGGTTGTTTTACCTCTGAGCGGCACTTTTTTGCACACCATGGGCTAAATGGCCAGGTCACATGGACCCCGAAGGCTCAGAGAAGGTTGGTGAAGGGGACCCACAGGAATAGCTGTTGGGAGACAGATGGTAGCCTCCCGTCAAGGCCATCCAGCGTGTTTTTTAACGTGCACAGGGTATGGCTCTCCCGCACACGGGGCCACGACTTAACGTCCCATCCGACGGACGGTGGCCTTTCAAAGCCCATCGGTGTCCCCTACTGACCGTGGGCAGGGAATTTTTGCGGAGATAAATCTCAACGCTGACCCAGCAGGGACTCGAACCTGGGAACTACAGATTACGTGTCTGGCGCGCTACCGACTGAGCCACCCCCGCCTCCTTTATCACAGCTAAAAGTGAGTTAACTAAAGAATTCAAAACAGAAGTTCGTCTTTTTTTTTATTTTTCTCTCTTCAATCAATCAGTCAATCACTTGATTCTTGCTGATTAATCTATTCATCCTTTGCAGCGTGAATTGATTAATCAGCACCCCTAAGAGCTTCTCAGTGGGCCCTCTTCCTCCAATCTTCTCTCAGTCCTTGGGGTCCTTGTGACCTGGCCATTTAGTCCATTATGTGCAAGAAAGTGCCGCTCAAAGTTGAAACTGCTCAGTAACCTCAAGTCTTGTTTCTGAGAGAACCAGGGATCAGGCAGCTAAGAAGAAATGTTTTCTCTTTTGCTTTTCGTTTATTAATCAATATTTTATCACATTGTGTAAATTTAATTTTTTTTTCATTTTTCACTTACGGAAGTAAACATTTCTGTTTTTAGTGGATTATTTGATCTCGCATGCCTCATGGGTTTGTTTGTTTCGCAATAAACTGAATCTGGCATTGCAACTAATCTTTTTCTTAAAATAGTAAGACACTGGAAAGGAGAGCAGCAAAATTCTTCCGAGAAGAAAAGATATATTTCTACAGAAATATTAAGGAAATACATTTATAGTATATCCAATTTTATTCTAAGCACATAGTCACTCAAAATTTGCACGCGACAGAGCCATACTCACATTAAACAACACGCCTTAAGGGAAGACTACCATCTGCCTCCTAACAGCTGTCCAGTGGGTGCCCTTCCCGCAACCTTCTCTGAGCCCTCGGGATCCTTATGACCTGGCCATTTGGCCCATTCTGTGCAAGAAAGTGCCGCTCACAGGTAAAACAACAAAACCCAACCCAGGGAATGGGAGGGCAGATCGTTGCAATCATTGTAGATGTTTTTGCCCTCAATATCTTACCACCTAAAGTTCAACCTTGCAGCGTGAATAGATTAATTACAATAATTCGTTTCAAATTTTCTCATTTAATTTTCAAATTCATCACCCTCTAACGATAGAAATCAAAGATATATTTGAAAATTCGAGAAATGCGAATTGCAACATCTTCATGTTACCTATTTAACGCAAATATTATTTTTTCTTAATATTCATTAAAACAAAAAAGTTGTAAAATATCTAGAGAACCACAGAATAAAACAATAGCTCTTTTTTAAAAAAATAGCTAAGAAAAAGAAAATGTTTAATTTTGATCAATTTTTTTTATTTATTTGCCTTTCTCCGGAAGAAAGCTCCTCATGTGGCAAATATCTTCTTCTGAAACTAAATTCCTAAATGAATTTAATTCCCTGAGGAGTAAATTCAAGACATTCCGCATTTCCTTTATTAACCCTAAATGAAATATTTATTCATTTCTTTTATTAACTCGCAATTTTTCTTGTTTTTTTTTTGCTCTTTCTGGGCAATTGGAAGTTTAAGAGAGAAGAAAGTTCCCCGCCTCGCATCTCTGAAGGGGAAGCCGATTCTCAAATCTTCTCTTAGGGCGGCGATGGCTCAGTCGGTAGCGCGCCAGGCTCGAAATCTGTAGTTTCCAGGTTCGAATCCCAGCTGGATCAGCGTTCGGATTTATCTCTGCAAATATCCCTGACCACGGTCATTAGGGGACACTGATAGGCTTGGAACACGGTCTGTAGGGGACACCAATAGGCCTGGAAATGCCATCGTCCGTCGGATGGGACGTTAAGCCGTGGCCCCGTGTGCGGGAGAGCCATACCTGGTGCACGTTAAAGAACACGCTGGGTGGCTTTGAAGGGAGGCTACCATCTGTCTCCCAACAGCTGTTCCAGTGGGTCCCCTCCCCCAACCTTCTCTGAGCCTTCGGGGTCCATGTGAGCTGACCATTTAGCCCATTGTGTACAAAAAAGTGCCGCTTAGAGGTAAAACAATCCAACTTCAATTTATTCGAAATTCCATCTTCTGAAATAACTTTCAATTTTTCATCGGATAAGACTATTATTCTTTCCAATTTTTGTTTCCGACAAAGAAACATCCTCGAAGATGAATTTTCATTCCAAAGAAATCGCAACGAAAAAAGAAAAAGCAAACACAAAGAAAACGATTCTTTTTCACCCTTTAGTCGTTGCCAGAGTTATCATCTGAATAGTACCGAAACCGAAAAAAAAACCACCTCACGTTCTGTTTCACCTTCTCCAGAAAAACAAACAAAGATCCATTCAATATTACCATTGCACTTGATGGATGTAACATAGCAACACATCAGACCAGTTTCAAGGTTAAATAATTTCCTCACAATTCGGATTCACCAGGGAAAAGTAAATCTTGCTTACGTCATAAAAACGACGTCATTAAGAAAGCGGATTCAAACAAAAATCTTCAACTTATGATGAGTTATGATTTCTCTGTATTTTTTCCTGGATCCCAACTCCATCCCTACCGGCTCTTCTTCCGTTGCTGAGCAACCGCTGACCAAGTGACATGGTAGCCCACATCCTGCAGCAGTCGAAGTCCACTAAACAGGTAGCCTCCACGGTTCAGACCCTTGGCCCACTAGAGCCAACAAGGAACACCGAGGTTAAGCGATTCTGTGCTTGTAGGAAGTGTGAGAAGCTCCCTCCATGATTGATACTAATGCGTCTCCTTTGCGTGATGAAGTATATCGCAGCGGATGAGCAAAATGGGGTCGAAAATCCTTCTGTGAAGATTCGTGGGCGAAAGGAATGCGGCATATTGTCACTGGGGCCTCTTCCTCATTCAAGTGACGAAGCAAAAAAATTAACCTTCATTTCTTCACCCATGCGCTGAATGACTTGACAGATACTTACGCTCAGTCCTAGTTCACTGTTAAGAGTTTCATAAATTTATGGAATTTATTAAAAGAGATAATGACCCGTCGTCCCTGTGGTCAAGTGGTTAATGTACTTGGCTACTGATCAAAGAGACCTGCGTTCGATCCCGGGTAACGGATGGGTTATTTTACCTCTGAGCGGCACTTTTTGCACACAATGGACTACAGGCCAGGTCACAGAGACCCCGATGGCTCAAAGAAGGTTGGGAGAGGGGACCCACTGGAACAGCTGTTAGGAGACAGATGGTAGCCTCATATTCCACTTTTTGCATACAATGGGCTAAATGGTCAGGTTGCAAGGACCCCGAAGGTTCAGAGAAGGTTGGGTAGAAGGAGATCCATTGGATAGCTGTAAGAAGACAGATGGTAGCCTCACGTCAAGACTATCAAGCGTATTCTTTAACGTGTACAAGATATGGCTCTCCCGCACACGTCTCATCCAACGGATGGCGACCTTCCGAGCCCATCTGGGTTCTCTGCTCATCGAAAATTTTGCTGAGTTAAATCTCAATGATGCCACAGGTGGGACTCGAACTTGGAACTGCAGATTACGAGCCTGGCGCTCTATGGGGTGGCGTTCCTCTCCCCTGGATGACGGCGAACACATTGTCTTCCGTCGTGCTGAACAAAGACAAAAACGAGATTCGTCATTAAACACCAAGGTACTCTACTCTTGTTCGTTCCAGTTCTGTCTGAGGCGACACCACTGAAGACCTGCTTGTATGTGAGCAGATGTGAGGGGCAAACGCAGTGCCGAATGATAGGCTTGCAATGAAAACTGTAAAAGCCTGTTGTTTACCGTCCGCCTGGTAAGTATTCGATGTATTATTACCTGTTGCCAGTCTCTTTGCAGTTGCGTTGTAGTCTGGAATCTGTCATACAATGCCATATATCGCAAATGGCGGTCCTGTCGCTCCGTGGTTCATATATCGTCTTCCTGATCTTTGTCGGCGTGTGCTGGATCCTTCTTGAACCCACTGACGCCATATATGTACAATGGTGCTGGAATTGTACAGAGATGTGGCCAACAAGGTTGACCACATTTCTGTACGACAAAACAGCTTCTCTAAGGCCGATGATTCTCTAAGGCCCCTATCGACCTCTGCATAGGGGCATCTTTAGCGGATTAGAACAAATTCCACAACGTTTAGTCAACCAGGGAGCTTTGGTTGCCTTTATCTGTGTCTGACTGCTCCGCACCTGTGACGTCAGCTCGCGCCTGTCCAATCGTTTCAATCATCCTGCAAACCTAATCATTTCCATGCATTTCCATATACTACCGCCTCCCTAAATGTCGTCACATTTGCATAACTTCTTGCAAGTGTTGCATTTGTTATATCCTGTAGTGTACATTGAAAAATACAATGCAGCCTTACAATTACATAGTGCCAATTAAAACCAGCAACATTATAATTAATTTAATTAAAACCGATCGGGACCAGAAGGGGAAGTAGGAGGAGTATATAAGATACCGTTACATAAAAGCACCAACAATATTAACCTTACTATGGCAAAACGAAAAGAACCTCGAAATAATGAGTTGAGAAATAAAATAGGTGACTTGAAAGCCGAAATGGCCGCACAAAATACTGAGATGAGAGCTGAAGTGGCTTCTCAAGTTGATACGTTTATTGATCAGTTCAAGGATAGTAAAACCGAACTCAATAGACAATGCAATAGTTTAAATGTTGAATTTGTCAGTGAAAAAGATGATCTTGATAGTGTTAAGTTAGATTGTAAACATGGAAAAGAAAAAGAGAAAGGCAACGCATATCAAAATGTGGATCTGCTACTGGAAATCAAGAATCGTAGAGATAGCGCAGATAATGCCTTTGACCACGCAACTACTGGTAATGCATGGCAAAGTGTCTATGTCGCTGGTGACATGTCTAGGAACTGTGAGGAACAATCACACAGATCAGAGAGCTGTGAGACTATACAGTACGCTTTGCACTTCAAAATACCTAGGTATACAAGTCTGGCACGATCTGAAGAGAGATCCACACTCGCCGTCAGCAAAATGCGTCATGGACAATTATCGCAAAGGCAGAGTAACGAGTGGTAATGAGGGGGAACGAAACAGAGTTTACGTTTCGCAGAGTGGTCCGAGTAAAGAAGAGGCGTCCATTCATCATAGATACAAAGTGCCACTCGACGTTACTGGGGAAGTCGGAGAGTTTTCCGAAGCATATAGCCACACTCGAATCGTTTATAGAAAGTGGGGATTTAAGAAAGAAGAATTCCGAAGAATGGCTTAGAAGCGTAACAGATGATGCTAGTAAAGGAGCTTCAGGCAGAGACAGTACTTCAAAGACTAACTTTCTGGATGAAACTAAGCCTCAGAGTTACGATCAGAGAGAAGTGAAGCCCTCAGATAATCTCAACGTAGCCATGCTGAATTTTTTTTCTGAACAGTCAATGCACAGATTTGGACATTATAACCATTTAGATTATAAGGATATAGAAAAGTTTTATCACGACTACAAGAGCTCTAAAGTGGACAATATCATGTTACAAAACTCGTCGCTGATCTCCAGAATGAGCAATTTGGCAATCATGACTGATATTTCCTTGGCTAATTACAATGAGAGCTCCAAGAAAGTGAATTCGGAAGAAACAGCAACTATGACCTCCTCGGGTCATGTGTTTTGCTGGAGACCCGAGTGGCGCCATCGGATGGTAGATAAACACAGCACAGGAGGTGTTGGCGACAAAGTGAGTCTTTTGTCTTGGCTCCTGCACTTGCTTGTTTATGTCTCAAGGTCCCTATGATCTCCGGTCGTGCTCTCCAATTGACGGGAGATGCTCTGGACAAATTGGAATCCATCCCTGGCTTCACAGTCGACTGCACTAAAGATAAAATCGAGCAGATGATGGAAGACGTCGGATGCTGCATCGTAGGACAGACAGAGGAGCTGGTGCCAACAGATAAGGAGATTTACCGCTGCAAGGATTTGACGGCTACCGTAGATAGCGTTCCTCTAATGAGATGCTCAATTGTGTCCAAAAAGCTGGCTGAAGGAGTGTGCGCTTTGGTTTATGATGTTGAATTCGGAAAAGGAGCTATTGATCTCATCAGTACAGAAGATGTTGCTGTTGATTTAGTTAAGAAAATGGTTGCAGCATCACAAGCTCGTGGAATGAAGAGTTCAGCTGTTATCAGCCACATGGATTCACCTCTTGAAAACTCTGTTGACAACTCTCTGGAAGTGATGGAAGCTGTTCAGTGTTTCCTTGGTAACGGATCCTTGGAACTGCAAGAGCTCGTCGAAGAGTTAGGAGGAGAACTTCTGCGTTTGGTGAACATTGTGGATAATAGGGTAGATGAAGCATCACGTGTCCGCAAGGTTCTGCATAACGGCAATGCTTTGAACAAGTTTCGTAACATGTTAATAGAACAAGGAGTATCTGAAGATGTTGCAAGCTGGCTATGTGAAGGTAAAACAGAAAAAATATTGCTAGCAGCCCGACACATCACTGATTTCACTTATACAGGAGAAACAGGTAAGGTTATCGGATTAGAAGCTGCAGTTCTAGCAAGAGTATGGAAGGAGGAGATGGACCGAAGCGCTAAAAAGAATTATGGAGCTGATATTATAATTGTGAAGCACCTTGGGGATCAAATTGAATCAGGTGAAATATGGTTGAAGGTTCATCACGACAGTTCTGAATTAAGTGAATTTCAACCGACAAAAAGGTCAGACTGGAGGATGAAACTTCTCCCTAGATTTTATGTCACTAATGAATTTCATTCCTTGCTACTGTTGATAGAATTAAAAATCCAAAGGAGAAAACTTTCGACAAAGAAGAAAACTTTTTACAGGTTTTGCACGAAAACTCTTAGTCGATTCTTCTCCCTGCGGAGACTTAAACGTGTTCACAAGGGCTACAGGCCTTACACGTATTATGTTTGTGGACGAGGCTTCAGTCAGAAAAGAAATCTACGTCATAATGAGATTCGTTTCATTTTGACACAGACATGTGGTATATCGCATTCGTCGACGTCCAGCTACAAAGTGCAAGGTGGTTCACGTGGATCGTTTGGCCCCGTTTCATCGAAGAACTGAAGAAGCTTTGGAATCCAGAATTGTTCGGGACGAACAAGACCTAGGAAGGGGGCAGTGTTACGACAGAAGGAATCTGGCAACCGAAAGCAAAAAGTTTCAGCCAACGAATAAGAACTTTGGGAGAATTTGAAGAACAGTGAGCGGGTAACGGTCTTGTGTTGTAACGGTCTAGAGTTCGAAAATGGACGGTTAGCTGTTCTGAGACAGTGCGCGTTAAGTATAAAGAATTATCTTTATGTGTTGTGTACGCGGAAGTATAAAAGTGGAATCTTTTATGTGTTGTGTACACGGGAAGTAAAAAGAAGGATCTGTTTATGTGATGTGTGCACGGACTGTCTTTTTGTTCGGCTAGTGTGTGATAAGTTACTAGCACAGGACGAGAACTTGTTTACGCTTGAAGATCTTCGGGTGACATGGTAAATCAAGTAAAAGGTAATATTTAGTGGAATAGACAGAGCTAATGTTGTGTGCTCTGCGCAGGAAGATTGATGACTTGTTTATGGTTAATAGTTGATTTGTTAATAAGATACTTCATCCATATTTTCTTTGTAACAATTTACCTTGTATTGAATTTGGTTTTGAAATATAGTTTTTAATACTCACGCTCAGTGGCTATCCATCTTTGTAATCCGCAACAATAGTTTGGTTCTTTCTAGGGTTAGTTATGATAGTGAAACTTGGACACTTTGTAAACAAGATAACAGGAAACTAGATGCTTTTGATTCCAGATGCTTACGCAGTATCTTGGGTATTAGGTGGTTCAACTTTGTAACTAATGATGAGGTTTAACCTCCTTTAAGCAGCATATTGTGCAGAGAGACTCCGTTGGTTTGGCCATGTTGCCCGTATGGATAATTATAGATTGGAGAATAAGGTTATGAACAGTGTGCCTAAAGGCCTCAGAAAGAAGGGGAGACCTAAGATGCGGTGGGCAGGCAATGTCAAACAGGACCTTGTTAGAATTGGTGTGCAGTGGCCAGATGCAATAGATGTAGCTCAGGACAGACTTGCTTGGAGAACTAAATTGCACAGTCTGGTTGGACCTCCGTAGCCCATGGCTGCTTGAGGATGATGATTGATTAAAGCTAAAACAGCGAGGTATCGATTGCAGCTCATAACAGCGAGGTATTGATTAAATTAAAACAGCAAGATATCAATTGCAGCTAGTAACAGGGGGGTATTAATTAAAGCTAGTAACAGCGAGGTATCGATTACAGCTCATAACAGCGAGGTATCGATTACAGCTCATAACAGCGAGGTATTGATTAAAGTCAGTATCAGCGAAGTATCGATTATAGCTGATAGCAGCAAGATATTTATTAATTATAGGCTTTACTTACAAAACTTCCCGCATGGCTGCCTCATCAGTCATCCCACCATTTATTTTATCCTGCTATCCTTAAACCCATTGACCTATCCCCTTCTTTCCCCATGATTAACGCTCTTCGACTCCTAAATGATACACCTGACACTCAGATCCTGGTAACCGACGGCTCGTCATTATCCATCAGCCCATTTAGGAAGCAAAACTGCAAACAGCGCATTAGCAACTTCCTCGTAATTAGGGAGAACTGAAGTTTCCCTTTGGATTGGATGAACTCGCTCACATGGTCATCCGCATCTAATTCGACCCTGAAAGAAATGTTAATTAACGCCGAAATCGCTTCACAAAGAAAATATCAATTAAATGCATTTATTTAGGTTTAATATATTAGTAAAATTTCAATGATTTGGTTTCTTATTTTTTTTTTATGAAAGCCTAATTACGGAAAGAGGGAAAAAAACGACCATTTTGAGCACGTTTTAACTTCGGTTTGTTTCACAGATCAGTTCAGTATTATTATTATAACCCGGAACTAAACTTGGAAAGTCAAAAATTTAGGGGTGGAGATGTTGGGTTGTTTTACCTCTGAGCGGCACTTTTCTTTGCACACCATGGGCTAAATGGCCAGGTCACGTGGACAGGTCACTCAGAGAAGGTTGGGGGAGGGGACCCACTGGAACAGTGGTTGGGAGACAGATGGTAGCCTCCCGTCAAGGCCATCCAAGCCTGTTCTTTAACGTGTACAGGGTATGGTCTCCCGAACACGGGGCCACGGCTTAACGTCCCATCCGACGGACGGCGGCCTTTCCATGCCCATCGGTGTCCCCTACTGACCGTGGGCAGGGCGGGGAATTTTGCGGAGATAAATCTCAACGCAGACCCAGCTGGGACTCGAAATTGGGAACTACAGATTACGAGCCTGGCGCGCTACCGACTGAGCCACCCCCGCCCCGAGATACGACTGTATACTCATCACAATAACATATCTTTTTTTTTAATGAAAACGAATAAACACTAGTATCTTAAAGTATTGACTAAAGCTCTCGATAAACATGCTCTAAGGACATTTTTCTGTAGTTCAAGAAAGTATTTCAGTATTTATCTATATTTTGTGCTATTTGTATCATCATCTTACTGTACTAAATTTCTGAATAGCTGAAACTAAGAGTCAACGATATTTTCTCTAAAAATTTTGAAGGTTTTTGTACGCTTTAGCCGTCCCGTGGCCGAGTGGTTAGCGCGCTTGGCTACTGATCTACGGGACCTGGGTTCGAGCCCGGGTAAGGCATGGATGTTCGTGTTGTTTTCTGCTGAGGTCCTGCCATCCTCTCAGATCTTCTACTGTGGCATATAAACTGACAAGCTCCTGTCAGACCTCTGTGGCAAGCAGCTGCTTGAGGGGGTATTTATTTTTTTTTGTACGCTTTATATATGGATGGCGGTTGGGTTGGGTTGGGTTGTTTCACCTCTGAACGGCACTTTTTTTGCACACCATGGGCTAAATGGCCAGGTCATATGGACCCCGAAGGCTCAGAGAAGGTTGGGGGAGGGGACCCACTGGAACAGCTGTTGGGAGACAGATGGTAGCCTCCCGTCAAGGCCATCCAGCGTGTTCTTTAACGTGCACAGGGTATGGCTCGCCCGCACACGGGGCCACGGCTTAACGTCCCATCCGACGGACGGCGGCCTTTCCAAGCCCATCGGTGTCCCCTACTGACCGTGGGCAGGGCGGGGAAATTTTGCGGAGATAAATTTCAACGCTGACCCAGCTAGGACTCGAACCTGGGAACTACAGATTACGAGCCTGGCGCGCTACCGACTGAGCCACCCCCGCCCCTGGATGGCGGTTAACCGTGAATTCGATTATCTGGGATTATTTTTTTCAATTCATTCTGGATAATCGAGAGTCTATTGCATTAATTTATAATGCCTTGTTAAGCCCAGTAGAGTTAATTCTGTTAAGCCTAATACACTTTAATTTGCTGGAATAATATGAGATCCTTTGAAACAATGAATTTTCTTT
The DNA here is from genome assembly GCA_038380435.1 of Ryuthela nishihirai. Taxonomy (NCBI): domain Eukaryota; kingdom Metazoa; phylum Arthropoda; class Arachnida; order Araneae; family Heptathelidae; genus Ryuthela; species Ryuthela nishihirai. Next base: position 22,965,830 of record JAWZYU010000016.1, read on the forward strand.
TTATCTCATTAAAAAAAAATCCCGAATTATCGTTTTTCCTTTTTTCATCTGTCCGCCTGTAATCCGATATGATTTCAAATGTAAATATTAATATATTGATATTAAATATCCTCTGAAACTTTCATTAAGTTCTAAAAAAAGATTTCTTGAGATGTTTACATTTTTGTTCAACTTCTTTAAATTAGGGATAGCAGTGTATATTTTTATAACAACTAGTCTGCTATTTCACGGTGTATTTTTAATTAATTGAATTATATTCGAAATCAGGTTCTATTTCCACTATAGATAGGAACTTGAAAATTTTAACGCAAGGTATGGGTTTGCAAGTATAAAAATAAATTAATACCCTCTCAAGCAGCTGCTTGCCACAGAGGTCTGACAGGAGCCTGTCAGTTTATACGCCAAGCCACGAAAAATAATACTGGAGTTTCAATAACCTGAAAAACCTGAAAACATTTAGGAAAATGTTCCGGTTTCAACTTACTTTTTACCAATGGAAAACTGGTCCTTTTCCTATCTTATTACAGGGGGTGGCTCAGTCGGTAGCGCGCCAGGCTCGTAATCTGTAGTTCCCAGGTTCGAGTCCCAGCTGGATCAGCGTCGTGATTTACCTCCGCAAAAATTCCCCGCGCTGCCCACGGTCAGTAGAGGACATCGATGGGCTTGGAAAATCCGTCGGATGGGACGTTAAGCCGTGGCCCCTGTGCGGGAGAGACATACCCTGCGCACGATAAAGAACACGCTGAATGACCTTGACGGGAGGCTACCATCTGTCTCCCAACAGCTGTTCCAGTGGGTCCCCTCACACAACCTTCTCTGAGCCTTCGGGGTCCATGTGACCATGGCCATTTAGCCCATGGTGTGCAAAATAAGTGCCGCTCATAGGTAAAACAACCCTATCTTATTACCTGCCTCATCAACATTTTCAATGAAAGATTATATTTCCTGAAATCTAATTATGCACCCTACAGAATTTCCTGAAATGCAAGCAGTAATTTATAGTTTTCTTATAGAATTAAATCATTCAAAAGCTCAAAAGATTTGACCTAATTTTTTGCGTCCTACTAATTTATTTAGAACCCGTATGCAAAAGAAATTAATTTAAAACTAAAAACATAAAAACACTAAAATTCTATTCAAAAGTTTTTATGATTCACAGCAAAATATTTTAAAAGCAGAAGAAAAAACTCTAATCCAAACGTAACCGAGAGCAGAATGTATCGATTATTAGAAATGCATTTGACATTTATGTGCTAATTGTTTTCCACAATGACATTTCTTTGCCTACCAGATTTGCAGTTTGTCTTGACCTACTGCCCTTAAGCTTGACCCTCATACGCTTTCGTCATATCCGCATATCCCAAGAGGAAAATCTTCACTATTTATTACCAAAAAACTTGTAAAAAAAAAAACGTAACCGTTGAGCGCGTCAGAGCCAAGCGAGGGAATGTAATTGGGATGAATCACGAGAACGAAGAGAGGAAATAGAAGAACAGGGCAGATGGGGTCAAGTACAAGGAAATGGCCGCCCTCTTCGAGCTTACATCTCGGCAGAAAACGTTCAAGTGTTAACTGAAATTCATAAGCAAGCTTTTTTTCTTTCCTCCCAGATCAGCTTGAGACTTCTGAGGCAAAAAGCAAATCTATTAAACAGATATTAACGAAATATGTTGATTATCTCTGATAGAGCTCTCTCCGCAAAATTCCCCGCCCTGCCCACGGTCAGTAGGGAACACCGATGGGCTTCGAAAGGCCGCCGTCCGTCGGGTGGGACGTTAAGCCGTGTCCCGTGTGCGGGAGAGCCATACCTTGTACACGTTAAAGAACAGGCTTGGATGGCCTTGACGGGAGGCTACCATCTGTCTCCCAACAGCTGTTCCAGTGGGTCCCCTCCCCCAACCTTCTCTGAGCCTTCGGGGTCCATGTGACCTGGCCATTTAGCCCATGGTGTGCAAAAAAGTGCCGCTCAGAGGTAAAACAACCCAACCCATTTCCACGATTAAATTGGCACTTATTTCACCATATTACCAGAGGGGCGGGGGTGGTTCAGTAGGTAGCGCGTCAGGCTCGTAATCTGTAGTCTCCAGGTTCGAGTCCCAGCTGGGTCAGCGTTGAGATTTATCTCCGCAAAATTCCCCGCCCTGCCCACGGTCAGTAGGGGACACCGATGGGCTTGGAAAGGCCGCCGTCCATCGGATGGGACGTTAAGCCGTGGCCCCGTGTGCGGGAGAGCCATACCTTGTGCACGTTAAAGAACACGCTCGATGGCCTTGACGGGAGGCTACCATCTGTGTCCCAACAGCTGTTCCAGTGGGTCCCCTTCCCCAACCTTCTCTGAGCCTTCGGGGTCCATGTGACCTGGCCATTTAGCCCATGGTGTGCAAAAAAGTGCCGCTAAAAAAAAACAACCCAATCCAACTGATAGAGCTCCTCAGATTTCAGATTAATGCGAATTATGACTGCATATTTATTAAAGATTTCAACTCTGGAAGAAATCGATTTTGCGTTATTGATATTTATTAGTGGAGCAGGTCATTAACGCAAGAGGAATCAGAAGCACGTATTCAGCATTTTTCATTCTTTGAACTTTGATGGGAAAATGGTTTTCTCAGTCGGCAGCACGCTCAGCTCGTAACTTGTTCTCACATTCGAGTCCTTGGGTTGGGTTGTTTTACCTCTGAGCGGCACTTTTTTGCACACCATGGGCTAAATGGCCAGGTCACATGGACCCCGAAGACTCAGAGAAGGTTGGGGGAGGGGACCCACTGGAACAGCTGTTGGGAGACAGATGGTAGTCTCCCGTCAAGGCCATCCAACGTGTTCTTTAACGTGCACAGGGTATGGCTCTCGCACACACGGAGCCACGGCTTAACGTTCCATCCTACGGACGGCGGCCTTTCCAAGCTCATCGATGTCCCCTACTGACCGTGGGCTGGGCGGGGAGTTATGCGGAGATAAATCTCAACGCTGACCCAGCTGGGACTCGAACCTGGGAACTGCAGATTACGAGCCTGGCGCGCTACCGACTGAGCCACCCCCGCCCCCCGAGTCCTTGGTAATGCCACTCTAAGAAATGGTACATCTTTGTTGTGGCAAATCTTTCTCCAGGAAGAGCAGACATCAGTCGCCTGAAAGAGGTGGGAATGGCTCAGTCAACCAGGCTCGTAATCTGCAATCGAATCACATCCCGACCAGCATTGAGATTTATCTCCGGAAAAATTCTCGCCCTGCCCTCTGTCAGTAGGAGACACCAATGGGCTTGGTAAGGCCACCGTCCGTCAGATGGGCCCTTAAACCTTGGTTCCGTGTGCAGGAGAGCCATACCTTGTGCACTGTTAAACAGTTAAAGAACACGCTGAAGGGCCTAAATAGGAAGCTACCATCTGTCTCGCAACAGCTGTCCAAAAGGTTCCTCCCCCAACCTGCTCCGAGCCCTCGGATTTCTTGTGACCTGGCAGATTACGATGTAGCAGACTATTCCAGCACAGAAATTCAGTGAAAATTTGTAGTAGAAATGAAATTCTCGGAAAACATGCTGATTTTCTCGACACCTCAATTGTGATGATTAAAAGCATTGTCCGTCGTAAAGGAAGGTCTGTTCTTAAACATTCAAACTTCCATAACATATTAAAAAACAATAATAAATAAATACCCCCTCAAGCAGCTGCTTGCCACAGAGGTCTGACAAGGAGCCTGTCAGTTTATATGCCACAGTAGAAGGTCTGAGAGGATGGCAGGACCTCAGCAGAAAAACAGCACACACATCCATGCCTTATCCGGGGCTCGAACTCAGGTCCTTAGATCAGTATCCAAGCGCGCTCATCATTCGGCCACCACTGTTAAAAATCCAGATATTTATTACCATCACATTTTTCAAAACAAAAAACTTGTTTTAGAAGTTCGACATTAGCTTCCCATTGATATAACATAAGGTTGGTCCTGGGGGCGGGGGTGGCTCAGTCGGTTGCGCGCCAGGCTCGTAATCTGTAGTTCCTAGTTCGAGTCCAGATTCATCTCCGCAAAATTCCCCACCCTGCCCACGGTCAGTAGGGGACACCGATGGGCTTGGAAAGGTCGCCGTCCGTCGGATGGGACGTTAAGCCGTGGCCCAGTGCGCGGGAGAAACATACCCTGTGCACATTAAAGAACACGCTGGATGGCCTTGACGGGAAGCTACCATCTGTCTCCCAACAGCTGTTCCAGTGGGTCCCCTCCCACAACCTCTGAGTCTTCGGGGTCCATGTGACCTGGCCATTTAGCCCATGGTGTGCAAAAAAGTGCCACTCAGAGGTAAAACAACCCAACCCATAAGGTTGGTCCTTAATTTATGGAAGCCAGGTGTATTGCATCCGTTTTTCATAAGAAATATTGAGCTGCAAGAAATAATCAGTAAATATATGAACGTAAGCAATGATGCATTACCATAGATATTTGGCGCCAAAGTAAATAGGTCAGCGCTTAAACTTCAGGTCGATTTGTAAGATTTTTATAGAGTTCTTTATCTTCCCTGAGGCATCAAAATCGTTTCTCTTTAATCATTTTCTTTACAGTTGCCCAACATTTAGAAATTTAAGGTTCATATTTGCATTGACTGGCCAATGGCGATCCAAGAGTTATTGAATTTTTAAGCAAAGGTCACTCACTTACTAGGTAGTTTACATCTGACCAAAACTGGAACTGTGCCTGAAAAAATATCTTATTAGTTCCTATGTGGTGCGTTGGGTTGTTTTACCTCTGAACGGCACTTTTTTGCACACCATGGGCTAAATGGCCAGGTCACATGGACCCCGAAGGCTCAGAGAAGGTTGGAGGAGGGGACCCACTGGAACAGCTGTTGGGAGACAGATGGTAGCCTCCCGTCAAGGCCATCCAGCGTGTTCTTTAACGTGCACAGGGTATGGCTCTCCCGCACACGGGGCCACGGCTTAACGTCCCATCCGACGGACGGCGGTCTTTCCAAGCCCATCGGTGTCCCCTACTAACCGTGGGCAAGGCGGGGAATTTTTGCAGAGATAAATCTCAACGCTGACCCAGCTGTGACTCGAACCTGGGAACTACAGATTACGAGCCTGGCGTGCTACCGACTGAGCCACCCCCGCCCCCTTATGTGGTGCATGATCGAAAACATAAATAACGCGTAAAATGCCTTCACGTGGACAAAGAAACGAACAATAGATAAACTCAGAGACAGCTATAATAACTGATCTACGAAAATGATTACACGACATTCCGGTGTAGAATCTCATTTCTCAGTTGTCGTTTGCCAGTGCCCCCTTATAGCTGTCCTTACAGCGTTCTAGATGTTTCTTTCTCCAACAATACTGACAATGTGAAAAATCCTTACGCAAAGATCTCATTTCTACGTTAAGCCAATACTTTACAAGGAATCTCCTTTGAAGACAACCTTGGTAATGAACCTGTCGTGACATGGAAACCGCTCTTGCAGCGAAAACTATTCCAAGTTGGTAAAACAAGACGATGCCAGTTAAAGAGAGCAACATGAGCTTAATGCTCCACTGGATAGATGAGGGATTATCTTCGGATGGCATCGATATCAAGAAAAATCCTTCAATAGGTACAACTTTATTTGCTCCAAACATTCGTGGGAAATATTTAGAATTGCCATTGTTCTCCAAATGGAATATTTTCAGAGTGCAATAGAAGAATACTAGGCTATTTCGTATGTAGATCAATCGAGCTGTAAAAAGGTAAAGAGTGAAGGGGGAGTTGTTGGATTGGGTTGTTTTACCTCTGAGCAGCACCTTTTTTACACACCATAGGCTAAATGGCCAGGTCACAAAGACTCCGAAGCTTCAGAGAAGGTTGGGGGAGGGGACCCACTGGAACAGTTTTTGGGAGACAGATGGTAGCTCCCGTCAAGGCAATACAGTGTGTTCTTTAACGTTTGGTTGTTTAACCTCTGAGCGACACTTTTTTGCACACCATGGCCTAAATGGTCAGGTCACAAGGACTCCGAAGGCTCAGAGAAGGTTGGGGGACCCACTGGAACAGCTTTTGGGAGACAGATGGTAGCTCCCGTCAAGGCCATACAGTGTGTTCTTTAACGTTGGATTGTTTAACCTCTGAGCGACACTTTTTTGCACACCATGGCCTAAGTGGTCAGGTCACAAGGACCCCGAAGGCTCAGAGAAGGTTGGGGGAGGGAACCCACCGGAACAGCTTTTGGGAGACAGATGGTAGCCTCCTGTCAAGGCCATCCGGCGTGTTCTTTAACATGCACAGGGTATGGTTCTCCCGCATACGGGGCCACGGCTTAACGTCCCATTCGACGGACGACCATTTTCCAGCTCCCTCCAGCGGCGAACCTGGTACTGTTGCGTGCCTAATTGGATGCTGTTTAGAAGGCCATACCGAGAACACCATTAACCATCTGATTGATGGAATGCCGAGACGTCTACAGGCTTATATAACCTTTCGAGGTAGGCTTACTATGTACTGATGAATATGCAATAAACGCACGTGTCCTTCGTTCTTATGTTCCATCTTTTGATCATTTGCACATCAACCCTCATAGCTTCCGTCCTCTCATTTTCGGGCGTGTACATCACTTGCTTCGCGGTGCTGCGATTTCCACTTCGAGCAGTGTATAGTGTGTTCTATAAATAGAACATGAGGTTTGCAAACTTGGGTCAAGTTTTACCCTTGAGATAAGGGGGCAAATTGTTGCTAACATTGATCACCGCAGTCTTTTACCCGGATTTCAAATTTTTACCATGAAAGATCGGTTATAATAAAAATAAATAAATACCCCCTCAAGCAGCTGCTTGCCACAGAGGTCTGATAGGAGCCTGTCAGTTTATATGCCACAGTAGAAGATCTGAGAGGATGGCAGGACCTCAGCAGAAAACAACACGAACATCCATGCCTTACCCGGGGCTCGAACCCAGGTCCCCTAGATCAGTAGCCAAGCGCGCTAACCACTCGGCCACGGGATAGTCTTTCATAACATTTACATTTTGTAATTTTATCCACTTGTTAATGTTCTATTAAAAGTATTGAGAGATTTGGAAAATGCAAATCGTAACCATTTCTCTGTTTTCGAAAATGAACTGAAGTGTTCTGATAAACAACATTTTTTTTATTGGTAAAAAGTTAGAAAGATTTTGATTTTTTTTGACAATATTTCTGACTATAATGTCTGCGTTTCTTTTTAAAATATTTTCTTGTTGACAATGAATAAAATAGCAGTTTTTGCAACTGACAGCAGACCGGACACTGGAGAAGAAATGCAAACCTCCCGTCAAGAGCATCTCGAATGTTTTGTAAAGAGAGAATTGCGTGGCGTTCTGTTATGCACAAGATATGGCTTAATATCCCATCCAATGCACGGCGTCCTTTTTATGCCAGTTAGTGTTGCCTATATAAGCCAAGCGAAGAATAAGGGAGAAAATCTCGATTCAGGCCTAATAGTGATTCAGACTAGAGTATATCAAGTAACGAGCCTTGTGCTCTGCCATCTGAACCAGCCTAGTCGTAAATTAAACAAAATGCAACGTAGAAAATGGAATTGCCTTTTCTTATTACTTTTGTCGCCAGATTAAATCTTTTTTATTCAGCTTTGTCATCAGATTGGTTTTTACTCACTTTTTTCTTCAGAATGTACATTTTTCATCACACTGCCATTTTTTTACTAGCTTTTGTCGACAAACACTACTCTTGTCGTAGGACAGGACTTTCCTAAACTCTACTCTTCTCGTAGGATAGACTTCCTAATCACTCTTAAACTCTATTCTTGTCGTAGGATAGGACTTTCCCAAACACTCTTAAACTCTACTCTTCTCGTAGGATAGGACTTTCCTAAACACTCTTAAACTCTACTCTTGTCGTAGGATAGGACTTTCCTAAACACTCTTAAACTCTACTCTTGTCGTAGGATAGGACTTTCCTAAACACTCTTAAACTCTACTCTTGTCGTAGGATAGGACTTTCCTAAACACTCTTAAACTCTACTCTTGTCGTAGGATAGGACTTTTCTAAACACTCTTAAACTCTACTCTTGTCGTAGGATAGGACTTTCCTAAACACTCTTAAACTCTACTCTTGTCGTAGGATAGGACTTTCCCAAACACTCTTAAACTCTACTCTTGTCGTAGGATAGGACTTTCCCAAACACTCTTAAACTCTACTCTTGTCGTAGGATAGGACTTTCCCAAACACTCTTAAACTCTACTCTTGTCGTAGGATAGGACTTTCCCAAACACTCTTAAACTCTACTCTTGTCGTAGGATAGGACTTTCCCAAACACTCTTAAACTCTACTCTTGTCGTAGGATAGGACTTTCCCAAACACTCTTAAACTCTACTCTTGTCGTAGGATAGGACTTTCCCAAACACTCTTAAACTCTACTCTTGTCGTAGGATAGGACTTTCCCAAACACTCTTAAACTCTACTCTTGTCGTAGGATAGGACTCTCCTAAACACTCTTAAACTCTACTCTTGTCGTAGGATAGGACTTTCCTAAACACTCTTAAACTCTACTCTTGTCGTAGGATAGGACTTTCCTAAACACTCTTAAACTCTACTCTTGTCGTAGGATAGGACTTTCCTAAACACTCTTAAACTCTACTCTTGTCGTAGGATAGGACTTTCCTAAACACTCTTAAACTCTACTCTTGTCGTAGGATAGGACTTTCCCAAACACTCTTAAACTCTACTCTTGTCGTAGGATAGGACTTTCCCAAACACTCTTAAACTCTACTCTTGTCGTAGGACAGGACTTTCCTAAACTCTACTCTTCTCGTAGGATAGACTTCCTAATCACTCTTAAACTCTATTCTTGTCGTAGGATAGGACTTTCCCAAACACTCTTAAACTCTACTCTTCTCGTAGGATAGGACTTTCCTAAACACTCTTAAACTTTACTCTTGTCGTAGGATAGGACTTTCCTAAACACTCTTAAACTCTACTCTTGTCGTAGGATAGGACTTTCCTAAACACTCTTAAACTCTACCCTTGTCGTAGGATAGGACTTTCCTAAACACTCTTAAACTCTACTCTTGTCGTAGGATAGGACTTTCCCAAACACTCTTAAACTCTACTCTTGTCGTAGGATAGGACTTTCCCAAACACTCTTAAACTCTACTCTTGTCGTAGGATAGGACTTTCCCAAACACTCTTAAACTCTACTCTTGTCGTAGGATAGGACTTTCCCAAACACTCTTAAACTCTACTCTTGTCGTAGGATAGGACTTTCCCAAACACTCTTAAACTCTACTCTTGTCGTAGGATAGGACTTTCCCAAACACTCTTAAACTCTACTCTTGTCGTAGGATAGGACTTTCCCAAACACTCTTAAACTCTACTCTTGTCGTAGGATAGGACTTTCCCAAACACTCTTAAACTCTACTCTTATCGTAGGATAGGACTTTCCCAAACACTCTTAAACTCTACTCTTGTCGTAGGATAGGACTTTCCTAAACACTCTTAAACTCTACTCTTGTCGTAGGATAGGACTTTCCTAAACACTCTTAAACTCTACTCTTGTCGTAGGATAGGACTTTCCTAAACACTCTTAAACTCTACTCTTGTCGTAGGATAGGACTTTCCTAAACACTCTTAAACTCTACTCTTGTCGTAGGATAGGACTTTCCTAAACACTCTTAAACTCTACTCTTGTCGTAGGATAGGACTTTCCTAAACACTCTTAAACTCTACTCTTGTCGTAGGATAGGACTTTCCCAAACACTCTTAAACTCTACTCTTGTCGTAGGATAGGACTTTCCCAAACACTCTTAAACTCTACTCTTGTCGTAGGACAGGACTTTCCTAAACTCTACTCTTCTCGTAGGATAGACTTCCTAATCACTCTTAAACTCTATTCTTGTCGTAGGATAGGACTTTCCCAAACACTCTTAAACTCTACTCTTCTCGTAGGATAGGACTTTCCTAAACACTCTTAAACTTTACTCTTGTCGTAGGATAGGACTTTCCTAAACACTCTTAAACTCTACTCTTGTCGTAGGATAGGACTTTCCTAAACACTCTTAAACTCTACCCTTGTCGTAGGATAGGACTTTCCTAAACACTCTTAAACTCTACTCTTGTCGTAGGATAGGACTTTCCCAAACACTCTTAAACTCTACTCTTGTCGTAGGATAGGACTTTCCCAAACACTCTTAAACTCTACTCTTGTCGTAGGATAGGACTTTCCCAAACACTCTTAAACTCTACTCTTGTCGTAGGATAGGACTTTCCCAAACACTCTTAAACTCTACTCTTGTCGTAGGATAGGACTTTCCCAAACACTCTTAAACTCTACTCTTGTCGTAGGATAGGACTTTCCCAAACACTCTTAAACTCTACTCTTGTCGTAGGATAGGACTTTCCCAAACACTCTTAAACTCTACTCTTGTCGTAGGATAGGACTTTCCCAAACACTCTTAAACTCTACTCTTGTCGTAGGATAGGACTTTCCCAAACACTCTTAAACTCTACTCTTGTCGTAGGATAGGACTTTCCCAAACACTCTTAAACTCTACTCTTGTCGTAGGATAGGACTTTCCCAAACACTCTTAAACTCTACTCTTGTCGTAGGATAGGACTTTCCTAAACACTCTTAAACTCTACTCTTGTCGTAGGATAGGACTTTCCCAAACACTCTTAAACTCTACTCTTGTCGTAGGATAGGACTTTCCCAAACACTCTTAAACTCTACTCTTGTCGTAGGATAGGACTTTCCCAAACACTCTTAAACTCTACTCTTGTCGTAGGATAGGACTTTCCCAAACACTCTTAAACTCTACTCTTGTCGTAGGATAGGACTTTCCTAAACACTCTTAAACTCTACTCTTGTCGTAGGATAGGACTTTCCCAAACACTCTTAAACTCTACTCTTGTCGTAGGATAGGACTTTCCCAAACACTCTTAAACTCTACTCTTGTCGTAGGATAGGACTTTCCTAAACACTCTTAAACTCTACACTTGTCGTAGGATAGGACTTTCCTACTTTTTTTGTTGTTTTTACTTCATCAACTCTTTCTCTCTGCTCTCCATTTCTAAAGCCTCACTAGGCGAGAAGAGATGCACTGATAAAAAATGATTTAATTCCCCTCTCATGGCATTTCGTTCTGCCTTTGCTTCCTCCTCCTCCTTCTCCATCCAGTGTCCTACATCCTCTTCTCCGTCTTATCCCCCGCTAACATCCACTCTCATCAGCTGATCTTTTTCCAAAACTTCCGCAGGTAAGATAAGTTAAAAAAAAAAGTCATCGAGAGGTTAGAGGAAAAGACGGCTCATTGGTCTGGCCGACCGTCCTGCCTTGCTGACAGACTGCCCCCAGCTGACCGAGTTATATAAGTCGGAGACCTTGGCCGTGGCGGCGTTTGTCAGGTTAGGGACTTTACCTGTGTGTGAATCGTCGATGCGTACATGTGTGCCTGAAAAACTTGACTGAGTTGGATTTGGTGAATTCAAACCCAAGATGATCGTAAAAGTAAGTCGACTTTGAAATTGCAGCATTTAAAAGTGAAATTTTTTAAAATTATACATATATTTTAATCACATTTTCCTTTCTTATCTTATTAAAATATTATTTCAACATTTTTCTTAAGTATATTTCAAAAGTTAACTGTTCATTTTTATGGAATAAAAAAAATAACCAAATTTTTCCGTCCAGTTCAAACAGTTAGCTATAACATAATGCTTAATAGCTGTTCTCAGTATTTTAACATTTAATATTTGCAGAAAAAGGCATAGAAATAAAAAACGCCTTACTTAAGTAAGTAATGTCGAAACTTTATAAAATAAAACGCAGGTTTTAATTTTCCAAGTTATGTAAAACAGCTTCTTGTGTCAAAAAAACTGCGAAAATGTACCGTTAACGTAAAAAGTATCAAAGGCTGAATGGTGTTTATTATAAATTGCTAAAGCCTGATAAATTTAAATGATAATCGAAATGAATTGTTTATTTAAGTTTCTCTCAATTTTTCTTTACGATTGCAAAAAAAAAAATTAAAAATTTGAGTGAGCCCAACTCAACTATATTACTTCACAGAGAAAAATCTTCACATGAATAACAACATCTTAGAAGTCTCTTTTTAAAGTGAACATGCTTTCTTCTTTCGTTCAGACCTCTTTCACTCTTTTTTTTAGACGAAATGTTTCTTTCTTCAACTACCAACGAAAATTTTAATTTCCAAAACATTTAATGATATAAAAATATGATGAATTTTGGAAATGGTTTAAATATATTTTTAAAAAACCTGAACTAATCTTAATAATTAAACATAATACCCGAAAACTGGATGGGTTCCAATTGTAAAATTCAAATGATATTTATTTCTGATTGTTGATAGTGATTTTTTTAATTCAGCTATGATATCTTGATTGATACTGAACAGGAATCTTCCGAAGAAGATGATATTACTTTTAGGAAAATAAATTCTCTTAAAATAAATCGTCTAATAAATGATTGAATTTATGTAACATTAATCTTTCAAAATAAAATATTCCTGGCAAGTTTTGGCATTTTCGGCAAGAAAATGAAACAAAATATCATTTTTTCTACTTTTACTATGTGGACACTAAACTTAAAAGAGAAATAGCAAACATTATACTAACTTTCTCATATAGATATATTATTGATGAAGAACAATGGGTTGTTTTACCTCTGAGCGGCACTTTTTTGAACACCATGGACTAAATGGCCAGGCCACAAGGACCCCGAAGGCTCAGAGAAGGTTGGGGGAGGGGACCCACTGGAACAGCTGTTGGGAGACAGATGGTAGCCTCCCGTCAAGGCCATCCAGCGTGTTCTTTAACGTGCACAGTGTATGGCTCTCCCGCACACGGGGCCACGACTTAACGTCCCATCCGACGGACGGCGGCCTTTCCAAGCCCATCGGTGTCCCCTACTGACCGTGGGCAGGGCGGGGAATTTTGCGGAGATAAATCTCAAGCTGACCCAGCTGGGATTCGAACCTGGGAATTACAGATTACGAGCCTGGCGCGCTACCGACTGAGTCACCCCCGCCCCCGAAGAACAATGCAGTTTCTTTACTCAAAATTGGAATTTATTTCAATCCAAGGAAGATTTTCAAGTTTTAGTTTACTAAGAAAGTAAACTTGAATATGCTTGTATCATTATTTTTTAAACCATACGATGCACGATCGCATCTGCCCTCCTCCCCTCTTCAAGAATGTTAATAACTGGGACGGAGGAGACAAAATATTGAACATATATATTAGTATATAAAACTATCATAATTGCAAAATATAGTTTTTTTGTTATGATGGTTTTGCGATCAATTTTTTTTTATATTTATTTGTGTAAGACAATCGCATTTTTAGCAATCTGAGTTTACGTTTGATTTTCAGACACGTTCGAAATAAAACGAAATTGCCTTTACACAAAATGCACACTTTCTTGATGTGATCATTTTGCATCAATAGTGCTATATATTTGCGCATATTTCACATGAATTTTTTTTAAAAAAAGGGCAGTGAAAAAATTAAGTAAAAAATTCGTAAGTGTTATTCCGAAAAGTCGGAAATAATACACCGGAAAGGCGTTGAAGTCTGCATCGTCTTAATCCAGCCATCCTCCCTCAAAAAAAAATGTTTTTCTGGATCTTCTCCTGATATATCTATGCCGCAATGTTCTGGTTGAATTTTAAAACATGGATAAAAATTATGAAAATTCGACAAAACTAATTTTGTGAAAACTGCTGTTTTCTAAAATCGCTCTATAGCAACTACACCTTATTATTGCGTCATGTACTAACAAGGGCCCTAGCTCGATTTTTGGGTCCTTGTGAGTCAAGGACCCAAAATTTTGGGCCCTTGCAGTTCAATTTTTGCAAGAACAATTCTCAAGTTTTGCAAGAACAGTTCAAGTTTTGTCGTTCAAGTTCTGCAGGGATTTTTATTCATTTATTTATTTACAACGGTACGGCACTGTGGGATTTCGGTGAACGAGCACCTCCTACCCACAACAATATTTTATACATTTAAATATGTGTTACATTGATGAATATTATACATTAACCAAAAAAAGAAAAAAAAACACAAAAAACTAAATGTCTAATTACTAGACTATAGTTTAAGAATTAAATTCGTTGCTGTTAGAAAAGAAAAAAGCTCATTTAAACAGAGAATTTGAAGATCAGTAGATGGAATTTTTAACAAATTAAAAAGTGTGAAATCATAAATTGAAAATTTTTCGAGTTTATCAAAATACAATTTTCTTTCTTTAGGATAATATAAACAATTTAACAATGTACGTGATATAGTTTCAGGAACTTTACATTTTAGACAGTTTTTTGTATGAGATTTTTTAATAGGATATAAATAAAAAATTAGACCCACAAAACCAATTCTTCATTTGTAAAAACACAGATAAGAGTTGTCTAGAAAAATTCAAATTTTTAATTGTAGAGAGTTCAGAATCCAGAAAAAATCTGTGGCCATTGATTTGATAGTAATTTTTAAGAGACTGATATTCAAATAACTTAGTTTCATGTTTTAAGTTTGAGAAAAAAGTAGTGTGCTAGAGCAATATTAGAAAGTAAAAGTGCTTGTTTGGCATAAAAATCAGCCCAAAAATTACCCTTTATGTCGCAATGGCTGGGAATCCATTGAAACAGGGGCGGGGGTGGCTCAGTCGGTAGCGCGCCAAGCTCGTAATCTGTAGTTCCCAGGTTCGAGTCCCAGCTGGGTCAGCGTTGAGATTTATCTCCACAAAATTCCCCGCCCTGCCCACGGTCTAGTAGGGGACACCAATGGGCTTGGAAAGGCCGCCGTCCGTCGGATGGGACGTTAAGCCGTGGCCCCGTGTGCGGGAGAGACATACCCTGTGCACGTTAAAGAACACGCTGGATGGCCTTGACGGGAGGCTACCATCTGTCTCCCAACAGCTGTTCCAGTGGGTCCCCTCCCCCAACCTTCTCTGAGCCTTCGGGGTCCATGTGACCTGGCCATTTAGCCCATGGTGTGCAAAAAAGTGCCGATCAGAGGTAAAACAACCCAATCCATTGAAACATAAAGGTATTATGAAAATCAATGAAATTTAAAGTAAGTAAATTATAAAAATCATAGAGAATAGTGGATAGTTTGTAAATAGGTAATCTTGTTGAATAGTTTGCAGAGCAGTTTTTGAATCTGAATAGAAAATGATGTTTTTATTCGTAAGTGTAACAGAGGCCCACTTTAGGGCAAACAAAATTGCATATAATTCTGCCTGTAAAATATGAGAATGACCAGCAAATTTAAATTTTGAAAAAGATTTAGTTAAAGGAGAAAAAAAGGCAGTCGAGGAAAATTTAGAGTTTGGATCAAAGGATCCGTCAGTATAGAAAGGAATTAAAATGAGTGAAAGAGTATGATTCTGCCAGAATTTTTTGAGACATGGGAGATTTAAATGGAGATTAAAGCAGGAATATTAATGTAAATTTCAGGTTGAAACAAAAGACCAAAGAGGGTCATTCGATAAAAGATCACCGTTTTTTTTTTAAATGAAAAAAGTCTTATTATAAAGAGGAAAATTTTGATTACTAATTTTATAAGGAGCCTTTAGACTCGGATTATTAAGTTGATCAAAATAGGACGATTAGGGTGTTTCAGATGTAATCTCATTATAAGTTTTCAAAATAAAGTTTTTGGTCTCTTGCCGTTCAAGTTATTTGCTGGAACGGTGTTCCAGGTATATAAGGGTCGTTAGCAGAAAATACCCAAAATTTAAAGTGCTACACTTTATCAAATAACTAAGCAACAAAAGTAATTGTGTCCAAAATGTCAAGATATTCCCAAAGTTTTCTTTTATGACAACGTGGAGTTAATATCTAATGTCTTAAATGCCAAATTTCCAAATCGCTGCCTTGGTAGAGGTGGACCGATCTCGTGGGCCCCGAGAAGCCTCGATTAGACAACTTTTTTGGAGGTAGACCTTAAAAGCATCGTTTATTTCTCAAAGATTCGCAGCATTTAAAGAGCAGATTGCCTGCAGCTGTTGCAAAGGTTAAACCAGACGCATTGGCTGAGTCGAGTATGGATGAAAGCTGAATAACCTGCCACTGATGATGCCCACATTGCACTCTGTTGAACAAGTTGGGTTGGGTTGTTTTACCTCTGAACGGCACTTTTTTGCACACCATGGGCTAAATGGCCAGGTCACATGGACCCCGAAGGCTCAGAGAAGGTTGGAGGAGGGGACCCACTGGAACAGCTGTTGGGAGACAGATGGTAGCCTCCCGTCAAGGACATCCAGCGTGTTCTTCAATGTGCACAGGGTATGGCTCTCCCGCACACGGGGCCACGGCTTAACGTCCCATCCGACGGACGGCGGCCTTTTCAAGCCCATCGGTGTCCCCCACTGATCGTGGGCAGGGCGGGGAGTTTTGCGGAGATAAATCTCAACGCTGACCCAGCTGGGACTCGAACCTGGGAACTACAGATTACGAGCCTGGCGCGCTACCGACTGAGCCACCCCCGCCCCACACACAACTGCGTTTGCACATTAATTATTTAATAAAAAAATCGCGTTTTGAAATATGGGTGTTCTTTGTAATGACCCCGTGTGATATTTCTCTCTTATGAACATTTCCTGGGAAATATGCATAATATAGGTTTTTTAATAATCCGAGTTATTAACTTTCTCAGAAGAGGAAGGAAGATGGCCCTATTGTCTCTGAGTCTTGTCATGTTCCTCTTTGTCAATAGCATTTGTTCAATAGTGAAAGTTTCATAAATCGTGAGAAAGCCTTTTTTTAAGTCAGTGAAACGTGGAAAGTTTTTTGGTGTTTTTTTTTAAATATTGGTAATGCATTTGATTCTCGGTAATAAGCATAAATATTTTTAAAAAAAACTGATCTCTTTATCCTTGTAAACTGGCGATTGAATTCTTTGTGTAGCAGCGGAAAAATAGTGCCGATCAATGATTAAAAAAACACACAAATAAATCATACGATTTTAACCACTGCACAAAAGATGATGATTTATATGTATGTAGAACTGCCGATATAGTGGTCTGATATATGTCTATCTGTATTTGCTAGGAATTAGTACGAAATCTAATACGTATGTGGAGGACCGGACAGGCGTAATCAGTAGCGTGACCGGTTCGTAACTGCAGTTCCCAGGTTCGAGTCCCATGTGGGCGAGCTTTGAGATTTATCTCCGTTAACCCTCCCCATGCCCTCGGTGAGAAAAGGGACACTTATGGGCTCGTAAAGGCCGCCGTCCGTCAGATAGAATGCTAAGTCGTAGCTCAGTATTCAAGAGAGCCATACCATGCGCACTTTAAAAAACACGCTGGATGGCCTTGACGAGATGCCATCATCTGTTGCCTAACAGCTGTCCAAAGGTCCCCTTTCCACAGTCTTCTCTGAGCCATGGGGTCCTTGAGACCTGGCCACTTTGCCCATTGTGAGCAAAAAATCCTTGGAAACAGTGAAACAACCCAACCTATATATAAATACGTCGAAACTTTGCCGACACCAGTTCCTTCTCAATATCCTTGCCAACACCAGTTCCTTCTCAATATCCTTGCCAACACCAGTTCCTTCTCAATATCCTTACCAACACCAGTTCCTTCTCAATATCCTTGCCAACACCAGTTCCTTCTCAATATCCTTGCCAACACCAGTTCCTTCTCAATATCCTTGCCAACATCAGTTCCTTCTCAATATCCTTGCTAACATCAGTTCCTTCTCAATATCCTTGCCAACACCAGTTCCTTCTCAATATCCTTGCCAACACCAGTTCCTTCTCAATATCCTTGAAAACACCAGTTCCTTCTCAATATCCTTACCAACACCAGTTCCTTCTCAATATCATTGCTAACACCAGTTCCTTCTCAATATCCTTGCCAACACCAGTTCCTTCTCAATATCCTTGCCAACACCAGTTCCTTCTCAATATCCTTGCCAACACCAGTTCCTTCTCAATATCCTTACCAACACCAGTTCCTTCTCAATATCCTTGCCAACACCAGTTCCTTCTCAATATCCTTGCCAACACCAGTTCCTTCTCAATATCCTTGCCAACACCAGTTCCTTCTCAATATCCTTGCCAACATCAGTTCCTTCTCAATATCCTTGCCAACATCAGTTCCTTCTCAATATCCTTGCCAACACCAGTTCCTTCTCAATATCCTTGCCAACACCAGTTCCTTCTCAATATCCTTGCCAACATCAGTTCCTTCTCAATATCCTTGCTAACATCAGTTCCTTCTCAATATCCTTTGCCAACACCAGTTCCTTCTCAATATCCTTGCCAACACCAGTTCCTGCTCAATATCCTTGCTAACATCAGTTCCTTCTCAATATCCTTGCCAACACCAGTTCTTTCTCAATATCCTTGCCAACAATGCTCCACCTATCATCTTCTCAAAGTTAGACGAAAAAATTCTTTAAGATGTATTGAAATATCTTCAGAATGTTCTATCTATTTTCTTTTTATCTCTTTCTTCTCTCTATCTTTCTAAAATGAGTGATGATTTAGGGAAAAATATTTTAAAATACCACACAAATGTATACAAATATTGACTATAAAAAATGTGTGAAATGATATAAAAAATAAAAACCCCACCGGCTTATACCGCGAATGCAGCTCAACTCTCATGGGGGATAAAACTTCTCGTCTCACATTTCGCACCTAGACGACGTTACAAGACCACCCTCCTAATTTACACATTAACTCATATGGGGAAAAAAACGTTTAATGTTAGACGTTTTTTTTAACGTCCCTTTACGTAGTCGCTCTCTCTGATCGCTATCAGACATCCTCTGCAGTTCAAGTTGTGTCTGACCATAACATTTTTTTTTCGATCAGTTGGGTTGTTTTCCCACTGAGCGGCACTTTTTTGCACACCATGGGCTAAATGGCCAGGTAACATGGACCCCGAAGGCTCAGAGAAGGTTGGGGGAGGGGACCCACTGGAACAACTGTTGGGAGACAGATGGTAGACTCCCGTCAAGGCTATCCAGCGTGTTCTTTAACGTGCACAAGGTATGGCTCTCCCGTACATGTGGCCACGGCTTAAGGTCCCAGCCGACGGAAAGCGGCCTTTCCAACCCATCGGTGTCCCCTACTGACCGTGGACAAGGCGGGGAATTTTGCGGAGATAAATCGCAACGCTGACCCAGCTGGGATTCGAACCTGGGAACTACAGATTACGAGCCTGGCGCGCTACCGACTGAGCAACCCAGCCCCGTTTTTTCGATCTGAAGTGCCAATTAAGGAACAGTCATTAGTAAAATGTTGTCTCTTATCTTTAATGGTTTGTGGAGACACGTCTCGTCTGCTGGTCGAATGGCGTCAACGGAGACGTGCTCCGAGAAGGAAAATAATCGGATAAAGAAAAGGCAGAAAAATTTCCGATTATTTTACCAGTCTGCCTCTTTATTAGTATACATTCGTAAGAGTTTAAATACACATTCTCAAATAAAGTTGGTTTGTTTTACCTCTGAGCGGCACTTTTTTGCACACCATGGGCTAAATGGCCAGGTCACATGGACCCCCAAGTCTCACAGAAGGTTGGGGGAGGGGACCCACTGGAACAGCTGTTGGGAGACAGATGGTAGCCTCCCGTCAAGGCGGGGCGGGGGTGGCTCAGTCGGTAGCGCGCCAGGCTCGTAATCTGTAGTTCCCAGGTTCGAGTCCCAGCTGGGTCAGCGTTGAGATTTATCTCCGCAAAATTCCCCGCCTTGCCCACGGTCAGTAGGGGACACCGATGGGTTTGGAAAGGCCACCGTCCGTCGGATGGGACGTTAAGCCGTGGCCCCGTGTGCGGGAGAGCCATACCCTGTGCACGTTAAAGAACATGCTGGATGGCCTTGACGGGAGGCTACCATCTGTCTCCCAACAGCTGTTCCAGTGGGTCCCCTCC
Organism: Ryuthela nishihirai; assembly: GCA_038380435.1. Classification (NCBI taxonomy): domain Eukaryota; kingdom Metazoa; phylum Arthropoda; class Arachnida; order Araneae; family Heptathelidae; genus Ryuthela; species Ryuthela nishihirai. The sequence continues at coordinate 22,985,673 of JAWZYU010000016.1, forward strand.
CCCAACCTTCTCTGAGCCTTCGGGGTCCACGTGACCTGGCCATTTAGCCCATGGTGTGCAAAAGAGTGCCGCTCAGAGGTAAAACAACCCAACCCGTCAAGGCCATCCAGCGTGTTCTTTAACGTGCACAGGGTATGACTCTCCCACACACGGGGCCACGGCTTAACGACCCATCCGACGGACGACGGCGTTTCCAAGCCCATCAGTGTCCCCTACTGATCGTGGGCAGGGCTGGGAATTTTTGCGGAGATAAATCTCAACGCTGACCCAGCTGAGACTCGAACCTGGGAACTACAGATTACGAGCCTGGCGCGCTACCGACTGAGCCACCCCCGCCCACCTCAAATAAAGAAAATATACCAAGGTATATCACTAAGGTGGAGAAAATATTACCAGAAGAGTTTAGCTTTGTCATCGTCTATCGATCAAAGGAGTTCTTTTAAATCACAGGTACCTTGTAAACGTTTATTTGACTTTGTGTGGTCAATAAGACAGATTAGGGGGTGGGGGGGGGGGGGGGGGGGTTCATGGTTCAATTTCGAAATTGTCACGAAGTATGAATGTGTTGAAGGTTACCTTCTAAAGACGAGAAGTGTTTAATGGTTGTTAATATCTTTAGTGTATTTGGAAAATATATTTGGGAGGATTCGATTTTTTCAAAAAATTAAAGCAGATGTAATGAAAAGAAATATTAAAAAAAAAACGTAATAAGTAAAGATAACAAGTGGTACATTTCGCATCAACGCTTAATAGTTTCTAAATGTTTCAAAAGCGTAAAACTGCAATAATTAATAAAAACGTGTATACTTTTGTGGGATTGAACACCCCACTAAATACACCCCTGGTTAATATTATTACTTCTTGAATACACCCCTGGTCCTTCCTCTTAAATACACCCCTGGTTAATATTATTACTTCTTGAAGCAGGAATGTTGAACACAAGTTGCTGCTGACCGGATTCAGTTGGGTTGTTTTACCTCTAAGCGGCACTTATTTTGCACACCATGGGCTAAATGGCCAGGTCACATGGACCCCGAAGGCAGCGTGTTCTTTAACGTGCGCAGGGTTTGGTTCTCCCACACATGGAGCCACGGCTTAACGTCCCATCCGACGGACGGCGGCCTTTCCAAGCCCATCGGTGTCCCCTACTGACCGTGGGCAGGACGGGAAATTTTACGGGGATAAATCTCAACACTGACCCAGCTGAGACTCGAAACTGGAAACTGCAGATTACGAGCCTGGCGCGCTACCGACTGAGCCACCCCCGCCCCGACCGGATTCAGTAGTGGAACTATCCACGGAACGAATACAAAATTCTTTTACAAAACTTAATGTCCAGTTTCGAAATATATTTAAGTGATTTAAAGGAGCATTTACCCAATAGGTTAATTCAAACTAATAAGTGATAGATATGGCAGTATGATCTGGTGCAAACATAATGGCAATACTTTTCTAATGGTAGAATAAAAAATATTTCAAAAGTTTTGTGAAAGTTATTCAGTATAATTACGATTATCCTTTTCCGCTAAAAAGCCACAGATAGTGCTATTTATTAGGGTTGAGTTGTTTTACCTCTGAGCGGCACTTATTTGCACACCATGGGCTAAATGGCCAGGTCACATGGACCCCGAAGGCTCAGAGAAGGTTAAGGGAGTGGACTCACTGGAATAGCTGTTGGGAGACAGATGGTAGCCTCCCGTCAAGGCCATCCAGCGTGTTCTTTAACGTGCACAGGGTATGACTCTCCCACACACGGGACCACGGCTTAACGTCCCATCCGACGGTCGGTGGCCTTTCCAAGCCCATCGGTGTCCCCTACAGACCGTGGTCAGGGCGAGGAATTTTGCGGAGATAAATCTCAACGCTGACCCAGCTTGGACTCGAACCTGGGAACTACAGATTACGAGCCTGGCGCGCTACCGACTGAGCCACCCCCGCCCCTATTTATTAGGAAGTCCAAAGTGTAAATCATCTTCAAATCTGCAAAACAGAGTTTTGCAGAGTTGATGGCTTTTAGATCCCTGCTAGATAAGCGCTTTGGGTGTTTAACTGTAAAGAATGCGTTTGACTATAATACTTGTTAGCTTTTTCATTAATAAATGCGAGAAAAAAACTCAAAATAAATTATTTATTTTCTTCATTAAGTTATAAGTTGACAATGACTTGTGTATTTGGAATCCCACAGGCCTGTCGCACTGGGCCTAATGATGCCGATACTGTTGCTAGATAAATAGAGGAAAATTTGTCATTTGCTGGGTGGATCTGCTTTTTGTTAAACGTTTTTTAAACCATAGAAATATTATTATGGCCTATCAAGTGGAAGAGAAATGAACAAAATAAAACCAAATCGTGTCGTTGTATTTTTTTAGAGCAGTTATTATGATTTTAGTAGACTGCTAAGTTTTTTTTTTTCATTACGTATATTATATATATTATATAAATATATTATATATATTATTATACATATATTATCAAATTACAGTTTTAGTTTTCCTTACAGTTTAATAATCATTTCAAAATTAATTGTTTAACCATTCTTTGGAAAATTAAGAGTGTAATGACTCATTCTCAAATTAATAGTTTAAGCAAATTTATCTTGAATTAAAGGTTAAAATAATTATTCAGTATTTTGAAGTGTAAGTAAGAATTCGCAAAGAAAAAAATTTGAATAATACATCGTAAAATTAAGATTTTAATTGCATATTAGCAGATTATCAATTATATCGTAAAATTCAGATTTTAAACACAATATTATTTGGAAATTAACAGCATTAGTTTACATTCGCAAGAGTTTGAATACACATTCTCAAATTAAGAGAACATAAACCCTGAAATTAAGAATTTAAGCATACATTCGTAAACCTTAACAAATACTACATATAATAATATAAAACAGATGCAACAAATAATGTAAAATGAATTAAAATTAATGCATTAAATAATATAAAACAGATGTAGTAAATAACAAAGTTCAGGAAAATAAGGGGCGGGGATGGCTCAGTCGGTAGCGCGCCAGGCTCGTAATCTGTAGTTCCCAGGTTCGAGTCCCAGCTGGGTTAGCGTTGAGATTTATCTCCGCAAAAATCCCTGCCCACGGTCAGCAGGGGACACCGATGGGCTTGGAAAGGCCGCCGTCCGTCGGATGGGACGTTAAGCCGTGGCCCCGTGTGCGGGAGAGCCATACCCTGTGCAGGTTAAAGAACACCCTGGATGGCCTTGACGGGAGGCTACCATCTGTCTCCCAACAGCTGTTCCAGTGGGTGCCCTCCCCAACCTTCTCTGAGCCTTCAGGGTCCATGTGACCTGGCCATTTACCCCATGGTGTGCAAAAAAGTGCAGCTCAGAGGTAAAACAACCCAACTCAGAAAAATAAATAAAAAAAAATCACGCCCAGCAGCCTTAAAAAAAAAAACTCACTAAAAAGACAAATTTGATATGAAAATTAGTTTGCCGCTTCATTCTGTGCAAGTGTCTTTCCTCCAGGACTTCCAAAATAATTCTATGCAGATGAAAACTGCGCTGGTGTTCTCGCCATTTGCAAGTCGATTTAATGTTATTTGACACAGCAAAGCTAAAGACAGTACGCGCGCAATCATTTGTCTCTGTACAGTAGCTCAAAAAAGTATCCGAACGCCATGTTTGATTACAGAATTCAGAAAAAATATCTGGCAACGATTTTTTTAGAAATTAGTAATCTGGCAACCTTCGTGGCACTTGAGTACAGAATTCAGGAAAAATATCTGTAGCGTGTACAGCAACTGTACACGCTCCAGTTACCGTTCACAGCAAACTGGAGCGTGTGCAGTTACTGCAGATGCTCCAGTTTGCTGTGAACGGTAACTGCACACGCTCAATATTTCCGTGAGTGAGCCCACACGATCTAGTATCAAAATAATATGACCACCTACAGTCGCTCAAAAAAGTATCCGAACACTACGGTTGATTACAGAATTCAGAAAATATATCTGGCAACGATGTTTTTAGAAATTAGTGACCTGGCAGCCTTCGTGTCACGTGATTACAGAATTCAGGGAAAAATATCTGGAGCGTGTACAGCAACTGTACACGCTCCAGTTACCGTTCACAGCAAACTGGAGCGTGTGCAGTTACTGCAGACGCTCCAGTTTGCTGTGAACGGTAACTGCACACGCTCAATATTTCCGTGAGTGAGCCCACACGATCCAGGTCTTTGTGAGCTCACACGATCCAATGTGCTGTGAACATTAACCGCAACCGCTCCAGTTTGCTGTGAACGGTAACTGCACACGCTCAATATTTCCGTGAGAAAGCCCACACGATCCAATGTGTTGTGAATATTAACCGCAACCGCTCCAGTTTGCTGTGAACGGTAACTGCACACGCTCCATATTCATTGCATTATATATTCATACGCATTATATATATTAAAAAAGTATCCGAACACCATGGTTGATTACAGAATTCAGAAAAAATATCTGGCAACGATTTTTTTTTAGAAATTAGTGATCTGGCAACCTTCGTGTCACGTGACGTAGTTATTATAGTGTCACGTGACACGAAGGTTGCCAGATCACTAATTTCTAAAAAAAATCGTTGCCAGATATTTTTTCTGAATTCTGTAATCAACCATGGTGTTCGGATATTTTTTGAGCGACTGTACTAGGACAGGTGGAAGTCAAAGTGCATCAGCATCTATCATGCACCTGTTCTCATATGCAGGCTATGTAGTGTTGTCAGGGAAACGGATAAAACTGGCCGAGAAGTCGTTAACAAAACTCCAGGGAAGTTTCAGGCATTGTTTTTATTCTTCTCATTTTGTCTCATCGTAAGTATCTTGTTTGGGAACCCGTGGGCACGAGGAAGAACCCGAACAGCAGGGCACTTCTGCGGTGTCAGGGTTCATCCATATTTAAGCAGTTCTGCCACAAGAGCAATTATTTTCAGTTGCACCTAACTGTCACATTTTTTGCATCAATTAGTTGATAATGATTCTGGTAACCAACTGGGAAAAATTGCGGATATATAAATAGAAAGAAATTTAAATGTTGCATATTACTGATAACAGGTGGTGATAGTTTTTTGTTGTTGTTGTCTTAACTGGCAAACGAAAGAATGTGGAACAGAAAAATAACCCGATAGACCAAAGAAGGCAAAACAAGGAGCTGGAAGTGGGGGGGGGGGGGGGCATAGCTTTAGGCATCATATCGCATTGGCAGAGTTGTTAGATGAGTATGAAAAACCTACTTTCTGAATTAGTTGGGTTGTTTTACCTCTGAGCGGCACTTTGCACACCATGGGCTAAATGGCCAGGTCACATGGACCCCGAAGGCTTAGAGAAGGTTGGGGGAGGGGACCCACTGGAACAGGTGTTGGGAGACAGATGGTAGCCTCCCGTCAAGGCCATCCAGCGTGTTCTTTAACGTGCACAGGGTATGGCTCTCCCGCACACGGAGCCACGGCTTAACGTCCCATCCGACGGACGGCGGCCTTTCCAAGCCCATCGGTGTCCCCTACTGACCGTGGGCAGGGGGGGGGGGGATTTTGCGGAGATAAATCTCAACGCTGCCCAGCTGGGACTCGAACCTGGGAACTACAGATTACGAGCCTGGCGCGCTACCGACTGAGCCACCCCCGCCCTTTCTGAACCAGTTGCCATTGCCTAAAGCAGGCAGTCGTAAAAGCTCATCTGGAACTTTATATACATAAACTTTAGTTTTATAGCGATAAAAATCTAACGGGTGATTTCTTCTTTTAACAAAAGGAATAAAAACTAAATGTATTATGAGCTTTTTTTACGACATCCTTATCTTATGGCTTTCGAAAACTTCGCAAACGAAAAATGCAAAGTACTCAGCGAGAGATTTTAATGAGGGCCAATTCATTCTTATATTTGTTTTATAAGGAGGTCGTTGGTCGGGTTTCCGTAAACTAATAGAAATTTAGCAAAGCCATAAATGATATAAAATATCACTTGAAGATTGCACAATTCCAAGTTATATTCTTCTAATTAGGCATCATTTGATTAGGATTTGTCAGATATGTCTGACAGGAACTTTTAAGTATAATGGGCTATAGGTTGGGTTGGGTTGTTTTACCTCTGAGCGGCACTTTTTTGCACACCATGGGCTAAATGGCCAGGTCACATGGACCCCGAAGGCTCAGAGATGGTTGGGGGAGGGGACCCTTCGGAACAGCTGTTGGGAGACAGATGGTAGCCTCCCGTCAAGGCCATCCAGCGTGTTCTTTAACGTGCACAGGGTATGGCTCCCACACACGGGGCCACGGCTTAACGTTTCATCCTACGGACGGCGGCCTTTCCAAGTCCATCGGTGTCCCCTACTGACCGTGGGCAGGGCGGGGAATTTTGCGGAGATAAATCTCAACGCTGACCCAGCTGGGACTCGAACTTGGAAACTACAGATTACGAGCCCTGCGCGCTACCGACTGAGCCACCCCCGCCCCAAGGGCTATAGAGAAGATGTCTGAGAAAGGCCAGACTTCAAAAGAAAGACAATCATCTCGACAGGGTAGATTCAAGAAATTTTGGGACCCCTTTTTCTATCAGAAATGAATCATAAATGAAAAAAACAAATAAGTAAAATAGTCAATAATGTGAATAATACTAATTAAATGACTGCACTTTTTTTTTTACGTGTAACACAGTTTTTTAAGACACCTCTTTGCCTCTTAATAGCGAACTCAGAGAAAAAAGAATTCGTAAGCTTTATAGCTAGTTCAGATTAATCACTTTTATAAAGATTGTTAATAGTTATTTGTTACAAATTCCAAAGAATGCACAGGTTGATAAAAGTATTAATTTCTATTTAAAATCTCACTAGGCGTTATCAACTAAGGATCCTCTCGGTTTTCTTGTGGCCCTGAGCCTGGGCCCCTAGACGCGCTATCTGGTACTCGAACCCCAGCCCCATCTAAGCATAATAACCACGAGGCCACTGAATAAGAATGCATAGAAAAATAATTTTCCCCCTCCACTAAATATGATTTACGATGTCGCAATTCATAAACAATGATTACTTAAAAAAATATTCTGGAAAAAAAATAGTTAAATTTATAAAACAAAGTGATTCCTCTACTTACCAGGAACACTACATGCTTGATGTCAATCAACTTAATTAAATCAATATCAATTGGGATTATTTGTTTTATTTCTGCGTAGTTATATAGTGCAAAATAAAGAAGTGCTTGAAAGAGCTGGGGCGGGGATGGTTCGTAATCTGTAGTTCCCAGGGTTGAGTCCCAGCTGGGTCAGCTTTGGAATTTATCTCCGCAAAATTCCCCGCCCTGCTCAAGGCAGGGCGGATGGGACGTTAAGCCGTGTGCGGGAGAGCCATACCCCGTGCACGTTAAAGAACACATTGGATGGCCTTGACGGGAGGCTACCATCTGTCTCCCAACAGCTGTTCCAGTGGGTCCCCTCCCCTAACCTTCTCTGAGCCTTCGGGGTCCATGTGACCTGGCCATTTAGCCCATGGTGTGCAGAAAAGTGCCGCTCAGAGGTAAAACAACCCAAACATGAAAATCACATATATTAGAATTACCGTTTGCAATTTAAATTGTATTTAAATAACTTGCAATGTTTTTTGCTTAGTAAATGATATAACAAAAACCAGAGTACCGAAATATTCAGTATAAGGAAGTTTGTTTAAAAAAAAATCCTTTAGCAATATATATGTTACCATCAAAGTGTGAAAAGCAGGCATTCTATAGAATGCGTGACGTTTTTAGGCAAAGTATGAAATGTCTGTTTTATTTTAATATTTTACATACTTTCCCTAGGCATTACATAGAATGACAAATATTATTTCGGCAAAGTATGAAAAAGGCTGTTACTGAAAAGATGCATGTGAAAATGTAAGTACAAAATGTAAGATACGGGATTTTTCTACAAAAAGAGAAAAAGACCAGTGTTGAACTACCGCCAGCAGATTGCGCGAGTTCCCTCGACCCTTGTCGACGTCTGGGATGGGAACTCGCGCAGTGACCCCCAAAGGTGCAGGAGAAAATTTTTTGTCGGAATTCATTTCCATTTTTTTGGCCTGTATTTCCAGATTCAATTTAGATCGAATTTTCCCTTCGACAGCATTCTCATTATTGAAGCAAAGAGTACACAAAATATTAACATCATAATCTGTAACGAAACTGCCGTCCGCATTATAAAAAACGCCCCAAATGAGGTGAAGCCAAATGAGGTGAATGAGGTGAAGCCAAGTGAGAAAGAATCAGTAAAGTGTCGAATATTCGAAGTTTGCAATTCGAGTTAGGATACTAGTATTTCCCTTTACTACTTGTCAAATCTATTTCAGTGGAGTTCCCAGATGCTTGTGGGTTGGGTTGTTTTACCTCTGAGCGGCATTTTTTGCACACCATGGGCTAAATGGCCAGGTCACATGGACCCCGAAGGCTCAGAGAAGGTTGGGGGAGGGGACCCACTGGAACAGCTGTTGGGAGACAGATGGTAGCCTCCCGTCAAGGCCATCCAGCGTGTTCTTTAACGTGCACAAGGTATGGCTCTCCCGCACACGGGGTCACGGCTTAACGTCCCAACCGACGGACGGCGGCCTTTCCAAGCCCATCGGTGTCCCCTACTGACCGTGAACAGGGCGGGGAATTTTGCGGAGATAAATCGCAACGCTGACCCAGCTGGGACTCGAACCTGGGAACTACAGATTACGAGCCTGGCGCGCTACCGACTGAGCCCCCCCGCCCCCGCCCCCCCCAGATGCTTGTGATATGTCGTTTTTTGATGAATTTTTTGAATCTGTTTTTTGATCTTAACTTTTTTTCTATGGGAACTGGGGCTCTCAAACTTTAGAGTCCCATTGGGGCAACCCTCTTTTACACTCTTCCAACGCTAGGTGGCGCTTTTCCGATTGGAAGGGTGTATTTTTGGTGTCCAAAGTGACCAAATACGGCGCTTTTTTTTACCGAAACTAGAGACTGGCGGATCAGGCAATCGGGGTGGGCCTATAGGGGACCCAGGGGGACATCTACTGGTCACTTCGGATTGGACTAAGTGCTTTGACTCTCTGATTGAGGCGAGCGTCGAAAGTCACGTGACTCGCCTTGCGACATTAAACGTCACTCCCGGGAGTATTTTATACTTTGCCGATTTCCCGTTTGGCATTCTATAGAATGCCTAGGAAATGTGTGAAAATCTAAGCGTGTCATACTTTGACGTCCTATTTTCAACATTCTATAGAATGCCTAGGCATTCTATAAATAAATAAATAATAAATACCCCCTCAAGCAGCTGCTTTGCCACAGAGGTCTGACAGGACCCTATCAGTTTATATGCCATACTAAGAGGTCTGTGAAGATGGCAGGACCTCAGCAGCAAAACGACACATACATCCATGCCTTACCCGGGGCTCGAACCCAGGTCCCTTAGATCAGTAGCCAAACGGCTACAATACCTAATTTCACACTTTGCCGTTAACGTATGCTACATACATTTTTGCCATCTTTACGTGCTTTGGTTTGTAGCATCTGGCTAGGCTGCAATGATCTTCCGAAAAGAAGGAAGTTAACAACTACATAAATAACTTAAAGACTGTTAAATATCTTACCAATCACAGCACTATGAATATTTATGCATATGATTCTTTTTTATGATGTATATCGCCCGTTAAATAACATTAATATAGTGCAATTATTGGAGCAAACATGGACTGAAAACTTCCACTAATAAGTAGTAAGTTAGAGAAACTTTGAGGATAAATTTAAAAAAAATTGACAAACGTCTATTTATTTCACTTAAAAAAAATTAAAACTTGACAATGGGTTCTAACTTTAGCCCATCTTATTCTTTGAGATGCTTGTACCAAGATTCCAGTCTTGTCCAACTGGGAAAAAATTATGAAGGCCGGAAACAAAATACGTTTCTTTAATACATTTATTACCAGTAGTCCAAAAAGTCCACGGTGGTCAAAAAGTCCAAAAGTCCAAGGTGGCCAGAGAGGATATAGACGTTATTTCCCAGTGACGCCACAGCTTGAAAACGATGGATGATTGCCAATCCATGGTGCATATATTGATCTCCTCAGAAATCAGTTATTGCTGAATCGTATTTTAGACTCTTAACATCATGATAGCAGAATAATGGAGCAGTTAAAGCAGACTTTTCATTGGATAACAGATTTTTTCATTTTAACCGCCTGCGGAGCAGCTAGACCTAGAAGGGGGAGGAGTTTGGTTTAGTCGGTAGCGTGTAAGGCTCGTAATCTGCAGTTCCCAGGTTCGAATCCCACCTGAGCCAGCGTTGATATTTGTCTCCGCTAACCCCTCCCCCCTCCCCTGTCCTCGATGAGAAAGGGGACAGCGGTGGGGGCCGCTGTCCGTCGGATGGATGTACAGCCGTGGCCCCGTGTGCAGGAAAGCTATACCCTGTGCACGTTAAAGAACACGCTGGATGGCCTTGACGGGAGGCTACCATCTGTCTCCTAACAACTGTCCAGTGGGCTCCTTTCCCCCAATCTACTCTGAGCCTTTCGGGTCATTGGGCCCTGGTCATTTAGCTCATTTTTTGGATTAGATTGTTCTACCTCTGAGCGGCACTTTTTTGCACGCAGTGGTCTAAATGGCTAGGTCACAAGGACCACGAAGTCTCAGAGAAGGTTGGGGGAGGGGACCCACTGGAACAGCTGTCGGGAGACAGATGATAGCCTCCCGTCAAGGCCATTAAGCGTGTTCTTTAACGTGCACAGGGTATTGCTCTCCCGCATACGGGCCATGGCTTAACGTCCCGTCCGACGGACGGCGGCCTTTCCAAACCCATCGGTGTCCCTACTGATCGTGGGCAGGGAGAAGAGTTTTGCGGAGATAAATCTCAACGCTGACCCAGCTGGGACTCGAACTGAGAACTGCAGATTACGAGGCTGACGCGCTATCGACTTAGAGACATTTTGCCCATTGTGTGCAAATAAAAAGAGGTGCTCAGAGATAAAACAACCCAACGCTTTAGTTTAGAAATTCCTTTTATTAAATTCCAAATACGCTCTTAAACGAAAAGGCCGCGCATAATTGTTACGAAATCTGCATTCCTTTAGTAATCTCAGTTTCCATTAACCTAAGTTAAAGGTTCAATTCCAAATTATGGGTTTTCTTCCCTTGGGGCCTCCTTACAGCCAAGCAACGGAATACAAAGTGGTCATTGAAGAGTTTTTGCCGACGGCGAATCTGATCTTCGATGCCAGATGGGGGTCATCTCCCCTCCGCTACAGCTATATATGTATATGATGTCACAGATCGAGGAAGTTTATTCGGGAAACTGGACCAGTGTTCGAAAGTAATGCGAACTTTACCCGGCCGTGTTGTTAACCGATAGTTTTTTTGCCACCGGAAGAGTCAATTTCTGAACACTTCCTCATAACGAACAACAGATGACGTCAAGATTTTGATTTAGATTTTGATTAGAATAAATAAGCGCAATCGGGACATGTTATTTTCCGGGAGTTAGCACACGCTCACGATCAAGGCTTTGTGCTTAATAGATCCTCCCTATTGAGTTTAATAAGCCCTTATTAAAACATCATAAACATTTGTAATTACAGCTCTCTTTATTTATGGCTAAGGATTGTTTAATTTTGCCTCGTTAGAATTATAGTCATGGAAATTTAAGAATTTATGTTACATTAAAACTTTTTTTAAAACCAACAGCCCACAGACCCTTCCTCATCTAGTGGTTAGCGTAACAGTTGACAGCTTACCATTAAAATAACATAATAAGTTTCAGCAGTTTACCTTTAAAATAAAAGCAGAATTCTTGCATTATGACGCAAAAATTCCCCGCTCTGCCCACGGTCAGTAGGGGACACCAATGGGCTTGGAAAGGCCGCCGTTCGTCGGATGGGACGTTAAGCCGTGGCCCCGTGTGTGGGAGAGCCATACCCTGTGCACGTTAAAGAACACGCTGGATGGCCTTGACGGGAGGCTACCATCTGTCTCCCAACAGCTGTTCCAGTGGGTCCCACTCTCCCAACCTTCTCTGAGCCTTCGGGGTCCATGTGACCTGGCCATTTAGCCCATGGTGTGCAAAAAAGTGCCGCTCAGAGGTAAAACAACCCAACCCAACCCTTGCATTATGTGGGGCGGGGGTGGCTCAGTCGGTAGCGCGCCAGGCTCGTAATCTGCAGTTCCCAAGTTCGAGTCCCAGCTGGGTCAGCATTGAGATTTATCTCTGCAAAATTCCCCGCCCTGCCCACGGTCAGTAGGGGACACCGATGGGCTTGTAAAGGCCGCCGTCCGTCGGATGGGACGTTAAACCGTGGCCCGTGTGCGGGAGAGCCATACCCTGTGCACGTTAAAGAATACGCTGGATGGCCTTGACGGGAGGCTACCATCTGCCTCCCAACACCTGTTCCAGTGGGTCCCCTCTCCCAACCTTCTCTGAGCCTTCGGGGTCCATGTGACCTGGCCATTTAGCCCATGGTGTGCAAAAAAGTGCCGCTCAGAGGTAAAACAACCCAACCCTTGCATTATGTTTGTGATTCGGATTTGTTCTACTGGACAGATGGAAGATGTGAGAGTAAGATTTTCGCACTCGGATCATAAGGGTAAAATCAGATATCTCTGAATGTACGGCAGGCAGCATTTATTATAAGCAAAAAGGGGCTAAATGGCCAGGTCACAAGGACCCCGAGGACTCAGAGAAGGTTGTGGGGAGGGCATTCACAGGAGAGCTGTTGGGAGACAGATGGTAGCCTCCTGTCAAGGCCATCCAGTGTGTTCTTTAACGTGACAGGGTATGGCTCTCCTGCACATGGAGCTACGTCTTAACGTCTCACCGACGGACGGCGGCATTTCCAAACGCATTGGTTTGCCCCACTGACCGAGGTCAGGCCGGGAGTTTTGCGGAGAAAAGTATCAACGCTGGCTCAGGTGGGACTCGAATCTGATAACTACAGATTACGAGCCTGGCGCTCTACCGACCGACCTCTCCCCGTCCCTTCGTATGCACATACATCCATTGTTGTGTCACAGAAAACTTCCCTTCAAAGTAATCTCCGGCACACGCGATGCATTTGCGACGTCACTGGGGTGGGGGTGGCCCAGTCGGTAGCTCGCCAAGCTTGTAATCTGCAGTTCCCAGGTTCGAGTCCCAGCTGGGCATTGATCTCCGCAAAACTCCCCGCCCTGCCCACGGTCAGTAGGGGACACCGATAGGCATGGAAAGGCCACCGTCCGTCGGATGGGACGTTAAGCCATTGCCCCGTTGCGGGAGAGACATACTCTGTGCACGCTGGCTCAGGTTGGACTCAAACCTGGAAACTGCAGATTACGAGCAGGAACTGTGTTACCTTCACCCAGGGTCTGGGATGAATTCATGCAAGTAGGAGAATATGGTCACGTTCAGTCGAAGATGAAGCCGCTACTAATAAATTTAGGTTTATATTTTGGTATTAAAGTAAGTAACGTTTAAATAATAAAACAACAAAATAAGTACGAGCTGGATGGCCTTGACGGGAGGCTACTATCTGTCTCCCAACAGCTGTTCCAGTGGGTCCCTCCCCCAACCTTCTCTGAGCCTCCGGAGTCCTTGTGATCTGGCCATTTAGTCCGTGGTGTGCAAAAAAGTGCCGCTCAGAGGTAAAACAATCCAAAAGCGACGCCGCTGAGCCCAAGACTGGAATCCTGTTCGGAAAAATTGTGGTGAGCAGTGTCTGATCCATGTCTTCAAGGCAACTTTGATGTCTTTCAGTCATCAAATCTTCGTTGTCAGACTCTATTTTTAATCTGACCGAATAGGTGAAATTCTGACGGTGCCAAATCCGGGTTGTAAGGGGGATGTGACATCACAAACCATCCCATCTTTGCAATTCCCTGGAGTTCGGGCGTTATCATGGTTTAGCTGGATGGATTTGAAACCTTTTTGCGGTCGCTTCTTTCTGATGGCTTCCCGAAACTTCCCCACTGTCACTTCTTTGATGTTGTAACATACTCCAGGAAATTCATGAGGATGATATCCTTATCATCCCAGAAGACTGTGATCATAATCTTTTATGTGATCGTTGAAGTTTGAAGTTCTAAGACGTGGGTGAAGTGCTGTGCGCCATTGTATACACTGATTCTTAGTCTCTGGGTCATATAGATGCACCCAAGTCTATCTGCTCTCACAACACTGGAAAAAAAAGGTGTCTTCTTAGTCATCAAACATCATCAACAGCTCAGTATACACCTCTACAGTTTTGGTTTTCAAATCAGGTGTCAGCTGACGAAGAACTCATTTGGCACATACTTTCCGATAGCCTACGTCTCTGATTATTATTTCCACAATATTGTGATCACAATGCAAGCCGATCAGCGATCTTCCAAACGATTTTTTTCATTTCTGCACGAATGAAGTCATCCGTCCGTTGTCGGCTGTCGTCAGTAGCCGTAGTGGACTGCTCCCAATTTTTCGTTGTTTGTCCTCAATGGTTGTTTTCTATCCTTTGGTAAAGTTCTTCACCCACCTTCTCACATTGCTGACGTCCATTGCCTGCTCACTGTACACCATGGTTAGCGAGGGATGAACGTCGGAAGCGCTCCAGCACTCCTTCATCGGAAACTCGATTGCAGTATTTTGTTTTAGCTTCGCATCCATTGGTTCATCAGCACTGATCAGTTCAAAAGATCATACGAAAGACTTAAAAGATGCAAGTACAATGTACATAAACACGCGGTTATTGTTATGGATAATACAGCCCTTACAAACAACACTTTCGGTACGACCCTCGTACTTATTTTCTTGTTTTGTTATTTAAACGTTACTTACTTTTAATACCAAAATATAAACCTAAATTTATTTCTAGCGGCTTCATCTTCGACTGGACGTGACCATATTCTCCTACTAGCATGAATTCATCCCAGACCCTGGGTGAGGGTAACACATTCATCTCATCCCAGACCCTGGGTGAGGGTAACACATTCATCTCATCCCAGACACTGGGTGAGGGTAACACATTCATCTCATCCCGGAACATGGCTGAGGGTAACACATTCATCTCATCCCAGACCCTGGGTGAGGGTAACACATTCATCTCATCCCAGACCCTGGGTGAGGGTAACACATTCATCTCATCCCGGACCCTGGCTGAAGGTAACACATTCATCTCATCCCAGACCCTGGGTGAGGGTAACACATTCATCTCATCCCAGACCCTGTAAATGAGGGTAACACATTCATCTCATCCCAGACCCTGGGTGAGGGTAACACATTCATCTCATCCCGGACCCTGGATGAGGGTAACACATTCATCTCATCCCAGTCCCTGGGTGAGGGTAACACATTCATCTCATCCCAGACCCTGGGTTAGGGTAACACATTCATCTCGTCCCAGACCCTGGGTGAGGGTAACACATTCATTTCATCCCAGACCCTGGGTGAGGGTAACACATTCATCTCATCCCAGACCTTGGGTGAGGGTAACACATTCATGTCATCCCAGACCTTGGGTGAGGGTAACACATTCATCTCATCCCAGACCCTGGGTGAGGGTAACATATTCATTTCATCCCAGACCCTGTGTGAGGGTAACACATTCATCTGATCCCAGACCCTGGGTGAGGGTAACACATTCATCTCATCCCAGACCCTGGGTGAGGGTAACACATTCATTTGATCCCAGACCCTGGGTGAGGGTAGCACAGTCATATCATCCCAGACCCTGGGTGAGGGTAACACATTCATTTCATCCCAGACCCTGGGTGAGGGTAACACATTCATTTCATTCCAGATCCTGGATGAGGGTAACACATTCATTTCATCCCAGACCCTGGGTGAGGATAACACATTCAGTATTCCAACTGTGGTAATAATAATATTCATAGTCGTCGGTAATGTGGGGGCAAACATTCCCTTCCAAAATTTTGTCTGTTTTTCATGTTTTTGAGGGTAATGAATCCGAATCTGACATCCGATTTGTTCTATCACTTACAGTTTTCTAGAGATATGAGTTAAATTTAAAAAAAAAACACTATTTTGCTTAAAAAAAAAGATATTTTACCAAATATTTCTTTACATTATAAAAAGTTAAAACTCACTCTAATAAATCCTGATACATGTAAATATTTGCACAAAAATTATTTTTTTGTCTTCTGTTCCTTATATTTTATCTCTGGAGCCTCTCGCTACAGGGCCCAATAGTAATCCGCCAATATACTCTCGTTCCATTTACCGCTATATCGTTTATCTTATGTCTTGATGGAACCTTTCTCCATTCTCATCCGAGAGCGCTCCCATCAATTGCGGGGAAAAAAATCAGGTGTGAATGCAGGAATACAGCTTTAGCGACATATTACATCCTAATGCTCTATATGCCCCCCACGAAAATAATTCCTGATATAAACATTTGGATGCCAGATTCGGATTCAGTACCCTCAAATCTATACAGTACACCCATTGTTTTCCAGGGAGGATTTTCATGCAGACCAGTTTTATTTTCTTAAAAAATATACTGTAATAAAAATCAAGCCTGTATTTCAGAAAAATATGCCTTACTAAACATAAAAATTTACTTAAATGCCAATTTGTAAATTTTTCTGAGTTAGGTTTGCTTTTTTAAATGCAGTTATCCGCGATTATGGGAAGACCCTACTTTTTATTCCCCAATTATTCTCATCTACATTTCCTGGGGCAGGGGTGGCTCAGTCGGTAGCGCGTCAGGCTCGTAATCTATAGTTCCCAGATTGGAGTCCCAGCTGGGTCAGCGTTGAGATTTATCTCCGCAAAATTCCCCGCCCTGCCCACGGTCAGTAGGGGACACCGATGGGCTTGGAAAGGCCGCCGTCCGTCGGATGGGACGTTAAGCCGTGGCCCCGTGTGTGGGAGAGCCATACCCTGTGCACGTTAAAGAACACGCTGGATGGCCTTGACGGGAGGCTACCATCTGTCTCCCAACAGCTGTTCCAGTGGGTCCCCTCCCCCAACCTTCTCTGAGCCTTCGGGGTCCATGTGACCTGTGCAAAAAAGTGCCGCTCAGAGGTAAAACAACCCAACCCAACCATCTACATTTCCTTATGGAAACTTTGTAACATTCATGATTGATATTTGTAACAAATTTAACTCCAGTTTATTATGTAACACTACAGAACTTGTTTTAACTTACGTTCTGCTTTTTCAGCAAAAAAAAGATCGCTTCTTTCACATAGGATGCATTTTTTTTTTACATTTGTGGCCTTATTTCAATGCATTTTTTAAAGCGAATTTTCGATTCAATTTTCTTCCATTATCTCAAGCAATATTTTTCACTCATTTCAGCAATCACGATTTTTTCTTGAAATATGATTTAATGATGCCATCTTCGTCCTTCTCCCCACAAAAAAAAGGGGGGGGGGGTAAAATCTCATGGGATTTGATAGTATTGAGTTTTACGACAAGATAGAAATGAATCAGCTTGATTTCTAGACTCTCATTTCGACATCTATCTGGCTTTGAACACAACACTGTAAGTAATGTTGTCGCAACCCAGGTCACCCCCACGCACTGTGCTTTCCCCCTATGACGTCACCGGCCCCAAGCGCGAGGCCTCTTTTGACTTTGACCCCTATGTCGCAACTGTCATGGGATATGGACCGAAAATAGATCCCTATGACGTCACCGGTTGGACTTTGACCCCTATGTCGCAACTGTCCACGTTGCCTTCTCAGATTGAACTTTGACCCCTATGTCGCAATCGCCCGGAAATTGACCTCTATGACGTCACTACCCCGGAAATTGATCCCTATGTAGCAATTACTCACGTTGCCTTCTCAGATTGAACTTTGAACCCTATGTCGCAACCGACCATGCTCGAATAGTCCCGATTTTTCTTGATTTCCCTTGGTTGACATATATTTTAAGCCCTCTCTCTAAAGACCCACTGGTTGACCTACATTTTAAGCCCTCTCTCTAAAGGTCCCATGGTTGATCTGTATTTTAAGCCCTCTCTCTAAAGACCCCCTGGTTGACCTGTATTTTAAACCCCCTCTTTAAAGACCCCCTGGTTGACCCATCGCAAATCAGTTTTAATCGGTGTCATCACCACTATTAATTAATCAGTGTCATCACCACTATCGGATTTCCATGCATACACAGCTTCCAATAATCCTTGGTAACATCTGAGATAACGTCCATTCATGAAGTCTGGGGTGTAGGACTGCTGTTCACTGTCAATGTGAAGGCTGATGTAGTTTAAGTCGAAATGTTGGAAGTTGAAGGGATTTTTTTCGTACGATCCATTCAGACTTGTACTTTCCACCATACCCAGTACCAGACGTACCGGAAGTTGGCCAAGAAATAAATTGTCACGGTTCACACTCGTGAGACCTGCAACGATGGAGAACATGCGTAAATCCGTTCTACACAGTGGGTCTCTCTGAGCCCAGTATGTGCGCATGTGCAAAGATGACACCAGAAGTGGGTTTGACTTTGCGCACGAAAAATTCAGCTTCATGAATCTGTACTTTGTAAGAGGGGTCCGCTTCGCCTGTCACAAGGCAGAATTCGTGCTTGGACCTTAACAGACGCAGTCTCAGATCGACCTGATTGAGTAGGTAACGTTCTTGATTGAAAAGGTCGGCATGGATCCACGAGATGAGTTCGATACCTGATGACTTGACGTACCCCTTGCGCTGATGCCATCCCTCGTTCTCCCGACTGGTCAGTTCCATTTTACCGGGGGTGTCGAGGTACCAAAGTGACGTACCGAGCTGACTTCGCGTGGCATCTGTACCATAATTCAATAGAGTCTCCAGGTACGCCCTGTAGGGGTACAGGGTGTGAGAAGCACTCACTAGGTGATCATTGAGGAAGACATCTACTTGACTGAAGAGGGCGTAGAAAAAATGATTGCAGGGAGCAATCACTTCCGACGGGGCTGTACCATCGGATTTCACAATTTTCAAGATGAGGCGCAGGTGACAGCGGGATAGATCAATGTAATCGTCTGTCCCCTTCATGATGAATTCAAGTGGAGCATTACCTTCCAGCGAAGCCACAGGTAAATAATTGACATAGCAGCCTCTTTCCAGTTGGGAGACAGTGGGAGGAACCAGATACAGGTCCATTTGAGAATTGGTGCAGTCACCAGAATCAGCGTGAATTTTCTGAATGATGAAAACACGTCCTTCACAGAGTCTCTTCACTTTATGAACATTAGGATGATGACGGCGGCGTTTTATCCCTTTTCCACCCTGCAACTTGGAACTGGCGTGTTGCAATAGGTCTACACCTGCTTCACGCAGCCCTGCTTTAGCGGCAGTTTTGAAGTTTTGCCCCTGGGCCATCTCTGAAACGAACCGTAGTTCACCCTTACGTAGGGTGGACAGCGCCGGTCGTACGAGAGGGCTGATGAAACGTCCAACAGTGGCAAAGATGCTACCGAGCCCATCACCTCTCTGATAACGAGGGCCCCTGAACATACCCTGCCCCGTTTGGCTCTTGTAGTAGCTCACATAGGTGTCTGCAGAAGGGGGAACGAATTTAACCCTCATGGCAGAAATGTAACTTGACTAAAACTTTACCGAATTTAAAATGCAGAGGTTCTCCGGTGTCGGTACGAAGGAAGATTCTCACACTCTCGAAACTGTTCCTTGCAAGGGGGTAGTAATCAGGTTGTTGATACACTTCAACGATGGCTTCGTTATTACTGGTTCTGACGGCAGGGTTCACAACACGCAACAGTTCACAATGAGTATCACCTAACAACTGAGGTGCAATCAGGTCTGAATACAAATAAATACCGTACATTCCTCTGTTCATATCGATGGAGTAGTCACCAGTGTCTTTATTCAATGGAAAATCTAATTTAGTGATTCCTGGCATGTCTCCTAATCCGGGGTTCGAATGAGCAAATTTAATGAAATGTAACTTATCTGCATCCATCAACATTGTGATCGGCCTGTTGCTTGAAACGGAAAGCTTTTCTCAACTTGTAGGGCATGACCTGGTTCATCGCATCGAATAATGATTCAACGGTTTCGTATCGTCCGTGGGGTACCTTTCGTTCGTGGAAACTACCTGTAGGAATCACGTAGAAATAACAATCGTCATCTACATCGAATGTTGCAGTATTGCACAGTTTGGTAGTAAATCGTTGGTGGAAGGGTTTGTCAACTTCTCCCTCGCCGACACACAGAACCCTGCCGAAATTCGTTTTAGGGAACATCAAACCATATCCCTCACTTGTTTTGAATACCCAGTAACCACTGTTATAGAACACTATTATTTCTTTGGGGAGCTGAGTGGAGAGGAGAGACAACAGTTCCATTCGAGTTATTTTGCCTGGTTTAAGCTTGATTTTCCAGTATTCTTCAGAGGGAGCAGGTGCATAATATTGAAACGTGTCATTAGAACCATCCACATTGTACCAGCTCACGGGTAAGTAAACTTCTGCTAGTCCCATTTTCCATTTTCCACTTAGTCTTAGGGGTTGTGCTAGACGAACCGTGAAATCACTCTGCGAATTGTTTGGGTAAATATTCTGACTAGCTGTGGAGGGTAGGGTCAGGTAGAAACTATCGATTTTTCAGGAATCCACGAATGTTTGGGATAACCGCGAAATTTGACCAGTGCCTTATGACCTTTTCACTCGATTATTTTCTCAACAGTGTAAAGGTCGGGTTCGGTCACTTTTTGAAGTTCCGATTTATAGAATGTGCCCTTCAACACTTCTCCCTCGGAATCCCATATGACGTATACAGGGGGCTGACGTTGTAACACCTTGTCGACTATAAAAATTTCTTCGGTCCACAAATGCGTACCTGCCTTCTTGAAGGGTACTTTTAGACTGGTTAGTCGAACTGTGTCCCCACTTTAAATGCTGGTTTTTCTTTTACTGCTGCAGGATTGCGGTAGAGTCGAACCCAGACAGCGTCCTCATTGTGTAAGGTCACGTCCTTGGGAGCCATATCGTGTGCACTATGAACTGTGGCATTGTATCCTCGTACAACACGTTGCAACACGTCCAACTACCGGTAGGTGTTATTGCGTGTATAATATCTCCCCAGTCTCTCGCGTAGAGTGCGATTCCATCTCTCCACCAAAGCTGCTTTTTTGTCAGAGTAGGTGACGAAGAACCGAATACCTTTCTTTTTCAGGAATTTCTGGAATACTCTGTTGGTAAATTCGGTACCTTGATCCGTATTTAAATTCGTGGGAGATCGTCCCTTGGAAAGGATTTTTTTGAAAGCCGTCACCATTTCTTTCCCTGTTTTTGCCTTCATAGGCACCGCCCATCCATACCTCGAGAACGCATCGATGACCGTTAATATGTAGCGATAACCGTCATTGAAGCGAGTTAGATTTTTTTCAACTACGAGATCGGCGTGCCATTGTTCGTCTAAACCTGTGACGTAAACTTTGTTACGGTGGAATTTTCTGCGAACAGGTTTATGTAACGTGTAGGTGGGTTGCTTTTCTAACCACTTTCGGACGAGTTTGAGTGGCAGCCCTGTATTCAGAGCTAACTTTTTTACTACCGAATCCTCTTTCAGGGTCGAAATAATGGGATTCCAAAGTTTTGTTTTCTGCTTCACCCAGACGTCGTACCCCCACTAGGTTTTGCCATTGATGTAGTGAAAGTGTAACACCTGTAACTGTAGGGATGTCTCCTATAAACTGTCTGATGTCCACTGTTAAGTTACACACGCGAATTTTGTATTCACTGTCTAAGGCTTTTGACTCTCCACACTGAATATTTTTACTAGGAGCCACGAGTTCTAATACAAGCACCACTATCGTTAACACTGTTATGATTACGCTTCCAACACTAGCTAACACCTTCTTTCTCCTATCCATACCAAGACTAAAATGAAACAGGATGAAAAGACAGACACATTATATAGGTTACAATTATTTATTTAATTTATACATTTCATTTTTTGCATCGTCGACAAGAGTATTATATTTTAGAGTACACACAAATCCAGAATCTACAAAATTCAACAGACCTCGTTTCCAGGCTGTATCCACAAACACTTGTGCTAAGGTATTAATGTCCAAGTCACCAGACCATTCAATGATGGCCGGTATTTTTTCTTCGGGTTGTAGTCCATCTAAAGGGATCAGACGTATAAGTTCTTGCTGAAAAATATTCACCAACAGCTGATGTACACAATTGGGGTCGCTGAAAACAGGTCCCAACAGGAATGGTCGAACTGATTTGCAATGTTCTATAATGGCACTGCGGAGATCTTTGGGTGTTCCACACACGTTTCTCACGATTAGCATCACTTCGTCTACGTGGATAGCCAGTGTAAACCACTGTGACGCGTTCAGAGTTATACTGCGACTCACAACGCGAAACTGTAGAGTTCTTTGGTCGGCTGATTCTTTGATAAACTCGACACAGCGTTCGCCACCTTCATTGCGGAACATGAACACACGTACATCGGGCATCAGGTGCCACGTCTCCTGATCCGGGCCGATTTTCACTTTGTCCTCGATGTGGGGCACCATGGCACACAAAGCCTCCCATTCAGGTATGGAGAGGTTGACTTCCACAGGTGTAGGGTAGATGAGTTCACCATTTTCATATTTCTTGTAGCGACATACGTGCACAGAAAACTTATTTTTGAACAGCGAAGGCACGACGTAAACATCTTCACTGAGACACCACGTGCAGATCCATCTGGATGCAGGCTAGCAATCCAGATGGATTGCTAGCCTGCATCGTGAACAATGACGCACTCGACGGTCAGCACCTATTTAACGTGGGATAGCAGCGCCCTCTGGAAGCAGGAGCATGATTGTGACCTTGGGGTTTTTACAAGGTCTTTGGAAAATTACGACTAAAATCGAAGGTTTTCTAAAAATAGGACTCACCAAATGTCGCCACGGGTTTTTAATAAAGGGGGGATTTTTAATAAAGGGGAGTCAAATATGAAATATGAATTATGAATATTAATTAGATGCGCGACCGGGTCCATATCCCATGACAATTGCGACATAGGGGTCAAAGTCCAAAGTGGCCTCGCGCTTGGGCCGGTGACGTCATAAGGGGGAAAGCACAGTGCGTGGGAGTGACCTGGGTTGCGACAACACTACTACTGTACCTCAAATTTCTTAACATTTCTCAGATCTACGATCCGAAATAATACTATCTAAGATCTACGACACTAAATGCCCCAACCACCAATTTTCAGCTCTCTGGCGTAGGTAGATCAAAATTTGACCTTTGACCTCGAAGGACCTTCCGGATCCAAAATTTGTTAATCTTTCCGAGATATACAACCCGAAACACCCCCTTTACATTTCTATCGCTTGTAGATCAAAGTTTGACCTCTATTTGAACTCTATTTGACTTTGAAAAAACACGTCGCAGCTAAAATTTCGGATTGTTTTCGAGATCTACAATCTGGATTACCTCTAGGTGCAAATTTTCAGAGCTATATGATTTCGGCAACTGATTTAGAATTAGCCCAAAATGTCAGTCAATCAATCACTTGCGATACCTGTACATTAGATCAGTGGTTCTGAACCTTTTATGCTTCACGTACCCCCTGGAAATGTGTATGTAACTGACGTACCCCTTGTATAGATGGATAAAACTATAGTTATAACATAACAATGGTTATTTTTACTTTGTTACTAGATCTAGCGACTTTTGAGCTCTCACGGCGTACCCCCAAAAATTTTACCGCGTTGGGTTGTTTTGGTTGTTTTACCTCTGAGTGGCACTTTTTTGCACACTATGGGCTAAATGGCCAGGTCACATGGACCTCGAAAGCTCAGAGAAGGTTGGGGGAGGGGACCCACTGGAATAGCTGTTGGGAGACAGATGGTAGCCTCCCTCAAGGCCATCCAGTGTATTAACATGCACAGGGTATGGTTCTCCCGCACAAGGCGCCACGGGTTTACGTCCCATCCGACGGACGGCGGCCTTTCCAAGCCCATCGGTGTCCCCTACTGACCGTGGGCAGGGCGGGGAATTTTGCGGAGTTAAATCTCAACGCTGACCCAGCTGGGACTCGAACCTAGGAACTACAGATTACGAGCCTGAAATTTTATCGCGTAACCCCACGTTGAGAACCTCTACATTAGATGAAATTTTGCAAAGTGGTGTGTGTGGTCTACTACATATTTTGAAAATATCACGAAAACGAACGTTCTATATTAGCCAGGGGTGATAGGTCGTCCTTTTTTTAGTTTCCTGCTAAATATAACTTAAAAAAAATTTCCTCCCCTCAAACAGCTTCTTCTCAGAAGTCTGACAGGAGCCTGTCAGCTGAAGACATCATAGAGATCGGAAAGGAAGGCAACACTTCAGCACAAAGGTAACACAACCATCCATGGGTCAGCCTAGGTTCGGATCCATGTCCTTTTGATTAATAGCTAAGTGAACTAACACTCTGTCACGTTTTCCAAAATAAAGGACTAAATTACCTCTTAAGCTGTTTCTAGGCACAGAGAATGAACATATATTGAGAGCTATAAGATTTCGGCATCTTATTTAGAATTATGCTCTGAAAATATGCGTTCCTGAAAACGTGTCCGAAAATAGACAGATAGACTTACTTGTTATAATGGAGGTTCCATTTCGAAAGGGTCAAAATATATTATAAAATCTCTAATTGTGTTAAAATATGTAGTATTTTTTTTTACTCCTGAGGTTTTTCAATGCATATAGAGTATTTTTAAACATTATAAAACTACATTTGACATCAAATATAATCAGTAAAATTAATCTTATAATAAACTTTCGGTTATCTGGCATCCATGGAAATGGATGTTGCCAGTTAGATGAATCTGCCGTTACATGAGAAATATTTTTAAGGAAACCAAATACAGTTCGGTTGAGTTGTTTTACCTCTGAGCGGCACTTTTTCTCACATAATGGGCTAAATATCCAGGTCACAAGGACCTCGAAGTCTCAGAGAAGGTTGTGGGAGGGATCCACTGAACAGCTGTTAGGAGACAGATGATACCTCCCATCAAATCCATCCAGGGCGTTCTTTAATGTGCACAGCGTATGGCTCTCCCGCACACGGGGCCACGGCTTAACGTTCCATTCGACAGACGGCTGCTTCTCTAAGCCCATCGGTGTCCACTACTGACCGAGGGCAGGGTGGGGAGTTTTGAGACGATAATACCCAGGACCCTTAGATCAGTATCCGGCGCGCTAACCACTCGGCCATGGGACGACTTTGAGGAGATAAATCGAGCAAATACAGTAGGTACAATCTTGTATTCAAACCTTAGATGAAATACTCGTTACTTCATTTTAATTTTTATTGATTTAACTGCATTTTTACGAAGGGCGTTGGAAAAGTTCTTGACATGATTTTTCCGAATGAAAACCATTGCATTTAACCCAACTTTTATTCTCCTTCAAAGTACTCCCCTCCCCCACATCATCTATGCAAAGTTTCAGACCTCTATGCCAATTCTTAACTTTTATTCTCCTTCAAAGTACTCCCCTCCCCCACACCATCTATACAAAGTTTCAGACTTCTATGCCAATTCTCAAATTTTATTCTCCTTCAAAGTACTCCCCTTCCCCACATCATCTATGCAAAGTTTCAGACCTCTATGCCAATTCTCAACTTTTATTCTCCTTCAAAGTACTCCCCTCCCCCACATCATCTATGCAAAGTTTCAGACCTCTATGCCAATTCTTAACTTTTATTCTCCATCAAAGTACTCCCCTCCCCCACATCATCTATGCAAAGTATCAGACCTCTATGCCAATTCTTAACTTTTATTCTCCTTCAAAGTACTCCCCTCCCCCACATCATCTATGCAAAGTATGAGACCTCTATGCCAATTCTTAACTTTTATTCTCCTTCAAAGTACTCCCCTCCCCCACATCATCTATGCAAAGTTTCAGACCTCTATGCCAATTCTAAACTTTTATTCCCCTTCAAAGTACTCCCTTCCCCCACATCATCTATGCAAAGTTTCAGACCTCTATGCCAATTCTTAACTTTCAGTCTCCTTCAAAGTACTCCCCTCCCCCACATCATCTATGCAAAGTATCAGACCTCTATGCCAATTCTTAACTTTTATTCTCCTTCAAAGTACTCCCCTCCCCCACATCATCTATGCAAAGTTTCAGACCTCTATGCCAATTCTTAACTTTTACTCTCCTTCAAAGTACTCCCCTCCCCCACATCATCTATGCAAAGTTTCAGACCTCTATGCCAATTCTTAACTTTTATTCTCCTTCAAAGTACTCCCCTCCCCCACATCATCTATGCAAAGTATCAGACCTCTATGCCAATTCTTAACTTTTATTCTCCTTCAAAGTACTCCCCTCCCCCACATCATCTATGCAAAGTTTCAGACCTCTATGCCAATTCTTAACTTTTATTCTCCTTCAAAGTACTCCCCTCCCCCACATCATCTATGCAAAGTTGCAGACCTCTATGCCAATTCTTAACTTTTATTCTCCTTCAAAGTACTCCCCTCCCCCACATCATCTATGCAAAGTATCAGACCTCTATGCCAATTCTTAACATTTATTCTCCTTCAAAGTACTCCCCTCCCCCACATCATCTATGCAAAGTTTCAGACCTCTATGCCAATTCTTAACTTTTATTCTCCATCAAAGTACTCCCCTCCCCCACATCATCTATGCAAAGTTTCAGACCTCTATGCCAATTCTTAACTTTTATTCTCCTTCAAAGTACTCCCCTCCCCCACATCATCTATGCAAAGTATCAGACCTCTATGCCAATTCTTAACTTTTATTCTCCTTCAAAGTATTCCCCTCCCCCACATCATCTATGCAAAGTATCAGACCTCTATGCCAATTCTTAAATTTTATTCTCCTTCAAAGTACTCCCCTCCCCCACATCATCTATGCAAAGTATCAGACCTCTATGCCAATTCTTAACTTTTATTCTCCTTCAAAGTACTCCCCTACCCCGCATCATCTATGCAAAGTTTCAGACCTCTATGCCAATTCTTAACTTTTATTCTCCATCAAAGTACTCCCCTCCCTCACATCATCTATGCAAAGTTTCAGACCTCTATGACAATTCTTAACTTTTATTATCCTTCAAAGTACTCCCCTCCCCCACATCATCTATGCAAAGTATCAGACCTCTATGCCATTTCTTAACTTTTATTCTCCTTCAAAGTACTCCCCTCCCCCACATCATCTATGCAAAGTTTCAGACCTCTATGCCATTTCTTAACATTTATTCTCCTTCAAAATACTCCCCTCCCCCACATCATCTGTGCAAAGTATCAGACCTCTATGCCAATTCTTAACTTTTATTCTCCTTCAAAGTACTCCCCTCCCCCACATCATCTATGCAAAGTTTCAGACCTCTATGCCAATCCTTAACGTTTATTCTCCTTCAAAGTACTCCCCTCCCCCACATCATCTATGCAAAGTTTCAGACCTCTATGCCAATTCTTAACTTTTATTCTCCTTCAAAGTACTCCCCTCCCCCACATCATCTATGCAAAGTTTCAGATCTCTATGCCAATTCTTAACTTTTATTCTCCTTCAAACTACTCCCCTCCCCCACATCATCTATGCAAAGTATCAGACGTCTATGCCAATTCTTAAATTTTATTCTCCTTCAAAGTACTCCCCTCCCCCACATCATCTATGCAAAGTTTCAGACCTCTATGCCAATTCTAAACTTTTATTCTCCTTCAAAGTACTCCCCTCCCCCACATCATCTATGCAAAGTTTCAGACCTCTATGCCAATTCTTAAATTTTATTCTCCTTCAAAGTACTAACCTCCCCCACATCATCTATGCAAAGTATCAGACCTCTATGCCAATTCTTAACTTTTATTCTCCTTCAAAGTACTCCCCTCCCACACATGATCTATGCAAAGGTTCAGACCTCTATGCCAATTCTAAACTTTTAGTCTCCTTCAAAGTACTCCCCTCCCCCACATCATCTATGCAAAGTATCAGACCTCTATGCCAAATCTTAACTTTTATTCTCCTTCAAAGTACTCCCCTCCCTCACATCATCTATGCAAAGTTTCAGACCTCTATGCCATTTCTTAACATTTATTCTCCTTCAAAGTACTCCCCTCCCCCACATCATCTATGCAAAGTTTCAGACCTCTATGCCAATTCTAAACTTTTATTCTCCTTCAAAGTACTCCCCTCCCCCACATCATCTATGCAAAGTTTCAGACCTCTATGCCAATTCTTAACTTTTATTCTCCTTCAAAGTACTCCCCTCCCCCACATCATCTATGCAAAGTATCAGACCTCTATGCCAATTCTTAACTTTTATTCTCCTTCAAAGTACTCCCCTCCCACACATGATCTATGCAAAGGTTCAGACCTCTATGCCAATTCTAAACTTTTAGTCTCCTTCAAAGTACTCCCCTCCCCCACATCATCTATGCAAAGTATCAGACCTCTATGCCAATTCTTAACTTTTATTCTCCTTCAAAGTACTCCCCTCCCTCACATCATCTATGCAAAGTATCAGACCTCTATGCCATTTCTTAACTTTTATTCTCCTTCAAAGTACTCCCCTCCCCCACATCATCTATGCAAAGTTTCAGACCTCTATGCCAATTCTTAACTTTTATTCTCCTTCAAAGTACTCCCCTCCCCCACATCATCTATGCAAAGTATCAGACCTCTATGCCATTTCTTAACATTTATTCTCCTTCAAAGTACTGCCCTCCCCCACATCATCTATGCAAAGTATCAGACTCTATGCCAATTCTTAACTTTTATTCTCCTTCAAAGTACTCCCCTCCCCCCACATCATA
This sequence comes from Ryuthela nishihirai, assembly GCA_038380435.1. Taxonomy (NCBI): domain Eukaryota; kingdom Metazoa; phylum Arthropoda; class Arachnida; order Araneae; family Heptathelidae; genus Ryuthela; species Ryuthela nishihirai. The sequence goes on from JAWZYU010000016.1 coordinate 23,014,330, forward strand.
TATGCAAAGTTTCAGACCTCTATGCCAATTCCTAACTTTTATTCTCCTTCAAAGTACTCCCCTCCCCCACATCATCTATGCAAAGTTTCAGACCTCTATGCCATTTCTTAACATTTATTCTCCTTCAAAGTACTCCCCTTCCCCACATCATCTATGCAAAGTTTCAGACCTCTATGCCAATTCTTAACTTTTATTCTCCTTCAAAGTACTGACCCATGCAAAGTATCAGACCTCTATGCCAATTCTTAACTTTTATTCTCCTTCAAAGTACTGACCCATGCAAAGTATCAGACCTCTATGCCAATTCTTAACTTTTATTCTCCTTCAAAGTACTCCCCTCCCCACATCATCTATGCAAAGTATCAGACCTCTATGCCATTTCTTAACTTTTATTCTCCTTCAAAGTACTCCCCTCCCCCACATCATCTATGCAAAGTTTCAGACCTCTATGCCAATTCTTAACTTTTATTCTCCTTCAAAGTACTCCCCTCCCCAACATCATCTATGCAAAGTATCAGACCTCTATGCCAATTCTTAACTTTTATTCTCCTTCAAAGTACTCCCCTCCCCCACATCATCTATGCAAAGTATCAGACCTCTATGCCATTTCTTAACTTTTATTCTCCTTCAAAGTACTCCCCTCCCCCACATCATCTATGCAAAGTTTCAGACCTCTATGCCAATTCTTAACTTTTATTCTCCTTCAAAGTACTCCCCTCCCCCACATCATCTATGCAAAGTATCAGACCTCTATGCCATTTCTTAACTTTTATTCTCCTTCAAAGTACTCCCCTCCCCCACATCATCTATGCAAAGTTTCAGACCTCTATGCCAATTCTTAACTTTTATTCTCCTTCAAAGTACTCCCCTCCCCCACATCATCTATGCAAAGTATCAGACCTCTATGCCAATTCTTAACTTTTATTCTCCTTCAAAGTACTCCCCTCCCCCACATCATCGATGCAAAGTTTCAGACCTCTATGCCAATTCTTAACCTTTATTCTCCTTCAAAGTACTCCCCTCCCCACATCATCTATGCAAAGTATCAGACCTCTATGCCAATTCTTAACTTTTATTCTCCTTCAAAGTACTCTCCTCCCCCACATCATCTATGCAAAGATTCAGACCTCTATGCCAATTCTTAACTTTTATTCTCCTTCAAAGTACTCCCCTCCCCCACATCAGCTATGCGAAGTATCAGACCTCTATGCCAATTCTTAACTTTTATTCTCCTTCAAAGTACTCCCCTCCCCAACATCATCTATGCAAAGTATCAGACCTCTATGCCAATTCTTAACTTTTATTCTCCTTCAAAGTACTCCCCTCCCCCACATCATCTATGCAAAGTTTCAGACCTCTATGCCAATTCTTAACTTTTATTCTCCTTCAAAGTACTCCCCTCCCGAACATCATCTATGCAAAGTTTCAGACCTCTATGCCAATTCTTAACTTTTATTCTCCTTCAAAGTACTCCCCTCCCCAACATTATCTATGCAAAGTTTCAGACCTCTATGCCAATTCTTAACTTTTATTCTCCTTCAAAGTACTCCCCTCCCACACATCATCTATGCAAAGTTTCAGACCTTATGCCAATTCTTAACTTTTATTCTCCTTCAAAGTACTCCCCTCCCCCACATCATCTATGCAAAGTTTCAGACCTCTATGCCGTTTCTTAACATTTATTCTCCTTCAAAGTACTCCCCTCCCCCACATCATCTATGCAAAGTATCAGACTCTATGCCAATTCTTAACTTTTATTCTCCTTCAAAGTACTCCCCTCCCCACATCATCTATGCAAAGTTTCAGACCTCTATGCCAATTCTTAACTTTTATTCTCCTTCAAAGTACTGACCCATGCAAAGTATCAGACCTCTATGCCAATTCTTAACTTTTATTCTCCTTCAAAGTACTCCCCTCCCCACATCATCTATGCAAAGTTTCAGACCTCTATGCCAATTCTCAACTTTTATTCTCCTTCAAAGTACTCCCCTCCCCCACATCATCTATGCAAAATTTCAGACCTCTATGCCAATTCTTAACTTTTATTCTCCTTCAAAAGTACTGACCCATGCAAAATTTAAGACCTCTATGCCAATTCTTAACTTTTATTCTCCTTCAAAGTACTCCCCTCCCGAACATCATCTATGCAAAGTTTCAGACCTCTATGCCAATTCTTAACTTTTATTCTCCTTCAAAGTACTCCCCTCCCCCACATCATCTATGCAAAGTTTCAGACCTCTATGCCAATTCTTAACTTTTATTCTCCTTCAAAGTACTCCCCTCCCCACATCATCTATGCAAAGTATCAGACCTCTATGCCAATTCTTAACTTTTATTCTCCTTCAAAGTACTCCCCTCCCCCACATCATCTATGCATAGTATCAGACCTCTATGCCAATTCTTAACTTTTATTCTCCTTCAAAGTACTCCCCTCCCCCACATCATCTATGCAAAGTTTCAGACCTCTATGCCAATTCTTAACTTTTATTCTCCTTCAAAATACACAACTCCCCCACATCATCTATGCAAAGTTTCAGACCTCTATGCCATTTCTTAACATTTATTCTCCTTCAAAGTACTCCCCTCCCCCACATCATCTATGTAAAGTATCAGACCTCTATGCCAATTCTTAACTTTTATTCTCCTTCAAAGTACTCCCCTCCCCCACATCATCTATGCAAAGTTTCAGACCTCTATGCCAATTCTTAACTTTTATTCTCCTTCAAAGTACTCCCCTCCCCCACATCATCTATGCAAAGTATCAGACCTCTATGCCATTTCTTAACTTTTATTCTCCTTCAAAGTACTCCCCTCCCCCACATCATCTATGCAAAGTTTCAGACCTCTATGCCATTTCTTAACATTTATTCTCCTTCAAAGTACTCCCCTCCCCCACATCATCTATGTAAAGTATCAGACCTCTATGCCAATTCTTAACTTTTATTCTCCTTCAAAGTACTCCCCTTCCCCACATCATCTATGCAAAGTATCAGACCTCTATGCCAATTTTTAACTTTTATTCTCCTTCAAAGTACTCCCCTCCCCCACATCATCTATGCAAAGTTTCAGACCTCTATGCCAATTCTTAACTTTTATTCTCCTTCAAAGTACTCCGCTCCCCCACATCATCTATGCAAAGTTTCAGACCTCTATGCCAATTCTTAACTTTTATTCTCCTTCAAAGTACTCCCCTCCCCCACATCATCTATGCAAAGTATCAGACCTCTATGCCAATTCTTAACTTTTATTCTCCTTCAAAGTACTCCCCTCCCCCACATCATACATACTACAGTGTGGTCGCACCCTGTTCACCTTTACAGTTACGCCGTTGGTCTGGCTGGCGTAGAGGGCGGGGGTGGCTGATTTGGTAGAGCGCCAGGCTCGTAATCTGTAGTTCCCAGTTTCTTGTCCCAGCTGGGTCAGCGTTGAGATTTATCTCCGCAAAATTCCCCGCCCTGCCCACGGTAAGTAGGGGACACCGATGGGCTTGAAAAGGCCGCCGTCTGTCGGATGGGACGTTAAGCCGTGGCCCCGTGTGCGGGAGAGCCATACCCTGTGCACGTTAAAGAACACGCTGGATGATCTTGACGGGAAACTACCATCTGTCTCCCAACATCTGTTCCAATGGGTCCCCTCCCCCAACCTTCTCTGAGCCTTCGGGGTCCATGTGACCTGGCCATTTAGACCATGGTGTACAAAAAAGTGCCGCTCAGAGGTAAAACAACCCAAATCTCATCACCTGTGACAATGTCTGTTAACCGTTTGGGGCCACTATGTTCAAACATTGCCAGCATCTCTTTGCACGATACGACTATAGCCCTTTTTGTTGTTCTGTCAGTTTATGGGTTGCCCATTTAGAAAAGATCTTTCGGAGCTTTAAATATTGATGAATAATTATTTCCACACTGCCAATCGATACACTGACATCTAAAGTTATTACTTGATTGGTGATGTGTGGGTTTTCCTTAATCAGTTCACTAACAGCAGCGATGGTTCTCTCGTTCACGGCTTCCCTCAGTCTTCCTGCACGAGGGAGGTCTTCGAATTTTCAGTATCTTTTATGATAAAGACATTATTCCTAAGGATTTTATCAGAGCTATTATTATCCCTATTTTTAAAAACGCTGATTGTAGTTCTTGTGATAACTATAGGGTTATCAACCTACTTTCTGTTCCAGGTAAAAATCTTTGCATGAGTGTGCTTAATAGAATTAAGAATATGGTTGGTGGACAATTGCGTGGTGAGCAGTGGGGATTCAGAAGTGATAGGAGATGTGTAGATCAGATTTTTTTCACTTAGGCAGATTCTTGAGAAATGTTTAAAGTTTCAGAAATTTCAGATTAACCTTTAAAGGTGGCTTAGTTTATGGGAGTAATGAATCTTCCCTCGGAAATCCTACCAAAACTAAGGGGCGGGGTGGCTCAGTCGGTAGCGCGCCAGGCTCGTAATCTGTAGTTCCCAGGTTCGAGTCCCAGCTGGGTCAGCGTTGAGATTTATCTCCGCAAAATTCACCTCCCTGCCCATGGTCAGTAGGGGACACCGATGGGCTTGGAAAGGCCGCCGTCCGTCGGATGGGACGTTAAGCCGTGGCCCCGTGTGCGGGAGAGCCATACCCTGTGCACGTTAAAGAACATGCTGGATGACCTTGACGGGAGGCTACCATCTGTTTCCCAACAGCTGTTCCAGTGGGTCCCCTCCCCCAACCTTCTCTGAGCCTTCGGGGTCAATGTGACCTGGCCATTTAGCCCATGGTGTGCAAAAAAGTGCCGCTCAGAGGTAAAACAACCCAACCCTACCAAAACTGCTTAGTTTCATCAAGCTTATCTTCCTACAAAGAAGTTTTATGCATAACCCCAATACATGAGTTTTAGGGTCATATAAAGGAAAGTGGTATAAAAGCAACACTAGAGTATTATTGAAAACTTTTGACATTCAGGAACCCTATTAAAAGCGATAAGTAATATATTTTGCCCATTATATGATTAAAATAATATTTTCATGGTACAGTCGCTCAAAAAAATATCCGAACACTATAGTTGATTACAGAATTCAGAAAAATATCTGACAACGATTTTTTTAGAAATTAGTGATCTGGTAACCTTCGTGGCACGTGATTACAGAATTCAGGAAAAATATCTGGAGCGTGTACAGCAACTGTACACGCTCCAGTTGCCGTTCACAGCAAACTGCAGCGTGTGCAGTAACTGCACACGCTCCAGTTTGCTGTGAGCGGTAACTGCACCGCTCAATATTTCCGTGAGTGAGCCTACACGATCCAGGTCTTTGTGAGCTCACACGATCCAATGTGCTGTGAACATTAACCGCAACCGCTCCAGTTTGCTGTGAACGGTAACTGCACACGCTCAATATTTCCGTGAGTGAGCCCACACGATCCAGGTCTTTGTGAGCTCACACGATCCAATGTGCTGTGAACATTAACCGCAACCGCTCCAGTTTGCTGTGAACGGTAACTGCACACGCTCCATATTCATTGCATTATATATTCATACGCATTATATATATTAAAAAATATCCGAACACTATGGTTGATTACAGAATTCAGAAAAAATATTTGGCAACGATTTTTTTTTAGAAATTAGTGATCTGGCCTAATTCCTAATTCACAACATATTCTCAGTAAAATATTTTGCTTAACATTCAGTCTTCAACAACTGCATTTAGAGAGATGAGTTTTTGCAACATATCTTCGAGTAATTAAATCAAAACTGGATTTAGATAAATAAAATTTTTGAAAAATTCGAAATATGTAGCATATAATGTAATTGAAAACGTAAAATCATTCTGATTGAAAACGATGAAAACGATAAATCCCGTTTGAAAACGTAAAATCATCCCCTTAGATCAATAGCCAAGCACGCTAACCTCCAATTTAGCGGTATGCAAAATTACTGCTAACGATAAATTTGGGGCCCGAAAAAGTTGCCTCATTTTTTCACTTCTGCGTATATATCTAAAGACTAAAATTAAGCTGTATAATAGTTTAGTTCTTTCTAGAGTTTGTTACGGTAGTGAAACTTCAACCTTTTTTTGAAGCACGATAACATGAGACTTGATTCTAGATGCTTACGCAGCATCTTGGGCATTAGGTGGTTCAACTTTGTAACTAATGATGAGGTCAGGCAAAGAAGTTTGCAACCTCCTTTAAGAAGCATATTGTGCAGAGAGAGACTCCGTTGGTTTGGCCATGTTGCCCGTATGAATAATTATAGATTGGAGAATAGGGTTATGAGTTGGGTTGTTTTATCTCTGAGCGGCACTTTTTTGCACACCATGGGCTAAATGGCCAGGTCACATTGACCCCGAAGGCTCAGAGAAGGTTGGGGGAGGGGACCCACTGGAACAGCTGTTGGGAAACAGATGGTAGCCTCCCGTCAAGGTCATCCAGCGTGTTCTTTAACGTGCACAGGGTATGGCTCTCCCGCACACGGAGCCACGGCTTAACGTCCCATCCGAAGGACGGCGGCCTTTCCAAGCCCATCGGTGTCCCCTACTGACCGTGGGCAGGGCGGGGAGTTTTGCGCAGATAAATCTCAACGCTGACCCAGCTGGAACTCGAACCTGGGAACTACAGATTACGAGACTGGCGCGCTACCGACTGAGCCACCCCCGCCAGGTCACAAGGACCCTGAAGGCTCAGAGAAGGTTGAGGGAGGGGACCCACTGGAACAGCTGTTGGGAGACAGATGGTAGCCTCCTGTCAAGGCCATCCAGCGTGTTCTTTAACGTGCACAGGGTATGTCTCTCCCGCACACGGAGCCACGGCTTAACGTCCCATCCGAAGGACGGCGGCCTTTCCAAGCCCATCGCTGTCCCCTACTGACCGTGGGCAGAGCGGGGAGTTTTGCGGAGATAAATCTCAACGCTGACCCAGCTGGGACTCGAACCTGGGAACTACAGATTACGAGCCTGGCACGCTACCGACTGAGCCACCCCCGCCCCAAATAGGGTTATGAACATTGCGCCTAAAGGCCTCAGAAAGAGGGGGAGACCTAGGATGCGGTGGGCAGACAATGTCAAACAGGACCTTGTTAGAATTGGTGTGCAGTGTAGCAGATGTAGCTCATTACAGATGTGTTTGGAGAACTAAATTGCACACTCTGGTTCGACCTCTATAGACTATGGCTGCTTGAGGATGATGACAACTTGCTAATCCATTTTTTTTGACTCACACACTTCATAATCCAGATTTTATTGTGTCACTTACTACCTAATTGAATATTTGATGCTTCATATACTCCCTACACCAAATGTCTTCCACCACGAGGGGCGGGGGTGGCTCAGTCGGTAGCGCACCAGGCTCGTAATTTGTAGTTCCCAGGTTCGAGTCCCAGCTGGGTCAGCGTTGAGATTTATCTCCGTAAAATTCCCCGCCCTGCCCACGGTCAGTTGGGGACACCGATGGGCTTGGAAAGGCCGCCGTCCGTCGGATGGGACGTTAAGCTGGGCCCCGTCTGCGGGAGAGAGCCATATCCTGTGCACATTAAAATGCACGCTGGATGGCCTTGAAGGGAGGCTACCATCTGTCTCCCAACAGTTGTTCCAGTGGGTCCCCTCCCCCAACCTTCTCTGAGCCTTCGGGGTCCATGTGACCTGGCCATTTAGCCCATGGTGTGCAAAAAAGTGCCGCTCAGAGGTAAAACAACCCAACCCAACTTCCACCACGATATTCCTTTCTTTACTTGGGTCACGGCATTAACATCCCACAGGATGAACGGCGATCATTTCAGTCCATAAGAAAAATTATATAACAACAACTGCTATTTGAGTACACATTACATCAAAGACACTAGAGAAAAGCATCGGCATCCATTTTTCCTTGTTCACTTCTTCCGTAATCATGCGTATTCCCCGCGGATGAGTTCCCTGGCAACAAGATTTCTTTCGCAAAGGTGAAGCACACGGGAGATTCGAACCGAAGCCCAAACCAATGGATCGTGACCTGCGAAATTGCGCCGATGAGTCGACGCTGGCCACGAGTCGATCGAACGTGACGTCACGCGAAGGTCACTCAACGAGAGCACGTGGCAACGACGAGAGCAGTGGTGAAGGGGCCCGGCGAGGAGCGGCCAGCGATTGACCTCGTATCGGCCTTCTTTTCCTACTGACATCAACCGTTTCCCGCTAGATTTGACCTTACTGTTCATCAGAGAACGATTCTTGATTTACCTCAGGGTTTGTGTCAGATAGGTGCTAAAGCGTTGATTTCCGGGGGGGGGAGGGGGAAAAGGATTGAAACAGAGCGTTCACATTTTGTGTTCTCTTTTTCATTGCGTGGCAAGATGAAGTGCCTCTTTTAAAGGTGTAATTTCTAACGCAATCTATTGAAATTATAGAATCGATGACACAGTTGGAAAAACGCAATCATCAATGAGAGATCACATCCAGGCCCGGATATAGAAGAAAAAAGAATAAAGGTGGGGGGGAAGTGACTGAATCGATCCGTAATGAAACGGAACGCCGTTCCAGTAGAACAACTTTCCATCCGTTTCAATGGATTTTAAAACATTTATTGGAAAATGTTTGTGGTATATATATATACGTATACAGGGTGATTCAAAACTCTTTCGCCAAACTTTAAGGGGTGATAAACTAAGAGCAGGTTAGTGATTCCTTTTCTCCCAACCTTCTCTGAGCCCTTGTGACTATCCCATTCAGTACAGTCGCTCAAAAAAAATATCCGAACACTATGGTTGATTACAGAATTCAGAAAAAAATATTTGGCAGCGATTTTTTTAGAAATTAGTGATCTGGCAACCTTCGTGTCACCTTAGTGTCACGTGACACGAAGGTTGTCAGATCACTAATTTCTAAAAAAAACTTTGCCAAATATTTTTTGTGAATTCTGTAATCAACCACAGTGTTCGGATATTTTTTTGAGCGACTGTAGGTGGTCATATTATTTTGATACTAGATCGTGTGGACTCACTCACGGAAATATTGAGCGTGTGCAGTTACCGTTCACAGCAAACTGGAGCGGTTGCGGTTAATGTTCACAGCACATTGGATCGTGTGAGCTCACAAAGACCTGGATCGTGTGGGCTCACTCACGGAAATATTGAGCGTGTGCAGTTACCGTTCACAGCAAACTGGAGCGTGGGCAGTAACTGCACACGCTCCGGTTTGCTGTGAACGGTAACTGGAGCATGTACAGTTTCTGTACTCGCTCCAGATATTTTTCCTGAATTCTGTAATCACGTGACACGAATTTTTAGAAATTAGTGATCTGGCAACCTTCGTGTCACCTTCGTGTCACGTGACACGAAGGCTGCCAGATCACTAATTTCTAAAAAAACTTTGCCAAATATTTTTTTTTAATTCCGTAATCAACCATAGTGTTCGGATATTTTTTGAGCGACTGTACACATGATATAATCATGAAAATCCGTAATATCAAAATGCACTCAAAGGACCACATTATTAAGTAGTTTACGTCGAAATGTTATACGTCGAAAGTAACTCGGTAACTTTTTAAATAAGCCTTTTATGAAAAATGTGATCGAAGATAACTTAAAGCTCTCAAGTCCATTTAAATCTCAATTTCCAATTTTTTTTTACGGCATTTAAAGATTATGGAAGCCGAAATATTGATCAAGTAACTCGTTCTTCAAAATATGATTCAAAATTGGTAAAAATTAACATAGTTGCTACGCGACTCTTTCCTTAACTCTCTAAATAGAGAACGAAAATTGTTGAAAATTGAGATGAAAATAGATTTGATCGAAATCTTTAAATTATCATCAATCATATTTTTACTGAGCTCTATCTCAGGTACGCTTGATGTAACATATATATATACGTATGTGACATGCCAGTTTATTAGATGCACCACCCCTCGTCACATAAAATGGTTCATTCCAAAACGTAATGCGTCACGTGACCGCGATATGCGGTATAAATCAGGCAGACCAGCCTTTCAAGCATCAGTTAGAGTTGGATTGAGCGTCAGAAGGGGTAAAATGAGCGACTTTGAACGTGACATGATAGTTAGTGCTAGGCGTAACGGTCCCAGTATTTCCCAAACGGCCGTCTTCCTGGGCTTTCCACGCACAACCGTTTCAAGGGTTTAGCGAGAATGGTACAGTGGCTCAAAAAAGTATCCGAACACGATGGTTGATTACAGAATTCAGTAAAAATATCTGGCAACGATTTTTTTTAGAAATTAGTGATCTGGAAACCTTCGTGTCACGTGACACGAAGGTTGCCAGATCACTAATTTCTAAAAAAATCGTTGCCAAATCGACTGTAGGTGGTCATATTATTTTGATACTAGATCGTGTGGGCTCACTCACGGAAATATTGAGCGTGTGCAGTTACCGTTCACAGCAAACTGGGGCGTCTGCAGTAACTGCACACGCTCCAGTTTGAACTCCAGTGTGAACGGTAACTGCACACGCTCAATATTTCCGTGAGTGAGCCCACACGATCTAGTATCAAAATAATATGACCACCTACAGTCGCTCAAAAAAGTATCCGAACATTACGGTTGATTACAGAATTCAGAAAAAATATCTGGCAACGATTTTTTCTTAGAAATTAGTGATCTGGCAACCTTCGTGTCACGTGATTACAGAATTCAGGAAAAATGTCTGGAGCGTGTACAGCTACTGTACACGCTCCAGTTACCGTTCACAGCAAACTGGAGCGTGTGCAGTTACTGCACACGCTCCAGTTTGCTGTGAACGGTAACTGCACACGCTCAATATTTCCGTGAGTGAGCCCACACGATCCAGGTCTTTGTGAGCTCACACGATCCAATGTGCTGTGAACATTAACCGCAACCGCTCCAGAAAAAATATTTGCGAATCAAAAAAAATTGCGAAAAATATTTGAGAATCGTGCACGCGAACAGACAGGCCACAGCCAGGCAAATCACAACATAACTGAACATTGGTGTGCAGAAGGTCATCTCCGAATGCACCATGCTTCGGATCTTGTCGTGAATGGGCTACAACAGACGCCGACCATGTTGAGTGCAGATGTTGTCAAGCGAAGAACTCGAAAGCAGGTCACCAGTGGGTGCATGAGCATCGGCACTGGACTACTGAGGACTGAAAATCAGACAAATCAAGATTCCTTTTGCATCATGCTGATGGAAGGATCAGAATTTGGCGCAGGCAACACGAGGCCATGGAGACATCTTTTCTGGTGTCAACAGTACAGGCTGGTGGTGGAAGTCTATAGTGTGGAGAATGTTTTCCTGGCATACATTAGGTCCCTGATACCCGCCTAAGGACATATAAAAGGCTATGATCTATTTGAACATCGTTGCTGAAGGTTCATCCCTTCATGTTTACAGTTTATCCTCACCCGGATAGGGGCGGGGGTGACTCAGTCGGTAGCGCGCCAGGCTCGTAATCTGTAGTTCCCAGGTTCGAGTCCCAGCTGGGTCAGCGTTGAGATTTATCTCCGCAAAATTCCCCGCCCTGCCCACGGTCAGTAGGGGACACCGATGGGCTTGGAAAGGTCGCCGTCCGTCTGATGGGACGTTAAGCCGTGGCCCCGTATGTGGGAGAGCCATACCCTGTGCACGTTAAAGAACACGCTGGATGGCCTTGACGGGAGGCTACCATCTGTCTCCCAATAGCTGTTCCAGTGGGTCCCCTCCCCCAACCTTCTCTGAGCCTTTGGGGTCCATGTGACCTGGTCATTTAGCCCATGGTGTGAAAAAAAGTGCCGCTCAGAGGTAAAACAACCCAACCCAATCCTCACCCGGATACGCAGCGACTATAAATAAGGAATGTTGTACCATGCGGAAATGATTGTGTTGTTCAGTTGCTGTAAAATGTTCAGTTGCTTCAGAACAGCCCAAAGGACGCGCAACATGCTACTAGGCAGGTGTACCTAATAAACTGGCATCTCAGTGTACATTTATAGTCGCTGCGTATCCGGGACACGTTCAGCATGATAATGCACCTGCTCATAAAGCACTCGTATCGTCACCGATTGGTTCCAGGAACATGACGATGAGTTTCCCTTGCTTTACTGCCCTGCACAGTCCCCAGACCTAACCCCTATCAAGCATCTTTGGATAAGGTAATAAGGGCTATTTACCTAATAAACTGGCATCTCAGTGTACATTTATAGTCGTTGCGTATAACCATAATAATAATAAAAAAATTTCTTGATTTTTGTATATATAGCTCGAAAAATAAAATAAATAAATACCCCCTCAAGCAGCTGCTTGCCACAGAGGTCTGACAGGAGCCTGTCAGTTTATATGCCATAGTAGCAGGTCTGAGAGGATGGCAGGACCTCAGCAGAAAAACAACACGCACAACCATGCCTTACCCGGGGCTCGAACCCAGGTCCCTTAGATCAGTAGCAAAGCGTGCTAACCACTCGGCCATGGAACGGCTTAGACTTCAAAGAATAAGAAAAATAAAAATTGCAATTTTTCACTTTTTCGTCTATACAAATCTATGTTACGTACGCTTTTTATAAGATTTGTTTACCAATCGTTTTCCCATTGTGATGTCAAAACTCCTAGCCAATGAACGCTGTCTTGCAGAGTGTCACCGCCTCATCTGGTACACATTACCAGAACTCTATGGGGCGGGGGTGGCTCAGTCGGTAGCGCGCCAGGCTCGTAATCTGCAGTTCCCTGGTTCGAGTCCCGGCTGGGTCAGCATTGAGATTTATCTCCGCAAAATTCCTCACCCTTCCCACGGTCAGTAGGGGACACCGATGGGCTTGGAAAAGCCGCCGTCCGTCGGATGGGACGTTAAGCCTTGGCCCAATATGCGGGAGAGCCATACCTTGTGCACGTTAAATAACAGCTGGATGGCCTTGACGGGAGGCTACCATCTGTCTCCCAACAGCTGTTCCAGTAGGTCCCCTCCCCCAACCTTCTCTGAATCTTTGGGGTCCATGTGACCTGGCCATTTTGCCTATTGTGAGAAAAAAAAGTGCCGCTTAGAGGTAAACCAGAAACTATGGAAAGCGACCATGTCCCAAATGTGGTCATTCTCCTCTCCACAGCTAGCCAGAACAGAAAGAGAATAAAAAAAAATTGTTGAAAAGTTAAATATAACCTAAAAAATAACTTACTAATTTAAGAAATAAGCACATATGGAGCATTGTTGCAGGAGATAGCAAACTACTTAAAAACACAATCTTAAACCATAGGACATAAAAAAAATCCAAGTGTAAGAAGAATGTTCCAAAGGGGCAAGGAACGCACCTGAACGTTTTTCCAACGAATTTCTAAGCTTATAGGTTAATGAAAGCTACATTTTTTGAGTATCGTCAGTTGTTGAATCAATACAAGTGGTTATGCTCGCCTAAACTGAAAAGAAACATTTGCTTTGCATTCGATTATACGAGGAAAGAGTTAATGACAGTGAAAAATGCTCTGTTGAACCTTAACAGAGTCAAAAGCAACAGAGTCAAAAGCTCAGAGAAGGTTGGGGGAGAGGACCCACTGGAACAGCTGTTGGAAGACAGATGGTAGCCTCCCGTCAAGGCCATCCAGCGTGTTCTTTAACGTGCACAGGGTATGGCTCTCCCGCACACGGGGCCACGGCTTAACGTCCCATCCGACGGACGGCGGCCTTTTCAAGCCCATCGGTGTCCCCTACTGACCGTGTGCAGGGCGGGGAAATTTTTCGGAGATAAATCTAAACGCTGACCTAGCTGGGACTCGAACCTGGGAACTACAGATTACGAGCCTGGCGCGCTACCGACTGAGCCACCCCCGCCCCAAAGGTTGAAGCAAAATAACAATAACATAGGATTGGTGAAATAAAAGTGGTGCTGAACTCGAACACTTGTTCTATTTTATGTAGAAAATTAAATTCTTTGCACAATATTGGGTGGCAGGGAGAATCCTTTGTGAGATATTTGGAACAGAGCTATCAGGTATTTGGGAATTTATGGAAGCTCCGAAACTGTTCAAACAACAGTAATATTATCAACAGTTAATCAAATGGCACAAAGATAAAGACATCCTTTACCAAGACGGTATAGGTGTTACGTTAACCTGCATTAATGGAAAGGAATCCGGTCTGCAGGAAGTAAGTTTAACTGAAGATGTGGAATTAAGATTAACTGAAGATTAGAAGAAAAAAAATTACAATGTTTTCCTCCACCTTCCTCGAGATCATATTTTGCTTTGCACATCCTCAGATTACTTCCAATCCTCTGCCAAAATTTCAATCTATTAAACTTTCTTTTTTGAAGGGTTGTGGCGATCAGACTGATAGACAAAGACACAGTCGCGTTTGGAATCACAGGTGATAATTGGATCAGAAATGGAAAATCAGAAATGGAAAAAATAATGGGAAGAAAAATTGGATAAAACGAAGAAAAGTTGAGAAATGAAGAAAATGAAAGCGAAATGAAAATACTAGCGAGGATTGAAACAAAAACTCGAGAGAGATATGGACATGGGAGGAGAATGGATGAGAGTAGATGGACCGAAAAAGACATGGTAGGAGAATGGATGAAAGTTGATGGACCGAAAAAGACATGGGAGGAGAATGGGTGAGAGTAGATGGACCGAAAAAGACATGGGAGGAGAATGGATGAGAGTTGATGGACCGAAAAAGACATGGGAGGAGAATGGATGAGAGTAGATGGACCGAAAAAGACATGGGAGGAGAATGGATGAGAGTAGATGGACCGAAAAAGACATGGGAGGAGAATGGATGAGAGTTGATGGACCGAAAAAGACATGGGAGGAGAATGGATGAGAGTTGATGGACCGAAAAAGGCATGGGAGGAGAATGGATGAGAGTTGATGGACCGAAAAAGTCATGGGAGGAGAATGGATGAGAGTTGATGGACCGAAAAAGACATGGGAGGAGAATGGATGAGAGTAGATGGACCGAAAAAGCCATGGGAGGAGAATGGATGAGAGTTGATGGACCGAAAAAGACATGGGAGGAGAATGGATGAGAGTTGATGGACCGAAAAAGACACGGGAGGAGAATGGATGAGAGTAGATGGACCGAAAAAGACATGGGAGGAGAATGGATGAGAGTTGATGGACCGAAAAAGACATGGGAGGAGAATGGATGAGAGTAGATGGACCGAAAAAGTCATGGGAGGAGAATGGATGAGAGTAGATGGGCCGAAAAAGACATGGATAACAATTGGAAAAGGGAAGAAAAGAAGACCAAGGAGAAGATGATGGAGGGATGCAGATTGCAAAGGAAAAGCGAAATGAAAAGTTAGAAAAAGAGCAAAGCATTTTCTAGTTGGGAGCACATCAAAGTGTAAGAAATACCTTGGAACAAGAGTGCATAAACATTTTCTATCCACATCTAAATTCTTAAACCCGTCTCATTAGTGGACCAACATATTTTGTTCTAATAAATTCTTTATTAATTTTTTTGTGTATATATGTTTTTCTGCTAAGGCCCTGCCATCCTCACAGACCTTATACTCTGGCATATAAACTGACAGGCTCCTGTCAGATCTCTGTGGCAAGCAGCTGCTTGAGGGGGTATTTATTTTTTATTTTTTATTGTTAAATACTCTAATTAAGAATTAAGGTTATCTTTAAATTGATCGAGTGGTTAGTACACTTAGCTTTGGAGTAAAAGGACCAGGGTTAGAGTTCCGTATAACGCCCGGATGTTTCTTTTCTTACGTTGTCTTCCTACTGAAGTTTCGTCTTTTTTTTATAGATCTTGTCTATGGCGAATCATGTAGACAAAGGTTTTCACACCTCTTTGAAAATTATCTGAGCTGCACGGTTTTTCGGAATTAGCTAATTGGCTTGGTCTCAAAAGATTTACTTCCCGCCCTGCCCACGGTCACCAGGGGACACCGATGGGCTTGGAAAGGCTGCCGTCCGTCGAATTGAACGTTAAGCCGTGGCCCCGTGTGCAGGAGAGGCATACCCTGTGCACGTTAAAGAACACGCTGGATGGCCTTTAGTGCTACCATCTGTCTCCCAACAGCTGTCCCAGTGGGTCCACTCCCACAACCTTCTCTGAGCTTTCGGGGTCCATGTGACCTGGCCATTTAGCCCATGGTGTGCAAAAAAGTATCGCTCAGAGGTAAAACAATCCAACCCAACTGTTTTTTCGGAATGAGCTAATTAGCTTGGTCTCAAAAGATTTAAAATTCAGAATTGGATTGCATAAGAAGATTCCCTACACAGCTGTTACAACAAATGATATTCTCCCTTGAAATCCATGCGAAATGTTTCTTAACTTACAAAGGGCACACAAATACTACACATAGAGACACAACTTACCCTTATAGCCGATGGTTGATTTTCCTTCCAAGTCCACGGGTCCGCTTTCTAACTGAACTAACTACAGGGTGCTAGATCACGATCCCGGAAGTGTTCAGACCGAATCCGGAAATCCCTGGTTACTGACATAGTTGGGAAAAAGAGACAATTTGTTCCGAGCGTTACAGATAGAAGGGTCCTCATATTTATTGAGAGGATATACCTTTTATTGTCGACCCCATGGTAGCTAGTTAGTAGCAGCATATGCTAAATACAGTAGCGGAGAGGGAACGCTAAAAAAATCTGAAGTGCATCCCCCTCTGCTATTATATTCTAGCTATAGGATATCCTGAATCCGAAAAACAGCAAATCCAAAGGATGTGCTCATCTTAGTCGACATTTACAAAGAACAGTTAACTTTTTCATAATTTTATGTCCGAGTGGTTAGCACTCTTGGCAATTCATCAAAGGGATCTGGGTTCAGGCTCCGGATAAAATGTTTCTTTTCTGTGTTGTATTTCTTCTGACGTCTCGCCTTCCTAACAGATCTTTTCTGTGGCGTATTACACTGACAGGCTCGAATTTAGTGTGGTGATCCTACTTACGTCGGGGCGGGGGGGGCTCAGTCGGTAGTTCGCCAGGCTCGTAATTTGTAGTTCCCAGTTTCGAATCCCAGCTGAGTCACCGTTGATATTTATCTCCGCAAAATTCCCCGTCCTTCCCACGGTCAATAGGGGACACCGATGGGCTTGGAAAGGCTGCCGTCCATCGGATGGGACATTAAACAGTGGCCCCGTGTGCGGGAGGGCCATATCCTGTGCACGTTAAAGAACACTCTGAATGGCCTTGACGGGAGGCTACCATCTGTCTCCCAACAGCTGTTCCAGTGGGTCCCCTCTCCCAACCTTCTCTGAGCCTTCGGGGTCCATGTGACCTGGCCATTTAGCCCATAGTGTGCAAAAAAGTGCCGCTCAGAGGTAAAACAACTCAACCTACTTACGTCTTGGTGTGTGGCACTTAGAGATCGAGTTTCTAGCTGTGGAGAATCGGGATTTAACCTGCTGCAAATGTCCTTGGGACGCTGCCATCGTCTATCTTATGAATGGAGAATTGGAATTTACAAATAGAGTAGTACGCTATCGATGGGGTCAATTTTCATTTACAAAATTAACACACTAAAGCAATAATTATCATTCTAATTTCTCTGTCTATTTATTTACATCACTGAAATGTTTTCTCCTTCTTTCAGACATGCATCATGACTATCCTTCTCTCTCTGGTATCAGGAGATAGAGGTGGATACAGAACTCAAGCTTACCATAGTTTGTCCACTGCTTATGTCGCCCCTTCAGACGATGGATCGGTCATCACCATTCCGATCGTCCTGATGCCTCAGAAACAGGATGCACAGAATCAGAAGCACTCTGCGCTTCACTCGGCCAGCAGCCAAGAACAGAAGCATCATCAATCGCATCGGCAGCATCCTTTCCATCATCCAGAAGCTCCTGTATTTGGTAAACCGGTATCAGGCTATTCCCCTTTATCGCCGCTTCCACCGCCAGCCTTCCCTGGTGGCCAATACAATAGCTACAGACCTCAGTCCGATTTTGGATCGCCTCGACCACCACACGCACAAGAGCAAATGGTGCCTCTTCTGATCATGAACAACCCACAAGCAGGAGGACTCGCTAGTGTGCCTAGTTATCAGCATCAACAGCATGTTCTTCCTCAACCCCCTACACAACAAGTACCTCACGGACTAGTGAAAACGAATTCTGCCCAAACGTACAACCAACCATTACCACCGTATCCACCTCCAAGTTTCGTAAATTCGCTCTACAAATCAAATGGACCACCTCAAACTAACCAGCAAAACACGAATTACAACAGTTATGGAGCAGCGCCACTTTCCCATTCTTCAGGATATGCATCTTACCAGCAGCAGCATCAGTTACAACCGCAAACTTATGCCAAAGCATTGGCCATAGGCTCCACTGCCATAGCTCCAATAAGGTCCCAAAGTTACTCCCCACAGTCACTTACTCCTCCTCCTCCTCCTGCACAAGGTTCAGGATACAGATCGCCTGCACTCCAGCCTTCTTACATCAGACAACAAGATTATCCTGCACCTGAACAATCAAACTTCAACCGCCAAGTTCAACCTCCTTCAGGATATGGTTCATCTTCTTTCGTCTCCCAGCAAGCACCATCCTCTAGCTATGGCTCCTCTTCTTCCTCAGCCCAGAGATACAACGCTCCAATCCCTCCATCTGCACCCATTTATTCAGCATCTCCTAACTATGCCTCTCAGTCTGTTTCTGCCGCATCCAATTACGGATCTTCCACTTTACGTGCACCACCAAGCTACGGATCATCATCTTCTTCATCTGGATATAGTCCTCCTGGTTTCAACCAGCCCACTTACGCTTCTGGTTCATCTCCAGCAGTTCAGACAAGTTTTGCTCCTTCTCATTCATCACAAAATAGCTACTCTTCCTCACCCCAATCATCACAGAATAGTTACCCTGCGTCGCCCCAATCATCACAGAATGGTTACCCTGCGTCGCCCCAATCATCACAGAATGGTTACCCTGCTTCACCCCAATCATCACAGAATGGTTACCCTGCTTCACCCCAATCATCACAGAATGGTTACCCTGCTTCACCCCAATCATCACAGAATAGTTACCCTGCTTCACCCCAATCATCACAGAATAGTTACCCTGCTTCACCCCAATCATCACCGAATGGCTACTCTGCTTCATCCCAATCATCACAGACAAATTTCTCTCCATCATCTGCTCCTGCTCCAAACCCTTATTCCTCTCCTGCCGGTTATCCATCTTCATCATCAGCTTCATCCTCCAGTTACAGACCACAGTCTCAATCATCTCCGAACTACAGCCCTCAGTCTCCTTCCGGCTTTGGACTGACACAAGTTTCTGCTTCTTCTTCCTCTTCTTCAGGATTCATTACCCCTGGTTCTACTTATGGTAAAGATTCTTCCAATTACAACATAGCCACTATTGGAGGTCAATCTCCTAGATTCTCTCCGCAGTCGTCTTCTGCTTATGGGAAAGACGAAAACAATGGAGAGGAATACAGCTCCGAAGAAGAAGAAGATGTTAGTTATAAAGTGGTTTACATTCCACTGGAAGTTTTGAAAAGTATTCTCAGCAATAACGTAGATTACAAATGATTTAGAAATACAAATGATGCATTGGTTTCGACATGAGAGTTCATAAGTACTTCATACTTTCTAAAAAAGTATTTACAACAAAACAGATAAAGGAGTAGATTTGGTTGAAGCTCAATCATATATGAGACAAAGGCAGATAATATTTGGAATAGTATAACAAAGTTCTAATGTCAATAGCTTCAAGTTTTTCTTGCTTTCAATACAAAATATTAATCCTTTTTTTGTAAAAGTACCATCATTTAAATTCTAACAGACAATATTATGTCATATTTTTGCCATCATTTACTATGAAATGATTTTATAGAAAGCACCATTTTTAGCACCTTTTTTCCAACACTTCTTAGCATCCCCCCCCCCCCCAACAATTTTTTGCACTTTTGTTTAACGATTCTTCACAGAACCCCTCCCTAATGATTCTTAGCACCTCTTTTAACGATTCTTAACAGCTTCTTCTTCAGAATGAGAGTACAGCTGTCTTCCAAATCTAAGAAATCGATCAGATCGACTTTTAATTTTCCTTTCATCTATTACAACAAAAATGTTGAATGTGTGGAGACTGACATACAAACGACAAACTGAAAAATAATCAAATCCAAAAACTATACAATAAACAAATCCAAAGAACTCTTCTATTCAAAACAACCTAAGTTCAGCAAAGCCTAATATTAGTCACCACTGATGACAGTTTACGATGTCGCTTCCTATAATTGGGACGGGGGTGGCTCAGTCGGTAGCGCGCCAGGCTCGTAATCTGTTGTTCCCAGGTTCGAGTCACAACTGGGTCAGCGTTGAGATTTATCTCCGCAAAATTCCCCGCCCTGCCCACGGTCAGTAGGGGACACCGATGGGCTTAGAAAGGCCGCCGTCCGTCGGATGGGACGTTAAGCCGTGGCCCCGTGTGCGGGAGAGCCATACCCTGTGCACGTTAAAGAACACTCTGAATGGCCTTGACGGGAGGCTACCATCTGTCTCCCAACTGCTGTTCCAGTGGGTCCCCTCCCCCAACCTTCTCTGAGCCTTCGGGGTCCATGTGACCTGGCCATTTAGCTCATGGTGTGCAAAAAAGTGCCGCTCAGAGGTAAAACAACCCAACCCAATCACCCTTCTTAACCCTAAGAATACCAGAATCGATCAGATCAATCTTTAATTTTCCTTTTATCTATTACAACAAAAAAGTTGAATGTATGGAGACTGACATACAAACGACAAATTGAAAAACAATATCCCGCCATTTTGAAAATGAGATAAAAACATAAATATTTCAGAAATACCAAGACGCCTGTATGTTTGCGATCGTATCTCTGAAGCTTAAAAATCAGAGTATTAATAACACGTGATTAAATCATGCAGATAAATTTAATTAACATTTGTATATGGAGTATTCAGTTGGGTTGGGTTGTTTTATCTCTGAGCGGCACTTTTTTGCACACCATGGGCTAAATGGCCAGGTCACAAGGACCCCCGAAGGCTCAGAGAAGGTTGGGGGAGGGGACCCACTGGAACAGCAGTTGGGAGACAGATGGTAGCCTCCCGTCAAGGCCATTCAGAGTGTTCTTTAACGTGCACAGGGTATGGCTCTCCCACACACGGGGCCACGGCTTAACGTCCCATCCGACGGACGGCGGCCTTTCCAAGCCCATCGGTGTCCTCTACTGACCGTGAGCAGGGCAGGGAGTTTTGCGGAGATAAATCTCAACGCTGACCCAGCTGGGACTCGAACCTGGGAACTACAGATTACGAGCCTGGCGCGCTACCGACTGAGCCACCCCCGCCCCAGGAGTATTCAGTTGGAACTGCAGAGAAAAAGGAAAAAAAAAACAACTATTCACAGTATCGTTTTTAATGTTCTACAGGACATTGGTTAAAAACTTCTTAAAGACTTGGCATTTCAGCCTGCCTTGTTAGGACTTACTCCTAACATCGTCAGAATGACACGGGTAACTAAAGCCATATAGAGTGTATTACTTGTTGTAATTTATATAGCAAACATTAATGTGTATATCGAGGAAGATAATTATATGCGTGCTCTGTCTGTGTTTCCAGTAAAAAATTTACTTATTGTTTCTTGTTTCAAATGAAAGTTTCTAAATTCATGTTGAAACTTAATGAGGTGTTGTTCAGCGGGCCTGTACAAAACTGCAAGTAATAAAAAATATTTTTGTAAACAGTATTATGTTATGGATTATTTTTGCTCTCCTGATTCACAATTTAATGTATCTGAGTAAAAATTCTCTTTAATCGCACTAAATATAAGCAACATTTTTATAGAAATCATGAACCAAGGGGGTCTAACTCCTCCAAATGGGTGGGGATAATTCATCGACACCTAGGTATTGATGGACCAGATTAGAACTTAAACTAGGGGTTTTTTGAAAGGAGTTGGGTTGTTTTACCTCTGAGTGTCACTTTTTTGCACACCATGGGCTAATTGGCCAGGTCACAAGGACCCCGAAGGCTCAGAGAAGGTTGGGGGAGGGGACCACTGGAACAGCTGTTGGGAGACAGATGGTAGCCTCCCGTCAAGGCCATCCAGCGTGTTCTTTAATGTGCACAGGGTATGGCTCTCCCGCACACGGGGCCACGTCTTAACGTCCCATCCGACGGACGGTGGTCTTTCCAAGCCCATCGGTGTCCCCTACTGACAGTGAGCAGGGCGGGGAATTTTGCGGAGATAAATCTTAACGCTTACCCAACTGGGACTCGAACCTGGGAACTGCAGATTACGAGCCTGGTGCTTTTGAAAGGAGAGCGCTAATGTATCTAAGAACAAATTTAACGAGGACCAGGAGTTCGGATGAAGTATTGGGGAGCATCAAAAATATTTGATGACTCACTCATCCAAATAGAAGTATTATAACGGCAATTGATTTTTTGCAGTTTAAAATGTCTTTTTTTTGCATGACTAGGTGACCAGATTTAAAGAAAAGATTCGGGGACTTTTTAAACTTCAATTTAAAGAATTGATCGTTCTGTGAGACCTCTGGTCACCCGAGCTTGATATTTTTTATAATAAAATTTTCAGTCATCTGAATTACCAACCGAATTCTTTTTATAATAGTGTTGCCACTACTATATTAGCAAAAGATCCGCTCATGCTGTAGAGTTAACTTAATGTTTCGAAAAAAAAAAACGAGAAAAAACAAATTCCAGAGGCATTTATTCGTCCGGGACAGAGTGACCCCAGAAGAGGGGACTTTTCATCACCATAGTTATGACCATCCTTGAGGGTTTGAACGTGAATTTGTTAAAGTTGTATTCTGAACATCAGAGTCTCGGAGCAGTGAAATTCCCACCCCACAAATGATTATGATTTAAAAAAGAACCCTACCCCATTAAAATTTCCAACGATGGTGTCACAAATGTCAAGGGAAAGCAATAGGAAGATAAGTGAAAAGGGAAAGCAATAGGAAGATAAGTGAAAAGGGAAAGCAATAGGAAGATAAGTGAAAAGGGAAAGCAATAGGAAGATAAGTGAAAAGGGAAAGCAACAGGAAGATAAGTGAAAAGGGAAAGCAACAGGAAGATAAGTGAAAAAGGAAAGCAATAGGAAGATAAGTGAAAAGGGAAAGCAATAGGAAGATAAGTGAAAAGGGAAAGCAATAGGAAGATAAAGTGAAAAAGGAAAGCAATAGGAAGATAAGTGAAAAGGGAAAGCAATAGGAAGATAAGTGAAAAGGGAAACAATAGGAAGATAAGTGAAAAGGGAAAGCAATAGGAAGATAAGTGAAAAGGGAAAGCAATAGGAAGATAAGTGAAAAGGGAAAACAATAGGAAGATAAGTGAAAAGGGAGAGCAACAGGAAGATAAGTGAACAGGGAATGCAATAGGAAGATAAGTGAAAAGGGAAACAATAGGAAGATAAGTGAAAAGGGAATGCAATAGGAAGATAAGTGAAAAGGGAAAGCAATAGGAAGATAAGTGAAAAGGGAAAGCAATAGGAAGATAAGTGAAAAGGGAAAGCAACAGGAAGATAAGTGAAAAGGGAAAGCAATAGGAAGATAAGTGAAAAGGGAAAGCAACAGGAAGATAAGTGAAAAAGGAAAGCAATAGGAAGATAAGTGAAAAGGGAAAGCAATGGGAAGATAAGTGAAAAGGGAAAGCAATAGGAAGATAAAGTGAAAAAGGAAAGCAATAGGAAGATAAGTGAAAAGGGAAAGCAATAGGAAGATAAGTGAAAAGGGAAAGCAATAGGAAGATAAGTGAAAAGGGAAAACAATAGGAAGATAAGTGAAAAGGGAAAACAATAGGAAGATAAGTGAAAAGGGAAAGCAACAGGAAGATAAGTGAACAGGGAATGCAATAGGAAGATAAGTGAAAAGGGAAAACAATAGGAAGATAAGTGAAAAGGGAAACAATAGGAAGATAAGTGAAAAGGGAAAGCAATAGGAAGATAAGTGAAAAGGGAAAGCAATAGGAAGATAAGTGAAAAGGGAAAGCAACAGGAAGATAAGTGAAAAAGGAAAGCAATAGGAAGATAAGTGAAAAGGGAAAGCAATAGGAAGATAAGTGAAAAGGGAAAGCAATAGGAAGATAAGTGAAAAGGGAAAGCAACAGGAAGATAAGTGAAAAGGGAAAGCAATAGGAAGATAAATGAAAAGGGAAAGCAATAGGAAGATAAGTGAAAAGGGAAAGCAACAGGAAGATAAGTGAAAAAGGAAAGCAATAGGAAGATAAGTGAAAAGGGAAAGCAATAGGAAGATAAGTGAAAAGGGAAAGCAATAGGAAGATAAGTGAAAAGGGAAAGCAATAGGAAGATAAGTGAAAAGGGAAAGCAATTGGAAGATAAGTGAAAAGGGAAAACAATAGGAAGATAAGTGAAAAGGGAAAGCAACAGGAAGATAAGTGAAAAGGGAAAGCAATAGGAAGATAAGTGAAATCGGAAAGTATTAGGAAGATAAGTGGAAAGGGAAAGCAATAGGAAGATAAGTAAAATCGGAAAGTATTAGGAAGATAAGTGAAATCGGAAAGTATTAAGAAGATAAGTGAAAAGGGAAAGCAATAGGAAGATAAGTAAAATCGGGAAGTATTAGGAAGATAATTGAAATCGGAAAGTTTAAGAAGATAAGTGAAAAGAGAAAGCAATAGGAAGATAAGTGAAAAGGGAAAGCAATAGGAAGATAAGTGAAATCGGAAAGTATTAGGAAGATAAGTGAAATCGGAAAGTATTAAGAAGATAAGTGAAAAGGGAAAGCAATAGGAAGATAAGTGAAATCGAAAGTATTAGGAAGATAAGCGAAATCGGAATGTGTTAGGACGATAAGTGAAAAGGGAAAGCAATAGAAAGATAATTGAAATAGGAAAGTAATATGGAAGATAAGTGAAAAGGGAAAGCAATAGGAAGATAAGTGAAAGGAGAAATTATTTTTAGTCTATTGCAGGAAGTGGAACCAATTTGTGTTTTTTTTCCCTGCGAGTATGTGCAGTGTTAGCAGGATCTGGCAACATTTTTTTTTCAAAATTGAATAGTATTGCATTAGTCTGAATGTTAATTTTTTTTTCTTCCAGAGCAATATCATAATTTTAGCTATAAAAATGGTACAGTGAAATCTGGTTAATTCTAAATTCAAGGGAAGGCAAAAAGAATTTCGAATTACGAAAATCGTGATTAATTCGAAATTCATGGAAACAATAGAACTGTTCCTTAAAGAAAAACTAAAATATAAAATGCAAAAAAAGGAATATGGCTTATCTTGTAGTGTGATCAAACAGCGATCGAAGGTACAGTCGCTCAAAAAAATATCCGAACACTATGGTTGATTACAGAATTCAGAAAAAAATATCTGGCAAAGATTTTTTTAGAAATTAGTGATCTGGCAACTTTCGTGTCACGTGACACGAAGGCAGTCACGATCTGGCAGTTTTCGTGTCACGTGACACGAAGGCGGTCACGATCTGGCAGTTTTCGTGTCACGTGATACGAAGGTTGCCAGATCACTAATTTATTAAAAATTCGTTGTCAGACATTTTTTTTCTGAATTCTGTAATCAACCATAGTGTTCGGATACTTTTTTGAGCGACTGTACATGTGTTCGAGTCCTAGGTAATGCATGGATGTTTGTTATTGTCTTTCTGCTGAGGTCTCGCCTTCGTCACAAATCTACTCTCTGGCGTTTAAAAGTGACGGGCTCCTGTCAGACGTTTGTGGCAAGCAGCTACTTGAGGGTTCTTTTACAATCTGATATTAAATCTAATTTCAAAAGATTTGTTTTCGAAACTGAACAGAAAAATTCATTTCGCTAATAAAAATGCTATCACTATTACTAGCTATGTTCCTAATACTACATAGTATTAAGTAGTCAAAAAATTGCCAAATATTATCGGGGGTGGCTCAGTCGGTAGCGCACCAGGCTCGTAATATGTAGTTCCTAGGTTCGGGTCCCAGCTGGGTCATCGTTGAGATTTATCTCCGCAAAATTCCCCGCCCTGCCCACGGTCAGTAGGGGACACCGATGGGCTTGGAAAGGCTGCCGTCCGTCGGATGGGACGTTAAGCCGTGTCTCCGTGTTCGGGAGAGCATAACCCTGTGAACGTTAAAGAACACGCTGGATGACGGGAGGCTACCATCTGTCTCCCAACAGCTGTTCCAGTGGGTCCCCTCCCCCAACCTTCTCTGAGCCTTCGAGATCCTGGTGATCTGGCCATTTAGCCCATTGTGTGCAAAAAAGGCCGCTCAGACGTAAAACAACAGAACCAAATATTATCAATAAAGAAAGCTCATTTAAAACAGTCACTATTTTCCCCCTATTTCAATTTCTAGAGATTGTGTTTTGCATGAGTCATCCAATTTTTTTTTACAATATTGTCACTGGCATGAAAGGCCGGATACACTTATATAGAGTTTTTCAGAATGCTAGTAAAGGATTAAAACTTATATATATTTCACGAATTTTTCAAGAAATTATATAAAGACTTGTAAAAAGTAGGGGAAATTGTTACACTACAATGGAAATCTAATCTCCTATCATCCCCCTCCATCCCTCGATTTTTTTCTAGATTCTGGCCTGTTGTCATATATCTTGCTTGTCCATGATGAGCATTCATACAAAATGTCTGTCAGAACCTAAAATAAATTCCTTTAAAGAAGAATTGGAAAAACATTTTTCTCTGCTGGCCATTTAAAAAAAATTAGACATTAAGAAGGTCGTATGGAAAAACCCTATGAAACCATATATTATATACATGACTACGGGAAATAAAAAGGGGTGGCTCAGTCGGTAGCGCGCCAGGATCGTAATCTGCAGTTCCCAGATTCGAGTCCCAGCTGGGTCAGCGTTGAGATTTATCTCCGCAGAATTCCCCGCCCTGCCCACGGTCAGTAGAGAAGACCGATGGGCTTGAAAAGGCCGCCGTCCGTCGGATGGGACGTTAAGCCGTGGCCTCGTGTGCGGGAGAAACACGCTGGATGGCCTTGACGGGAGGCTCCCATCTGTCTCCTAACAGCTGTTCCAGTGGGTCCCCTCCCCGAACCTTCTCTGAGCCTTCGGGGTCCATGTGACCTGGCCATTTAGCCCATGGTGTGCAAAAAAGTGCCGCTCATAGGTAAAAGAACTCAACCTCCCCTCCCCTAATTTTTTTCTAGATTTGGGCAGGACTAAGGCTAACATATTCACTATTTATTATAAATCTATTTTGAGACAAACAGGGCCGGATCTAAGTGGGAGGGGGGAGGGTACCCCCTTTTATTTTTTTCCAGAACGGCTCCCAAAACACAAATGTACATTATTACTCATATTTCGAAATCTTTATATGTAGTATTTACTTGTAGACTGACCGAAGTTATTGCTCAGGCAGGATTTGGCGCGGTTAACGTAAGCAAAACATCGTCACTTCGTGGTCCGTATCGTTACCAGCGAGGATGTTTAGAGGAAGTGCAGGCAAGTGACCCGTGAACTTCTACCATTTCCCCCAATGACCGACATAAAGTGATGATGGACAAATTCCTGTTTCATTCCACCCTCGCTGTGGAGCGGCGAATTTTCCTCAACATTTTTTCTTCCCCATTACCTGAGGAGTAATTCGAGACTGTGCAAAGGTACACGACCCGACGAGGAAAAGCTCGTTCGATCACATTGCCATCTAGTGGGCCAAAGCAGAACTAAAGTAAGTGATTTCAAGCGAAACACAACTCATCCGTTTGAGAACCTTGATTAGAGATGTTGTTGGGTTGGGTTGTTTTACCTCTGAGCGGCACTTTTTGCACACCATGGGCTAAATGGCCAGGTCACATGGACCCCGAAGGCCAAGAGAAGGTTGGGGGAGGGGACGCACTGGAACAGCTGTTGGGAGACAGATGGTAGCCTCCCGTCAAGGCCATCCAACGTGTTCTTTAACGTGCACAGGGTAGGGCTCTCCCGCACACGGGGACACGGCTTAACGTCCCATCCGACGGACGGCGGCCTTTCCAAGCCCATCGGTGTCCCCTACTGACCGTGGGCAGGGCGGGGAATTTTGCGGAGATAAATCTCAACGCTGACCCAGCTGGGACTCGAACCTGGGAACTACAGATTACGAGCCTGGCGCGCTACCGACTGAGCTACCCCCGCCCCAAATTAGAGATGTGCAAACTCTTCTGAGCGAAAACAACATTTGAAAAAATCATCTCTTCGCAAATAGGATAGCCAGAAGGGATGAACATATGCGGGACCTAGTTTCAGGGGTGGCCGAGATTTCAGTTTCGTGGGGGTGGGCGAGTGTGGGCGAGAATGACTTGAGAAGTAGGGTTACCCAATTACTAAAATATTCCACGGACATGAAAGATTAAAATGTTATTCTATATGATCTTACAGATGATTTTTTTTTATCTATTTTTTGTGTCGGACATAAAAATTTATTTTTATTATAATTGGATTTCAAAGCAGATAGCCAAGTTTGAGATTTTGTATAAGACGACCGAATTTTCGGGGAAGAGGGGTCCTGGCCCCCTGGGTACGTCTCTGTCAGAAAGTCTCTTTTAAAAGGAACGTGGTTTCTGTTTCAAGTTCTTTTTTTATTCTTTTTTTTTTGATAGACGGAATGTTCGGTTTTTTAACAAAAAATTTTATTTCTAAAAATGTTTAACGACACAAAAATATGTTAATATATGTGTCCGAAATTACTGAAGGAATATAAAATACAGTAGAGTGAAAAGGCACCGTACATAACGGAACTCTACCACTTCGGGCGCTAGGAGGGGGTGAAATGAAAATAAGGCCTACGTAAAGATATTAATATTTAATGAATACTGTGGAAGTATTCACTCTTAGTTTAACGATATCAATTTTAGAGGATAATTATCTTAAACCGGGTGGGAACGAATCCGCGACTTCCTGAATATATAGCAGATGTTCTGACCACTGAGCTATCGGTCACCAATCAAGACCTCCTCTGATAACAGAAACTTTCTACCTAGAGTACATATTTTTATTTATATCTCATGAAGGCCTTTTCTTCTCTAAATTTCATATCCACGGTAAACTAAGAGTGAATACTTCCCTGATAGTGAACAAAAACGTTAATGGATTTCTTCAATTATCCAATTGTATACTTGTGACGTACTTGTCATCTGCTTTGCCATCTTCTTTGCCATACTTGTCATCTGCTTTGCCATCTTCTTTGCCATACTTGTCATCCTCTTTGCCATCTTCGTGACATACTTCTCATCCTCTTTGCCATCTTCGTGACATACTTCTGATCTCTTTGCCATCTTCGTGACATACTTCTCATCTCTTTGCCATCTTCGTAACATACTTCTGATCTCTTTGCCATCTTCGTGACATACTTCTCATCTCTTTGCCATCTTCGTGACATACTTCTCATCTCTTTGCCATCTTCGTGACATACTTCTCATCTCTTTGCCATCTTCGTGACATACTTCTCATCTCTTTGCCATCTTCGTAACATACTTCTCATCTCTTTGCCACCTTCGTGACATACTTCTCATCTCTTTGCCATCTTCGTGACATACTTCTCATCTCTTTGCCATCTTCGTGACATACTTCTCATCTGCTTTGCCATCTTCGTGACATACTTCTCATCTGCTTTGCCATCTTCGTGACATTCTTGTCATATGCTTTGCCGTCTTCGTGATATACTCGCCATCCTCTTTGCCATCTTCGTGATATACTCGCCATCCGCTTTGCCATCTTCGTGACGTATTTGTCATCTGCTTTTTGAGACTGAGGAGAGAGAACAGCGCCTCCATTAGACAGAAATTTCGTACTGTATATAGAAAAGTTCATATCATTAAATAGAGGAAATCTTGATCGGCAGCAGGTAGGTCAAAGCACCTGACATGCAATAAGGGGATGATGGATTAGTATCCCAACCTGCTCAAGACAATATTACCTCTGAATTTGATATCGACTGTAAACTAAGCGTGAATACTTCGCTGATGGTTGAACAAAAAACGTCGGTGAATTTCTCCAATTTATTTTTTCTTCAGTGTTAATTTCTCAAGGAAAAATTAATTTTTAAAAATCACGACGAAAAAATTTCGACTTTGATTTTTATCAAAGTAAATCTTTTTTCAAAGTAAATGAGATAATAGTTTCGCTTTGTCGTCTGTCTGTCCGTCTGTAGACATCGAACTTTTTTGTTTACAGAGATAAATTAAAAATTCGTTTTGTGTTGGATAGGTATTGATGAAATATTACGACATGCACTTTCAGAATCTCTCTAAAGCTATAATTATGCCCTCTAGTGGTGGAAAAAGGGGAAAATTCAAAAATTTCAAACGAATATGGCAAGCGATGTATTTAAAATAGAAATTTGAAATTTTTGTGGTGAAATGTGAAGGTTAAGAGGTTTCCATTGCCATCAATGAGTTGACCCCTTAGATCCAGAGGGGTGGGAAAACACACTTTTTCAGTTTTAGCAGATAATTGTTTTTTTTTTAGATAAATGAAAAATTCTTTTTGGGTTAGATAGGAATTGATCGAATATTATGAGTCACACTTTTTAAATCTACTGGAAAATATAATTGCGCCCTCTAACGGTGAAAAAGAATGAAAATTCCAAAAAAAAATTGATAGATTTGATAGAAATATGAAAGTGTGATAGTGGAATGTGAAGTCATAAAGTTTCTATTGGAAACAAATGAAAATAATAATTCAAAACTCTTCTTCCGTTTTGATTGGTACTAATGAAATATAATTCGCATTTTTCAAATACTTAGCAGTTTTATCTTTACAGATCACTGAAATGATTAAACGGCGGATATGCTTTCAAGTTTTACAAATAAAAACATGTAGAGAACAGAAATTTGAAAAATTAGTGGTAGTTTTCAATAGATATTCCACTGACAGCAATAATATACCCACGTTTCTGAGAGAGGTGTGGGAAATGTAACTTTTTCGATTTAAGAATTAAAAGACGAAAACTTTTATGTTGTATAATTACTAATGAAATACTATTTGCATTTTTCCCTTCAACTACTTGCTCAATTTAAAACTTTTAAGTAATGAAACAGTAGGTAAAGGAAAAACTTCTTTATCTTTGAAAACGAGATTCTCATATGAGCGAGATTCATAATGCGTCCTTCTATTAAGTTATAGTAACAGTTTGAAAGGGTAATAGATATACAAATGAAATGTCTGGAAAATTGATAATGGAAAATGAAACGTTATTCTTTTGTAATGATACCCAGAAACGATTTCTATGACAGTGATATTTTATTTGTCCTTCATTTACGACTATATCTTCCTAAACTGCAAACAGTCCAATGGCAAACGATTTTTCTTAACTCTCGCAGTCTTCGAAATAGGAAGAAATGATCCACTTCTCATAACGTGAAGGTTCCTAAAAAAAAAGGAAACAAAGAAAATTACTTTATTGCTCACTAAACATTATCAGCGCTCTTCATGGATAAGCAAAAAATGCCCACTTTGCCCAAATTAGGGTTTTAAAATTCTCTCTACTAAAGAAAGTTCTGAGTCGGTCGCTCAAAAAAGTATCCGAACACTATGGTTGATTACAAAATTCAGAAAAAATATTTGTACAGTACACGAAGGTTGCCAGATCACTAATTTCTGAAAAAATCGTTGCCAGATATTTTTTCTGAAATCAACCATAGCATTCGGATACTTTTTTGAAAGACTGTACGACCATCGGTGCAGACAAAAATTTTTCCAGGTGAGGAGGGGGAGGGATTTTCAGGGAGGGGAAAATATATTTTATCGGGGTGCAAAAAATAAAAAGGCACCAGTCACCCTACTACTGCCGCGAAATTTAAAGTGCCCTTGAAGGATTCGCACGGAACAGAAGGCGGATTAATGAAGGACAGGCCACCTAGGGACCTCGCCGACCACCGATTTCAAGCTCGTGATTTTGTTATGTACAGTATGAGAGATCACAAATATTATCTAGACTTATTATTAGTCAATGTTATTTTTTTGCTAAGCTCCTTGACGAAAAATAATTCCTAGAGTCCTAAAAAATCACAGCTATATATTATTACATCGCATAAAGCAGAGCGAAAAATAAAAAACGGTTTAATATTGCATTTTAGAATGGAATATATGGAGCAACAATGTTTAACTGACCTTTAAAGTGAAATATACTGTATGAAGCAAAAATGTTTCAATTGTGCCCTTAAGAATGACTATGTGAAGCAACAATGTTTTAATTGTGCACTTAGGAATGACTATGTGAAGCAATAATGTTTCAATTGTGCCCTTGGGAATGACTATGTGAGGCAACAATGTTTTAATTGTGCCCTTAGGAATGACTCTGCAAAGCAACAATGTTTTAATTGTGCCCTTAGGAATGACTATGTGAAGCAACAATGTTTAAATTGTGCCCTTAGGAATAACTATGTAAAGCAACAATGTTTTAATTGTGCCCTTAGGAATGACTATGTGAAACAATAATGTTTTAATTGTGCTTTTAGGAATGACTATGTGAAGCAACAATGTTTTAATTGTGCTCTTAGGAATGACTATGTGAAGCAACAATGTTTTAATTGTGCCCTTAGGATTGACTATATGAAGCAACAATGTTTTAATTGTGCTCTTAGGAATGACTATGTGAAGCAACAATGTTTAAATTGTGCCCTTAAGATTGACTATGTGAAGCAACAATGTTTTAATTGTGCCCTTAGGAATGACTATGTGAAGCAACAATGTTTTAATTGTGCCCTTAAGAATGATTATGTGAAGCAACAATGTTTTAATTGTGCCCTTAAGAATGACTATGGGAAGCAACAATGTTTTAATTGTGACCTTAAGAATGACTATGTGAAGCAACAATGTTTTAATTGTGCTCTTAATAATGACTATGTGAAGCAATAATATTTTAATTTTCCTTTAGAGTGGAATATATGAAACAACAATGTTTCAACTGTTCCTTTTAGAATGAAATATGAGAAGCAACAATGTTTTAATTGTTTTACTTTTAGAGTGGAAGATATGAAGCAACAATGTTTCGATTGTTCCCTTTAGAATGGAATATATGAAGCAACATTGTTTCAGTTGCTCCTTTTAGAATGGAATATATGAAGCAACAATGTTTAAATTCTAACGTTAGATTGGAATATGCGAAGCAACAAACAATATTTTAACTGCACCTTTACATCCGTATTTTAAAAGTAGTTGGTTTGCCGTATCCTGCAGAATTGTGAGTCTGTACTTTAATCTCGTAGTAAGTGTTTTCCATCAGTCCTGATATTTGGTACTGGCTGCCGAAGCAATTTGGAATAGTGACAGATACTTCACAATTATTTCTGTACTCCCACTGATTACCTCCTTTAATCTCTACCTATGGAGAAAAAGAAGAGTATAATTTTTATGAATTAATTTTAGGATAAAGAATATAATAGTTTAAAATTGCAAATATTATTATGAGTTGAAAAGAAATGGCTATTTTATTTACTCATTTATATTTTTTATTTTTTTTTTGGGTGGGGGTGCAGTCAGTAATATACATCAACTAATTTAGCGCGCTTGGCTACTGATCAAAGGGACCTGGGTTCGAGCCCCGGGTAAGGCATTGACGTGTGTGTGTTGTTTTTCTGCTGAGGTATCGCCTTCCTCTCAGAACTTCTATTATGGCGTATAAACAGACAGGCTCCTGTCAAGACCTCTGTGGCAAGCAGCTTTTTGAGGGAGTATTTGCTTTATTTATTTATTTTAATACTTTCCAAAGCTCTTTGCAGAGCTTTGAATAAATTCTATCATTATTTCGATTCTTGCCGTTGGAAATCTCGCCTGGTAAAACTGGTATTCTTCCGTTTCTACTCATTGCGAAAGTTTCATAACCTAGAAATTAAGAACTCTACCATACCTGCCCTAAACGGCCCAAGCTGCAGGTGGGAGGTATTGAAGAGGAAAAAATAGCATTGATTGGATGAGTCCATTCAAAATTTCGACAGGTTTAGGCCGGTGTGGACTGAAAGTTTTTTTACAAAAAATAGCAAGTTGAATCTATTAAGACAGTATAAATTCTTAGGTTATGGTGTAAGAGGCAAAATTAAAGTCTTCCTCCATATATGGACCATATGGTTACAGTGGCTAATCTTTTTTTAAAATATGTGAAGATACGTAACTTCAGGCAGAGGATGTACATCGCTCAAAAAAGTATCTGAATACTATGGTTGATTACAGAATTCAGAAAAATTATCTGGCAACGATTTTTTTAGAAATTGGTGATTTGGCAATCTTCGTGTCACGTGATACGAAATTACGTATTAGGGAGGATTTGCTTTCACGTATTAGATTCGCTTTCAGAACTGAGAGGATTTGCTTTCAGAACTGATCACTCCCCACTCCATAATCGCACACATTGGTGTTGTATGCCTCATCTGAATACACTCCTCTCGATGCCTCTCATAGCCGTCAGCAGACGAGGATTCTACCATTGGATTCGAACAGACAGGAACGGGATTCATCAGAAGAGACGATGTTCAACCATTCGTCGCATCACTGTCGCCACTCGATGCAACACTCTACTCTGGCTGCTTTATGTTGGGGTGTCAGAGGCAGTCTTAACAATGGCCAGTGGATGTACAGTCCGAATTGTAATACACGCAGTCGAACTGTTACTACCGATGTTGGGGCAAGGGGCAGAGCGATCTGTTATAGCCAGCCTCCGAAGATGGCGATCTGTTATAGCCTGCCTCCGAAGATGGCGATCTTGAGGTCCAGAACCGTCTTGACAGGTCTGATGCACATTAGATGCACTATGTTCCACACAAGCTGCAAATTCTCCATACGAAAGATTGGCTTCTCTCATGCCAACAATATGCCCTTGGTCGAACTTGTTCACCTAGAGATATGGAGCTCACACCGGTCTGCGTGGCATATCTGAACACGTACAAGAATTAATAAGCTGAACACAGCTACCGCCCCTTTAAACACTGCGGGAAGAGTCCAGTCACATTCTTTAAAGAATCACATTCAGTACAGAATGTTCTCAGTGCCCTGTAGCCAACATGACTGTACCAATGACCTTGAAACTCTAATCACTTCTTCAGTAGTAGATGCCAAACATGCTTCATACAAGTCACCTTACCCTATTCCTTCTCGGTATTCTGATTTTGATGACCAACAGCGTATAATTCTATTTTACAACCAAGACTGGGATATGAAGTTTCACGAAAAGATGTGATACAAAACCAATATTTTGAAAATTTGTATGGACAACGTTCAGCCTGTCCCAATATTTTTTTAAATGTTGAAGTAGTCTCCTTCTACCCACTGGGAGTGGAGTTGGCTCAATCGGTAGAGCTCCAAGCTCATAATCTGCAGTTCCCAGGTTCGAGTCCTACCTAGTCCAGCATTGAGATTTGTTACCACTAAACTGTCACCATGTCCTCAGTCAGAAAAAGGTCATCAATGGACTAAGATAGGCTGCCATTCATCAGATGTGTGGTAAAGTTGTGGCTCTATGAGTAGTAGAGCCATATGCTGTGCACGTTAAAGAACATGCTGGATGGCCTTGACGGAATATCTTCAGTTTGCCTTTTAACAGCTGTTCAGTGAATCCCCTTCCCCAACATACTCTAAGCCCTTAGGATTCCTTCTGCCTGGACATTTAACCCATTGTGAGCAAAAAGGTGCCTCTCAGTGGTAAGCCCCAACACACTTTCTTTGAGAAGATCTCATCTAATTTAACAAACCTTTTTAAGAATGAGATATAAACAAGATTCTACCTCCGTAATTAATTATCAAGAATAAAGGCAAAAAGAAAATTAATATATTAAGAAACACCAAAACTCATCTCCCTTTCCCTCAGATGACTGTAATTCAAAAAGTTAATAATTAAAAAAAATCCTTCTGGGAAAGGAGAGGGTTTATTCAATTTTCTCAAACTCATTTTTGGTATTGTTTTCATATTGTTGCCCTGGAAGAAGCGCAAAAGTCGCAGGTCGCTCAGAATCCTGAGGGAAATTTCAGGACTAGTTTCAGGATCTATTTTCTTTATATTTAACGAGATAAAAAGGAACATATCAATATTTTAGACCCATAAGAAAAGGTTACATTCCTAAAAACGTTGGAAAACTACTGAATTAGGAATTTCTGATACCAAAACGTTTGAAAAATTACTGCTCTAAACACCTGACTGCAATTAAGCAAATGAAAAATTCTTGAACCGTACTGATTTAACAAGAACTTCGTGAATATTTTTCATACATTTACATTTTAGGGTTCATTTTTCACCTTTAGCTTTAACCACTATTGGAAATAAAATCGGTTTTTGAAAAATATTCTTTACGTTTATCAAAATGAGTATTTATTAGTCCTCAAATCATCAAATCGGGGTCACGTGATGCTCGAAGTTCAGAGAACATTGATAGAATCAAAATTAAAAATCCGCAATTAGTTGAAGTGTCCTGCTGCTGTCCTCGTAACATGTGTACTGGTTAATTAGATGATGATGATGATGCAGATTTCGTAAATTTAGTTGGGGATATTTTTCTGAAAATTGAGAAATCTGGTTATTTCTCTGCCCTAATAGTTTTAGACGACGCTTTACATAAAACATCTCAGCAAAGTTTTACAAAATGCTAATTTATACTTAATTATCAGATCCTCATCTTGAGACATCGACCTTAATACTTTGGAAAATATAAGGACTCAGCACATCTATTAAAATAAGTTACAATATAAACCCATTTAAATAAAAATATATTAATTTAACATAAAACTGATTTAAATAATTATGGAATTCTCCCCTCACTCCCACATTGCAAATTTCTTGATATATCAATGTTCTGACTAGTTCATTCAGAATCGGCCACATAATGAATACTTTCGTTTCGAAATCGGCAGATTGACGATTAAAATTGAAAAAATATCAGTAGTTCCTCAAGCAGTTTCATGCCACAGTGGTCTGACAGGAGCCTGTCTGTATAATATGCCATAGAGTAGGTCTTAAAGGATGGCGAGACCTCAGCAGAAAGGCAACACAAAGAAATATACATTCCTATCCGGGTCTCGAACCCAGGTACCATTCATGGGGTACGTACTAAACATTCGGCCGCGTGATTAGCGAAGACAGATCTCAAAACTGGCACAGTTGGAGCTCGAACCCAGGTACCATTCATGGGGGGGTCCACGCGCGAAACATTCGGCCACGAGATTAGCGAAGACAGATCTCAAAGATGGCACAGTTGAAGCTCGAACCCGTGAATTGTTTATGATCCTGAAGCGCTACTGATTGAGCTAATCCTCCCTCCCTACGATAACCGAAATTCGACTGTGTTCAAATTAACTTGCACTTTGAACAGCTATTCTAAACGAAAAATGTACGGAATGGAATGAATTCCCACTTACCGTTCTATACTTGATACGATAATGATCGAGTGTGCCGTTGAACAATTCAACGCATTCGTAATTTCGAGACCATTCGAGAGTCAAACTCCTGTCTCCAATTTTACGGAAAACGATTTCTGGAGCTCCAGGTGGCAAAGTCACCGAGATTGTTGCACTCCAATCTCCAGCAGTTTGGGAAAGCATCACGGAAAACTGGAAAAAATACTTCACGCCAGAATCCAGATTTTGCACCGAATACTTATCGCCTGCAAGGAAAAAAATACATTAGTTCTTTAAACTAAAGGGTAATCCTTCGATAATGTAATTATTTAAAGTAAGAATGGTCCTTCAATTACTACTTTAGATATTTAAATTAAGGGTAGTTACCCCTTTAGTACTTCAAAGTAGGGTAGTCTATAAATTACTATAATCGGTTTAAACCGGATTTCAATTTCTTCCTCTATAAACAAGGAAACTAACTTTGCCCCAGGAGTATTCTGCGACAAAGAAGACAACTCTAGATTAATGTTCAAGCTGACAACATGTGACAGCTCAACAGACACAGAACTCATGGCACTGAAAGAAACATTAAGATGGACAGGAAATTAAAATGATTGACAAAACCCAGATGCTCCGCAATTCAAAGACTGCACTACATCTATAGGGATAATGCCAAAATCTCCACTACCTACGTCGAGGGCAAGACAACACCATATAGATACAACTCACTCCACGACTACCTATGGCGAACAGTACTATAGAAGTAAAGTTCATCCATCGGTCAAAACCTAAATTTAATCTGTGCCCCGGTTAGCCACAAACAAGGATATATAGATCCAAGTTGCCTCGGTTCCCGTGGTGGGAACTCTTAGTCCAGCCTTACCAGGCCCCTTCATAGGGGCCCCGTCCGACTTAGGTACTTCCCCAAATACCAGTTAGCGGAGCTCTCAACTTCTCCGAGGCCCAGCCGTTCCATCGGGGCCCCGTCTGACCAAGGTACCCCCTAATACCAGTTAGCGGAGCTCTCAACTTCTCCGAGGCCCAGCCGTTCCATCGGGACCCCGTCTGACCAAAGTACCCCCTAATACCAGTCAGCGGAGCCCTTAACTTCACACAGGCCCTCTAACCCCCCCCCCCCCCCACGACAAGGTGGTTCCCTCCCGGGGGGGGGGGGCTTAAGATGGGCAGAAAAGGAAAGAAATAAAAGAATTGTGTTTATCACAGACAGTAAAGCGGCACTTTTTCCATGAAAAAAGAACCTACAAATGCTGCCACCAGAATATAGTACAAGACATCCTACAACTCTACAACTGTCAAAAAAATAGTAATAATAAAATATCTTTCCAGTGGGTGCCTAGCCACATAGGACTCACTGGAAATGAGATTGCTGACAAACTAACTAAAGAAATCAATAGTGCTACTCCCACGATCCAAAATTCCCACAATAATCACAAATTCAAGGCAATCATCAATTCGCAACCATTGTAAAGTCTTCAAAACATTTTCACAAAACAAACTTTATTGGCGCCCAATCATAGAAGACCAGTGTCCAAAAATATCTCGTAAACATGCTCTTGCCTCAAAAGCAGAAAAGACCAAGTCAAAATTACTAGGTTAAGTGTTGAGTTGTTTTACCTCTGAGCGGCACTCTTCTGCACACCATGGGCTAAATTGCCAGGTCACATGGACCCGAGGGCTCAGAGAAGGTTGGGGGAGGGGACCCACTGGAACAGCTGTTGAGTGACAGATGGTAGCCTTCCGTCAAGGCCATCCAGGGTGTTCTTTAACCTGCACAGGGTATGGCTCTCCCGCACACGGGACCACTGCTTAACGTCCCATACGACGGACGGCTGCCTTTCCAAGCTCATCGGTGTTTCCTACTGACCATGGGCAGGGAAATTTGCGGAGATAAATCTCAACGCTGACCCAGCTGCGTCTCGAACCTGGGAACAACAGATTACGAGACTGGCGCGCTACTGACTGAGCCACCTCAACTCAGTTAAGAACAGGCCATACACGATTAAATGATAAAAAGCATCTAATGAAAAAATCGGAGAACAGTAAATGTCAAAATTATAATGTAAATGAAACCGTGCCACGTGTTATCCTCAACTGTCCGGCCTACTCTATACATAGAAATATTCTCTTTGATGAAATGAGAAAATTGGGAGTGCAAGAATTCTCACTTGAAAGTATTCTTTCCCTTAAGAACCACAAAAATAAAATATACCTTCTAATCATCAAGTTTCTAAAAAAGACACAACGTTGTGCAACAGAATATAGAAGGAAACAGCAGGCTTTCTTGCAAGTATTGGAACCTTTCAAAGGCTCGTGAATCAGAGCTCTGATTGCAGAACCCCCATGGATTTGTCCACCTCCAACCGCCAACAAAGGAAGCTATGACACAGCAACTATACCTGGATGATCAACTAGAACTTTCCCCCTAAACTATAATAGACCTGTCACCTCAACCCGGGAAGAAAAGATACCCAGACGGCTTTTCCTTTTTATCTCTATCATAATGCTTGCAACTACAAAAATTATAACTTTATTCCCGAATTTTTACAGACTTTACCCTATCCCATTTCTCTCTCTGTGTGGTACCAACTTGAAATCTGGGAACGTTTTCTACTTGAATTGACAGAAGCTTCTCAAGATATGAGAGGATGATGATGCTACGGGATACCCTGTAAACTCATGGAAAGCACGCAGTCCTTCGTGTTACGAAAAACTTTCTTTTTTAAGGTCTTCATTTATTTATTATTCAGTTCGGTAGAAGTTAGCTTTAAGCGATAATAAAGCAGATTAACTGATTTTTATTCCCATCAGAAAACGAGAAAACTATTAATTTATATAGCATTTTAGCTTTTGTAACGCAGTCTACGACCCTTCCCCTCTCCAACCTGGACTTGGAAAGGCCGCCGTCCGTCGGATGGGACGTTAAGCCGTGGTTCCGTGTGCGGGAGAGCTATACCCTGTGCACTTAAAGAACACACTGGATGGCCTTGACGGGAGGCTACCATCTCTCTCCCAACAGCTGTTCCAGTGGGTCCCCTCACCCAACCTTCTGAGCATTCGGGGTCTTTGTGATCTGGTCATTTAGCCTATTGTGTGCAAAAAAAGTGCCGCTCAGAGGTAAAACAACCCAACCAACCAACCTCTCCAACCGCTATGAAACGTGAAGTAACGATATCATTAACATTATCCCCACTCGAAATGTTACTTAATTTAGGTATTCTAATAAACTGAGGACCTAAGTGCAACAGTGGGGCAATCCTCATCTTAAAACTTCAGTTGGCATGAAGAAAAGCATGTCACCTCCTCTTTTATTATGTGCTACAGATGGGTTGAGTTGTTTTACCTCTGAGCGGCACTTTTTTGCACACTATGTGTTAAATGGCCAGGGTCACATGGACCCCTAAGACTCAGAGAAGGTTGGGGGAGGGGACCCACTGGAACAGCTGTTGGGAGACAGATGGTAGCCTCCCACCAAGGCCATCCAGCGTGTTCTTTAACGGGCAAGGGGTATGGCTCTCCCGCACACGGGGCCACGGCTTAACGTCCCATCCGACGGATGGCGGTCTTTCCAAGCCCATCGGTATCCCCTACTGACTGTGGGCAGGGAATTTTGCGGAGATAAATCTCAATGCTGACCTAGCTGAGACTCGAACCTGGGAACTGCAGATTACGAGTCTGGCGCGCTACCGACTGAGCCACCCCCGCCCTCAGGTCACAAGGACTCGGGCTCATAGAAGATTGGGGGATGGGGATCCACCTCCGACAGCTGTTAGGAGACAGATGGTAGCCTCCTGTCGAAGTCATTCAGCCTATTCCCTAACATACAAAGGGTACGGCTCTCCTATACATGGGGTGACGGCTTAAAGTCCTATCCGATGGACGGCGGCTTTTCCAAGCCCATCGGTGTCTTCTTCCTCACGGAGGGCAGGGTGCGGGTTTAGTAGAGATAAATTTCAACGCTCTCACAATTGGCACTCAACCCGGAGAAAGGCAGATTACTAGCCTGCTGCAGTATCGGCTGAGCCATCTCCACCCCAATACAGATGGGATACATGCAAATTAAGAGCCTTATAACGGGACCTAAAACGACATAAAATAAATTTATGACACTCTTCTCCGCCCCCCGACC
This sequence comes from Ryuthela nishihirai, assembly GCA_038380435.1. Taxonomy (NCBI): domain Eukaryota; kingdom Metazoa; phylum Arthropoda; class Arachnida; order Araneae; family Heptathelidae; genus Ryuthela; species Ryuthela nishihirai. The sequence goes on from JAWZYU010000016.1 coordinate 23,055,606, forward strand.
CCGCGACTCGTGAGACAGGGAAAGGAGAGACAAAATATCAAAATTGCTGACAAGAAATATACAAGGTTTATTACAATGATTTTTACAACTACCGGAATTATTTTAAACAAATGCTTTATATCAGGGGTTACCTATTTGGTCCTGACTGTACATACCGCTTATTATTCAGGTCGCGGGTTGAATAGATATTTGAATTTTCAGTCGCGAGGTGAATATGTAATTGAATTTTGGGTCGCGGCCAAAATTTTTTTGGAAACGTGTTTTAGTTAATTTCCTGATATGTATTCGAATTATGGGTCGCGACCCAAAATTTTTGGGAATGTGTTTTAGTTAACTGCCTGAATATGTATCAGAATGTGTTTTAGTTAACTACCTGAACATGTATTTGAATTTGGGGTCGCGACCCAAAAATTTTGGAAATATGTTTTAGTTAACTACCAAAGGAAATTAAGTTTTAAACAAATTTTAAGAAATTAAAAGTAGAAGCAGAAATTTTTTTCAATGTACCAAACTCAATATGAAAAAAAACCTCAACCACTGCAATGGAGCATCCACTAAAACTTCACCTTCACGTAGAAAATTAATTGATGGAGATGCTCATTTAAATTTCTTAAAATTTATTTATTTACATGAAATTCTCTTCTGCATATTGAGGAGAGAAGAATGTTGGTTATTTGTTTCAAATTAACTTTGTACAAAAATATGAATAAGAAAGAGATTATTATTAAGTGAAAGAACTTAATTTCGTGTAACTGATGAAATAAGGAGCTGAAAAAAATTGGGTTTTCCCATGAGTGGGATTCGAACCCACGTCTCCAGGAAACATGCCTGTTATGCTAACCACTTCACCATCAATGGCTAACCTTTCTCAACTTAGTGACCTGAGAAAAGGTTAGCCATTGATGGTGTAGTGGCTAGCATAACAGGCATGTTTCCTGGAGACGTGGGTTCGAATCCCACTCATGGGAAAACTTTTCAGCTCCTTATTTCATGAGTTCCATGTCTACAGGACTTATCCTGTGATTCTTTAAATAAATAAATACCCCCTCAAGCAGCTGCTTGCCACAGAGGTCTGACAGGAGCATGTCAGTTTATATGCCATAGCAGAAGGTCTGTGAGGATGGCAGGACCTCAGCAGAAAAACGACACACATCCATGCCTCGAACCCAGGTCCCTTAGATCAGTAGCCAAGCGTATTAATCACTGGGCCATGGGACGGCATGTGATTCTTTACTGCTGATTAATTTTCGTGTTTTACACCACTAACACAAGAGAAAAGCTTGTTTCGGAAACACCATTTGCACTTACCTTTGGCCCACCTGACATGCGTCATATTTGAATTTCGTGGGGTCCAATATCTTGCTCTTATGAAGGTTGGCTCGTCTGTTTCGTCAAAACTCAGACCGAAAGTCACGGAGTCTTCTGTGACATTCAACACCGTGATATTTCTAACAATAACGTCGCTTCCATTTTCTGAAAAAAGGGTAAAAGAAAGCGATGGTTTAAAACTTTTACTACATATTGAAATTAGATGTATATAAAAAGTTTTTGTTTTTTCAAATATTTATTAATATGCCTAAGATAAAATTTATTTAAATCGTTCTTTTTATTTCGAACATTAGATTACTTTACCTCCGAGAACCTCAAAAAGGGAAAGGGTTGGGTTGTTTTACCTCTGAGCGGCACTTTTTTGCACACCATGGGCTAAATGGCCAGGTCACAAGGACCCCGAAGGCTCAGAGAAGGTTGGAGGAGGGGACCCACTGGAACAGCTGTTGGGAGACAGATGGTAGCCTCCCGTCAAGGCCATCCAGCGTGTTATTTAACGTGCACAGGGTATGGCTCTCCCGCACACGGGCCACGGCTTGACGTCCCATCCGACGGACGGCGGCCTTTCCAAGCCCATCGGTGTCCCCTACTGACCGTGGGCAAGGCGGGGAATTTTTGCGGAGATAAATCTCAACGCTGACCCAGCTGGGACTCGAACCTGGGAACTACAGATTACGAGCCTGGCGCGCTACCGACTGAGCCACCCCCGTCCCACAAAAAGGGAAAAGATTCGTGGGAAAATGGAAAGGATTCAATGGCAGTTTGAAGGAGTCATCCAATACTTTTTTAATCTGTATAGGGAGCAGCAGTTTTTGGCACAGGCAACCGAGGATTTTGTCTAGGGCCTCGCACTTTTAGGGGTCTTAGACAAGCACAATGTGCTTGTTGATACAACAAGGATTACAGTAAGAAAAGGGAGTGGCTCAGTCGGTAGCGCGCCAGGCACGTAATCTGTAGTTCCCAGGTTCGAGTCCCAGCTGGGTCAGCTTTAAGACTTATCTATGCACGGACAATAGGGGACACCAATGGGCTTGGAAAGGCCGTCTTCCGTTCGGATGGGACGTTAAACGTGGTCCCGTATATGGGAGAGCCATACCCTGTGCACGTTAAAGAACACGCTGGATGACCTTGACGGGAGGCTACCATCCATCTCCCAACAGCTGTTCCAGTGGGTCCCCAACCTTCTCTGAGCCTTCGGGGTCTTTGTGACCTGGTCATTTAGTCCATGGTGTGCAAAAAATTGCCTCTCAGAGGTAAAACAACAGTAAGAAAAAGCAGAATTTTAATTTTAGGATTTTTGAAAAAAAACATCATAAAATCAACTTAGTCGATCCTTGGACTTTTCCGATTTAAATAATGAGTTTCCCTCTGTGAAAATTCGAAAAGTTCAGTTGTGAACTTTTTTTTACTTGCACTTTCATAAATAATAATTCATTTTTCTATTATTTTACTTCGAATAAAAATTGTTTTCTTATTGTATACTTGTTTTATTTTGATTTACAATAATTTTTCTTAACAGAATACTTTGTTTTATTCTAACTTTGTGTTACTTTGACTTTCTTAATATGAACTTATAAAAAAGGGCCTCGCACGTCTTAAAGCCGTCACTGTGAACAGGGCATGGCTCCGCAGAATATGATCTAAGGCTGTAACGTCTCATGCAAAGGAAGGAAATCCTTGAAGATCATTTGTGTATTCTTTTTCATCAAGCGCTGAGCGAAGTTTAGCTGAGAAAATCTCAACGTAGGCACTCTGGATATCTCAAAATAGGCATGTCAGGCAACGAGATTAACCGATTGGATCAGTCCTCAGCCATGTTTTGTAATCACACCAAAGTCTCACATAACGTTATGTGAGACTAAAGTCATGTGATTCGCATTGCGTTATGTGAGACCAAAGTCGCGTGATTCGCATTGCGCTGCGCGAGAAAAAAAGTCATGTGATTCACATTGCGCTACGCGAGAACAAAGTCATGTGATTCACATTGCGCTACGCGAGAACAAAGTCATGTGATTCACATTGCGTTATATGAGGCCAAAGTCATGTGATTCACATTGCGTTATATGAGGCCAAAGTGCGTCTTTGATAAGTTTCGTGTTGGGTGAATTCGCGTTGGGAAAGGAATTGAAGTTTTGGTGGAAAATAGGTTATGTTGCGCGGTGTGCAATTTCGAAAGTGAAGCAATACGATTTCTCTTAAAGAGATGTGGAATTAAAAGAAATGATTATGAATTCTGGTTGTTGAAATTGAAGGATAAATCGGATATTGATGATTCGTGGTGGGAGGAGATGTTGATTCTTTTAACAACGTGATGAACTCCAGTGAAACTAAAGAATAGAAAAACATGGCGATCGAAATGAAAATGTAAAAGTTCAGAATAAAAAATAGGATGAATCCTGATACGGTTACCTCTGAGCGGCACTTTTTTTTTGCATACAATCGGATAAATGTCCAGGTCACAGGGACCCGAGGGCTCAGAGAAGGTTGGGGGCAGGGAATCCTGGACAGCTGTTGGGAGACAACTGGTAGCCTCCCGCCAAAACCATCCAGTATTATTCTCTAACATGCACAGGGTATGGCTCTCTCGAACACGGCGCCACGGCTTAACGTTCCATTGACAGACGGCGTCCTTTCCAAGCCCATCGGTGTCTTCTACTGACAGAGGGTAGGATGGAGGATTTTGCGGAGATAAATCTCATTGCTGACCCAGCTGGGAGTCGAACCTGGGAACTGCAGAATAAGAGCCTGGCGCGTTAAAGATAATAAACTCATTTTTGGTACACTTGATACCACTCAACAAAAATTGATTTTTTGATAAGTTTTTCGAAGAGGGGAGGGGAACCATTTTCGAAATAGTGCCCAAAGAGGTGAATCGGCGAAAAGTACATCAATTTCGTACTATTTCACGATTGGTACAATTTACAGTAATTCTTATAACATCCAGTGCTGCAAAGAGAGGAGGTTATATTTCGAAGTAATAATCGTTATAGCCGTCCTGTGGCCGAGTGGTTAGCTACTAAACTAAGTGACCTGGGTTCGAGCCCCGGGTAAGGCATGGATGTTCGTGTTATTTTTCTGCTGAGGTCCTGCCATCCTCACAGACCCTCTACTATGGTATATAAACTGACAGACTCTGTTAGACCTCTGTGGCAAGCAGCTGCTTGAGGGGGTATTTATTTATTTTAACTGTTATTCAGTAATTAGAGAAGGAATATTCATTATTTTTTTTAAATAAATCAAATTGATGTTAAGGAAAATATTAAATGAACTTTCTTAACTATCTAGAACTCTATTCATTTAATTTCTTCGCTGTTTTCGCAAATATTTTCAATTTACATTTAGTGCAATTGCTCTAAAAATAACTGACACTCTTTGAACAACTTCATTTACCTAAAGGTTTCGTGACGTTGAGAGCAAATATCATCGATGCAGATCCGAGAGAATTCTTAGCCAGACAAGAGTAGAATCCGCTGTCCTCAATTTCCAAGTTGCAGATCGTGAGAGAGGTAGTGCCGATTCTGAATTTTGATACTGGATGGGAAGACGACGTTATTTCAGCAGACATCTAAAACGACAACAACAACAACTAAAATATCTGCGGAAAAGGAACAAGGCACATTAATTTACAAAAAGCCAAGGAAGAAATTTGCGTCGGCTCATATGCGCAGATTAAAAACAAAAAACGCCGAAATCGTTAAGGATGCAGTTTTGAAAAGATACGAAGGGTGTTGAAAAAGTTCTTGACATCCATATAAATAAATAATAAAATAATAAATACCCCCTCAAGCAGCTTCTTGCCACAGAGGTCTGACAGGAGCCTGTCAGTTTATATGCCACAGTAGGAGATCTGAGAGGATGGCAGGACCTCAGCAGAAAAACGGCACACACATCCATGCCTAATTCCGGGGCTCGAACCCAGGTCCCTTAGATGCAGAACAAAAACCACTGCACTCACCTCAACAAAACTTTAACTCCTCCAGCCTCCATATAATTACTGAAAATAGCAAGAGTATTTGAAATATGTGCACTCGTTCACATCCCCAGTGACATCACCGGTGGCGGAAGTTTTCGGCTCCCCGTAATTCTAAAAGAATTCTACCGATCGCTCCCGCATTTGGTGTGGTGGTCTAACTTTGTTCTCGTAACCTAGGGTTTGTAGATCGGATTCCCAGCTGCGGTAGGTCGGGATTGAACCGTTGTAAGTGTCCAAACTCTCTGGGAGCGCTGCGGTCGCCTACCTTATGAATAGAGAGTCGAAAGTTATGGATAGAATAGTATACTATCGATGAGACAAGTTATTAATGGATAGAGGCTTCGAGGCCAATTTTTGCGGCTAGGACTAATTTTGTAAGGTCGATCCCTTGAGTGTGCACTAAGTTACTGTCAGATGATGAGCGTTGAGATTTATCTCCGCAAAATTCCCCGCCCTGCCCACGGTCAGTAGGTGACACCGATGGGCTTGAAAAGGCCGCCGTCCGTTGGATGGGACGTTAAGCCGTGGTCCCATGTACGGGAGAGCCATACCCTGTGCACGTTAAAGAACACGCTGGATGGCCTTGACGGGAGGCTACCATCTGTCTCCCAACAGCTGTTCCAGTGGGTCCCCTCCCCCAGCCTTCTCTGAGTCTTTGGGGTCCATATGACCTGGCCATTTAGCCCATGATGTGCAAAAAAGTGCCTCTCAGAGGTAAAACAACCCAACCCAACTGTCAGATGAAGCTGTGGATGAAGTTTAGTGGTCCTAGCTCCGACCGTCTAGGAGGAGAAATCGAACAAATAGACATATAGACAAACTCTCCATTTATATATATATAAGTTATAAACTGTTGCTTTATGCACTCCAAAGACTAAATGTACACGTTATATTGATTTACCTCGAAGTATTGACTAAATGTACACGTACTATTGATTTACCTCGAAGTATTGACTTAGTTAAACCCTTAGTTTTCATTCACAATGATGTTAGTTCACTTACCTTATCAAACCACTTGTTTACAGGCGTAGGATCTCCTTCCGCTTGACAGATTAAAGTTACATTCTGTCCTTCTTCAGTATGCACTTCAACAGAAGCCTTTTCAAAGAATGGTGCCCCTGGAAAAATCACACACACACGATTAAAATCTTTTCACAAAAAGTAAGAACTCTGCTATTGTCTCAACAAGTTCTCATAAAAAATAGGTTGATTGACAAGTGATCCATAAAATATTAACCTTTGACCTATTACCATTATCGAAGGTTTTTTTCCCCCATTTTTTTTCAAGAGATGTTCCCCCCCCCCCTTTTTTGAGATGAGTTGTTCTTCTTTTTTTTCCAAGATCAGATGTTTTTATTTAATTAATTTTTTTTATTCGAGATGAGATGTTCCCTCCATTTTATTTACAAGATAAGATTCTCCTCCCTCCTCCCTTTAATTTTTCAAGATGAGATGTTCGCCTTTTTTTCTTTTCTTTTTTAAGATGAGATTTTTCCCTTTGTTCCTTTTTTTTCATTACTGATGAAAATTTTTAGTTTTTAAGATTTGACGGTACAAAAATGCGTTTACATTTCAGGAAAAGTACAAAAAAATCAGTTGAAAATTCCTAAACGATCATTTGTGAAAATTCTTGAAATATTCCGGGTTCCTCGATGACTGAGTAGAATTCTTAAAGACCGAAAGGAACAGAAATTGTGAAATTCAAAAATTTTTTTCGCTATATACTGTATAGCATACGATGAAAAATATTAAAAGAAGTTCATAATTGAATTTCATCACAAAATTTCATTAATCACCTAAATTTTAGTAAATAATGTAATTAGAAGACATTTGCACATTTAATCTTTTTTAAATGGCCGAAACAAAATTATCAGAAAATTTCGAACCATCAGAATCGAGCTACAGTTGCTCAAAAAAATATCCGAACACTATAGTTGATTACAGAATTCAGAAAAAATATGTCTGGCAACGATTATTTTAGAAATTAGTGATGTGGCAACTTTCGTGTCACGTGACACGAAGGCAGTCACGATCTGGCAGTTTTCGTGTCACGTGACACGAAGGTTGCCAGATCACTAATTTCTAAAAAAATCGTTGCCAGATATTTTTCTGAATTCTGTAATCAACCATAAAAAAATAATAATAAATACCCCTTCAAGCAGCTGCTTGCCACAGAGATCTGACACAAGCCTGTCAGTTTATATGCCATAGTAGAAGATCCATGAGGATGGCAGGACCTACAGCAGAAAAACGACACACACATCCATGCCTTACCCGGGGCTCGAACCCGGTCCCTTAGATCAATAGCCAAGCGTGCTAACCACTCGGCCACTGAGCGACTGTACCAAGCTTACACTCAATATTACTGGTTCATGATATTTACAATTTTACATATATGTTGTAATCAGGACTGGATGTAACAACTTTTATTTAATTTCTGCAGTTTTCATTTGACTTGAACGCTCGTGTGTGAGATTCATTTTAGCCAACGAATTGGAACTTTGAACGATTCGGAAGAATGAAAAAAGATAGCAGTGCAGTGTGTTAAAGTTGTGAGATCTGAAAGGACGTTTAGATAGTATGAGTCAGTGCGCGTTAAGTGAAAATAATTAGTATATTTATTAGTGTGTGTGCGCGGGTGTTTGTTTTCTGTTGTTAGTAATAAAAGTTTAAGAAAGTTTAGTGAACTAGCACAGGACGAGAGTTTGTTTACGTCTGAAGGCATTCAAGTGACATGGTAAACAAAGTGAAGAGGTAGTATTTTAGTAGAACAGACAGAGCTGATATTGTATACTCTGTACAAAAAAGTTAATGACTTATGTATGATAGCAGTTAATTTGTTTATAAGATACGTAATACATATTTTTGTAACAATTTGCATTGTATTGTAATTGGTTTGAAAATATAATTATTAATATTCACGCTCAGTGCCTATCCATTTTTAAAAATTCCCAACAATATCAAAATGCAAAATCATTTTGTTCTCCCACTTACCTTTATTAGGAAGAGCAAAGGAGACTTCTATCTTATTGCCTATGCCGTCTAATCCGTGGCAGATGTAGATGCCATGTTCCTTTTCTTCCAAATCATTTATTTGCAGCCTTATTTCTTTTGTAAGAATTGAAGCATGCACTTCAGTTTTGCTATAAAATAGACACAGCTGACATGAAAATGTTTCACCAAAAATTATGGAATTATCATGGTGTCGAAATGAAAAAGCTAATGAATTAAAAATAATAATAGCATTTTTAGTTCTTGTGAAATAATTGTCAAAGTTGATGACTTCTTGCGTTGAACAAAAATGAGAGAAATACCGATTATTCCGAATTAAAAAAAAGCTCAGATTTTTTCTGATTCTGCACAAAAATTTTCACATAAATTGAACAAAATATATTGGATAAAGCTATAGTATGTTAATTGAATAACAAAATTTAACTAAAACATAACTTTTTTTAGACTAGAACTCCGGTTTTTTCTCCTGCATAATCCGAAACTTTGAAAGTCAACTGACGACTTATATTGTGCATACAGAGTGTATTGGCATTAAATATTAGTTGTTTTAATTATGTGATTGTATTATTCTTCTAAACGAAAGTTACATATAACAGTACGAAAAAAAAAGAGTCCGATTATTCGATAGGCATTTTCAAGGTTCAAATAAACGGAATGTTACTTTATGAATTTAAAAACAGAGTATTAATTTACAATGAAGCTTTGTTAAAATAGTATAACTTTGTAGCAGAGATCTCAAACGATTCAAGCAAAGTTGTGAACTATTAATGTTTGTAGGCTTCAACTCAACTATGCCAGAGTTGTGACTTTTTTCTTTTCTTTTCTGTGCCTTTCATCCCAATGATAAAGGAAAGTTAAATGAAATGGGCGTTGGGTCGATTGGGTTGGCTGACCTCTGAGCTGACCACTTTCCTGCAGGCAATGGGTTAAACGGCCAGACCACAATGACCCTAAGGGCTGAGAGAAAGTTGGGAAGAGGATACACTGGACAGCAAGTGGCAGATGGAAGCCTCCTGTCATGGCCATCTAGTTTGTTCTTTAAAGTGCACAGGGTATGGCTCTCCTACACACGGAACCAAGGATTTGCGCCCTAAACGACGGACGGCTGTCTTTCCAAGTCCAAAGGTATCACCTTTCTCACCGAGAGAAGAACCGGGCTTCTCAGAGATCAATATCAGTTCGAGCACAGTTGGGACTCGAACCTGGGAACATCAGAATAGAAGTCTGGTGCGCTAAAGACTGAGCCAACTCCCACTCCAAAAACCGCCACTTGGCCATCAAGACACGCCATTGTTTAATCAGTTAAGCTAAGATGAGAGCCAAATGGAAATTAATCCATAGTTTCGTAAACATGTTAATGAACTCATTGCCAGCCATTTTTTTTTAACAATGGTCAGGTCATAAGGATTCGAAAAAGGGGATTCACTAAGAAACCCTTATGAAAGAGATGGAAGCCTCCCATTGAGGTCATTCAACATATTCTTTAGAATTCACAAGGTATTGCTCTCCTGTACAGAGCCTCCTGTACAGAGCCAAGACTTCATGTCCCTCCGATGTACTTTCGAAACTCCTCGGCCATGGGCGTCCGCAGAAAATTTTCTAGGGGCGGGGGCAAAGCTTGGAGACAAATAATTACATCAATAAATTTTTATTTAATTATTTAATTTTTAAGGGTTTTTTTTCACAAGGAAATTATAGAATACAGTATTGCATCAATACAAAAAACACATACATAATGTATATAAATTAATTACGTTTAAATTGTTACAATTATAATTTGTGGAATTTTTTACTCGATCCTAGGGGGTAGGGAAGTGCCCCGTTTGCCCCCCTCTGCGGATGTCCATGCCCTCGGCATCTTCTTTCTCACCGAGAGACAAGGTGTAGTTAGCGAGGAAAGGCGTAGTTTGGACTCGAACCTGGATTTAACCTTCTTCTCATGTTATTTGGATCTAAAAATACAAATACAATTCGTAGATTTTCAAAATTTTTGGAGTAAAATTAAATTATTAATAATCGCTAAGAAAGGTGACACAGTTGGGATTGGAAAGCCTGCTGTCCGTCGGATGGAACATTAAGCTGTAGCTCCATGTACAGTAGAACCATATCCAGTGCCCGTTAAAGAACACGCTGGATGGCCCTGATGGGAGGCTTCCATCAATTTTCTAAGAGCAGGTTAGTGAGTCCTTTTCTCCCAACCTTCTCTGAGCCCTTGCGACTATCCCATTCAGTACAGTCGCTCAAAAAATATCCGAACACTATGGTTGATTACAGAATTCAGAAAAAATATTTGGCAACGATTTTTTTTAGAAATTATTGATCTGGCAACCTTCGTGTCACGAACACTATGGTTGATTACAGAATTCAGAAAAAATATTTGGTAATGATTTTTTTAGAAATTAGTGATCTGGCAACCTTCGTGTCACGTGACACGAAGGTTGCCAGATCACTAATTTCTAAAAAAATCGTTGCCATATATTTTTTCTGAATTCTCTAATCAACCATAGTGTTCGGATATTTTTTTGACCGACTGTACATACTGTGCAAGAAGATATGCCACCCAGAGGTAAACAATCCAATTAATTTTCATTTTACTTTATTCTACTTATTTTCTTTTCACAATTGCAAGAAAAAATTTTCATTTAAATTATAATTGAGCTAGCCGAATCCTAAACAGACTGTGTGCTATTAGAAGCCCGATCCAGAGCTAACTAAACCCAGCCCTGATGTTCTTTGTTTTTCATTTAAAACTTATCTGCCACTTACGATGAATATGTGATGTGTTTTTCATTTAAAACTTATCTGCCACTTACGATGAATATGTGATGTGTTTTCCATTTGGTCCTGTCCAGAATAAGGGAACAGCAGACAACAAGCCTTTGCACGAGACAACAAGTGGATACCATGAATCCGAAGTCGATTGTGAGTTAGAAACAGATAACACCAGAGACGAATCATGCGACTCCCCCAGCACTGAAATGAGAAAACAAAAATATGTGAAAGCGATTTTTCGCATCAAGGGACATCTATGTTATTATCATTGAAATATTAACAGGCCGGATCAATCCTACCCAATTACAATTCCCTCTCTTCCTTTTGAGGATTGGGTTATTTTACTTCTGAGCAGGACTTATTTTACACACAGTGTGCTAAATGGCCAGGCCGCAAGGACTCCAAGGGTAAAGAGAAGATTTGGGGAAGGGGACCCACTGAAGAGCTGGTAGGAAACATAGAGGAGCTTTCCATCGAGACCATTCAGCATGCACAAGGTATGGCTCTCCGGCACTCAGGGCCGCGGCTTTATAACCCATACGATGGACGGTGGTCTTTTAAAGCCCATCGGTATCCCTTTTCTGATAGTGAGTAGAATGGAGATTTAGCTGTGAACGCTGGCACAGGTGGGAATCGAACTTGGGAACTGCAGGTTACCAGCCTGGTGCGCTATCGACTGAGCGAACCTGCCCTTTTGAGGACTTAAATATATATTTCTAAGGTGGTCCCCGAAAATAAGTGACTCAATCATATGATCCCTTACTCCCACTCGACTTAAACAAGTTAAGCCTCCCCCCCCCCCCCCCCACACACACACTACACCTACACACACAACACTTTTCTCCACCATTAGAATTTTCTATCTACGACACTGGTTTTCCCTTCAGAATCCTAATAACGGAAAAAGAAGGTAGAAACATATATTCCGTTATATCAAAGAGAATAAATTTCTGATTAAAAAAATCATACCGGAACAGCTTTATGGTTGAATTAAGTCACCCCACCCCACCATGCTCCTCTACCTTATTTTTGCTTTCTCCATCCAGGCCTGAATAAATATTCTTCTGAATGGCATGAACTTGAAAATGAAAACGCAAACACATATTCTTGGAAAGGGTTCGGTTGGGTTGTTTTACCTCTGAGCGGCACCATGGGCTAAATGGCCAGGTCACATGGACCCCGAAGGCTCAGAGAAGGTTGGGGGAGGGGATCCACTGGAACAGCTGTTGGGAGACAGATGGTAGCCTCCCGTCAAGGCCATCCAGCGTGTTCTTTAACGTGCACAGGGTATGGCTCTCCCGCACACGGGGCCACGGCTTAACGTCCCATCCGACGGACGGCGGCCTTTCCAAGCCCATCGGTGTCCCCTACTGACCGTGGGCAGGACGGGGAATTTTGCGGAGATAAATCTCAACGCTGACCCAGCTGGGACCAGAAGTGGTAATTTGACTACACTGCGTACCTACGAGTGCTAAATACGAACTACAAACCTACGAGTGCAAAATCTTCAAACTAAGCTAAATCTGTAATGTGAGGAACAACCAAGAATAAAAGCTCTTATTCCAATCCAGTCACTGCTAACAAAATGTCAAAATACCGCTGAGCGATGGGAAGGCAACTGAGAGTAGAATATTTGCGTGGGCTAGACGGTATCAAAGAGTTTGAAAAGCGAGAAAAATCATTATCTGAATTATCAGCAATATTAAAATATGCAAGCCAATTAAAAATATTCCTCTCTCCCTAAAAAAAATGTTACGTATTTTAGTAGTAATTTATTATTAAGATAATTACTTAACAATAGGAATTGCTGCTGGAATTACAAGAATTTATGGAGAATGTGGAAAAATTTGCGTATACACTTAAGACTAAAATTAGGCTATAAATAGTTTAGCCCTATCTAAGTTAGTTATGATAATGAAACATGGGCCATTTGGAAACAAGAGGAAACTTGATGCCTTTCATTCTAAATGTTTATGCTAAACTTGCTATTTCATTCTAAATCTTGGTCATTAGGTTGACTTTATAAGTAATGATGATGTTAGACAAAGGAATCGGCAATCTCCTTTGAACAGCACAGTGTGCAGAGACTCCATCGGTTGGCCATATTGCCCATAGGCATAACTATAGATTAGCGAATAACTTAGTGTGTCTAAAGTCCTGAGAAAAAGGGGGGAGACAGGAAGTAGTGGGCAGATAATGTGAAACAGAACCTCGTTAGAATTGGCTTGGATTGTTTTACCTCTAAGCGGCACTTTTTTGCACACCATGGGCTAAATGACCAGGTCACATGGACCGCGAAGGGTCAGAGAAGGTTGGGGGAGGGGACCCACTGGAACAGCTGTTGGGAGACAGATGGTAGGCTCCCGTCAAGGCCATCCAGCGTGTTCTTTAACGTGCATAGGGTATGACTCTCCTGCACACGGGGCCACGGCTTAACGTCCCATCCGACGGACAACAGCCTTTCCAAGCCCATCGGTGTCCCCTACTGACCGTGGGCAAGGCAGGGAGCTTTGCAGAGATAAATCTCAACGCTGACCCAGCTGGGACCCGAACCTGGGAACTGCAGATTACGAGCCTGGTGCACTACCGACTGAGCCACCCCCGCCCATTAGAATTGGCCTACAGTGGCCAAATGCAACAGCTGCGTATCTGGATAGATGTGTCTGAAGAAGTAAATTACACGGTCTGGCTAGACTTCAATAGTCCTTAATGGCTGCTTGAGGATTATGTATGTATATAGTATTATCTCTAAAAAATGTCTTACAGATATATTTAAAGAACTGAGAGTTTAAATATCATTTACAACTAAACCCCCACTGAAAATTCCGATGAGATCGAGAATTGGGTGTTTTGAAAGCAGTCCAGTGCTAGCATGATAACGATGAGGAGAATATAAGGCAACTTCCATCAATACGATTACTATCAGATTAACACAGGGTTGCTGCGGTCTGAAATTATATAAAGTTGTGACACATGTGGACGTAAACGATTTGCATGTCAAGCCGAACGGCAGAGTAGAAGGTTCAACATTTCTGGTGCCACATGGGTGAATATAAAGGAATTATAAAAGCGGTGAAAACGTTAGCAGGGCAACTAAATGGTGAGCGAATGATCTGCAAAGAGTGTGCAATCTCTTTAACATGCACAAGGTGTCCCCAGGGCCGTGCGGTAGATTTTCTCATTATGATGCAAGTCTTCGAAATGCCGCCCGTTAAATGTTTTTTCTTTAAAATAACCTTCGATTGTGATTTTTAAAAAAAACTGCCCAAAATGTACGAATACTATTTTTAATTTGAAAATATAAACTACTTTAAAATAATGATATCAACTATCAACTACAACAATCTGCTACAGTTTAACCCTTTTAACTTTAACTTTAGCAAATTCGTTAATTAGGGATGTGTAGTCTAGAGAGGCAGCCAATGTAGATTCAATAGAAATTAATGACAGATTTCTAAGTTTTGTTTGGCTTATTGAACATCTTAAGTAGTGTTTTATTAATTTTAATTTGGAAAAACTTCTTTCCCCACTAGCTACAGAGACAGGGAGTGTTAATAAAATTCTCAGAGCTACAACAGTATTCGGATACAAAGTAATTAAGTTATTTTGGCACAAATAATTTAAAACATCCAAAGGTTTCATAGAATATGGTAGCATTCGGGATACATCACGTAATTCTTCTTGAAGATCATTTGCATTTATATCTGATTCATTTTCGACCGAAAGTATTGACTGGAGACTGGTACAATAATTTTCTAGCGTTTTGTCATCTATATCCTTGAATTTTAAAATGTCATATAAAAACTGAAATTTTTTGCTATGGGTTTCCAGAAGCGTGAATCGTTCATTCAGAGAATTAAGGGTAATGTCCAGAATATAATTGAAAAAGTTTATTTTAAATTTATTCTCCTCTGTTAAGAGTTGAACGACAGCTTCTTCATAGTCAAATTGACGCTTTTTCCTTCTGGCTCTAACTTCAGTTTCGGCAGGAAATTCTGCACTGCATTCAACATTCTCTGCAATCTCATTAGCAGCAATTTTCATCTGATCATATCCAGATTGTCTATAACTTTTTACTTTTTGTATGGTGTCTGATAACATCCTTACACCATCTGACAAATTTATAGTTACAGATTGCAATAGCTTCGAGACTGAATTTATTTCAAATAAAATATCATACCAAAGAATTACACCGCATATAAACTTGTAATTTTTAATGTTTTTTGCTAAACCTCTTGCTTTAACTTTAGTTTCTGCATCTCTGTTGATGTCTTCTATTATTTGGAATAATGCATCATAGATTTCGCAAAGTTGAAATCGTAAAGGTTTTAACGCATCTACTGTGCTTGACCACCTAGTAGCACTCAATGGTTTTAGAGTTAATTGTGAAACATATTTTTTAACACTTCCCAACGCTTTGTAGAACAAGAAAAAAAAGTGTAAAGTTCTTGTACAATAGAAAAAAAAGTTGTTGTTTCTGTAGAAGAAGACGCTGCATCATTCACAACTAGGTTTAAAGAATGACATGCGCAGGGCACATAAAACGCCCTTGGATATTTTTCAAGTATTCTATTTTGTACACCCTTTCTTACTCCTTTCATATTAGCTCCGTTGTCATAGCCTTGTCCTCTAAGCCACTTTAACTCAAAACCTAACTTTTCCAAATGTGTCAGAATAAGTTCTGTCAAACCTCTCCGGTTGAATCACTAGCTTCAAAAAACCAATAAAGAATTCTTCAATTTCATATTTATTTTGAATGGAGTTTAAAGTGACAACTCTTATTGTTAATGAGAGCTGTTCAATATGACTTACGTCTGGGGTACAATCGGCGATTATCGAAAAATATTTAGCGATTTTTGTTATTTCGACAATTTTGCTTAAAATTACATTTCTCATCAAATTTATCAATTCATCTTGTATATTATTGCTTAGATAAGTCCCAGACCATTTATCAGACTCGCGTTGAACTCTCCTATATATGTTCTTCCATAACTGGATCAAACTCAGAAAGCAATTCTACCAACTTTAGGAAGTTTCCGTTATTAGGCTGAAACAAATGTTCAGTTGTTCCACGAAAAGCTAAGCATTGTGAGGCCAATAGTCTAATTATTGACATAATTCTTTTTAGAACTCCTCTCCAATGCTGAATTTCTATATCCATAATTCGTTGATATTCAGCGTCAATAGTTTTTTTCTGCTTTAATCAAATGTCCAATTCTTTCCATGCTCTAAAAGCATTTATGTGATTTACAGACTTTTCGTGTATTGTGAGGGCTCTTATAAGATTTCCCCAGTCAGAATAACCTTTTTTGGGCCAGTCATTAATAGCAGACGAATTATCAAATAATATACAACAAAAGCAAAAAACGGCATCATTTGTAACAGAGTAAATCAACCAACTTCTCTCAACGACTTCACTATTGCTCAACACTTTCAAATAATGCGAGGGCGAAAATCTACGCCTTCCTTTATTAATAATAAATAAATAAATACCTCCTCAAGCAGCTGCTTGCCACAGAGGTCTGACAGGAGCCTGTCAGTTTATATGCCACAGTAGAAGGTCTGTGAGGATGGCAGGACCTCAGCAGAAAAACGATACAGACTCGAATTCTTTAATTTGATGTGGACCCCTCTCAACCAGTATTTGACGAGTTTCAGATGACATGCAGAAAGTATTCCATAATGCATGATCAGAAGGAATTTCGTTTAATATCTGCTAGCTGCCACTGCTACTGCTACCCGGCTCTTGAACTTCTGATGGTGTTATTTTTTGGCTCTCTTCAACAACTTTTTCTGGAAGTGATTGGGGCGGCACTGAGTTTTTATTTGCCAAATCCAAAGCAGTCGCTGTTGATGTGGATATGGACGGCTCATCTAAACAGGACTTTTGTACTAAGAATTCCTTCATAACATAGCTTAGCTTTCTTCCTTGTTCCTCTTTCTTTAAGCGTTTCTTTCTATATTGACTTCCAGACAATTTTTTCCTTTTCTGTTCCATACTGTAATAAAAATATTAAATAAAAATTCACAGTCCTTCGCAAAGATGCAACCGGGGGGGGGGGGGGTCATTGAAAATGATTAAATATGATGATGCTTATCATGCTATTAAAATAGGGTAGATAAAATAACGATAGAAATGAGTTGCAAAGCTAGTAAGATTTGTAGGTAACAGAACATAATAAATAGATAACGAATATCTGTCAAATTGACAGCTAGCAGCCGTTTTGACATATGCCTTTCTTTAACTTGTTATTGCATTGTCTCCACTTCAACGTATATGAATTTGGTAAAAATAGAGCAATAAATAACGAACACAAAAGTAGGCAAATGCAAATATTTCCTAAGCAACTCTCTCTCTATCACACACAGAACGTAAAAGTAGCCCAATATCACCTAAATAACCCTCTATCTATCACATAGAGGCACACGTTCCGCACCTGAGATATACCCAGTCCATGAAAATGCTACTTTTTAATTCGAGTCCCTATTGTCATAACATAATCATTTTCAATGATAATAAGTAACTACAATTGCTGTAAAAAACAACAATTATCTTACCTGATCTACTTTTTAAACACAAAAACTGAATTAGTGTAAATGCACAAATATTATACTGATACAGATATATTATATATCTGATTTACTGATTTAAATACAGCGCAGCCACTTGCCACTTCTCATGACAAACTAACATTAAAATCAAATATTGTCAATAATTGTGAGCTCAAATCAGAACTATTAACACGCAACACGTGCAATTGTGTTTTGTGATAATTGCCGCCTCAGCTTTTAGGAGCGGCCGCGCGGTATATTACAAACAAAAATAATAGCTTCGCGCTGTCAGATCAAAAGTCTTTCGGCGAGCGCTCGCCAACGATGCACCTGCACCAGAAACTGAGATTAAAGGGTACCGAAAGCGCTTAGGCAGAGGCGCACGATAAATCATAAATCGTATACATCAATATCGGAATAACATAGACCAATATAGAAAAGTGTTGCGTAAAGATTTTTAATTATTGAATGGTTCAAATTGTATTTTGATTTCGCTGCTTATGCCGCCCCCTTACGGTGCCGCCTGATGTGGCCGCCTCTATGTATCATAGCACGGCACGGCCCTGGGTGTCCCTATACACAGCTGAAGGAACTTGAAAGGGGTCGGATCATTGGATTGTCGGAAGCTGAATGAGCAGCATACCAAACCATCGTTCATGTTGCCTGAAAAGTTGGCCGCTGTTGACAACAAGTATAGGAAAGTACCTGAACATATTGCCAAGCCTTGGTGGCATCAGAGCAGCTGAATGAGAAAATAGGATCTCCCAACTAGACAGACTAATCTGTCACAAGCAGCCAAATCTCCAATATCATAATGGCATTCCTGTCTGCACCTGTATCGTAGAGCATGATTAGAAAATGACTGTGAGATTGGAATGTATTTGCAACATCCATTGGTTCATCTACCTCCGATAGAGAGAGAGCTGCATGGGACTAGTATCGTCATTTTGAGTGAGGAATAGCAATCTTGTTTGGAATCCAGTGGCGGCCATATTCATATCTGTAGACAGATTGGGGACATATAACCCAGCCTGCTTCAGGGAACATCATACTGGGCCAACATCAAGAATCATAGTAAGGGAACTATCAGTTACAATAGCCATTAAGTCTGGTCATCATTGATAGCAAGATATGCTGAAGCGATCCTAAAAGAAAGGGCCTAAAGTTGAAACCATTCTGACAGGAAAGCTTCTGCCCTTTCTACACTTCATTCTAATGCTATATTTCAGCAAGACAATGTCAATCCACATATGGGTAGTGCCTACCTCATGTGGATATGCTTCATTGACCTGCACGCTCTCAGATCTGCCGCCCTTTTGAACCCGTTTGACATTCACTTGCCACTGCCTTTTAGACCCCTACCACTGTTGCCCAGCTCACAACACAGACTCAATGTTCACCAGAATGAACATTCACCACCTTTATTGACACTCGACTATGATGTTTGGTCGCTTGTATCCGCTGTTCATGGAGGACGTATTGATGTACACTGCACTTTCGTAAGTAAATACTGATTTGATACCCAAACTTAATAATTTATTGTCTACATTGCTACCTGTCACTCCACTCGTTTTGAGTTCAAACTAAATGCTCATTGTAAGCAGGGATATACCCAGAATATCCGGTAGTCACACAAAATTTCAAACTTTCTTACCTGCTCTTATTCTTAGAATCCCATCATTCAAACTAAATTCAATTCTAGGACCCACCCCCCACCCTCAACAACAATCAAATCCTAGGTACATGGCTGCTTGTGAAATAATTTCAATGATGAGCAGTGTAATTTAAGGTGGCATAGGATACTCCCCACAACAGAAATTTTCATTTGAAATATAACTTATTACGCTTGGTAGCTGCTTATAAAGTTTCCCCTTTTTTAATGGACAGGATTAGCGAGCTCAAACTCTTGTGTTGCTCATGATTGGCGAGAGCTCTATAGCAAATTCGAAGATTCTAATTTTTCCGATTTAGGAGTAATTTCTCCCAGATTTCATGTTCTTTTTTTGGGGGGCGGCGGGGTGAAACCCGTAAATATCTTTAACTTAGCAATGCTATACATATTACATTAGTTATATAACTATTGTAGTATACTGTATAATAACATTGCTGAATCAAGTTTCATAAGAGAAAATCACGTAAAGGTCTTGTAAACAGAACTCATGCAAGATCAATTTGCTGAGGAAAAAAAAGCTAATTCTCGATAACCCTGTAGTCAGAGCACTTAAACTGACCAGCCAAAATAATATCCATTACCTCAGATAACGTTTCTAAAATAAAAAGAAACTAAACAATTTTTGTTTCAAAATTCTTACCTGCAACAGTACAGAGAACTAGAAATAAGAGCTTCATTTTCAGTCACTAAATAACATTAAGAACAGAGTGGTAGCCTTAAAAAACGTTTGACCTATAAAAACGTTTTTGGAGAATGTGTGTAATCGCACCTCGGTACAAAGTTTTTCCTCCGTCGTATCATGAGCTCAGGAGAGTTAATTTTTAACGTTTTGTCATTTTATCTTAAATCATTTGAAAGATTAGATATCGAATTTGACAAATTTATCTGTACCTTGGAGAAATGTAGATACTGATATCAATCACTAGATTTCGAAATACGTACATTACTTCTCTTTAACGTAGAACGTACTACAGTTTTCAGAGTGAATTCAAAACTTTTATAAACGCACAGACTATAAAAACTTCTACTTTTATTACCAACGATGTTCTGAATGTTCCATAAATATATAAAATAAAAGAAAAATTATTTTCGATATTGACAGTTCAGCTCTTTATATTAACATTATTAAAACACTAGCTGAGGATTTTGGGTTGGGTTATTTTACCTTTAGAGTGGTACTTTTTCGGACATAATGGTCTAAATGGCCAGGTCACAAAGAACCTGAAGGCTCAAAGAAGGTTCGGGGAGGGGACCCATTGAACAGCTGGTAGCCTCCCGTCAAGGCCATCCAGCATGTTATTTAACATGCACAGGCACACTCTCCTGCACACAGTGCCACAGCTTAATGTCCCATCCGACAGACGGTGGCCTTTCCAATCCCATTGGTGTTCCCTACCATGGGCAGGGTGGGGAGTTTTGCTGAAATAAATATCAATGTTGGCCCAGCTGGGACTAGAACCTGGGAACTGCAGTTTCCAGGTTGTGTATGATTTTACGAGTCTGACATACTACGAACTTAGCCATCAGTTTATCAAAAAAATACGGTAATTTAATAACAATGGCCAGTTAATGTGTCTCACTATTGTTTTGCATTGGTGATGTGTTTCTTGAATTGATTTCATACAAGTTTCTGAAGCAAATGACGTACACTGCTGCTGATTACCTTTTCAATACCATACCGGCCGAGATTTTATATGGACTTCTGCAATCAATGTTATTCTTTCCTCTTCACTACTTCTTATCTGCAGTTTGGTTCAGTATGATAATAGCGTTAAGAACGCTGAACAAAATCTAAATTATGTCAATAAATCCTTTTTGGAAATTAACGAAAGTTTCAGGTTATTTACCGTGAAATAACTCACATTTATCGGCTATTAACGTTGCATTTTTCAATGCGAAAGACTGCAATATGCAAATTTAGCTGGTGATAAAAGGTTTCAGGAACGAGCAGTTCTCATTTCGGTTTTGGAGCAGCTTTATCGGGAATTTCGTTTTTTAATGCAAAGGATTGGGTGTTTTACCTCTGAGAGGCACTTTTTTTGCACAATGGTCTAAATGCCCAGGTAACAAGAACCACATTGGGTTGGGGAAGGTTCGAGGAGGGGACTCGCTGAACAAGCTGTTAAGAGACAATGCCCTTGATGGGAGACTACCATCTGTGTATTCTGCAATGTGCACAGACTGTGGCTCGGATGACAAAGGCAGGGTTGGGTTGTTTTACCTCTGTTTACCTATAGAGCCATGGGTTAATATCCCGTCCGACAGCCTTTCCAAACCTATCAGTGTCCCTAACTGACCAAGGGCAGGGCGAGAAGTTTTGAGGAGATAAATCTAAATGATGGCGCAGGTGGGACTCCAACCTGAAAACTGATTACAAGCCTGGCCTGCTACCGAGCCAATCCCGCCGCTAGATCGCCATGAACACTGCTTCCTCTCCCTGCTCTATACCCTAGTTACCACAGACAGTCACAAGAAATGGCTGTGTAAACATATCACATCTGTAAAACTATTGGAACAGATTGGTGTTGGTGGGTTAACACATTTTAGAACATTCTCGTTATTTGATATGTCATATTAGTCCATTTTATTAAATGAGGCAAGTTTAGTATCAAGCAAAATTCTTGGAGAGCTTGCACTCCTCTTCCCACCACTTTGGTAAAAATCTCATAATGAACCCAAGTTAAATACAGTGGTACTTTTTAAAGTTAATAAAATTTTACTTAGCATAGTCCTCTTGTGTAGTTAACTCTCTGTATTTGATCAATCTACCGAAACAATTTAATATAACGTAGTGAAAAATCTAGGCGTTATATTTGAGTACAACCACAATTTTGCAACCTTTGCAAGTAATCTATCGAGCAGTTGAAAACTTCAAACTCGATTTTGAAAACTAAATTAAATCGAATTGTATCTTTTTCTGATCTGCGATCTGGTAAAATTGTGTTGTAGTAGTATATAAACCCAATATTTCAAAATTAAACTTAATTATTAAAAGATTAATAAGAACACATATGTAACGGAATTTTTGTTTTAAAGGAGGTCTGTTATAGTAGGAATGTAGTAAATGGACTGTAAATAAAGAAATATAAGCGAAGGAAATGATTCTATACCATGGTAAAAAAAAATTGAAATGATACTATGTAATATTTTAATAACAAGACTATTTATTCAAAAATAATTACATTATGCTATTAAAAATCTTCCTTCAGACAGGCACTGGTCTGTTGCCAGCAGCAGTTGGGAAACACCAATATATAACATATGCTGGATATATCCATGTTATCAGTATAAGTTATATGTGATGTATATGTGATATAAGAAATAGAATGATCTAAACTGTAAAAGTTACACACCTTAATAGAAGCACTACTGTTGCTTCCTTTTAGAGTTGTAAACAGTGAACATCATCCATTCATTTCAATTAAATTCATTTACAATGATCACTTTCAGTTTGACCAAATTCTGTACGAAATCATTCAAAACTACATAAAAAAAAAATTCTTAAGTAATACTTTTATAGGATTCATTTGTTCATGTTACTAGATGTTAAAATGCCTCTGCCAATACTAAATTTAACAAGGTGTTTTTCAGGGTTATTTTTTTAAAAAAACGATAAAATGTTATTGATTCAGCTTTTCAAACTAATAACATTGGCAACACACAAAAAGGCTTTGAAATGAAAATAGTAAATCTTTACTAATTTAATGGTGCTGAACACAAAAATGACAATAAAATTTGTCGATTGGCTCTTGTTTAGAGAGACAGAGATGGTGATGTATAAACGACTCAGTCCGCATTGAGCACATAGGTAACCATTTTGCAATGCTGTATTTTAAACTCCAGATTGCAACATATTGCGTTGTATTGCATCAGCCGAACATGCACACAATCCTCGGACGAATTGCATCATCTCTGTTGACTGATGTAGTTGTCATGACATCGCGGACAAAAGATGCAGTTGTAAACAACGTCTCATAGGGTGAGCAAGTCTTTTAGCAACCACCATTTACCCGAGTCGTAAGTACAACACAAGTGATCCTTGCAGTTTTAATCCAGCAGTACTGAGGCCTCGTAACTCTGTTAATAGTGCAGGTACATTTTGTTACATTTGTAAGCCAGAAAAAGGCCATCACTCCAATAGTGAAAGCAGCGTACGAATTTTATTTTGGATGCAAGATCGGGAACCAGGACAAGGCCTGGGCCCCACACATATGCTGCAGTACGTGTGCAAGAAATCTTCCGAAGTGGCTGAAAGGCAAAAAAAAGTGGCAATACCATTTGCTGTTCCTATGGTTTGGAGAAAGCCAAGCAATCGCGCGAAAAATTCTGCACGTTCCACCTGTTTCTGGAGTCATCACAAGGAAAAAGAAGTGGACAATAGCGTATCCAAATATACAATCTGCTCTCCCACCAGTTCTGCACAGCAAAGCCTTCCTATTCCCAAACCTCCAAAAGAATTTTCCATTGATTCAGACGATGAGGAGGGAAGCAAATCGTAGTTGGGTTCTCCGCAGCCTTCGGTGTCTAATGATGATCCATACATCTGCCATGGTGCATCATCTGCGCCACACATTCTCACCGAAAAGAAGAAATAAACGATCTTGTTCGGAATCTGGAGCTGTCCAAGGACAAAGCAGAGTTACTTGGATCAAGACTTAATGAAATCTTCTCAAGGAAAATGTCCGAGTGACTTCGTTTTTAAATTATGAGCAGTTTGCACCTTACTTCAGAAAGGAAGATGACCTTGTCTTCTGCTCTGATGTAGATTGCCTGATGAATGCCCTTGGAATCAAACATGACCCTCAAGAATGGCAACTATTCATAGACTCCTCGAAATTGAGTCTCAAGGCGGTGTTGCTGCATAATGGAAATCGACTTCCCTCCATTCTGGTCAGACATGCTGTTTGCACGAAAGAAACCTACAACCTAAAACAGCTATTGAACTGTCTTCAATACCGCAAGTATGGCTAGCATCTCTGTTGACTTGAAAGTAGTGGTTCTGTTGATGGGTCTGCAGCTGGGATATACGAAGTACTGCTGTTTCTTATGTGAATGGGACAACCGAGCAAAGACTTTGCACTATGTGAAAAGAAACTGCCTCAGTGGAAATTTCTGAAGGTCGGAGAGAAGAATGTGGAACACCCAGCACTGGCAGAAATGCACAAAACCACTGCTACCGTCCCTACACATCAAACTCGGTGTGATGAAAATTTTCGTAAAAGCCATGGACCAAACTGCATCAGCTTTCTACTTGGCTGACAAATTTCCTTGACTCAGCGAGGCAAAAATTAAAGAGGGAATTTTTGTGGGTCCTCAGATCCGAGAGCTGTTTAGAGACCAGATGTTCGACAACCTGCTTCAGGGTGAGAAGAAAAAGGCTTGGGATGCATTTCGTCTGATGTCAACTAAATTCCTCGGGAATGTTGGGGCATACAACTACAAGAAGCTGGTTAAGGACATGTCTCTGTATCACAAACCTGGCTGCAGTATGTCCTTAAAGATCCACTTTTTCCATTTCCACTTAGATTTCTTCCCCGACAACTGCGGCATGGTTAGTGATGAGCACGGTGAACGTTTTCACCAGGACATTGCAATGATGGAGAAACAATACCAGGGAAACTGTCCACTTCAATGTTGGCTGACTACTGTTGGACGCTCGCCATAGATGATCCTGAGCAACTATACAAGCGACAGCAAAGCGATGTCAGAAATAGAAGCGGAGTTTTACTGATACATGTCATATGAACATATTACTCTATTATATAAGAAACTATTGCAGATTTCTCAGAAATCGTAGCCAATTTTGCATTTTCATTATCACATTTGTGTTCAGCACCTTGAAATCTTTAAGAAATGGCTACTTTTATCTCAGAGGCATGACTTCTATGAAAATTTGTTACCCAGTGTAATTGATAAATATAAATTTTAGTATATATATATTCTTCTATTGCCATTGGTTCATAAATTATTTACTAAAAACATTCTCAGAATT
The DNA here is from genome assembly GCA_038380435.1 of Ryuthela nishihirai. Classification (NCBI taxonomy): domain Eukaryota; kingdom Metazoa; phylum Arthropoda; class Arachnida; order Araneae; family Heptathelidae; genus Ryuthela; species Ryuthela nishihirai. The sequence continues at coordinate 23,080,908 of JAWZYU010000016.1, forward strand.
TTACTTTTTTTTTTAGCGAAGTGCTCCATACTACACCACCTTACACTACACCATCCATGTTATGTGAGAAAGATAAATTGCGCATATTGCATTTTAAATGTACTGGTTTCAGATCACGAAATTCTATTAATCTCTGTACATATATGTATAAATATTATGCAATTTAGTTGTGGATGACTTCTCTGCTAATGGCATAACGAAATGCGAAACACCAAAGCCTTTCAACGACAGACAACAGAAAAATCATAAAATTTGCTCTTTGTAAAAACATTTCATTACCGAAATAATTTCCTTAAAATATAATTAAATTTTTGTCAGTCATAAAGCAGTCTACTACTTTAATACACAGACTCTCAAAAAATAAATAGAACATTAAAAATTCTTAAAATTACTGACAGTTTGCTTTTTCAATGGTTCACTTAACTCAAAGTATCATTCATTAAAAAATAACGTGTATGCTGGCTTACTTTTCCAATATTTATCAAAGTCTCCAATTTTTGTCACATTTAAAAGACATTCTAAAATGTGGACAAGAAATGCTCTTTACAAAAGTTAATGTCCAAAGAATTCCTTCTAATGGATTCAGCATCATATATGCAGGAGGAACTATTTAGTAAATGTAATGGAATTTTAAGATATTTTAGATACTGAACAATTATATATTTTTAATTATGAATATTCTACAATACATTTATACTTTGAAAATTTTAAAAATATGTCACTGTTTTCAAATACATACCTTTATCAATAAATGGAATATCTTTCACAATAATGCAGAATATTTGTTTACAAATTGAAATAAGCAAATTGCTACATTAACTTTCTGTCTTATGATTATTATATTTTATTCTAGAGGCTTATTAAATTATTTATATATGTTACTGACTCAACCATTTTCAATACACTGAACCTTCAAACATGTTATTTTACAAAGCTTATAACTTTCGGGTCATCTGAAATTCTTGGGATGGAGAAATCTAAATTTGAAGTTCCTCAATTTTTTTAAAAATAATATCCACATACATCATTCAAACCACCAAGAACACCCTATGAAATATGGTTTTGTTTGCTTAGTGTTAGGTATACAGCTGTCTGGAGCATCTGATTCATACTAATTGATTTCAATCTTTAGTAAGGTAATTAAAGCACTTGACTGGCCAAATTAAGTTTTTCTGTGGGATGTAGCATAAGGACACCCGATTTAAATCAAAAGAAAAAATATAAATGTTGAGTGCATACCTGACTTATCGAGGATGGGAGGCAGCGGATTATATTTATAAACTTGCAGATGGGAAGTGATTTTCCAATTTTAAAAAACAATTACTTTTAACACATTTTTTGTGAATTATTAATTGGCCTGGATCCCATAGTGTCCCACTCCCTGGATTTAACACTGAATTTGACAAACTTTAAAAATGTAAGTCACAAAGTATTGCAATTAATGCATTTTTCTACTTAAAATTTCACACTTCTTACTATTACCTTCTACTCTGAATCAGCAGACCTAATTTTGAAAATCATGCCCAACATCATTATGATTTTTCATTAAAATATGTTATAATGATCGTAGCATGTGAAAACGAAATTATAGAAACCTTATTTAAAAACCAAGGAAAAAAACAAATAAATAAAAATTAGTTACATATTGCAAAAGAGCAACCCGTGTTTAACATAATATTGGGGTAACACATTTTCAATAATATTACAATTCAGCAAAATTCGAACATGAATGCACATCAATCTCATTTTCCTTTCTCTGTCAATGCTTCCCAACCTTTGCCATGTTATACAAGCATCTGATAATGCAGTTAATGTTGTCTGATTTTATATAATCACAATCAAGCACTTTATATTACCAAAAATTTTCATGCCTCAGGGGATGGAAGAGACATAGGCAGTCTATATTATAACTGTAACAGAGGTCCCAGCAACATTACAATCATAATTATTACTATTAATTTCAAATAAAATGTTCCCAATTAGGGATTTTAGGCTGAAGCACACAAAGTACGTATCTGAATACATCATTGCACATTGCATAACTCTTTGGGGATGCCCTCCACAGGTTGGGAACCACTGCCTTACTGTTAAGTCCTCCCACTTGGCTTCTTAATGTATTTTGTTATGCACTTGTTGGCCAAGCAGGATTGCATGAACAGCATACATTTTGTTAATGAGATCAATTTATGACCTTCATGTAGGCATGTTTACGATATGAACATCAGCTCGGAGGATGATTTGTTGGATTCTTTGTTGATATAAATAAACAAATGTACAAATGTATAACCCAATATATTATATTCTATCAATGTGGCTCAGCTTTTATAATACACTGATGAGTAGACAATCATTAGTAAGTCTTGTAAATACAAAAGAATTAAGTCCTTTTGCTGTCCTTTGGAAAAGCTCCTCACAAAAATTGCAACCAACAGCACAATACAATGAATTATGAATACGAATTATGATATCAGTAGAGATTGATCTTTTTGGTAATGGGTTTACGACACATGTGGCAAGTTTTAAGAGTCTGAGCACATGTCACGCAAGCTCCATGACCACAGAGGAAGGCAACATTTCGACGTCTTTCCATACATATAGAGCAACAGTGAGCTTCCTCAATTTCTTGAATTTTGGTCTCTAGATAACGTAGCCTTTCCACACTTGCTTGCCGAGCTTTGGAAGATATGACTCGACCACCTAATTATAATTATAAATATTAGAATTCATAAATACTGGGGTGCACTATATTTAATTATTAATACACAATAACAATTGTCATTTATTAAAAATATATCACAAACAAAAATATTTTAACAAAAATATCAAATAAATAAAATTAACTGATTTGTTTCTTCTATTTCTCACCTAGCAATGGATGGAGCATTAATTTTCTAATATATTGCAAAACTTATTCATATATGTGTAAATTTTTCAGCTGTGATTGATTATCAGAATATAGCCATATTTACTTGTACATAGCTGCACCATGCTTTTTTGCTTCCCCAAACTGAAAAACATTTTCCAAACTTTTAGGTAACAAATTTAAACTTCACAATAAATATAAAAAAACACTATAAACCTTCAGAATTCTGAATGTAGTACTTATTGAAATATAGATGATTAAAAAAAGCTTGACCTAATAAGTTTCACCTTTATGCATAAAAAATTGTATGTTTAAATTTTTTAGAATAGTGCAATTTTCAAGTCATTGTGCTTAATGAAGTCACAAAATGACTCAAGTGACCATATAGCTGCAGTTAAGAAAATAACTACAATTATTACATAAAAATGATGAGATAAACACAACAGTTTATTATGAAAAGTGTTTTCAAAAACACTATTTTATATATTGTTTTGCTTATCTTCTACATCAGAAGTGTACAACGTTTTTTGGCATTGGACCAAATATTTTGATAAAATATTATGTTTACTCTGGGCCAATAGTTGGGAGGGGGGGGGGGGGTATAATAAATGAACAAAAAAAATACTTTGTTTATTACATTTTACTTGTCATATGTTTAGGTACAAAATAACATGAAACAAATATTAAGTTCATTTTAACATCAAAATTCAAGTTGACTTGTCAAAGCAATATTTGAAGGATGGACCTTGATCCAAGAAGTAAGCTGCTGAACATTGTGTCAAGGACATTGTAGCCAGTTGTATAACATTATTAAGATTTTGTCTTTCATCTTATTAAAATACCATTCACTTTAGTACAGCCAGATTTAAAAACATTATACAATTTTTCTTGTGGGCCACATAAAATTCTTAAATGGGCTGGATTTTCCTATGGGCTGGAATTTGTGCACACCTGTTCTACATCAGCTATCAAATTTATTAATGTGATATGATCATGAACCAAAAAATCCCATCCTCATTAGAGGAAAACTCAAAAATGATTGAGCAATATGGTGAAGAAAAAAGTTTTTTTTCCATTTTCTGACTGTGCAGAAAAGCTGCCAATCAAGCTCCTGACTATGCATTTCTTTTTAAATAAATAAAAAAAACCTCGTAATTCTGTCTAATCTTTAATTTTTCATTATTAGTATACTGCTTAAGGGACCTGGCTTTGAGCCCCAGGTAAGGCATGGATGTTTCTGTTGTTTTTCTGTCGAGGTCCCGCCATCATCTCAGACCTTCTACTATGAGATATAAACTGACAGGCTCCTGTCAGACCTCTGTGCCAAGCAGCTGCTTGAGGGAGTATTTATTTATTATTTATTTTATTATTTTGGAGAATTTTGCAGTGTTCTTGACACACCTCTTTGCTTGCTTTTTTCTCTTTATTTGCTATTCAGAGTCAGAGAAGGATCCCAGTTGGTAGGTTGGTCGTTTTACCTCTGAGTGGCACCTTTTTGCACACCACGGGCTAAATGGCCAGGTCACAAGGACCCCGAAGGCTCAGAGAAGGTTGGGGGAGGGTACTCACTGGAACAGCTGTTGGAAGACAGATGGTAGCCTTCCGTCAAGGCCATCCAGCGTGTTCTTTAACGTGCACAGGGTATGACTCTCCCGCACACGGGGCCACGGCTTAACGTCCCATCCGACGAACAATGGCCTTTCCAAGCCCATTGGTGTCCCCTACTGACTGCGGACAGGGCGGGGAATTTTGCGGAGATAAATCTTAACACTGACCAGCTGGGACTCGAACCTGGGAACTGCAGATTACGAGCCTGGCGCGCTACCAACTGAGCAATTCCCGCCCCAGAGAGAATGATCCTAGAAGGCACTCTTAGCTTAAGAGGCTTCTCATACAAGTACATGCCCTACTAAGATTGAGGCGAAGCTTGATTGTCACTCTCTCAAAGCTAACACAATCCAAAAAGTAAGCCTTCTGGAACAGTAGTCCTTGCCACTATGCTGTTCAGGTCCCAAAATTCGAATATGGTTTTGAGATGCACAATTTAGCACAGGTGGCAGTTCTGGATCTTGTTAATCAATGCTACTGCCAGATGGCCCAACAAGGGTCAGGAGATAGAGGTATTCCTGGAATCCCACATCTACTTGTTTTTATAAGTTTTGACAGTAACAGCCTATATCCTGTGTTTTGAAGCTATTTTATGAATTATAACAATTTTTAGCAGAATTCAATCATTCTCTTTGTGATAGTGAATATATTTGTTCTCTATCTAATTAGCCATGTGTCCTATAATGCAAAATAAAAAAGTTGGCACAATCGCAGGAAAAAAAAATGAAAGAGACATACTAGCATTTGGGGCAATAAGAGAGACAAGTGATCAAGTTTTGCCTACATGTTAAGAAGTCAAGAAGCATTACTTATATGTTAGGCAAGATTTGACCCTTGATCTGAAAATATGTCAAATATGTATTTGTTATGTTAGACATAAGCAGTATTGAGCTCTATGTTTTAATTGTAACAGAGATCCAAATAACATTGCAGCCATACTTCTTACTAATAATTTCATAGTTAAATGTTTTCAACTGAGGGTTTCAACTTGAAACACACAAAGTACATGTCTGAAACGTCACACTCTTAATAATAGTAATTTTGTTGAAATATCAGAAATAGTCACCATAAAAGTATGGTGTAAAATTTTCTTCCCATCCGAATTATAGATTTTGGGCATCATTATAATAGAAAGCAGTTGCATTTATATATTGAAATTCTGAATTGGTTGCATCTTTTTGAAATACTACTACTTTGCTTGAATACTGTTTCTTTTGGTTGTATACAAAGAAAAATGTTTACATTTTTATATTTTTCAGTATAAATATGGAGCATTTTTTACCTGATCATGAAGGAGATTGGGAAGTAATGCAGTATGACACACCTGTTCTATCTTTATGGTGATTGTTTCTACTATTTCACTAACATTAGTATCATAAGATTGTGACTTCTTTAAATTTCGCTTAACCCATAATGTTTCATTACTTCATCATATGTAAAACTTGACTAGTCATCTCTCTTGGTGTTTCCCAAACACTGGACATGTACATTGCCAGGCCAAATTATTATGAACACTGCATTATGCACGAAGTACCATGAAACATGCCAATGTATGCAAAATTTCTTACTGACGATAATACACCCAATTCTGTTTTTACACAGATTTTTTTTTACATGATTTTGACTTAAACAAGGTTTAGAAAAAAATTCCAATTCTCTTTTTACATGATTTATTTTGATCTAACATGGTTCAAACAGAACCTTTCTAAAAATCTATATTTCAAATTTAATTCTGAAAAAATATTCCTATTCAAAAAAAATTCCTAGAATTTACATTTATAACAAAGATGCTGCTTTTATGGTCACATTTTTCAAAGTAGTTTTAACCTTGAAAATGTACTATAGATACACATTTGTGCACTAAAATCCCCAAAATAAAAACAACACTAACATAACTACTTTATAGAAAAATTGTACAAAACCTACTTCATTCGGAATAAAGTGGCAATATTGAGTTCCGGGAATTCCCTCAATTTTATTTTCGATACATACATTAGTCTTGGTCTCTCATTTCGTGTTTAAAGTTAGACGTTAGATGTTTAATAGAATAAATCAAAAACAATTTTTTTTTTAAGTTTTCAAGCGATGAAAATGATTTAATCTGGTCTTATGCAAATGAATGCATCTATTGTCAGAAAGTGACAACGAATAAAATCTAGTTAATAAGCATGTGTAAGTCATTTTTTTTGTACTTTTGTATTCTTGAATTAGTGGCATATTATTTTCTTTATGAAGGATAATTACTTTATATATGTATGTATAATTATCTTTATAAGTTCATAAAATAAAAAATGTGTTTAAATGAATAAAAATCAAATAAAGATTTAATTAAAGATTTTGATACGATTTGTTTGAAAACAACTTATTATTTGTAGTGGGTTTTCACGTCTGGAACCAATCTTCTATTTTTTCATATGCACTGTATTATTTTTTTTTTTTTACCCTTTTTTTTCGAGAACCTATCTACCATGTAAAAACAGAATTGGGTGTACTCTATATCACTACAAAGCCCCATAAAAGCCATAAAGGCATGGTGGAAAGTCAAGTGTGAGATAAACAGGCTGATTTGAGCGACTTCAAAAAGGGGCACATCATTGGAATACAATGGGCAGGAGCATCTGTAATGGAGGTGATAGAACTCAATGGAAAATCGCAAGGCAGAGTATACTAAATGGAGAATGCAATGGTCTTGAAAAACGAAAAGATCCACAGGAGGAAAAAGGCTCTGACAGACAGGGCCAGGCATTTGTTAGCACAAACTGTACAACAAAACAGAGCAGTTACAGTTCATTAACTGACAAACAACAGGAATTCATAACTGATTTCAACAATTATGCACAAAGAATTTAAACTTTGAAATTTGGGGATCTGCCTGAAGTGGCTTGATGAAGTATTAGGTAGGTGTTCAAAATAATTTGGTCAGCAGTGTATCTCCTCTGGTTTTCACTCTAATTTGTATTAACTTATCCATTATGTGATTCAGGGCCAACCATATAGAGAACAAATATACACACTATAACAAAAAGAATAGTGAAACTCAGAGTAAAATTGTTTCCCTTTCAAAATAGCTTCAAGATACAGGCTCTTACTGCCAAAACTTACAAACAAGCGGGTGGCTGTGATTCTGGGAATTTCTCAGTCTTGTTTTCCCTTTATGCTATGCCATCTCATAGCAACATCCCTTGACAAGAACCTAAATTGCTAAATCATTCATTGCAATACCAATATCTACTTGTTTCCCAAAAACAGATTGATATTAGCCTTAACCCTAATAATGTAAGGTTTCTGAAAATGAACTCACTGTGGTAGCCAGATTTATTTTAAAGTGTTTTCAGAAAATAAAATAAACAGCTTTAGAATCTCATCCTGAAGTAACTAATGAACAAGTTAAATACCAAAGGAAAGAGCATTTAATTGTGCTTAATCAAATGGCAAAAATTCGAATAAAGATGGTAAGTTCAAATTTTTAAGCATTTTTTTAAAACATTGCAAAATTTTACTTCATTTTTTCCACTTTATCTTTAGTAAAATTTAATATATATATTCCTGTTTCTTTCCCTATAATTTTTTTCTAATATAAACAGTTCACAATATTTCTATTAATGCTTAAATCTGTCATTTTTTTAGTTTTCTCTAAATTATTTTGTCATTTGTGCACCTAACGTACAATGCATATTCTTAGACTTTTGACAATTGGCAAAACTCTAAACCAAAGAAAAGCAGTGCCATAAGAAATGATTTTGCTTCAAAAACAAGATAATTTAAATAAAAATTTAAAAATATATCAGAAAAGTGATAAAGAACTATGAAAAAAATTCAATAAAACGTTTCAAAGCATTTAAAGTTCAATTTGAAGCACTGAATGTGAGAGTTGGGTTGTTTTACCTCTGAGCGGCACTTTTTTGCACACCATGGGCTAAATGGCCAGGTCGCATGGACCCCAAAGGCTCAGAGAAGGTTGGGGGAGGGGACCCACTGGAACAGCTGTTGGGAGACAGATGGTAGCCTCCCGTCAAGGCCATCCAGCGTGTTCTTTAACGTGCACAGGGTATGGCTCTCCCGCACACGGGGCCACGGCTTAACGTCCCATCCGACGGACGGCGGCCTTTCCAAGCCCATCGGTGTCCCCTACTGACCGTGGGCAGGGCGGGGAATTTTTGCGGAGATAAATCTCAACGCTGACCCAGCTGGGACTCGAACCTGGGAACTACAGATTACGAGCCTGGCGCGCTACCGACTGAGCCACCCCCGCCCCACTGAATGTGAGAATGCGTCACTTTATTATAAAGCTGCATAACTGCTATAAAAAGTTTTATTCTAAAATTCCCACAGAAATTCTTATTAAAAATCACAATTTACTGACCTTAATTAGTTTATTTGGTTGAAATGTAATTAAAAGTATTGATAAATAAGTCCTATCTTTTAAAAATTGCACTTTGAGTAATCTTAATGTTCTGATTGCATACATGCTAGGAGTTTGTTTTTTGATTGTTTCTAATTATTGTTTATAATCACAATATACATTTGAGAAGCAGTAAAAAATAATTTTAGAAGCATTAAAGTATAAAAAAGGTCTTTAAAATCGAAAGTCTGCTAATATATTGATTGAAAGCTGATGTGCATAATTCTCAGATGATGTAATTTCCGGTAGTAATAAAATCAATACCTTACGTTAAAAGTTTAGAAAGCATTATAACTCTAGTAGAGCTATAAATAACCCGAAGTACAGGATAATCGATATTCTAATATGTATGGAATAAATGCAGAAACCAATGATAAATACCTGCTGCTGTTTTCTTAAGGATAACTTCCTGGCAAACAATGCATTTTTTCATTCTGAGGCAGCAATCCTCGCATGTCACTCTGTGACTACAAGGATCAAATATTACAGTTGCAGGGACCTCTAAACAAATCATGCATTCAGAATCTGGAGGCTTGGTTTCTGAAACCTGTGCATCACCATTTTCTCCAGATATCGGAAGAGACTGAGCTTGAGCACTAAAAAATTGGATAAAACAATATATAAAACTAGTTATTCACTAAAAACCATCAAAATAATTTATTAGAAAATCTCACTTCAGAATTACTAGTATAAGAATACTGGCATGTTTCAGAGAAGTTACCATTTTTAAGTGGTAAAACTAAAACTATAAAGTGAATGCACTTATGTAACAAAAAAAAAAGTCATGATTGTTAACCTTCCAGGTGTCTGGAATGTGTTCTTCCCACCACAGCCATTGCCTATGACTTACTGTGGTGTTACAAAACAGAGGGGTAAATGCATAACACTGGGAGAGTTAAAATGATGGCTATGAATACTGACATTCAATCAAACTTCAAACTAATAAAATGGTTTATAACAGTTTCTGATAATTCCAAATATATTACTTTTATTAAATCTTTTCTAGAAGTTGGATATATATTGAAAAGATGGCTTGTTTTTATGCAATAGCACTGCTTAACTCTATCAACACTAAATCTTATCTTCACATTGATCTGGATAAAAATACCTTTTTGCTACACAAGCTAACCTGTCAAGTCCAAAGACCCTTAAGACTTGGGGTAAAATGGAGGCAGAGTAAGAATAAGGAGATACAAGATATGGTTAAGAGAGACTATTACCAAAGCTATTCAAAATGTTAATTAATAGAGAATTTGGTGTTCTATATATGGGACAAAAGTTAACATATGCAACACTTGCAAGACTGTATTGCAATTTTTTCAGTTTACATGCAATTTTTTCTCAGTTTCGAGCTTAGCAGCATGTAAATAAGAGAAAAACAACCAATGTTGAAAAAAGTCAATGACTGAAATATTCAACATACTATTGAGTACTGTTGGCAACCTCAATTATTGATCCTGGGTCATCAGTTTGACAGCAATGAAAGCAAAATATACATACTCATAATAGCAACAAAAATACAATAGTATAAGGTTTAAGGAAATTAAAGAATAAATATTTTTTTACACAGAAAATATCTTTTAATTCTAAAATATAAACACATCACTAAAATATAATCTTAGATGCTTTAATCTAATAATGAACAAAGTGTGGGGTATGCACATAAGAAATGATGGTGATGGGGGGGGGGGGCTGATAATAGAATCAGGTTTGAATTTGCCAAGTCTGTGGGTTCTGATTCCATTCCATCACTATTATTTAAACGAGAACATCAAGCAGCTGTATAAGTTTAAGCTTTTCTTACCCTGAATTAAGCAATGATTCAATTAAAAAAATTTTCTCCACCTGTAATAAAAATAGGAAAATAGGTTACATTCCAAAATTTTCTTTCCACACATGAAATATGTTTTAACACCTAACATTTACATAATTTGATGACAATTCTTGATGGAGTTAAAAAGAGTAATGTATGCATATACACCAATCAGTCAATACATTAAAACCACTTCTGCATTATGCAAAGAAGTGCGTGGGCAGCCAATCAGTGTCACATGCCAAGATCGCGAATGATATATATAATACCTGGGTCGGAGCTTTCACAGGCAGTATTTTGTTTTGTCTCAACATGGGAAAAACAAAGGATTTATCTGATTTCGACAAAGGCCAGATCATTATGGCAAGACCCTTGGTAAGAGCATCTCCAAAACAACAATGCTGGTAGGCTGCTCACACTATGGATCAAATATTTTCACTTAGGCAAAAACTTGAGAAATATTTAACATTTCAAAATTTACTACATATTTTTACATATACTAGATATCTAGTACTAGTTTCATATATATTGGAGATGTTTTTGACTCTTGATCATCATAATTGTGATCGATCATGAGTCTTATGGCATGCCTTATAAGTTAGTTCATATAATGATGACTCTCTATAATAGCACTGAGTTGTCAGTGAGAGTTGGTAAATATTGTAATGATTGGTTTAATGTTACCACTGGAATTTGACACTACTGTAGTGTATCTTTTCTTCTTTAGTTTGGTTATCAATTCTGTTATGAGGAGTTCACTGCAAGGACAAGATTGAGACATTAGATTATTTGAAAATATGTGATTAAAATTACGATTTTCCCTTTTGAGAAATGATGTTGATGAACTTGGTAATAAGGGTAGGTAATTTAATCTTAATCTGGTTGTGCTCTTAATGTGTGTTGTTTTTCCTCTCACTATCAAAGATGGTTTGAAACAGGTGACACTTCGAGCTGTCGACAAGGAATGGGCCAACCATGCCTCATAGATACCAAAGGTCAGTGCAGGCTATCTCATCTTCTCCGCAGCAACAGGAGGGCTACTGTGGCTGACATTACCCATAATTTCAATTGTGGTAAAGGGCCCAATGTGTCCGAACACAGAGTTCATCATAAGCTCTTGGATATGGGTCTCCACAGCTGCAGACCCATTCATGTGCCTATATTCACAGCCGTTCACTGTTGTCAACGCTTGCAATGGACACATAATCATCGACATTGGACCATAGAAGACTGGTCAGACGAATCCCGTTTTCTGTTACAACATGTGGACAGACGAGCTCGTGTGTGATGTTTACCCACAGAAGCCTCTCACATGGATGCACTGTGGGACAGATCCAGGCAGCTGGAGGTAGTGTAATGGTCTGGGCAATACTTTCTTGGGGAACACTTGGACCAATTATCCCTGTAGAGCAAACTCTGACAGCTGTCACCTTCCTGAACACTGTGGCTGACCAAGTACACCCCTTTATGGCAACTGTATTCCCTGGCAGAGATGGCGTCTTTCAACAATGGTTCCTAGAATATGAGGAATTCCATTTATTGCCATGGCCCCCAAATTCACCAGACATGAATCCTATCAAGCATTTGTGGTTTGAGTTGGAGAAATGGGTACGAGCAGCATCATCCCAACCAGGAACTGCAGGATTTTCTGTTGCAGTCATGGTACCAAATATCAAGCAATACCTACCAACATCTCATTCAATCTATGCCTCATTAGGTGAGTATGGTATTCTACATCATAATAGGTAAGTGGTTTTAATGTTTTGGTCGATCGGTGTATATCTATATCTTATAAGATCCCGACACTATGATTGGATAGCTTACTGGTATGTAATAATCATGGCATGACCCCTTTTCTTTCAGAAAAGTATGTAGAGTTTACAAGGTGCAAGAAAATAAATGAAATACAGGGTGTATTTTTCAGTTTAGAACCCTGAAAAATGGCTATATATTAATTTACATATAGCATAACCTACCAGAAAGCAAGTTTAAAGTTATATCATTACCTACACAAATCTCTTGCTATTTCTTTTCACCAAATAACTTCTTACTTTCAGAATAGTATTCAGGGTGGAAGAACTTGTTTTTAGCATTGAGCAATGCAAAATTGAAAATCATTGAAATCAGGGATTCTCAAACTGGGAGCATCAATGACATTCCAGGGGGAGGGGGGGTGAAATTTTTTCAGTTTATTTTAATTTTTAAATATGAATTGAAAATTTTAAAAGGATTGAGAGGTGGGAAAATGGGAAGGTTCCTCAAAAACAAAAGGGGAGGTGGCATGATGCCAAAAAGTTTGGGAACCCCTGATTTAAATTCAGGCAGGTTGAGTTTTGGTATATTCTGGAAGTTGTAACAAGTGTTACTAAACTAGTGGTATGAGAGCTTATGTAGCACCAAAGGTACTTGAGCTCTCAGCAGTGGATGTAAGAAGAAAAAAAAAATCCAGTAATAGTGTCATTTTTTTTTCAAAATAGGAACATCTCAAAATAGGACATCTTTTCAAAATAGGAAAATAGAATAATCATATATTGCTATTTTCTTCTTTTCTTACACCAGAGGGTACTGGTATTGTACATTCATTACAAAAGGGATATGTTGTACAAAATATTTCGAAAACTAATGGATTGGAGGTAGGTGACACAAAATCTGGATTGCAGCCAAGTTGATGAAGATTCACGCACCATCACTTAAATATATAATTATGTCATCACAGAAAAAGACTGCTCACCTTTTGTTTACATCATGTTATATATTTGATACAATGGTCATCTTACCACCTAACATGTTCTGCTTATATTGATAAAAATTAGTTTAATTTATTGTACTTTTGGTAGTAAATGACAAATTTTTCTAATATTTCCATTTCTTTAAAAACTTCCTAAATATTTGAAAATTTTAATGGGAAAATTTGCTAGTATGGGTGCATATATTTCTATACACTAGTTTTTCATGCTAGTAAGTATGCATACATTCCTCTTTTTAACTCCAAGAATTGTCATCAAATAACGTAAATATTAGATGTAAAACATATTTCATATGTGGAAAGAAAATTTTGGAACATTACCTCCTATTTTTATTACATTTTTAATACCTATCTTCCTATTGCTTTTTGCTCATCATTTGTCAGTTTGTGGATTTATCAAAATAGTTGTTCCACCATATCTTTTGAATGCAATGCACAAACTTGATGATTTATGTGTCAAATGAAAGTTTATTACACAGGAAGTAACATAGGCTATTACAAAAATTAACCTCCCATGCTTTCTTTACCACTAAAAAGTGGGAAATATGAAAATGATTATTCCACTATATCTTCAGAATACGAAGGCCTAAAGTAATAAACTATGTGTCAAATGAAATCATGCGACATGGGAAATGTTACAGGTAAAAAAAAATCATTAGATGTTTTTTAACTTTTTAATTTTGGAAAAATGGGATTCGTTTAATCTCATTTCAGTCCAAACATTAAAATTTCTACGAGCATAATTTTCTTTTCAACTTGTGATTAGACCTGCAAAGCTACCATCTTATATGCAGGTTATGACAGAACAAATTGAAGGAAAGAAGAAAAACATGCTATCTGAGACCCCAGCAGTTGCAAAGTCACTGTAAACCAATGCAATATCACTGCCCTACTGAGGCGCCTTTAATTATTGTATTAAGGACTTACTTTATTGTTATATATCTGCTTATTCCTGATGAACAAAAAGCAAGAATTAGTAACATCACTGAGAATAAAAATAAATAAAATACCCTCTAAAGCAGCTGCTTGCCACTGAGAACACCACACAATAAATGTTGCAATCTGTGTTGAAAACACATCCTGAGTGAACACATTAATGCATATAGTATGATGGTTTGCTGGTTAGCATGCATACACTAAAGCAGTGGTTCCCAATCTTTTCAGCACCATGGATCCCCTATCATTTAACTCTCTGCAGACCCTCTTCCCATCATTACCTGTTACATTTTAACTAAAACATAGATCTTCACGAAGAGAATTCCCTAAAAGTCCCAACAATGAATTATATTTCTAGTTCTTCATATACTGTTCATTTATTGGATATTCTGCAACTTGAATCTAAATATTTGAGTGGAGAAATTTGATGCTCCAGAAATTCTTACATTATCACCATCCACATTTCATCATGTGATCAGCATGAGATAGCAGTGTTGTCACATTGAATTGATATAATTCCAAACAGAAACAATAAATGTAATATGTGATTTCTGTTAGAACTTTCTGAAATATTGAAAACAGCATGTGAACCTCCATTACTACCTTTGTAGAAAAAACCAACCCGACTTTTTGGCACCCGAGACAAAATAAAAAATGGCACCCCTCTGATAACGTGTTATTTAACTGCTTGCCCTCTGATAAGGTTTGCTCTAAAACTCAAAGTATTTATATTATAGTAAAATATAATTGTTTTTAAATCATATGCTAATAAATCAGATATAATCAGGTATTTTAACACAGTGTTGGGTTCCTGAAACTGAACTCCCTGTAGTAACCAGATTTATTTTAAAATGTTTTCAGAAAATAAAATGAACAGCTTTAGAATCTCATCTTGAAGTAACTAATGAATGGAAATATGTTATATACCAAAAGGAAGAGCATTTAATTGTAATTAATAAAATGGCAAAATTTCGAAGAAAAAAGTTAAATGTTTAAAGCATTTTTAAATATTGCAAAATTTTATTTTTTTTCTCATTTTGACTTTAAGTAAAATAAAAACAAATTTCTGTTTTTTTTCCTACATTATTTTATTATTTTAAAATAAACAGTTCATAATATTTCTGCTAATGCTTAAATCTTTTACTTATTTAGTTTTTACTAAATTTTTTAGTTATTTATGCATGTAACACATAATGCATACACTTAAACCTTTGATAATCGGCAAACTCTAAGCCTAAGGAAAGAAGTGTCATAAAAAAATTTACTTTTAAAACAAGATATTTTTAACAAAAATTTAAAAATATATCTGAAATGTGATAAAGAGCTAAAAAATCCAATAAAAATGCCTCATAGCAAATAAACTTAAATATCAATGACTTCAAATATTCTCAATCGATGACCCCAGATATTCTCTATAGATGATTCTAGATATTTTATATCATTGACTCTAAATATTCTACATCAATGATTCTAGAATGTCCATATGATATAACATTGAGAAAGTTTAACTGAAGCGCTGAAATTGAGAATGAATCGCTTTAGTATAAAGATACATAACTACTACAGAAAAGTTTATTTTTAAAACTCCAGCAGAAATGTTGTTAAAAATTGCAATTCCCTAACCTTAATTAGTTTATTTGTTTGAAATGTAATTAAAAGTACTGATAAAGTAAATCCTGCCTTTTAAAAATTGTGCTTTGCAGCTTAATCCTATAATTCTACTCATATCTGCCATTAGAGATCACTAGCCATTTTGCTTTTGATCATTTCAAATTAATTATTGTTTAAAATTGTAGAATTTGAGAAGCAATACATCATCATCATCAAGCAGCCATGGGCTACGGAGGTCCAACCAGACCGCGCAGTTTAATTCTCCAAGCATATCTGTCCTGAGCTACATCTGCTACATCCGGCCACTGTACACCAATTCTAACAAGGTCCTGTTTGACATTGTCTGCCCACCGCATCCTAGGTCTCCCCCTCCTTCTGAGGCCTCTAGGCACACTGTTCATAACCCTATTCGCCAATCTATAATTATCCATATGGGCAACATGGCCAAACCAGCGGAGTCTCTCTCTGCACAATATGCTGCTTAAAGGAGGTTGCAGACTCCTTTGCCTAACCTCATCATTAGTTACAAAGTTAAACCACCTAATACCCAAGATACTGCGTAAGCATCTAGAATCAAAAGCATCTAGTTTCCTGTTATCTTGTTTACACAGCGTCCAAGTTTCACTACCATAACTAACCCTAGAAAGAACCAAACTATTATACAGTCTAATTTTAGTCTTTAGGTGTATACGCCTATTTCTCCACAATCTCCATAGATTCTTAAAAGTCCCGGCAGCAATACCTATTCATCTGTTAATCTCATGCCGCACATCACCAGTATCAGTTACGTAGCTCCCAAGGTAATTAAACTGTGACACCTGCTCAAGACTGCAACCATTCAGATTAACTGAATCACAACCTGCCTGACCAATTTTCATCACTTTAGTTTTCTCTCTGTTTATAACCAAACCTACTCTACTACCAGTCTCATCAACAGCTCGAATGAAAGAGTTCATCTCATCAACATCATTTGCCAAAAGGGCTAAATCATCAGCATAATCTAAATCAGAAATTTTCGTATCTCCAGCCCATTTAAGGCCAAAAGCTTTCCCTTGAAGTGAATTTCGCATAACATAATCAACAACCAAACTAAAGAGAAAAGGAGACAAAATGCACCCTTGTCGAACACCAGAAGTAATGCTAAACCAATTGCTACAAGACTTACCAACTCTCACACATGACTCAGTGTTATTATAGAGAGCTTTCATTATGTTAATTAACTTGTCTGGTACACCATATGATCTCACAATCAACCACAAATTATGACGATCAACAGAGTCGAAAGCCTTTTTGAAATCAACAAAGCTAGCAACCAAAGGTTTCTGAAACTCTAAACATTTCTCAAGAATCTGCCTAAGTGAAAATATCTGATCTACACATCCCCTACCACTTCTGAATCCACATTGCTCATCACGCAATTGCCTGTCAACCAGATTCTTAATTCTATTAAGCACAATCATGGAAAGAACTTTACCAGGAACAGAGAGTAGGCTGATACCCCTATAGTTATCACAAGAACTGCGATCACCTTTTTTGAAAATAGGGATAATAATAGCTCTGGTAAAATCTTTAGGAACCATGCCTTTATCATAAAAGTCATTCAAAATTTCAGTCATCCAAATGGTAACTGAAACATTCCCAGCTATAAGCATTTCCGTAGTAATTTCATCCACCCCTGGGGATTTATGAAGTTTAGAAATAGCCAAACTAACTTCAGATTGTGTTATAGGGCCAACATTAAAGCCAACAATGCATCTATCATCATTGCAAACAATGGGAGTAGAATTAACCACATTGTTTAGAACATCACTGAAATGCTCAGCCCACCTAGCCATGACAGAATCCTCACCTTCTATAACCTTACCTTGTTTATCCTTCAATCCCTGTATACCTGTTCGTTTTCTACTACACAAAACATTAACTATCTGGTACAGCTCCCTGCTGTTGTGCTGTCTAACTGCTTCCTCAGCTTTGTCAGCCAGGCCATCAAGCCAAAGATTCTTATCAGTAGCTAACTGATCCTTTACACGTTTATTAAGTTCTTTGTAATGCTTTCTATTAGGACTAGTAGGGTACTGATTAAGGACATTCCTGCAGTTCCTTCTTTCAGAAATAAGCTCAAGTGCCTTATCACTTAAATAATTCTGCCTCCTCTGCTCCTTTTTCCCTAAAAGAGTTGGTTGGTTGGTTGTTTGGGGTTTATTGGCGCAACAGCAACTAGGGCTATATTGCGCCAAACAAACGATAAAAAGGGATAAAAGTCGCATAACCCACAACCAAAATTAAAATGAACACAAACAAAACGGCACAAAACGACAAGTAAAAAGACTAAAAAGTAACAACAAGTGTAGAAGTTAACAATAAAAATCGGTGTATAGGACCTATTTAAAACCACAAACAAGAGTAAAACCGGAAACAGGGTAAAAATCAAATACGTGTAAAATAACCAGTAAAACGTAAAAATTCGAAAACAGGAGTTAAAAACGATTCATCAGATAAAAGATGGCTGAGTGTAAGAGGCTCAGCCATAAAATTGTGGAAGGTAAAATACATTCTGCGTTCAAGATTAAAAGCAAGACAATGAATTAAAATATGTTTAACAGTTAAAATGGTGTCACAAAACTCGCACTTAGGTACTGCGTCCGCCTTAAGTAGAAAAGAGTGAGTTAAAAACGAGTGACCTAAGCGGAGCCGAGCAAGGACAACTTCCTCCTTACGATTCCTGCGAAAACAAGACTGCCACGGTTTGACAATGGGCTTGATCTCGAAGAGCTTGTTAGCAACCTGTTCAGACCAAGATCTCTGCCACTGTGCCCGGAGCTCGATGGTGAAATGCTGCCGGAAATCCACATATGGAACCGGCAACAGAGAGTCAGACAGGGGCGTGGCTGACCTGGCAGCAGCATCTGCCAAGTCATTGCCCCTGATCCCGACATGACCGGGCACCCAACAGAAGAGAATCGTGGTGGTGGCTGCCAGACGATGGAGCTGCTGGCGGATCTTGGAGAGAACAGGGTGAGGCCGATGCCTCACTGAGATCAAAGCCTGTAGCGAGCTAAGCGAGTCGGTGTAAAGCACACACCGACGATGATGCTTAGCTGCTATATGGTCCAAGGCAATGCTGATAGCATGCAACTCAGCAGTGAAGATGGAACACTGCTGTGGGATCTGGTCTGCAATGATGACATCACAGCAGACCATGGCTGATCCCACTGAAGTGCCGGACTTCGAGCCATCTGTGAAGACAGGCAAGAAGTCCGGGTGCACAGCACGATGGCTGGCAAAGAGTTGCCGGTACACACAGTCGGGTGTAAAGGCCTTCCCTGTCCTGCACAGGGAAAAATCGCAGGAAGGGGAAACAGCGAGCCAAGGTGGAAGTGGCTCAGCTGTCGACTGTGCGATGCTATCGAGACTGGTGTTGATGTCTCGCAGGTAACCTCGGACACGCAAACCGAAAGGACGAATGGCAGTCGGCCGATTCTGGTATAACATTTCCCACCTGGGACTGAAAACGCAGTCCCAAATGGGATGGCCTGGCAGGGATCGCAATTTTGAAGCATACTGCAGGGACAACTGCTGACGGCGAATAGATAAAGAAGGTTCATCGGTCTCAACGTAGAGACTCTGGACCGGTGAAGTGCGGAAGGCCCCCGTGCACACACGGAGGGCCTGATGATGGAGGGGGTCCAGCACCTTCACCACCGAATCCCGGGCGGAGTCATACACCTGGGATCCGTAGTCCAGTTTCGACCGGACAAGTGCACGGTAAAGGCGGAGCAAAGAACATCGGTCCGCCCCCCAAGAGAGGGAGGAGAGGACCTTGATGATGTTCAATGCCCGCGTGCACTTGGACCTGAGATGTCGAATATGTGGTAAAAAGGTCAATTTCCGGTCGAAGATGAGACCGAGAAACTTGGTCTCCGCCACAACTGGAATGATGTTACCCCCGAGCCGCAGCTCGGGGTCCAGATGAAGATTACGCTTGCGGCAAAAGTGCACACAAGCGGTCTTCTGTGGGGAGAACCGGAACCCATTCGCCGTCGCCCAAACCGAGAGATTGTTCAGGGCAGTTTGCAGTTGTCGTTCAATGACCCTCATGCTGGACGATGAGCAAAAGATGCTAAAGTCATCAACATAGAGGGCATTGCCTACAGTCGGAGGAAGTTGCCGTGTAATGGAATTGATCTTGACAGCGAAAAGCGTAACACTCAGGACGCAGCCTTGAGGCACCCCCTGTTCTTGGGGGAAAGGCCGCGACAGAGTGTTGCCGACACGAACTCGAAAAATACGAGAAGATAAAAAGTTTGCAATGAAGATCGGCATGTGACCTCGCAAGCCGAAGCTGTGAAGGTCACGAAGAATGCCGAATCTCCATGCCGTGTCGTACGCTTTTTCGATGTCGAAGAAAATGGACACCAGGTGCTCTCTACGTAAAAAGGAATTCCTGATCGCCGATTCGAGGCGGATCAGGTGGTCTAAGGTAGACCGGTGCCTGCGAAAGCCACACTGGGTGTTGGAAAGAAGGCCGTGATGTTCCAAATACCAGGCCAGCCTGGTATTTACCATCCTTTCCAACACCTTGCAGACGCAGCTCGTCAACGCAATTGGACGATAATTTGAAGGAATCTTGGGATCTTTCCCTGGCTTAGGGAAGGCCAAGACGATGGCCTCCCGCCAGGAGTCCGGAAACTGCTCCTCGATATAAAGACGGTTGAAGAGTCGGAGCAGTCGATCCTTACTCGATGGTGAGAGATGTTGGAGCATGGCATAATGGACATTGTCTGGCCCAACAGCAGATGCACGAGAAGTGTGCAGAGCATGGCGAAGCTCCTCCGCTGTGAATGGCCTGTTGTAAGACTCCAGGCCATTCGAATGGAAGGACAGCGGAGAGCGTTCGGCCCTGCTCTTCTGGGCCAGAAACTCGGGGGAGTACGAGGAAGAGGAGGAGATGGAGGAGAATGACTCCCCCAGAGTGTCGGCAATTGCTTTAGGATCAGCAATTGCCTGTCCATTTTGCTCCAGGATCGATAATGAGTGGGACGTGTACTTCCCACTCATCTTCCGGACTTTATCCCACACGACCTTAGAGCTGGTCGTGCGGGTGATAGAAGATGTATATTTCATCCAAGATTCCTTCTGGCTCTGGCGCCGAACGAAACGGGCTTTCGCCCTGGCGCGCTTGAATGCTTCTAGGTTGGGGGACGTCGGATATCTCCGAAACACCCCCCAAGCCTTATTCTGAGCCTTACGAGCTGCGGTGCAGTCGGGATTCCACCACGGCTTTGGGAACCGTGGAAACCGAGTCGAGGTCTGAGGAATAGTAGAGGCAGCTGCATGGACGATACAGTCCGTCAACTCCGTCACTGCAACATTGATGGGCTCCTGGCTGACAGAGTGCTCATCGAGCTCAGACAAGAGCTCGAAGCCACTCCAGTCAGCCCGATCAAGCCTCCACCGGGAGACACGCGAAGGGTTGCAAGGCCCCCACGAGAGATGGTACACACCACGGGGAGGTGATCGCTTCCATAGGGATTGTCCTCGACCTCCCATGTAAAGAGTGGAAGGATCGAGGAGGAGCAGATGGTGAGGTCAATGGCAGTGAATGTGCGGGTTGGGGAGTGAAAGTAGGTACTGACACCGGTGTTCAACAGGGAGAGCGATGGATCCAGGAGACACTGCTCCAGGACCCGGCCCCTCCCGTTGGTGTCAGCACTGCCCCACAGTGGACTGTGTCCATTGAAATCCCCCATGATGAGGAAGGGGGACGGCAGCTGCGAGACGAGGTCATCAAGGTCGTCCCGGAAAACGATGCTTCCGGGTGGGAGATAGACAGAACAGACAGTCAACGAAAATCCCACAAAGAGGCGGATGGCTACCGCCTCTAATTGTGTTGAGATTGGAATGACCTGGAATGGAGAATGGTTGCTCACGAGGATGGCAACACCTCCGTGAGCTGGACCATCTCCATCCCGGTCCCGGCGAACGAGAGAAAAGTGCCGGATAGTGGGATTGTTGGCTGTCTGTAAGAATGTCTCCTGAAGGCACACGCAGAGGGGTTCGTGTGCCCTCAGGAGGACCTTGATGTCGTCAATATTCCTCTGGAATCCACGACAGTTCCATTGAAGGAGTGTGGCCATCTCAGGTCTTTGAAGAATTGGCGGACGACTTTCGATTTATTTTAACCGTCGCCAGCGACGGTTTTGGAAAAATGGGGCGGTCGGTGTCCATGTCCTCGGAGTCATCCGAGCAACACGGATCAGAGACCGCCGAACGAGGAGGTAAAATTTTCTTTTTGGGCCCCAGCGGGGGCCCCTTGGGTTTCGTAGGTCTTGCTGTCTGTGGGCGGGGTGGAGGGGGCCTTCCAGAGGTGGACGTGGAAGGCACAGACACAGGAATAGAAACCAGTGTCGATGTCGAGATGGACACCGACGTCGGCTTCGCCTGCGTCAAGAGGTACTTGGCAGCAGGCGAGAAAGATTCAGCAGGTGGAACGCTGATGTCGGTCTGCACCGCCACAGAAGCCATCTTAACGATGGGCTTTCCGGCAACCGCACCGGCATAGGAGACCTTGCCAGGTGGGGCAGGCGGTGCAGCGAGCTTTCTCGCCTCTGGATAGCTGATGTTATGAAGGGTCTTGAGGCGCTGTACCTCTTTCTCCTCCAGCCACTTCGGACAGTCGCGGGAGTACGCCGGATGTTCACCACGGCAGTTTACACAGCATGCCTTTTCTGCTGTGCAGTCAGGTTCGAGATGATCCTGACTGCCACAACGAGCACAGGTGGGCTTGCCCCGGCATGCGGTGCGGGCATGGCCAAACCGCTGGCATTGAAAGCAACGCAGAGGGTTGGGGATAAATGGCCGCACCTCGTAGTGTAAGTATCCTGCCTTGATGGAAGTAGGCAGGCGTGGTGTGTTGAAAGTTAGGATTAGTACCCTGGTGGGCTCTAACTTTCCATTACGGCGTGACGAAACCCGGTGGACTGCGATCACCCCCTGGGCTGAAAGCTCCGAGAGGATTTCCTCCTCAGAAACCTTGAGGAGGCCCCACTCGGAGATCACGCCCCGGGAGGAATTGAGCGTTTTGTGTGGAGTGACTTCGACTGCCACTCCACCAATCGCCGTAACCTTTAATAAAAGCTCCGAGTGCTTGGAGCATGCAGTCTCCACCTGCAAGTCACCAGATCTTAGGCGCTTGACAGATTTCGGCTCTCCCGCAAGACCTTGAATACCCTTGTTGATAAAAAAAAGGGGACATGTCCCCAAGAACCGGATCACCCGTAGAGTGGATGATCAGGAACTTCGGAGACGGAGACACACACGAAGACGAAGGCAAAGACAGAGAATTTGGGAGTTCATGGCGCGCCCTCTTCGCGGCATTGTTCGAAGAATTATGAGTAGGTGTACTCATGGTTGTGTTTAAAAAATTCAGTGCCCGTTGTCCCCACCCACCATGGAGTCCAACAAGGGGACGCCCAGTTGGGCGCCAGGGCTGCCCGGGCACCATACCCACACAGCCAGTGAGCCAAGCCCTCACTACAAAACAGAAAGGAAAAGTAAAAGAGAAATGGTGGGAAACTCATCGGAGTTCCCACAAAATAAAAGAAGCAACAAAGCAATAAAGTGTGAGGCAAGAGCTGGCCTCACAAAAGAAAGAAAACTACAAAATTAATAAATGTGTGGGGAAACTCGCAAACCGTTGTCCGGACGGTGGACAAGGTTACTCACTGAACAGCATAGTTGACCCTAGCAGGACCAGCCCACCAGCCGATTGATCCTGAGGGGGCCGCCCCAGGACCTCCCGTTTACCTGAAGCAGAGGCCAAAGCAGTGTATAGCAGCGGCCCCGGAAGTCGCTGCCCAGCCCCGCGACAGACAGGCTCCCCAATGGCAAAAATGGCCAAAGGGGACCCCACCAGTCATGAGCTGGGGAGAGAAGACGGGGACCCCTGAGCAACTGCCAGGATCCTCCTTTCCAGGGACACGGGTCTCCGCGCACGGCAAACACGCGGGCGAGCGTTTAGGACCCTGTGAAGGTAACCGAGCCAGCGGAACCTTCACAGGGTGGTCCCCTCACCACGGACAGGCTCTCGCATCGAGGGGCCCTAAAAGAGTACTGTTAGTTTCCAAAAAAAAGCCTGTTTAAAATGGCCCCATTCTTCCTCAACTTCAGTATTAAGCAAACCATGACTGTCATAATGACTAAGTAACCTATCATGGTAAGCCTTTAGCTATAACTGGGTCTTTCAGAGCTTCAGTATTAAAGGTAAATTTTTTAACCCTAGCACAACACTTTTTAAGTTTAAGTTGCAAGACACTTTTAACAAGGTAATGGTCAGATCCAATTTCAGCTCCCCTATATGCCCTGGTATTTCTAACAGAACTAGCCCATTTGCTGTTAATTAATATACAATCAATCATATTCCTATGCAGCCCATCAGGTGAAACCTATGTGTATTTATATATGTCGCGGTGTTTGTAATATGTGTTAGTTATTCTGAAACCATTGAGTTTACTTACCTGTAGGAGACGTTGCCCATTGCCATTGCAGCTACCAATACCAAAAGGGCCTATTACTCCTCCCCAAAGGTCAGAGTCGGTACCAACTTTGGCATTGAAGTCACCAAGAACAAGGGTAATATCTCCTTTCTGGACAGAATTCAAAATATCCTGAAGTTGTCCGTAAAACCTATCCTTCTCATCCTCATCAGAATCCTCAGTGGGGGCATAACAGCAGATAACATTCAAGTCTTTAATGCTTGTCTGAAATTTTGCTGTAAGAAACTTTCATTAATGCACTCATATCCTAGAAGAGCATCACTAGCATGTCTGCTGAGCAGCAGACCCACGCCTTGGTGATGCTTTCCATCCTCCCTCCCTGTAAAGAGAAATTTAAAGTTATTTTTAAGTATCTCACCTTTACCTGTCCATCTGGTCTCTTGCAAGCCTAGAATATCTAGGTTATAGCGCTGGAATTCCTGCATGAGGACATCAAGAGAATAATCTCTATGTAATGTCCTCACGTTCCACGTTCCTGCAGAGAGAAAATTATTAGTAGGATTTTTAAAGAAATTAGGTTTATTGAGATTGGTAGGGCCAACAATATCAAACAGCCCCCTGATCGCAGGCATGGGGCAAAGACCTTTCCTCCTCCGCTAAAGGCTGAAGTCACCAATGCTGGTAGGAACTTCAGGCACCACCTTTTCAAGTGGACTTTTTCAAGAGCCATATGGCCTGCCTGAGACACATTACTCTAGTTTAGGCTTGACGATGCCCAACTAGCTAAGTAAGGTTCAGGTACCTGCGATGGCCTCTGATTAGGATTATCCAGCAGCTGATATAAGGTATCCCATGCCTCTGTTCACTTAGAGCTGGCAACCCAGAAGCAAACAGAAAACACAGCAGCAGACTCTCCCTCAACAGAGGCCCACCAGTGCAGCAAGTCCAGGATCCATAATCAAGCTCAAATGCATAAACAAGTCCAGTCTAGTAGGTATAAATGGTCAGCACCAGGACCCTGTGAAGTTGACCACTCCTCAGCAGGGTTGAAAAAAAAGAAAAAAGTGGCCATAGATGACCAGATCAGTAGGCCATACTGAACTGGCAGCCCTCCCCTTCCGTTTCCTTCCAAAAGAGAATATCTCTTTTGAAAGGTACTAACGGCCTGCACCACGAGAAGGCGGGGTCGGACATTAGGTGCTAGACCTGGCCGGTTCTGTGCATCATCACTAGGGATTACACAGCTCTCCTTCCAGTTTATGCCTAGGTACCATTTACAGGCCTGTAAAGCAATACAAAATAATTTTATATGAATTAGAGTAAAAAAAAATCTTTAAAATCAGAAGTCTGCTAAAATATTGACCAAAAGCCAATGAGCGTAGTTCCCGGATGACACAATGTCCAGTAGTAATAAAATCAATATCTTTTGATCAAAAGTTTAGAAAGCAATTATAGCTTTGCTAGAGTGAGAACTAGATGAGAAAACCAGAAATCACAATCGTTTGATAATCTGTGCACAGGACAGCAGAATGAAAGCATAAACTAAATTGTTGCTACTTGATGCTATTTACGGTGACAGAACATGCACATACGTTCCCTGCAGACTCAAATAAATTTAATTTTAAACTTTATCTGAAAAAAAAAAAGTTTTACAAGAATTAATCAATAACAAAACAAATTAATAATTATCTTTGACATATAATTCAAGAAATAATTTTGTGGAAAAAATTGTTTGCCAATAAGTGGGATTTGAACCCATGCCTCCCAGTTACATGCCAGGTGTTCTAACCACTAAGTTATCACCAGCTCTCTCATTTATTCATATAGTTGTGACTTTTAAATCATGGTCCAAATCCCACTTATCAGCGAATCATTTTTTTCCACAATTTTTTTTACAACCTTGTACTTTGGTACCTATATTTACTTCCAAGGTCACTAGAATTCGAAAGATGATATCAATTAATACTCTTCCGACATAGAATGGGTTAATACTAAAATTATATTAATGGTAGTTTCCCTAATTTTGATACCTCTCAAAAATTATGCCAAGGTGGTTGCTTGCAGCCTCACCTCTCAGACCAGCCCTATTTGTGGACCCCTGGAGGTGTAGGGACCAGAGGTTGGAATCACTGTGCTAGAGGGTAATGAATTCTATAAATGATAAGGGAGGTGTGAATCCAATTATTTTAACTGATAAGTTAAATTATTACCTTTTTAACTCTGCATAATGATGCAGAAGTTCTTGGAAAGCTGGACTGGTGACAACTTCTAGAGGAGTTTTACCTTTACGATTCTTATGAGTAAGACTTGCACCTTCCTGTGCTAGATAACAAGCAATTGCCATACCAAAACTTTTCTCTATATTCAAACTTGCTAGATGTGCAAGGATCTATTAAAAAAAAGTTATGAAATGAATAGATATTAATCAAATAGAAATAATCCAATAATATTATAATGCCAATCTACATAAATATTTTTAAGCATCTCATTAGTCAAAATATTTTTTTTTTGAATTGATCACCTTCCATAATAAATATTAAATCAAATTCATAGAAATACATTTATATATGATAAAAGTGATCAGTGGATTATACATATATCATCTGCAATTATGCATAATTATCAGGGAAATTGGTAATTTTCAAAAGCAATTCATATAATAATCAATTAGTATTGACTGTTTTATGATATATTTTTCAAGAAAAGGAAAAATTGTAATGTAGGTGGCAAGTAATAAGCATTGTGCACTTTTATTTTCATTTTGACCTATTTGATTTACTGAATTAAAATTTCATAAAAAAAAGCACATTACAGTTTTGCATAAATAACAGGCACTAAACACAGTAATAGATTACCTTAGGTTCAATTACATAACAAAATTATATAATAGTACAATACATAAACAAATATACAGTACATGTATAAATGATTTGATATGAAAAAATGCAAATCTGGTGGCAATTTGACTATTCTAGATATATGTGTGTTTTAAATAATGTTAACCTTAAAGTGCAAGGTGAATTTGCATTAAAAAAAAATCCTACAAAATTAATTTCTTTTCTCTTTTTAAAATACTTATCAAACAGTGATGATTTTGCTTCCATACAAATATATATTTAAATTCATCTTCTGGAAAATGCTTAGGATTTTCAAATACCCGAATAATAAAATTGCTGGTGAACTATATTGCAATTTTTAAATTAAATGAACAATCTGTTTCGTAACAGCAGTAGTTAAAATTTTCCTTTGTTACTCTTAACCATGAAACACTGCTAGAGAAAAGGGAAAACAAAAGTATATTAATAAATCTTTTGGAAATTTTTTGAATTCTGTACATTTTGCTGATAACTCCGTCTGGATATAACTGTAAATTATATGAGAGTTCCATTAAAATTTTTTGTACAATGATTCCTAAGAAATAAAATTTTGTAATTCTAACAAGATCAAAATTATAATTCTTTTACCTCAATATTCTCATTAATGTGTAAAACCATACACATATATATATATTTCATTTTCAATTAGATTACACATAATTTATCTTACACCATTTGAAACATTATTTGATTTTTTTCATCCACTTGAGTTTGAAAATCCATTACAGAATTTGAAAACAACGAGAAAACTGTATCCTATGCACATAAATATGATTTGATTATTTCAAGAACATTTCATGATCATTTAATATGTAAAAAGAGTGATGGCCCCAGGATTGGCTGATGGTTGGAATACACACATCTAAATGCAAGCTATTTCCATTCAATACACAGTCACATCACCTTCTAGACCATAGAAATAGTTTTCAAGACAAATCAACTACTTTAGATTTAATCACAGTAAGACTAACAAAAATAACATTTCATTCAGCAGAAGATTCATCAACCAACCAATAATAAAATCTAGTGTTCAAAGACAGAAAACCATAACTGTGGATAATAACATTTCTTGCCTTGTTATTGCAGAGATTAATACTTAAAGCTGCATTGCAACAGGAATGAATTCACCTAATACCAAACAACTTTCAAACCTCATCAAATCTATGCTATGCTGCATTCAAGTTGTTTTGAAGGTATGGGGGGGGGGGGCTACTTTGTATTGAGTTGAGGTTTCTAAATTTTGGCCAAACAATGCAATTTATGCATGTTCTTTAATTTGTCTCTGACATCTACTTAGAGTTACAATTTAAATGTATAGTGTATTTTATTATTTGTTTATACTTAATGAATTTTTTTTTTATTTCTGTTGAACTTTTTTGTATATGTTATCTTTTTTTAAAAATTTAATAAAAAAAATAAATACCCCCTCAAGCAGCTGCTTGCCACAGAGGTCTGACAGGAGCCTGTCAGTTTATATGCCACAGTAGGAGATCTGAGAGGATGGCAGGACCTCAGCAGAAAAACGACACACACATCCATGCCTAATACCGGGGCTCTAACCCAGGTCCCTTAGATCAGTAGCCAAGTGTAGGCTTTAATTAATCTGATAACTGGATTTGTCTTCTGGAAAACTTACTAATGTCTATTCTGTCAATTACTATGAGCAGTATTCAATTACCAGAGATATTAATAAGTATACCAAAGTAAGAAAACTTTTGCATAGATTTCTACCGTATGATACATACATTAGCAATAGCTGGAGCATCAGCAATGTTGCCTTCACTTTTACCAGCTTGCCTCATTACTGCCAGATGTAGACCAGTATCACCGTCTTCATCTTCAACACTAATATCTGCCCCCACAGAGACTAACAACTCCACCAATGCACAATGGCATTGGCTTACAGCTAGAAGCAAAGGAGTTTGCTTCCTATTGTTCCTAACATCTACTTCACAGTGACCCTGAAAGAAAAACACAATATTGTGTTCATGACTACTGATTTAATGTTACCTTCCATAAATAATTCTTATGACATTACTAACAATAAAAACATAATTTTCAGAATCTTGAGAATATCATTACTTTAAATTTTTATTGAAGAAATCATCTACACAAATTATATTCTCAGCAATTATTAGTCATTCTCTTTTGTCATTTGCATTGTCATATTTTCCTACTGATAAACATTTCTACGAAAGTAGTAATTAAAAATGAAGATAAAAAAACTTTAAAATCCATGGAACTGAGTTTTCAAAAAGTGATACTTCATTTTATAGAAGCAACTGTTACCAGGATGTTTTTGTTTTTGCATATCAAAGGAGGTTTATAATAGTGGATTTTTTATTTATTTATTTTTTTTCATAGCACAAAACAAACTGTTGCTTAAAATTTATTTATGCATTTTTTTCATGACAACTAAAAACTGATTTCATACAAACTTCCAAGAAATCATACTATAAGAATTTTTGTTTCTTAAATAATTTCTAAACACACCATAAGAGTCACCCCATAAAAGTAAAAATACAGTGAAATTATATTTGCAAAGTTAATTGTATGGTACAATAAGTTCAGGTATTGTATGCTGTCCAGCAAGCAGAATACCAAAGCTATTTATTAGTTCAATTTAAAATTAAAAAAAAAAAAACAGCAAATAGGTCATGGTGTTTTTCCTTCAAAGAATACTTTTTGAAAAAGTACAAAAATTATTCCGGACTTACAAATTGCAACAAAAATTAGACCTAACAAGAGAGCACAATCATTTTGGTGAATATGAATTTTAATTTTCAGAGAACACAGTTTGTCATTTTTATACCTTTGGCACTCTCTAATAATAAAAATACAAATTAAAGGAAGATTGGAAATCTGACTCATAATATTTTATTTGTACCTATCCAATTCAAAAAGAATTTTTCATTCATCTGCTAAAATAGTTGAATCCCTCCCCACCACTGAAGGAAGGAGGCAAGCTGAGATTGTTGATGTAAATCCTTGAACCATTACATTCTTCTATCAAACTTCTAACATAAATACAGTTTACAATATCAGTTTAAAAATATGCCATTTCCCAACTTTGGTGCCTTTTACATTCAGAAAATATTCATAGTAATATTTTAATGGCACTTATTCAATGAAAAGAGAATTATTCATTAATTTCTTTAACTAAAAATGTCAATATCTACAAACAGGCAAAGCAAAAACAATAACTTTGCTTTAGAAAATGAACCTAAAAATCAGCGTACAAAAAAAGCAACTGAAACTTAGTTAATGAACTACTAATTATAAAATCCGTACACTAAATTCAATATACCTGAGTCAAAAGTGTTTCTGCAACACTAAAATGGCCATTTAGGGAAGCTAGATGAAGAGCAGCAAATCCATCATCTTTCTTACCATCAACAATTTGCCTCGACTTTGCAATCAGTCTCTCTGTTGCACTGCAAAAAAAAAGATATATTTACTAAAACAGAAAACCTCTAAAGACAAAAAAAAAATTAAATTAGAACCACAGGTTCTATTATTATATATTACATTATTTAAAAAACCTAAAACAGTGGTTTCACAGCTGAGTTTCTACTCACCAGTATCTATCCATATGCCTATTGTATGCCATCAAAAAATACTTGCTTATGAAGTGTAAAAATATTTTAAGCAAAATAGGAAGGATGGGGTTTAGTAGAGATAAATCTCAATGCTGTCACAGGTCGGACTGGAACCTGGGAACAGAAGATTATGAGTTGGGCACTGCTATTGATGTGTTGTATTGTTTTACCTCTGAGTGGCACTTTTTTGCACACAATAGGCTAAATGACCATATCACAAAGACCCCGAAGGCTCATAAGTTGGGGTAGGGGACCCACTGGAACAGCTGTTGGGAGACAGATAGTAGCCGCCCCATCAAGGCAATCCAGCGTGTTCTTTAATGTGCACAGGGTATGGCTCTCCAGCACATGGGACCACAGCTTAACGTCCCATCCGATGGACGGTGGCTTTTCCAAGACTATCAGTGTCCCCCTACTGACCATTGTCAGGGCAGGAGTTTTGCAGAGATAAATCGCAACATTGACCCAGCTGGGACTCGAACCTGGGAATTACAGATTGCGAGCCTGGCATTACCGACTGAGCCACCCCTACACTGCTATTGACTGAAACAACCCCCTGCCTCACATTAGTTCACAAAAAATAATATATTATTCCTCAAACAGACTGCTTATCATGAGAGTCCAACAGGAGCCTGCATATAAAACAAAAATAGGCCTGTGAGGGAGCTGACACTGCAGTAGAAAAAAAGACAGAACCAGAAACCATGGTAAAAATCCTTTCTTTAATTTCAGTTTTCATATGAACCAGAATAATAAACCCTACTGCAAATTATACTGTTTGAAAGGTGAAGAACAAAATCCAAACTATTTAAAGAATCAAATTCATTTTTCTCCCAAAACTTTTACATACAGCCATACTATTACTAAATTATGTTGTCCTATCACTCTGTCCAACATTTCCTATCAAGAATTTTTATAGTTTTTTCTGCAAAAGGTGCTTCACCTAAATTATAATTTAAAGTTTTTTGGCCATAGCCAACAATAAAAATTAGCACACAAATTACTAAAATCATTACAATATGATAGAATGATTTCTTATTGCAAGTTTCCCACCTAATATCAATCAGTCAAACTGCTATCAATAGTCACTGCCAAATTATACAAAGATATAATTTATTTTAACAATATTATTAACCCTTCCATGGTCCCATCTGAAAAACTGGTTTACATCCAGAGAGGTTCAGCTATTTATTCACTCTGATCAGCCAAAAAAAAACTAACTTTAGAACTTTTTTGCCAAATAACTAATGATGAAAGGATTATGGCATGTTATATGCTAAATTAATCAGCATTTAATTATGGATTTTAAAAAAAAATATTTTACAAAGAAAGATGACTAGTTGAATTTTAACATTTTCTCTACCATACTGGCCCAAACTGCAGTTAGGAGGTAGAAGAAGGAATTGCATTGATTGGACAAGTCCATTTAAAATCTCAGCCATTTTGGGCTAGTATGGCACTGAAAGGGTTAATTGTAAATTTTTAGAGCCATGTAATAAAAAAATGCATCTGGCAATGTAAATAAAAATTTATTTAAAATAACTAATAGAAAGAAATAATTATAATGCATATAAATGGAAAGGCTATTTTTGAAAAACAAAAAACATTTTTTTTTTGCTTCAAACAAGAAAATTACTCTCTTTTTATAATTTTTTCTTGGTATATTGTGAAAAGTCCAGACTTTTTGACAATTGTGCTGAGTCAAATAAATAAGCAAACTTTAGAATTTTTTAAAAACTAACCAATTAATAGAAATAGGTTATGTTACATGCCAAAATAACAGAATTTAACTCCAACTTTTATAGAAACAAAAAATTTAAACAAATCTACAAGCATATTACCTTTAATAAAAAATAGTTCATATTATGCAATTAAGGCTTAAGCTTAATTTTGGAAAACCTAAATAAAAACAGTTAAATTATATATTGGGTTGTTGCAAATGAAATGGACATTGAATGACGCCAGGTTTCTTACTGGTTGCAGAAGAAAGCAAGCGCTGAGGTTTATGCAATTTTTTTATATCATGTGGCAACATTACACGTGGGTGATGCAATCGTAGTATTTGTTTCGTTCAACAAGCATTAAACATTGAATACTACCGACATCAAGTAAATCATGGAACCCAGTCAATTAAGGTTGCTATACCTTTACGAGTTCAAATTGAGAAATTCTGCAGCGGCTGCAGTAAAAAACATCAATAAAGCATTCGATGGAGGAACAACTAATGACAAATCCACTCGCCGTTGGTTTGCAAAATTTCGCTCAGGAGATTTGAGGCTACAAAACG
Source organism: Ryuthela nishihirai (assembly GCA_038380435.1). Lineage (NCBI taxonomy): Eukaryota > Metazoa > Arthropoda > Arachnida > Araneae > Heptathelidae > Ryuthela > Ryuthela nishihirai. The sequence continues at coordinate 23,114,144 of JAWZYU010000016.1, forward strand.
AACCCCGTGGCCATTGTCCTTCCTCCATTGATTTGAATGAATTAAAGGATTTAATCAAATCAGATCCATGACAAACTGTAGGAGAGATCGCCCAGACACTAAATGTACACTTTTCAACTGTTTCATGGCACTTGGCAATAATAGGAAAAGTAAGGAAGCTCGACAAGTGGTTGCCTCACGAACTCACTGATGAAAACAAAGCATGTCGTTTGGAAGTGTGCTCTACTCTCTTAAGAAGAAATAAAGAAGAAAGGTTCCTGCAATGAATTGTGACTGTGGATGAGAAGTGGATATTCTACGACAATTGTACACGTTCATTGCAGTGGTTGGGAGTGAAAGAAGCTCCAGGAAGGACTCCAAAGGCACCTTTGCATCCAAAGAAGATGTTTACTGTATGGTGGTCTTCTGCTGGTGTTATTCACTACTCATTCCTTCCACAAGGTGAAACGATAAATGCAGCTCGATATTGTACAGATATGTGGCAAATGCATGACAAATTGTGCCTTAAGCAACCAGTACTTGTGAATAGACATGGAGTCCTATTGCTTCAGGATAATGCCCGACCACATACGGCAGTGTCAATCATACAGCAAATCAACAATTTGGGATATGAAATTGTGCCTCATCCTCCATACTCTCCTGACATTTCCTCAACAGATTACCATTTTTTCTGGCACTTGAGCCATTTTTTGTCAAGAAATGCTTTGCCAATGACGCATCAATTGATCAGGCAGTGAAGGACTTCATCACTTCCAGAGATACTGATTTTTACAAATGTAGTATAAATGACCTTGCCACATGTTGGCAACAATACATTGATGCTGCTGGAGATTACTTTGGTTAAACAGGTATTCTTCTTCTTTTTCAATCGTCCTTAAAATCGGCCATTTCATTTGCAAAAACCCGATATTAATCGAAAGGAGATTTTTTCCTGAATATTATAATATTCACCTCAAATACAATTTTTATTTTAATGATTCTTTTCTGTGTATATTTTAAAACATAGGCCTGTGTTATACAAGGTGGCTTGGATTACTCACATTAATGAGATTTTCTGTCCTAATTATAAAATGGAAACACTTTCTTGGCTGCTTTTCTTCACTACACATTAGGAATTTTTTTCTTTGAATGTTGAATTTTGGGATTTTGGCTAAGTGCCTAAAATTTAGTGCACCAAAGCAAAAAAAAAAAACCAGTCTAAATCATCAGAGTGAAACAGCCAAGATACTGAGGGTAGGGGGGATGAAAAAAAATACCCCCTCAAGCAGCTGCTTGCCACAGAGGTCTGACAGGAGCCTGTCAGTTTATATGCCACAGTGGGAGGTGAGTTTATATTGAATGCTTTTAAAACTATTCAATATAAACTTAAAAACTAAGAACTTTTCTTTTTTTTTAACTAAGTTTTGCTTGGGGGGGGGGGGGAGTATAAACCTTGCCGAAATTACCTCCTATATGAAGACAGATTTCTATGCCAAGGAAGTCCTTTTTGCTTCCATACCAAAGAACTCGTGCATTTTCAGAAAATTATAACAAGATCTAAGTTTTTTTTTCATTGGAAAACAAAGAAATTATAAAAGAAAAAATAATATATAACCTAATGTGATGTTAAATAAAATATCCAGAGCAACAAGTTGTAAGCCAGCCATCTGATGTAGCATAACTCCGAAAGATCAATAATGATTGATTGACCAAAAGATAGATAATTTAAGGAAATAAAGTAAATATACAGAAATGAAAATAAAGGTTTATTTATAAAAAAAAAACAAATGAAATATTAACTTTACAAAGGGAGATTGTATCCTATACATTGGGAAGTACACTGGTTTCCATAAATTAAAGAAAATCCCTATGTTAAGTCAATGGGAAGCTAAAGTCAAAGCTCTATAACTTCCAAAATAAGTTTTTTCATTTTGAAAAATGTGATTGCAGATAAAGATCTCAATCAAATAAATCAATATCCCGATTTTCAACAATATTCTTTCAGTATTTACTGAGTTACAGAAGTTTTAATAATTAACACAGCAATGCCAGTCTTAAGAAACTTATACAAAACTGAAGAACAGTGAAAGAATTCTTTACACAAAGTTCTAAAACACAAATTTATTTTATTAAACACTTTGATACAATACTTATTACTAAATTTTAATTAACTTCTGAAGTCAATTTTTGTGGCCGGCATTGTTATTGCTAAATATTCAAACTTCCATAACTCATTAAATACTGAATGAATATTGTTGAAAATCGATATACTGATTTATTTGATTGAAATCTTTATCTGCAGTCACATTTTTCAAAACAAAAAAAATTATTTTAGAAGTTATAGAGTTTTGATGTTAGCTTCCCATTGACTTACCATAGGGATTTCCCTTAATTTATGGAAACTAGTGTATTTGGACTTAAATCATCCATGTAAACAACTCTCATGCAGCCACTTAGCAGATGGCTCTCCCCACTCTTGCACGTGTGAGCAAGCAATTATAACACACGCTACTTGTTCTCCTGAAATGCTGTAGGCTGCAGCCAGTCCTAAGAATCTCTGGCTTTTTTTAGTTATAGTTTTGTTTGGAGAGTGGGAAAGACACACAGAATGCTGGGATAAATGATGATAATAATTCTAGGAATAGTGAAATAGATTTAAGGCAAAAAAAGAATGTAAAATGTGGGAAAAGAACAGAGGTATATACTTTGTAATTACTTCGAAAATTTTCCATTTTTAAAATAGCAGTTTTTTTGTGAATTTTCAGGAGATTTTCGAACTTTAATGAAAAATTTGTTGATAACAGTTCAAATCAAACTTGTGAGCTTAAATCAGAAGTTGCTTCAGCAAAGAGTAGCATTAACAAACAAATTAGCAATACTGCAGAGCACTTCTAAGAAATGACAATCATATGGTTTCAACAAATTATTTATATTGTAGTTTAATAAAATATGCATCAAATAAGAACATATTATTTTGAAACTTGAATTATGTATTTTTAAAAGATACAGGTAAGAAAACTTTCAAAAGGTAATTTCTATTTTGAAAAAAATCAAAGTTTCTTGTACTAAAATCATAGACAACTTGAGCCTCTCATTTCGGATTCTGTCAATGTTTATGTTCACCAGGGACCCTGGAAAAGTTAATATCACTATTAATTATTACAGTTTTCTTTTATTGTAATATGTTGTTACACCTTTCCTGATTTTTTACCTTTTTTTACATTATTTCTTCAAATTTTGTTGCTTTTTTCTTGACAGTGCTCCTGACAATATATTGACCTTATTAAAAATAACTTAAGATTATCATTGAGGAAATTTTTTTTTCAAATTTATCATTCAAACTATTTGAACATGCAAATAGTTTGAAGAATAAACTTAAAAAATTTTATTGCTCAATGGCAGAGAACCTTAAGTTATTTAAATTAATTTCTGAGTAAGAAGGCCTTTTTCCCTAATATATTGTTTCTAGCAATGAATTTTGCCTAATGGAAGAGTTAATTCTGAAACTTTTGCAGCTGGTACACAACTTAGACTAAACTAACATACATACTACATAGCTATAACTAAACTAACATACAAAAACAAGTCACATTATATCCCAAACAAAAATGGAATTTAATACTGAAAAACAGAACAATAGAAATAAAAAAAAAATATGAAATTAAAAGGAAATCAAAGGTAAATAAAGTTCTTTATATCTTTTATTTCAATAAAGGTGAAATTAAACTTTGTTTTTTCAAACTTATTGACAGGACAAATGACCATGCCATCAGCTCAGGACTTGAATCCAGATCTCAGTAGTTGAAGTGTCAACCCTGAGTCAATATGATGCTACTGCACCACCAAAACAGCAATCTATTTTTAAATCAAAATATTTATATTTTTACTGAAATAGTATTTATTCCGGTCCATATTCATTCAAGCATTATGACATACTTGGATAAGAGTACCCATCAACATGTTAGGCTAAACTAAGTATGTAATTAAAGTGTTACAAAAAAAAACTAGGATAACATATCACCCCTGGTGAATATGCAATGCTCGTTTTCAGAGAAAATAAAGTTTTTCATTTTCCGAATTTTACAACTTTAACAGTAATAATTCACACTAATGTGTGATTGTAAGATGTAAATAAAAATATATTACTAGCCTATAAAACACAAAAAGCATATCTCATTTATCCCTTAAAATGAAAAAGTTGCATTTGCTTATCCCCTAGGATTAAGGAACAAATCATCTAGTATATATAAAATTATTTATTTATTACTATATTGAAATATTATTACAAATTTTAAAATTAATTAAATAATTGTAATTTAGTAAAACGCATATGGCTTTCAGTTATTCTGTTCTTCACCAATACCTTCTATTACCAGAATTTCTAGCATAAATATATCGTCTGCAATATTACTTCAAGTTTTCCATTTAATACATTTAGCATCCTCTAATGATGGTAAATCAAGGCCATTTGGAAGATTTGAAATCTATGAATTATGTTTGGTTAGTCTCTATTCAACTAAACAAGGATTTTTCATCAATTGTTCAAAACAGAAAGTTACATTTTCCCATCCATCCACCCTGGGGGTGAAGGGACAAATTGTTGCTGCCAATGTAAACCCTTTGATCATCACATGTCATCACTAAAATATTAATTTTTAACCCAAATAGATTGTTTGCAATATTCGATTAAATGTTTGAAATTTTCAAAAATTTCTATCATCAGAGGGTGCAATTAAAAGCTTTTGGAAGCTTATAAAAGTGTGATTCATAATAGGTTATCAATACCAATCCAACCCAAAAAGAATTTTCAATTATCTCTAAAAACAAACAATTATCTCTTTAAAAATTGTATTTTTCCACCCCTGTGAAAATCATTATTGTCAATGCAAACTTCATAAAATTCACAATCGCAAATTTCTAATGTAATTACACTGTTTGCAATATTAGTTTGAAATTTTTCCACCATTATAGAGGGTGCAATTATAGCTAAAGGAAGGTTCTGAAAATGCAAAATGTAATATTTCATCAATATCTATCCAACCCAAATACTTTTTTTTTTAATTTATCTCTAAAAACAGAAAAGTTTGATGTCTATATATGGATGAACAGACAGAGAGAGATGATAAAGTAAAAATATCATCTCTTGAAAATGAGCTAAAAAAACTAATATTAACTAATCAACTTTAAAAAAAAATTAAATATACTCATATTTACAAAGCATGAAAAACTGGAAGTGTAATACTTGCATATAAGTGAATTCAAAACCATTTTCAACTGAATGAAAGTTATTGTAAAGATCAGTAGTTAAATGAAAAGTGAACAAGCAGAAATAAAGCATAAAGGATTTGTTTAACTATAGATATTGTCTATGTCTCTTAAGACATTGTCCCAACATGTAACCTGTTCATAGAACTGTAGAACAACTTATGCTCTTGTTTGAGGAATTATGTGACAATGTGCTGAAATTCGTCATCCAACTTGAACTTCCTATTGGGGCATTTTTTAAAGGACCAAAAATGTGAAACTTGCATGGTAGTGAGAACTTCAGAGGTTGTTCCAGACACTCTCAATGATACCTGTGCAACATTATTACTGTTAACTCTGCAGTATAGGGTTGGGCATTATCATGCAATGAAACCTTTTTTACTCAAAAGTCCTGGGTGTTTCAACTTCATTGCTTGCTTTAAAATGGCCCATATTTTGTAATATTGCCATGAGTTTATGGTGCCACCACATTCCAGAAACTCAATCAACAACAGATCATGAAAATCAAAGAAAAATGTCAGTGTACTATACATTGTTCACTTTGGATGCTTCCATGTAGGGGTTGTTTGGAATCCACACAGCATCTATCATGTTCAAGCTAACACTTGTGACTGATTCTAGTGCTGATGAGTTCCTTCTGTGAATATACATTTATTGCATGAGATCATAACAATCACTAAGTCCTTTTTACATATAGGAGTTCATTTTTCATCTGAATGACTCTTATATCATATATATTTTATCAAAATGAAGTTTTTATGTTAACCATAAAAAAAGACTTAAAAATACTTTAAATATTATTAAAATGAAACTATCACTTGAAAAACAATATCCAGTGATGCAGATGCAAATAAATAACAAAAATTCTGTAATTTATTTTAATAAAATTAAGATCAAAAAGTACTTTTTTTTAAATCACAATAGCTAACGAACAATAAAATGATTCTGTAGATAGCAGACAATACAGTTAAGCCAAAAAATAAAAACTGCAAAATATAATTCAAAACTTAAGGGAATATTTCCTCTTAATCACAAAAACACTAATTTCATTAAATATTTTCAAACATTATAAGAGTGTTTGATAAAATAGAATGACATCAGTTCAGAAAACAATTTAGCATTTTAATCCATGAAATGAATCCATTAATAGAATTTAAAAAAAACTAGAAACAACATCATGTAAAATAGGCCAGAATAGACTGTTAGAGGAGTGTTTTTCTGTTAATGATTTTTGTCATTTTTTTCCATTCATAAATAAATGGGTATTGATTTATTTTCTGCATCAATCTTCAAACTATCAGTGTTAATCAAAAATAACAATTGTGAAAGGAAATTTCAATTTCTTTCAGGACACAATGGAAATTCTTCTAGGCACACAATGGAATTTTAAGAAACTACTTTTTCTACCATCATGTGAAAGATTAATTACTTGCAACAAAAGTAGTATAATAAAATTAAAAATAACTAATTTGCTGCAATTATTAGTATTCATAGAGCAAAGATATTTAGAAAAAACTAATTACAAAAAATATCTTTACTTTTATTGCAAGGCATTTTTTGCAGGCAATATTCCATATTTTACATCCACAAAAAGATAAAAATTCCCTTAGTGCTCCAGCTTCAGTAAATATAATAATGTAGTGTATTTTAGTAAAGAACATCAATAAAATACTTACAAGTTATTTCCTTTTAAAGCCGCATGATGCAAAACATTAAACCCCCTTTTATTCTTCAATGTGAAGTCTATTTCTGGAACATTTATGAGCAGATCTATTATTTCTAAGTTTTCCTTTCCTATTGCATCATGCAATGCTGTATCACCATAGGAATCCTACAGCAATTAAATTCAGTATTAAAAAAAAATCAAATTCCTTAAGTAAAAACTTTCAGAGACATTTAATGAAAGTGTAAAAAAAGTAAACTGAAAATTACACATGTAGAAAATTAAATTCAGGTACAATGAGAGTATATACATATATTTCTTGCACTTCAGCTTCATAAGAGTTCATAGAAAAAGAAACATGAAATATCAGTCTATGTTACTGAACATACCTTTGCGATGATCAACAGAATTTGTATATGTTGAGTCTCATTCTTAGAAATTAAGTTTGCTATATTCCCAGTCAGTCAAATAAAATAATTCTGGAAAAATCTAGGTCCTTCCCTTTTTTAGCATGCAAATGAAACTAGGAGAAATTACTTCAGCCTAAATATGTCTGATGTCTGAAAAGTGATTACAAACATTGCCCATATATAGGTTTGACTTAATTTTAGTCTATTATATCTTATACTCTTAGACTTTTTCTGCCTCTACATATGCTAGCTCTTATGTTTGTCATCCAAGTGTTAGGCTTCAATCAAATACTATTATTTTACTTCAGTCTTGTTTCAAGATAAACAGCTACATATACCTTAGATTTCTTCCATTATACAGCCAAATAAGTATATAAATATTCCTAAGTTTCAGCTAATGTACAAATTCTGTACAGCTTTCTTTCCTACCCAATGCATAAAGAATATAGCTACTGGCAACTGGAATTTCAAATAACTAATAAAATCTTCCACCACCATTTGAAATACAAAGCCATCCCATTTGTAATTTATAGTGTAATAATTCTAGTTTTTTCATGTGAGCACTTCTGTTTTTAACTTTTGAAAAACAGATTTTTCAAATAAAAAAAAAATTAAAACTTTTATTTTTCTTTTAATATTACTCTTCTGGGAAGTGGTCAACTTCCTAGGCCTTTATGTTGACTATTTAAACCACTTGGACTCTCTACTAGTTGGGATTATGATTTATAGATACTAGACATTGCATTGGTGGGCTTCTGTTGAGGTAGAATCTACCACTGTGCATTTATTTGCAAGTTCCTAACTCTAAATGAACAAATGCACATACCTTATATCAACAGATAACTGGTCTAATCAGAGTGGGGTGGGGTTGGCTTAGTTGGTAGTGTGCCAGACATGTAATCTGTAGTTTCCAGTTCAAGTCCCACACCTAGGCTAGCACTGATATTTATCTCCACTAAACTTCCATCCTGCCCTTGTCACAAAGGGGGCACCAATGGGCTTGGAAAGGTTTCAGTCTGTCAGATGGGATGTAGAGCAATAGCTCCACATGCAGGAGAGATGGGATGTTAAGCAATAGCTACCTTGTGCAAGTTAAGAGAACACACTGAATGGCCTTGCTTGATAAGAGACTTCCATCTGTCTCCTAACAGCTATCCAGTGGGTCTCCTTCTCAAATCTTCCCTTAACTCGTGGGGTCCTCTTGATCTGGCTATTTAGCTCTTTGTGTAAAAAAAAAAAAGTGCCACTCAAAGGTAAAACAACCTAACCAGGTACTTGAATACATACTTCTAGGAGCATTATCAACCTTAAACTGAGGTTATGTGTTTCAGACAAGTAAGCTTTGCTACTACTCAAAAGGGTGCACTTGGTCATCTGATGTTCCAATTAAAATGGTGGTTTAGGAACTTAGCAGATGAGGAATAAATCTTATTCCATGTCTGCAATTAGAGGGTTATTTGATAATTGTTGGCCATACTTATTTCAATAAACCTAGTTTCTTTAAAAATTCTCTTAACCATTCACTTTCCACATATGCCTGGAATTTGTGGATTTAAAATCAGTATTACTTCATGTCCTTCATCCAAGAATTCCAGTAGTATAACTTGAACATTCTGGGATTGCAAAAGATCTAACCAGATGGCAGGTAAAGAGAGAGTATTGAAAAACGACCTCAGATTTTTATTTTTGGGTGACAATGATAATAGCAAACATAAGCAAGAATTACGATTTTTGCTCATCAGGAAAGTCAATATTCTTTCAGGATATGACTGTATTAACGAGATTTCTTACAGATAAAATTAAAAACTGGAATTAAAGACGAACAATATCTGCTAAACTGATAGAGCCTTGTAGACTTCTGTGGAACACAGCTGCTTGAAATTTTTTTTGTACACCCACTTAGGATTAGTGAGAGAGAGAGAGCAGGTTTCACAGACAACTACAAGACATTTTGATTCTGCCAGGAAGGAAATGAGTAGCTTCAATGTGAAAATTGATATTTACTCTGGCTTTTGTACTGGAGCAATAGGACTTTATGGAAGTACTAATGGAAAACATCTCAATTATCTAGACAAGCAAACTTCATGGTTTAAGAAAAATACATTCAAACACAAAACATCTATAAATGCACATGGATTATTAAAAAATAGTTTTGCTGCCACACAAAGAAATTTTATACAGTAAAATTTAGAGGATTAAATCGCAAGAAAAAAACTTACCTGAATATTTACATTGCAGTGGTGCTTCAAAAGTACTTTAACACAATCTAAATGCTGTTTGTTTACAGCCACATGTAAAGCACTGCATCGTGCTTTGTTTACTGTGTCAATATCAGCATACTTCTTCAAAAGCAAATCCATTACTACAGGCTGGTTACTGAAAAATTAACAAATAAAAATGTATTCTAGAAAACACTATGTTATAAGAGCATTGTTTAATGTTCACACAGAACATCATTTGTTTACTGTGTCAATATCAGCATACTTCTTCAAAAGCAAATCCATTACTACAGGCTGGTTACTGAAAAATTAACAAATAAAAATGTATTCTAGAAAACACTATGTTATAAGAGCATTGTTTTATGTTCACACAGAACATCATTTGTTTACTGTGTCAATATCAGCATACTTCTTCAAAAGCAAATCCATTACTACAGGCTGGTTGCTGAAAAATTAACAAATAAAAATGTATTCTAGAAAACACTATGTTATAAGAGCATTGTTTAATGTTCACACAGAACATCATTTGTTTACTGTGTCAATATCAGCATACTTCTTCAAAAGCAAATCCATTACTACAGGCTGGTTACTGAAAAATTAACAAATAAAAATGTATTCTAGAAAACACTATGTTATAAGAGCATTGTTTAATGTTCACACAGAAATAATAATAGTAATAACAGCCTGCAGCGATTAATGTTCCAACCCTCATATGATATGTTCTGCTAATATTGCACAAAAGTCTTTTCTTAAATATCTATTGACTAAACAAAAATAAATGAAAAAGGAGTTTCAAAAGCTTTTCCTGTTTCATTTGTACACATCCTTTGTAGAAAGACAAGCTTATCCAACAATGGAATAAAAACATTCAGAAATGTGGGAGGTACTGAAGAGCCATTTTTAAAATACTGACTGCCTTTTATAAAAAAAAAAGTCCTTTATCTCTGATTTCAAATTATAAAAGAAAAAAAAAATGGCTATGGATTTTTGAAAACTGTTCCAAAATGCATTTCTCATAAGAGAAAATAAAGGCCTCTCTCTAGTTTGGAGATTATTTGGCAATTGCGTTCATCTCAAAAACTCTTCTTAGCCTGCTAAAGGAAAATAGTTGGACCACACTGATATACATATATATACCCTAAGAATCTGTTCAATAATATCACATACCAAGCAGAATTTGCATTGCATTGAGAATTTAAGTAACTTTTCCTTTACATAAATTCTTTGAATTTTTTTTTAAATACTTCTAATTTTGAACTTTTTGTAGAACATAATACTTTAACCTGTAGAAAGCCAGCTATGGATTTCAGCAAGTATAAAAGTAAAAAATATTTACAAAAATTTTAGCTTCAGTGTATATGATGAAATAACAAAAAAAAAAAAGGATTTTTATGCTATAGGAATAATTTATATATCTTTCCAACTACTGCAATGTTAACATATTGATATACAAAACTTTATATTATTTAAATATAACAAATAATTTATACGAAATAGAATGCAATGCAAATATATCTGATCACAGAGAAAAAAAACAATGATTTAGCAAGCCCAAATTTCATTTAGTGTGGTATAATTTAAAACATGGGCCAGCATTATCCAGGTGACTTAACACTTTCTTTCCTGCTTCTTTACTAAACATTATGAAATTTTCCTTTGGGTATTGAAAGTTAGGTGATCTTGGAAGTGCCGAAGGAGGACTGATTTGCATGTGAAGGAAGTCTTTTTTGCACCCATATCCAAGACCTCATTAATTTTCAGGAAACAATACAAAATCAAAGTTTTTTTACCGGAAAACAAAGGAATAATAAAAGAACAATTAACTTAATGCAATGTTAAATAATGTGGCTGTCTGATGTAACAAAACTCCAAAAGATTGATAATAATCTGTCGATAGATCAATTGACTGAAAGATCAATAATTTACGGAAATAAAATCTACAAATATGAAAACTAAGGTTATAACTATAAAAAAAAGTTAATAAAATACTAACTTTATGAAGGGAAATGATATCCAATGTGTGGGAAGTATTTGGAATTGACCATGTAACAGAGATGGCCTTCACACATGTAAGCAAGCAATTAGTACCTATGTCTTCTTCTCTGATGCTATGCACTACAGCCAGTTTTCGAACAATAAGATGTGGCTCGATAGGCTCATCATTATCTTGATTTCAGTCAGTCAGTCAGTCAGTCAGTGAACTTTTTTGTTTACAGAGACAAATTAAAAATTCTTTCTGTGTTGGATAGGTATTGATGAAATATTACGATATGCACTTTCCAAATATCTCTAAAGCTATAATTATGCCCTCTAACAGTGGAAAAAGTTGAAAATTCCAAAATTTCAAATGAATATTGCAAATAATGTATTTATGCTAGAAATTTGAAATTTTGGTGGTGGAATGTGAAAGTCATGAAGTTTCAATTGGAAACAATGAAAGTAATTAGAAACTCTGTTTTAGTTGGAATGGTACTAATGAAATATTATAATTCACATTTTTCAAATACTTAGGTAGTTTTAATGTCTGTCACATAACATAATCACCAAATATCGAAATGGCAGAGCTATTAATGAGTTTTACAAATATGTATATGATAGAAATTTAAATATTAATGGTAATTTTTTTAAGAATTATTCTACTGACAGCAATAATTTATTCACTTTTCTGAGAGAAGTGTGGGAAATACAACTTTTTAAATTTAAGAATTAAAAGACAAATACTTTTATGTTGCATAATTACTAATGAAATACTATTTGCATTTTTCCCATTAGTTGCTAGCTCAAATTAAAACCTTTAAGATGTGAAAGAGTTGGTAAAGGAAAACTTCATTCTCTTTGAAAACGAGATTCTCATATGCACCAGAGGCAATATGTGTTCTTCTAGTTTAGTTAGTTTTGATTTGAGGGATAGAAACAATGTATAGAATATTAGGTTTTGGTTGGCTGTTTAGAGTTTTATGGCGCATTAGCATCTAAGGCTATAATACACCAAACAAATGTCCAAAGATAAAAGTCATGATACCCTCAACCAATTTTTAAACATAAATTACGATTTATACCAAAAAATGTAAAACAATAAAATGAAATGGAGTGGACAACAAGAAACAAATGTATAAATATGTTATAAATATAAAAGTAATGCAGGTGTTAGTGACCTGGATTAAACATACAAAATAATAAACATGGGAGTAAAACTACAGCCAAGTAAAATATCCAGAATATGTAAAAATTTAAATACAGAGGTAAAACAACAATGATCTGATAAAAGATATCCGAGTGTAAGGGGCTTGGATGTAAAATCATGAAAGCTAAAAGACATGCGCCATTCAAAGTTAAAACATGGACATTCGATTAAAATGTTTGATAGTTAAAATGGTGTCACAAAACTCACACTTAGGTTCTTTGCCTGCCTGAAGAAGAAAAGTGTGTAATAAATGAATGACCTAAGCAGAGCTGAGCAAGTACATTTCCTACTCGCAATTCCTGCAGTAACATGACTGCCATGGTCTGATGATAAGTTTGATCTCAAATGACCAAGATCTCTGCCACTGTGCCTGGAGCTCAATGGTTAAATGCTGCCGGAAATTCAGATATGGAACCGACAATGGAGAGCCGGACAGGGGTGTTGCTAACTTGGCAGCAGCATCTGCCAAGTCATTGCCTCTAATGCTGACATGACTGGGCACCCAACAGAAACAGATGGTTGTTGTGGCTGCCAAACAATGTAGCTGCTGGTGGATCTTAGAACTGGATGAGGCTGATGTCTCACCGAGATCAAAGTCTGTAGCAAACTAAGCGAATCAGTGTAAAGCATACACCAACGATGATGCTTAGCCGCCACATGGTCCAAGGATGATAGCATGCAACTTTGCAATGAAGATGGAAGACCAGTGGGATCTGGTCTGCAATGATTACATCACAGTATACCACGGCTGATCCTACTGATGTGCTGGACTTCGAACCATCTGTGAAGACAGGCAAGAAGTCCAGATTCTCAGCACGATGGTTGGCAAAGAGTTTCTGATACACACAGTCAGGTGTAAAGGCTTTCTCTGTCCTACACAGGAAGGAGAAACAGTGAGCCACGGTTGGAGTGACCCGACTGTCGACTATGTGATGCTATCAAGACTGGTGTTGATGTCTATGAGGTAGCCTCAGACTCACAAACCAAAAGGATGAATGACAGTCAGCCACTTAGTATAAAGCATTTTCCACTTTGGACTGAAAACACAGTCCCAAGTGGGATGGCCAGGCAGGGATCACAATTCAGATGCATATTGCAGGGACAACTGCTAACAGTGAAGAGATAAAGATTGATCAGCTCCCCAGGAGAGAGAGGACCTTGATGATGTTCAATGCCTGTGTGCACTTGGACCTGAGATGATGTATGTATGCTAAAAAGATAAATTTCTGATCGAAGATGAGACCGAGAAACTTGGTCTCTGCCACAACTGGAATGATGTTACCCCCAAGAGTAGCTGAGGATCCAGATGAAGATTACACTTGTGGCAATAGTGCATACAGTGGTCTGTGGGAAGAACCAAAACCCATTTGTAGTCACCCAAACTGAGAGATTGTTCAGGGCAATTTGCAGTTGTCTTTCAATGACTCTCATTCTGGATGAAGAGCAAAAGATGCTAAAATCGTCAACATAGAGGGCATTGCCTACAGATGGAGGAAGTTGTCTAGTAATAAAATTAATCTTGACAGCGAAAAGCGTAACACCCAGCACGCAGTCTTGTGGCACCACCCCCTGTTCTTGGGGGTACAGAAGTGACAGTGTTGCCAACATGGACACAAAAAGAACGTGATAAAAGTTGGAGATGAAGATTAGCATGTGACCTCTCAAGTTGAAGCTATGGAGATCATGAAGAATGCCGAATCTCCAAGCTATGTCGTATGCTTTTTTGATGTCAAAGAAAATTGACACCAGGTGCTCTCTACATAAAAAAGAATTTCTGATAGCCGATTCGAGGTGTATCAGATGGTCAAGAGTTGACCATTGCCAGCGAAAGCCACACTAAGTGTTGAAAAGAAGGTTGTGGTGTTCTAAATACCAGATAACATGCAGCTTGTCAATGCAATGGGACGATAATTAGAAGGAAACTTGGAATCCTTCATTGGCTTCGGGAAGGCCAAGACGATGGCCTCTTCCCAGGAGTCTGGAAACTGCTCCTCCATAAAAATGTGAGTGAAGAGATAGAGCAACTGATCCTTACTCAAGGGGTGAGAGATGATGGAGCATGGCATAATGGAAATTGTCTGGCCTGACAGCAGATGCACGAGGTGTGCAGAGCAAGGAGCTTTGTTGTGAATGGCCTGTTGTAAGGCTCCAGACCATTCAAGTGGAAGGACAGCAGAGAGCATTCTGCCTTGTTCTTCTCCGACAGAAACTCAGGGAAGTAAGAAGATGAAGAGATGGAGGAGAATGACTTCCCCAGAGTGTTGGCAATTGCTTTGGTATCAGAAATTGCCTGTCCATTGCATTCCAGGATTGATAATGAGTGGGACATGTAGTTTCCACCCATCTACTGGACTTTATCCCACATAACCTTAGAACTGTTATGCAGGTAATAGAAGACGTATATTTGATCCAAGATTATGGCTTTGGTGTCAGACAAAATGAGCTTTTGCCCTGGTGCGTTTGAATGCTTCAATGTTGGGGGGATGTCAGAATCTCCAAAACACCTCCCAAGCCTTGTTCTGAGTCTTACAAGTTGTGGTGCAATCTGGTTACCACCACAGTTTTGGAAAACAAGGAAACTGTGTCGAAGTTTGAGGAATTGTGGATGCAGTTGCATCTATGATACAGTCTGTGATCTCTGCTACTGCCACATTGATGGGCTCTTGGCTGACAGAGTGTTCATCGAGCTCAGAGAGGAGTTCAAAGTCATTCCAGTCATTTCCAGCCCGATCAATCCTCCACAGTGAGGCATGTGAAGGACTGCAAGACCCCCATGGGAGATGGTGCACATCACGGGGAGGTAATCGCTTCTGTAAGGTTGTGCTCAACCTCCCATGTAAAGAGTGGAAGGATCGAGGAGGAGCAGATGGTGAGGTCAATGCAGTGAATGTGCAGGTAGGGGAAGGAAAAGTATGTACTGACACTGGTGTTCAACAGGGAGAAGGATCCAGGAGCCACTGCTCCAGGACCTCACACCTCCCATTGGCATCAGCACTGCCCCAAAGTGGACTGTGTCTGTTGAAGTCTCCCAGAGAGGAATTCAAAGCTTTGTGAGGAGTGACTGTGGCAGCCACCCCACCAATCTCTGTGACCTCTAGAGCAGTTCTGAGTGTTTCAAACATGCACCCGCAAGACCTACCAAACCTTTATGTACAAAAAACGGGGTTGTGTCCCCAATTACCTGATCACCTGTGGATTGGATGATCGGGAATCTTGGGGATGAAGACACAGACAAAGACGATGGTGGCATAGATAACAAAGACAACAAAGAAGATGGGGGGGGGGGCTCATGCTGAGCCCTCTTAGTGGCATTGATCGAATTAACTGTATCATCAACTCTCATAATTATTTTGTGTAGTTCAGTGCCATTGTCCCCACCCTACACAGAGACCAACAAGGGGGCACCCAGTTAGACAACAGGGCTACACAGGCACTATATCCACACAGGTAGTGAGCCAAGCCCTCACAAATAAAAGAAAAATGAAAAAAGGAATGTATGGAAATAAACTTTCCTCACAAAAGGAACTAAGCAAAAAAAATAACAAAATTGTGAATAACCAAATTGGCCTCACAAAGAAAGGAAAATAAGTTGTTGGAAAACTTGCAGCCTGTACCCGGACATGAGCAAGGTTACTCACAGCTCTGCATAGTTGACCCTAGCAAGTCCTGCCCACTAGCCTATTGCTCCTGGAGGGGGGAAGGGGGGGACACCAGGAGCTCCCATTTACCAGAAGCAGAGACCAAAGCAGTGTGTAGCAGCAGCACCAGAATTCGCTGCCCAGCCCTGCAATGATCAGGCTCCCCAATGGCAAGGCAGCCAAAGAGGACCCTGCTATCATGAGCTGAGAAGATATGGATCCCCGAGCAACTACCAGGATCCTTCTTTCTTGAGACACAGGTCTCTGCACATGGCAAACACATAGGCGAGCGTTCAGGATCCTGTGAAGGTACCCGAGCCAATGGAACCTTCACAAGGTGGTCCCCTCGCTGTTACAGGAGCTCACACCAAGGGGAGAATGCTGAAGTAAATGATATAAATAATTCTAGGAATACTAAATTAGATTTAAGGCAGAAAATTGTGCAATACAGAAAAAATAACAATAGAGGTACATACTTCATAATTACTTCCCAAATCTGTTTTCAAAAGAAGCAGTTTTTTGTTAATTGTCATGCAATTTTCAAAACTTTAAGGAAAAATTTGTTATAGTTCAAATAAAACCTGTGAACTTAAATCAGGGGTTTGCTTCAGTATAGAGTAATGCTAACAAATGAATCAGCAACACCATACACCGAAGAGCCAAAACATTATGGCCAGTGCATCTTTATGCAAATCGAAGCAACTGCTGGTAAACGACAGTGTGTGTGAAGGTCATGAAACAGTATAAATAACAGCTGATACTGAGCTCTATTAATTAGTGTTATTCTTGTTCTTCAGATGGGAAAGGAAGAGGACTTAAGTGAGTTTGACAAAGACCAAATTGTAATGGCCAGATGACTGGGTCAGAGCATTTCTGAAACAGCAATTTTTATGAGGTGCTCATGGTCAGCCATGGTTAAAGCCTTCAAAAAGGGTTCAAGGAGGGAAAACCACGAACTGCCAGCAAGGCGTGGACCGACCATGGCTGAACGATACTAGAGGTGAGCGAAAGCTATCCTGTATGGTATAAACCAAGAGGAGGGATACTGTGGCGCAACTTACCGGTAATTTGAATGCTGGTCACAGGAGTAATATGTCATAACACACAGTACATTGAACTCTGCTGAAAATGGGATTGTATAGATGCAGGCCACTCCGAGTGCCTATGCTAACTTCGGTACACTGTTGAAAGTGCCTATAATGAGCACGCGAGCATCAAAACTGGACCTTGAATGATTGGAAGGTCATCTAGTCTGACGAATCTTGTTTCCTGTTGCATCATGTGGACGGCCTAGTATGTGTACGTCATTTACCTGGGGAAGTATTGGCACCAGGATGCACTGTGGGATGAAAACACACTAGTGGAGGAAGTTAATGCTTTGGGCAATGTTTGGAAACCTTGGGTTCAGTCATTCATGTGCAGGAAACTGATGTCTACCACCTACCTAAACATCATTGCAGACCAGGTACATCCTTTCATGGCAATGGTATTCCCCTCTAGTAGTGCCTTCTTTTAGCAGGATAATGTGCCATTTCACACTGCCCAGGTTGTTCGAGAATGGTTTGTGGAACATGATCAAGATTTCCAGGTATTGCCCTGGTCTCCAAATTCTCCAGACATCAATCCAATCAAGCATCTGTGGTTTGTGTTGGAACAGCATATCTAATCTGCAGTGGCTCAACCACATAACTTACAAGAGTTAAAGGATCTGCTGGAAACGAGTAAGAGCTGTTTTGGCGGAACATGGAGGACGAACATTATATTAGGCAGGAAGTCATAATATTTTGGCTCTTCATCTATAACATTTCTAAGATATGGCAATCAAATGGCTTTAACAAATTATTTATATTGTAGTTTAATATGCATGAAGTGAAATGAGAAAATATTAGTTTTCGAGTTTAAATTACATATTTTTAAAAAATATAGGTAAAAAAATTCAAATAGCAATATTTTTTTTATTTTTTTTGCACTAAAAACTAACATCTTGACCTAACATTTAGAATTCTGTCAATGTCTATATTCATCATTTCTAATAAAATACCCCCCCCCCTCCCTCAATAATAAAATCCTCAGATTAAAGGTAAGGCATGTAAGATGCCCTGGAAGGGTTAAATTGTTTTATCAAGTAAATAAACCAACTCTAATATTTCATGTTTAAAATAATTCCTTGAGTATTACTAAAACTACAGTACATTACCCTTTAATTTTTTGGCAAACAAACTAAGACTCCTTGTTCTTTTATTACATATATACTTACCCAAAGGCAGAGTAGTGGAGAGCAGTATCACCATCATCATCCTGTACTTCCATACTACTTCCAGCTGCTAATAAGAGTCTTACTATCTCCAAATGTCCCTGATGACATGCAACCTGTAAAGCTGTTTTCCCAGAACTTTTTTGATCAACCTAGAATTGAAAATTAGAGCTATATATATACAGACTCCTGTTAAAAGTACAAATCATATTAAAACTATGTCACATTACTATGTGGTTATATCTAATGCCACTTTGTATAGTATTAATTTTAAAAAATTCTTTCAAACATAGTTTAAAAAAATGAATTTTTAAAACAGTTCCCATATATTTTATTTAAAAAAAATTACCTTATCTGGGTATTTCTGAAGTAAGTCTTTGACCACATCTGTGTGGCCTTGAGCTGCTTCACGAACTAATCTGTCACAACTGGCCACTTCAATATGTGGTTCCACAAGTAAATGGCCCAAAAGCGGATCTGATAATCAGATACAAAATCAGCATTTAAAACTAAGCATACATATCTAAAAATAATATTTAACTTTTCATAATTTCTTTGACATTCCCATTAAAAAAATCATTGAAATAGACTAGGTTTAATATGTATGCAAAGGGGAAATTATTTCATTACGCATTTCTTAGCATATTTATAAGCATAACATTATATTAAAACATAACATAAACATTTTTATTTTAATTATTTAAAAAAGTGCATTTTTAATTACCTGACACAATTAAATTGTTTGAATTCATACATAGAATGAGCCATTCCATGTTGACGAAAACAAAATTCAAGACTAGTTTCTGAAATAAATGTTTTAAAGAAATACCTGTTCATGAAGTCCTGAACTGGTTATAGATGGATTGGGTTGTTTTACCTCTGAGTGACACTTTTATGTGCACAATGAGCTAAATGACAGATCATAAGGACCCTGAGAGCATAGACTCATATAGAGGACTCACTGGACAGCTGCTAAGACAAATAAAAGCTTCTGTCAAAGCTATCTGGCATGTACTTCAATGTGCAGAGTAGGATTCTCCTGTACAGGGGCCATAGCTTAGCATCCCATAGTTACAAATGGCTGTTGATCCAATGTGATTGGGTATAGCAATTCAAATTCATAGGAAATATAGCTTATATTTCTGAAATTTTAGGGCTCAGAATTTCTGAATTTCTGAATTTTATATTTCTGAAATTTTAGGGCTTTATTTTGGATCTGACAGAATTTATAAGTTGAATAATATGCCTTCCTCCCACCCACTGCCACTGAGTACTTTTTTTTCTTCAAAAATTACATGAAGGACAAAGATAACCCGTAAGCTTCTATTGGTTTCTCGTACAACATACAAACACTTACACAAGGACATGCCGTCTGGCTTAGTAGTCAGGTTCTCCAACCACTACACCTGTTAAGATTTGATACAAAACTTCCATAAAAGAAGATATACTGTCAATGATTTCAATTTTTGACATATCAGAGGATGCTTTTAAATGACGAGAGAATGTCGAGGAAAAGCTGGCACACTTTTTATTGTATTACACTGTTCCATTTTGTAGCTATCAGACAAGATATTAAGCCATGGCCCAAGACAGGACAGTTATACTCAATGCCAGTTACAGAACATGATGAATGGTTTTGACAGAGGCTTTCATCTGTCTCCCAACAACAGTCCAATGGGTCCTCTTCTCTTATATAACTCTAAATCCTTGTGACCTGGCCATTTATAGCCCATTATATGCATAAAAGTGGGAAAAACTGGAATAATTTTTCATTGCATTATACTGTTCCATCTTGTGCACAAAATTTTTCCTCTTGCTTTTGCCATGCGAGATGTTCGAAAATGTATTTCATTTTCTTGAGAATGCTTAGATCACGTTCTAACAAAACTGAAATCAGAATTTTACTTCCAATTTTATTTTATATGGAATTTTGTGTGTGACCAAGTTAGTGTTACAACAACTAAATGATTCAAAGAAGTTTTAGAACTAGGCTAATGGATAAAATCAGACTTGCCATGAAAAGATAGATCCCCCAAGGAGAAGCATATAAATCAGAAGTCATATCATAATGAAAAATCCAGACAACAACAAGCAGAATGATTGTAATTTGCAGACAAGCATTTTATAAGTACAGCATTTTAATTTCATAGGAGTACAAACAAACTCTAAGAGAGATTAGTTCCTGAAATGTTGGCTTGGACAGTGGGATATTTTTTGCAATAGTTTAATTTGATTATTGTTTGGAACTATGTGGCAAACTTTCCTTTGGCTGGCAGTAAAAACAGTGAGGTATTCAGTGATCTTTGGGCAACAGAGATTGTCATCACACATCTATAAAAGATTATCTGTAATCAAGAATTGTCTGCAGTGTTAGAGAAGTATTGTATTTCAATACAGTTGGTTTTAGTGGTAAACAGTTAAATGACATTTTAGTTAGAATATCAGAAACTGTATTTCACCATAATAATTTCAAATATATATAACTACTTTCATATGAAAAGAAAACAAATTGCAAGATAATGAAGAAAAACACACCAAGTTTGCTTTTAAAAGTTTGCTGTTGTCACATCCATGGGAAGCATTGCTGAAAGAAAACCAGAAATGAAGGATTACATATAGAAAGCACAAGTGTTTTGGTGTGAAAAAATTAGGTCACTAATGCAAATGCAAGATGCTTATTACCTGCTGTAAGTTACAGATTACTTAAATCAGCAATTCCAAGCCACTGGATTTTCATTGCATCATGGCAGCCCTCTTAAGGGAGAGCCTAGTTCACTGGACCTAACTCAACATGATTTCTTTCTGTTGAGTTTCATCAAAGACACAATTTATAACCTGCCATTAGTAAAATCCATCAAGGAACTGAAAGACAAGATTACTATCATTACCACTCAAGTAACACCTGATATGCTCCATAGAGTGTGGGAGGAATCTGCTGCATCACTTCCAGCAACCATATTGAACACCTGTAAACTTGATGAATTTCATTGCCCTGTCATTTGTTTTCCACCCATGTGGCAAAAAAGTAGTTGTAAATCTGAGGTTAAAAAGTTACTTTTAATTACTATGTAAAATTGCTATTATTTATCCTTAAACTAAAATTTTTATCATTAGGTACTGAACAAACAATAACTATTGGTCACTTTTTTCTTTGAGATGTAAGACTTGTTAAGAAGAGCATTTTTATCTTATTTTAGTGTATGTTAAGTAAATTCAGAAGTCAGATTGGGTTAAAGATTACTTTTGAGTGTTTTTTAAATTGCATAATGGTCTAAAGGCATAGGTTAAATAATCAACTGACAAAATATTATATAAGCAATGCAATAAGCAACTGTTACATGAACCTTTCTTGTAAAGGTGATTCAGCTGAAACATGTTTCTCTCCAACACTGCAAGCTATTACAATATTACTGATGTGAGGATCCTGTTATGCAAACATGGCTTACAACTGCCTGTGGCAATACCTATCAGCTTAATAAGAAGGATTGTGATATAATGTCTAAAGTAAGCGATTCCTAAATTGGTATGTCACATCTGATGTCCAGGTGTGTGATGTAAAAATTTAAGAAAAATAAAAATACTTCATAATAATTTGCATTTTAGAACTTTAGTCACTTCCTTTATTATGATTTTTTTTGTCAAATATTTAATTTAAATTTTTTAATTAAAACTGAATTTAAAATTATAATAAAACAGAATTATTTTAGAAGTATGTTTCCAACAGAAAAAAGTTTGGGAAACACTGGTCTAGACCAGTGCTTCTCAAAGTGGTTGTCTGTAAAACAGTGCCTCTGCGAACCATCATTCGCCTGTCTGCAGGGAAGAAACATGCTTTCAGAAGCATAATGCCAATATACCCTACATTGTTTTAACACTTCAGATGAAGCCTTGTCATGCAGGGTGAGGAAAATATCATGCACATAAACATACCTTTTCTTTTTGAGGCAACATATGGCCAGAAGCTCCAAGTGCATGCATGCCAATGCTATACCCATCCCTGGCACACAGGAAAAAAAAATTGCCAGTATGCCACATCAGACAGTTTGAGAAGCACTGGTCCAGAGAATTAATTTACACGGGTAACAGCTTTCCTGCCTACATATCTCAAAAACCCACTGATTGATGGTGGGGTTTTGATCAATGATTATTAATTGATAAGATTTAATACTTATTAACTCTTGTGTTGCATGAGACAATGTACAGACTTCAGGCAAAAGAAAAATTATTATTAGCAACTGCTTATATGTCAGAAAGTAGAAACTGTAACAGAAATGGGGGGAAGGGAGGAGAAAAGAATTAAGAAAAAATGCACGTTATAATTATTTTCTTATTCATAATTTAAATTGAACATTCTGGCATTGTCAAGTACTTATTGGGAAAATTTTTTTTATATCCAACACATTTTAAAACTATAAAATATGAATATGAGAACTGTGTGAATTTAAAAACTGAATAAGTTGACTAACATGTATGTTCTTCTCGTTGATTAGCGGTCATTGTATTATTCATTTCAGTAGCTGATCCAGGAACAGGCATAACACAGAGAGGATTGAAGGTCCATGTTTGGCCATCTACATTCACTCTGAGATCACCATCAGAATATATCTTTGTTATCTTTCCAGTTTTTCCAAGAGCCTAAAAAATTGATTTAAAATGTATATAACACTTTAAACACATATTATAAATATATTAGAATAAAAGGAAGATTTACAAAATGTTTCATCTCTGAACAACTTTTGTTAATTTATTGAGGCAAAAAATGAAATTTGTACAATATGTGTAATATCTCACTTTTGCCAAATTTGGCATACATCATCAACATCAAGTAGCCATGGGCTACAGAAGTCCAACCAGATTGTGAAATTTAGTTCTCCAAATACATCTGTCCTGAGCTAGATATGCTGCACCTGGTCATCATAGACTAATTCTAACAGGGTCCTGTTTGACACTGTATGCCCCTGCATTCCATCTCCCCCCTTCTTCCTGAGGCATCTAGGTACACTGTTCATAACCCTATTTGCATCTATAGTTATGCATAGGGGCAACATGGCCAGAACGATGAAGTCTCTCTCTGCACAATATGCTGTTCAAATAAGGTTGCCTACTCCTTTGCCTAACCTC
Source organism: Ryuthela nishihirai (assembly GCA_038380435.1). Classification (NCBI taxonomy): domain Eukaryota; kingdom Metazoa; phylum Arthropoda; class Arachnida; order Araneae; family Heptathelidae; genus Ryuthela; species Ryuthela nishihirai. Next base: position 23,137,877 of record JAWZYU010000016.1, read on the forward strand.
ATCATTACTTACAAAGTTGAACCACCAATGCCCAAGATACTGCATAAGCATCTAGAATCAAAAGTATCAAGTTTCATATTATCTTTTTTACAAATGTCCAAGTTTCACTACCATAACTAACCCTAGAAAGAACTAAACTATTATATAGCCTAATTTTAGTTTTTAGGTGTATACACCTATTTCTCCACACTCTCCATAGATTCTTAAAAGTTCCAGCAGAAATGACTATTCTCCTGTTTATCTCATGCCGCACATCACCACTATCTGTTACATAGCTCCAAAGATAATTAAACTAAGACACTTGTTCAAGGGTGCAACTATTCAGATTAACTGAACCACAAGCAGCCTGACCAATTTTCATCACTTTAGTTTTCTCTCTGTTTATTACTATACTACTCTTACCAGTCTCATCGACAGCTCTAATGAAAGAATTCACCTCAACAGCATAATCTAAATCAGAAATTTTCAGATCTCTAGATCATTTAAGTCCAAAATCTTCCCCTTGCAGTGAATTCCACATAACAATCAATAACCAAATTTAAGAGAAAAGGAGACAAAATACACTCTTGTCAAACACCAGAAGCAATGCTAAACCAATTGCTACATACCTTATCAACTCTCACACGACTCAGTTTTATCATAGAGAGTTTCAATTACACTAACTAACTTGTCTGGTATGTCATACAGTCTCATGATGTGTAAAGGTATTTTAGGAGTATATACTATATATGTATTTAGCCAATGCAGGTTTTAAACTACTCTAAGTTTAGTAATTGCACTATTAAATGCTATTAAATAAATGCCACTATTAAATAATGCACTATTACAGCTGTAGAGTAGTTTAAAGGTGCAATGGCACCTTTAAACTACTCTACAGCTTTAATAGTGCATTATCAATAAACTTGCTGAAATATTAAGTGAAATGCTGTGAAATTATTTTGCTTAAATACAACTTGTTTGTTTAAACAATTAATACTAGTAACCACAGGTTTCTGAAACCCTAAACATTTTTCAAGAATCAGCCTAAGTGAAAAAAATCTAATATATACCTCCCCTACCACTTCTGAATCCACACTGCTCATCATGCAATTGTCTGTCAGCCAGAATTATTAATTCCATTAAGCACAATCATGCAAAGAGCTTATCTGGAACAGAAAGTAGGCTAATACCCCTTCAGTTATCACAAGAACTATGATCACCTATTTTAAAAATAGGGATAATAATAGCTCTGTTAAAATCCTTGAGAACCATGCCTTTATCATAAAAGATATTCAGAATTTCAGTCATCCATGTGGCAACTGAAACAGTCCCAGCTCTAAGCATTTCCATAGTAATTTCATCTACCTCTGGGAATTTATGCAATTTAAGTTTAGAAATAGCCAAAATAACTTAAGATTGTGTTATAGGCCCAACATTAAAACCAGTAATGCATCTATCATTACAAATAATGGGAGTAGAACTAATCACATTGTTTAGAACATCACTGAAATGCTCAGCCCACCTAGCCATGACAGAATCCTCACCTTACCTTGTTTTTAATCCCTGTATACCTGTCCATTTTCTACCACATAAAACATTAACTATTGGGTACAGCTCTCTATTACGCTGTCTAACTGCTTCCTCTGCTTTGTAAGCCGAGCTATCAAACTAAAGATTCTTATCAGCTGTTAACTGATCTTTTACACATTTATTATGCTCTTTGTAACACTTTCTATTGGGATTTTCTCAACCTCACCAGCATCCTCAGTGGGGGCATAACAATAAAACATTCAAGTCTTTAATGCTTGTTTTAAATTTAGCTGTAAAAATACCTTTCATTAATCCTTTCTCTACCATTTGGTGAAGGACTAGTTGGAGGCCATCAGTTAATGGCCCAAACTTCAGGTAGAAGGTAGTGAAGAGGAAAGAATCGCATTGATTGGAAGAGTCCATTTTAATCTCTACCATTTTGGGCTGGTATGGTACTTCATCCCACAGATGCTCAATAGGGTTCGAATCCAAAGAGCAAGATGGCCATTTGAGGGTTGTAAATTCACTAGAATGCTCCTCCAACTAGTCCTGCACCAAATGGGGACAATGAGATGGGGTGTTGTTTTATTGAAAGGCATCGTGCTGTGGGAAATGGATAGCCGTGAATGGGTGTAGGTGGTGTCATAACATGTCAACATAGCCTTGTGATGGTGGTCTCAATAGGTACAAGGGACCCCAAGGTGCCTCACAAAGCACACTGCAGAACATTGCACCATCTCCACTGGCCTGTAACACCCTGACTTGGCAGCTGGGGTATATGGCTTTGAGTGGTCTATGTCATATATGCAATCTCTCATCAGTATGTTGTAGTTGGAACTTCGATTTGTTGAACCAAGCTACCTATTTCATCTTTCACAATCCACTGGCAATTTTTCTTAGCCCAATGCATCCTCATAGTCCAGTGATGTGCTATTAACAAGGGTACGTGATGTGGGTGTCAGATGCTATAGCCCAGTCGTACCACTATACACAGAATGGTCTTTGCACAAACCTTGCATTTTAGAATACCAAAAAGTGAGCTGCATTGTTATCCTCTGTTCCAATGTTGTACAATACAGGAGAGGCTCATGCAGAAATCCCAGATGTTCTGCAATCACAGATGTGGAACATCCCATTTTCCTCACACCATCTACCCATGATAAAACTCACTCTGGGTGTCATGTTTACTCATCATCACTCCTAGGTAGGCTATACTGCAGGTAGGTATTTGATCTATTTATAGTCCATAAGGGATTTCAGCTGGCCATATTATTGTGGTGGAGTAGGGCAAGTTTATGGATGGGTATGGTATGTATAATAAACTGTACTTTCATTTTTTTTTTCAGTCTAAAAGTGTGGCAAATACAGTGGCTAATAAAGTGCATGTGCGTAGCAAAGTTTCATAATGCCTAAAGCTTTTAATTGATCAAACTGTAAGTTTAAACGTGACTAAAATTGTTTGATTTCTACCTCTTGACTCTATAGATGAAAAGAAGCTACTCTATATCAACATACCCCTTTCATGACATCAATCCATTCTCCATGGCCCTTCTGAAGCTCTTTTACTTTGGAAGTGTCATCTATGACTTTGACCATGTCTCCAACAGAAAACATCAAAACCTAATAAAAAAAAATTAAGAGCTCTTCACTATAATTATTACCACTAATTGCATTTGATACTAGAAATCACTCTGCACTAAACATTTGAGATCATAAAAATCAAACAAGATATTAATTACTTTTAAATTCAAAATTATTTAAATAGAAACACTGGGAAAATACAAATTTTTACATGAGTAAATATTACAAATAAAATCACCTTTGATAATGCCCCTGGGTGAAATGTCCACCTATTGTTGCAGCCCTCATACTGTACACGAATATCTCCTCTGTCAGTTACCCTATGAACTGTTCCAATTTTTCCCATGAACTAAAGAGAAAAATTGATAAACTTAAAATTGAAGCATACATAATTTAAATCTCTTCTGCAAAAACACAAAAATACTGTATGAACATATTTTTAATTTCATATAAGGTAATGAATTTAAAGTTCATATTAAAGTAAACAAAATTTTATTTTGTTTTAAAAATATAAGTGAAAATTTTTAGTGTATTGCAATTTTACTTTACTGGCATAATTAGAAAGGAGTATCTGATAAATGATCTCCAAGAAGAAACTGCAGTATGGTACAAAAAATAATTCTCAGCTTTATATTAAATGTTGAAATATTGTAATCTTTATAATGACTCCATTTTAGAAATATATATATATAAACATGCTAAAAATGTTATATATGCTTATTTCTACTGATTCATTATTATTTCAAATCCCACTTGTCACAGAGATACAAACTGAAATCAGCTATAGGAATTATTTCAAACTGACAAACGTTTTCCTCAATGAATTCTACCAATGAACTTTAAAATATGTTAGCAAAATATAGTTTATGCATTTGTTTCTAAATACTCCTTATAGCTGAAGTTTCACATCGATTGAAGTGATTGTTTTGCTGAGGGCTCAGAGAAGGTTGGGAGAGGGTACCCACTGGCCAGCTGTTATGAGACAAATGGTAGCTTCCCATCACGGTCATCCATGATGCTCTTTAATGTGCACAGGGTATGGCTCTCCCATATACAGGGACACTGCTTAATGTCCCACATGATGGATAGCAGCCTCCCCAAGCCGAGCAGGGTTCCCTACTGACTGAGGGCATGGGGGGGGGGGAAGAGTTTTGCAGAGATATATCTTAATATTAGCATAGGTAGGACTCAAACCTGGGAACTGTAGATTATGAGCTAGGTGTGCTACCAACTAAGCTACACCCATCCCAACTATTGTTTGGTTTGTTTTACCTCTGAATGGCACTTTTTTGCAAACAATGGGCTAAATGTCCAGGTCACAAGGAGCCCAAAGGCTCAGAGAAGGTTGTGGAAGGAGACTCACTGGAACAGCTGTTGGGAGACAGATGGTAACCTCCCATCAAGGCAATCCAGTGTGTTCTTTAATATGCAACATAATATTTAAATAAGTAATTTGTAATAAGTTAGGGTATGGCTCTCCCACACATGGGGCCATGGCTTAACATCCCATCTGATGGACAGTGGCCTTTACAAGTCCATCGATGTCCCTACTGATTGTGGTAAAGCGGGAGTTTTGCAGAGATAAATCTCAATGCTCACCCAGCTGGGACTCAAACCTGGGAACTAAAGATTAGGAGCCCACCCCTCCAACTATTAAGCACTGCTGAATATCTTGGGAACATACTGATGAGATGCATTATTTATTGTACAATGAGGTTACTACATTTCATTCAATATTTGCTTCACAGCTATTGGTATACCATAAATCAATTATTGGATGCTATTTAACAAAATCATTCCATACTAACATGACTAATAAGCATAATCATACCTCTCCCATCCGTGGATTCCATCCACCATGGCCTTCTTGCATGGATTTCAATGTGTCTAAGTCCATTAGAACTTTTACTTTGTCTCCTACATTAAACTGATGATGATGAAGAGATGAAGGCTTGCTACTCTGCGCCTCAACAATCTGCCCTGTATTGAGGAAGAATAATACAAAGTAAATAAATTTCATTTTCTCTTTTAAACTTGTTTATAAATATATAATCAAATATGACTTTGAATTAAAAACTTGACAAATTAAGCAAGACTTCTCAACTCTTCTATTTCTAAAAATTATAAACTGGAAAGGTTAGCATACAAAATAGTATTTCATTCACACACATACAGGGTTGGGTTGCTTTATCTCTGAATAGCACTTTTTTTCATCATCTTGAATTTTGTGTACAACGAGCTAAATAGCCAGATCACAAGGACCTTGAAGGCTCAGAGAAAGTTGGGGGGGGGGGGGTCCAGATTTTCAATCAAAGCTCAACTCTACAACTTTATTTGCTTTTCGTTCATCACTTTGAACAAAGTATATTACTGAAATTTCAAATTGGATCTGGAAATAAAAATTATCAAGCACAGAGCCAATAAATCAAGAACTTTGAATTTTACCATACTGTTGAGTATTAAAAAAATTACTCTTCAAGCAACTCTGTGCCACAGAATTCTGACATAACCTGTTAGTACAAAGGGTTATAGATCTGTAAGAAAAATTATCTCAATGAATTACTACAGAAGAAAATGAAATCTCTATTGCATCTTGGACTTGAATCCAGGTCCCTCAACCCTTAAAATACCAGATTACATATAATTTCTGTTTAGTATGAAAATTTAAAGAGCTGTAGAATTTTATTTTCAAGTATGACAGAATTTGGTCATGTTGTTTGTTGTGCACAATGTAATTTCTATGTTCAATTTGTAAAAAATGTTTAAAACGGAAATTTCTTTTACCAAAAATATAAAAACTTGCAGCAATATTCTCCAGGAACTATAGTGTTTTTCAGCACTTTAAAGATTAAATGAAAACCCAAGCACACTCAGCCACTGAAATGAATAAATCAGCAGTCAAATGCTATAGACTACTATTGTACAGTGAAGCTGTTTTGAAAAAAGCTTTTCTTTTGGAAAGGGTGTTTCACTTACTCAATATAGTCTGATATGCAGAATATTATTCTTATAGAAAACCATTGGCACTGTTAATATTTGTTTATTTATACCAAATACCTGAATTTCAGATTTTCAAATATATAATCTATCAAAAAACAAAATAAAGACCAACTAATCACTCAAAAAATAATCATACCAAGTATCGGCAGATGATCCCTATAATAATAGCCACCAACAGCATCTTGTAGATATTTTAGATCAACTTTTCCTTTATGACCTAACCTGTATACATTGGTCGAACCTGATGTCCATGTAACATTTGCGACACTTCTTTCCGATTCATTATCCCAACCTCGAATATCAAGAACCTTTCCAGTTTTTCCTTCCCCTCCTAAAATAAGAAAAAAAATTGCATTAAATTACATTGCTATAGATATCACAATCATTTTTTTTTACAATGGCTACTCAACCTACCCTTCAAAGGCAGGACAGTCTATTAAAAATTGCAATAACGGCAAATAACATCAGAAACTAAAACTCTGTATTCAAATTACAAAACGAAATTACATTAAAATTTAAAAAAAAACACTCGCATAATGGGCAATTTGTACTAGTAATAAATGGAAATACTTCTTTTCACTTTTTGCACCAGTCTTTAAATTAAAGAATCCATTACACGGATCCATAATAAAAAATTTTACAACATATTACACAGAGCACATTATAAAATATTTTATACAATACATATAAAACCTCAGTATTATTTTCTTGCTGTTCTATCTTAGCTTTGCTGTATAAAGTGAACAATGCTCTATACTTTTTCTACAATTGTCATATACACTGGTTTCCATAAATTAGGAAAAAATGAGAAAAATCGTGATAATTCACCAAAAAATTGTTTGATCCTCACCAAACTTGTTCATGTAACCAGTAAAGTAATGCTGAGTGAGCATATCATATGCAAATTAGTCTAGGTTGTATCAATTTGCATAATCAGACAGTGGCATAAAAACGGGTGTTTTGGAGTGGATCATTATTTTGTGTTGTAAATGTGAGTAAAGAAATTTGAAATAGTCATTTTATAGGAATGACCTCGAGACATCATTTGTCTAATGAACTGCAGTGGAGAGCTATTGGCCAATTCAAAGCAGGCCAAAGTCAGTCAAATGTGGACGATGGCTGAATGCGAGTTGGTTCATAGACTGTGGAATCAATTTCTTAGCAGGGATTCTGTGTCTCGAAGGTTTAGCAGAGGAAAGGCTAGAGTTACGTCAGCTGTACAAGACCAATATCTGTGATTAACAGCACAGATACAACAGGAATATTAACAGATATTAACAGAAATATTAACAGATATTAACAGCACATATACAACAGAATACAACAGCACAGATATACAGGAGCAGAACAACTACTCTCTCTCTTGCAGCAGCCACTGGGAGGGTTGTATCAGCTTCTACTGTGTGTAGAAGGCTTCATGAAGGAGGTCTGTACGCTAGAAGGCCAGTAATTTGTATACCCTTCACGTCATGTTACAGGAGAGAGCAGTTGTATTAGGCACACATGCATGTTAACTGACAGAAGAGCAATGGAAGTCTGTACTCTTCACAGATGAGTCCAAATATTGCTTGCAGAGTGATTCTGGACATTGTTTGATATGGAGAGAATGAGGTACCTGCTATCATCCCAGTAACATCCATCAAAGAGACAGTTATGGTGGAGTAGTGTGTGTGTTTAGGGTGGCATTTCCTTAGCTGGATACACAGACCTCTATGTGTTAACGAATGGGAAACTCAATGCTCAAAGGTATAGAGATAACATCCTGGACCCTTACATATGTCCTTATGCTGGTGCAATAGGTGAAACATTCATCTTACAAGACGATAACGCTCGTCCACACAGAGCTCGACTAGTGGAACACCTTCAAGAGGAGACCATTATGTGCATGGAGTGACCAGCTCTATCTCCCAACCTAAATCCGATTGAGCATGTGTGGGATGCTCTTGGGAGACGTGTTGCTAATAGATATTGAGATAAACTCAGATAAACTCGATGGTCCAACATCCAGTAATAAATAGGCACTTTGACGTCAATTTCAATTTTAGAGGAAAAATTGTCTTGAGCCAGGTGGGATAAGAATCCATGACCTCCTGATAACATGTCAGGTGCTCTGGACCACTGAGCTACCGGCTGCCGATCAAGATCTCCTCTAATTAACGCTATGAACATTCCCTTTATGTCACATTTAGGTGTTATTTTAGGCAATTTTTAGCCCTAGTGGCTTTTTATTTGCCAATAGATGGAAAGCATGTCTTACAAGTATGCTAATGATAATAAATATTGAGATTAACTCAGATAAACTCGATAGTTCAACATCCAGTAATAATTAGGCACTTTGACGTTGATTTCAATTTTAGAGGAAATAGTGTCTTGAGCAGGGTGGGATACGAACCCACGACATCCTGATAACGTCAGGTGCTCTGGACCACTGAGCTACTGGCCACTGATCAAGATCTCCTCTAAGTAATGCTATGAACATTTCCTTTATATCACATATAGATGTTATTTTAAGCAATTTTTAGCCCTAGCGGCTTTTATTTGCCAATAGATGGAAAGCATGTCTTACAAGTATGCTAATGATAAGTTCCAGAAAGGCAAGCTTTGTGTGCCATGTTAGTTCTAACTGATGCAGTGGTCAGCAGTGACTTTGGTCTTAGTAGGGCATGTCCTTGTATGAGAAGGCCTTCAAAAATCAATTGGGAAAAACAGCTTTATTTCAAATAATATTAAAACATAATAAATTACCCATAGCACAAATTCAAACAAAAAATAATAGCAGCCCCACCTATGAAATATATATATATATAAATTCTATATCAATTCACATAAAATTATATCAATTACACTATCTAGAAAATATCCTTATAAACTTTCAAACAGAGAATTTATGTAATACTGACATTACACCCCTCCTACTATCATGGAACCATCTCTTAAGTCAAGGTAAGGAGAGTCTCCACAGCACTGATATAGGGATCCCATTATAGATACAATGTATTCAACAGCAGTATTCACAGCTGATGATGCCGTTGGGTGAAAAATGAAATGCGTTCAATCAGATGCTATTTTAACTTGTTTTTAACTCATATAGCATTTTAAATGAGTAAAACTTTTGGTTAAAGATAATTGAAATCCAAAGTGAATGCACAGTATTCCCTGTTAAGAAACAATAATTAATAGATTCTGAAAAAAATTCATCGCCGCCACGGCGGGAATCGAACCCGCATCTCTCCAGATTCATGCCAGAGCGCGCTAACCATTTGCACCACGCGTCGGACAACGAATATTTTCAGAATTCGACCTTTTAAGTTTTTCTTCTTGAGACGTGACTGAGACAACGCCATCTATACTCAAGGAGATGCAACGTTTACAGTCGTTGCATTTGATCATCAGATGTTAATGAGAAGGTCGCTAACGCTACCGCGTTAAATATATAATTGAAATCCGAAGTGAATGCACAGTGTTCCCTGTTAAGAAACAATAATTAATAGATTCTGAAAAAAATTCATCACCGCCATGGCGGGAATCGAACCCGCATCTCTCCAGATTCATGCCAGAGCGTGCTAACCATTTGCACCACGCGTCGGACAACCATTTGCACCATGGTCGGACAACGAATATTTTCAGAATTTGACCTTTTAAGTTTTTCTTCTTGAGACGTGACTGAGACAGCGCCATCTATACTCAAGGAGATGCAACGTTTACAGTCGTTGCATTTGATCATCAGATGTTAATGAGAAGGTCGCTAACGCTACCGCGTTAAATATATAATTGAAATCCAAAGTGAATGCACAGTATTCCCTGTTAAGAAACAATAATTAATAGATTCTGAAAAAAATTCATCGCCGCCACGGTGGGAATTGAACCCGCATCTCTCCAGATTCATGCCAGAGCGCGCTAACCATTTGCACCACGCGTCGGACAACGAATATTTTCAGAATTTGACCTTTTAAGTTTTTCTTCTTGAGACGTGACTGACACAGCGCCATCTATACTCAAGGAGATGCAACGTTTACAGTCGTTGCATTTGATCATCAGATGTTAATGAGAAGGTCGCTAACGCTACCGCGTTAAATATATAATTGAAATCCAAAGTGAATGCACAGTATTCCCTGTTAAGAAACAATAATTAATAGATTCTGAAAAAAGAATTGTCCGATGCGTGGTGCAAATGGTTAGCGTGCTCTGGCATGAATCTGGAGAGATGCGGGTTCGATTCCCGCCGTGGCGGTGATGAATTTTTTTCAGAATCTATTAATTATTGTTTCTTAACAGGGAACACTGTGCATTCACTTTGGATTTCAATTATATATTTAACGCGGTAGCGTTAGCGACCTTCTCATTAACATCTGATGATCAAATGCAATGACTGTAAACGTTGCATCTCCTTGAGTATAGATGGCGCTGTCTCAGTCACGTCCCAAGAAGAAAAACTTAAAAGGTCAAATTCTGAAAATATTCGTTGTCCGACGCGTGGTGCAAATGGTTAGCGCGCTCTGGCATGAATCTGGAGAGATGCGGGTTCGATTCCCGCCGTGGTGGCGATGAATTTTTTTCAGAATCTATTAATAAATGGTTAAAGATAAGCTCTAAGAAAGAGACATCGACAATTTAAGATCGTCAAAATCTTGCTTCGCTGCTGGAATTTACATTAGAAATGCAAAACCACATTTGTGGAAGCTCACCTATCACTCTGCAATCATTATATGAGAATATGTCAACATAGACTGGGTTCTCCAAAGATATTGACTACATGACAAGGTATCAAGTTACCTACAGCAAGTTGGTTTATGGATGGCATGACAACACTGGACATTATGAAGACAATCTGGTATCTTGTGAGTATGCCAGCCATTATAGAGCAAGATAGTGATTTAAGATAGCGTAAAAGCAAGAATGAATTATGGTGAGAATTTGGTAAATATTCCATCATTAACAAATAGCAATACCAGTACAGAATTACAAACTAAGAATGAAAATTTTCTTAAAAAGTAGCTCAGCTGTTTTACTAAATGTAAAATCATTTAAGTGATGCTACCTTAAAATATCATAATTGGAGAACTTAATGATTTAGTAATAGTGTATTTTTGTGAATTAAAGTAATTATTATAATATCAGTGTGCTTGTAAATATATATATATTACAGACCAATAATTCTGTAGTTACATAGTTTGATAAAGGAATGACCATGGATTTTAAGTTGCCAAAAAAAAAAGGATATTCCCAAGGCTTTGTATAGGTGCACCTATGAATATTTTGTGTTTGTATATCCTTTGTATATCATATGAATATATAATCTTTGTATAGGTCCACATATGTGCTTTGAAGAAATGCACATATGTGGATAAAATATATGAATGAATTCTGCTTAACAAGTTATAAAGGTGTGTTTAGCATAAGTCTGCTTAAGTTGCAGTAAGGCATTCCAGTCTAAATACTCATGTCACTAATTAATGTGCCAAAAAAATTTACATATTTCTCTTAACAAATTTTTGCACTCATGATTCTTAATACATTTATATCTCTTCCTATCTTTTCTTCAAGTAAAGATGGCAAATTTTTCCTCATCGAAATAGTCATTTCTCTATCATAGCCAAAGAAACTAACATTGTGAGCCAATTGTGACAATAAATATGTCACTGGTTCTAGAGTTAACAATGTTATTTCTAGTTAAAATATCTGTGGTGATTTTTGAAAATGCTACAATTATTTTGATTTTACATCTACAAACAGGATGCAATTTTCAATATAAATGGATACCTTAAAAAAGGAAGTATTTCAATCATTAAAAGCACTTAAAAATATCATTTTTTTTTCTTTTATAAATGTAGCCTATTACTACCATTCAGTTTACTATTACCTAGGAGTTTAAAGCTTTTACAAACTTACCATCTTGATTACCCCAGTCCCAATCAGGACCTCTCATTACTTTTGCCCCAACAAATATTCCTTTCGCTTGTATTCTCACTGCCCCTTGCCGCTTTGGCATTTCCACACTACAAATATTATTAAATATATGAATACTCATTGCAATTATATAAAAAAAAAGCAATAGGAGATATGAATCATTTTAATTTTTAGCATGCAAATTATTTATACACTATGTTTTTTTTATAATTAATACCTTTAATACTCTATGACACTGTTAAACGTTTTATAGCACTTCAACAAAAAATTCTATGCTACCTAGTATCAAAAGTAATGAATGAGATTTTACATAGTGTAGAGGTGGGTAGTGAGAGGAACTTCAGAGATGAAAGTTCATAGCAAGTGACAGGTTCATTTTGCAAAGTTCTTGATGGCAAGTGATGAGTCATGGCAGGTTTGAAGTGGAGGAGGTGATGCAGTGTGCTGAAGAGTTGATTGCTTACATTGAAATTTCTTCTTCTGATTAAAGTTTCATGACTGCAGTAGAGTTAATAGCTAATGATACTTGTGGTAGCAGAGTGCTTAAAAACATTAAAATTCACAATGTGCATTTCACGCTCTTATTTTGGGTGTATTGTCAGGTGGCAAGTGAGCAGCTTAAGGAATTGTATTAGGAGCAGGTGTTTGTTGAACAGAGGGGAAGGGTGTCAGTGCAAGAAATTGCACTATTGGTGGCTCAGCTCTGAGGTTCGGAGTGGCTGGCATATGTGCGGGTGGCTGTAATGTGATCTGCATGTGAAGGAGGTGAATAAGAGGGTGTGGAATTATGGACACTTTCAAAGTTTTGAGAATTTCAAGAAAAGCTTCATTTTGTGAATAAATTAACAATTTTGTTTGTATTAATGTCCATTGGTTTGGGATTACAATGAGTGTGGTAATTTTATTAACTTCATAACCCATGTAAAATTTTATGTGGAATTAATAATAAACATGTTAATGAGGACATTAATATTGGTTATCATATCAGTAGGGACAGGTTTTTTTATTTGGAAGTGTGGCTGGGTTAGTGGATGGTGGGGTTATTATCCTCTAATCACTGATTCCTAGTATAAATTTAGGGTAGTTTAATTTTTAATGAGGTCTGGGGATATGTGTGTGATTGAAGATGGGAATGGTGATCAGAGGTGAGTATAGGGAGGAGTGTTTAGGGGAGCACTGCATTTCTGAGGGATAACTGATATCCCCCAAAGATCAGATGCTAAGCTTGGGGAAGTGGAACAATGTCTATGTTGCAGAGTTCAATTAATTTTACATTAATAAGGATGTTTCCTGTAATGGCGAGTTGGAACTGGGTAGGTGGTGATATGCTTTTCACAGAGAAAATTGGTGGATAGATTGTTTTTGATGATTACTTATGATAGTGTTTTCTTTTTGTAGTTTATTTAAGATGTTATATTTATGTTTTTTAAGTCGGGCATTAAATGTGCATGAGGTTTTCCCTATATATTTATCTTTAGGAAAGATTTCACCTGTGGGATCTTTGAGTTGGATATAGTATACTCCTCCAGAACCTCATCACTTGTTAGCAAAAGATTTGCAAAATGAACTTGTCACTTGCTATCAACTTTCATCTCTGAAGTTCCTCTCACTAAACACCTCTACAGTATGTAAAATCTCATTCATTACTTTTGATACTAGGTAGGCATAAAATTTTTTGTTGAAGTGCTATAAAACATTTAACAGTGTTGTAGAGTATTAAAGATATTAATTTTAATTACTGCACTGTGAAATTCTATTGCAATTTTTGTAATAACTATGAACTACAACATATATATATATGCAATTCAAAATACAACACTTGCAAAGAGCAAAATTTAATAAAAAGCTACAAACATGGAACTGAAAATCCATTCAGAGAGCACAAAGATGGCTATCCCATTTTACAGATAAGAACAGAATTTCTAACAGGAAATCCAAAACAAAGCATAGTTAAGTATACACAACAAAAAGATTCAATAGATGAAAATGATAGTGATTCAAGAGTATAGAATCTGAAATCTGTAATGTGCAAGGTATGAAATTTGCTAAAAAAAACAATCCAATTTTTGATAGGCTAAAAAAAAAAGATTATGAAAAGATCTTTGAAATTCTAAAAGCTCATTTATTTGCATATTAGTGATGCATGAACTGGTTGGCAACAAAATTTTTTTTGCATTGGTGCAAATTTTAATATTGACAATTAAAGAAGAAAATACAAGATAGATCATTAGAATGTGGGCAGCATATTTATCGAGAAAATCACATAACTGTAATTTTTTTAATTATTTGTTTTCATATAATAGTAGTACAAAAAATTTTAACATTCAATTTTAATTACTTGGACAATGAATGTAACTTTATGAATGGGCAAAACAGAAATATGCTGAAGTCAGCTTAATACACTGGTTTCCATAAATTAAGGAAAATCCCTATGTTGGGACAAGCGAAGGAACACCAAGTCCCTTCCGCTGCAGAGTCTAAACTGCTGCAAGTCTAGAATTGTCTGTTGTGTTACTCTGCGATTAATTTACACTTCCACTTTAGTAGGAATTGATATTTCATAGGCTGAGGACGTGATTATGTAAGTAGTTCACAATTTCCATTGGAAACTTTTTTTATTAAATACATCATGGACATCATGCCTTGTAAACGAGCTAAAATAATCACTTTAGGAAAAACACTTCACTTACTGCTAGGCAGATAGCAAAAGCAGTTGGCGTCGGGAAATCCAGCGTTTCACGGATCATGAAGCTGCATAAGGAGACAGGGTCCGTGGACACATCCCATAAAGGACATTGTGGAAGAAAAAGAAAAACCACCCCTAGAGATGATAGTCTAATTCGAAGAATTAGTATCATAGACCCGAAGAAGACCAGTGGAGACATCAAAAGGGAGATTGCGTCTCATTGGGGTTAATATAGATGCTTCCACCGTACATCGTCACCTTCTAGAGTGTAGCCATCGGGCTCGACGCCCCTCCAAAAATCAGTTTTTGACACCCACTATGAAGCAAAAAAGGCTATCCTGGTCAAAAAAACATCGATACTGGACTGTGAGAATTTGGAAAAAGTTATATTTTCTGATGAAACCCACTTTGAGGTGCATGGCTACAAGTCAAATTTCGTCTGCCACTCGCCTGGAGAACCTCTTCAATCTGGCCTCATCCAGCAATCCCCCAAACACCCACCCAAGGTCATGTTTTGGGAATGTTTCACAGCTTCCGGGCTACAGATGCTTCACCCCATTGAAGGAATGATGGACAGCAAAAAGTACATAGGCGTTCTGGAGGCGAAAATGGTCCCAACACTGCAGAAGCTTTTTCCTAATGGCGATGGGGTATTTCAACAGGATCTGGCTCCATGCCACAATTCTAAGCTTGCTAAGAGCTTCCTTACCCAGCAACATTTGAAGGTGTTGGAGTGGCGAAGAAATTCACCCGATCTAAACCCCATTGAAAATTTGTGGGCCATTATTAAGCGTGCATATCTAAGATGGATTGCATGACGAAAACCAAAATGATAGAAAGTGTCATGAAAGTGTGGTACCACAACCCTGAAGTGAAGGAGATGTGTGAAAAGCTGTGGCATCAATGGTTGAGAGGGTGAAAGAAGTAATTAAAGCTAAGGGGGTCACATTCACTATTAACTATGTACACTATTAAACAAATAAATATATTAGTTGTGTCTTTGTTACTGCATTTTCTTATTGTCCCACTAATTTGCACAGTACTGTAAGTCAATAGGAAGCTAACGTCAAAGCTCTATAACTTCTAAAATGAGTTTTATTGTTTCAAAAAATGTGATTGCAGATAAAGATCTAGGTCAAATAAATCAAAATCTCGATTTTCAACAATATTCGTTCAGTATTTAATGAGTTATGGAAGTTTGAATATTTAACAACAGCAATGCCAAGTCTTAAGAAGCTTATACAAAACTGAAGAACAGTGAAAGAATTCTTTACACAAAGTTCTAAAACACAAACTTATTTCATTAAACACTTTGATACAATAAATAAATAAAATAAATAAATACCCCCTCAAGCAGCTGCTTGCCACAGAGGTCTGACAGGAGCCTGTCAGTTTATATGCCACAGTAGAAGATCTGAGAGGATGGCAGGACCTCAGCAGAAAACAACATGAACATCCATGCCTTAACCCAGGGCTCGAACCCAGGTCCCGTAGATCAGTAGCCAAGCGTGCTAACCACTCGGTGCAATCACATTTTTCAAAACAAAAAAACTTATTTTAGAAGTTATAGAGCTTTGAAGTTAGCTTCCCATTGACTTAACATAGGAATTTTCCTTAATTTATGGAAACCAGTGTAGTAGGATTAATAAAAAGATGTGGTTGCATATATTAGAATATATATGAATGAAGAATAATATATCGAATAAAAGGTGTGACTGCATAATCAAAGAATTCAGTGTTGAAGAACTAGTTCAGAAAGAAAAATATTCACATTTAGACTCTATATTTCACGTTAACAGATCACAAAAATGTTTAGTTTTTTTAAGGGTAAGCAGATATATCCTTTGTCAATTTAATACCTGATCAACCCATTAAAAATTTGAGATGAAAAAATTAGTTATGTGGAAAAGTTTAGCACCACATGTGTTTTAGTTTGTCTTTTTTTATGTACATATTTATTTCAGTTTGCACATTTTTTGCAAAAATAAGTTTCAAACATAAGTATCTTTCTATTAAATTTTCTTTCGATATTTTAAATTACCATAAACCAGTTCAAAATCAGATCAGTGCATAAAGATACACTGTAAGAAATGTAAGAAAAATCAAAGGAATTTCAACTGATTGTTTTAATAGAATGTTATAGCTAAATAAAATTTGTAACAACCAATAAAAATAATAATTTTTTTAATTAACTCTACTCCTCTAATTAACCATAAAATCTCTCCTGTAACAAACCTGAACAAATAATGATTTATAAAATCTCAAGTTACAACTGAAATTTTGAACATATAACTGCACTAAGAGTTAAATTACAAAACTGAAATTGTGCTAACATTTAAATTACAAAGTATTTAACTTTGAATCAAAACTGTAGTACAATTCTAAAGAACTATATTATTATATATATTACTTAAGAAAAGTTGGTACTATAATAGTATAGTACCAACTTTTCTTAAGTAAATTTTTCTAATTGCTCAGGTAATTTCCCCCATTACAGCAATGGTTCTCTTTTTGCACTTTTTTATGTCACCAACAGCTAATTTAAAATTTTGTGAATAACTATAAAGTTAAACATAGATCACAGTAAAATATAGAGTGCTATGAATTTCCTCATTTGATATTACTTATATACAAAGGCAAAAAAAAATTGGCCATCATTATTAAATTTCTTTAGAAAACCTCTACAAACTCCTGTGATTCTTTTGAACACAGACTGAGAAACATTACATAAATAAAAAATTTAAAAAAATAGCTCTTTACAGAAACTTTTTATAAACAATTTTTTACAATTGGAGGAAATGTTTTTTTTTTACACACAATAAAAATTCCAATTCAGTTCAAATTTAAAAAATATATATATTTACATTTTTAAATCCAAGATCTTCAGTGTATGATAAGTATTATGAAGAATATATTTGATAAGTATTATGAAGGATATACAAGAACAGTTATATGAGATCAGGAGTTATTAGGAAAATTATGTTGTTTATTGCTAGCTTTACTTTTTTGCCAGTGTAGTTTCATAGGTTAAACTTTTGCACTGTGCATTTGCTATTAATTGTAGATTACAGTTTTACTTATAGATTTTTTTAAATGGTATTAAGGTTTTCTAATACAATAGACAGAGTCTGCCATATTAGTAAGAGAGTTTTTTGCTTGTCCTGGCTTCTCATTGAGAAATGCAAGCAGTTACTTAAAGAAATATCCACTGTATTAGTAGTCAGGTTAACTAACCAACATAACAATTAAGGATCAAATTTCCTTAACCTTTTCCCTACCATACCAAGCCAAAATTGCTCAAACTGCAGGTAGGAGGTTGGGTTGTTTTACCTCTGAGCGGCACTTTTTTGCACACCATGGGCTAAATGGCCAGGTCACAAGGCCCCAGAAGGCTCAGAGAAGGTTGGGGGAGGGGACCCACTGGAACAGCTTTTGGGAGACAGATGGTAGCCTCCCATCAAGGCCATCCAGCATGATCTTTAATGTGCACGGGGTCATGGCTTAACATCCCATTTGACGGACAGCGGCTTTTCCAAACCCATTGGTGTCCCCTACTGACCGTGGGCAGAGTGGAAAATTTTGTGGAGATAAATCTCAATGCTGACCCAGCTGGGACTCAAACCTGGGAACTACAGATTATGAGCCTGGCGCAATACCGACTGAGCCACCCCCACCCCACAGGTAGGAGGTAATGAAGAGGAAAGAATAGCATTGATTGGACAAGTCCACTTAAAATCTTGACCATTTTTTCAGCTGCCTGGTAGTAAAAGAATTAAGCTACATAATTCCATTAAATATTTAATCAAAAGCTCACACCTGGCTAATACAACAGTGTAAGGTATTAATTACATATAAGGGATATGCCAGATTAGTGTTGCACATTTAATGTTCTATGTAAATTTCAATTCTGTAAGAAAACAGTTAATTTATAACACTGGGCAACACAAAAAAGGCTTTGAAATGAAAACAGCCAATCTTTACTAATTTTGAGGTGCTGAATATGAAAATGACAATAAAATTTGTTGATTGGCTCTTGTTTAGGAGAGACAGAGAGGGTCATGTATAAATGACTCAGCATTGAGTACATAGGTAACCATTTTGCAATGCTATATTTGAAACTGCAGATTGCAACATATTGCATTGTATTGCATCAGCTCACCATTACATCGTCTGATGCAATGTAGTTGAGTCATGACAACACAGCTTTACGATCACACACAAAAGATGCCATCATTAGTTGTAAGCGATGTCTTGTAGGGTGAGCAAGTCTTTTGAGCGACTCCCATTTACCCCTGAGTCATAAGTACAACACAAGTGATCCTTGCAGTTTTATTCCAGCAGTAGTGATGTCTCGTAACTGTGTTAATAGTGCAGATACATTTTGTTACATTTGTGGGGAAGTGATGTTTGCAAGCCAGAAAAGGGCCATCACTCCAATAGTGAACCTTGTGTTCTGCTCTGATGCAGATGGCCTGATGAATGCCCTGAAGAATGGCAACTATTCATAGACTCCTCGAAATTGAGTCTCAAGGCGGTGTTACTACATAATGGAAATCGACATCCATTCATTCATTGGTTGAACATGCTGTCTACATGAAAGAAACCTATGACAATCTAAAACAGCTGTTAAAATGTCTTCAATACAGCAAGTATGGCTGGCATCTCTGTTGTGACTTGAAGATAGTGGCTCTGTTGATGGGATACTGCTGTTTCTTATGTGAATGGGACATCCGAGCAAAGACTGCGCTACATGAACAGAAACTGGCCTCAGAGAAAATCTCTGAAGGCCAGAGAGAAGAATGTGGAACACCCAGCATTGGCAGAAATGCACGAAATCCTGCTATCATCCCTACACATCAAACTCGGTGAGATGAAAAACTTCATAAAAGCCATGGACTGGACTGCATCAGCTTTCAAGTACTTGGTTGACAAATTCCCTCGACTCAGCGAAGTGAAAAGAGGGAATTTTTGTGGGTCTTCAGATCCGCGAGCTGTTTAGAGACCAAATGTTCGACACCCTGTTTCAGAGTGATGAGATAAAGGCTTGGGAAGCATTTTGTCTGGTGTCAACTAAATTCCTTGGGAATGTCAGGGCAGACAACTACAAGAAACTTGTTAAGGACACCTTGTCTCTGTATCACAAACTTGGCTGCAATATGCCCTTAAAGATCCACTTTCTCCCTTCCCATTTAGATTTCTTCCCCGACAACTGCAGCACGGTTAGTGATGAGCATGTGAATTTTTCACCAGGACATTGCAACGATGGAGAAACGATACAGGGAAACTGGTCCACTTCAATGTTGGCTGACTATTGTTGGACGCTCACCATAGATGATCCTTAGCAGCTGTACAAGCGACGGGCAAAGCGATGTCAGAAGTAGAAGCGGAGTTTTACTGATACGTGATATGTACATATTACTCTATTGAATAAGAAACTATTGCGGATTTCTCAGAAATCGTAGCCAATTTTGCATTTTCATTGTCATATTTGTGTTCAGCACCTTGAAATCTTTAAGAAATGGCTACTTTTATCTCAGAGGCATGACTTTTATGAAAATTTGTTGCCCAGTGTAATTAATATGCATATCTATATACCCATGTCACAAATCATAAAAAAAAGATTAATTTTTTTTATAAACCCCATTACATTTTTTATGATCAAAACACACTTCCACAGTTAATATTGTGGTAGCTAAAATTTTGTCAACATATTGTTATGATATACAAAGTATATAAAAATAAGCAATAATACATTAAAGCATATTTTCTGCTGCATTTCATAAAATCAAAACAAATGTCATTTAGTAATAAAGAAGTAACAAGAAGTAAATATTTCCATAAATACTAATACTACTACTTTGCAAAAGCACATACCCAGCTGAAGCAGCTGTTTCCAGTCGTAAAAATGGATGAGTTGCATCGTGTTTGTCACACATATAACACTGGGTGCACAAATCAAAATCAAAACAGCGTGTACATTTCCATCGCATTCCTGAAATACCCTGTTTTCGACATGAATCACAGATAATATTGGGATGCTTTACACCTGAAATACAAATTGTATATGAAATATAAGCATAAAATTTTTTAAACATTTACAAAGAAGATTAATTGGAAATTTTGTTAATCTCTACGAGAAAAATTAATGATAAACCTTTAATTAATTTTTAGTTTTTTTTAAATTACTGTAGTTGTGCATTTTACCAATAATTAGTCTATTTTTAGAACTCTGTTAGCTAAATTTCTTCATAAATAAGACTTGAATGAATTTACTTGTAAGTAGCAATAGCAGAATTATTACAGAGGAGTAAATATTTTTGTGGGAAAAAGCTTTGCCGATGTGTGGGATGAAGAAGCATTATGATGATTAACTAAAAACTGGACATCTAATTCCTTTTCCCCTTCCAGCTTATAAAGATGAACAAACCTAGAATTTGTTAATACATGATGAGCTGAGCTAAAAGAACAGTATTGCAGATTAATTCTGTGCAAATTAAAATACATCCATTACTTGGATACTCAAGGAAATTTTAAAAAAGTCATAATATAAATTACATGCAGATTCTATCTATATTATACACAGTGGATTGTATTACATTTTCAAATGGACTAATGTTAACTCAGAAAACAATATATTAAGAGGTGGTCTTAAGAAAAAGAACAAAACATGTTTATCTCAGAAACCTTCTAAAAAAACTTATGCATCAGCCATAATTTCTTCCCTTTTTTGCAAAAGTAAAAAAAAGATGGTACAACTTGGTAATTAATAAGCACTGAAAATTCACATGATTTAGGCTATAACATTCACACTTATTGCTGTAATCAAAGTAGGAAGTGTTTTCTTTTGCATAATATATGCCAAAAGAGACATTAACAAAATTTTAACAAAGAACAATTAGCAGATCATACTTGCAATATATCACTTTTATTAAACATTCGAACTCAAAGTTAGGCAATACTGTAGAAAAACCATATGAATATTCATACTGATCCTAACAGTCACTTACTCAGAATTATTTTAACCCTCTCACTACCATAATGGTGGCTATTTTAAATGGACTAATGCAAACAATGGTATTCTTCCACTTCACTATCTCCTATCTGCAGTTTGGTCTGTTAAGATAATGGAAGGGTTAAAAGATCTTGAAGTAATGTGTCATCAAGAAGAAACAGCATTGGAAATCTATTAGCTTGTTTAATTTAGAGTAAACTGAAGATAATTCTTACATACAGTTCAATACTCTGAAATTACCAGAACTGAACCCATATATTTTTTTTCTAATTAAGTGCAGTGTGTGCATTTTGAATTCTGTCAAGAAAGGAGATATTACCCTTGTTCTTGGTGACTTCAATGCCAAAGTTGGTACCGACTCTGACCTTTGGGGAGGAGTAATAGGCCCTTTTGGTATTGGTAGCTGCAATGGCAATGGGTAACGTCTCCTACAGGTAAGTAAACTCAATGGTTTCAGAATAACTAACACATATTACAAACACCGCGACATACATAAATACACATGGGTTTCACCTGATGGGCTGCATAGGAATATGATTGATTATATATTAATTAACAGCAAATGGGCTAGTTCTGTTAGAAATACCAGGGCATATAGGGGAGCTGAAATTGGATCTGACCATTACCTTGTTAAAAGTGTCTTGCAACTTAAACTTAAAAAGTGTTGTACTAGGGTTAAAAAATTTACCTTTAATACTGAAGCTCTGAAAGACCCAGTTATAGCTAAAGCTTACCATGATAGGTTACTTAGTCATTATGACAGTCATGGTTTGCTTAATACTGAAGTTGAGGAAGAATGGGGCCATTTTAAACAGGCTTTTTTGGAAACTAACAGTACTCTTTTAGGAAAAAAGGAGCAGAGGAGGCATAATTATTTAAGTGATAAGGCAATTGAGCTTATTTCTGAAAGAAGGAACTGCAGGAATGTCCTTAATCAGTACCCTACTAGTCCTAATAGAAAAGATTATAGAGAGCTTAATAAACGTGTAAAGGATCAGTTAGCTACTGATAAAAATCTTTGGCTTGATAACTTGGCTGACAAAGCTGAGGAAGCAGTTAGGCAGCACAACAGCAGAGAGCTGTACCAGATAGTTAATGTTTTATGTGGTAGAAAACGGACAGGCATAGAGGGATTGAAGGATAAACAAGGTAAGGTTATAGAAGGTGAGGATTCTGTCATGGCTAGGTGGGCTGAGCATTTCAGTGATGTTCTAAACAGTGTGGTTAGTTCTACTCCCATTGTTTGTAATGATGATAGATGCATTGGCAGCTTTAATGTTGGCCCTATAACACAATCTGAAATTAGTTTGGCTATCTCTAAACTTAAACTTCATAAATCCCCAGGGGTAGATGAAATTACTACAGAAATGCTCAGAGCTGGGAATGTTTTGGTTACCACTTGGATGACTGAAATTTTGAATAACTTTTATGATAAAGGCATGGTTCCTAAAGATTTTATCAGAGCTATTATTATCCCTATTTTCAAAAAAGGTGATCGCAGTTCTTGTGATAACTATAGGGGTATCAGCCTACTCTCTGTTCCAGGTAAAGTTCTTTCCATGATTGTGCTTAATAGAATTAAGAATCTGGTTGACAGGCAATTGCGTGATGAGCAATGCGGATTCAGAAGTGGTAGGGGATGTGTGGATCAGATATTTTCACTTAGGCAGATTCTTGAGAAATGTTTAGAGTTTCAGAAACCTTTGGTTGCTAGCTTTGTTGATTTCAAAAAGGCTTTCGACTCTGTTGATCGTCATAATTTGTGGTTGATTGTGAGATCATATGGTATACCAGACAAGTTAGTTAACTTAATGAAAGCTCTCTATAATAACACTGAGTCATGTGTGAGAGTTGGTAAGTCTTGTAGCAATTGGTTTAGCATTACGTCTGGTGTTCGACAAGGGTGCATTTTGTCTCCTTTTCTCTTTAGTTTGGTTATTGATTATGTTATGCGAAATTCGCTTCGAGGAAAAGATTTTGGCCTTAAATGGGCTGGAGATACGAAAATTTCTGATTTAGATTATGCTGATGATTTAGCCCTTTTGGCAAATGATGTTGATGAGATGAACTCTTTCATTCGAGCTGTTGATGAGACTGGTAGTAGAGTAGGTTTGGTTATAAACAGAGAGAAAACTAAAGTGATGGAAATTGGTCAGGCAGGCTGTGATTCAGTCAATCTGAATGGTGGCAGTCTTGAACAGGTGTCACAGTTTAATTACCTTGGGAGCTATGTAACTGATACTGGTGATGTGCGACATGAGATTAACAGACAAATAGGTATTGCTGCAGGGACTTTTAAGAATCTATGGAGATGTGGAGAAATAGGCGTATACACCTAAAGACTAAAATTAGACTGTATAATAGTTTGGTTCTTTCTAGGGTTAGTTATGGTAGTGAAACTTGGACGCTGTGTAAACAAGATAACAGGAAACTAGATGCTTTTGATTCTAGATGCTTATGCAGTATCTTGGGTATTAGGTGGTTTAACTTTGTAACTAATGATGAGGTTAGGCAAAGGAGTTTGCAACCTCCTTTAAGCAGCATATTGTGCAGGGAGAGACTCCGCTGGTTTGGCCATGTTGCCCGTATGGATAATTATAGATTGGCGAATAGGTTTATGAACAGTGTGCCTAGAGGCCTCAGAAGGAGGGGGAGACCTAGGATGCGGTGGGCTGACAATGTCAAACGGGACCTTGTTGGAATTGGTGTGCAGTGGTCGGATGCAGCAGATGTTGCTCAGGACAGATATGCTTGGAGAATTAAACTGCGTGGTCTGGTTGGACCTCCGTAGCCCATGGCTGCTTGAGGATGATGATGATGTTGTTACCATCACTGTACCATTGTAGTTTTCAAGAATCTTCAAGAAATTAATTTTGAACATCATTTGTTATAATCTGATACAGAAAACAAATCTATGATTAGAATAATTTAACTGAAGTCAAAAGTAAAATCAGTAATTTCATTTGATGATTATTTAGTTTTTTCTAAGTTTTAACTCTTTTTTTACCCATGTCATACTCAAGACTCAATACTTTAGTGTATATATATATTGTACAAGCTATTTTGAGGGTCACTCATAGAGTAATGCACCATAATTTTTTTTTACAGATCAGTATTTTACAGCATTGCTACTCGTACAGTATACAGATCATCTAGGAAGATAATCCTATTTTTCTTTATGAACACTGTTGAGCACCATCACAAGCAACGATCTTTCTGTATAAATCTAAATATATCTATTTATTATTATAGATAGATTACTCAGAACAATCATAATTTTCTCTATGACCACTGTTGAACACCATCACACTCAACTGTCCTGCACCACCCAGAACAAGATCCTATATACCTTCATTGGGAGTGCAGTTCTGAAAGATCAGTGTGTCCATCTTTTGCAGATGTCTGCTTGGACCACCTACCAAATGTGCTGAAGTCAATGGCATTGACTCCATACATCTGCAGTTGCTTATGGATATTTCAGTTTCCTCATACACCAAGAATTCATTAAAAGCACATTGATTCAACTGATGTCCACAAAGTCAGTCATGCTTAATAAATAATGCTACAGTAGCAGCAACTGTGGGAAGATCATGCAATTATAATAGAAAAAGGTGGGAAGGATGTACCTACACACTGTACAAGTAACAATGCTATAATATAAATACTGATCTATCAAAAATTTTTCGAAAACATTTCGAGTGACCCTGATATATTAAAGCTACTATATTGATTATCAATGTAATATTTTTAATACTTTTATATAAAACTTGTTATGAGGGTCAGAGGGTAAATTTACAAGACATATAGCTGGTGTTTTATTATAATCCCTAACATGAATAATGCAGGAAAATTCTGTCATCTGGCTGCTTTTTAACATAGTCTCCACAAAAATTGGGACACTTATATCATGGTACAAGTTTTGCTATTCCACATCAATAGGAATTCATGTCCATTTTGCACAACCATCATTTCACTGTTGTTTCCACACTGTCATCACTTTAAAATCAGTCATTTCAGAAGTGTTTTTGCGACAAAAAAAAGATGATAATCACTAGGTTCCAGATCAGGCCATATGAAGGTCGGTGTGCCTACATGATACATATGCCTGCCAATTTCAGAAAAAGTCTATGTAATGGACTGCAGCATTCAGAATGTTTTGTATTTATTCTGCTAGGGAGTTTTACCCTACATTCTGGCACCAGTGTATGTTTTTTCTTAGTTTTTCTAACACATGTGCCAGAAAACAATACACTAGTGCCAAAATTGCTCCTGGTGGAATAAATAGGAACTAGTTGCTTCAATTTTTTAAAATAAAATATGGTAAACAATTATATCACATAGGCACTGGTTGGATGTTCCAATATGTCTATGCTGCAAAAAGCTTCAAGTTGTCATGGTAGAGTGTGATGCAGAAGTATCATGCAGAAGCAGAACACTTCTGCATGATACCAGAGAAGCCTGGGACATCCTGCTGACTTATTGCTTCAGCATAAACTTTCATGAGCTGGCAACGAATTTTCGAAGGTGACACTTTTGCATCCAAAACCATTTACAGCCCAGACTCTTCCAGATGAGTTGTGATGTTCAACTGACTCATACACACAATAAATGGTAGATGATGGATAAAACAGACCCTCCAAAATAATTAAAATAAGTGTAGATACTTTGGTTTTGAGATTATATGTCTAGTAAACTTACTTTTTGACTGTCCCTCATCAGAATATAAAATTTCACAAACCTGCATTCACTTATCAGAATAGAGATTGAAGCAGGTTAGAGGCTTTTAGAGAAAAAATATGGAGAGAAAAGATTAATTATTGAAAATTTTATAAGCTTTATCCAACAATCATGGTTGCAGAAAAAAACATTAACTTATGCAAGAAATCTAAGAAGTGTTAAAATACTCACCTAATGGTGCATTGTCAAGTATTCTCAAATCATATGCACCTTGATAGCCTACTCTATAGTTAGTCCTAGATCCAGAATCCCATTGAACTACAACTGTCTTGTCAGGGGATGTAGCACTTCCAGGTTTACCAATTTCAACTACTGTACCTATGTGTCCTTCACCATCATCCTGGTTACCCCATTTCCAATCAGGACCTCTAACAACTCTCAATCCTACCTCCATTACAGAGGCAACAAGTCTGGCAGGTGATAACGATAGAAGCTTTCGTCTTTTATGTGCATTCTGTAATAGCAACAAATTTCCAAAGTTGCATATTTGATATTACAACATTGAAAAAATAAATTGCATATGGACATTTATTTCTAATTGCTCACATACACTGAAGTGCCATTGAATTAGGGATAGGAGACATTATCCAAATTCAGTACAACAAGTTTAGCATTTGTGCACATGCATGGCTGAAACTATAGTCATATATAGCTGTCAGCTTTGGCTTCCCCAAGCATTTGTCATGAGAAGCATAATGGGAAAGGCATGAGATTTAGATGCATTTGACAGAGGGCAGATTATAGGTGCCTGATGGATGGGACACTCGATCTCCAAAATGGTCAATGAACTTGGATTTTCTCGTACGACAGTCTCAAGAATGTTCCAGGAATATGAAAATTCCAGCAAAAAAAACAAGCACCCGGACAAACTGCAAAGGACAACCAATCTTGAATGATTGTGGGTTTCACCGTCTGATCAGCATCATATGGACCGATAGGGGCTAGACATCATCTAAAATCACCTTCCATCTGAAAGTGGGTTCCAGCTGGGAGGTCAATGAACGAACCGTGCAACACTCACTTCATCATCTCAGCTTCGGGAGCCGCCGACCTACGAGAGTCTCACTACTAACAGCATGACACCGGGCTCAACGCCTTGCCTGGGCTAAAGAACATCAAAACTGGACCATTGAAAATTGGCAACAGATAGCCTGGAGTGATGAATTTCGATTTACACTTCATCACGCTGATAGGAGACAGAGTATGGCGCCAATCCCATGAAGCCATGGATCCTGCATGTCAGGTCAGAACAGTACAAGCTGGTGGTGGCTCAGTGATGGCCTGGGGTGTCTTCAGTTAGATGTCTGTGGGGTCTTTGGTATGTGTACCGACGACTCTCAATGCATCCCGGTACATAGAATTCATGGCTGACCATTTACACCCATTTAATGCCATCATGCATCCCAATGGAGATAGTGTCTACTATCAAGACAACTGTTCATCTCACAAGTCCAGGTTGGCAACTGGGTGGTTGCCTGAGCATTCCTAGCATTGGCCACCTAGAAGCCCAGATTTCCATATCCCATCAAAAATCTTTGGGATACTGTCAAGCAGAGTGTTCGGGCTTGTGCCCCATCAGCGACAACTTGAGAGAATTGTGGACAGCTCTGGAGGATGCATGGGTCTCCATACCTGTGGAATATTTGCACAAGCTTGTGGAATCCTTGCCTCATTGTGTGGCGGCCGTTATCAGGGCCAGATGGGGTCCAACATGTTACTAGGTTGCTATCCCTAATTCATGGTACTTCAGTGTATAAGTAGGCACTATACAAAACATTAGTTTCTTGGATGGTTATTATTTCTTAGAAAAAAAAACAGGCAAACAGTTGGAAAGTGATCTTTTACCATCTGCATAAGAACACATAACAGAGTAGATCAGTTTGATACTACACACGGATGAATAAACATAAAATGCTAATTTTTTATACCACAGCCTATAGAGATAAAACTTTATACATTGAATATAAACAAAGGTGGAAATTTAAATTTTTGATTGTTTCAGGGCAGTACATTTATGTTGAAATTCATAAGATAATGATTTAAGAGGATCCTTTATTCCACAGTCACTAGGAATAAGAGTTGAAATGCAGGAATAATGATGGAATAAACTTTAAAATCTCTTAAAAAATTTTAAATTTTTAAAGACTTTAAAATCTCTTAAATCATTAAAAAATACTAAATGATTAGGATACTGAAAATGGAGAAGAAATCTTAAAAGATCTGTTGTTCATTAAAAGTCAAAGAGTTCCTTTCTTTCAAAAAAAAAATACATTTCACTACTTCATGATAAAGTGCACACTGTCTACATAAAAATGCGAGAATTTCCATGTTATGCCAGTAGAAAGTGAAATTCAATGCTTTTATGACTTCTAAAATAAACTTTTTATAGTAAAATGTTACCAAAGAAAAATGAATTGGGTTGTTCTACCTCTGAGCAGCACTTTTTTTGCACACAATGGACTAAATGGCCTGGTCACAAGGACCCCAAGAATTCAGGGAAGGTTGGATCACCAGACAGCTGTTGAAAGACATAAGATAGCCTCCCCATCAAGACCATCCAACATGTTCTTTAATGTACACAGGGTATGGCTCTCTTGCACACAGGGCATGGCTTAATGTCCCATCCAACAGACAGTGGCCTTTCCAAGCCCATCAGTGTCACCTACTGACTGAGGCAGGGTGGGGGTTTTGTGGAGATAAATCTCAATGCTGACCCAGGCAGGATTTGAAACTGGGAACTGCAGATTACTAGCCTGATACATTACTGACTGAATCACCTCCACCCCAAATAAATCAAAGATGTCAATCAAAGTATCTAAATACCATTTTATACAACATTCATTCAGTATTTAAAGAGTTATGGGGTTTGAGCAATTAACAAAAGCAATGTCAGGCATAAGAATTTACCTAAGATGCTAATTGAAACTTATATAATACATACTGTTTCATAATGTTTAATAAAATAAATGCATATTAAAGAAATTTATGTAAAATTCTTTCAGTATTCATTATTTTTCTGTGAGTTTCTTCTGATACATTGCTGCTGTTAAACAGTCCAGATTATGTAACTCTTAAGATACTGAATAAATATTTCAGAAATTCAGGATTTATATACACTTAATGCAGATCTTATCTTCAGTAAGATTTTATCATATGATGCTGATTATAGGGTTACAGAGCATCAGATTTGGCTTTCCACTGGAATAACAGGAAATTATCTAAATTTTTGTCTAGGCAGTGCATTAGGTTAAAATATTCTACACAATATTTTATGCAAAATACTTCTATGAAAAGGATGTTGTGGTTTCATCTTCTTCATAAGGTGGGAAAATTAGAAAAATACTTTTACTTCTAACTGCATTTTGGTCCTTAGTATCAGATAATTTTTCATGGGAGTAATGCACTGTATCAGAAATGCTACAGAATGCTTAAGTTTCATCAGCTTTATAAAAGTTTATGCAACATCTCAGATTACTTAGAGTTTTATCTTTTATCTAACATCTTGGGCAACTTTAATTGCATGTAATGAATGCAAAATATTATATGCCTGGATTTATATAAAGCTACCAAACAATTTTTAGGTACCTGCAAGATGTCAGAGAAGCCAACCTTTTAAGAATCTTACAAAATCACACACAAGGATATATTTTCTAAAAATTATTTAAGAAAATAAAAACTACAGCTTTTAAGTAATAAATTAACACAGGAAAACTCCTGTATACAATGAACACTTGAAAAAATGAGTTGAAAAACAAAATTGGTTGTCCTGACTGGGTTTGAATCCCAGTCAGTCAATTTTTTTTCAACTACAGTTTTATTCATGAGTTGAGCGTTGAAATTATTAAATTATTTATTACAGCACTTAAGAAATGTAATGACTTAAGCACAAATAAATCTATAAGCAGGTGTTTTTGTTCTTTGAATATTTACATCCAATTTAAATTATTTTTCTCATTTAGGCTTAAACTTCAACTTCCTGTACCCTATGCATCTAGAATACATATTACACTAGCATTAGTCTCTGTCTGGAGCCCTAGAGGCTTAAACTGAGACCAGTTTTCTGCTCTCCAGCAGCAGTGAATGTCCTCAAAGAAAAAAAAATCTCCTGTCAAGCAACATCCATCTTACTTGGCACTTCTAATTTGATACTCTTCAATGCTAATGTAACATTTTTTCTTAGCTCTTGACCTTTGAAAGGCAAATATAGAAGTCAAAAGTAATTCAAATATAGTACCAGTACAAATAACATGAAAAGTGTATAGTAATTATAACAAAATGTAGAATATAAAACTTTTAATATCTGGATATAAGCAAATATTTCAGCCAGCATAATGTCATTTAAAAACACAATTAAAGACCTTTGTGCACAGAAAATAATTAACTGAAAACTTTCTGTTGTTGAGCAATAAAATTTTGAAATCCTGAAAACTTTTTAATATGCAAATAGTTTTAAACTTCAAAATTTTATTGCTCAACAACAGAGAACTTTCAGTTAATTTAGAAATTCATAAAACTATAATCAACAGTATCAGTTAAAGATACATGTCATGTTTTAAAATTAATGCAACTCTACATTTCTTCAAAAGCTTTATCAGAAATATTTGAAGTTTGCAAAAACATGTTTTTACTTCATAACCTATAAAATATCAAGTTTCTAACTAAAAATGTCTATGGCTAGAGTTAGCAATGTTTCCAATGCAGAAAATGTCGAGAAAAATGTTTTCTCTACTAATTTGGATTAAATAGAGCAAAAGTGATTTTTCATTATCTGCTGTAGAAATTCTACTGATGATTTCATCTAATTTTTGATTTGAAAATCAACCAATTTTACAACCAAATACCATAACCTATCATTGTTTTTCTGTTTAATCCACGTTATTTCTATTGATGATTTCATGCAATTTTTTATTTTAAATTCATTCAATTTTAAAATAGAATTTTATTATTTTTCTTTTTTTCATTATTTATTTCACATATGATATTTCTGATTTTAATTCCTTTAGTTTTCTGATATTGTTTAAAAACTATAAAAATAATGTATTGCCTCTGGCAAATATGAATAAAGCTTATCATTTTCTGGCATAAGCAACTGCTAATGATGGAAATTCAAACTAAAGGATGATTCAGAAACAGGTTCAAGTCCCACCTGGACCAACGTTGAGGTTTATCTCCACAAAACCCTCACATCAGAAATGGGACACCAATGGTTTGGAAAGGTAGTCATCCATCTTATAGGACATTCAGATGTGGCCTTGTGTGCAGGAGAGCCATATCCCATGCACATTAAAGAACAAGTTGGATGGCCTCGATGGGATGAAACCATCTGTGTCGCTACCTCCATCTGCCCAATGGGTTCCCTTACCCCAACCTTCTCTGAGTAATATTTCATTTGTACCTATTCAACCCAAATAGAAATTTCCAATTTACCTCTTAAAAAGAAGCTGCACATCCCTCTCTCTGGGGAGAAAGGGTAAATCGTTGCTGTCAATGCAAATCCCTTGACCATCATACTCTATCATCAAAGCTTCAAATTTCTAGTATGATTAGTCATTTAAAATTTTTCCATTTTCCAAATCTAGCACCATTTAATATAGGAACTTGAAACATTTGGGAGATTCAGAAAATACAAAGACTAATATTTCTTTAGCATCTATCCAACCCAAAAAGAATTTTTCATTTATCTCTATAAAAAAAAAGTTGAATGCTTACAGATGGACAACAAATTGTAAACAATAGCTCATTTTTTAAAAAGTGCCCATAAAATGATTTACATATAACTTAATAATGTGAGAAACAACATAAGAATCAATACTCAATGTACAGTTGCAGTATGACATTCTGCAGCAAATAAGAAGCTTGTTAGTAGTTTCAAATCCTAACCGATTTTATACTTTTAAACGTTCAAATATTTCAGTGGGAGGGACTTGGAAAAAGTTTTAAATTGGTAAGACTTATTTTAATAGCATTATTAATTACTTTTTAATCATATTAAATAGTTCAAATTTTAAAAATCATAATTTTAAATGAAATTTGTCCCATTGTTCTAAATTGTTGTTCTAAAAACTTGTAAAATTTCACTTTTTCACAGCTCAGTAATGCAAGCGGAGCAATTCTGATGTCAACCTCAATGTTTCAGTTGAGATTTATAGTTTACAGTTTTTGCTTTTATCTATTTATACATATACTTTATTTTATTATTATATCTTTATAATCTTATTTATATCTTTATAAAAAAAATAATATCCGTTCAAGTAGCTGCTTGCCACAGCAGACTGACAGGAGCCTGAGTTTATACGCCATAGTAGATCTGTGATGATGGCAGGATCTCAGCAGAAAAACCTTTCCATATCACACATCCATACCTTACTGGTGCTCGAATGCCGTCCTTTAGATCAGTAGCTTAGCATGTTAACCACTCGACCACAGGATGGTTATATAAATATTTAAATAGCTTTATAAAGCAAAATAAATAAAAGACTACTTCATTAGCCTTACAGATGTCATCTGTTAAATACACTAGGCAAATGTAAATACTACAAAATTTATATCAAATGAAATAAATAAACTATTAAAATAATAGAAATTTAGAATATTTATATTTGAATAATAAAATAATTTTGAGTAATACTATTTTTTGCAGATTCTTAATTATTATTTTTATAACTGGCTTATTAATTTATAATTTGATTTTAATAAGGAAATTAAAAACAAATACCCCTTGCCACAGATATCTGATAGTAACCTGTCACTATAACACATCATAGAAATGGTCTGTAAGGAGGGATGATACCTCAGAAGAAATATCATTGCCTTATATCCAGGATTCACACCCAGATCCCTTTGATTCGTAGGCAAGCAGGTTAGCCACTGAACTATCAGGACAGTATAATAAAGAAACATTATATAATAAAATTTATATTTTATTTCTGCAGGTTTATTTCATTTCTAAGTTTTTCAATTTTTTTTTTTCTTTTTTGTTAGTTCCTTCTGCTGTCCTTGTTTTCTAACAAAAAATATGTCTTCAACTTTGTTGTCTATCTGTACATCTCTAAACATTAAAATCTTGTTCAAGAATTTAATATTAGTTTTGAGAAGGGTCCAACAATTCAGTTTCAGGGGGGGGGACCTCCTAAACTAAACCAGAGACCCCCCTCTGGGCTCTAGTTATGTTCCTGGTTTGACAACAGAGATGAAAAACTTCCTTCTCTTTAGAAAAGAGCATCCCATACTTTCCAGAGATTATTCTTCTAGTTTTTAAAAAATAAAAAAAATTAATACCCCCTCAAGCAGCTGCTTGTCACTGATGTCTGACAGGAGCCTGTCAGTTTATATGCCATAGTAGGTCTCTGAGGATAACAGGACAGCAGAGAAATGACACACATCCATGCCTTACCCTGGCTCGAACCCAGTTCCCTTAGATCAGTAGCCAAGCATGCTAACCACTCGGCCATGGGAACAATTAATACCAGAAATAAAATATCTTCATTTGATCCTTTAAAAATTTAGCTGAAGAAACTAAACAATGCTTAGAAGCCAATTCCAAATTCTCCCAGTTAACTCAAGGAAATTTATTTTAAACAAATAGGAAATATCTGATTAATCTAAGCATAATTTTTGTTGAATGCTAATAAGCTTTTCAACAAACAGTACTGAACAATAAAAGGGAATTTATTTGGAATACAAACTTACAAAAGCAATAAATCTGTTCAGATATGTTTCTACAAATATCAATTCTTAACGTGTCAAGTTTGAAAAACTAAACTTTGCCTGGTAGCTAATTTTAGATAGTTTTTACATGAAACAAACAAACTTTAAACCTTATCCTGAAGTAATTAACAGAAAGTTTATATATATATTATAGATAACGGTGATTTTTCAGGGAATCAATATTTTTAATATCTAGTTTCCAGTTGTACAGCAAAAATTTTTGAAATATATATTGGTATTTCCAGCATGTTAAATGTTTTTCTTTACACTAATATACAGTTGATAGCAAAATAAATTGCTTGTGACATGTTTTGGTGTATTGACTCTACAAGAAAAAGATATACCACAGGCTCAAAAACACAATAAAAATATTTGCTGATGCTTCAAGTTCTTTTTATTCTTTCATATAAGTCAAATTTAAATTTGCAAGACTTATGCATAACACTAGAGATATACTTAAGTTGTCAACATCTTCCATCTGTAATGTTCAATCAATCATTACAAGTTCAAATTGGATATGTGAAAGATCAAAATGCACTTTCAATGTTTACAACTACATATACTATATCTTTATAGTGTTTTAACCTGCCAGTAGTCATATTGAGGTGAAAAATATACTATACAACACTATTTTTATAATGTCTTGGAAAAGTCCATTTCAATTTGGACATACAGTAAACCCTTGCCGAACGCGGGGGTTACATCATTAATACATTGCATGCACCCACAAAGTTAACTTTCTATGGAAAAAATGTGTTAGGTATAGTTCAAATTAAGAAAGTATGTATAATTTAAACAAACCTAAATATTGTTGTAATTAAAAGGGAAAAATGAAACAAATGTTAATTGAGAGGATTTTTATTACTGCTTAATAAGTAGGTACATGATAAATTGTTTTTTTAAGAAGCTGGTGATTTTTGCTTGGGACAATGACTGACACAACTCTTTAAAAGTTTCGCGGTAAGGAGTGCAGAGTTTTTCAATGCCTCTCATAAAGTGTCCTCTTCTTTCTTCATTTGGGTTATCTCCATTGCAAAAACAGACAGTTCCTGTGCCTTTTTTAACAATTCATTTAACTTCTTGTAAGCTAAAGGTGCTTTATCTTCTTCACTATCGCTGCTTTCACTGTCGGCTCGTGTTACAAGATCATCCAATTCGTCATTCGTCATTTCTCGGTCGTCATTCTCGATTAATTCTTTGACTTCTCTTTCTTCCATATCTGAAAATCCTTCGCTGCCAATTGCTTTTGCAATTTGTACGATTTATTTGGCTTCATTTTCAATCGATGGAAATCCTTTAAAGTTGTTGACAACTTCTGGCCAGAGCTGATGCCAGCAAGCATTTAATGTTGATGAATTCACTTTTTCCCATGCGAATTCAATCATTTCTATGCAGTGGCTATGTTGAATTGCTTCCAAAATGCCATTAGCGTGTCATCTTTTCCTTCATCTAGTGTTTTATTTGCAGAGGTGTAAACATGCCTGACATAATAGGCTTTGAATGTTTTTATGATCCCTTGATCCATTGGTTGGATTAAGGAAGTGGTGTTAGGTGGGAGGAATAAAACCTCTACATTTGGATGCAATGTTGTGAGGGCTTCAGCATCGTGTCCTGGAGCATTATCAAGAATTAGGAGAACTTTAAAGCTCAGGTTTTGCTGTTCTAAGTAATGTTTGACTTCTTTAATGAATGAATTTTCAAACGAGTCATTAAAGAGGGCTTTTGTTACCCAAGCTTTTCTATTCCACTTCCATACAACGGGCAATTGCTCAAAATTTTTTCCCTGCAAAGCATGAGGCGTTTTAGATTGATAAATGAGCAGAGGCTTGCACTTGAAGTCGCCTGATGCAATTTCCACAAAAAAGCAAAGTGAGTCTATCCTTCAAAGCTTTAAAACCAGGGGCAACCTTTTGTGTCTTTGTGATGTAGGTTCGTTGTCCCATTCGCTTATAAAATAGGCCCATCTCATCCACATTGAAAACTTGCTGCAGAACATAACCCCTCTCTTCAATGAATTTCAAAAATTGGGGTTTGAATTTCTCTGCTGCTTCTTTATCTGCACAGCCAGCTTCTCCCTGAAGCTTTACATTGTGCAAATTAAAACGACGCTTAAAGTTCTCAAGCCAACCTTAGCTTGCTTGAAAGTCAATTTTCTCTGACAATTGGCCATCTTTATTTAAAACGAAAGAAAACAAATCTAAAGCTTCGTTTCAAATAGCAACACCATCCACAACTGAGTCTTTTACGTTTACTTGATTGTCAATCCAAGCTATTAATGTTTTTTCCATCTTTTCCAATTGCAGAATTCTTCTTAAAACTTTAGCAACCTTTGCCGAAGTATCGTCTGAAGCTTTGACACTAGACCGAATCATTTCTTCATTCTCCCGTATTGTTCTTATGCTTAATTCGTTTATAGCTAGTTCTCTTGCAAGCAATGAAACACGTGTACCAGTTTTCAACTTATCTAAAATTTCAATTTTCTGAGATAATGTCAAAACTTTTGTGTCTTTTTGCTGCTTTATCATCTTCATTCTTCCTCTTAGATGTCATATTGAATTCTTGAAATTAAAAGAAATACAAATGCAAAAGGAGAAGAGAATAAATACTGATAAATATGTGATTACAGCTCTGCTAACGTGAGTGAAATGATCGCAACTCGGCCTGGGTCACTCAGCTAGCGAGCAGCGCCAAGCAGGGTTGCCAGATGCGTACGTGGGTGGTCCCTTGTAAAGAGTATGTTGCTATGGCAACATGGTCGATGCTCTGCAGTGTACCACGTATGAATGAAATTCTAGCATTGGACAAATTAAATGGAAACAATTAAGATAAGGCATATGTGGAAAATCGCGTTCTGCAAATCCGCACTCGGCAAGGGTTTACTGTATACTATTTCCATTCAGAAAATGAATTCTTACTGATTTTTTTTACTGAAACACATATGCAATATGAGTGCTTAGCAATAACTAGAAGATTATTAAACTTTTTAAACATGGAAGTTTTTAAGACTTCAAAAAGAAGGGTGTGATAAACCTCAAGTGACCACTAATATTACAAAATATGATGCAACTAATTTATTAATTGACTTCATTGGCATCTGAGAAAGCTTCATTTAGACAAAGCTACAGGATATCTCACAGAGTTCGGAACTCATTTATAAGTTTCCCACAATGGAGGAGATTTCAACAATGAATTAACTTGAAAAGTCAATGCACTACAGAAACAAATTAATTTTATTTTGAAATATGTATGAATTAAAAAAGTTTTATTTAAAATTATTATACTTCTACTGAATTATCCATCAAATATAAAAGAAAAATTGAAGTGTAAATAAAAGAAACAACATAAAATATTTTGTTTCACATAAGCTGTGATTAAGCAAATAATACTGGAGCACTAACAAAAGTAATTATATTAAGCTGCTTAATGGTTTACAAATTTAGACTGTACAAAACATATTAAATATCAAAAGTAAAAAAGATATTAAATAGACTAGAGGTATTGGTCCTAATTTAGCAATCACTACTACACTGACCCAATTTTAGGTTAATTATTATTAGCTTTTACTGATTAAAGACACAATAAAATTAACTGCCAACATATTTTAAGAAACAGGATAGACTAATCAGTCATCAACTGCACTATATGCAATGTAAGTCAATGATGCAAAACAAACCCATTGGTTTCACACCAATGATCAGTAACTACCAGACCAAACTGACCCAAATATTTTCAATGGTTTAAATGTGCAAAGAGTACTATACCCACATATAATATACACTGTCACATATATTACTATAAAAAAACAAGAAAATACACATAATGTTTACAATTAAATCTTGTTGAGAATAAATTTTAAATTGCTTTCCCTAGAAAACATTTAAAAGCCTCCAATTAATGCTGTGGAGTACAATGAAAATATTAAAAAAAATTTCAGCTCATTCATTTTTTAAGCATTAATGTTAGCAGTATTTAATTTATAAATAAAAAATTCAAATAAATCCTTCCAATTATAACTCACAGAACAAGTGAAAAAAAAATACATATTTTGGTAGTACATAATATTGGGAGCATAATAGCAAAAAGATATATGTTTTAAGTCACAGTGTTGATCAAAAATTATTGAATTTTCTCTATATCACTGTAATTAGTGAAAAAGTTGAAACAATTGGATGGAATTATCATCTAGATATTTCAATAGCAAAATGAAGTATAATCAGTGATTTGAAATAAATAAATTTATTAGAAATCCAATATAATAACTTGTGAATTGCAATCTCTAGTCCACAAAAATATATTTTATAATGCCAAAAGTTTCAAAATGCAGATTTATTTTCAAATCAGATATTAGCTAATACTTAAGCTTATTTTGGATTCATAAATAATCATCTTCATGTTTTCTTTGTTCACATATTAAAAAATAGAAGTATTTAAATCCAATAAGCAATGAAAAATAGTTATGTGGTAGTTGAATACAAATCATACTAAGAGGAATAATCGATAAACAAATGTTCTTTGTAATAGCATATTTTTATAATTTATAAAAAATGATATTTTAAAAATATTTATGTAAGTAAAAAAACTAGCATTAAAAGAACTAGAAAATTAAATAATCCATTAGTCAAAAAATAATGACTGACATAAGGAAAAACCTTTGATTATGTTGATAGAACTCAATATCAGTTACAAGCAAATATACAACAGTGGCCAGATATAAATCCAAGGTTCAAAGAAAGTGGTGGTGGTCTACTTAAAACATGGTTTTCATTTATATCAATAATCTGAAAATATGGCATCATACCCCTCTCATGTAAAACCTGTTTCTCTGTCACTCTGCTTGCTACACGTTATACAGAACATTTGCCTGAATGTTTCAAATTGAGTTTCTCACTGACGACGTTGAATTTCCACAATCCTTGATTATAAACTAAACAATATTCTGTGCACTGAATGCATCCTATTTGCAATTGATATACATCACAGAAACTACATAATTGTGAAAATTTCTTCAGATATCTGCTTTTGAAACAGAGATCTTTAAAAATATCTATTATTTCTAAATGAGACTGGAGTATTTTTTTTAATTCCTCCTCTGAGTGGTTAATGCACTTGGCTACTGATCAAAGGGACCTAGGTTTGAGTCCTGGTTAAGGCATGATGTTTAAGTCATTTTTTTGCTGAAGTTCTGCCATCCTCACAGACCTTCTACTGTGGTGTGTGTATACTACGACAGGCTCCTGTCAGACTTCTGTGGCAAGCAGCTGCTTGACAGGGTATTTATTTATTTATTATTTTGGTTCAACAACCAAGATTACAAAAATTTCCTCAACTGTGAGTTGGAATGTTGTGTATTTGTTTGGAATAGGCCATAGATTTCAGCTTTGAGTCTCTATATATCAATTTAGAAGAATCTGCTGAAACTTTTATGAATCTTTAGAGTGTAAATTAAATAATACTCTAACACTCTATAATACATATAAGTAAAACAGAAATAAGGCAGTATGAACCAACATTAATGGTAAAAATGGTGTATCAGGATCTGTCGTAACAAAAGTTTACAAGATGGATGCCAAAATGGCATATTTCAGGTACAGAGATATCAGGTATGCTCATTCTATGTTAATGAGATACCTCTGTACCTGAAATATTCCATTTTGGCATCCATCTTGTCTCTATGGTGTCCCACCATTAATGTTGATCACACAGCCATTAGACCATTATTACGATTAATGTTGGATCATACAGCTTTATTTCTGACAGTGTTATAGAGTTTTATTAAATTTATGATATATACACTGTGATTTCATATTATTCAGCACAGTGTATTGAAAAATAGACATATACAACTTAACACTTTGAGCCTGGTGTTTACACTAGTACTATACATATCAGATGCCAAAGATTGTCCAAGTACAATCTTGACTTTAAAAATTAGGTCTGAGGTTATATATCATGTCTCATCTTGCCGTGACAACTGATAGATATTGTACAAGTTTTATATTCATGCAATCTTTGGCATCTTAGCAAATAGGAAACAAGTGATATTTGAATAAAAACACTGTAAAAATATCCTTAATGAAAGATAAGAAAATGTTAAATTTTTCTAATCTCCCACTAAATAAATATATCAAACCACTGTTTTTTAAACACACCCCTCAAAGGAGCAGGAAAAAGTGTGGAAATACTTAATTTTAGATCTCACTATAATATTAAGTATTTTTCTTTGGTCTTTGCACTTGAGGAGATAATGCTTAAGCAGACAATGTCTTACAAATAACTTCAATATTTTTAGATAATATGATTATCCTTATAAGTCTTAAATGGAATCATGAGGAAAAGGATAACAAAAGCTGACTGCAGGCATGCTTATCCTTGACATTTAAAAATGTAAATAAAGAAGACTACAGATGTGGCAAGAAAAATGACAAGCTAATATCTGACTACACTATAATAATTTATGAAATACAATGGAAAAATGATCTATTCTCCACAAAGAAAACTGATATTGCATATGCTATACCAAAACCCAGAATCAAGCATACAAAATCAAAAACAATTCCAAATCAACACTTGTCAGACAGACAATGAAAACTTTGCCAGAATGCCCAAAGAAGCATCAGAACTGCAAACAAGAAAGTCGAATGTTATATAAATAATTTAGTAATGGAGTATCACAGGAAATGACCCGTTGATAAGAAACACTTGAAATAATTTGCTGAAAAATATTTGTTTCATCCTGAGTGGGATTTGAACTCACATCTGTCAGAAGCTTGCCAGGCATCATAACTACTAGATTAGGGGTTCTCAACGTGGGGTATGTGGTAAAATTTTTTGGGTATGCCGTGAGAGCTCATAAGTTCCTAGATCTAGTAACAAAGTAAAAATAACCATTGTTATACTATAACTATAGTTTTATCTATCTATACAAGGGGTACACCAGTTACATACAGATTTCCAGTGGGTACGTGAAGCGTAAAAGTTTGAGAACCACTGTACTAGACCATCAGAGACAGTTTTCTTCAATGTCTGGCATGCTTCTGTGAGAAGTGGGTTTAATCCTACTCAGGACGAAACCAAATTTTTTTCAGCAAATTATTTCAAGTGTTTCTTGTCAACAGGGCATTTACCATGATTACTTTATTATTGAATTATTTATATAATGCTGGGAGTGACAAAAATTACTTCCATTATATAAGGCAGCTTGATTGCCAGATTCCCAACAAAGATGGCACCAGTGGTGAATCAACAAAATATGCAGGAATGCCTATATGTCACATTGTTGAAGAAAATGATTAGTCTCTGATGGTTTAGTGGTTAAGACACCTGGCATGCTTCTGGGAAACGGGTTTGAATCCTACTCAGGAAGAATCCCAAATTTTTTCTGCAAATTATTTCAAGTGTTTCTTGTCAACAGGATACTTCCTGTGATACTTTATTGCTGAAAAGTTCTATTATTCTATTACACAAAATAACTCTTTGCTATTTTGCTAAATAATATGCAGATCATGTTTTGGTGGTAACTCAAAATAAGCTTCTAAAGTTAAAAATAGTTGGATCTTGTATAATTCATTCCCTTTTTCTGAGCATAGATATTTTCTGGTTAGTCATGAGAAAGGAATTGCATGCTATATGCAGAGGGTAGTGCATGAATGGTAGACTATATGCAGGAATACCACTGAATCTGCAGATTATATACAAGAGTTAAAGATAAACGACGTTAACTCTATAAACACTGTAAATGCTGGACTAATCACGTTATTGCGAGAAACAATCAGCTCATTGACACAAATGTGTAATTGATGGTTGTAGATCATGCGGTGAAGTTTAGGTTAAATAGTCATACCTGCATTTTCTTAGTTCTTCTAGAGGTAGCTTCGTTGGTTGTTCAAAGAAGACAATTCTGGGTTATGTGTTGTTCTAGGTAGCTGATGTTTTCACAGGTCTGGTATTGTTGCTTCTCACTTGGTGTAGAGTTCTTAAGTGTGGTGGTGTTGCACTTTGCTGCCTCTGTGGTATGAGTACTGGGTGTCATTCTAAACTTCCTGCTCCTATTACTGCGTGAGCCAGTTGCCTATACCAGATGTTGGTGACCAGGCATTGCGGCGCGTGAATCATTCCAATATTTGACAATATATGTTAACAAGGGGTTAAAATATAATTTCAGACTTGTAAACTTATCATGAACTACAATAATTTTGAATGCTATCCTACTTTTATTTTTTTGGAGCAGTACTTCAACACATAATTTGAAACTCATGCAACTTATCTACAATATTTTACCATATAGTACCAAAATTCCAGACTGCTCTTATAAGCACTCAAATGCACAGACCCAGTGCAGCTTGGAGAGCAACTTCTGATTCATCCCCCTTTCACAGCACCTCAGGGGCACACCCAGTCCGTGCTTGACGACCCCGTGCAGGCCACATCTGCATCCACCAATCGAGTGCACCGCATCTCTATTTCATCCCACTGCCAGGGCAGTGCCTGTCTAAAGACATGCCGAGGCAGACAGCACAAAGTGCATCACAATGCCTGGTCACCAACATCTCATATAGGCAACTGGCTATACGAGAATGAGGAAGTTTAGAATGACACTCAGTGACTCATACCACAGAGGCAGCAAAGTGCAACACCACAGCACTTAAGAACTCTAGTAACAAGTGAGAAGCAACAATACCAGCCCTTTGAAACATCAGCTACCTAGAATAGAACACAACCTGAAATTGTTCTCTTTGAACACTGACGAAGCTACCTCTAGAAGAACAAAGAAAATGCAGGTATGACTATTTAACCTGAACTTCACCGCACCAATCTACAACCATCAATTACCACATTAATGTCAATGAACCGATTGTTTGTTGTGAAAACACATGACTAGTCCAGAACCTACAGTGTTTACAGAGTTAACTTCATCTATCTTCAATTCAGCACACTGTGGTTTACCCTTCATATATATGCAAGAGTACTAAAAAAATTGCAGACTACACACAGGGGTGCCAAGAAACTGCAGACATCTATAGAGGCAACAAACCAGAAAAAGTTTTAGAAATACAGATCTAGTAGATAGGATGTTGACTTTTTAAAACAATGGTCCAAATGTCCAAGGCTATCAATCAATGCACCTTAAGTTTATTTAAGCATGAAATTATTATTATTTTGACTTAATTATATAGCTACTTCACTATGTTTGGAACAGAAGAAAATTACTTACTTTGAGAGTTAATTCCAATAGTAATGGTAGATACTATTACATCTCTGAGGTTTTTTTACAATAAATAATGATTTTGATGAAAAAAATTTATCAACTCTTTTTAAGAAAATAAAGTTCTAATGAATTCTCTGAAATGGTTATTTTGTACTAACCTTTTTGAACAACTGTTGTGTCACCATCAGGTTTGAGTATTTTTCTTCTGCTATCATGGTAAGTTAGTTTTGCTCACCACAGCAGCAGTAGATGGGTGTGACT
The DNA here is from genome assembly GCA_038380435.1 of Ryuthela nishihirai. Lineage (NCBI taxonomy): Eukaryota > Metazoa > Arthropoda > Arachnida > Araneae > Heptathelidae > Ryuthela > Ryuthela nishihirai. The sequence continues at coordinate 23,181,482 of JAWZYU010000016.1, forward strand.
TTTTGTGGTAGGATAAATTTTTGATTTTTATTGGAGAGAGGACTTTTAGTAAGATCTTCCATGAAACCACTAAAACATTACCTTCCAATGAAATTCAACCAGAGAATTACTGTAAAACAATAAAAAATCCTACCCATTCCATGTGACATGAACAGCAACATGTCATGATAGTAGAACAAAACCAACTCACAACCTGATGATGATACAAGAGTTGTTTCAAAACAATTAGTGGATCATAAGCATTCTTCAAAATTTAATAAACTATTTCTTAGAAGATAAAAATCTTTCAAGATGAAATATTCAGGATGAAAAATATTTATCATTACCACTGGAATTAACTCTATATATAGTCTTCAACTCCAAACATAGTGAAATATTTATACAATTAAGTCTATTTATTTCACTTCATTGAACATTTTAGGGGTAAACTTCCTTTGGCAGAGCAGTACGCTAAGCTTCAGGATATCTGTAACTCAGTAGAACAAGTTAGTACTTCCCCCAGTACGGGGGAGAAACGATCAAGTCACAAGGGCTTTTTTGGAACTATTTAATAGAAACACTGTTCATACCAAAAGATATTCTAAAATGCATCATAGAATGCCCTTCAATAGACTTGAGCAAAGTTTGCAGATATATTAGCGATTATACAGAATTTTCTGCTTTTGTCATACAATCTCATTGAACTTTGTCTTATTTTGGCCCAGTTTAGTTATTAATTGTAAGCACCTATCTCAGTGACTGAACAGCTAGCATCTAGAAAAAAATTAGAGGAGGGGGGGGGGGGGGGCAAGAGCTGGGTTGTTTACCTCTGAGTGGTAAGTTTTTGCACACAATGGTCTAAATGGCCAGGTCACAAGGACTGCAAGGGCTCAGAAAAGGTTGGGGGGAAGGTGAACCCACTGTACAGCAGTTAGTTGACAGATGGTAGCCTCCTGTCAAGACATCAGTGTTCTTTACTGTGTACAGGTTATGTTCTGCAGCACATGGGACCATGGCTTAATATCCCATCCAAAGGACGGCAGCATTTCCAATTCATTGGTGTCACCTATTTACTGAGTGCAAGGAGTATAGCGGAGATAAATCTCAATACTAGGCTTGTTGGGACTCAAACCTAAAAACTTTAGATTACAAGCCTACTGCATTACTGACTGAGCCAGTTGGGAGGGGCAATAGACTGGATCTCTATTACTGTATAACACAACCCCCTCCATTTCAGATACCTTTAAAAAAATTCTTGAAAAATACATGAAAAAAATTACTAAATTTAACAATTGCCTCTACTACTCTTACCACTATTCTCAGGGAGAGGGAGATCCCTAGATCCTGCCCTAGCTGGCATAATTTGCAATGGAACAAAAAAAAAAAACACAAAAAAAAACACAGGTTCCAATCTAGAAAAGGCTGCAATAATTTGCTAATTTCTCTATTATTTTATGAGTGGGCTCTATAGTGTTAACAAAATCTTGTGCACGTTGGCGATCTAAAGAGAAATTTTAATATACCTAGAAATCATTACATTAAATCTGCTATCATTGTTGTTTATACCATGTTGAAAAAAGGGGCTGAACATACTGAATATTTTAAAACATACAGATCACCAACAAAATAAGATGCACCTTGCATACTAACATTTATCATATTCTTCCATTTTCTTAAATGGCTCATTACGCAGCTTCTTATACTAGAAAGCAGATAGATATTTTCTTCACATTCAAATGCATATATATATTTGAAGATTGCATTCCGTTTTATGACTTTTATATCCAGTTTACTAATTTTGAAACCTGTAAAGCAGTGGGTAGTAGTCAGGATGCTAAAATATACTTTACTTATACGTTTACTATGCTATTCAGTATTAGCAATAACCACGAAGTAAACAATAAAAAATAATGATAATTTCAACATACCTCCTTCATCCAAAACAGTTGTATTTCCAGTTATCAATAAGCTCGCAGCGGTTACCAGCATATATGACGGTATAGACGAGTACCAAATATGACATAGCATTATATAGTCTTTTATATGCTGTTATTAAAGCGATAAATTTTATATTTTACAGCCTGCAAAAATTCTCCATAAAGACAGATCTTATTACACCTAAAATGAACCCCTCAGGCTACATCATAGAGGATATGATGAGATAACAGTTACGGTCTCTGCGCTTAAATTCTAGGTATAGCTTACATCTACGATATTTAAAATCAAAAAGTGGAAGGACCATTTTCGGATGAAATCCAAGTTCTTGTTAATTATTATTTAGAACAGAAGTGTCAAATATACTGTCTGATAGAAATGGATTTCAAAAACGTCAATGAAAGTCGCAGTTTTGTTAGAAATAAAGTCATGAAGATAATCTAAAAAATACACTGTTTTTAACAGAAAAATTACATTTTGCAATCACGAAATTTAGTGGCGAAAATAAATAAATAAATAAATACCCCCTCGAGTAGCTGCTTGCCACAGAGGTCTGACAGAGGTCCTGTCAGTTTATATGCCACAGACGTCTGACAAGATCCTGTCAGTTCATATGCCATAGTAGAGGGTCTGTGAAGATGGCAGGACCTCAGCAGAAAAACGACACATACATTCATGCCTAATCCGGGGTTCGAACCCAGGTCCTTTAGATCAGTAGCCAAGCGTGTCAGTGGTGCACCCAGAAGGGGGCAAGAGGCCCTGGCACCCCTAAAGAAAAAGGAAAAAAAAACACTAGCAAATTTTCCAAAAATCTTTTCCTAATTAAAATTCATTTTTCATATTTATGTTGTATCTTATCTTCTATTTCTATACTACTTATGAATTAGCGGTCACATAAGGTGGGAATACCCTTAAACTCTCGGGAATCACTACTGCTGTGAACACAAGGCGAACGAAGTAGCGCTCGATCCGCCCGAGCCGGGCCAGTGGGCACCTCGGCTCTCCCCAAGATTAAATCCTGAGTGCGCCACTGAAACGTGCTAACCACTCGGCCAGCCTTAAGTTAATTTAACACATTAAAGTTAGCATCTTGAAGTACACTGAATATTTACCTGCAGTATAATGTTAAATTTGTGTGATTCGTTCAAAGTTGGTTTTTGACCTTTGTCCCAATATTTTAACATTTTGCAGCATTATCTATGTTCAGTGGCTATCCGCCACTGAACGCAGTACAATGCTGCAAAATGTTAAAATATTCTAAATAATTGCCAAATAATAAAACTAGGATTTTGTGCCAGGGCCTCCAGATGTATCTGGCGGCCCTGGCGCAAAATATTTGAGAGCACAGATTAGGTGGGGAAGGACAACTTGCAGCTGTCGAAACCATATTTCGCTGCTCGCTGCAATTTTAATATTATTACCGAAGTTTAACATGATCCATAATATAGGCGGAAATAGCTTCTGTTAGAGTTTTGGTGTACTTTAATCTGTTAATTCTGACACAAGCTGTAACAGAAGTAGTAGCGGAGTTAGATATACAGGGACTCTAAGAAGAACAACATTTTGGGGCTATATGGTGTGTAATTAAAAATATAATTTTAAATTCAAAGAACGATTTGTGGTTCCTCGGAAGCTGGGGTCCTCAGCTGCGGGGCTGCCCGTCAGTCCAATTATCGGTAAATCTTCTCCTGAACAAAGATGCTCTATTTGAAAAATTTGCGGAAGCCGAAATAGCCTCTCTAATTTTCATGTACAAGATATCTTAAATGCGAGGTAATAGCTTCAGAAAGCATATGTTTACACTTTAGTGAGCGAGATGTTAAAATATATTAAGGTTTTTTTTTTTGAAAAATGGTTTCTCGAACTCTCTTGGCTCCAGTCTAATATTTGCTTTACTATTTTTTTAAGAAACTTTAATAAAAAAAAAATACAAAAAATTTTAAATTATTATTACTATTTAAAGAATCGCTATTGGAGATCAGTAAAAAGAAAAAAACAACAGTTAAGTGTGAATATAATTTTTTAAATAAATAATTCTGGAGACTCATCTTTTTATTGAAACGTATTGACCAGTTCTTGTCACCTTGTCATTGCTCTGACCTCTGATGGTAAGTTCAGAAGTGCATGTGAACGTCGGCAGGGTGACCGTAAAGTTCGGAGCGATCGCTGGCTTTTAAGGTAAGCTTTGACTTTACAGTATGGGTAATATGAAATGTGGATTTTTCTGTTCATGCATATTTTTCCGATAAAGCTATGATTTTTGATAATACATAATAGACAAAAGTTCGTTTAAAGTATATTTTAGCAAAAAATATTACTAAGCTCTCTGGTGTAATTAGCTCACTTTCGGAGTTTCCTTACAATTTTGTATCCATAGTCATGATGTTTCAGTTAATACTTCCTTTGATAAAAAAAATTTATCATTTTAAAATTATTCCTTCGTTGTAGATGTTATTAATGAATATGTTAAATATGAGTGACTGACGGATTTCTGTAAAGGGAGCCTTTTACGTAGGAAAAAGAAATGGTTACAACCATAAATCTGCAGCAATTCCTTAATTAAGCCTCTTACGAAAGGGTTCAGGAATGCATAGTTTTTGCCTTGTATTCGTTAGTTGACTTTCAGGAACACTCCTATTCTGTTCAGTCCACTGTATATAAATATGCTTCCTTTATAAGTGACTGAAATTGGAATCTGTTTCATTATAGTCCCTTTTATTAATTTAATCCTGTAAGTCTTACATAGTTATCCTTTATAGTTATCCTTTTCAGTTTCCTAAATGCCACAGAAAGAAGTCGTTAAACAGCAGTAAAGTGGAGATGTCAATCCGTGGCATCTACCGAATCAGTTATTGTAGAAAGACACGTTTCAACTGCCTGGAGGATTAGAAGAAATATTTTATTATTACATTATTGAAATTGATCTTAGCCTAGCCATAGAGTCTTCAGCTGGACTATTAAATTTCTTGTAAATCACCATCCTGCCTATGGTCAGTAGTAGACACCGCTGGGCTTGGAAAGGCTGCTGTCCGTCAGATCGGATCTTAAGCTATGGCCCCGTGGAATAATTTTGAATTCCATGTGCAGGAGAGCCATACCCTGTGTGCATTAAAGAACACACTGGATGGTCTTGATCTGAGGCAACCATCTGTCTCCCAACAGCTGTTCCAGTGGGTCCCCTCACCCAACCTTCTCTGAACCTTTGGGATCCTTGTAAACTGGCCATTCAGACCATGGTATGCAAAAAAGTACTGCTCATAGGTAAAACAACCCAACCTTGTAAATCAGTGAAACATAGGTAATAAAAAATAAAATGTATGCACTCATTTACAATCTCCATTTTCTTATGTGTAATCAGTTTTGCATGTGACTGGGTCCACTCCTGAACGATTTAGGTACTCCATTGGAGTACTTAAATACCATATTCAGTTACTGGAGGGTTAAACAAAAGCATAAACAGTGGTGTACTGTAGGGTAGATTTGTTATACCACAGATTATAGAACTATGGTGTAATAGATCTAAATGATAGGATATAAGCCATATTATCCAAAACCTGTTTAAATATTTTTGTACAAATAATTTATGCTTTACATAACATGTTTTTATGCACAGATATGGAAGTTGGTCACAACCTAGAAAAATGTTTTCTATATAGTCTATAATCCAATATTTGATTTGCAAATCTAAGTTAATTATGATCATTTTTTGTTTCATGTTTTGCATCATTATTGTCCATCGGTGTTTCCATTCTTACAAGGTTTTAGTGTAGTATTAAAATAACCAAAAAGTAATAAAAACCTTTTTAAACCCTTTTCTTTGTTTTTTATAGTTTGTTCATTTGAAAGAGAGCATCAAAATGCCTAACAGGAGATTCTTTGTTGGTGGAAATTGGAAAATGAATGGCAACAAATCTGGTATTGATGGAATTATCAAGTTTCTTTCAGATGGACCACTTGATGCTACTACTGGTTAGTATTCTATCCAATGAAATAAGCTATTAATTAATTGTTGTCAATACAATGTATTACTGCATATTTCTGACTATATTTCATTCCTTAAGTTTGTAAAAGTGTATTACAAAAGAATATGAAATAATTAAAATACTAGAATTGCCTGGTACTGCTCAAGTCTTAATATATAATAAATAACTCAATGTAGCAAGCTTCTGTTTTACATGAAATTCAATAAGAATGACTCCTTGAGATTTTCCTCCTCCCCTTTTCTGAGGCAGAAAATAGGAGACATAATAATAAATATTGAGATAAACTCTGTTCAACATCCAGTAATAAATAGGCACTTTGACATTGATTTCAATTTTAGAGGAAAAATTGTCTGAGTCGGGTGGGATATGAACCCACAACCTCCTGATAACATGTCAGGTGCTCTGGACCAACTGAGCTACCGGCTGCTGATCAAGATCTCCTCTAATTAACGCTATGAACATTCCCTTTATGTCACATTTAGGCGTTATTACTGAATGTTGAACCGTTGAGTTTATCTCAATATTTATTATCATTAGCATACTTGTAAGACATAAAGTCTTACAAGTATGTAATAAACACAATTACAAGTAAATAAACACAACCATAAATCTGCAGCAATTCCTTAATTAAGCCTCTTACGAAAGGGTTCAGGAATGCATAGTTTTTGCCTTGTATTTGTTAGTTGACTTTCAGGAACACTCCTATTCAATCCACTGTATATAAATATGCTTCCTTTATAAGTGACTGAATTGCCATCTATTGGCAAAAATAGAAAGCTGCTAGGGCAAAAAATTGCGTAAAATAATGCCTATATGTGACATAAAGGGAATGTTCATACCGTTACTTAGAGTAGATCTTGATCTGCAGCCGGTAGCTCGGTGGTCCAGAGCACCTGACATGTTATCAGGAGGTCGTGGGTTTGTATCCCACCCAGCTCAGACAATTTTTCCTCTAAAATTGAAATTGACGTCAAAGTACCTATTTATTACTGGATGTTGAACTGTCAAGTTTATCTGAGTTTATCTCAATATTTATTATCATTAGCATACTTGTAAGACATGCTTTCCATCTATTGTAAGGTGACCATATGTACTGGTTTTACCAGTACAGTACTGGTTTTTTGGACATTGTACTAGTTGTATTTCATGACTAACCAGTACAGTTTAGGAGTACAAAATCAAAACTTAATTTATATAAAGATCGAGTACATAAATCCTTGATAAACCAGTCTTAAATCAATTTTATTAATTTTTCCTAGTTTTAGTTTTATTTTGCACGTATGTTCATGTCACTGCCACAACCAGGGTTACTGGAAATTACTGTTGTCAAATTGCTAAGATAGTCAATCAATCAAACTCTGGGAACCCTGGTCACAGCCGGGCTCGGTGGTCATGAAGTTTCCGTAATCCGGGCTCGGTGGTCATGAAGTTTGGAATAATTGCTTATTTTTGGATACCCATCGCGACAAAACAACGAAAATGCGTCTTTAATAACAAGTTGAAATCAAAATATACATTTATCAAAGCAAGTACTAAGAATGACAATAGTGATGTAGAATGTGTAAAATGCAGAAGTGTATTTTCTATTGCAAACAGTGGAAAAACTGACATTGAAAACCACATACAAACAGTCAAACATAAACGGGCCATGTCTGCAGCAATTGCAAGTACAAGTGTGACATCGTATTTTAAGAAAAAACAATTTGAAGATGATGAAAGAAAACTAGCTGCAGCTGAAGGATTATGGGCATACCATACAGTAACGCATAATCACTCATTCAGATCAATGGATGAAATCATGTTTTAATGCCAAGTTTACATGTTCTAGAACAAAATGGGAGGCAATAGTTACGGATGTGCTGGTGCCTTATGCAAAACAGTTATTGGAAGAGGATTTAGATTCTGAAAATTTTATTTCTATTTATTCGGATGTATCAAACCACAAGGAAGTAAAGTTGGTTCCCATAATCATAAGGTATTTTTCATACCAATCTGGAATACATGTCAAAATTTTGGAAATAAGAGATTTGCCAGGCAAAACATCTGACATAGTTACTGATTATATTTTGGAAGCGTTAAAAAAGCATCGTTTAGATACCAAATTACTTGGATTTTGTGCTGACAACACCAATACTAACTTTGGAGGAATGCGAAGAAGTGGGAAAAATAGCATTTTTACCAGGCTGAAATCAAATTTGGGTGGAAGAGACCTTGTGGGGATTGGTTGTGCCGCTCATATATTGAACAGTGCTATACAAACTGCAGCCAACTGTGTACCAATTGATGTGCAAGCTTTCATCACAAAGATTTATTCATACTTTTATACATATACAGTGCGTGTTAATGAATTGAAAGAATTTTGTGAATTCATGGATATAGAATATAAGAAAGTCTTGGGATACAGTTCCACACGATGGTTGCATTAAGACCTGCTATTGAGTGCGTCCTTCAAATATATCCTGCCTTGAAATCATGTTTTGTCTCAAATGAGAAGACCCCCACAATTATCACAAATTATTTTGATAATCCAGAGACAGAGTCTTGGCTTTACTTTTTGCATAATGTGTCATCAATGTTCCACAATGCTATTTTGAAAATAGAAGGACAGGAGATTTCTATTATAGAAACTAGCAATATTTACAAGGACTTAAAAACAAAATTAACCGATAGAAAAGCAAACGTTTTCTTGCCATTACAGGTGTGGCTAAATTTGAAGCAGCTTGAGGAAGAAGGCATATTAAAACCTGCTATTTTCAAAGAAAAAGCGGTGGAATTTTATGACACGTGTATTCAATATCTAGAGGAATGGGAAGGACCTATTAAACAAACAGAAAAATTCAATTGGGTTTTGTTAAACATTAACCCCACCCATGACAACATTCAAGTATGCAGTGATTATTTATCAGCACTTTTCTGAAGTCAATTTAGTAGAAGATGAACTGTTTGATGAAACCTGCTTTCTCCTGCGCTACACTACAGATGAAAAAATTACTCACTGAAGACAACATTCTGTATCAGTATCAAACAGATGGATTGAAATATTCAAAGCCTTCAGTGAAAATGATGATTTGATGAATGATTGATGAATGATTGGCAAATTGGTAGAATATTGTCCCTGTTTACCAGGAACCAATGCTCCTGCCGAACATCTTGTTTCTTTGATGAACAATATGTGGTTCAGCGATAAAACTCAATTACATGTTGAAACTTTGAAATGTATGTTAATCGCTAAATATAATTTTAACCAAACTTGTATGGAATTTTATAAAAACATTCAGGAAAATGAATTATTATTAAAATCAATCCACTCTTCACAAAAATATATAAAGAAAAATTAGGAATGTAAATAAAGTACTTTTGTACATTTTTTTTTATTAAAACCATTTCCTTTCACTGCTGCACTTGTTTCTTTATTACTTAAATTCAAAAATTCTAAGTATACAATTATTCAGGTACTAATCTACCCATATCAAATATAACAAAAGATAAGCATACTTTGAAATATTTTTCCAACTTATATTCTATGACAGCGACTATTACTCATGCTGACTGAGCTATTGTAAATGTCCTGGTTTTGAATTTGAAAAAAATGGTCACCTTAATCTATTGGCAAAAATAGAAAGCCGCTTGGGCTAAAAATTGCCTAAAATAATGCCTATATGTGACATAAAGAGAATGTTCATAGCATTAATTAGAGGAGATCTTGATCGGCAGCCAGTTGCTCAGTGGTCCAGAGCACCTGACATGTTATCAGGAGGTTGTGGGTTTGTATCCCACCCGGCTCAGACAATTTTTCCTCTAAAATTGAAATTGACATCAAAGTGCCTATTTATTGTTAGGAGACATAATTTTAGTTATGTTAAATATTCTTTTTAGAAAATTTCTCTGGCATTGCTCTGATTTTTAAAATATTTTTTAGTTATTCAGAAAGTGAAATATATTTGCTCAGTTTAAATGTTTTTTTTTATATGCCAGAATTTTGTGAGCCAAATAATATTTTTGATTTAAGAATTGTTCCTTGAAAGAGCATTTCTGCATAAAATTTAACTGTGAACTAAATATGTATTAAAAATAATTGCATATGCTGCATGATTCACATTCCTTTTAATGTTGTCAGAAATGAGATTTCTCATGGATAAATAATAAAATTAGATTTAAAAATAACTGTTGACATATAAATATATTATTACAATAATCATTTGCCTACAAAAATATTTAGGCATGCTAAACCATGTTTAGAAATGAAACATTTGTACTTATTTTTAATAAAATACAAGTAGTCAAAATGCTAAGCATTGACCGTAAAAAAACATTTTTTTTTAAATGATGTACAGATTTTGTGTTGCCAAACAATATTTTCAGTTTCAAAATTATTCCTTCGAAGAGTGTTTATGAATAAAAATCCAATGGTGAGCTGAAAATGTATTGAAATAATAGACTATGCTGCTAGTGAGTAATGTTCATTGAAAGAGCTTTAAAGTAATGTAGCATGACCTCATAAACCACATTAATTTATTTTTCCATATGGCAAACTATAAGTCTGAACAGTTGTCAAATTCTAAAATGACAGTAATTTTTAAAAAGTCAAATGAAATTGCACATCTCTAACGAGTGTGATATTTGATATTGGCATAAGTGTTACGTCATTGTGTATTTGTTGAGTAGAATAGGACCAGAAAGGAATATTAACAGTATAAAGATATATTAACATTTATCTAAAATACTAATTTCTAAACACTTATTGAACCTATCAAGTTAAAATTTTGCACTTCACATCCTCATGCTGCTCTTAATTGTCTACCAAAATTCCAGGTTCCTAGCCCCCTTATGTGAAGAATTATAGTGACCACAGACACATACATCTTTATTATTATAGATTATAGAAGGAACATGTACCTGTAACTCTTGAACTCTTTCTTTATCAGTTCCTCTCCAGTTGTTTAAAAGGTGCTGTAGAATTTATTTTTAACCCTTTGATGTCATGTTTTTTTTGTTTTTTTTATGAAACAGATGACTTTAACAATTTCCTCATAATTCTACTAAAAATGTCAGAACAAACCCTGAACATTTCCAAGTGTTAAAAGCAGGAGTTGATTTTTCCAGACAATCCAAAACACAGGCAAGACACTAAGAAAATTCCATCAGCCCAAGTATACTCTCAGACATAACACTCAAAAGGTTAAGGCATTCTTGCTCATGACTTCATGTTTACAGCACTCTTTTCTCATCCATGGTCTTCTTTGGACTCCAAATTACCTCCATTCCCTTTCCTAAGAAATTAAAAAATTTTTTAATTAATTTATTATATGAATGTAATGAATACAATGTTTTTGTTTTAATTCCTAAACATTGCTGTACACAAAAATAAAAGTTGGCAAAAGTTAGCAAAATTCTCCTCAGCAGTCTGAAAAATTAAGCTTTTTGTTAAATTTTAATCCATAATTTTTCTGGATGCAATATTGCAAGTTTCCCTTTTGCTGTACACATGCAATTTCTTTGTACTATGTACCAATTCTGAGATTTACACTTTAAAAGTTTGATCCTTTTCTCACAATGAGTATGAGCACTCACAAGGAGCTTTAAAATTCAGTGACACAATTCATCTGTGTGGAATAGGTGGGGTTGCATTAGTTCCCATACATCTTTATTGTGCTTCACTGATACTGGCAAAATGCTGAGACAGAGATAGTAATGTAGCATAGCCTGGGTCACAGGTTATGTTAAGCTGTTGTGTATACTTGTGAACTTCCAATTTGGCCTAACTTGTGATACAGCTTTCACACTGCTACCTCTTTGCCAACAATCTGCCAAACAGCCCCATTCTGTGCTGAAAATTTCTCCATATCATAGAAAGTGCATATAGTATTAATATTGCATAAAGTGCAACCTACTCTGTTCCACACAGATGAATTGCAAGTGTGAATTTTCAAGTTGTTGTGGGTAGTAAGCATTGGCTAGAACTATTGGAGGGAAAGTATTGGTACCCTATGTAGCAGGTGTCAGTGCAGTAAAAGTGTGTAAAGCCCAAATAAAACATGTCAAAAGATTTTAGCCCTTACAATGTGGTTTCTGAAATTGAACTCTCATGGTGAAATTAATTTTACAGTGTTTTCCGAAAGTAAAATAAACAGATTTATAACCTTCCTTATCTTGAGGTAACTAACAGAAATACGTCCTTTTATATATCAAAAGAAAAAGCATTTAATTATAAATAATAGAAGAGTAAAAATTCAGTGGAAAAAAAAATACCCCCTTAAGCAGCTGCTTGCCACAGAGGTCTGACAGGAGCCTGTCAGTTTATATGCCATAGTAGGAGATCTGAGAGGATGGCAGGACCTCAGCAGAAAAACGAAAATAAAGGTAAAATTTTTTGCTTACTATTACTAAAATTTATTGTGTTTTTATTTTAACTAGTAAATTTTTTAAACTTTTTTCTAAATTTTGTGACTATTCCAACATAAATAGTTTATAATATTTATATTTTTATTTAAATCTTTCATTTATTTAGTTTTTCTACATTTTTAGTCATTTATGCAAATAAGGCAAAATGTATGTGGTTAGATTTTTGGCAATTGGTAAACTGTAAAATTAATAAAATATTGTCATAAAAAATTTTTGTGATCACAAAAATTTATACTAATCTGAGAGATCTGGTTTCAAACTCTGGGTAAAGCATAGATGTTTGTGTTGTTTTTCTGCTGAGATCTTGCCATTCTCACAGACTTTCTACTATGTCATATTAAACTGGCAGGTTCTTGTCAGACCTCTGTGGCAAGCAGCTGCTTGAGGGGATATTTATTATTTGTTTTTTAAAAGCAAGATAATTGAAGAAAAATATATAATTAAAAAGATTTGCTCTTATGTTTTTCAGAGCTAGTTGTTGGCTGTCCAACTATTTACATTGAGTATGTATGCCAGAAAGCACCTAAAAATGTTGGAGTTGCTGCTCAAAACTGCTATAAAGTTGCAAGTGGAGCTTATACTGGGGAAATAAGGTTTGTTTTTTTGTCTCTAAAACAATTTAGTTTTCTTAGGCACAAAATCTGATGAATCAAAATTACAATTCCTATTCATTAGGTAGAATTTAACATGAAAACATTAAACTGGAATATGTTATTTGGAATATGTAGCATTATCAAATGCTAATAAATTTTGAAAAATGCGGTACTTTCATGTTATGACTCTTTCAGCTTTAAAATGAAAGATGATGCTAAAATGTCTGCCAGTAGCATATTAAATGATATTACTATATAATTTTTTCAAACTGCATTAGTAATTTCAGTATTGATATTTCATGCCAAATTTTGTCTCTTGCAGTTACTAAATAACACATTATAAAACAAAACATTTTTTAATAATACATGATTGTTGTCAGTATTAGAGCTGTGATTGTAATTACTTTTATTATAAAACAAAATATGTTATTAAGCAAAACTAGTATCTATACGTTTAGTTTTTAATACAATTTTAGTTAAAACAAATATATGCTGCATTTAAAGTGATACCAAATTTCTTTCCAATTGCAGTGGAATTGATAACAATTTCCACAAGGTTGGCCTCTTGTTTGCTCAGAGACATTGCATTTTCCTCCCTGACAGAGAATTGTGGCAGTGCTTCCTGGACTAGAACCTGTCACATATTTAATTTAAGGCATATATAAGTGATATATATTTCAAAATAATTTTTGTTATAATAAAATAATAATTTACTAGCAAATTTCTCAAGAAGTGAACGCTTTGGAAATTGTATATTTCTTGAAAAGAAACTACTTCACTCTTTTTCGTACTTCTTATTTTAATATTTCATAATATTTTTCTAATGAAACAATAAATAAAATATTTAAAAAAAAAGCTATAATATAGCACAATATTAGGGGAAAAATTTAAATCTACTACCCCCTAACCCACCTTCACCGTGGCCGATAATAGCATGTTTCACTACTGATCAAAGGGACCTGGGTTTGAGCCCTGGGTAAGGCATGGATGTTTGTGTTGTCTTCCTTCTGAGTCCCACCATCTTCATAGACCTTTTACTATGGTGTATTAAACTGACAGTCTCTTGTCAGACTTCTGTGGCAAGCAGCTACTTGAGGAGTTATTTTTTTTTATCCTCTACCCAGTGGTTAGAGGTTTGAAGTTTTCCAGTGGTTTGATTCTGAAGTTTGATAGGCCAGAAGTCATTGCTATCATCTGTTAGTCATGGCAAGAAATGCCAATACAGCAATACCAGTTTTGAATTTGTAGCAGTCAGCAACTCACGACCAATGGCAAACACAGAATGCTTCACTGTTCGTGAAAATTCTCAAAAATGAAATGCAAATTTGGTTCAGAGCTATTTGTATGAAAATGTGGGTGGCTGGATAAAATGGCCCCATGTGCCATAGTTCCCCCATCACTACCTTAATCTGTATTTCTCCATTGAATTGTATATTATATTACTGTAAAATAATGTATTCTTCAGGAATGCAACTACCACATTATAGCAGAACAACTGTACAGGCATACCCCATTTAGTACTGCCCCATATGGTGCTTTTTTTTGTTATAACTGTTCATCTTGGAATTCTTTTTATATTTAAATATGTATGTATAATTTTATTATTGTACTGAAGAGTACACTATCTAACATGCACTCAACCAATGAGAGTTAGTATGGCACAGCATATGTGACTCTTGTCTCCCTAAATCTTACTGTACATACTATATATATTAAGTGTTCCCGCAACCTCACAGTCCATACTTGCACTCTCCGCCATTGAGTGCTATTGTACCATACTGAGCTTTCCTCAGTTTGAGTGGTGCTCGGCAATACATTTGTTTACTTACATTGCAATACTCTCTTTCTGCCATTGTGTTCTGGTGAGCAGTTTTGACCCATAATAAGGATGCCACAACTTGGCCCATCTTCCTGCTAGTAACTACCATTTTGTCTCCCAACACTTCCAAGTTCACCATGTTCAGAATTGCCCCATGCACTGATGAATACAATACATTAAAATTTTATTTCATTATTATTCATTTTACAATACAAAATGTGTTTATAAAATCATGTTTATCATTGGTATTATTGTTTAAGTAACCCAATAAACCTGTGATATGTTGATTGTATGTAATTATGATTTCAAGGCACATCTCCATAGGGACTAAGCTATAAAGATATAATGATTGTGTATATTGCTGATTCAGTTAGTGCTTGCATTTAGGAACACATCCCCTGTGCTAAATGTGGTATACCTGTATTTTAAAATGCTCATAGGCATCATGCATAACAGTAATATTTGAAATTGATTTATATGTATTTACTACCACAGAGTTTAGGTGTAATATATATCTTTTTTCCATAGAATTTGGTTTCTTAATACATTATGAATTTTTATATTTTTTAGCCCTGCCATGATAAAAGATGTTGGAGCAGGTTGGGTAATTTTAGGCCATTCTGAGAGGCGCAATGTTTTTGGAGAAAAGGATGAGGTATGTAACATATAATGATTAAACATTTTTTTTTACTTTGAATGTACAGGGATAATATAAAATGTATTGTTGTTGTAATGGGTGAAGGGAAAAGAAGCTAGTTGCATCAAGGTGTAACAATAACATGCCCTGTGCACAGGTGACCTACCATAGTCGGCCACTTTGAGAATTGTAATGTTTTTGTAGAAAAGGATGTATATAATATAGAATTATTAGAAACTTATTTTTACTTTGGTTGTATCTGGATAGGATAATGTATATGGTTGTAATAGGTGGAGGGAAATGAAGCTGGTTGATATAAAGGTGTAATAGTAACATTTATAGCCTTGATTGCAGGTGACTTGCTATCTAAAAGGGTCATAACGACAAAATTTATGTATAAATTAACATCATTCTGAATTTTTACTTTTTCAGAGGAAGTCTAGAAAATATTTAAGAGTCTACTGAATTAAATTACTTAAAAATTGTTATCTTCTTGTGATGTTATGCATCCTATTGTTCATTGTTGGTTGTCAGTGCTAAGTGATTTTATTCTTATTTTAGTCATCCATTCCTAATTCCACTAAATTTTACCATTTCAGCTTGGGAGATTATGCTGAAGAAATGCCTTACTCTTGACTCCATAATTTAATTTCTAATCAATTTTATTTTTTATACAACAGTTTGAATTAATATTTTTGCTAAGTGCTTCTTACCATCTCAATTAGAAATAAATGAAATTAATTGAGAAAGTTGACTTGTTTTTGATATGCATTTTGTTAACAAAATATAAATAACAGTTATCAAAAGCACTGTTATTTAAAAACAAAAAGTAATTTGGAAGAAAAGCAAAATTCTAGCTTAATTTAAGTGTCTTCATCAAGATATAATTATTTTTTACATTTTGCTTGCATTTATTAATGTTAAACAGTTAATGTTATCAGTAGGCTTGGAAAAGCTGCCATCCATCAGATGGGACATTAAGCCATGGCCCGTGTGTGAGAGAGCTATACCCTGTGCACATTAAAGATCAGATTGCTTTGGTGGGAGACTACCATTTGTCTCCTAACAACCATCCAGTGAGTCCCTCTTCCCTTAATCTTCCCCGAGCCCTTTTGGTCCTTGTTACCTGTCCTTTAGCCTATTGTGTGCAAAAAGGTTCCACTCAGAGGTAAAACAACCTAACCCTCAGTTTGTGCTGGGGTTATGTTCCTGAAAAATGCATCCAAAGTGAAACATACAAACTAAGTTTCTATAAAAAATAAACACTCAAGATATGTTCTGGCACTTCATTACTGATATACACTGCTCACAAAAATTAGGGGATATTTCAAAATGAATATGAAGCGATAAGATATCCCCTAATTTTTTTGATCAGTATATAAACTCAGAGGTAATTCTAACAGATGCAAGGTACTGCAGTGGAGAATAATACTAAATATTTGAACAAAATACAAACATGTAATATTTATGTAAAAAAGTAAAATATGACTTGAATATAATTATGGTAAACTGTACACTATTACATCAGTACATTCCACTAGCCCTGCTGTGATAAATTACAAATTAACCTTTTTTGCTTCACATAACAGCATCAAGTTTGGTGACACAGCTGGGAATTATGTTCATGTGTTCCCATAATACAATAGCACAAACCAGGATCTTGGTGTATTATTTCCAAATATTGTATCTTGTAAATAGCAAACAACTAATCAAAACAGATTTCAAGACAGCAACAGTGGAATCATACCAAAATATATTTGGTATGATTCCCAGAAAGCAAATAGATCTGTGATAGAGTGAAGCAAAATCATAAATAAAGAAGTCAGTGGCTTGGATAAAACCATGAAATGTACATCAATAGATGCAAGTTTTTATATAAAGTTGTTAATATTATGGTAATACTTTATAAGTGAGATAGTAGAAACTTTAAGTTAAAGACTTAAAAATAAGATTGATTTTTAGTCTCAGCTTCATATGCACAGTTTTCTGCTCCTATTTGCAAGACTGAAAGGGTGCATAAAACTAACATAATGTCAGTGACCCAGTGAGGTTTGATAATCCCCTTTCTGGGAAATGCCAGTCTGGTAAATCTTCTAGTGACACAGTTCATTTATTGATTTAAAAAAAAAAACCTTTGTATTATACATAGGTTGGATTGTTTTACCTCTGAGTAACTTTTATTTGCACAATAAATGACCAGTCCTTTCAACAAGTGAGAAAAACCTTAATAAATACTAATTTTGGCCTAACTTGTATATTGCTATTTAGTTCTAACTTGTCTGAATTTTTTTTGTTTGAACTTTATATTCTAATTACATTTAGTTTACAAAAGTATATAATAATGGTTTATTAATTTAAGATGTCATTTGTGTTTATGGTAATATATGAACTAATGATTTAAAAAAATACACACTGAAAGGTGGTGGGATTGGCATCTCTACTGGGTTTAACAGTTTATTTATAGGTTTGTTTAGCAGTATAATTTGACAAAAATAATAACATTACTTGCAAGAAATTAATAGATTTAATCTCCATTGATGGGGTAGCTTGTACACCATATTGGTTTCAGTAAGCCATAGGTTCAAATGTGAATTAAGATTAATGTTTATACTAATGGTGATCACCTACTTGGTATCTTTTTTTAACTGTAATATGTTAGGTTGGTGAAAAAATAATGGCCAATTTTATGTCTTCTTTATTTTTAATTGTGAAATAAAATATATTTTTAGCTCATGTTATCTATCATTTTAAAAGAATGTGCTTTTCTTAATCTATCTGTGTTAACATTTTTTTTTTAAAGTTTAATTTTTGTTATTTTCAGTCATCTAAAAAAATTCAGAGTGCAATTTCAGTTGGCAAGAAAGAATTGCATATAAATTTCTTGCACAAGTTCAAGGCCACAATGCAACCCAGACAATTTGTAATGTTGTCAAAGCATGGGGCGAGGGAAGCACTTTGAACGTATAGTGCGGCCTTAGTTAAAAAAAGTTTCACATTGGAGATAAGAGCCTTGAAGTTGAGGAAAGTCAAGGATGTCCATCTGCCTTTGACAATAACCAATTGAAGACAACTACTGAAGTAGATCCGTGTAAAACCATGTGAGAGATTTCGAAGAGCTAAATATTGATCACATAACTTTTGTTTGGCATTTGAATCAAATTGGGAAAGTGAAGAAGCTTGATAAGTGGATTCTGCATATTTTGAATGGAAATAAGAAAAATGTTGTTATGAAATGCATTATTTGCTACTTTTGCATGACAAAAATGACCCATTTCTTAATTGGATTGTGTAAAATTTGCATTTATGGAACTAACAAGGGTATAATTAGTTGAAAAAATTGTCCTAATCACCAAAACAGTAGCTATGGTTCTTAAGAGTTTGGTTTAATAAACAAGTGGTTTCTCTTTGACTCTGTTTAAAGCAAAAGAGTACTGTATTAAATATTTCTAAATTTTTTTTTTATAATGAGAAATTTTGATTAAATTTCTACTGATAGTCAGAATTTTTCACTATAAAAAAAGAAGCAATATTCAATGTAGTACATCTTTGTTTTAAAAAAGATTCCAAGTGAAACTGTTTTCTTTTTTTGTTAAACCAAAATCTTAGCAAGCCTAACTAATGTTTTTTGGGGTCATACTCATGTATATTAGCTCCAAGTGATGTAATTATCAGAAAACCTTTTAAGTGACATGTTCTTACATGAATAAACCTGTACAGCTAGGAGCAGCTTCTGGTTATTCTCTGTCAGCTGTAATGGTTCATCAGTTACTACAAGAATGCATATTTCATTAATTGTAACGATGTCCTTGGGGCTAGCCTCTTAGCATTGTGTATTAAGTCATTGCCTCTCAGCAGTGCTTACCAACTTTCCTCGAGGTCCCAAATTTGATTCCAGCTGTGGGAAGCCTCATCTCTGCATGATCTCTGAGAAGAGCTGCCTAATTCCGATTTGGCTGAGAAGTCCAATCGGAGCATGCTTCTCCAAGAAGAACTACCTAACTCTGATTTGGTTGATAAGCAGTGATATTCGGAGATTCTGAAAGATTTCCCTCATGAAGTGAGAATTAATTGGATAAAAATTAATGAGTTGAATTCAGATGTTGGTTCCCTGCTCTGTGCTTAGATGGCAGCACGATTCAAGATGGCATAAAAGAACTCACCTTGTGGGAAGAGAAGGATAGTTGCAAGCATGTGACCAGAATAGCACTAATACGGTTATGGACTTCAGATGACTCCCTTCCACTACATTGACAAAATAATGTGGCCTCACCAGTGACGTAGTTGAACCCTGAGGTTTATCTGGCCCATAGAAGCTCTTGGATATGATGATTAGCCAGAATTCATATAGTGTATGCCAATGTATTTTACAGAGGATTTATATGAAGTTTATTTGAAGAGATTTAAGAAATTATCATATGTGGAGCCCAATCATGGGGTGATTTAAGGAAAATTGTCAACAGCATGAAAAAAAAAAATGCTTTGGTTTCCTGTAAATAAGCTTATTAATCATACTGAAGCTCTGCATTCATGTAGTGCTTTTGTTGCAGTAAAGTAAATTATTGGCAGTATTGAAAATTATGGTAGTTTCACTTCAGTTGTAACTACTGTAGCTGCTTAAACTGATACTATATAATTGCAATTGCTGATACCATATAATCTCTATTGGAATAACATTTTAGTTCAATAGTATGTATTTTCTTGTTTCTTTAAAGCTTATTGCTGAAAAAGTGGCTCATGCATTAGCAGAAGGTATTCAGGTAATTGCTTGTGTGGGTGAACTTCTAGAAGAGAGAGAAGCTGGAAAAACTACAGATGTTGTATTTCGCCAAGTAAAATGTATTGCAGGTATATGTTAATAAATTATTTTAATCCTTCAGTAGTTAAAAAGTAAATATATATTATACATAGCTTGTTTGGGTTATCACTTTCTTTCTGTCTACCTCTAACTGCAGTGTTGTTATTCGAGGTTGTAATAATTCTACGAAGGCATGCTATAAATGAGGAAACTTATTCTGGGATCATCGGCATCCTTGATAGGAGTGGGTAAAATATAAATTTATCATCTTACAATACCCTTAAGACCTGTCCAATTGACATGGCGTAAAAATTTTTAGGGTTATGAAATGTTTATATCTGCAAGTAATCCAATTGCTGTGTTTAGGAACCGCTAAATTTTAAATTAAAAATCTTTCAAGGCCAAAAAGAGATCACGTCTTCATAGTAGGTCTCTTATAAGGGTAGGTTAAAAATAATTTGTTTTTATGTGTAGTGGACAGCAGATAACAAAAATTATTAAAGAAAAATGCCATTATCATATAACTAACTCTTCTTCTAATTAATAATTTATAATGTAAAACTTAATTTTTTTTATTATAAAAGGTGGGTGGTCAATTTTTATAATAAGAAATTATTTTTGCCATTGTTCAACAATAAACTTAGCCACAAAAAAAGAGATCTTATAGATGTCAACCATCACTGCAGAAGTCCTTTACTTGTAATGACAATATCTTATGTCTATGAAAAATTCATTTCAAAGAGTAGTAATCTATGTCAGGAATTCAGAAACACTATAAACTTAAAAACAGAAATTAGGTTTTGAGTAGTAAAGTAGTTTTAACTCTTAGTTAAAGTGTCGCTAAATCTAGTGTGGTGGCTGAGACTCTAAAACATTTCTCAAGAATCTGCCTAAGTGAAAATATCTGATCCACACATCCCCTACCACTTCTGAATCCACATTGCTCATCACGCAATTGACTGTCAACCAGATTCTTAATTCTATTAAGCAGAATCATGGAAAGAACTTCACCTGGAACAGAGAGTAGGCTGATACCCCTATAGTTATCACAAGAACTGCGATCACCTTTTTTTAAATAGGGATAACAATAGCTCTGGTAAAATCTTTAGGAACCATGCCTTTAAAATAAAAGATATTAAGAATTTCAGTCATCCAAGTGGTAACCGAAACATTCCCAGCTCTAAGCATTTCCGTAATAATTTCATCTACCCCTGGGGATTTATGTAGTTTCAGTTTAGAAACAGCCAAAATAACTTCAGATTGTGTTATATGGCCAACATTAAAGCCACCAAAGCATCTATCATCATTGCAAACAATGGGAATAGAACTAACCGCATTGTTTAGAATATCACTGAAATGCTCAGCCCACCTAGCCATGACAGAATCCTCGCCTTCTATAACCTTACCTTGTTTATCCTTCAATCCCTGTATACCTGTCCGTTTTCTACCACACAAAACATTAACTATCTGGTACAGCTCTCTGCTGTTGTGCTGTCTAACTGCTTCCTCGGCTTTGTCAGCCAAGCCATCAAGCCAAAGATTCTTATCAGCAGCTAACTGATCTTTTGCACGTTTATTAAGTTCTCTGTAATGCTTTCTATTAGGACTAGTAGGGTATTGATTAAGGACATTCCTGCAGTTCCTTCTTTCTGAAATAAGAAGTGCCTTATCACTCAGATAATTCTGCCTCCTCTGCTCCTTTTTTCCTAAAAGAGTACTGTTAGTTTCCAAAAAAGCCTGTTTAAAATGGCCCCATTCTTCCTCAACTTCAGTATTAAACAAACCATGACTGTCATAATGACTAAGTAACCTATCATGGTAAGCTTTAGCTATAACTGGGTCTTTCAGAGCTTCGGTATTAAAGGTAAATTTTTTAATCCTAGCACAACACTTTTTAAGTTTAAGTTGCAAGACACTTTTAACAAGGTAATGGTCAGATCCAATTTCAGCTCCCCTATATGCCCTGGTATTTCTAACAGAACTAGCCCATTTGCTGTTAATTAATATATAATCAATCATATTCCTATGCAGCCCATCAGGTGAAACCCATGTGTATTTATGTATGTCGCGGTGTTTGTAATATGTGTTAGTTATTTTGAAACCATTGAGTTTACTTACCTGTAGGAGACGTTGCCCATTGCCATTGCAGCTACCAATACCAAAAGGGCCTATTACTCCTCCCCAAAGGTCAGAGTCAGTACCAACTTTGGCATTGAAGTTACCTAGAACAAGGGTAATATCTCCTTTCTTGACAGAATTCAAAATATCCTGAAGTTGTCCGTAAAACCTATCCTTCTCATCCTCATCGGCATCCTCAGTGGGGGCATAACAGCAGATAACATTCAAGTCTTTAATGCTTGTCTGTAATTTTGCTGTAAGAAATCTTTCATTAATGCACTCATATCCTAGAAGAGCAGCAGACCCATGCCTTGGTGATGCTTTCCATCCTCCCTCCCTGTAAAGAGAAATTTAAAGTTATTTTTAAGTATCTCACCTTTACCTGTCCATCTGGTCTCTTGCAAGCCTAGAATATCTAGGTTATAGCCCTGGAATTCCTGTGTGAGGACATCAAGAGAATAATCTCTATGTAATGTCCTCACATTCCACGTACCTGCAGAGAGAAAATGATTAGTAGGATTTTTAAAGAAATTAGGTTTATTGAGATTGGTAGGGCCATCAATATCAAACAGCCCCCTGATCGCAGGCATGGGCAAAGACCTGTTCCTTCTCTGCTAAAGGCTGAAGTCACCGATGCTGGTAGAAACTTCAGGCACCACCTTTTCAAGTGGACTTTTTCAAGAGCCATATTGCCTGCCTGAGACACATTACTCCAGTTTAGGCTTGATGATGCCCAACTAGCTAAGTAAGATTCAGGTACCTGCGATGGCCTCTGATTAGGATTATCCACCAGCTGATATAAGGTATCCCATGCCTCTGTTCACTTAGGGCTGGCAACCCAGAAGCAAACAGAAAACAAAGCGGCAGATTCTCCCTCAACAGAGGCCCACCAGTGCAGCAAGTCCAGGATCAATAATCAAGCTCAAATCCATAAATAAGTCCAGTCTAGTAGGTATAAATGGTCAGCACCAGAACCCTGTAAAGTTGACCACTCCTCAGCAGGGTTGAAAAAAAAAAGAAAAAAGTGGCCATAGATGACCAGATCAGTAGGCCATACTGAACTAAACTGGCAGTCCTCCCCTTCCGTTCCCTTCCAAAAGAGAATATCTCTTTTGAAAGGTACTAACAGCCTGCACCACGAGAAGGCGGGGTCGGACATTAGGTGCTAGACCTGGCCGGTTCTGTGCATCATCACTAGGGATTGGTACACAGCTCTACTTAACAGTGATTAGTCATTCTTATTATTCATAACTGCAATGAATAAACATTAAAGCTATTAATTTATTGTATTGAACATTTTTATATAATTTTGAAAAATGTTGATTATTTTAAGTTTTTAAAACATTTACATCTTTATAGATAAAGTATCAGATTGGAGTAAGGTGGTAATTGCATATGAACCTGTGTGGGCTATTGGAACAGGAAAGACAGCATCTCCTGAACAGGTAATATTTTTATTGACTTTCCCACCCAAAGAATAATTTAGCCTTGTAAGTTTTTAAACATTTTTATAAATATTTTTTTTTTACATTTCACATGTCATAATTAAAGCATATATTGGAAGAGGTAGCAACTCAAAAATGATATAAAACTGAAATGTAACAAATTAAATATTATAAAATGCAGAGTAAAATAATATAAAAAAATTCTAACATGTAATGTCTGTACATGCAAATCAGACCATTATAAAAAAAAATGCCCACATAATATTAGTTCTGATTTGGTTACCAGTGTAATATTTCTAAAGTAGATAGAATTTTAATAATGCTTCAGAGATTCTTTGTCAGCTTTGAAGGTGGTAAACTGGAGATTGGAAGTAGGTAATCTTTGGTGAAGATGGTAAGTTTTTTTTTTTCAATTCACCACGGTGTAATTTCTAAACTCTGAAATCGGTTTTTAAATATTTCAACTCTTCAAGAATCTGCCTCAAGTCATTTGCGATATAGCACCTCTCAAGATGACTGTTATCTGGAGTTGGCTTGATGGGCCAAATCTTCACCTTCTTAAACTGGGGGGGGGGGGGGAAGAAAGAAGGTATTTTTGTCTTCATGAGAGTTTATTCTATGCAAGGAAACATTTGATTTGTTACCTCTCATTGTTGGTATAATTAATTCCAACTGAATTAATGTCAGCATTGAAATGAGATCTATCCTGTTTACAGATCAGTCCCATTTCACTTTATATCTAGATTCAAGATGAGTCCAGATATGTAGAGAAATGGGGACTGGCTACATGACCTGCAGTATAAAGCAAAGCATTTATATAGTGTAGAAATTATGTCAATCTGGTGAGTGTTATTCTTAGATGGATGTACATATCTCATAATATTCCAATATGTATTGTAAATGCTATCAAATGTAGAGCAGATCCCATGTTGATGCAAATTATCTGGAGTTCTTCAAAAATAGAATAGGCTGTGTAAAGCATATTTCATGTCACAATTTCATTTATTATTTAAATTGTTCTTTATGTAGTCCAGATCGAAATCCTGTTGAAAATGTTTTGGACACAGAAGATGCATTGTTTTTGGAAGTAGTTAAGACCTAAATGCATTTAACCACCTCCATGAACTTTACGTTGTATGTTTAGCTCATTGATCACTACTCTCAACTTGTCTTTGTAATACAGTGTTTGAGAGGGTCATGTATTATTAAGTGTATTTCTTTTAATATTCTATGTTACTGAGCTTTTTGTTGCAAATATTTTGTGAGATTTAATGAAACTCTTTCAATTTG
This sequence comes from Ryuthela nishihirai, assembly GCA_038380435.1. NCBI lineage: Eukaryota > Metazoa > Arthropoda > Arachnida > Araneae > Heptathelidae > Ryuthela > Ryuthela nishihirai. The sequence goes on from JAWZYU010000016.1 coordinate 23,206,478, forward strand.
TTTTTCATTAGTCTTTTGGTGATTGTTTATCCACTTTCACATTCATGCATACATGTCCAGTGGTTTAAATGAGTTCATATTTTTGTGGTTGATACTTTAATTTTGATGGCCAGTGTATAGTTAAAGTGTCCACAAAGTGTTTAATTCTAGAGAAAGATCGAGGGACTCTTGCTGCTCTCCCCTGAAAAGTTAAAAATGAAAATAAAATTAATAAAAGTAATAATTTCAATAGTTTTTCAATGTCTATCCTCTATATAATAGTTATACTTAATTTGACTGTAAAATGGAATAGATCAAGGCTGTTTATGAATGTTAATAACTTGCTTCCCCAGATTTCTTTCCTAAATTAGGATTTTTCTTTGCATAAGTGCAGGCAGGTAATACAAGCTCACAAATACATAAATGTAGTGTAGTACAGGAAAGTGTGAGCATGGAAATACATCACTTAGGTAGAAAGATAAAAAGTTGACAAATATTCCTATAATATAAATTTATAGAATTCAGAAAGAAGATATTACTGCAAACAAAAAACAAACGAAAGTTGACCAAGATTAAAATTAAAAACAAATGCAATATGAACTTGAAAGTGTTTGCACTTTCAAGTTCATATTGCATTTGCTTTTAATTTTAATTTTAACACGTTAGTGTTCTTTATTTTCACATTTCATTGAACAATGGGTGCATAAAAATTCTTTGAAATCAAATCTCGGAAAAATATTTAAAAAGTTCTTGATAAAAGATTTTAATAGTAAATAAAAAAGTCCAACAACAGCAAAAAAAAAATGTGTAAATTGATGATTTTTGAATCCTATGAACTTTAATCAGAGTGTTTCACTTCACTAACTAAAATTGTTAAAATTGAAATGATATATTGGATGGGATCTTTTTATTTCAGGCACAAGAAGTTCATGAGCAGTTGCGCCAGTGGCTAAAGGACAATGTATCGGATGATGTAGCAGCAAGCACAAGAATTATTTATGGAGGTCAGTAAAGAATGTTCTGCTTTTTGGAAAAAAAAATTGTTTTGAAACTTTTAAAGAAACTTTGTATATAATTATAAATTAATTTTTGATTGCATATAAGTATTCATATAGTATTAGGAGAATTATTATTAAATCCATGAAAGGAAAAGCAGAAAAAATTAGTTTCAGTTAATTTCAATTGAAATTTAACATATTCTAAAGTATCTAACATTTTTTTTAAATTCATGTTTAGTAAATAACCTGCAGTACACAGTGTCTTTCTTTGAACCAAAGCTCATTATGTGTACTTTAATTCAAAGCAAGTACATGTGTACTCAATTTTTTTGACACTAATATTTTTTAAAGTGTTATCTTTAAGTACAAGTAATTTTAATGTACTGGAGACAATCTTATTAAACACAGATACTGTTAAAAGTTGCTATTACACTACATCTTTTGCAAATATTACTGCTAGTGGATTTACAGATAGCTATAACTAAGAAAACAATGACATTTTCACTTTTCATTGACTCTTGTTGAGATGTTTTACCACTAAGCAGCACTTTTCCCCCTGCAAAATAGACTAAATGACTAGGACACAAGGCCTCAATCCTAAGAGTTTAAAAAAAAAAAAAGTTTAAAAAGAATTTTATAATATATATTAGAAACAAGTGATATTCAACTGCCAAACATTCAGATTACACCTTACTAAAACGTCTCCCCCCCCCGTTTTTTTTTTTTTCTTTGAAAATTTAAGTGCTACTAATGGAGAAATAATTTTGCTGAAAAAATGAGTTTCACCATGAGTGGAACTCATACCTACATCTCCCAGTTACATATTGGGTATTTTCACCACTAAACTATCAATGGCTAGTTTATTCTCTCAGCTAATTGTGATTTTAAATTTTCAAATCTTCTCGCTTGCAGTGTCATCTATGATCAGGAACAGCAACCCTTAATTGTTGTTCAGCATTAGATGCAAATTGCAAGTTGCTAAAGCATTATTAATGAAATAATCAATTAACAGTAAATACACAGCTTCTCATTGATGGAGAATTCAAGAAATAGTTTTGCTGAAAAAATTAGTTTTGCCATGAGTGAGACTTGAACCCACATCTCCCAGTTGGCTGGTATACCTGCTAGTTCACTCTGTCAGAAAATTGTGATTTTGAATCATAGATTTTGTTCATGGTGGCATCTATGATCAAAAATGGCAACCTTTCAATATTGCTCAGAATAGATGTAAATTGGAGGACGCTCACACTAAACATTATTAATGAAATAATTGGTAGTCACTCACACTAACATTAATGAAATAATCAGTCAATAATAAATATGGCAGATTAGCTGAAAGGAGGAATTAGCTGTTGAGTAAGAATACTCGGCATGCAACTGGAAGATGTGGGTTCAAATCCTACTCATGGTAAAACACTTTTTTTTTTTCAACAAAATTATTTTTTGAATTCTATGTCAACAGGTAATCTGTGTATTTACTACTAATGGGATTAAAAGTATAGGGAATTTGTCATTTACAAGTATTTTTGTTTTTAATGCTTTATTTGATTTTGATGATTATAATTTTTTTCAAGACAGCAGATTGTTTTTCATTTTGTTTACTCATTTATAAAAAGAAGATTTAAAAAAACAAGAGCATCACACACCTACATAAAGTGTAAAAATTGGCTGTTTGAAACCTAACTTGTATTGTACTTATCAAATTTCACAATAGACTATTTTTTATTCAGTTACTTTTTATGAAATAGCAGAAGTGGTGAAAGTAGCAAATACATTTTGTAAATCATTCCAATAGTGCCTATTATTTTCAATTTTAATAGAATGCCTTCAGATAAGCAAAATGGACAGTGTCAGTCAAGCAGGCTAAGACAGTCTCCCCAAAGGAAAATAGAGTAGACCAGTGGTTCTGCACCTTTTATGCTTCACATACCCCCTGGAAATGTGTATCTAACTGGCGTACCCGTTATATAGATAGATAAAACTATACTTATAGTATAACAATGGGAATAAAATAAGACATATCTATATAAACATTATATTAGCGACTTTTGAGCTCTCACAGTACCCCAAAAAATGTTACCGTGTACCCCACATTGAGAACTCCTAGACTAGACCATCCTTGCGTCATGTCAAATCATCATGGAAAAGTATTTTTTTAAACCTGACACACTCAGATTTTAGCAAAATTTGATATGTGTTATATGGAAGTAATTAATTACCACAAATACAGACTTCTTTGTCAATTTTTTGAATGATGGATGTTCAGTGGTTTTATAATACACAGTGGTGTATTATAAAATATATTATAAAGTTCTTGTCTAAGTGGAGTATGGAATTATTTTGCTAATTATTTATATTATTTGTGTAAAATAATGAGTATTAAATTGGTAACTGGCAACCAAGACCTGACACAAATTCACTCCACACCTTTGTAGGTTTTGCAGTGATAGATACAATGTGTATATTAGACATGACAACTGTTTAAAAGTTAGTTTTATCTCATTTTTACACTTGACCCGGTTTCTTATCAAGTGCTGTACCATTTGGACATTCCACTCCTATTATAATCTTGAAACGTTTGACCAACAATATCTCCTCACCCCTTTTTCCACTCCCCATCTTTGCTCTTTGTCTGGATTATCCCCAGTCCTTTTTCCCCTGTTCATTCATTTAATATTATTCTTTGTTGTCTTAAACCTTCTTTTTCTTCCCCCGATTACGTTTCTTATCATCTTTCAGATTATATGTTTGTCTTCGTCTGTGCAACTTGTCATTTTGTTTATATGTATCAAATGATTATACAGTTTTTGTTAACATATTTGTATTTTTGTACCATCCTCAATATTTTTTTTTATTTTTCAAATGTACTGGAGCATCAAGCTGCTTGAATGCTTAAATTAATATCTAAGGTTACCTGTACCTTGGCTTTACTGTAACCCTCTGCATGGAATAAATTATTACTATAAAATTTAAAAAGTCTCACAGGAAAATTGCATTTCAGTCATTTATTTGTAGTTTTTTTTTGGCATAATTCGTCATACTCAAGAAATAAATACTTGTGCATGTTTTAATTATGTGCTAGCAAATGTTCTGGTGATTTAGCATAAGACATTAAATTATGCAGTACAGTGAGCATATGCTAACTATAATTTTTGTATGTTTTAATTAGGATCAGTAACACCAGGAAACTGCAAAGAGCTAGCCAAGAAACCTGATGTTGATGGGTTCCTTGTTGGGGGAGCATCCTTGAAATCTGATTTTGTACAAATCATAAATGCAAGGCAGTGAAACTTTTAGACAAGATAAAATATTTGTTTCTTGGTCAACGTTATAAAATTTTTTGTTAGTATCCTTAAGGTCTAGTCTGTTAAAATGGTTTGAGATTTGGTTTCACTTGTTTACTGAATGTATATATATAAGAAATGCTTATGTGCTCTGAATTCCTGAAATTTCACTAAATCCATTGGAAATAAAAACACATTGTTTTGCAAATCATAAAATATTGTATTCTTGAAACTGAAGATTAAAATAGTTGTCAGTTTATATTACTGTGGTTAATTGATACATAGCACCTGGGGGGGCGGGGGGGTCTCAGTCGGTAGCGCGCCAGGCTCGTAATCTGTAGTTCCCAGGTTCAAGACCCAGCTGGGTCAGCGTTGAGATTTATCTCCGAAAAAATTCCCTGCCATGCCCACGGTCAGTAGGGGACACCGATGGGCTTGAAAAGGCCGCCGTCCGTCGGATGGGACGTTAAGCCGTGGCCCCGTGTGCGGGAGAGCCATAACCTGTGCACGTTATGATGGCGGGAGAGCCAACCCTGTGCACGTTGGATGGCCTTGACGGGAGGATACCATCTGTCTCCCAACAGCTATTCCAGTGGGTCCCCTCCCCCAACCTTCTCTGAGCCTACGGGGTCCATGTGACCTGGCCATTTAGCCCATAATGTGCAAAAAAGTGCCGCTCAGAGGTAAAACAACCCAACAACCCAACCTGGGAAGAAGTGTGCTCTTACTGCTGAGGGATGTGGCCAATATTTATTAAGGGAATGCTCTAAAATGTTGAAAATTGGATGATTTTGCATTTGAGCAATGTCAGGCTGCTGTGATTTTTCGGTTGCTCATTCGACAAGTGAAATTATTCGTTCAGAAACCATTCAGTTCTTTTCCGTGGGAAATCAATCACCAAGCAGAACTCTCTGCTAAAAAAAATCACTTAACCATAAAACTTAGCAGCAATTATTTCAATTCGTCCAATGATTTTTTTTTTAGTCCTGAAGCTGTCATCGGCAAGTTACGTGAGAAATGTGCTCACGTAATGCCAAAACCTGCTCTGGAAAAAAAAAATGCAGTATTTACTCTTCGGAAGTGTTGCCATTTTTCTTCTTAGAAGTTTTCTGAATTTCCCAAGCCGATCATCAGTTTTTATCCGGTCGTCCATAAGTGTCCATGGCATTTCTCTCTTTTCATGGCATTTCTCCCTTTTAAGTACTAAATTGTTTCCAGTGATTAACGAAGTGTAAAACCGGCAAATTTTCAGAAGCAGGATTAATTCTACGATTGCAGCTTAGGTTTTAAACTTTAATTTTTCATTCTGTTCCACTTTGGGGCGGGGGTGGCTCAGTCGGTAGCGCACCAGGCTCGTAATCTGTAGTTCCCAGGTTCGAGACCCAGCTGGGTCAGCGTTGAGATTTATCTCCGCAAAAATTCCCTGCCCTGCCCACGGTCAGTAGGGGACACCGATGGGCTTGGAAAGGCCGCCGTCCGTCGGATGGGACGTTAAGCCGTGGCCCCGTGTGCGGGAGAGCCATACCCTGTGCACGTTATGATGGCGGGAGAGCCAACCCTGTGCACGTTGGATGCCTTGACGGGAGGCTACCATCTGTCTCCCAACAGCTGTTCCAGTGGGTCCCCTCCCCCAACCTTCTCTGAGCCTTCGGGGTCCATGTGACCTGGCCATTTAGCCCATGGTGTGCAAAAAAAGTGCCGCTCAGAGGTAAAACAACCCAACCCATAGCACCTGGTGATAAAAGCAACAATCATTAATATTTCAATCTATTTTTGGGATTTCACTTTTTATTGTTTTGTGATTTGTGAGACTGCAAAAGTGAGTTAGCTCTACAAAGTAGCAATTTCTCTTTATGAGTGTAAAACTTATTTAGGAAATGTTAAAACCGAAATTTTCCACTAAAGCTTATGCAAAATTTCTCAAACTTTATACACATGTTGCAGTTTTGTCTTTAAAAATGGTTCCCCTCCCCGTGTAATTTCTAATCAACTTGGAAGTAGTTTAAACTTCGTATATAGTTGCCAGTAGAGGAACTTCTAGAGTTAGTGGTAAACTCTGAATATTAACACTCAAATTCATGGACTTCGCTTGAAAGAAATCTAATTTTTATATGAAAACCTATCTTCCTACATGGCCCTATTGTATGCAAAAAACTGCTGCTCAGATGGGTTGGGTTGTTTTACCTCTGAGCGACACTGTTTTGCACACCATGGGCTAAATGGCCAGGTCACATGGACCCTGAAGGCTCGGAGAAGGTTGGGGGAGGGGACCCACTGGAACTGCTGTTAGGAGACAGATGGTAGCTTCCCGTCAAGGCCATCCAGCGTGTTCTTTAACGTGCGTAGGGTATGACTCTCCCATACATGGGGCCACGGCTTAACGTCCCATCATAGACGGCGGCCTGTTCCAAACCTATCAGTGTCCCCTACTCACCGTCGGCATGGCGGGGAGCTTTTCGAAGATCAATCTCGATGCTGACCCAGCTGGGACTCGAACTGGGAAGTACAGATTACGAGCCTGGCGCGCTGCCGACAGCCACCCCCGTCCCACTGCTCAGATGTAAAACAACCAACCATTATAATGAATTTCTTATTTAAAACTATGTTTAATATTTTGCTTCACTGAAGCATGGGAAAATATTTTTGTCTACCCTGTTTATTTACCAAATTAATAATTTTGTTCAGTTTTTAATGAGAAGAAATGTCGCAATACATAGAGGCTATGCACAACTTTGCTGCAATGATGCCATAGCATGGGTTAAGATGTTACGGAATGATTATATAAACGGCTCTACCGAAATATTAGAGAATTTTCATGTTTTGTCGAGGGAATTTAACTTCGAAGCTGTATAACTTCTGAAATGTGCATTTAATGGAAAAACGTGACTGAAGATAAATTTAAGATCGTAATTAAATCTCATGAAATAGTAGGCTGAAAAAAATGGTTTTCTTGAGAGTGGGACTCGAACCCACGTCTTCTAGTAGCATGCTAGTATGCTAACCACTATACCATCAGCGGCAAACTTTTTTTTTCTTCAGTAAATGTAAAGTATTGTGAATTATTGATTTAACTCCATGAGCATGAGTGACAAATATTAAATTCCATCATATATGAAGCAACTTAGTTGTCCGTTTCCCGACATAGATGGGCCTCGAGCGAATCAAATAAAAAATGCGGGAGAGTTTATATGTCATATTAGCTGAAGAAGAAACGTTTACCGTTGATGGTGTAGTGGTTAGCATATCTGGTATGTTAGAAGACACGAGTTCGAGTCCCATGTCTACAGGACATCTCCCATGATACTTTGCTACTGAATAATCAAATCTATTTAAAATTCGTTTTTCAACTACAAGGGTGGATCATTTAATTCGTGGACTCTCATCGCCAATTAATTAATGAATTATTTCAATATTAGACAATTGTGCATGTGACAATTTTCTAACACAATTATCTGATATTCAGTATGTGACAATCAATGCTGTCAGTGTTGTAGGCCCCTTGGCAAAGCACGGGGCCCCTACCCACCCACCTACGGGAATAAAAATGTAAACAGTCAATAAAATTAAGCCTACAGATTTATTGGTACTTTTCTTCACAAAGTCAATGTTTAAACATAAAAAACACGCTGTAAAGCGAGGATTAATTAACAAACTTTTGCGAAATTTAGAATCGTGGGGCCCAGTGTGGCCATGCCTTAAGACGGCCCTGGTGACAATTGGATATTGGACAATGTATTTTTATAAACGATAATATATTGTAAAATATTCCCGCTTATATAATCTAAATACTGAACGAATATTTTTGAAAATCGAGATTTAAGTAGATTTATGATCTTTATGTGCAATCACATTTTTTCCATTAAATGCATATTTTAGAAGTTATAGAGCTCCGAAGTTAGATTCCCATTGACATAACTTGGCAACTGTCGAATATTTTGGTAGGGCCGTGTATCTTAACGAGTTTAATAATTGGCCATTGCATGCTGTTATCGATTGTTCAGTAAAAGCACTGGCAAATTTCTCTTTTAATTCATTGGGGTTCTTAACCACTTCCTTCCCCCACTTCTCCTTATGAAATGGAAAAATAAAAGTTTTTAACTAGAATGGGTTTTACCATAGGTAGAGACTTGAATTTTTAACGCGATATATTTATACATCAGGTAGAGAATTTAGTTTTTAACGAAGTTGCAGGTGAAACCCGGAGGCGAAATTTGGGTTGGTAATTTTAAATTCGATATGGAGTGGCATGGGAGAACCCGTTGGGGAAATTTGCGGCCTTTGGTGAAGTTTTTGTAAAATTTTGAATTATCTATATCGGTTAAAAGATCACCTCTTTTTCAACAGCCAATCAAAAATGCATGTCTATTGGGTTGTCCCCCGTGTGAAAATGGCTAATCTTAAAACACGGCAACAGAAATCGAAACATTTCAAGATCTAGCGCTAACCTGTCCAATATCCTTCATTTTTTGCTTTCCCATTTTGTGACACTTCTTTGGCTCTTTTTTTTATTTCGGTATGCTGTTTAAGGATGTCATAAATTTGTGTCTTAGCACAGGTAAATTCCTCTCTCATTTCTTTCGTTTCAATACTCTTAACTTTATCCTTAGACTAAGCATTTTTACAAATTGCGTTGGACAGTTGTACCGAGATTGCTCTGAGATGACAAACTTCATGAGAATTCCTTTTGTCGTCTGTTTATCTGCAGACATTCAAATTTTTTACATTTAGAGATAAATTAAAAATTCTTCTTGGGTTGAACAGATATTGATGAAATATTATGATTCATACTTTCAGAACCTCCCAATAACTGTAATTGCACCCTCTAATGAATATCAATTCATTAGAGGGTGCATAACTAACAGTGGCAAAAGTTGAAGATTGCAAAATTTGAAAACGAATATTGCAAGTGATGGAATTATGTTAGAAATTTTGCTTGTGAAATGTGAATATCATGAAGTTTACATTGACAACAATGATTTATATCTTCACCCAAAGAGTAGTAGGTTGAAGAATTTTTTTTTTCCTTTTATGAGACAGTTGTTTACATTTAGAGATAAAATTAAAATTCTCCTTGGGATGGGTAGGTATTGATAACCTATTATGATTCACACTTTTTGAATCTCCCAAAAACTCTTAACTGCACCTTCTGATGGAAAATTTTTAAAACTTTAAATGAATATTGAAAATAATCTATTTGGGCTAGAAATTTGATATTTTAGTATTTTTAGAATATATTTTTAAGAGATCAATAACAAAATTTAAGGGATTAATGAAAATTTAAGAGATTAATGAAAAAAAAATTTGCAGTGCTTTTTGATCTTTGAAAAATTCTTTATGAAAAAAGGTGATTCATAATATTCAAATCCACCAAAAAGCCTTAATTTACATCCTGTCTTTTCTACGCCATCTTCAGCTACGCTCACTAGAGCTAATGGTGCTGTTTAATCGTCAAAGGGGCCGCAGGGTTACTAATGGGGAAAACCGTCACTGGGTAATCTCTCCTTTATCTAATCATCTGCCTCTGCGTGGATGAAGATTTTACTAATCATCTACCTTTGCGTTGATGTAATTCCTTCCCCTAGCAAAAATCGTTAGTTATTGCTAATCCATCAGAAACAGTATCCAATTTCCTAGAACAAATTTAGAAGTTTTTCTGGACGTTATCTTCTGAGTGAGAAAAGTTTTGGTCAAGGTTTTGGATACTAAATTACTTTCCATTTCTGGCTACAAGAGTTTTTTTTTAATCGGTTAACATTGATTTTACTGACTGTTCCAGCGAAATTTCCCGTTAAGAGAGTTTCTTTAAAATGCAAAAAAATAAATTTTGTTTGTTGACTTGTTTGCAATCTTTTACAATTCTATTACATTTATAAACTTTAGAAATAAAAATATTTCATTTATGCCGAATTTTTCTTTCCTCTCCCATTTAATTTTAACTTATTCTACATCTTCTGGATACATAGTTGAGTTTATTGTATGTGAATTTACTTTTATACCTGTTTAGAAGCTCATGAACTTCTATGGGGCGGGGGTGGCTCAGTCGGTAGCGCGCCAGGCTCGTAATCTGTAGTTCCCAGGTTCGAGTCCCAGCTAGGTCAGCTCCGCAAAACTCCCTCCCCATGGTCAGTAGGGGACACCGATAGGCTTGGAAAGACCACCGTCCTTCGGATGGGACGTTAAGCCGTGGCCCCGTGTGCGGGGAAAGCCATACCCTGTGCACGTTAAAGAACACGCTGGATAGCCTTGACGGGAGGCTACCATCTGTCTCCCAACAGCTGTTCCAGTGGGTCTCCTCCCCCAACCTTCTCTGAGCCTTCGGGGTCCATGTGACTGGGCCATTTAGCCCATGGTGTGCAAAAAAGTGCCGCTAAGAGGTAAAACAACCCATGAGCTTCTATAATATACTTCCACTGCTCTCAATATATAAACTGAGCTGACCCATTGAATATCCCATTCTACCACCAGATTTCTAGCATAAATAAATCGCTTGCAATATTCGTTTGAAATTTTACATTTTCAACATTTAGCTCCCTCTTACGATGGAAAATAAAATATACTTGCTGGTTTGAAAAATGTTATTCATATTTCATTAGTACCTATTCAAATAATTTTTTCTCCATTTATCTCATTATTTTTTTAAAAAAAGTTGGGTTTTCCATCCTCCTGGAAGGTAGGGAAGAAATCATTGCTATCAATATAAACCTCTTGACAATCATTCCACCACCAAAATTTATAGTATTAATAGATCGTTTGTGACATTTGTTTAATGTTGTCATTGTCGTACTTTCTATACTGTTAGAAGGCGCTATTGGAAGATTCGGAAAATACCAATCCTAATATTTTATTAATACCTATCCAACTGAAAAGAATTTCTTATTTCTAAAAAACAAAGAACGTCTACAGACAGATGAAAAACAGTAAGTTATTTTTAAAAAAGCGAACTAAAAATATCTTTCACTTATTTTAATGTAGGTAAGACCTACTTCTATGGCGTATTATACTAACAAGCCTCCTATCAAATCTCTGTGACAAGTTGTTTGAGGGGATATTTAATTTTTTTTTTAAATGAAACATCAATGAAATAAAAGAAGGTATAGTTTGTCTTGAAAAGGTAGCCACCAGTCGAATGGGATGTTAAGCCCTGACACCGTGTGCAAAAGAGCTAAGCCCTGGTACAGTTTCCAAGAGCTAAGCTCTGTGCACGTTAAAGAACAGATTGTTTTAAATAAATAATAAATACCCCCTCAAGCAGCTGCTTGCCACAGAGGTATGACAGGAGCCTGTCAGTTTATATACCATAGTAGAAGGTCTGAGAGGATGGCAGGACCTCAGCAGAAAAACGACACGAACAGCCATGCCTTAGCCGGGGCTCAGAACCCAGGTCCCTTAGATCAGTAGCCAAGCGCGCTAACCACTCGGCCATGGGACGGCACAGATTAGTTTACCTTAACTAAATCATCCATATATATCCTAATACACTGCTTTCCATAAATTAAGTATCAACCCTATGTTATGTTAACGGAAAGCTAACGTCAATATAAGTTTTTTTTTTGTTTTGAAAAATGTGATTGCAGATAAAGATTTTAATCAAATAAATCTACTATTTTCTACAATATTCGTTTCTAACTATTTTCAACAATATTCGTTCAGTATTTAATGAGTTATGGAAGTTTGAATATTTAACAACAGCAATGCCAGTCTTAAGAAGCTTATACAAAACTGAAGAATAGTGAAAGAATTCTTTACATAAAGTTTTAGAATACAAACTTCTTTTATTAAACACTCTGATACTATACTTATTACTAAGTTTTAATTAACTTCTGAAGTCGTTTTTTGTGACTTCCATTGTTGTCGCTAAATATAAAAACTGTTATAACTCATTAAATACTGAACGAATATTGTTGAAAATCGAGATATTGATTTATTTGATTGAGATCTTTATCTGCAATCACATTTTTCAAAACAAAAAAACCTATTTTAGGAGCTATAAAGCTTTGACGCTAGTTTTCCATTGACTTAACATAAGGATTTTTTTTTAATTTATGGAAACCAGTGTAGTTGTTCAATGAATCCGTTTCACCAACCTAGTCTGATCCATTTGAAGTCCTAGTGAACTGGCCATTTAACCTATTGTCCAAATAAATGTGTCCCATCAGAAACGGAACAGCACCTCAGTCATGAAAATACAAACAAAGATTGTGTTTATTCGGAAACAGACCTGGATCTAGAAAAAAAAATCAATGTGGGTGGGGGGGGAGACACAATTGAGCCGAAAAAGTGCCACGAAAAATTTTCCCAATGCAGTATAAGATTTCACCCTCCGTTTTACAGGTCTTTAATTTTTTTTGAAAAATGCATGAAATATAAATAAGTTTAATAATTTGTTTACCATTAGTAGCTTTCTGAATTCTGAAGGGAGGAGTGGGAGAGGGGGGGGGGGGGGCACATGACCTCCCTGATCCGGCTCTGTTCGAGAATATCGAATTTTGCATTTATTAGAAATACAAACTACAAGATGATCGGAGAAAAATTTATAAAGTTTTTGAATTGTGCGAAGATTAAAACTAAGAGAAAAATACTCCCTAAAGCAGCCTCGTGTACAGAGGACCGACAAGATTCTGTCAGTTTAATACGTCATAAAGAAAGTCTGTGAGAAAGGCGAGACCTCAGCAGAAAGACAAACAAAAACACCATGCCTTGTCCGGAGTTCGAACCCAGGTTCTTCTGATCAGTACCAAGTACGCTAACCACTCCGCCACGGGTTAGAGAAAATTATTTAGCATCATGGGCCTTATAAATATCCTGTGTGATCACTGTTGCCATAAATCCGTCAGCTGACGCGTGTAAAGCTGAACAAACAGAAACACCACAGAATCACCTGTGAATCCATTTCGCTAAAAAAAAAGATGTCTCCAGTGAATGCAATCCAACAGTAAAGCGTACTTGCGCAAGTTAATAGGTTCCAATAAACGACTTTGTAGCCAGTGCATTGTGGGCTGGTTTTAGAGGACAATTTCCTGAGGTCGTGTAAAATGGTAGAGAATGACGTGGGGCACAAAGCAGGGGTTGGGCTTATAAACACTACCCCTCAACTGCGAGCTATACATTCATGCGCGCTTTACACCAACAAGAACTTCCGTGCGAGGCGGACATTGCAGCTGCGGAAACAATACTGGTCTCTCACGTGCTGCTCGATATGTCATAGGTTGGCTTCTACCTCCATGGCTTCTCCCTGCAGTTGACGGGCTGACATGCAGTGTTTTTTGAATTGCCTGATGTTCTAGAGGCGGATATTGGCAGTGGGAACCAATTCTAATGAGCATGTCGTTGTTTTAACAGCCTGACCACCGCAAAACATTTAATTATAATAGGAAAAGTTTAATAGGCGTGAGCTACTAGCATTCTATCTTCCAGATCACATCTTTTCCATCAAAATTAAATGTATTTTGGGTTTTTATCAATCTGCAACGTTAATATTGTAGAAACTTGATTATTCAGTTTAGCTGGGACCAGGGGTGGTCCAAGTATTTAAAAATCCCGATAATCTGGACAAAGTTTTATGTCCGCCTTATAATATTTAAAATATTTGTCCCCACTTTATGAGTTTACTGATAGAGGCAGGTATAATACACTATTTATTTCACAATGCATATACTAGCAGATTTTCCACGGCGTTGCTCATGTCTGAAACTCTTTAAAGTGTAGAGTACATGGTATTCACCACGTCACAAGCTTTCATTGGCGTAAAACTCATTACGATTGTTTCGACCCCTATCGTTACCTCCTCCTACCCTTGGCAAAAATTTATCCCCCTCCCCCCTTTTGGAGGAGGTCTGAAACTCTCTAAAATATATAGGAGATGGCATTACCCACATCTCAAGCTTTCATTTGGCATGAAACTTATTACGATTGTTCTTCCCCCGCTATTTACCCCCTATGGTAAAAATTTTATTCCCCTATTATAGGAGAGGTTTGAAACTCTCTAAATTATATAGAGGTTGCATTCCCCACGTCGAAAGCTTTTATTTGGCAAAAAACTCATTACGATCGTTTCTCCCCCTCCCCTGGTAAAAGTTTATCCCCTTCTTCCACGGAAGGTCTGAAACTCTGTAGTGGTTGTTTTACCTCTGAACTGCACTTTTTTGCACAATGGGCTAAATTGCCAGGTCACAAGGACCCCGAGGGCTCAGAGAAGATAGGGGGGAGGGGTTTGGGTTGGGTTGTTTTACCTCTGAGCGGCACTTTTTTGCACACCATGGGCTAAATGGCCAGGTCACATGGACCCCGAAGGCTCAGAGAAGGTTGGGGGAGGGGACCCACTGGAACAGCTGTTGGGAGACAGATGGTAGTCTCCCGTCAATGCCATCCAGCGTGTTCTTTAACGTGCACAGGGTATTGCTCTCCCGCACACGGTACCACGGCTTAACGTCCCATCCGACGGACGACGGCCTTTCCAAGCCCATCGGTGTCCCCTACTGACCGTGGGCAGGGCGGGGAGTTTTGCGGAGAAAAGTCTCAATGCACATCCAGCTGGGACTCGAACCTGGGAACTGCAGATTACGAGCCTGGCACGCTACCTACTGAGCCACCCTCGCCCCAACTCTATAGTGGAAGTTACTCTCCATGTCGCAAGCTTTCATTTACCATAAAACACATTACGATCATTTCGCCCTTCTCCCCTATAACACTTGTAAAAAAATTTACCCCACTATTTTAGGATAGGTCTGAAACGCTGTAAAGTATGTAGTAGATGTCACTCCCCACGTGATTTTGGATAACTGCTAATGCTGTCTATAACAGACACCGGTGTTTAACCGCTAATGTTAAGTCTATGGGGATTTCGGGAAATTCAAACCCTCCTACCCCAATTTTGGTTGACTCTAGTGGGTTAGCACATAGTTTATATTCTTCCCCTACAAAAGAAAACTGATACACAAAAAACAGACATTCTTCTTTATATATTATAGATTTCGCTAATCAGTAGAAATGCTTGTTATGAACTCAGTGATCGGGAAAATTACGTTATACTGTATATAGCCAGGCTCTAACCTAGAAAAAAAAAATAAAGGGAGCAAATGCCTCAATTGAACCAGAAAAATGTAAAAAAAGGGGGGTCTCATCCTCCTTTTTTAAACTCTCCCCATTTGTAATGTAAAATATACAGTACGTAAGTTTAATTTTTTGCTTCCTTTACCTTTACTAGCATTATCAAAGGCTGCGGGGTAGAACTCATTAGATCAGAACTTGTGTATAGTAATTCAGTAGTCAAGAAATATAATGGCGTACCTAAAAATAATCTAATGGGACGATTGAGTCAATGGGAAGTAGTTTGGACATGTATGAGCCTTTGATTTCCGCCGACTATCTTAGAAAATATATCACATTTAGGTTTCAGGGTTTTTTACCCTCCTTGTGTAAGCTACTGAATGATTATATAAATGTTAAGAAAAATACAAACAGTTCCATCAGAGTCAATGATGATCTCTGATCTCTTAACCTGTGTAAATGTTTTAATTAAATTTTGGCTTCAATATTTTGTAGCCTTTTAAATAGTCCAGCGTTCATAACTCTTTTGAATACCGAACAAAATTGTTTGAAATCTAGATTTAGATAATTTGATTGAGATCTTTAATTTATCTTTAGACATAGTTTTTCATTAAAAATCACATTTGAAGAGGTTATTGAGCTCTGAATGTGATTTTCTATTGAGATAACTGTTTCCATCTTTCTGATCACTACCTGTATATATGAATATACATAAAATATATCTAAAAGCACAAAATGAAATATATTTAAGAACTACGTGATTTATTGTAGTTTTACAGAAGCCTTTTGTTGTTTTTTTTGCAGCAAAAGCCAACAGTCTTTTCAAAGAAAGCAGTTGAACAGAGTCACATAGTTTCCAACCAGTTTAGCATCTAAAGAGTTAATTCAAGGAAGCAAAGAGCACTGCCACAGGTCAATCGAGACTACAGCTTGGAGCTTGAGTGAATAATAAATACTCGGAACAAACGATAAGTGACAACTGACTCGGTATGGGAAGGGGGTAAGAAGCCAGATAGTACTTTCATAGGTAAATATTTCGCAGAATATCAGTAAACAAAGGATATAGTTTATATGAAGTCAGGGTAGGGTACAATAGCTAGAATAAGGTGATTGGACTTGAAACTCGAAATTTAATTCTCTGGATGGCTTTTAATAAAGGTTTTTTATCTAGGGTTACAAACTGTCCTCCATTTGGGGGAACAGTCTTCCAGTAGTGTTAATTTCCGCGGTTAGATGATGCTAAAGTTGGAAAATGACAAAATTTTAAACGAATATTTAAAATTCCTGAGAGAAGTTTGATTTTAATGATAGACAGAATGCGGTGATCAAGGAGTCTTCATTGGTAGCAACGACCACAGTATAATAGATATAAAAGGTAATCTACTATACCTCTAATGGTAAAATTTCCACAACGTTAATTCTCATAGAGCAGCCCACCAGTGTGTGGCAATGAACTAACTTCCATATAAATGCGTTTACGACTGACTGCCCTATATTCATTCGTGTACAAAACAAATTGGAGTGATGATCAACTGTATGTTGCAATTTCTAATTCTACGGCATAGATTTTGAAAAGTTAGCAGTCTATTTTAAATTATTCTATAAAATATTTATAAAATCTTAAGAAATAAATTATTCGATTTGATTTTTTTTTTATTTCATGGATTGTAGCAGTTTGTGACCACGGATAGGAAGGATCACGACATGTAAAATTAGTTTCATGTCCCTTCGTTCATGGCGCACCAAAAAGTGAGATAAGCTTTTGTCACTATTGCCTTGCAGCAGGGACATATAGCGTTATCTGTCGCCGTGTGTAGTGTTGCCACCTGTTTCTTTATAACCCTGTTTTCTTTAGAATTCTTCAATGTTATCAAACTCAATTGTATGTTTCTAAAATTACTTATTTGCGAAATTTAGTAAATGAAATCGAGAGAGTAAGGAAAGACAATTATTTAATATTTAGGATCATTGATTTTTGAAAAGTGACATAATTTTATCGACGCTAATTTTCTGCTTTTAAGAAACGAAGTAATAAGAGCATGGGGCTTAAATTATGGTTTCCTTTTTGTTGCCAGATACCGTTGGAAAAATACTTTTATAGAAAACTTTGTCCAGTAAATTTTCAATCTGAATCTGACACCCAGCTTAGAGCGTGATATTACAATCTTATCATACGAAAAACAGAAAAACATAAAAAAAGTAGTGCTTTGAAAAATGTTTACGACAGTTTTATTATGCACATGTGCAATTCGCGAGAAAGGAGATAACGCCGGTTCTGTGGTGCAATAAAAGATGATTATATCCATTCAGTGGTTAAGAAAAAGGTGGCAACACTACTCGTAAGGTGAGAAAAAGGTAACTTTTGGTTTTAAGAGATATATTAAAAATTCGCCGTCCGTGGCCGAGTTGTTATCGCGCTTGGCTACTGATCTAAGGGACCTGGGTTCGAACCCCAGATAAGGCAAGGATGGTTGTGTTGTTTTTCTGTTGATGTCCTGTCATCCTCACAGACCTTTTATTGTGGCATATAAACTGAGAGGCTCCTGTTAGACATCTCTGGCAAGCAGCTGCTTGAGGGGGTATTTATTTCTTATTATTATCGGAAAGAGGGGGAGACCTAGGATGCGGTGGGCAGACAGTGTCAAATAGGACCTTGTTAGAATTGGTGTGCAGTGGAGAGATGCAGCAGATGTAGCTCAGGAAAGATATGCTTGGAGAACTAAATTGTGCGGTCTGGTTGGACCTCCGTAGCCCATGGCTGTTTGACAATGATGATTAAAAATTCTTTTTTTGGTTTGATAAGCACCGATCAGATTTTATTATTTGCACTTTCCGAAACCTCTATTGTTCAAATTTTCACCATTGGAAAGTGATAAATTCGGGAAACGACAAACTTCATTTTCTTTCAAAACGAGCATTACATATTCTCCATTTTCTTAGCTTTAATATTTTGACGAAGGGTGATAACTGACAAGAAGTTTGGGAGGGGGACCAAGTGGATAGCTGTTAGGAGACAGATAGTAACCTTCCGTCAAGACCATCCTCTCCTGCACATCGGGCCACGGCTTAGCGTACTTATCCGACGACCGTACCAACCGACCCACACGCCCATCTAAAATTATAATCATATCTTTTAAATGATCGTTATTGATTTAGGAACACGACCTTTTATTCAGCCATTGTTAAATTTTTCTCTTTCAAGGCTTGCGAAATTCGAGAACTTCAAGCAAGAGCCCGTAACTGGTTCGTAGCTGACACATATTGTTAAAATGAACAAACAAACAAAAAAAGTTATGTGATGATCAGATACTTGAATTTGTCTTTGTTCGGAATGATTTTCAAAACATCCAGTTCAAATGTAATCGGATCATTTTGAACATTAAATGTCAAAGAAAGTTAAACTGAAATAAAATTAGTTTTGTTTTCTTCAATCACAGGTGAAAAATCTTTGTTCACAGACGTGAGTAGTGAGTTCCCAACAAGGGGCACTTTTACCCCCTCTGATTTCCCCCCATGACGTCACTGACCACGTGCCCCATGACGTCACTGACCACGCCCCTATGACATCACTGACCACACTCCTATAACGTCACTGATCACGCCCCCTTATTAATAATTAATTAACAATTAATTAATTCCCCTTATTTAAAAACCCCCTTTATTATAAATTTCTCCCCCTTATTAAAACCCCCTTCCCCCCTTTTTTTTTAACCCGTGGCGCCATCTGGCGACTATGAGGAGTACTATTTTCGGAAAAACCCCTATTTTAGCTCTAATTTCCCGATTTTGACTCCCCCTTTATTAAAAATTCCTCCCCTTCCTCCCCCCTTTTTTTACCCCCTGGCGCCATCTGGTGACTATGAGGAATATTATTTTCGGAAAAAACCCTATTTTAACTCTAATTTCCCAAGTTTTAACTCCCCCTTTATTAAAAAAAACCCTTCCTTCCCCCACCCTTTTAACCCGTGGTGCCATCTGGCGACTATGAGGAGTGCTATTTTCGGAAAAACCCCTATTTTAGCTCTAATTTCCCGTTTTTTGACTCCCTCTTTATTAAACATTTCTCCCCCTTATTAAAAAACCCCTTCCTCCTCCTCCCCCTTTTACCCCCTGGCGCCATCTGGTGACTATGAGGAATCCTATTTTCCGAAAAACCCCTATTTTAACTCTAATTTCCCAATTTTTAACTCCCCCTTTATTAAAACTTTCTCCCCCTTATTAATACCCCCTTCCTCCCCCCTTTTTTTAACCCCTGGCGGCATCTGGTGACTATGAGGAGTACTATTTTCCGAAAAACCCCTATTTTAACTCTAATTTCCTAATTTTTCAGCCAACCCATCATTAAAGACCCCTGGTTGACCCACCTATATTAAGCGCTCCTTCTCGAATACTCCCGATTTTATTTCAGACCCCCTGGTTGAACACCTATATTTTAAGCCCCCTTAATCTCCGAATAAGTCCCCTACCAACTTAATTTCGGGTAGCAACGATCGGCTGATGCAAGCCTCAGAATAATTGCATGGGTGGCAACCTCACACAGAAAGGGATGATGCAAATCTCTAAATAATTGCAAAGTCCAATCGTCTCCTATTGGCTTACGATATTTCCTGATAAAACTACGGGTCCTGATTGGTTGTCCTAGGTGGCTGCTTTTCCTCGTTAAATAAGGGCCAGCCCTTGGGTGCATCATTGTTCACGATACAACCTAGCAATCTAGATGTGTGGTGTCTCGGTGAAGATGTTTATGTCGTGCATTTGCTGTTCAAAAATAAGTTTTCTGTGCACTTACGTCGCTACAGGAAATATGAAAATGGTGAACTCATCTACCCTATACCTGTAGGAGTCAACCTCTCCATACCTGAATGGGAGGCTTTGTGTGCCACGGTGCCCCACATCGAGGACAAAGTGAAAATCGGCCCGGATCAGGAGACGTGGCACCTGATGCCCGGTGTACGTGTGTTCACGTTCCGCAACAAAGGTGGCGAATGCTGTATCGAGTTCATTAAAGAATCAGCCGACCAAAGAACTCTGCAGTTTCGTGTTGTGAGTCACAGTATAACTCTGAACGCGTTGCACTGGTTAACACTGGCTATCCACGTAGACGAAGTGATGCGGGTCGTGCGAAACATGTGTGGAACACCCAAAGATCACCATCTCCGCAGTGTCAGTATAGAACATTGCGAATCAGTTCGACCATTCCTGTTGGGACCTGTTTTCGGCGGCCCCGAGTATGTACATCAGCTGTTGGTGAATATTTTTCCGCAATAACTTATACGTCTGATACCTTTAGATGGACTACAACACGAAGAAAAAATAACGGCCACCATTGAATGGTCTGGTGACTTGGACATTAATACCTTAGCACAAGTGTTTGTGGATACAGCCTGGAAACGAGGTCTGTTGAATTTTGTAGATTCTGGATTTGTGTGTACGTCTTTTCACCCTCTTTCATTTTAGTCTTGGTATGGATAGGAGAAAGAAGGTGTTAGCTAGTGTCGGAAGCGTAATCGTAACAGTGTTAACAATAGTGGTGCTTGCATTAGAATTTGTGGCTCCTAATAAAAATATTCAGTGTGGAGAGTCAAAAGCCTTAGACAGTGCATACAAAATTCGCGTGTGTAACTTAACAGTGGACATCAGACAGTTTATAGGAGACATCCCTACAGTTACAGGTGTTACACTTTCACTACATCAATGGCAAAACCTAGTGGGGTACGACGTCTGCGTGAAGCAGAAAACAAAACTTTGGAATCCCATTATTTCGACACTGAAAGAGGATTCGGTAGTGTAAAAAAGTTAGCTCTGAATACAGGGCTGCCACTCAACCTCGTCCAAGAGTGGTTAGAAAAGCAACCCACCTACACGTTACATAAACCTGTTCGCAGAAAGTTCCACGTAACAAAGTTTACGTCACAGGTTTAGACAACAATGGCAAGCCGATCTCGTAGTTGTAAAAAATCTGACTCGCTTCAATGAGGGTTATCGCTACATATTAACGGTCATCGATGGGTTCTCGAGGTATCGGTGGGCGGTGTCTATGAAGGCAAAAATAGGGAAAGAAATGGTGTCGGCTTTCAAAAAAATCCTTTCCAAGGGACGATCTCCCATGAATTTAAATACGGATCAAGGTACCGAATTTACCAACAGAGTATTCCAGAAATTCCTGAAAATGAAAGTATTCGGTTCTTCGTCACCTACTCTGACAAAAAAGCAGCTTTAGTGGAGAGATGGAATCGCACTCTACGCGAGAGACTGGGGAGACATTATACACGCAATAACACCTACCGGTACTTGGATGTGCTGCAACGTGTTGTACGAGGATACAATGCCACAGTTCATAGTGCACACGATATGGTTCCCAAGGACGTGCGTGACCTTACACAATGAGGACGCTGTCTGTGTTCGACTCTACCGCAATCCTGCCAGAGTAAAAGAAAAACCAGCATTTAAAGTGTGGGACACAGTTCGACTAACCAGTCTAAAAGTACCTTCAAGAAGGCATGTACGCATTTGTGGACCGAAGAAATTTTTATAGTCGTCAAGGTGTTACAACGTCACCCCCCGTATACGTCATACGGGATTCCGAGGGAGAAGTGTTGAAGGGCACATTCTATAAATCGGAACTTCAAAGAGTGACCGAACCCGAACTTTACACTGTTGAGAAAATAATCGAGCGAAAAGGTCACAAGGCACTGGTCAAATTTCGCGGTTATCCCAAACATTCGTGGATTCCTGAAAAATCGATAGTTTCTACCTGACCCTACCCTCCACGGCTAGTCAGAATATTTACCCAAACAATTCGCAGAGTGATTTCACGGTTCGTCTAGCACAACCCCTAAGACTAAGTGGAAAATGGAAAATGGGACTAGCAGAAGTTTACTTACCCGTGAGCTGGTACAATGTGGATGGTTCTAATGACACGTTTCAATATTATGCACCTGCTCCCTCTGAAGAATACTGGAAAATCAAGCTTAAACCAGGCAAAATAACTCGAATGGAACTGTTGTCTCTCCTCTCCACTCAGCTTCCCAGAGAAATAATAGTGTCCTATAACAGTGGTTACTGGGTATTCAAAACAAGTGAGGGATACGGTTTGATGTTCCCTAAAACGAATTTCGGCAGGGTTCTGTGTGTCGGCGAGGGAGAAGTTGACAATCCCTTCCGCCAACGATTTACTACCAAACTGTGCAATACTGCAACATTCGATATAGATGACGATTGTTATTTCTACGTGATTCCTCCAGGTAGTTTCCACGGACGATACGAAACCGCTGAATCATTATTGGATGCGATGAACCAGGTCATGCCCTACAAGTTGAGCAAAGCTTTCCGTTTCAAGCAACAGGCCGATCACACAATGTTGATGGATGCAGACAAACTACATTTCATTAAATTTCCTCATTCGAACCCAGGATTAGGAGACATGCTAGGAATCACTAAATTAGATTTTCCATTGAATAAAGACACTGGTGACTACCCCATCGATATGAACAGAGGAATGTACGGTATTTATTTGTATTCAGACCTGATTGCACCTCAGTTGTTAGGTGATACTCATGGTGAACTGTTGCGTGTTGTGAACCCTGCCGTCAGAACCAGTAATAACGAAGCCATTATTGCAGTGTATCAGCAACCTGATTACTACCCGCTTGCAAGGAACAGTTTCGAGAGTGTGAGAATCTTTCTTCGTTCCGACACCGGAGAACCTCTGCATTTTAAATTCGGTAAAGTTTTAGTCAAGTTACATTTCTGCCATGAGGGTTAAATTCGTTCCCCCTTCTGCAGATGCTTACGTGAGCTACTACAAGAGCCAAATGAGAAGGGTGTGTTCCGTGGTCCTCGTTATCAGAGAGGCGATGAGCTAGGAAACATCTTTGCCACTATCGGGCGTTTCATCAGCCCTCTGGCACGACCTGCGCTGGCTACCCTGCGTAAGGGTGGGCTACAGTTCGTTTCAGAGATGTCCCAGGGACAAAACTTCAAATCTGCAGCCAAAGCGGGGCTCCGTGAAGCAGGTGTAGCCTCTTGCAGTGTGCCAGTTCCAAGCTGCAGGGAGGGAAAGGAATAAAACGCCGCGTCATCATCCTAGTGTTCATAAAGTGAAGAGACTCTGTACCGTGCAGGACGTGTTTTCATCATGAGCATTCAGAAAATTCACGCTGATTCTGGAGATTGTGCCAATTCAGAACTGGACTTGTTTATGGTTCCTTCCACTGTCTCACAATTAGAAAGAGGCTGCTATGTTAACTATTTACCTGTGGCTTCGCTGGAAGGTAATGCTCCACTCGAATTCATCGTGAAAGGAACAGGCGATTACATTGGTCTATCTCGTTGCCACCTGCACCTCGTCTTGAAAATCGTGAAATCCGATGGTACACCTCCGTCAGAGGTGATTGCCCCCTGCAATCATTTCTTCCACGCCCTCTTCAGCCAGGTAGATGTCTTCCTCAACGATCACCTCGTGAGTGCTTCTCATACCCTGTACCCCTACAGGGAGTACCTCGAGACTCTATTGAATTACGGTACCGATGCCACACGAAGTCAGCTCGGTACGTCACTTTGGTACCCCGACACCCCCGGTAAAATGGAACTGACCAGTCGGGAGAACGAGGGATGGCATCAGTGCAAGGGGTACGTCAAGTCATCAGGTATCGAACTCATCTCGTGGATCCATGCCGACCTGTTCAATCAAGATCGTTACCTACTCAATCAAGTCGACCTGAGACAGCGTTTGTTAAGATCCAAGCCCGAATTCTGTCTCGTGACAGGTGAAGCAGATCCCTCTTACAAAGTACAGATTCACGAAGCTGAATTTTTCGTGCGTAAATTCAAACCCGATTCCAGGGTCATCCTTGCACACGCTAGACTACTGGGTTCAGAGAGTGCCCCCTACGAAGAACAGATTTACCCATGTTCTCTATTGCTGCAGGTCTCACCAGTGTGAACCGTGACAATTTATTTCTCGGCCAACTTCCGGTACGTCTGGTACTGGGTATGGTGGAAAGTACCAGTCTGAATGGATCGTACGAAAAAAATCTTTTCAACTTCCAACATTTCGACTTAAACTACATCAGTCTTCACATTGACAGTGATCAGCAGTCCTACACCCCCGACTTTGCGAATGGACGTTATCTCCGATGTTACCAAGGATTATTGGAAGCTGTGGATGCCTGGAAATCCGATAGCGGTATTAACTTATCGCGAAAAGCCTATGGAGAAGGTTTTACACTGTTTGGATTCCAATTGACCCCCGAGCAACGTGAATGCAATCAAGTGTTTTCTTTAATAAAGAGCGGAAGTGTGAGAGTCGAATTAAAGTTTGCCAAGCCGCTACCCACATTGGTCACTGTGATCCTGTATGCCGAATACCAGAATTTGCTGGAAATCCCATTGGATCGTAAAGTCCTGTTTGACTACAGCTCATGAATACCTATCAGCTAGAATCCATCCTTTCGATGTTACCTACAAGTCTCGGTGTGTTCCCACGTGACAGACTACCTCAGAATCAGCCAATCAGAAGCCTTGTTTATCTACAATACCGATCCGTCCTCCCTGCCCGGCACCCACTGGATAGCGGTTTACAAGAAAGGAATGCACGTGGATCACTTTGACCCCCTGGGCACAAGTCCCGATGTGTCCATGCAAAAATACTATATAGTCAGCTAGGCATACGTCACGTCTTACATCCTTCGATACCTCTGCAAGACCCCCAGGGAGACACCTGCGGGGCTCACTGTCTGTATTTCCTGTTTAAAAGAGCGTGTGGTTCGACTCTTCCCACAGTATTGCATCGTGATTACACGTGTCGAGTAGACTTTAACGACTGCATGATGATACGATGGCTCTCCGAACTCCTTCAAATATTATAATTGCCGCTCCTTCACAGTGTGGAAAGACGACGTTCATTCTGAAACTCATCAAAGAAGCAGCTCTTCGATCCCCCACCCCAACGTGTCGTTTACTGCTACGGGGAGTGGCAACCTGCCTTTGAACCATTCAAGAAAACTGTGGAATATTATGAAGGACTACCTATAGATCTGGAATTTGATCCCCTCAGACCTACGCTTCTGGTACTGGATGACTTGATGGAACAGTCTGTAGCCAGCGAACGCATATCACAATTGTTTATTCGTGGCGATCATCATAAAAATATCACGATTGTCCTGATCGTACAAAATCTGTTTTTAAAGGGAAGACATTCGAGGACTATATCACTCAATGCTCACTACATGTTTTTATTTCGCAACTGTCGGGATGCTTCACAAATAACGCACCTGGCAAGACAAGTGTTCCCACATCATTCTAAACTCCTGACAGATGCTTATAGGTTAGCTACACAGTCTACCTGCGGGTATTTGTGTGTGGACCTTCATCCCAGAACTTTGGACAGCGAAAGGCTCCGTGCCAAGATTCTTCCATCTGAAGATCCTGAAATGCTTTACGTTCCAAATGAAAGTTAAATCTCAAGGCCCATTCCTTCAGTGTTTACCTGGGGGAAAGCAGCGTGCTGCTCTGTTGAAACATATCTCCGATCCCCAGATGTATGCTCTATGTGAAGTGTGTGCCAATTTCTTAAAAGGCAATATACCTGTTTCCCCTAGAGTATTAAAGAATTTACGCCAGCACAAGACTGTCAAGAATTTTTTTATGTCTGTGCAAATAAAATATTTCCTGCAAGAATGTAATGCATCTCCGCATTTATTATAATTTGCTTTATAACTGACATTTGATTCAATTCAGTTGAAGAAATGAAATCATTTAATAAACGAACATATCGAAGAGAGACAAATCAGTTCCACTGACGGAAAACTATGATGCGATGCACGGACTCCGCTTCTGACGTCATTAGCTGTACGGGTCACGTGACATTAGGCTTTCTCTTCAGACGGCTTTGATCAAGCCAGCCCCCTTCTGGGGGAAATCTTTAGGATATCTGCAAAATTTATGTATCAGTATTTTATAATAAACAAGTTTTAATAACTATCTTAACTTTGATAATCGAATAAATTTACCCTTATTACCTTAAACAATCTTATACCACAATTCTTATATAATCTTTAACATATTTGCTTTAATTACTCTATTTTATGTTATGCATAAAGCGTCCCGCTAATGAAAACCAATTGAATACTATATAGAGAGATAATTTAATCAGCGTTTCGTCAGAATATGCACTGAGAACAGATTGCATTTTCTTGATGTTCAACAGTTGAAAGTTGGGAAAAAGAAAACACAAAAGGGAAAAAAATCAATCCAAAACTGTTTCAAGAACAATCAGAAAGACGTTTCAAAATTAGATTTCCCAACACCTCCTAGTCAGAGCAGAATTTCCACGTATGCATCGATTCACAAACAACACATCAACGTGATGAAGATCCCCCCCACCCCACTTTTTTTAGGTTTGTTTCTCTTCCCCCTTGCATAAAAGAGCTGCACCAGTCGTGATGCTCGGCTCCGGGGTCGACTTCCCATGTAACCAATGGCAACCTGCCTCTGAGAGCAGCACGCGCCGCGCGTGCTACAGATAAACAGCTGACCGGTTAGACGAACTCCAGTGGCGCGAGGTTCTGAAGGGAAAATGTCTACAAGCGCTTGCCATAGCCAGTTGACGTTAACATCAACAGACCCAGAGAAATTCAGGTAGGTGGCATGGTTTTAATGTTCTCCATTTCATTCTGTTTTTCCCTTTACTGAGCCATTTTATTTTCCTCCTAATTTAATACTTGTTTCGTACTATTACGGATTTTTCCGTGATACTTGTCATCTATATCAATTTCGTATGAGTTTTACACGGAAACTTAAAATTGTTTGCTTAATCGATTTTTTTTACCACCGTGTTGACCCAGATATCTTAGATCTCTAACCAGCATAAAAAAAAATAATTTTTTTCATTGCTTATTTGAATCAGTTGCAATAGAGAAATGGGAAGTATTTTCAACTGCAGCAGCAAGCCACTTATAATGTTTTGTGTCTTGCTATTATATTAAAAAACCATCTTTCTCAAGTTAATATTGCAACGAAATACGGTTAATTTCTCCATTTCTGAACAAGTTGAAGTAGTTGGTCTAGTGTTGCCAACTTTTATTACGTAGCTTATCAATCTGAATATCTCTGAAGGTTTTTTTTTTAGCGTTTGGTCTCTGGCAACATCTTCCGAAACACGAATCTAAAATCGTTTTCTTCCGCTGATTCACGAGAAAGTTTTGGATTCGAAAGTTTATTTTCAGAAAGACACGACCTTCATTTCCAGATTTATTTTTTGTGTATCATAAAATCAAGACTTTTAAGTTTTATTGCAATTGAAACTGAAAAAGAAAAGATATTTTGATCGTTTCTGAAAAAAAAATATTTTTGAAATTTGTGGTCTGTAGGATATTCGATTGTTTGGTTTTCAGCGGAATGATAAATTCTTTTTGGTTTGTATAGATCAAGTTTGTGTAGATCAAGTTTATGTAGAAAGCTGGGGTAGAGGCACTGTAAGTCTTCAGCTCCCCTAAAAACTCAAAACAAAATGATTGCTGTATTTTATGATACGTAAGGTATATAAGACCCAACACCGTTTCAGCAAGGAATATTTAGGAAAGTAACTTTTTAATGTAGTATTTAAGCATTTAATGTCTAGTTTGGATGACATATATATTAAAAAAACTCGCGAGCCCCCGCTTACCCGAATTTCTGAGTATACACCTGGTATTTTTTCTGCTGAGGTCCCGCCATTCTCTCAGACCTATGGTGGCGTATAAATTGACAGGCTCCTGTCAGACATCTGTGGCAAGCATCTGCTTGAGGAGGTATTTATTATTTATTATTATAGATACCATAGATGAGGTGTGATCAAAGCCCGGGATTGAAATAACAGACTGTTTCGGGCTCGGCTGTCAAAATTTAAATTACCAATTTTGCCAGTAATTGTGATAAAAATAAAGTAAAAAGTTATTTTATTGTGATTTCAACTTTTTAATCAGTGTTGAATAATTAAAATTCATAAGTACTATTCAGATATTCTCATTAAAGAAACTGTGTTACCGACTTTAATAATGCGGTTACCATTAATCAGGGACTGATATAGGTGGGGAGAGGAAAGGGGCCATGCCGACCCCACCTTCAGAATCCTACTGTAGATAATGGAGGTAAAAAATATTAAACTTGTGCGTATTCACATATTTTTTTGAAAACATTTTTAGAACCTCTTAAAATGGATGAAAAATGTTACACTACAATGAAAATCTTATTTTTTTCCGGCTCGAGAGTGTCACTTCCCCCCTCCCAACCTCCTTTATTTTATTTTTTTTTTCTAGTAGGGGCCTTCCATTAATGACGCAATTTCCTAACCCCTCTCCATCTCTGGAGTGTTACGTAATTTATGGAGTTGGATCGGTTCTTTTGCAGATATTGTGCGCAAATGGTTAATCTATTTGAAATCTCCGGAGAATGGGTCAAAAATTGAAAATAGATTTGCTATCATTTTCAGCTTAAAAGAACTGAATTTAATAAGCTAACCTCCAAAAAAGAGTTCGATTGAAGGATGTTGAGAACCGGGGGTGAATTCCAGATTTTTTAAGTATCGTAAATTGGATTGTTTTACCTTTGAGTCGCAATTTTTTGCATATTATGGGCTAAACGGCCAGATCACAAGGGCTCATAGAAGGTTGGGGGATGGAGACCCACAGGAAAACTATTAGGAGACAGATGGTAGGTAACCTCCCATCAAAGACATGAAGCATGTTCTTTGGAGCATGTTTCGACGGACGGCGGCCTTTCCAAGCCCATCGGTGTCCCCTTTCTGACCGAGGTCGGTTTAGCGGAGATAAGTCTCAACCCTGGCACATTTGAGACTCTATCCTAGGAACTGCAAATTACGAGCTTGGCGCGATACCAACTAAGCCAACCCTTGCTCTTCAATTATAGGAAAAATTATAAATTTCCTCTTCACTATTCTAAGTCTTAAGCATTTTCTTTATCGCGTATACTCCAAACACACTTGACATTTTTATTATTGATTCCCAATTATTACCATTATCTTCTTGATCAAACTCCCCAATTATTTATGGTAATAAGGTGACATTACTTTTAATCGTCGTAAGCCTACATCTAAAGTTAATTAGAAAAATCAGGCTTAATTTCTATTAGTTCAACTTAATGAGTTATTCCATATCTTTTTTGTACATCGAATTAAAACTTAGCAAATGAATAACTCATAATGAACCTTGAAGATCCCTTGACCTTATTTTCTCAGACCTAATATCACAAATATGCAAAAAAAGGTCACCAGTCAACAAAGCGGGATTCAAAACACTGAAGCAGTGGCAACACGATTTAAAATTAAGGTTCAGTTCTTGAAGTGAGTAAAACCCATTAGTATGTTAGTATGTCTTAGAGAGATTGTCTATTGAAAGAGTTTGCTAACAAAGGTGTTTGTTCTTTTGTCTGATGCATAAAGAAGCAAAGAATATGGGAGGTAATTACTTCTAAACAACCAGCACTGGTGTTCTACCTGTTTGGCTGCCTTCCTTTCAGTTGTAGTCATTGGGCAAAGACGTTGTCAACCTTCCGAAGAATGCTGAATAGCTAATAACGGTCGAGGGTGTTTAAAACATTCCCGAATCCTGTAGTCGGAAAGCTTTCAATTACGGAGGTAGCGTGTAATTTGTTTCATTATTTAAAGGTCACATTTTAAGAAATATTAAAGCTATTGTGCAAACACCAGTTACAAAATCTCTTCGTAGCTTACAAGACATTGTCTCCCAGACGAAACAGAAACGTTTGCACGACCCTGCTCACAGATCTTCTCTATGGTCTATGGCGCATTACAGTCGCTCAAAAAAGTATCCGAACACTATGGTTGATTACAGAATTCAGAAAAAATATCTGGCAAAGATGTTTTTAGAAATTAGTGATCTGGTAACCTTCGTGTACGTACAAGTAGGTTGCCAGATCACTAATTTCTAAAAACATTTTGCTAGATATTTTTTCTAAATTCTGTAATCAACCGTATTGTTCGGATATTTTTTGAGCGACTGTACATGACAGGTTCTCTGTGGCATGCAGCTGCTTGAGAGGTAACTTATTGTTTTTATTATATCAGTCTTAAAATTCAGAATTATCTTAGATTTTTCAGAATTGTAGGGAAAGCAAAGTGATTTAACTTTTTTTTTTCTTTTTTTGAGATCTTTTGCTTTTTGATTGGGAATTTCAAAATATTTCCAGCGGGGCGTAAAAAATACAATCAGTATTTCAAGATAGAAAACAGATTTGTATTTCTTGAAAAAACTTAATTTTTGGTACACCTGATATTCTTAACAAACTTTTTTTTTCTGACCAATTTTTCCAGGGCAGAGTGGTGACAACTGCCCTCTTGGAGAATTTATTACCCCCTTACTACGAAAACTCCTTCTTTTTTTCACCAACCTTTTATTTTTATATTTTTTCTTTGGAATCATTTACCAATTTTGTTATTTCTCTAAGAGCAAAACAGTTAAATAATACCAAAATTTAAAACTGAAACATTCTTCACATTATATATATATTGCTCTTAGGCAACAGCGTCAACATTTAATTTTTATGATATTTGTAAAAGTCAAATCTAAGATGAAAAGAACAGAATATTTATGAACGAAGAATTGCTTTCCAATGTGTTCTAATGGAGAATCAGGTTTAATTTGTGACCTTCATGCGCATATGGATCCCATTTTCTTTTGCTGTTTGCGAAGCGCCTTGGTGGAAGGGTTCAAAAAGGTCGAAGATGATGATGTCATGACGGATAAGCTTACAAGGTTGAAAAAAGAAGAAAAAATCGAGTCATTTTATGGTGTTTGTTGTGTAAATCTTCTCAAGGTCATCAGGAAGATTTGTGTAAATAATAAAATTCGCTTCACACAACTTCCGTGAAATTACTAGCGCAACTCATTTGTACATTGTTCAGTTTTTCTGACGTTTCTGAATCCTATTCGTGATTCAGTTTCAGAAAAAAAACGTATTTTGTTTCCATTGTGCGTGTAGAGTATATATAGGTACTTTTGAGAAAACCCGGATCTCGAAAAAAAGATGGTTTGGGAGGGAGGCTGCAGGATCGAGTTGGAATGGAGTGGAACGCTGTTACGGTATCCGCTGCTGTTACTACAATTCTGGGGGGGGGGCTGCAGGATCGAGTTGGAATGGCCTGGAACGCTGTTACGGTATCCGCTGCTGTTACTACAATTCTGGGGCGAGGCTGCAGGATCGAGTTGGAATGGACTGGAACGCTGTTACTAGAATTCTGGGGGGGGGGGGGCTGCAGGATCGAGTTGGAATGGACTGGAACGCTGTTATGGTATCCGCTGCTGTTACTACAATTCTTGGGGACTGCAGGATCGAGTTGGACTGGAACGCTGTTACGGTATCCGCTACTGTTACTACAATTCTGGGGGCTGCAGGATCGAGTTGGAATGGAGTGGAACGCTATTGTTACTACAATTCTGGGGGGCGGGCTGCAGGATCGAGGTGGAATGGAGTGGAACGCTGTTACGGTATCTGCTGCTGTTACTACAATGTTGGGGGGGGGGGGGCTGCAGGGTCCAGTTGGAATGGACTGGAACACTGTTAGTACAATTCTCGGGGGCTGCAGGATCGAGTTGGAATGGAGTGGAACGCTGTTACAGTATCCGCTGCTGTTACTACAATTCTGGGTGGCGGGCTGCAGGATCGAGTTGGAATGGACTGGAACGCTGTTACGGTATCCGCTGCTGTTACTACAATTCTGGGGGGCTGCAGGATCGAGTTGGAATGGAGTGGAACGCTGTTACGGTATCCGCTGCTGTTACTACAATTCTGGAGGGGGGGGGGCTGCAGGATCGAGTTGGAATGGAGTGGAACGCTGTTACGGTATCCGCTGCTGTTACTACAATTCTGGGGGGGGGGGCTGCAGGATCGAGTTGGAATGGAGTGGAACTCTGTTACGTTATCCCCTGTTGTTACTACAATTCTGGGGGGCGGGCTACAGGATCGAGTTGGAATGGACTGGAATGCTGTTACGGTATCCGCTGCTGTTACTACAATTCTGGGGGGCTACAAGATCGAGTTGGAATGGAGTGGAACGCTGTTACGTTATCCGCTGCTGTTACTACAATTCTGGTTGCGCGCTTCTGTGTGTATGGGGTTCCTTGTCCCCTAGATTGGATCCTGATATTTTGAACTAATAATTGGAAAATGTAGTCATATAATATTAGCTCTATACAACGTAAAAATAAGTTTTCATTTATCTCTTAATATGAAAAAGTTACATTTCCACATCTCATAGAATTAAGGGGAAAAATCAATCAGTGTATGTAGAATAAAATATCTTATTTTTCATTATTGTATTAAAATATTATTGGAAATTTTGCAATTAAGTGCTAACTTTTAAAAATAAAAAGCTACTTGTCGAATTTTAACTAATAATTTCGAGCACATATGAATATCAATCATATTTCTGTTAATAAATTATCTGGGTACCTGTTCTTCATCAACAAATTCTATTACCAGAATTTCTAGCATAAATATATCGTTTGCAATATTATTTCACTTTTTTTTTATGTTCATTTAGCACCGTCTAACAATGTAAATTAAAGGCTTTTAGAAGATTTAAAAGCTATGAATTATCATATTTTGTAAGTACCTATTAACTCAAAAAAAAAATTTTTTTAATTCTAATCTTTCAAAACAAAAAGCTGCGTTTTACCCACCCAACCCCGGGGGAGTGACATGTTGCTGACAAACTATACCTCCTGATAATCATACCCCACCACTAAAATATAAATTTTCTAGACCAAATAGATCGTTTACAGTATTCGATTAAAATTTTGAAATTTTCGAAATATTTTACCGTCAGAGGGCGAAATTGAAGCTTTTGGGAGATTCGAAAAGTGTGAATCATTATAATATATCAACACCTATCCAACACAAAAAGAATTTTAATCTATCTCTCAAAATGAACAATTATCTCTTAAAACTCAAAAGTTGAGTTCCCCCCACTTCTGGATGGTAAAAGTGAAAAATTTTTCATTGTCAATGCAGACTTCGTGACATTTATATTTCACAATCAAAATTTTAAATTTCTAGCATAATTTCATCGTTTGCAATATTAGTTTGAAACAGTTTTGAGCTTTTTCACCGTTAGAGGGCGCAGTTACTGCTACTGAAGGATTCGGAAAATGTGACTAGTAACGTTTCATTAATAAATAAAAAAAATACCCCCCTCAAGCAGCTGCTTGCCACAGAGGTCTGACAGGAGCCTATCAGTATACATACCACAGTAGAAGGTCTGTGAGGATGGCAGGACCTCAGCAGAAAAACAACACGAACATCCATGCCTTAACCAGGGACTCGAACCCAGGTCTCTTAGATCAGTAGCCAAGCGCGCTAACCTCTCGGCCACGGGACGGCTACCTACGCAAGAAAACAATGCAATTTATATCTCTAAAAACAAAAAGAAAGTTAAATGTTTACAGACAGACAGACAACGAAGTGAAAATATTAGCTCGTTTTCGGAAAAAACGAACTAAAAAAGAGATAAAAGTACTTAAAAGAAGAAGTAGCGATAAGAGATGGCATCAGTCATATTCCAAACAGGGAAACAAATCTCAAAAGACACAAATATAACCTTGCGAATCATCTGATGTCTCCATATACTTATTAGTTTAACAACAGTTTTTATCTTAAAGTTTCATCTCCTCTAAACATCTGAACAGACATGCAAAAATAAATAATATTACACCACGATTTCGATTCTTTCTTACAAAAGTCTCTGATTTATGACTGGATCTCTAAACGCTACATATCCATTTTTTTTTATTTCCAACCTGACAAAAAAAAGGAAATAGCCCGAACACGAGAAACATTTTTGTGAAGCCAATCCAAAAGGCAAAATGGTCGCTTTCGCAGCAGGAAAGGTCAGTGTTTCGTTCCAACGTGTTCGGCATGTAAAGAGAGAAGGGTTCATAAAGAGAACGTTTCTCTGCCTTGGGCTACTCATTTCAGGGGTTATTTACCTCCCAGATGCTGTACAGGTTTCGGTTGGGTTTGGATGCATAAATATGGCCGCTTTCGCTTCCACCTCTGGTGGTGTCTGTTGTTTGAAGAGGAAGAGTTTGAGAAGGAAGAATAAACGAAAAAGAAAAACAGAGATGGCTTTTGCTCTGTGTGAGGAAAGTGAAATTAAGTTGTGCTTTCACTTTTATCGTGTCTGGCTTTTCCCTACAACCGCAACGTTTCCTCTTAGAAGCGATGACGTTTGGTTTATCGCTTCAACTCATTTCGTTTCGTTGGGAGATTTTTATCGATAAGTTTTACTTTTACTGACTGGAGACTGTTTTCCTGTCCAGCTTAATTGCGATAATTGCAAAGGCACTTTTGA
Organism: Ryuthela nishihirai; assembly: GCA_038380435.1. Lineage (NCBI taxonomy): Eukaryota > Metazoa > Arthropoda > Arachnida > Araneae > Heptathelidae > Ryuthela > Ryuthela nishihirai. Next base: position 23,241,154 of record JAWZYU010000016.1, read on the forward strand.
TATTACGTTCTTTCGGGGAAAAAAATGGGCTGAAGTGTGGATCATCTGTTGCTGTTTAGTCTGAATGTAGAAAAAAAAACGTAGAGGGGAAAAAAAAGCAAGCCTGATGCGCTGCCGATTGAACTACCCCCGCCCCGGGTCTGATGTAGCAGAACCCTATTAGTCTTCTGTGACAGGGGCGGGGGTAGCTCAGTCGGTAATGCACCAGGCTCGTAATCTATAGTTCCCAGGTTCGAGTCCCAGGTAGGTCAGTGCTGAGATTTATCTCCGTAAAACTCCTCCGCCCTGCTCACGGTCAGTAGGGGACACCGATGGACTTGGAAAGGCCGTCGTCCGTCGGATGGGGCGTTAAGCCGTGACCCCGTGTGCGGGAGAGCCATACCCTGTGCATGTTAAAGAACTCGCTCGATGGCCTTGACGGGAGTCTACCATCTGTCTCCCAATACTGTTCCAGTGTGTCCCCTCCCCCAACTTTTTCTGAGCTTTCAGGTTCTTGTGACCTGGCCATTTAGCCCATTGTGTGCAAAAACGTGCAGCTCAGAGGTAAAACAACTAAACCCACTATTTAGAGCAACTACCTTTTTCATCAATTTGAGTTACTTTAACATCAGATCAGTTAGCGCTGCTGTGACGTTGTTCGTGGGGATTAAATATCGATTACAGAGAAGCCATAAATGTTTACGCAAGCTTTCAGGATTATTTGGGATTTATTTCACATGAGACTCGGTTGCTTTGCATTTTAGCTTAAGGGAAATGAAAGCAGAGGTTGACTTCTGTGTAATATTAAAGCACATTCCCAAATGTAGAATATGATACGCAATGGTTACCATAGCAACCTCTATCAAGAGAGATGGTTCATCTTCCTCCATTTCGCAAAATATGCAATGAGTACAGTGAAGTTATTAAAAACATTATCGTTAAGAAGTATTTGTAAATTTTTTTTCGGCAATAAAGCATTAATGCATGTTGGAAAATGCAATAGATGGGAAAAAAACAAGTATTACATTTTAATTTTTTATAAGTATTTTAATTTTGCCCACTGTTAGAGTCCTGAGAAGCAGCAAAAGTTTTATTAGAACTTCTTCCTAACCGTCAAGGTTTTGCAAATTCTTGAAGTCTGATGCATCTATGAGAGTGAAAGAAATCAGTCAAAATGTTTATTAATAACTAACTGAAAAATATATTGTGATAAAGAATAAGCTCGCATTTCTGAAAAATATGCTTCACTAAATATGAGATCAGAATGTACGAATACTGATATTCTTTTTGTTAACTAGAACCTGTCCTCTACATTTTATTAGTTCCCAGGTTCGAGTCCCAGCTGAGTCAGCGTTAAGATTTATCTCCGCAAAATTCCGTGTATATGAGAGCCATACCCTGTGCACGTTAAAGAACACGCTGGATGGCCTTGACGGGAGGCTGCCATCTGTCTCCTAACAGCTGTTCCAGTGGGTCCCCTCTCTCTCCCCCAACCTTCTCTGAGCCTTCGGGGTCCATGTGACCTGGCCATTTAGCCCATGGTGTGCAAAAAAGTGCCGCTCAGTGGTAAAACACCCCAACCCAACGCGAAAAATTCCCTGCCCTGCCCACGGTCAATAGGGGACACCGATAGGCTTGGAAAGATCGCCGTCAGTCGGATGGGTCGTTAAGCCGTGGCTCCGTGTGTGGGAGAGCCATACCCTGCGTACGTTAAAGAACACACTGGATGGCTTTGACGGGAGGCTACCATATGTCTCCCAACAGCTGTTCCAGTGGGTCCCCTTCTCCAACCTTCTCTGAGCCTTCAGGGTCCTTGTGGGTTGGTCCTTGTTGGTTGGGTTGTTTTACCTCTGAGCGGCACTTTTTTGCACACCATGGGCTAAATGGCCAGGTCACATGGACCCCGAAGGCTCAGAGAAGGTTGGGGGAGGGGACCCACTGGAACAGCTGTTGGGAGACAGATGGTAGCCTCCCGTCAAGGCCATCCAGCGTGTTCTTTAACGTGCACAGGGTATGGCTCTCTCGCACACGGGGCAACGGCTTAACGTCCCATCCGACGGACGGTCAGGGTCCTTGTGACCAGGCCATTTAACCCATTGTGTGCCGCTCAGAGTAAAACAACCCAACTCTACATTTCGTTATCTAAAATGCAATTTCCACTACTGAAATTTTTAGAGATTTAATTACACTTGTCTACGCAACATTCGAGTAATTTTATGAAACTGTATTCTACTTTGTCATCAAACAGATCCTTTCTTTCATACAGATTTTTTTTAATTTGTTGTTATCTCAATGCGTTATTTTTCTCTTTAAAATGAATATCATCATTGAATCGTGATTATTTTTTTATCTCAAGTAGTTTTTTTTTACTCATGTCAGCCATAAATAATGCAGTGATATTAACTCATTTACCTTCTTATCCGTTATTCGCGTTAACATAAATTCTTTTACACACGGTTTTATCGGCTCTCCGCGTCAACATTAATCTTTTATCCACGGAGGACTTTAGATGCGGATATCTGCATCCTTCCAGCGCTTTGCATATTGATCTGAGTGGGGCTGGTCAGTCAGTATCGCGCCAGGCTCGTGATCTGAAATTCCTAAGTTCGAGTCCCCTCCTGAGTCGGCGTTCAGATTTATCCCCTCAAAACTCTCTGGCTGTAGAGGGGAGGTCAGTGAAGGGCACTGATAGGCTTGGAAAGACTGCCGTCCATCGGATGGAACGTTAAGCTGTGGCTCCGTGTGAGGGAGCCACGGCTTAAACATTAAAGACCACATTAAAGTGCCTTAAACATTAAGGACACTTTAATGTGACGCTGTCCACATTAAAGACCACGGTGGATGGCCTTTACGGGAGGTTACCATCTATCTCCCAACAGCTGTTCCAGTGGGTACCTAAAAATAAATAAGTAATAATTTTCTTATTATTAATTATTATTAATTTTTTTAATTTTTCTAAATTACATCTACAATTTCACACAAGAATTACAAAAACCAAATCAATATTTTTCCACAGTTAAAAAACAGTGGTCCCGTGGCTGAGTGGTTTGCATACTTGGATAATTATCAAAGGTATTTGGGTTCGAGCCCCGGGAAACAGACAACGAGGGTTTTCAATGGTTTGTAAAACATGGTTGTTTACAATGGTTTGTAAAAAGCATGGAGCACTGACCACAGATCTTAGGGCCTTACATGTAAAAAGCAAACACATCCAAAGAGATCTGGACCCTGACCACATATAGACACACATCCGAAAGCTATCTCAGATCTTTTTCGAGGCATCAGGGGATCATCTATATGAGATCATAAGCTCACTGATGAATTACGATTTTGGGTGTCTTGAACTAGTTCAATGACCTGTGGGTATTAACCAGTTCAAGTCACCCAAAATGATGATCTATGAAGACCGTCAGTTTGAGCGTTAATCGTGTTCTCAGGATATTACTTTTGTTTGCCCCCGTGGCCCCTTTTTTGGGCTTACTTTTCTTTATTCAAGTCATTTGCCAATTAGGCGAAGAGGTGAAAAGTCTGAGGCTTGGAACTCGTAAAAGTCTAGATATCAGATTTAAGATGCACAGGGATACTTCTGAGGATTCACAGGATTCTTCTGAACACGTCATAGTCTCATTTCTTACACAGTTGCCATTCAAGCTATGAAAATGATAATAACTGTTTGAGAATTAAACTCTGGGGAAACATTTAGAATGTTATAAAAATCCCCATCCGTTCCATTTCCAAGCAATGTTTTTAGCAACCCAATGCAAATTTTAAAAATTATCATTTGGTTAATACGACGTAGATATAAAGTAATATATTAATTGCATTCGCAAAAATGGGCGGGGTTGCTCAGTCTGTCGCACGCCAGGCTCGAAATCTGCAGTTGCCAGGTTCATGTACCTACTGTGCCTGCGAAGAGAATTTTCTCCGCTATCTCGCACCCTTCTCTCGGTGAGAAAGAAGGCACCTCTGGACTTGGAAATGCCGCCGTCCGTCGGATGCGACGTTGAGATGTGCTCCATGTTCAGGTGAGCCATACCCAGTGCACGCTAAGGAACACCCTGAATGGGACTGAAGCGAGACTACTTTCTGTCCCCTAACAACTGTCCAATGAGTCCCCTTCTTTAACCTTCTCTGAGCCCATGGGGTCTTCGTGACCTTGCTATTTAGCCAACTGTATGCAAAAAAGTGCTGCTCACAGGTAAAGAAATATTTCTCATGAGCTCCATCCTCTGCTTACTACTGGAGTTCCTGAACTTTTGTCATGAAACGGATGTTAAATTTATTATATATAGGAATCCCTGTAGATTGATATTTCTGAGGAATGACCTTCAAATTTTCGCCCTCCATATTATGTTAATGTGATGTAACATAATATGGTATATTGACTTCTATCTGGTAAAATATTACGTAATTTTTTTAGTTTTGATTTTTGTTTTTAATAAACCAAATTCATTGAATATAAACACAGAAATCTAGAATAACTTGAGCGGAAAAGTTAAATTTGTTATCAGACGTTCTCAACAATAATTCACTATTCAATAAATACATGATAATAATGGCAATATGCTAACACTATTTCGGACACTAACTCTTGTATATACTCTTTTAGTTAAACTCATGTACTTACTGTTTTCCTCTCTATTTGAAACTGATATTTCCTCTGAAATCAAACCGGATCAATCAAAATACAATAGAGTGATATTCAGATTGTATGCCACAGCGCAATCGGCCAGGAAAGGACATTTCCTTGGCGCATAGCTGTTCTCACCACATTTCGAAAAATGACGAAGATTCATAACACAACGTTGAATATTACTATTCGCTCGGGTTAGTCATTGCCATGCTCATTTAGCACAGACGACATAAATTTGATTTCAGAGATATGTACTAACTAAAAAAACTGAAATTGACCTAATTCTTCCTTAAACTGAAAGATAGAAAATTAAAATTTAAAGTCACTATTCTTTTGTATTACAGCTCTCAAAATTTCTAATTTATGATAGAAAGATCCTTGTAGAAAACTAACTAGCAAAAATATATCACAAACACCCTTATAAGTTATTCGGGTTATACCCTGATTTTGAGATCAAGTCTTTCTGACTTCTCTATTCGATCTGAAGTAACAAAATGGGATCTGGGATATTTATACTATGTCAAAACAATATTGTCTGCGGAAAAAACAAAAATTCTAATTCTTGCATGGTTGTTGTCTGTTTCTGCGCAACAGAGCAGTATTGTACAACAGAGAAAACGGCCAGTCAGAATGAAGACAACTATTGCATTTCAGTTTACCTTCCAAATTGTCCTGAATATGAAAGTAGTATAGAATATCACTCTCAAGATCAGACAATTTCCCTAGATGATCGGAGACTGTTGCTCCAAATGTCAAGGTTTCTCCTCTCTTTTTTAAAGAGAATTTCTCTGCAAAATGCCTTTACTGCATCTTATTCAAGCTGTATTTAAATGCACATTGGGAAAACAAGCCATCCGTATTTGTATATTAGGCATGAATTTGTGAATTAGGCATGAATTTATGTTTTGAACCGTATTTGTATATTAGGATCTACTGTTGTGCTGTCTACCTGCTTCCTCGGCTTTGTCAGCCAGGCCATCAAGCCAAAGATTCTTATCAGCAACTAACTGATCTTTTACAAGTTTATTAAGTTCTCTGTAATGCTTTCTATTCGGACTAGTAGGGTATTGATTAAGGACATTCCTGCAGTTCTCTCTTTCCGAAATAAGCTCAAGTGCCTTATCATTAAGATAATTCTGTCTCTTCTGCTCCTTTTTTCCCTAAAAGAGTACTACTAGTGTCCAAAAAAGCCTGTTTAAAATGATCCCATTCTTCCTCAACTTCAATAGTATACCATGACTGTCATAATGACTAAGTAACCTATCATGGTAAGCTTTGGCTATAACTGGGTCTTTCAGAGCTTCAGTATTAAAAGTAAATTTTTTAACCCTAGCACAACACTTTTTAAATTGCAAGACACTTTTAACAAGGTAATGGTCAGATCCAATTTCAGCTCCCCTATATGCCCTGGTATTCCTAACAGAACTAGTCCATTTGCTGTTAATTAATATATAATCAATCATATTCTTATGCAGCCCATTGGGTGAAACCCATGTGTACTTATTATGTCGCGGTGTTTGTAATAAGTGTTAGTTATTCTGAAATGTTAGTTATTCTGAAATGTCATGTACTTACTGTTTTCCTTTATTTTTTAAACTGATATTTCCTCTGAAATCAAACCGGATCAATCAAAATGCAATAGAGTGATATTCAGATTGTATGCCACAGCGCAATCGGCCGGGAAAGGACATTTCCTTGGCGCATAGCTACAGTTTACTTACCTGTAGGAGACGTTACCCATTGCCATTGCAGCTACCAATACCAAAAGGGCCTATTACTCCTCCCCAAAGGTCAGAGTCAGTACCAATTTTGGCATTGAAGTTACCAAGAACAAGGGTAATATCTCCTTTCTTGACAGAATTCAAAATATCCTGAAGTTGTCCGTAAAACCTATCCTTTTCATCCTCATCGGCATCCTCAGTGGGGGCATAACAGCAAATAGACAGCATTCAAGTCTTTAACGCTTGTCTGAAATTTTGCTGTAAGAAACTTTTCATTAATGCACTCGTATCCTAGAAGAGCATCACTAACGTGTCTGCTGAGAAGCAGACCCACGCCTTGGTGATGCTTATTGGCGTCCCTCCCTGAAAAGAGAAATTTAAAATTATTTTTAAGAATCTGACCCTTTTCTGTCAATTTGGTCTCTTGCAAGCCGATAATATCTAAATTATAATGGTGGAATTCTTGTGTGAGGACATCAAGAGAAAAATCTCTGTTCAGAGTCCTCATATTCCAACTACCTATGCAGAGAAAATGGTTAGTGGGATGTTTAAAAGAAACTATGTTTATTGAGAGAGGGAATGCCGACAATATCAAACAGCCCCCTAATCGCAGACATGGGGCAAAGACCCGTTCCTCCACCACATAAGGCTGAAGTCATCTACACCGGAAGACTTCCTCCAATGCAGAATTTGACGATGCCAATAGAAGCAAAGAGTTCAGGTGCCTGCGATGACCTCTGCTCAGGATTATCCACCAGCTGATAAACATATCCTGTGAATGTATTCACTTGGGGCTGTCAACCCACAAAGAAACAGAAAACACAGCGGAAGATTTTCCCTCCACAGAAGCCCACCAGTGCAGCACAATCAGGATCCATAATCAAGCTCAGAGCCATATATCTGTCCAGTCCAGTGGGTTGGGTTGGGTTGTTTTACCTCTGAGCGGCACTTTTTTGCACACCATGGGCTAAATGGCCAGGTCACATGGACCCCGAAGGCTCAGAGAAGGTTGGGAGAGGGGACCCACTGGAACAAGCTGTTGGGAGACAGATGGTAGCCTCCCGTCAAGGCCACCCAGTGTGTTCTTTAACGTGGACAGGGTATGGCTCTCCCGCACACGGGGCCACGGCTTAACATCCCATCCGACGGACGGCGGCCTTTCCAAGCCCACCGGTGTCCCCTACTGACCGTGGGCAGGGCGGGGAATTTTGCGGAGATAAATCTCAACGCTGACCCAGCTGGGACTCGAACCTGGGAACTACAGATTACGAGCCTGGCGCGCTACCGACTGAGCCACCCCCCGCCCCCCAGTCCAGTGGGTTTATATGGTCAGCACCAGGACCCTGTGTGGTTGACCACTCCTCAGCAGTGTGTAAAAATTGTGTTCACAGTTCATCTTTAAAAGAACAATTTCATTTAGGCTGTTTTTTCCTTTTTTTTAACAGGATTATACGCGAGTAGTCTACTCATGTAATTACTTTTAATCTAGTCATGAAGACTGTTCTGGTGTTCAAGTAGTTGTTTAACTTTTATTCACTAGAACAAAAAAATATATATTTTTTACTCTCAGCCTATTCAGAAAACCTTATGCGATGATCAGCACAATCTTTTCTTTACCGATTTTCTCAACTCAGAGAAATGATAATGTTGTTACAAATCTTGTTATTAGTAAACCGAGTGTGTATTCAAAAATGAACAATCAAATTATTAAATAGGTTATTTAATTTAGAAATGTTATCAGATCACATAAACAAAAATTTCAGCGAAACACCAATATCCCTTCGATCAGTATGAGGTATTTCATAATTATTAAATCATATATAGAAACTTAGCCATTTGACCCATTTGATAACAATCTTCAAATATTTGTATTGCACAAATATTACAATCTCTTCTCAACGAATAAATAGAAGTTTATTAAAATCTTTAACAAGGGATACCGAAACTCTGTCGACTTTCTATAGGTTCGTTTAACCTTATCATATCTCAACTTAAAACTTAGCATTTCACTAACACAGAATTTTATTCCTTTTCGCAGTTGGCTTCTTAGATTTGACAGTAAATAGAGGCTTCATCATTAATACAACCACTACTTTGAAATCTGAATCAATATCGACCTAAAGCTTAGAATGAGAAATCGACAAACTCTTGCTAAATACTACATATTAAGATAACTATTTGGTCAAATTTTCTGCCTCGTGTAGTAGAAAGAAGGACTCAGAAACACTCGTACTTTCTTTTTGTTCTTCCCACACTGAGGCATATCACGATTACTCGTATTCAGAAAAGATTATGCGATAATCAGTACAATAATTCCTTTAACACAGTTGTCGACATAGAGATGGGATAATATATTAATGCGCTATTCTCAGCCTCTAGACAGAGAAGATCAATCAAACCAAGAATTTTTACATTATTTTCTCTGCAGTGATATCGTTGGCGCACCCTTAAACTGTGTTTCATCATTTTAATGCATTGGAAGACCATTCACATATTGGGTATTGATATCCTCACTACCTTTGTGATATTTAAGCTTCATAATAAATGTGCTCATACCAGAGACGACGAAAAACCTGTAGCACTCTGAATATATGGGTTTGTCATTGTGGGTTGATTCCTTCGATGGCATTGATCGTATATTTTGCAGACCACGTACACCCGCAAAAAATCAAATGCAACCCAAAGCCTACGTAAAGAGATATTTTTAATTTTTAGGTTATTTTTAGATTTCCTTTTTTCCTATTTCTGCGGAAAAAGCAGGATATAATACAGATTGAATCCAATCGTAACTTTTCATGGATATGATGAACTTTGATCTGATGGGAAATGGGAACTTAGAATGTACAAAGGCTTTTGTACTGCGTATCACATTTCAGCAGTGAAAAAAATCCAATCTTTTAAATCCATTCCTCACAACTCAAAGGCGCAGCTCACATTGTGCTAAAATGGCGACGGAAGGATTTAGAAAAGACTAGAGAATTTAACCTATTTCGTAAGCCTCCGTTATGTCGTTTCGTAACAAGAGTAGCTGAAGAACAATTGCAGAAGCACACAATCCGTACAAACAGAGGCAGCTTTACGGACAAATATTTCCGGATTTCGAGGCAGCAATTTATTTCCTGAATCAATAAAAGGATTACGCTATGAATGCGTCAGTTATGGAAGGAATGCATTTTTACTCGTTTATCGAGAACACGTTGTTCATTTCATTGCACCAACATTCCACTTCAGACTCAAATAGCAAATGCAACTGATGCTCAAGTCACGAAGTTTAGGGTTCCTGGTAAGAAGCCTCAACTACATTGCGAAAGTTTTTGAAATTTAAATGCTATGGGCGTCTTTCTTTTAAAACTTGGCCGAGCGTTTTACCAACTGAGTAAATCCCCACTAAAGCAGAGAAAAAAAATACATGAATGGCGTTCTGGTCTCCTCAGACTCAATTCAGTCACTACTTGCTCAATTCAGCCTCTCAGCAATTAAAAAAAATTGCTGAGTTGTTTTACCTCTAAGGGACACTTTTCTTTCATACAATTTCAGGCATTTTGTTTCTAGATCTTTGCATGATGCTGAGCACGATAGATGATGAGGAATCTAATTGCAAGACCAGTTCATACTGAATATTTTGGAAATAATTTTACCATAATTTTGGAGAGAAACAATTCTTGTTAAATATTTTAACAAATGATAATATTTTACTTATTGTTATTTGCAATAATTCTTAGCCCAATTAATATCACACAAGTACAGATGTAGACAAAAATTAAAGGAGGAATGGCCAGTGACCGGATCCATCTAGAATGAACCAGAACGCCGTTTCAGCATGTAACATTTCCTTTTATTTCATTGGTCTATAAAAAAATTGCTGAGTTGTTTTACCTCTGAGCGGCACTTTTTTTCATATAATTGGTTAAATGCCAGGTCACAAGGGCTCAGAAAATGTTGAGGAACGGGACCCACTGGAAGGCTGTGGAAGGGGACAGATGGAATTCCCCCATCAAGGTCATCCAGCGTATTCTTCAACGTGCACAGTGTATGGCTCTCTTGGGCACGGCTTTTCGTCCCATACGACGGACGGCTCTATTTCAGAGCCCATTGGTGTCCCTTTTCTGAGTGAGGTCAGAGTGGGGGTTTAGAGGAAACAAATCTCAACTCTCGCCCATTTGGGACTCGAACATGGGAAATACAGATTACGAGCCTGGCGCGCTATCAACTGAGTTAATCTCCGTCCCTGCAAAATATATATGAAATATAATTGTTTAGTGTTTTTTTTTTTCGTTTCCGTTCCGTTATTAACATTCACATTAGGGAGTCTGGCCCTTTGCAGCATCTGTTTATTTCCTGATCTGATATCACAGATACTTAAAGGCACTTAGTCTGGCTTATTCGACAACTTTTACCATCCTCAGCATCAAAAATTCCTGTCAATCATCCACCCCACATTCCGGTGCTCCAAAGGAAACAATCTATTAAATTGCCATTTCGTTCATCGATTGAAAACTCCAGCTGTCGCTACTCATCGTTTGCAATCTCTGCTTCCGTCAAACTCTGGCCACAATTCTTCTTAATCTTTCCAAGAATTTGCATAAATGAGTTAATTTCAATTCGTTGCTGGAATGCAGTTCGTTAGAGCATAATCCTACGCGGGATGTTATAACAAATATTCTGTTAACTAATTGCCTAAAAAATGAAATACGTAATTTTCGTCTGTAATTTCCGCAGCAATTTGTTCGGCGGGATGTTAATTTCAATATTAATAGCTCATTAGAACTTCCAAAGAGGATAATTTTTGATCTCAAAGAATTTTTTGGAAACAAAGTTATTTTGTTTGTTGTATTTCACGTCTTCTTTAGATGAAAGCTACATTAGTCTGATTATAATACTGATTTTACTGAGAATTCTGAATTCGCAATTTGTACTTTGGCAGCTGCTGAGTTATGATCAAACACTTGTGAAGGTTATAAAGAAACCAGATGGTGAAATTTTAATTATTAAACAAATATCTGTAAAATAATTCAGATTAACTTTTATATGTATTAAGTTTTGAGCAGTGTAATCAAATAATTTTAAATGCTGTACGGTTTTCTTTTTTTAAGTTTGGATTTATTTTGGATTGGATTGGGTTGTTTTAACTCTGAGAGCACTTTTTGCACTCATTTTTTCCCTAAATGGCCAGGTCACAAGGATTCCGGGGGCTCATAGAAAATTGGGGAAAGGGACCCACTAGACAGCTGTTAAAAGGCAGTTGGTAGTCTCCCATCAAGGTTATCCAGCGTCTTCTTTAATGTACACATGGAATGGCTCTCCCGCACACTGAGCGAAGGTATAACATCCCATCTGACTTACGGCGGCCTTTCCGAGCCCGTCGGTGTCCCCTACTGACCAAGGGCAGAGCGGGCAGTTTTGAGAAGATTAATCTCAACGCTTGCCCAGGTGACTTATATTGGTCTACGGTTTGTTGTGCACATTGTAAAAAAAATAACGAAAAAATGTATAATTTTCGTGGGCGTCAATAGAGGAGGGGAAGGGTGAAAGAGAGACAGCTGCCACCCCCTGGAAAAAACTGATCAAAAAATTAATTTATTTCGAATAGTATCAGGTGTACCAAAAATTGATGATTTTTCTCTTAACGAAATGCAATCTTGAATTTTTTTTTCGTTTTTCTTTTGTTTCCGAAGAATATAATTTATTTTTATTTAATAATATGGAAAAAGAAATGATTTTTAAAAGAATTTTTCAATAATGTTTCTTTTTTTCTCATTTTGCTCTCAATCTCCTTAGTTTTCTTTTTGCATACTGTAATTGCAACTTTACTCATTTGGGAACGTTTCAACAAGGGTTATTTACCTTCTAGATGCTGTACAGGTCTCGTTTGGTTTGGACACATAAATATGGCAGCTTTCTCTTTCACCTCTGATGGTGTCTGTTGTTTGAAGAGGAAGAGTTTGAGAAGGAAGAATAAATGAAGAAGAAAAACGGAGATGGCTTTTGCTCTGTGTGAGGAATGTGAAATCAGGTTGTGCTTTCACTTTTATCGTGTCTGGCTTTCCCCTACAACTACAGACGTTTCCTCTTAGAAGCTGTAACGTTTGGCTTATCACTTGTTCGCTTTGTTGGAAAAATTTTTGTCGATAATATTAACTTTTACTGGCTGGAGACGGTTTTTCTGTCCAGCTTAATTGCAATAATTGCGAAGGCAGTTTTGATATTACGTTCTTTCGAAAACAAAATGGGCTGAGGTATGAAATATCTGTTGCTTTTAAGTCTGGATCTAGAAGAAAAAAATTAGAGGGGAAAAAACAAGTCTGACGCGCTACCGACTGAACCTGACTGAACTATCTATCAGACCTCTCCCCGGGTCTGATAAGAAGTGGCAGAATCTTATCAGACCCCTGTGACAAGTTAGGGCTACTCGATGAGTGATTTATTTTTGGAATTAAAGTGAAATCAAGCGCCTAAAGAACGAGTTAAATTTGAAAAACTATAATCTCTATTTAAGCGTTCCGATTTAAATACACCTTTGAGACAGTCTACACAGACGTTTCAGAAAACAATCTGCCAGTATAATTCGCTTTATTTTCTCTGCAGAAAAGCAACAGACAGTAGTGTATATACCATTTTATTAACAGCCGGTTTTTTAAACCGTAATTTTAATCACTCTATTCTTTATGACAGTGGTTCTCAAACTTTTATGCTTCACGCACCCCCTGGAAATGTGTATGTAACTGGCGTACCCCTTGTATAGATAGATAAAACTGTAGTTATAGTATAACAATGTAAATAAAAAAAAAAAATATATATATACATTAAATTTTGTTTCAGAAATTACATATATAGATAAACACAAGGTATGACATAAACAATTGAACAAATTATAAACACTTTACTGGGTAATCAGTGAAATGGTTGCGCTTGTTTCGCTTGCACATTCATCAATGGTTGAGGTTATCTTGTTAAGGTAGAGTCGCAAGTCATCTTTAACATCCAGCCTGTTCCTATATTTATTTTTTAAAGCAGTTAAAGATGAAAAACCAGTTTCACATAAATAAGTTGTTGTGAAAGGTAACAAATATTTGACTGCAATTCTTGACCAAGTCGGATATTCCTTCTCCACTCCAATCCAAAAACTAATCAATTTCTTTTTTGGAATGAATTCCTTTTAAACTATTGTCACAAGATATCTCAATCAACTCTTCTTTATTGGACAATGGAAGCTTACATCTTTCAGGATCAAATGTGAAGGGGTCTCGAATTCATTCTTGCATTTCATCAGGGGTTGGAAAATACTGCCTTATAAGAGTTTTAAGAGTGCTTAAGTGAACGACTCTTTGTTGCTCTGATGTCTTCAAAGTCTGCAATCGTTCGCTCATTTTCTTTAAGAAATGAATCTAATCGCTGAAATTGTCACAGCTGTTCTTTTTAATTCCGTTTTCCCAGAGAGAATTTTTGTTATCATGGTCTCTGTTTTCTTCTCAACGTAGAATACATCAACGTTGTTTCCTTGCAATGATAAGTTCAAAATATTCATTTTTTTCAAAATATCAACTAAATATGCTAACCGTAGAAACCATTCTAAGTCTTGTAGTCTCAAAGAAAGTCGAAACTCGCGGTCCATGAAAAAAAGACGTACTTCATTGTGGAGTTCAAATAAACGGCAAGAACATTTTCTCGTGACAACCAACGTACTTCTGTGTGAAGCAGCAAGCTCTTATGCAGGCTACCGATTTCTTCACAAACAATTGAAAAAAGTAGATGAAGTCTACTGGTCAGGTTTTGATGAAACTAACCATTTGTACACTTTCGTCCAGAACTCTTTTCAAATCATCAGGGAGAAATTTAGCTATCAGCGCTTCACGGTGAAGACAACAATGAGTGAACTTACATTCTGGTGCAACTTGTTTTATACGAACTGCAAGTCCTCTGATACAACCACTCATTGCTTTTGCTCCGTCAGTACATACAGAAATACAATTTTTCCATTCAAGGTTGTTTTCGGCAAAAAATGAATCAATCATATTAAAAATATCCTCACCCGTAGTAAATACGACTTTTGAGCTCTCACGGAGTACCCAAAAAATTTTACCGCGTACTCCACGTTGAGAACCCCTAGTCTATACTATTGCTGTTAGCGCAATAAATACTTCCCGAATATTAGACTTCCAAAACTTTTTATAGTCTGAATCTGGCATCTTATTTTCGTATCAGTTCAGCGCCTGCCTAGGACATTTTGACGCCTCCAAGTAAACTTTCTGTTTGCTGCCAAAACATCTGGCTTTTGATTTTTTTTTACATATTCTCTACTTTCAATAAATAAAGGGCATTAATATTTTAATTTTGTCACAAAATAATTATAATGATAATATAAGAATAAAATAAATGATTAGCAACATTCATTTCTGTATGTAGGAAAGTTGTATTAGTCTGATTATATCAGAGAAATTTTTTCTCCAAATCGTTCTTGGACGGGTATAAGTTCGGGCGCGGACTCGTAAATTTGACCCCGAACTCATCTTTAAATGATACGACTGTGTATATTTACCATAAAAATAAAATATAATTGATAAATAATACGTTTTCCCCTCGAGCAGTTGCTTGCCACATAGGTCTCACAATAGCCTATCAGTTTAATATGCCATTGTAGAAGGTCTGTGAGGATGGCAGGGAACAGAAAAAAGTTTCATGTTATACGAATAAGGAGTCATATTCAGATATCAGTAACTTCTTAAATAATATTAATATGGACAAAATGTGATTAAAGACTTCGATCAAATCTCTTTAAATGTTGACTTTTCTATAAATAACTGTTGAGTAGCCAAAGAATTATGTAAGCTGAAAACGATACGCAATTAAAATCTGAAAAGTTAATTCAAGCATATCGAAATGAAAAAATGAACAATATCTTTAACTTTAATCAAATGTTTAATTTTAGCTCTTTATGCCTAGGAATGTTTGAGGTATAAATCCAGGCTCTGTAGAAAAAATATTTTTATAATGTAAAAGACAATAAATAAATCTACATACAAAATCAAATTTTTTATACTTAAAAACAATTTTGGGAAAGAAAGGGCAAGGAAAATTCTTTTCGCCCAGTATCATATTTACTGTTGCGCCGGTTCTCACCAAAAGGGCTTATCACCCCTCCCCAAAGGTCAGAGTCAGTACCAACTTTGGCATTGAAGAAACCTAGAACAAGGGTAATATCTCCTTTCTTGATAGAATTCAAACTATCCTGAATTGTCGGTAAATCATTATCATCATTCTCATCTTCATCAGCATCCTCGGTGAGAGCATAGCAACAGATAACATTCTAATATTTAATGCTTGTCTGAAATTTAGCTGTAAGAGACTTTTCATTAATGCACTCATATCCTAGAAGAGCATCACTAGCGTGTCTGCAGAGAAGCAAACTTATGCGTTCGAAATGCTTTTTACTTTCCCTCCCTGAAAAGAGAAATTTAAGATTATTTTTAAGAATCTGACCTTTATCTGCCCATCTGGTCTCTTGCAAGCAGAGAATATCTAAATTATAAAGGTGGAATATTTGTGTGAGGACATCAAGAGAAAAAGCTCTGTGCAGAGTCTTCACATTCCAACTGCCTATGGAAACAAAATGGTTAGTGGGATATTTAACGAAATTATGTTTATTGAGAGAGGGCATGATCGTCATATGTCTCAGCGTGGGAATTACGTCGCTAATTGTGGAAACAAAGATTTTGAAAAATAACGATAGATGAGTGATTACTCCGAAGTCTACAGATAGCAGAAAATTGACATTTGTCGCATTTAGTGTTCCACACAACTGATGCGAGCTGAAAGGGGGGGGGAACAATGGGGGACAAATAACTCAGGTAATGCGTTGTGTTTCAAAGTCATTATCGTGATCGTATAATTTTAATTATTTCTAATGGTCTCTAGAGGCACTTAGCCTACCTCTGTCTGCTCAGTTCTCTGCCGAAGTGATAAGAAAGAAAACCATAGAAGTTCTGTATTAAAAATCCGGCAGCTCATTCAGGTTTTTTAGTATAAACAAAATTGCACTTTTTAACATTCTTTCTTCTACTCAGTCTTCGCCATCTTGGTTTGCTTTCGCCTGAATTCAAGATACTGACGTTCACAAACAGAACAATAACTTAATGTAACGAGACTTTCCGTGGGAGGAGGAGACGGGGGGTACAAAAAGAAAGTAGGAGTGTTTCTGAGTCCTTCTTTCTACTACACGAGGCAGAAAATTTGACCAAATAGTTATCTTAATATGTAGTATTTAGCAAGAGTTTGTCGATTTCTCATTCTAAGCTTTAGGTCGATATTGATTCAGATTTCAAAGTAGTGGTTGTATTAATGATGAAGCCTCTATTTACTGCCAAATCTAAGAAGCCAACTGCGAAAAGGAAGAAAATTCTGTGTTAGTGAAATGCTAAGTTTTAAGTTGAGATATGATAAGGTTAAAAGAACCTATAGGTAACTCGACAGAGTTTCTGTATCCCTTGTTAAATATTTTAATAAACTTCTATTTATTCGTTGAGAAGAGATTGTAATATTTGTGCAATACAAATATTTGTAGATTGTTATCAAATGGGTCAAATGGCTAAGTTTCTATATATGGTTTAATAATTATGAAATACCTCATACCGATGGAAGGGATATTGGTGTTTAGTTGAAATTTTTTTATGTGATCTAATTACATTTCTAAATTAAATAAGCTAATTTATAATTTGATTGTTCATTTTTGAATACACAATCGGTTTACTAATAACAAGATTTGTAACAACATTACCATTTCTCTGAGTTGAGAAAATCGGTAAAGAAAAGATTGTGCTGATCATCGCATAAGGTTTTCTGATATGTTAAGAGTAAAAAATATTTTTTTTCTAGTGAATAATAGTTAATGAACTGCATGAACTCACAGAACAGTCTTTGATTCATGACTAGACTACTTGCGTATAATGGTGTTTAAAAGAGAAAAACAGCCAAAACGACTGAAATTATTCTTTCAAAGATGGACTGTGAACACAATATGTCAGTAGGGCTGGACAGTGAATTGCCTTTGCTTTCATGGTCGTTCCTCCTCAAGGCACAGTTTTGTTAGACGAGAATTCTGTGTTGCATACATGACCTACATGGGTGTGCTGAACGGCGAAAGTCGGGCCCAGACACCGTCGATTGGCCTGATGTGACGGATAGGTAATATGGTGAATGGTCCTAGAGCTCAATGAGAAGGAAGACTGAATAGATTAGGAATTCTTTCCTCACCGTCGATTAGATCTCAAGTAAAGTTAGCACTGTGGTTCGGAAGCCGGTATATGAGAAATAATTTATCAAAAATTTGGTGTCAGTAGTTGCGGAATGTATGACTGAAATGTCTCTTTCTGGCAGTAGAAAACGCTGCCCTCAAGAAAATTGTTTTTCTTTCTTGGTGTAATGTGTTGTAACATTAAACGATGCCTAATATACATATATGGATGCCTTGTTTTCCTAATGTGCATTTAAATACAGCTTGAATAAGATGCAGTAAAGGCATTTTGCAGAGAAATTCTCTTTAAAAAAGAGAGGAGAAACCTTGACATTTGGAGCAACAGTCTCCGATCATCTAGGGAAATTGTCTGATCTTGAGAGTGATATTCTATACTACTTTCATATTCAGGACAATTTGGAAGGTAAACTGAAATGCAATAGTTGTCTTCATTCTGACTGGCCGTTTTCTCTGTTGTACAATACTGCTCTGTTGCGCAGAAACAGACAACAACCATGCAAGAATTAGAATTTTTGTTTTTTCCGCAGACAATATTGTTTTGACATAGTATAAATATCCCAGATCCCATTTTGTTACTTCAGATCGAATAGAGAAGTCAGAAAGACTTGATCTCAAAATCAGGGTATAACCCAAATAACTTATAAGGGTGTTTGTGATATATTTTTGCTAGTTAGTTTTCTACAAGGATCTTTCTATCATAAATTAGAAATTTTGAGAGCTGTAATACAAAAGAATAGTGACTTTAAATTTTAATATTCTATCTTTCAGTTTAAGGAAGAATTAGGTCAATTTCAGTTTTTTTAGTTAGTACATATCTCTGAAATCAAATTTATGTCGTCTGTGCTAAATGAGCATGGCAATGACTAACCCGAGCGAATAGTAATATTCAACGTTGTGTTATGAATCTTCGTCATTTTTCGAAATGTGGTGAGAACAGCTATGCGCCAAGGAAATGTCCTTTCCTGGCCGATTGCGCTGTGGCATACAATCTGAATATCACTCTATTGTATTTTGATTGATCCGGTTTGATTTCAGAGGAAATATCAGTTTCAAATAGAGAGGAAAACAGTAAGTACATGAGTTTAACTAAAAGAGTATATACAAGAGTTAGTGTCCGAAATAGTGTTAGCATATTGCCATTATTATCATGTAATTATTGAATAGTGAATTATTGTTGAGAACGTCTGATAACAAATTTAACTTTTCCGCTCAAGTTATTCTAGATTTCTGTGTTTATATTCAATGAATTTGGTTTATTCAAAACGAAAATCAAAACTAAAAATATTACGTAATATTTTACCAGATAGAAGTCAATATACCATATTATGTTACATCACATTAACATAATATGGAGGGCGAAAATTTGAAGGTCATTCCTCAGAAATATCAATCTACAGGGATTCCTATATATAATAAATTTAACATCCGTTTCATAATAAAAAGTTCAGGAACTCCAGTAGTAAGCAGAGGATGGAGCTCATGAGAAATATTTCTTTAGCAGAGCGATTGCACAAGGAAACTACATACTAACAAGTCATAGATGGTAAGGTGCAAGTGTCTCGTATAAGGATCGTGTATGAGGCAGATGAGAAATTTGGAGATATAGACTATATTCCTATCAGAAGGGATCATCTGAAATTCAGGTCAACAGAAATGATCAATTTGGATCTAATTCATCAGAAAAAGATTGAGGTAAAAAATCGTCGATCATGTAGATCGCCGATTTTTTGCGGGAATTGCGGGTGTAGCGAGGTCTGCAAAATATACGATCAATGTCATCGAAGGAATCGAAGGATCAATGTCATCGAAGGAATCGAAGGATCAATGTCATCGAAGGAATCGAAGGATCAATGTCATCGAAGGAATCGAAGGATCAATGTCATCGAAGGTTGTCCTATTTAAGCAATTCAAGAATGTGTTGAATAATCAAACGTACCGGACAAAACAGACGCTGACATATATATCTATTGCCCAAGTATTTCGCATCATCAGTTGATTGACAGGAAATATTATTTGCTTCAGCTATCCTTCGAGTCTGCACCTCCTAAGTCACGGCCGACTTCAATCGTGCCAGGAATCCGATGACTCCACTGAGAATACCATAACGAGTGTTACTTCGGCAAAGCAGCCCGCTTTACGTTAAACGTTTGATAAGTTTCAGTCGTAAGAGGTAATTGTTCTTTTCATTGCCGTCACCTCTGCCGCCTCGTTAATTCCAAGTCAGTACTGGTTCGGATAATGAGGCAGGATGTTCTCGTAACAGATGAAAATTCGGCAGCTACAGATACACCGTAGTCGAAACGCTTGCAATAAGAGCAATGATAGCCACGGACATCTACTGCAAAAGTTTTCATTATCATATTTCACATTCAAGGTCAGGCGCGGACCAGTAAGGGGTGTTGTAGTGTCATTAGCCATAGAGACCTCACAGGAGCAAGTTTTTAAAAATAATAATAATTGTTATTTTACAAAAGTTCAAATGAATTAGGGAAAATCTATTTTAGGCATCACGTATGAACTCTGAAAAAATTGGGGCGGGGAAGTTCAGTCGGTAGCGCGCCAGGCTCATAATCTGCAGTTCCTAGGTTCGAGTCCCAGCTGGGCCAGAGTTGAGATTTATCTCCGCAAAATCCCCCGCCCTGCCCTCTATAAGTGGAAGACATTGATGGGCTTGGAAAGTGTGTGTAGAGAGTGTGAGGGAGAGCCATACCCTGCGAATGTTAAAGAACACCCTGGATGGCCTTGACGGGAGGCTACCATCTGTCTCCCAAAAGCTATTCAAGTGGTCCCCTCCCCCAACATTCTCTGAGCCTTCAGATTCTTGTGACCTGGTCATTTAGCCCATTGTGTGCAAAAATGCGCCGCTCAGAGGTAAAACAACCCAATGCTGAAAGGAATACCCACCTGGTATACATACCCCCCCTGAAAAAAAGTCAATGTGTCAATTATTCGTTAATTTTTTTCATGATACTCTTAATTTTAAGCTATATCTAAGAAATTCATCCTCCAAAAGTAGTAAATATTCCAAAAGTTCTAAAATAACATAATTTTAACATAATTTTATTTTTAAAAGAAAAAAAATTATTCAAAAACGTAAACATTTTTTTCAATCCCATCAACAATAATAAGGAAAATTTATCGTAATTAGTGACAAGATAGGATGATTTTTAATTCGGTATCAAAAATATGGACTTTTAAATAACAGAAGAAAAAATGTGGGACAAAAGACTGTTTTCGAATTTCTTATAATATACAGGACAACGCCTTAAAATATAGTACTATCCGCAGCCAGGACCGTAGCCATAGTCCTGAAAAAGGATGAGTCCTGAGTTAAAGAATGCACTGAATGGCCTTGACGGGAGGCTTCCATCTGTCTTCTGACAGCTGTCCAGTGGGTCCTTGTGCCCTTTGGGTCTTTGTAATCTGGACATTTAGCCCATTGTCGGCAAAAAAGTGTAGCTCAGAGGTAAAACAACAACGGTTATTCCCAACATTTTTTATGACGGAGAACATGTAAACTGTAAGCAAAAAGCTTTTTAAAGTCTCTTCATATTTGGAAACGGGTTCAGCACTATCTATTCCAGCTGTTGGATTTGATGTAAAAGGTAACACCAATTTCCAGAAATACGTTATACATGCAAAAATATTAACAATTTGATGTGAGTTTGCAGCAACTTTTCTAGTAGTAGTTGTAACTTCACGAAATATTTATAGTGCTCTTCGCACAGAATTTAATCTGTTTAAGCCATAGCATAGCTTAGCAGATTGTGGTGCACAACAATGCTGATAGCATCTTCAATAGATCTGCAGCCTCCGATTTCGTTTCTCAATTGCAATGAAGAAATCTTGCCCTGTTGCCTCCATATGAGGAAATGAAGGATACCGTACGTCTGCCTCCCCTGACGTCATGCCAGAGGATTGAATGCAACTGAAAGGAAGTGTGCTTGCTGACAAACACGTGGAATCACGCGGGAAATGTGATAGAGGAAAAATACCACACTGAAATCTGGTGCCTTTGGAAAAATAACATTTTACTATCAGAAGCTTCTTTTTGGGGAAAAAATCTGTTGTGTTATAGAAATTCGTTTGGCTGTTAGTGTCATAATAGGAGATTAAGTCTGTTGAAAAAGACCATGATTTTTATGGTTTTATTAAACTTGTAGTCAATATTTAAGGAAATGAATTATTTTTGTTCTAATAAAACTTTAATTCAAAATCTGCAGTCCTCTAAATCTAATATCACACTGTCATCACGCAAAAATTACTCTAATCGCAATGTTCCGTGTAATCATCATCATCATCATCATCATCCTCAAGCAGCCATGGGCTACGGAGGTCCAACCAGACCGTGCAATTTAGTTCTCCAAGCAAGTCTATCCTGAGCTACATCTACTGCATCTGGCCACTGCACACCAATCCTAACAAGGTCCTGTTTGACATTTTCTGCCCACCGCATCCTAGGTCTCCCCTTCTTTCTGAGGCCTTTAGGCACACTGTTCATAACCCTATTCGCCAATCTATAATTATTCATACGGGCAACATGGCCAAACCAACGGAGTCTCTCTCTGCACAATATGCTGCTTAAAGGAGGTTGCAAACTCCTTTGCCTAACCTCATCATTAGTTACAAAGTTGAACCACCTAATGCCCAAGATACTGCGTAAGCATCTGGAATCAAAAGCATCTAGTTTCCTGTTATCTTGTTATAAAGTGTCCAAGCTTCACTACCATAACTAACCCTAGAAAGAACCAAACTATTATACAGTCTAATTTTAGTCTTTAGGTGCATACGCCTATTTCTCCACACTCTCCATAGATTCTTAAAAGTCCCGGAAGCAATCCCTATTCGTCTGTTAATCTCATGCCGCACATCACCATTATCTGTTACATAGCTCCCAAGATAATTAAACTGTGACACCTGCTCAAGACTGCAACCATTCAGATTAACTGAATCACAGCCTGCCTGACCAATTTTCATCACTTTAGTTTTCTCTCTGTTTATAACCAAACCTACTCTACTACCAGTCTCATCAACAGCTCGAATGAAAGAGTTCATCTCATCAACATCATCCGCCAAAAGGGCCAAATCATCAGCATAATCTAAATCAGAAATTTTCCTATCCCCAGCCCATTTAAGGCCAAAATCCTTCCCTTGAAGTGAATTTCGCATAACATAATCAATAACCAAACTAAAGAGAAAAGGAGACAAAATGCACCCTTGTCGAACACCAGAAGTAATGCTAAACCAATTGCTACAAGCCTTACCAACTCTCACACACGACTCAGTGTTATTATAGAGAGCTTTCATTAAGTTAACTAACTTGTCTGGTATACCATATGATTTCACAATCAACCACAAATTATGACGATCAACAGAGTCGAAAGCCTTTTTGAAATCAACAAAGCTAGCAACCAAAGGTTTCTGAAACTCTAAACATTTGTCAAGAATCTGCCTAAGTGAAAATATCTGATCTACACATCCCCTACCACTTCTGAATCCACATTGCTCATCACGCAATTGACTATCAACCAGATTCTTAATTCTATTAAGCACAATCACATGGAAAGAACTTTACCTGGAACAGAGAGTAGGCTAATACCCCTATAGTTATCACAAGAACTGCGATCACCTTTTTTTTGAAAATAGGGATAACAATAGCTCTGGTAAAATCCTTAGGAACCATGCCTTTATCATAAAAGATATTCAGAATTTCAGTCATCCAAGTGGTAACCGAAACATTTCCAGCTCCGTGTAATACTCTGTAATTATTCCTAAATCTTTTCATCCTTTTTTTTTTCAATCTTCCAATTGTGTATAGAAAAAAATTGAGAGTCCTGAAATAGACTTTCTACTCTGAATAGACCCAAAATTTCTGTGTGTTCCATGTGAACCGTTAATGAGACTCTACACGCAAAATTTGGGGTTGATAAGATTCAAAATGGTTGAGATTTGACTGAAAGACTGAATAATCATTTTAGTGGTTTGATGTAATATGTTTCCCATTTTAACGTAGTCAATATTGAATTTTTTTTCGCGATATATAAGTATCGTAATAGGGAAAAATTACATAAGTAGAAGCTTTACACCTACGAGTATATGTGCAATAAGCAGTAATGGATACTTGTATATAAAATATATAGTAATAATAATTTGCATTTTAATACAAGATATGTAAATAATTGCACCTCTGAGTAGCACTTTTGTGCACAAAATGAGCTAAATGGCCAGGTCGCAAAGACCCCCAAGGGTTCAGATACGATTGATCAAGCGGATCCACTAGACAGCAGGTGGGAGACTGATGGAAGTCTTCGTCAAGGCCATCCAACTTGTTCTTTAACGTGCAAAGAGTAGGTTTTTTTGTCCTACACACGGAACCATGGCTTAACTTCCCATCCTATGGACGGCGTCCATTACATTCCCATTGGTATCGCCTTTCTCACCGAGGAAAGAACGGAAGTTAGGTGGGAAAATTATGAACGCACATACAATTGAGAGTCGAACCAGGGAACTGCAGATTACGAGCCTGGTGCGATACCGACTTCGCTAATTACTGCCCTTCGTGTCAGAGGTGATTCTATGCCTTGTTTGTATTTTCTATTCTAATTTTCAAAATCTCCATCATGAGAGCTCATGTTATCATATGCAGCAGACACACATACACGATTTCATTATTAAGCTTCTTGCTATTACTCAACCATGTCAAAATTTCTTTACGATATTAATTGCATTTGCTGAAAAACGTTGTAGCTTTTTCCCATTTTCCTTTCGATTTGTGCACGTCTATGTATGTATCAAAGATGTATTTTTAAAGACTGATAGAACGGATGAGGAATTATAAATTGCATTACTTGGAAAGAATTATTCCTGAAAAAACGTATATACACTGGTAAGGGACCTGGGTTCGAGCCCCGGGTAAGGCATGGATGTAGTAATGTTTTTCTGCTGAGGTCCCGCCATCCTCTCAGATCTTCTACTCTGGCGTATAAACTGGCAGGTTCCTCTCAGACCTCTGTGGCGAGCAGCTGCTTGAGGGGGTATTTATTTTTTTTTATTTTTATTCCTTAAATTAAGGAACAACCCTATATTGTGTCAATGGGAAGATAACGTTGAAGCTCTATAATTTCTAAAATAATTTTCTTTCTGTTTTTAAAAATGTGATCTCCCATATTGTTCAGCTAGTAGGTGTACCTTTATAAAATTCGGAATCTTTCCAATCTCCAACGAAACTAGCTGGATTTTAAAACTTTTACGGTATAGGTTTCTGCCTTCCAAAAAAAAAATAGTTTTTGTTGCTTCAGCAAACTGTAGATTTTGTAACTGGAGGCAATCCTTCAAGTGGCAATTTCTTAAGGATAATCGAGATCGTAGATGTGAATGTCAGATTGCTTCTTAATATTTACGAATTGTAATTTTTTTCAAATGCGTTGGATTTTGCAGTTTTAATGCATGTTGTTATTGTATGTTACAATACTCGTGTTGCGACTAAGAGTAGAAAAAAATTAGGGTAGCGGGTACACAAGTGGACGGAAGAGAAAAAAAAACCCTCCCATTAAAAATAAACTCAGAACCAAAATACCACAGACGACTCGGAATAATTGATATTTGAGCTTGTAATTGCAATAAAAATAAGTAAAAAAAAATTTTCTGTTTGCTGAAGTAACAAGAACCATTTTTTTTTTGGAAGGCAGAAACCTAATACCGTAAAAATTTTAAAATTCAGCTAAGCTTCCTTGGAGATAGGAAAGATTGCGGATTTCATAGAGGTATACCCAGTAGTTGAGCAATCTGGGAGAAGCACATTTCAATCAATATTGAGCACTAATATTTGAACTTGTTTACATCTGTAAACGTTTGATAATTACTAAATGATAGTGTTATTGGTTACAAAATTATAAATAAAAACCCCCTCAAACAGCTGCTTGCCACACAGGTCTACTCGGGGCTCGAACCCGGGTCATTTAGATCAGTAGCCAAGCGCGCTAGCCACTCGGCCATTGGTAACAGGGGGCGGCTCAGTTGGTAGCGCGCCAGGCTCGTAATCTGTAGTTCCCAGGTTCGAGTCCCAGCTGGGTTAGCGTTGAGATTTATCTCCGCAAAATTCCCCGTCCTGCCCACGGTCAGTAGGAGACATCGATGGGCTTGGAAAGGCCGCCGTCCGTAGGATGGGACGTTAAGCCGTGGCCACGTGTGCGGGAGAGCCATACCCTTTGCACGTTAAAGAAGACGCTGGATGGCCTTGACGGGAGGCTTACCATCTGTCTCCCAACAGCTGTTCCAGTGGGTCCCCTCCCCTAACCTTCTCTGAGTCTTCGGGGTCCATGTGACCTGCCATTTAGCCCATGGTGTGCAAAAAAAGTGCCGCTCAGAGGCCAAACAACCCAACCCATTGGTAACAGTTTAATAATTTAAACGTAACAAAGATAGCTGTAGTTGAAGACTGGAGCAAAAATTTTGCGATCAAATATTACAAGTGAATATTTCAGCAATGGCAGACGATAATTGTTTACATACGACAGCGCCAATGTGTTGTAGTGGTGAAAATGTAAAATTCTTAAAGACAAACGCGATCGTAGATGCGAGTGCCAGATTACTTTCTTAATATTTACGGATTATAAAATATTTTTTTTTGTAAAATGGACCGAATTATGTTGAAAGGAACTTCCCGTTCAAGAATTTTTGTTACGAGTGATTTTGAGAAGAAATGCACTCCTTTTTTAAATCGTCAGATTTCTAGCTGTGAAACATTTCTTAAAAACATTGTGATTTGCTTGTGTCGTTTTCGCCACCCTGTCTGTAGACAAAGAGCACTAAAGGTGCTTCGATAGCTAACTCGGCCTTATTAGAACACATAAGGAAGCCTGCCAAACTATTAACACCGTTCAGTTTGTCATCCATCTTCTTTAAGGTGTAGTTGACCTAGAGGGCGTTCTTCACTCGCTACCAATGGAAGTTCCTGTCACCATTTTCGAACACATTGGAATCTATCCAAAGCGTTCGTTTAGTGGGATAATTGTAGCACAGAGCTCAAAGTGGGTTAAGACCTTAAAACTTCTACGATGAATATGAAAATCAAAATGTGCAGCCTTTTGCCAAGGAATTTTAATCAGAGAAGTTGTTTCAATTTTGTGTTGTGTGAAGGTGGTCCCATTGTTTTAAGGAAGCCAAATACAGGCGGAAATGACTTATTGGGTTGTTTGCAAGCTCTTTAGGTCACGTGCGATTCAGATGGGGTCATGAAGGAAATACTCAAACAAAAGTTCAATTCTTTTTTCAAACTTATTCCAAAATGTAATCTATTCAATTATTATACATAAAAAATCCCATTAAGACGAAGCTTATCAACAGAAAAGTATATATATTTAACGAATCATAAAGTAGATGACATCCAATCCTTAAATGCAAATAAGAAACTCCAACAGAAAGAAAATTTTTCTTATGTTTTGAATATTTTTCCATCAACAAACAAATAACTTTTCTTTTACAACAGAAATTCTTCTTTAATTTACAATTTCCCTGTGAAGCAATTGGCAAATATTTTGCTTATAGATATTATCAAAGAAGTTATTGATAACACAAATAGATATAAACTTTCAATAGATAAAATCCTGAATAAGCCAAAAATATATTCTTCGCTCCAATCCCAGAATTTATCTTCCTGGCCCTGCTTGTGCTCGTTAAAGAAAGCCCTGGAATGCGTTGACGAAAGGTTTCCATCTGTCTCCTAACAGATATTCAGTGATCCCCTACCTAGCTCTGAGCCCTTGGTCGTTGTGACTTAGCTATTTAACTCATTGGGTGCACAAAACTACCGCTCACAGGTAAAACAACCAATCCATCCTTTTGCCTTTACTAAACAATGCTCAAATATTACAATAATTCATAAAATATTAATTAAGTTTTAATATAAAACAAAAACAGGCGAAATGTTTTGTTTTTACAAACTGTTTTAAAAATAGAATTTATAATTTAAAAAAAACGATTAAAATGCATATCGTGACATACATTCCCGAATTAAAGGTGCGAAGGCAATATCGAAACGGAACAGTTCGTGTCTAAAATTTTTCCTTCCGTTTTAGGAAAAAATTTGGGAATTCCTTAAATAGGGAATATTTCAATACATTAATTCGTCACGAGAATTTACTTCCGAAATTAATCAGAACTTAATAAGTATTGTTTCAAACCATTTAATAAAATAATTATTAAATATTATAATTGAATTTGTTACAGGACTCCACTTCCTCTGCATCTCATGTTATCTCTAGTATCCGTTGCTATTATTACTCATCTGTTTTAAAACATAACCTCCAACCGGAGATGCGATAGATTCGAGAAATATTTATCTTGTTTTTTACCGTCCACTTTTGATGAAACTGGCTTATGCTTTAAAAAACAATCCCTTTTCTGTAACCGGAGAACACTGTCGAATAATCGAACCATTATCTAGTCATTTTAGTTTTTCCCTTTTTCAATAAATACACTAAAAATAACCAGAAGTGAAGCAACTTAATTCGGCATTCATGTAGGCGCCTTTAATCATTATTTACTTTTCGTAAGACGTTTGCTGAAAAGATATTGCTTTATGCAATTTGCAATTTTTCCCTTGAAAGCATGTAAAAAAAATAATAAAGCCTTGGGTCTCTGAGAAGCAGCTGCTTGGAGGGGAGGGGGAGGTATTTATTATTTTTTCATCAGATTGAAACTACGACTCAAATTGCGAGTCACACACATGATTGCTTTCCTTTAGAAAATTTCTTTGAATCGAAGCAATAATGAAATGTCAAAAGATTCGGCGTTGTTAATTTTGACATTATTTTCACGATTATCAGTGAGGCATAAATAAGAACTGGATATTGAACATAACTTTATTTGCAAACTCGAATCAAAAAAAAAATATTTCTGGCGATATAATCAAGACTGTATTTAGAAGAAAAAAATAGTAAGGGGTTAGGGAACAAGTGATTGGTTCGACCCGCAACGAAAAGTACATTCGCCCATGTGGTAAAAAAACCCCTCTGATTTAGTGTTTTTTAAAATATTTATTAAAAAAAACAGTGTAATAAATATATGTTTAATATATATTTCGCTTCCATTCCGATTATTAACATTTTCAACTGGGAGTGGGGCAAGAGAACCAAGCCTCCTCCCCTCAACTATTTCAGGTGGAAACGCAAAGGTTTTTACTATCGTAAAAAAGCAATATGTTTTGCCTCGATTTTTGCAGTATGCTTTAAAAATATTGGTTCAAAATATTTGTAATTTATATATATATATAGGTTTATTATTTTTAAGCCTTTGTTCCAGTTATTCAAATTTTCCAGGGTAGGGGAGCTAATCTCTGCCCTGTTTGTAAGTAAAGATAAAAGTTAAATGCGAAAAGCAGCTTGTTTTAAACAATTTACGTTAGTAGTGTCAATGCAGATAGCGATCCCCCTTTGCACTTCCCCCTATGACGTCACCGGCCCGCCACCTTACGTCATCGACCACGCCCCCTTATTACTATTCATAATTAATAATTCATATTTCATAATAAAAATTAAAAAAGACCCCCTGGTTGGCCTGTATTTTTTAATTCCCCTCATTAAAAAAAAACCCTTATCAAAAGTTCCGCCCTCTTTATTAAAAACCCCATGGCGCCATCTAGTGTATACCATAAGTACTATACTTTTAGAAAAACCCTCTATTTTAGCCGTAATTTTTCCAATTTTTGACTCCCCTTCATTAAATACCCCCTTATAAAAAGTTCTGCCCCCTTTATTAAAAACCCTATCAAAACTGTCTGCTGGTTAACCCACCTGTATTTTTAAGCCCCCTTCTTTAAAGACCAGCTGGTTGACCCACCTATATTTTTCACCCCCTCTTTAAAGACCCCCTGGTTGACCCACCTGTAATTTTTAAGCCCCTTGAAAAGCCACCTAAAAAGAGGTCTTCATTTTTGGTGGCGCCATCTAGTGTATACTTTGGCAAGATTTTAATTGCAGGTTCTAATTTTTTGACTCTCCCTTATCAAAAGTTCCGCCCCCTTTATTAAAAACCCTATCAAGACTGTCTGCTGGTTAACCCACCTGTATTTTTAAGCCCCCTTCTTTGAAGACCAGCTGGTTGACCCACCTGTATTTTTCACCCCTCTTTAAAGATCCCCTGGTTGACCCACCTGTATTTTTTAAGCCCCCTGAAAAGCCACCTAAAGAGAGGTCTTCATTTTTTGGTGCCGCCATCTAGTGCATACTTTAGCAAGCTTTTAACTGCAGGTCCTAATTTTTTGACTCTCCCTTATCAAAAGTTCCGTCCCCTTTAGTAAAAACCCGTGGCGCCATCTAGTGTATATCATAAGTACTGTACTTTAGAAAAGCACTCTATTTTAACCAAAAATTTTCCAATTTTTGACTCCCCCCCATTAAACCCCCCTTATCAAAAGTTCCGTCCCCTTTATTAACAACTCTTATAAAAAGTTCCACCCACTCTATCAAACTCCCCCTCACTGATCACAAACTCCCGAATAAGTCCCTTGGTTTCTACCCTCATCTGAAATTTACCAAGTCCAACTGAACTTTCGGTGGCAACGTTCGGGTCATCCCCTCTCAGAATGGCTGATGCAATCCTCAAAAAAATAACACAAAGTCACAATTTTTGACTCCCACTCATTAAAAAAAAACCTTATCAAAAATCCCTTCTCTTTATTAAAAACCCTATCAAAACTACCACACCATCGTTAATTAATCCGTTATCAAAAGTTCCACCCCCTTTATTAAAAAATTCCTGTCGCGAATTTTTATTTCTTCGTAAATTAAATCCACTCACACTCTTGATCATAGTTTTCGGACACATCTCGAAATTTTTCTAAGTCCAGAGATGTCACTCATTGACAGCCCTTCTGACTAAACCGCATTGAACCAATAAAACAAACTTTTTTAATTCCCGTATAACCGTAACGCGACCGGGTCACAATTTAAATTTTTATTCCTAATACTTATTACAGCTGTATCCTCAGTACATGATGCAAAATACAACTCTTTCCTAGGAAGTAACGTTACTCAGTAACAATCGATAACAAAATATTATTTCTTCCTCCGAAGAAAAATCACCTAATTGTTTGAAAGTAAGATATTTTTTTAAAAATCTACAATTCTAAATGCTCTCACAGTTTTTAAAAAAATCGTCTTTTCCACCGATTATTGGCAAACGTGTGATCCAATGACTCATCACGCTGATAAAATTTTATTTCGCATTGCGACCTCTCGTTAGTACACTTGTGAGCAATGCTAAAAGTAGAAAACAATTCATACGTTGCGGATACCCTTGGGTTTCTGGTTACGGTGCGTAAAACATCTAACTTTTGTTCTAGATCCAAGTCCAACATGAATGTATGTTAATGGAGTAGGGGATATTAGTTTTAACAAATACACTCATACACTAAGCTCTATAAAAATAATACACTTAATGTCTCACTCGATCGATATACTGATAACAACTCTCAACTTACCTGAGCTAATCCACCGAAATTTTATTTGTAGCTGGACTGATAGTCAAAATTTAGCAAATACTTCAACGACTATATCAGTATATCTTTGGAACAACCTACATGAGAAAGCTTCTTCGATTTGATAACATAAAAATCCGCCTAACTAAAAATTTTCAGGAATAATTTAAAAGTACAAACCTCAGCAATATGTTTTGGTTACTTATTACTGTTCAGTGACACCGGTGAAAACGAATTTTTCCCCTGTGCAGAAAACCGACACTGATATACCTTTCCTGCAAAAGACATGTACTTGGTTAACGACCGCGACTGATGAATTTTTTCCCTTTAATGCGAATGGTTAGATCACGATTAGATATAGACAAAAAAGAATGTCTTTACAAACTAAGAGACACTCTGTGTGAAACATCCCAAGTCCAGAAATACCCTTCTTAAAAAATAGGAAAATTCCCTCCACACACATTCCTACTTCTTAAAATTTAACTCGACATTTTCACTTAATCTGAAGAAATGGCAGGGAGACGAGCAGGTGCATGAACTGGCAACCCATCTAGTGACAACTCATAGGTCATGAGGCACTTATGCACTGACCTATGGAACACTCCGTCGATGTGAAAACAGATATGCTACTGTTTATCTAAATCCTTTACTTATGGGAAGAGCTGCCCACTCTGTGAGTTTTATCTTCCTCAAGGATCTTTTCAACTCTAATGACAAAGTGAAATAATTATTTGTTTCATGACAAAATGGCACATTTTATCGGATAGGTCAACGGAAGCTCCCATCTTATCTTCGGGAAAATCTTTTGGGCTTAAGGACACAAAAGTTCACAGTCTGCAAAAGCACCATGCGGCCAGCAAAAAATAAAATGCCCTCTTATACTGTTCATCACAATTAAAAAAGTATGTAGCGGTTACCGGGAGAAAATAGTTTGACCACAAAAGGAAATAAAGTACATTAGAAAGGAAAAATCACTGTTGGAAGGAAACCATACAGAAAATTGTTAATGTCATAAGAAATGTGTGACGTATTTCACAAAACAGTACAGATGTAGAAAAAAATTCAGTGTAAAAATGGAAAAACAAAATAGTATCAATTAATACGAGTTTTGCAGAATAATAGAATGTGTGGAAATTTCAATCCCAGTGTGATATGATGTAGAAGTGATGCGAAATCTTTAGCATTATTCCCCATGTCATTTGTTGTGTGGCGATAGTGTTAACATGCACTAACATCCATGAATTTTCAAATGACATTCAGGGGGTTCTTCATTTCCATCACTTAAATTTCAACTTTTATTTTTTCCAACCAATAATCACGATAATGTACAGTTTTTTCAGGACAGTTCCGGTGGTGACTTCGATGAAAAAATGGTGCATGGGGTCGATCTTTCTCACAGTAGCGATATGACCATGCACTTTGCTAAAAAACAAACCTGGTCAATGAACGATACATTTCCCATAGACAATATGTAATTAAGATTTGAACTAAAAAGTCATGACATGGCTGAAATTAGATGTTTCACTAAACGAGGAAATCTAACACGTGCATTTCATGTCTAAGAATCGGTTTAGTTATTTTTCCTGCATGAGAAAATATATTTCTATACTAGTGTGGAATTCTTAGAATAAGTGAGTACACTATGTTTGTGTAAGTGCGAAAATGGTTGTTTTTCCCGCACCGATGTGGAATTCTTAGAATAAGTGGCACTATGTTTTATAAGTGTGAAAGTGGTTCTTTTTCCGGCAAGGACACCTTTTTTTTGATAATGTTATGTATTCCCATATGTGTTTCACTTGCTTGGAAATTCAAAATCTGAAATAACACTACCTATAGAAAGTAGCATTACTCCAGTAAATTCCATTAGTATGTACTAAATGCTTTTCGATTCTGAAAGAGAGGACTCCCAGAATCAATCGACTACACAATACTTTGAATTCTCGTAACTTCAACCGTTTTCCGGACCTAACGCATAAAGCGCCAAGTCTTTCAACGGTTACTTCACACTTCAAATACTCATGAAGACAATCAATCGCCACATTAGAGAAGTAAGGAAGATTGAAAAAGAAAAGAGAAGCGATAGGAAAGCGAAAGAGAAGCACCCTACCCGCATTGTCACATTAAAAGAAAAAGTATCAAAAACATAACGTAAAAGTAAGGATTCATCGCGGTTTGCCTCAAAACAGCTAAGAGACACACAATTCGGAGTAACCCGACAGAGGGCGCCCTTATGTCAGCTGGAAAGGCAGCAAGGCGAAACGTCGATCATACAGTTAGAATGCATGTTTCTTTACGTTCGAAACTTTTTTCCCTGTTTATTACAAGTCTGTGCACGTGCAAAGTACAGCAGTAACAATAGTTTAACCACAAGTATTAATTTTTTAAGTATTAGGATGTTAATGTCACAATTTCTTACAACAACGTTCATTTCTAGTGAGATGCAAGTCAGCAACGTTATTTTTCCTGCAAACATTCACTTTTTGTGCAAGTATGTGAATATTACATGGAACTTTTCAGTTGTATATGAATCAAATATTCACTTTTCTGAACAAGTGCAAAAGTCGCTCCAATGGAGTGAACTACAGTGAAATCGATTACTCACACATGGCACGTATCAATATTATGCTCCTGCTCCCGTTGAAGAATACTGGAAAATTAACCTAGGACATTTAACTCGTGCCATCTAGTGGGAAAAAGTAACCCTGTAAAAATACGTCTTTACCAGATACATCTTTGCCATGATGTATTCATGTACTAGGGATTAGAAAAATCACTGTCTAAAGAATGTAATCATCCATTCCAAATCATTTGATCAGACCTTCAATAGAAACTGTCTTTTGAAAGTTTGTCTGTTTATAAATTAATACAATAGCATGAACAGTCATTCTTTCACAATAAGCAATTATAGTATGTTGACTGAATTCACTTTAAGTCTGATTCGAGTAAACGGAAGACAATCTGAATAGCTGTTATTACTTTCAAGCAGAATAAAAAACCTGTTTAATTTTACATATTCATAGGTTTATGACTATATAAAGATTATGTATGTACGAGAATGTGAGAGTTTCTCTGATCTTATGCAAAGTACGGATATATGCATGTTTATATCTGTGGTTAAGAGATGCATGGTATTATACTTATTCGTTGGATGTCTTTCTAAGTGTATGTCTCTATGCATACATGAATGCGATTGACTAAGTGTTTGTCTCTCTTCATATATATCTATTTTGTCACATACTTCCATATACATGTTTCATGTTCGTCTCTGTACATGTGTTAATTGTATGTTTGTGTGTGCGTGCATGTGCGTGTGTGCGTGCGTGTGTTTGTGTGCACATATTTGTGCGTGCGTACGTGTGTGTACGTCTGCGTGCGTATGTTTGTATGTACGTGTATATGTGTTCACGTTTGTTTCTGTGAATCGGATGTGTGTGTGTTCATTTTGTTTCTCTGAATTATGTGTTCACACACAAGAATAAACATATTATCTATCTGTCAGTTGCTCGTTACAAAAGAAGTTAACACTTTACATCCTACAAACCTCAACAGTTTCGCATTATAGCTCTATTAGAAATTTCCAACATATATTTTTTATCTCATCGAAACAGAAAAGTCACTAAACAGATACTTGTGAAAAGTTTACTAAAGAGGAAAATGTATTTTCCCTCTCCAGTATTGTATACAGTTTTCAGATAGTCTTTTATTGTTAACTCATTATTTTACCTTTCTCGATTCAGGTAAGTAGAATGAGTAGTCAGTAAAACAGCTTTGCAGGAAAAATCTTTTTTTCATACACTGTCTTCAGGAAGGTTACAATTATCGACTACTTAATGAAGAATTTACTTTTTCGAAGCAGAGTTTGCAGATTTCGAGATCGTAATAAAAGTTACAAGACTACGAACACCATTTTATTCTACATAAGCCGACTCGCTCTCATAATAAAGATTCTGAGAACACATCACTTTATTCTGCAAGAGATGAATCATTCACATAATTCTACAATGCTCGTAGATGATTTTGTAACGCTCTCAGATAGAATTTGTTAGACTCTGTGGAATTCAAAATAGATCAAAGTTTCTCATCTAACCAATCAGGAGATGTCATAATTTCACCACTGCACGGAGTTTCTGTATGCTTTTTAATCCTAGGAACAACACCTTTCATATTCTTGCCATCGTTCTTACACACTGAACGGAATCCTTTCCCCCTTTGGTGTTTTCTGAATCCTTTCCAGACTGGATCACTCTTTCTACCATTCATGTTAGTCACTAGAGTAAAAAACCACAGTATCCAGTTAACAACCAACACGGCTATACATGTCAACAACGTTCTACTTAACTGAATCGAGAAAGGTAAAATAATGAGTTAACAATAAAAGACTATCTGAAA
This sequence comes from Ryuthela nishihirai, assembly GCA_038380435.1. Classification (NCBI taxonomy): domain Eukaryota; kingdom Metazoa; phylum Arthropoda; class Arachnida; order Araneae; family Heptathelidae; genus Ryuthela; species Ryuthela nishihirai. Next base: position 23,276,601 of record JAWZYU010000016.1, read on the forward strand.
ACTGTATACAATATTGGAGAGGGAAAATGCATTTTTCTCTTTAGTAAACTTTTCACAAGTATCTGTTTAGTGACTTTTCTGTTTCGATGAGATAAAAAATATATGTTGGAAATTTCTAATAGAGCTATAATGCGAAACTGTTGAGGTTTGTAGGATGTAAAGTGTTAACTTCTTTTGTAACGAGCAACTGACAGATAGATAATATGTTATTCTTGTGTGTGAACACATAATTCAGAGAAACAAAATGAACACACACACATCCGATTCACAGAAACAAACGTGAACACATATACACGTACATACAAACATACGCACGCAGACGTACACACACGTACGCACGCACAAATATGTGCACACAAACACACGCACGCACACACGCACATGCACGCACACACAAACATACAATTAACACATGTACAGAGACGAACATGAAACATGTATATGGAAGTATGTGACAAAATAGATATATATGAAGAGAGACAAACACTTAGTCAATCGCATTCATGTATGCATAGAGACATACACTTAGAAAGACATCCAACGAATAAGTATAATACCATGCATCTCTTAACCACAGATATAAACATGCATATATCCGTACTTTGCATAAGATCAGAGAAACTCTCACATTCTCGTACATACATAATCTTTATATAGTCATAAACCTATGAATATGTAAAATTAAACAGGTTTTTTATTCTGCTTGAAAGTAATAACAGCTATTCAGATTGTCTTCCGTTTACTCGAATCAGACTTAAAGTGAATTCAGTCAACATACTATAATTGCTTATTGTGAAAGAATGACTGTTCATGCTATTGTATTAATTCATAAACAGACAAACTTTCAAAAGACAGTTTCTATTGAAGGTCTGATCAAATGATTTGGAATGGATGATTACATTCTTTAGACAGTGATTTTTCTAATCCCTAGTACATGAATACATCATGGCAAAGATGTATCTGGTAAAGACGTATTTTTACAGGGTTACTTTTTCCCACTAGATGGCACGAGTTAAATGTCCTAGGTTAATTTTCCAGTATTCTTCAACGGGAGCAGGAGCATAATATTGATACGTGCCATGTGTGAGTAATCGATTTCACTGTAGTTCACTCCATTGGAGCGACTTTTGCACTTGTTCAGAAAAGTGAATATTTGATTCATATACAACTGAAAAGTTCCATGTAATATTCACATACTTGCACAAAAAGTGAATGTTTGCAGGAAAAATAACGTTGCTGACTTGCATCTCACTAGAAATGAACGTTGTTGTAAGAAATTGTGACATTAACATCCTAATACTTAAAAAATTAATACTTGTGTTAGAGTGCCTATAAGTATAATGTGGCATTCGCCTATTAAAATGTGGCTGAAAAAGTGTCCCATACCAGTAGAGGGCGCTGGGAACGATATTCTTGCCTTGTTAACATTACCCTCTATGGACGTTTCGCTTTTCATTGACTTTTAAACATAGAAGCATTTATGCAATGATTTTACCATTCAAATGCACATTATTCCTAAGTATTTTAACTGAACTAGTAAAACTTAGGGAACGCTTCAGCAAGTATATTTTTTTAAAACGAAGAAAATTGATGGCCGTTCGATCAAAACAAACCGCATTCCTCTATATGTATCAGAGCGCTGAAGTGATCGTTTTGATTGGCTCTTTGGTGAACTCTTCGAATGACACGTGACATAACATATGTTCTAACATGTGATGTTTGGACTCGCCAATTGTAATACAAATCTTATGGCGTAGATATCCTTGTAAATTGCAAAAGCAATTTAAAACGTTGTAATTGACTAAACAAGAATGCAAGTTACTAGTATCATGATTATTCTTTCTTGTTTAGCCAATTATAACGTTTTAAATTGCTTTTGCAATTTACAAGGATATCTACGCCAGGACTTCTATTACAATTGGCGAGTCCATACGTCACATATTGCACGTGTTTTTTGTCACATCTTCAAATTATAAAACATACTTCAAGTAATAAAAATTTGAATTAATCGATAGGTTAGATCATTTTAATACTGCAAATTATTAGTATCATGATTATTCTATACTAAAATGCTCTAACCTATCGATTAATTCAAATTTTTATTACGTTGTACGCTATGAACTGTAGCAAATAATTCATTTTTGCAAATAATTTATCCATGCCTGTCGTTTTTATGGATATTTCAAGGCTTAACGTATAAAAGTAAAAAACGCTCAATATTTATGATTATTTTCGGTTTGTGAACTTGCAAATTTACAATTCAACGTTCATATACGTATATATGTAGACGATTTTAAGCGAGTGACTGAAGGCTGACTGACAGTGGATCATTCTATGGTGCAGAAATGGTGCAACTGTGAAAATTTGCACCTAGGGGTAATCCGAGTCATAGATCTCGAAAACAAAATCCTAAATTTGACCTCTGACGTGTCTTTTCAGGCGAAATGGAGGTCACATAGACCTCCATTTTTCACTGGTTTGATAGTATTTACATAGGTCAAACCGTGATCTACGAGTGCTAGAAACACGAAAATTGGCGTCTGCAGGTGTTTCGGGTTGTAGATCTCGAAAATGTTATGAAATTTCGGATCCGGAGGGTACTTTGCAGTCAAATTTGGATCTATCGATGCTGGGGAGCTAAAAATTGGTTCCAGGGCACTTTGAGTTGTAGATCTTGGAAATGTTGCGAAATTTTGGATGTGATGGTTCCTTCATGGTCAAAAGTCAAATATCGATCTACAGGTGTTAGAGGGCTCAAAATTGATGCCTTAACATTCATCTTCAGATCAAAGATACTATGAAGAATACTAATATTATTTTAATACTACAGGCCAGTCGGAGAGTGTTGCCTAGTTTTACCACATAGCAATGTTACTGTAGAAAGAATATTCAGCAACCTGAAGATAGTGATAACTGCAAACAGATAATCTTTTAGAATCACTACTGCAGAATGCTTTTATTGCAGAGAACATGAAATTTGGGGAAGTATTTCAAACCAATTGATGAGGGAAAAGCAAATCTGAAGATGTGACATGTTAAGCAGTATTGTTTTTAAACAAGAATTATTTAGAAGTGACCCTGTTATCAGATTATGTGTTTTGTTATAATAGAAAATTACACTGTTTACTAACTTATGTCCTCTATTTTTAAAAAGAAAAAAAATCCGATATTATTGAGTTTCTGTGTTAAGTTTTTATTATTGGATGGAAAAAATAGCTCATGTTAATCAAGGTCCATCGGCAACGACGCCTGCAGTTCGCACGGGACTACTGTTATTGGACAGTGGAAAAAAATTGCCTTCTGCGATGAACCGAGGTTTCTACTCCACACAACGAGGTAGAAAAGGACAGAGTGCTGAACCGGTTTGGAAAGTTGAGGCGAATTGAACGACCTACGGCCATGTAAAGGGTGGGCAATAACGCAGGCAAAGCCCATTGCTTAGCATTGACTTTACACGCGTTGGTAATATAATTTTGATTGAATATAATACTCAACTTAATAATTGCTTTCAGAATTATCTAGAAGTCAAGATTACTTTCAAAAAATAATAAATGTACTTTTTTTCTAATTTTTATTCTTTTAAAACAATAAATCCCCTCTGAAACTGCTGGTCGCCGGAGATCAAATAAGAGCCTGCCAGTTAATACTATACATTCATTAAATGGCCGTTTCATTCTTTACGTAATAAAAATTTCCTACATTTTACTGAATTTCAGAATAAAATTTATTATTAGAAAAAATAAAACTTTTACATACCTTGTATTAGGAACCCCCCCCCCCCCCACCTTCACTTTTAAATTGCTTTATTAAGCCCTTTTTCGCGTAATCCAATCGTTACAGATGAGAAAGGTATAAATACTTTTTTTTTTAATCACTTTTAAATTTTTTTATAAAACCCTTTAAACGATTTTGATTAAGGGAACTGCTCTACGCTTGCTAACATATTTATAATTATAAACGTTTGTTTGAATGATACAAAATTAATTAAACTTTTACTTTTTTTTCTGCATTAACACATAGAACAATGGTAAACATATTTAACTTATCGGGAGGTATTACCTCTGCTGACTACATGAAAAAAAAAGTTACTGTTGTTTAAAATGGATTAGTTTAGTAAATATTTGTCTAACTGCTGTTCCACGCAATTGTAAACTTTGTTGCTTACACATATGATGAATATGAAATGGTGAAAAATTCTTTTAGCAAATTTTTCACAAGTTTTAAGTAATGCGATTCTGCACCAAATTCTGCTGCAGAGAACAGATGATCACAATTTTTGAACATCACAATACTCGAAATTATACTTAGTACTTCACATTGCAGTTCTAGCAGGCAGTTTTTTTTTCATTTCGAATGATCACTCGTTCTGCTATCGTGCACAATTGAATAACATCAGAAGAAGCATTTACCAATCTTCCATCATTTTTGGTATTTATAAGAGTGCTTTTTCCTGTGTCCGAAATTGTAACTTAAATACAAAGCCAGCATTTTGATTTCTTTCTATATTTTCTTGCAACACTTACCGCATGTAAGTCAGTACGACTTACATTCTCAGCAAAAATGGTAAGTGGCTCATAATCACTGATGTATATGAATTTTCATTTTGATTTCAAAACGATCAGTGATTATGAGCCACTTACCATTTTTGCTGAGAATGTAATTCAATACATTGCTGTAAGTGTTGCAAGAAAATATAGAAAGAAATCCAAATGCTGGCTTTGTATTGAAGTTACAATTTCGGACACAGGAAAAAGCATTCTTATAAACATCAAAAATGATGGAGGATTGGTAAATGCTTCTTGTGATGATATATAATAATAGTCTACTAAAAGGAATCTAGTAGAATCCAGCTCAAAGTTTGCATTAGAAGATGGGCATACATGAGCTAGTAAAGCATTTTCGATATGCAGATCGGAACTGCAATGCTGTAGGATTGTTACTATTCCCACCTCTATTTCTTACAGTTGCAAAAAACAATTTTAAATTTTTTGGTGAGCAAATATTTCAGTACTGGAACATCTGACCATACCAATGTTTCTGCCAAATATTTTACACTCATTAAATCAGCAATAAAGCCAATAACAGCAACTTTTCTTTTTGTCTCGTAAAGTGGCACTCCATCACTGGTTTTCAAGGACTTTAAATAAAAGATGCTTCTGTTGACATTATTTAGAATTTCATCTTTATATTTTAAAGAAAGGTTTTTTTTGTCCATTTCCCCATTGGGTAGCAAGAACTTAGCACATCAAATATCATGATCTGCTTTGAAAAATTCTGCTGTTGGACCAACACCTTGAAACCCATCAAAGCCTTTTTTTTCACAGAAGAATAAAGCATTATCCACTGAATTGCTTAATGTTTGTGCTGCTAATCTCACTTTCATTTTTTGCCTCCACCATTCAATGTGAGTTTTCACAAGTTTATTTGCAGCATGAAGATCTTGTTCTTGTAAGGTATTTAATTTGACAAAATATTCCTACATAATTTTTCCACCTGTTGAACTATTTATTATAAGTTTATGATCTGCAATCAAATTTCTCATTAATTTCAGCATATGGCATGCATCTAAAGAAATCTACACTTTTAAATTTGGATCTGATGGATATAGAAACGAATTTTGCATCCTCTCAACATTTAATTCAACACCTAGGGTACTGTACATGGAAAGGTTTGATGAAGATCTATTACAAGTCATAGCTACAATTCTTCAAAAATCATCTTTAAATGGAAACCTAAGAGTATAAAAAAATTTTATTTTAATTCCTATTGATTGCAGACAAGTATTAGGAATAATAAATTTAACATACTATTGTCAGCATGATGGGACTCAGGGGCTTGAAATAATTTTCCTCTACCATATTGCTTATGTTGTTGGGTTGGGCTGTTTTACCTCTGAGCGGCACTTTTTTGCACACCATGGGCTAAATGGCCAGGTCACATGGACCCCGAAGGCTCAGAGAAGGTTGGGGGAGGGGACGCACTGGAACAGCTGTTGGGAGACAGATGGTAGCCTCCCGTCAAGGCCATCCAGCGTGTTCTTTAACGTGCACAGGGTATGGCTCTCCCGCACACGGGGCCACGGCTTAACGTTCCATCCGACGGACGGCGGCCTTTCCAAGCCCATCGGTGTCCCCTACTGACCGTAGGCAGGGCGAGGAATTTTGCGGAGATAAATCTCAACGCTGACCCAGCTGGGACTCGAACCTGGGAACTACAGATTACGAGCCTGGCGCGCTACCGACTGAGCCACCCCCGCCCCCATATTGCTTATGTAATTAGAAAATGTTGGAATTTTAAGTGCTTTGTGCTTAGTATGTTTTCATAGCAGTAAATTATTAGCACAAAATTTAGGCAGTAATTTTATAGCATTCCCAAATATAGTTATGTCAACTGAAATAATCATAAAGTACAATGTGTGTAATCATAAAAAAATTCAATCTCGAATAAACATAGAGGTAAAATTGTGATTAGCCACATGGGATCTGAACACGCGACCTCCTGATAAATATGTCGGGTGCTCTTGCATTTTTCAAGAAATTTTTTGAAAACCCATAAAATGGAGAGGGGAAATGTTATATTGCATTAGAAATCAAGTGTCTTGCTTCTCTTTCAAATTTTCCTAGATCTGGGCCTGGTCATTGGGGATGTAATTGAATACTGGTTCTGGTCTAAAAATAACTTTCCAGGTTAATGCACACAACCAGCACATGTCAAGATGCATTGCTTTTCTTTTAACTCAACATACTTTGTATCAACCATAAGGATTAATGTTGTTTGGTGGCTGATAGCTTAGTGATCAGAGCACCTGACATGTTATCAGAAGGTTGTAGGCTCAGATCGCACCCAACTAATGAATAAATAAAGGAAAAAAATGTCAGCATATCACCAACAGGTGCATATCTGTGATTTCCTATTATTTCTTAACTATTTCTTCTCATCATTATAAAGATAGACAATGCAATTTTATCACAAAAATCTTAGCAATATGAATATATTTCATATAATATACATATAACAAATTGAGCCTCAATGACATAGAAGTCCAATTTGCAAGGCTTGTAATCTGCAGTTCAGAGGTTTGAGTCCCAAATGTGCCTGTACTGAGAATTTCTCCCATTTTGTCTTCATTGAGAAAAAGGATACTGATGGACTTGGAAAAGCTGTTGTCTGTCAGATGGGAAGTTAATTTGCAACCCTGTGTGTTATAGTCACACCTTGTATATAACTAAAGAACACACTGGATTGCTTTGATGGGAGGCTATCATTATTTCCTACCAGCTGTCCAGTGGATCCCCTTCTCCTACTTTCTCAGAGTCCTTGAGACTTGACCTTTTAGTCCAAGCTGTAAAAAATAAAGAATATGCCTCAGAGGAACCTCAACCTTCATGAGAACTCAAAACTTACTTGTCAAGGTCACAATTAATAAATCACAGAAATGTGTACAAAAAGATTATCATGCATTTATTTTCATTTAATAACTAAAAAATTTATATGGAAAAAATGAATAATTCAAATTAGCTTCCCCCCTTTCATAATAAAAGTAATAGTGGAAAAGATAAAAAATAAATTCTAGTAAGTAAATATTTTAAAATAATATTCAGGCTGTATATTTTAAAAAACTAGTCTTAACTCTTTCAGAAAATGTTGCCCATTTGAAGGCGTTCACGTAAAGCAGAAAAGCTGTGATATAAATATGTTTCTGCACAAAAGCTTTGCAAGTGCATAGATCAGCCAAAATATATTTTTCTCTGATGGACATATACTAACCAAGATGATTTTAAGTTTAAAAATGAAAAAAAAAATTAATGTGCTTTAATACATGACACATATACAGGGTGAATTTGAAAAAGTGGGCAAAACTTTACGGGGTGGTAGAACGCAGCTATACGAGCAATATTCGTCATAGAAAGTATGGGCGGAGTGCAAACGGCGAGCCGCTAGGTGACGTTGGAAATGGTATAAAAGGGTCGGTCCTCGCACCCAACGGCATTTCTACCGTGGATTGCCGAGAAGATGGTTGGTTATACTAACCACGAAATGGCGGATATGCACTTGAAAAGCCTAATCTACGAGTGCCCCATTGAAACCGATATGGATCGCCAGGATCGCCGTTGTTGCCGGTGATATTCGGGAAATGCCTGGTGTCTTTGCAAATGTGCGTCGGTCCCTATCCCGCAGGTGTGAAGCCTGCATTACAGCTGGCGGCAGCTCTTTTGAGCAATTTCTTTGAGCATGTACCTCAATTACATTCCTGTTAATAAAATGTTTTCTGAAGTATCTCCTCTCCTTCTTGTGTTCATTCTTTAAATGTGACAGTGGAAAACTACCTTTTAACTTCTCACCGATGGGTTCCGACCATACATTCTATGACGAATATTGCTCGTATAGCTGCGTTCTACCACCCGTAAAGTTTTGCCCACTTTTTCAGATTCACCCTGTATAACATCTTATACTTAAAGCAGAATACATAGGGACCAAGCTATTTTATCTTCTCATTTTCATAAAAATTAAGAATGTGAGTTAGGGGATACTGAAGACAGCTCAGTCAAAGATGCTAATAGATGATTCAAAAGCTACTACATTGTTATCAATAATGATATATTCTCCATTTGAATTAGAGTGAATCTCAGAGTAACCATGTTGGTCATACTATTAATCTGTTATGTGGGCATTTAAACTTCCTAAAAATTTTCAGTGTTATAGTGATGTCACAGTAATTTTTCAAATTTAACCTTTCAACAAAGAATAACTAAATGTATTTTTCTCATATTATATAGATACAGTAGATCACAATTGTTTCTTGATATTGCCTACAACATAAAATTGTATTTTCCAGTGAGGACATAGTGGGAGTTTTATGGAATTTTTTTTATGGAAAACAATCTGAATTCACAGTACTGACATTTGGTGGAAATTGATAGTAGCAGTTGCAAGTCTGGTATGCTAACTGAGCCAACCTCCACTTCACTAAACTTTCTTGGCTTCTGACAGAAATGTGTAGAGTGATACAAGGGAAATTTTTTTAGCAGATACAGCTAAATTGCAAATTGCATCAAGATCACATTTCTTTTATGTGTATCATTTACTGCAATAGTTGCTCTGTTTTCCACAACACTCATTTATCAGTATCAGGTTCAGATGCGAATGGGGGGGGGGCATCATTTTTGTGATGGACCATTGCCTCATACCCCTGGGAATGATAATCAGAATGGAGGACAAATATAATTAAACATCTGTATAGTTACACATCTTTCAAGAGACAATTTTTAGACCACTAAAATGGAGAAAATTTTTTTAAGAATGGTAATACACTCTCTTGGCCTGCTTTATCTTCCTAGTTAAATTTACTCACTTGGCAACTCCCCCAACATTATTGTTTTTCTAGAACTGGGCCTGCTTGGTCAGAGTCATACATGCAGAAGAGAGCAAAAATATGTGATGCACACGTGCACATTCTTGTAATAAACAGGAAAACAGGGAAAGTGGTTCCCTGTTTATTCTTGTAATAAACAGGGAACCACTTTCACACTTATAAAACATAGTGCCACTTGTTTTAAGAATTGCACACTGGTGCGGGAAAAACAACCATTTTCACACTTACACAAACATAGTGTACTCACTTATTCTAAGAATTCCACACTAGTATAGAAATATATTTTCTCATGCAGGAAAAATAACTAAACCGATTCTTAGACATGAAATGCACGTGTTAGATTTCCTCGTTTAGTGAAACATCTAATTTCAGCCATGTCATGACTTTTTAGTTCAAATCTTAATTACATATTGTCTATGGGAAATGTATCGTTCATTGACCAGGTTTGTTTTTTAGCAAAGTGCATGGTCATATCGCTACTGTGAGAAAGATCGACCCCATGCACCATTTTTTCATCGAAGTCACAACCGGAACTGTCCTGAAAAAACTGTACATTATCGTGATTATTGGTTGGAAAAAATAAAAGTTGAAATTTAAGTGATGGAAATGAAGAACCCCCTGAATGTCATTTGAAAATTCATGGATGTTAGTGCATGTTAACACTATCACCACATAACAAATGACATGGGGAATAATGCTAAAGATTTCGCATCACTTCTACATCATATCACACTGGGATTGAAATTTCCACACATTCTATTATTCTGCAAAACTCGTATTAATTGATACTATTTTGTTTTTCCACTTTTACACTGAATTTTTTTCTACATCTGTACTGTTTTGTGAAATACGTCACACATTTCTTATGACATTAACAATTTTCTGTATGGTTTCCTTCCAACAGTGATTTTTCGTTTCTAATGTACTTTATTTCCTTTTGTGGTCAAACCATATTCTCCCGGTAACCGCTACATACTTTTTAAATTGTGATGAACAGTATAAGAGGGCATTTTATTTTTTGCTGGCCGCATGGTGCTTTTGCAGACTGTGAACTTTTGTGTCCTTAAGCCCAAAAGATTTTCCCGAAGATAAGATGGGAGCTTCCGTTGACCTATCCGATAAAGTGTGGCATTTCGTCATGAAACAAATAATTATTTCACTTTGTCATTAGAGTTGAAAAGATCCTTGAGGAAGATAAAAATCACGGAGTGGGCAGCTCTTTCCATAAGTAAAGGATTTAGATAAACAGTAGCATATCTGTTTTCACATCGACGGAGTGTTCCATAGGTCAGTGCATAAGTGCCTCATGACCTATGAGTTGTCACTAGATGGGTTGCCAGTTCATGCACCTGCTCGTCTCCCTGCCATTTCTTCAGATTAAGTGAAAATGTCGAGTTAAATTTTAAGAAGTAGGAATGTGTGTGGAGGGAATTTTCCTATTTTTTAAGAAGGGTATTTCTGGACTTGGGATGTTTCACACAGAGTGTCTCTTAGTTTGTAAAGACATTATTTTTTGTCTATATCTAATCGTGATCTAACCATTCGCATTAAAGGGAAAAAATTCATCAGTCGCGATCGTTAACCAAGTACATGTCTTTTGCATGAAAGGTATATCAGTGTCGGTTTTCTGCACAGGGGAAAAATTCGTTTTCACTGGTGTCACTGAACAGTAATAAGTATCCCAAACATATTGCTGAGGTTTGTACTTTTAAATTATTCCTGAAAATTTTTAGTTAGGCGGATTTTTTTGTTACCGAATCGAAGAAGCTTTCTCATGTAGGTTGTTCCATAGATATACTGATATAATCGCTGAAGTATATGCTAAATTTTGACTATCAATCCAGCTACAAATAAAATTTCGGTGGATTAGCTCAGGTAAGTTGAGAGTTGTTATCAGTATATCGATCGAGTGAGACATTAAGTGTATTATTTTTATAGAGTTTAGTGTATGAGTGTATTTGTTAAAACTAATATCCCCTACTCTATTAACATACATTCATGTTGGACTTGGATTTAGAACAAAAGTTAGATGTTTTATGCACCATAACCAGAAACCCAAGGGTACCCGCAACGTATGAATTGTTTTCTACTTTTAGCATTGCTCACAAGCTATGCTACCACACCCTCGTTACTACGAGACCCTCGTTACTAACGAGAGGTCGCAACGCGAAATAAAATTTTATCAGCGTGATGAGTCATTGGATCACACGTTTGCCAATAAACGGTGGAAAATACGATTTTTTTAAAAACTGTGAGAGCGTTTAGAATTGTAGATTTTTAAAAAAATATCTTACTTTCAAACAATTAGGTGATTTTTCTTCGGAGGAAGAAATAACATTTTGTTATCGATTGTTACTGAGTAAAGTTACTTCCTAGGAAAGAGTTATATTTTGCATCATGTACTGAGGATACAGCTGTAATAAGTATTAGGAATAAAAATTTAAATTGTGACCCGGTCGCGTAACGGTTATACGGGAATTAAAAAAGTTTGTTTTATTGGTTCAATGCGGTTTAGTCAGAAGGGCTGTCAATGAGTGACATCTCTGGACTTAGAAAAATTTCGAGATGTGTCCGAAGACTATGATCAAGAGTGTGAGTGGATTTAATTTACGAAGAAATAAAAATTCGCGACAGGAATTTTTTAATAAAGGGGGTGGAACTTTTGATAACGGATTAATTAACGAGGGTGTGGTAGTTTTGATAGGGTTTTTAATAAAGAGAAGGGATTTTTGATAAGGGTTTTTTTTAATGAGGGGGAGTCAAAAATTGTGACTTTGTGTTATTTTTTTGAGGATTGCATCAGCCATTCTGAGAGGGGATGACCCGAACGTTGCCATCGAAAGTTTAGTTGGACTTGGTAAATTTCTGATGAGGGTAGAAACCAAGGGACTTATTCGGGAGTTTGTGATCAGTGAGGGGGAGTTTAATACAGTGGGTGGAACTTTTTATAAGGGTTTTTTTAATGAGGGGGTGGAGGTTTTGATAAGGGGTTTTTTAAACAGGGGGAATCAAAAATTGGAAATTTTTTGGTTAAAATAGAGTTCTTTTCTAAAGTACAGTACTTATGATATACACTAGATGGCGCCACGGGTTTTTAATAAAGGGGACGGAACTTTTGATAAGGGAGAGTCAAAAAATTAGGACTTGCAGTTAAAATCTTGCTGAAGTATACACTAGATGGCGCCACCAAAAATCGGGGATTTTTTTTTTCAGGTGACTTTTCAGGGGGCTTAAAATACAGGTGGGTCAACCAGGGGACAGTTTTGATAGGGTTTTTAATAAAGGGGACAAAACTTTTAATAAGGGGGGTTTAATGAGGGGGAGTCGAAAATTGGGAAAATTACAGCTAAAATAGACGGTTTTTCTAAAAGTATAGTACTTATGATATACACTAGATGGCGCCACGGGGTTTTTTTAATAAAGGGGGCAGAACTTTTGATGAGGGGGATTAATAAATACAGGTCAACTAGGGGGTCTTTATTAATTATTAATTATGAATTATCAATCACGAATTATTAATTATGAATATTAATAAGGGGCGTGGTCGATGACGTAAGGGGGCGTGGCCGGTGGTGTCGTCGGGGGGAAAACACTGTGCAAAGGGGAATCGCTATTCTGCATTAACACTACTTACGTTTTACTCTTTATATTACAATATATATACAAAATTAGCTAATAGTATTATATAGAATATCTAAGATTAATATAATTATTTATAAGACTATTAATAAAGACTATTAATATAATAATCTTTATTAATAGTCTTTATTTTTGCTTTAACTCTGAGCGGCATTTCCTTTGTACACAATGAGCTAAATGGCCAGGTCACAAGGACTCAGAGGGCTCAGAGACGGTTGGGGTGAGGGGACCCATTGGAACATCACATAATTTCAATGTATCATGGACTCTTATAAAAAATTATTAAATTATTAATAGTCCTTAGAAATAGATTAAATAGAATATCGAATAGCTCTGACGATTTTAGCTGTATTTGCTGTTTTATCCTGTATTTCGGTATGTGATGTTTCATTTAAATGTTTGTCAATGTTTTTCACTTAAACAGTGATTTCCAATGGGAGCGTTTTCTTTAGTTCTTCTGTGGAAATAGATTAAATAGAATATCGAATACTTCGTAGATTAACGCAGTTATGAATTTTTTAGACAGAAAAACCTTTGAAATTTGTTTATCAAAATACTCGTAAAATAAATAGTTTTAACTAGGAAAAATTATTTGATTTCGAAGGAGACATTAAAAAATAACATTTGGTACTGTACAGAAGGTTGGGGAATCGCTGACCTAAAGTATTGTGCAGTACAAAGCAAACCGATAATATATGAAGTCAGTATACTATCTTATAAAACGACTTCATGTTATTTAAACATCCTATGATGTGATCGAAATTGTATATGATTAGCCAATTACCTAAATTATCCCACGAAAGGCACTGTTTGAATATAGCGTACTTTTGCCTCAGTATTTTTCTGGATTCGGTTGTTTTAACTCTGAGCGGCATTTCCTTTGCACACAATGAGCTAAATGGCCAGGTCACAAGGACTCAGAGGGCTCAGAGACGGTTGGGGTGAGGGGACCCACTGGAACAACTGTTAGGAGATAGATGGTAGCCTCCCGTCAAGGCCATCCAGTGTGTTCTTTAACGCGCACAGGGTATAGCCCTCCCGCAGACGGTTCCACGGCTTAATTTCCCTCAGTTATTCTTGAAAAACCATTTTACTAGGGGCGATCGAGATTTCAATGTATCATGGACTCTTATAATACGGATTTTCAATGCATTCTCCGATGCCCTTAGATCCTTGAAAATTCCAGAATGGCAACGTAGATACATTAAAAAAAAACAAAATTTAGATATTGATACATTTTATTTAATTTCGCATATTTCTTACTTATTAAAATTAGATTTAATTTTATCGATGCATTCGCAATGAAGAGTAAACACGCCCATGAAATAAAAATGACATGGATTTTAACATTCTTAAAAAATTTTTGGTTCTTTGCAACTTTTATTAAATGTAATTTTGAAAATTTTCCTTTATTATAAATGATTTATTACATGAATGCATTTCAAAATATTTTTTATTCTTTTACTTACAACGCGAAAATTCAGAGTGAAAATTTAGTGTGCTACGATCTTTTTTAAAGACGTCGCTGGCCATTGGAGGGCCATGACCCATAGTTTGGAAAATCTTGCTGTAGACGATAACTTTTGGTCCAGAGATTGTAATGTATTCATTTCAGTTTGCTAATATTTCGATTGTTCGAATTTCTTCCAAAGGTATTTTTGGTCCTTTCGTCTAGATTTGAGTTGTTTTACCTCTGAGCGGCACTTTTTTTCACACAATGGGCTAAATGGGTAGGTCATAAGGACCCTCAGAGCTGAGAGAATATTGAGGAAAGGTGACCCACTGGACAGATGGTAGCTTCCCATCAAGGCCATATAGCCTGTTCTGTAACGTGCCAGGATATGTCTCTCCTGCACACAGGCCATGGCTTAATGTCCCATTCGACGGATGGAGACCTTTGCCAAGCCAGTGGTGCCCCCTACTGACCGAGCTGAGAGTTTTTAAAGATAAACCTTAACAACTGGCCAAAGATGGGACTCGATCCTGGGACCTGCAGGTTACGAGACTGGGTCGCTAACGACTGCCCCCCCCCCCCCCCCCCCGCTTTCGTCTAGAAGTGACCATCAAATACTAAAAATTATTCGTACTTTAATAACTGGAATAACAAAACTATTTCCAAAAATTAACAACTGTAAAATGCAATAGTTACTATTGAATATTAAATTCATAAACCTCCATCCCATGGCCGAGTAGTTAGTGCGCTTGGCTACTGATCTAAGGGACCTGGGTTCGAGCCCCGGGTAAGGCATGGACGTTTGTGTTGTTTTTCTGCTGAGGTCCTGCCATCCTCTCAGACCTTCTACTATAATAATAATATCTTTATTAAGCCTTAGTATGGTTATATACATAGAATACCCTGCTAAGCCTTATGGCTTGTCAGCAGAATTCCTTTCAATACACGACGGGTTTATTAAAGAATATGACATGTATAATGGAAAATAAAAACATAATTAAAAAAAGAAACTAAAACAATAATAACAACAACAAAAAAACACCTATTAAAACACAGACATGAAAAATTAAACACAATTATAAAATAAAATTTTGGATTACAGCACATATTGCACAAAACTATCCCTATTGTACAACTCATCATTTCACATTAAAATTGCACTTGCGTAAAGGATACCAGATACAGGATATGACTTTTAAAACATTACTTTTCAATTATTTACATCTAATAACCATTTCGAAACTTTAGTTTTAATTTCTGAATAAGTGCTCAGGCATAACAGATCTCTTGGTAGAGAATTAAAAATTTTGGGTATTTGATAAGATATCCGCGCTTTTCCATAATTATTGTGAAAACTGGTTGAACAAAATAATCTTCACACTTTCGTCTTGTATTTATCATATGCAAAATTTTCTCCTTGTGTTCCTTTTTAAAGTAATTTCTAAAGATAGTTACATAAATATATAACAAGTCAACTGGTAAAATGTTCAGATAATGAAAAATATTGCCAATGTGATCTTCATTAATTACATGTTTATTGAATTTAATAATATTATTTAGAGTACTTTTTTGTATTCGTTTTATTTTATTTAATGCATATTTTTATGTGCATCCATATATACTGATACCATACCTAATGATTGATTCACAAAGAGCTTTATATATCATTGTTATGACATCCAGTGGAATAAGTGTATTCAACTTCAACACTTTGTAAGATGCAAGATCTGTAATGATCATCTTTGTAAGACTAAGATGCATACCTTAGTTTATCACAAGTATATTTTATGTGCGATTTCCATTTAAAATCTTGGTCAATATAAATCCCCAAATATTGAATTTTATTAACCTCTTCCACGATTGGGCAGAAACATGCATTTTGGTTAATTATTAATTTATATTGTCAGTTATAATTATGTGTTTTAATGCATAAGTTATTTAACTTGTGCCTATTCTGAATGATCATATATTTGGTTTTTTCTTCATTTAAGAATTTGCTTTTCTGAAACCAAGAATTTGCTACATTATAGTCTACATTACACATCTAACTACTACTTCTACCTGCATACCTGTGTTCAGCAGAACGGTATCGTCAGCAAACATAAACAAATTACCCTGAAAATTTATTTCTGCTAAATCATTTATATAAATTGCAAATAAAAGTGGCCCCAAAACTGAGCCCTGTGGTACACCTGATTTTAAAATTTGATCTCTACTCTCACAATTTTCAATCCTAGTGATGATAGTCCTATTAGACAAGTAATTTTTGAACCATTTATTCAGTGAACCTCGAATTCCCACCAATGATAACTTTTTTAACAATATGTCATGGTTAACCGTGTCAAATGCTTTATTCAAATCCATAAATATAGCACAAACCTTTTTTCCAGAATTGAGTCTGTATTAATGTATTGTGAGAAATGCTCTAATAAATCAATAGTTCCTCTGTTCTTCCTAAACCCGTACTGCCTATCTGTAATTATTTTACATTTTTCTAAAAAATTATTAACATATTTGTATACATATTTTTCTAAAACTTTTTCAATAACTGATAAGATCATGACCGGTCTATAATTACTATATATATTTCGTGATCCCTTTTTAAATATAGGACGCACAATTGCAGTTTTGAGTGTGTTACGAACAATGCCAGTGTTCAAACTCAAATTAATCAATCGTTGCAGGATCTCAGAAAACACATCTGCATTGCTTTTTATATATGAAGTTTTCACCATATCATAGCCCACTGAATTACTAATTTTTAAATTGCTAATGATCTGTACTACCTCATTTCTATGGGGCGGGGGTGGCTCATCGGTAGTTTCCAGGTTCGAGTCCCAGCTGGGTCAGCGTTGAGATTTATCTCCGCAAAAATTCCCCGCCCTGCCCACGGTCAGTAGGGGACACCGATGGGCTTGGAAAGGCCGCCGTCCTTCGGATGGGACGTTTAATCGTGGTCCATGTGCGGGAGAGCCATACCCTGTGCACGTTAAAGAACACGCTGGATGGCCTTGACGGGAGGCTATCATCTGTCTCCCAACAGCTGTTCCAGTGGGTCCCCTCCCCCAACCTTCTCTGAGCCTTCGGGGTCCATGTGACCTGGCCATTTAGCCCATGGTGTGCAAAAAAGGGCCGCTCAGAGGTAAAACAACCCAACCTCATCTCTATTTGCTTCAGGTATAAAAATAGAATGTGAGTTAGAAGGTGTAATAATCTCGTTGACAGCTATTTTTATATTTTTTGAATATTTCAGGATTAGATTTTCTGTAACACTTGCAAAGTAATTGTTAAAATCATCCACTATCAACTTCATCGCTTTATTTTTACCAAAATAGCGTTTTATTTGCATGTCAACAGTTAATTTCTTTTTATCATTAATAATATCTTTTACCAGCTCTCAAATTTTTTTATTGTTATCTTTATTTAAATTGATTTTATTTCTATAATAAAAACATTTTTGTTTCCTTATCAAACTATTTACAGTGTTCCTTACTTTTTTATATTCATCATATAATATCGTACTTTGCATATTATTCTTATATTTAACCCACAATAGATCTCTTTCTTCAATAGCCTTAATTATCACTTCAGTTATCCATTCTTTCGGTTTCCTTTTGAATTTTTTAACTCTAGATACTTTGAAATAACACTGATTCCTAATTTCGTTAATTTTATCTAATATCAATTTTAACAAGTCTTTCGGATTAGTAGTTCCAATAATATTCCAATCTATTAATCCTAGTTTTTGGGAAAGTTTTTTATCATCGACATATGTACCTAAGTAAGCGTTATTCTTATTTGTAGGATTTTTATCTCTAGAAATTAAGGATTTTATTTTTGTTCTAATTAATATTCCATAGTGATCAGCAATCTTTTTTTTTTATAGACTCTTACATCTGCTTCAAAGTTTTTAATTTTATGAACCACATGATCAATTTGAGATTGTTGCAAAGTTTGCATAACGACTTCTTCTCTAGTAAAACCTGATACCTTCTGTTCCATGCCATACTCCAATAACAAATTCAGTATTGGTCGCTACCATATTTGTCTATATTTGCAGTATCAATATTAAAATCGCCAACCAAGAAAATATCATTTAGCTTTAAATTTAAGTCGAACCAATTTTTCAAATTTGATAGAAATTCTTTAACCTTTGTACTTGGAGATCTGTATAGAGCGATCAAGTGGCATATAAACTGACAGGCTCCTGCCTCTGTGGCAGCAGCTGCTTAAGGGGCTATTTACTCTTTTTTACTATATTTTTTACTATTTTTAATCAGATCAAATCGGATGTTCAAAATGCTCAACTGGTTTTCCTTAATTGCTATCAAATAAGTGCACTTCGCTTTTTTTTTGTGGTGATCAAAATCTGCTATATCTTTTCTTTTACCATTCATTGATAACAAACGCTGTAGGTTCATTCAAAACATGTTTTAAAATCTTTATTTCTTAAAAGACATGTTCAACTGTATATAAGTCGTTAAGAGTTGAAATCAGAGCGTTTTTCCGTCCATCAGAAGGAAAAAGGAAAATTCAAATGCTACTAGAAAAGGCTTCATTCGAAAAGCAAAACAATTTTACCTTTGAAAAACTAAAATTTCTTCTCCATTTCCCAGTGGCGCTTATCGTGAAAAGTGATTTTTTTTGTCCATTAATTACATCACCCGAGTACACGTGGCGGTGATTCCCCGAAAGGATATTCCCTCTTTGGCATGACTTCGGAAGATCATCATGAACGAGTGAAGAGAAGCGGGGACATCTCCAAGTATCTCTGAAGCAATTAAAGGTTAAAAAGGTGCAACAGGATTGCAGAAACTGCTTCAATTCTTCTGCAGAAGATATTGCTCCATTCTTGTGAAGGGCAAATTTCTACTCCTGTGGAAATAGGGGTCTTACACTACGAGAAGAAATGAGAATATTTTCATAAGGAGACTTTCAGATCTCTTCTCAGCACTAGAGGACTGGCACTCTTTAGTGATCGGTGGAAAATCAAAGAGATAACTGTTTCAACATTTGGTAATTACTGTTCTATACTGTGATGCAGAAAACTCCTAGGACATCGTGTTGCATTTTCTCAACGTTTGGTTGCTTCAACCCTATGAACTGAATTGTTTATGGGAGCTTTCGCTTTTCACTCCAGAATCAGGAGAGAGCAAGCCATTTGAGAAACCATCGCTATGTAGAGAATGATATGACATTTTCCAAAATTGAATCGAATATTTTCCTTCAAGTTGCAAGGTTTCAAGTTTCAAATACTTCCCAGATGACAAGTACTTCCAGATTGGATTGTTTTACATCTGAGTGGCACTCTTTTGTACACAATGGATAAATGGCCAAGGCACAAGGACCCCGGTGGTAGGAATGACTCAATCGGTAGCCCGCCAGGCTCATAAAACTGCAGTTCCCAGGTTCGAGTCCCACCGGGACCAGCATTGAGATTTGTCTTCACAAAACTCTCCGCCGTGCTCACGGTCAGTAGGGGATACTGATGGGCTTGAAAAGGCCTCAGACCATCGGATGGGGACGTTACGTCATGGTATCCTGTGCGGGAGATCCATACCCTGTTCACGTTAAAGAAGACACTGGATGGCCTTAACGGGAGCTGACAAGGGATGCTCTCTGTCTCCTAACAGCAGTCAGTTGGGTCCCTCCTAACAACTTTCTCTGAGCCTCAGAGTCCTTGTGACCTGGGCATTTAGCACATCGTGTGCAAAAATAGTTCTGCTCAGAGATAAAATCAACAACAACATGACCCCGAGGACCCAGAGAAAGTTGGGGGAGGGGACCCACTGGATAGCTGTTAGGAGACAAATGGGAGCCTCCCTTGAAGGCATCCAGCGTGTTTTTTAACACCCAGAAGACACGTGGAAGCATGGAAGTAACAGCCCATGCATCTGAAAGCTCCTTAGCTGGAAAACGTCTTCTCTTTCAGTTCTTTTCAAGGACTTTTTAATACGAAATTCGTAGACTCCACGAACAGAACAGTGATAAAGGGGAAGCATTCGACTTGTACGTAACACTCAAGGGAGGAACAATTAAAATGGCAACTCAGTGGGGTAAGTGGCAACAGGAGAGACTGAAACTGCGCCGTGGACTCTTCTGCAGTTGCCATAGATCATTGCTTGGTTAACTGGCTCACCTTTGAGTGGTACTTTTGTGGTTATGTAACAAACACCCCAAGGGGTAATAGAAGGTTGAAGAAAAGACTGGACCTGATGTTAGGAGACAGGTAGAAACCTCCCGTCAAGGCCATCCAGTGTGTTCTTTACATTGTGCCGTTTTCTGGCAAAATGTTCAGGTCATAAGGAGCCCAAAGATTCAGAGCTGAGGAAACAAAAAAAGGTATCTACTCGTATTAATCAGCTGTTAGGAGACAGATAGCAGCCTTCCTTCAAGGTTGGATTATTTTACTTCTGTGCGGTACTTTTTTTCCACACAGTGGGTTAAAAGGATTCAAGGTCTCAGAGAAGGTTGCCTACTGGAGAGCTGTTAGGAGACAGATGGTAGCCTCCGCCAATACCATCCAGTGTGTTCTTTAACATGCACATGTGCATGTTAATTTCCCAGTGCATGTTAAAGAGTGCTAATGAAAAAGGAACTTGATATTTGGATCTGCGGATTATGAGCCTGGCGCGCTACCGACTGAGCCACCCCAACCCCGACAATACCATCCAGCTCTATAAGAATAAACATAAACCCTCTTAAGTTGAACTCCAGTTTCTCATAGGGAGGCTATGAGACTGCGCAGTTGACACTTCGTGAGTTCTCTTAGATCAATGACCTCTCAATCATTTGCTAATTACCAACAATCTGATAATTGCCAAAGCTTCAATTACGCAGTATTACAGTATTCCCATTTGCCATGCGCGTTACGCCAATGTCAGTCTTAATTGCGCGAAAATACGAGTGGGCAAGCCTGCTTCGCCATCCATAGATTGCACGTTCTTGGTTTACAAGAAAAATCAAATGCGGAATTCGAAGCAAAAACACTTTAGTCAGACAGTTAATCCCGGACGATTTCAGAAGTTTCACTTCCCTTCGCAATATTACCAATGCCTGTACGCGATCGTTTCGTCGTGAACCCTTCTCTTCTCCACCTCATTACGAATGCAGATCTCTGAGGGTCAAGGGGTAAGGAGCAATGCTTTCAAAGAGCCTCAAGGGAGACAGCGAAACGAACTCTTACCAGAAAGTAAGCTCTGAACCACATTCCTCAACGCTTCGGCGATTTAGTTTATCAGTGTGTGCATTTATTAACCGGGTTGTGACGTCATACGGTAGGCACGTGATGTTGCCCCACACGTGGATGGAATACTGAAACTAGTCTCGTGTCACTTCAGGGTGTGAACAACCGGAAGAAAGGGATTTTATTTTTTTTCCTTTCCTTTTATTTAGGACTCCTTTCCCGAGGCTAAAGACATCGATATCTGTCCTATTTCCAATGCAGTCGATGAAGCTGAATGATGCATTATTTAAGGATAGAGCCTTGGTGACAGGCTTTTGGAAAGAGGTATTCGAAGTATCCACAGTATTTGGCAATTTTACAGTTTGTCACTGCGTAATATAGAATGTAGAAAAGTTTAGTAAAATGCAAAGCTGGAACCTGCTTTAGTTTGTATTTATATCGAAGAATAAAACAAATATTCAATTCAGGTCACACTTGGCATGGAGGTTTGACAGGGAGTCGGGAAGCAGCGTTAGTTACATTTCTAAGGTTGGGTTGGGTTGTTTTACCGCTGAGTGGCACTTTTTTGCACACCATGGGCTAAATGGAAAGGTCACAAGGACCCCGAAGTCTCAGAGAAGGTTAGGGGAGGGGACCCATTGGAACAGCTGTTGGGAGACAGATGATAGCCTCCCGTCAAGGCCATCCAGCGTGTTCTTTAACGTGCACAGGGTATGGCTCTCTCGCACACGGGCCATGGCTTAACGTCCCATCCGACGGACGGCGGTCTTTCCAACCCCATCGGTGTCCCCTGCTGACCGTGGGCAAAGCGGGGAATTTTGCGGAGATAAATCTCAACGCTGACCCAGCTGGGACTCAAACCTGGGAACTACAGAATACGAGCCTGGCGCGTTACCGACTGAGCCACCCCCGCCCCCCATTTCTAAGGGGTAGGTGGTGAATCCTATTATATATTGCGACCAAAAAGAGATACTTTGTTAATAATGTTCATGGAAGTGTTTTTAATGTTAATGCTACCTTGTTCTGGATTCTCGATCTGGATTGCAACTTGAAAATACAGAGAAAAGTTTTTAATAATCTTAAACTATGGAGGTCCAAACAGACTGTGTATTTAGTTCTCCATACATTTCTATTCTGAGCTACCTCTGTTGTGCTCACCTCTAAAGGATAATCCTACGAATGAAAAGGCCCTATTGTGATATTGTTCATTCACTCCATTCTACACCTTTCCCTCTTTCCGAAGCCTGTAGACACATTATTCATGCCTCTATTCATTAATCTTTAGATCTGCATGCGAGTGGTGAAACCAGTGTTTCCTCTATCCTCTAATTTCGTCTAACCTCAACATTCTTCTGTCTAATACAAAGATATACAAGCCAAATTATCTAATACCATGATATTGCGTAAGTATTTGGAATCAAAAGCACCAAGATTTTTGTTACCCTTGCTTACAAATTGTTATTGTCTCGTAGGTTTCCAGCAGAGGATTGCTCAAGTAGTGTGTCTTTATATGTCGCCAGCGGCGGTGTAATTTTTTTTTACAACCACTCTGGAAAGTAGCGCAATGAATTTACTTTTACCAAAACCCAATATTGTATATTCTTGAAGAGCAAAAACTATCGGAAACTAATTAAAAAAAGCAAAATTTTATTGCTATTCTTATTTAAATACTTTTATATTTAGCTTTAATGTTTAACACTATAAAACATATTTCGAAACATTGGCAATATTTTATTAAATTTCAATTTTTTTGCATTTTTATTCGAATAGTCTGAGTTTAAATTATGTTTGAAATGTGATAATGAATTATCAATAATTAAATTATATTATTAATAATTAGAATAATTATATTGTCTTAAAATGTATACTAGCTTATAATACGAAGAATTAAAAAAACTGTTTAGCGGCACCCGTATATATATATATGTTTTACGATGCGTCAGAGAATTTTTTTTTCCCTAAATGGGCTTGCGAACAATAATTATCGAAAATTCGGACTCGAAAATTTGAGCCCGAAGTCCTCTCTATTGTGTGTGTGTCAAGGAGGAGGAAGGAGGAGGGACACAGATGGAGCACGCCAGGCACGCCGCTAAACCCTTACCCGGCCCTTGATCAGAAAGGAGACACCGTTGGGATTGATTGGAAAGGTAGCAATTCTTCGGATGGGACATTAAGACGTGGCCCCGTTACGGAAGAGTCATTCCTTGTGCACGTTAAAGAATACGCTGGATGGCTTTGATAGCTAGCTTCCATCTGTCCCCTAAAAGCTGCCCAATGGATTCCCTTTTCCCAATCCTCTGTGAGCTTTTGGGGTCCTTGTGACTTGGCCATTTAGAACACTGTGTGCAAAATAGTGCTGTTCACAGGTAAAACAATTCAGCCAATCTCTAGTACGCACCCTTTGAGCCGGTAACCGCAGTTATCCAAGCAGGTTTTGCGGGTTCATCATCAAGAGGTTTACACAATCCATAATTCTATTTGGTTTCGGTCCACGCAACCCTCTCAAGCGACTGATGGATAAGAATATATTTTATCGATCATTCTCATTACTCCTCTTATTTTGCATAGTACGACTTATGTCTGGATCCAGCACTAAATTCTAAAAATACGAGGAAAAACGGCTCTTCTCAGTTTTTGCAACACTTTTGCAAAAACATCCTGTTCATATCTGGAATCTAGAACTGGTTTTTTTTTCCCCAGCTGTTAAACGAAATCATGTTTCACTTGGAACTAACTAATGGGAGGTGGAATCTCTTAAAACATACGAGGAAATACTGCAGACGAGCAGAATGGAAATGAAGGAAAGTAAAACTCGTTTTGAGTCGTCTGCATTTACTTTTTCTTCTGCTTTTCAAACACGAGAGAGAAAAAAAAATGAACTTTTTTTCTTGTAATTAAAGAGAACTACTGCAAGTCCTCGTTGCTCGTCGCGATTACGTTCCTCAAAACCGCTACTAACAAAAACAACGAGACCAACTTACCTTGCGTGCATTAGATAATATAGGTATGCACCTATACATACAGGTATTATTCATATTGCATTTATTTTTTATTTAGAAATTGCATTTATTTTATTTATATTGTTAACATTTTTTTTATGAATCCGATTTTTTATTTTAAATAAACTTTTGTAGTAAACATAACACGACGAAAGTTATTCACAAATATACAAACAAACACTAGTTAATCTGGAGGCCTAAAGTTACTCCAAGATATTATTAATTCTGTTCTGCAAATTTTCATCAATCATAATATTTAAATGAAGGATAATAGCTTTAGGTCTAACAAACAGCATAAAATTGAGATTTTTCAGTTTTAGTTTTTGAGTGCCATTTATCACAATTGGATTCTTTTTATTGCAGTTTTTAAGCTCTTTTCAACTTTCGAAAATGTTCATGCTTCAAGCCGAAGGGTAAAATGATCCGCATAGAATGAAAATTTGATCATTTTATTAATAACTAGCTAAACAGCACCCGGAGCTCACTTTTAATCTGTATATTCCTATTTTTACTGCCCTAATAGTTAGTTTTGTGAGTATCCCCCCCCCCCTAACCTCTTACCACATATATTAAATAAGTAGAATTGCACTGTGACTGAGCACCGTATTGCTGAGGTTAGCGCGTGCTCTCATAGCCTTTGACTTCGTATCTAAGCACGTATCGAGATTTTTATTTCCATTTCCGAAAGATTTTGGTACCCTGTGGTTCCCGTGATGTTCGACCGAACTGTCCCATATTTCGTACGCGGGTTCCCTCTATGTGACTCCTCGTTGGGTTAAAGAATCAGGTTCCTATTTATACTGGGACCAATGACTGGGACCCCTTAAAATAATAATGACTTTGGGAATGTGGGAGATCTAGCAACGGCAGCATATTTACACGTTGTTACGACTCTTTTGTTCACAGTTATAGGGAGCAGTCCGGGCCTGCTGTGTAGCGTCCCGGGCCCTCAGAATCAGGGGCCCGTTGGACATCATATGTACAAGAATTTTTACAATGATAATAGTTTTTATGTTACACAAGTTCTACAGAATTGGAAAAAAAAAGTATTTTAAGCTGTGAGCAAAGCGGGTGGAGACTTCTTTTGCTATTAATAATTAGTATTATTTTAAATAAAATTAATATGTTTTTGAACTTGTTCAAAATCTTAAATTGGCAATAACAATATCATCCTCAACGAAAGGTGGTGTGTGATCGGTATGTTTATTTATTCGTCTCATTTCTGATAACATGAGGGGAAGCCCCAAAATTTCTAAGTACCTCAGGCTCCAGAATTGTTTTATCCGGTCCTGGCAGTGAGTATCAGCAGAATAAGTAATAAAATCTTTCAAAACACCGAAATCGAATTTTTCACTGCTGTCCGACTTCCCTGCTATAGCTGGGTCCCTGAAAAAGAAAGCGTAGTCAACCCCTGGCTATATATACGTCACGAAAAAGATAATACATGACAGAAACATTCATGTCTTAACCGGAGTTGGGTTGGGTTATTTTACCTCTGAGCGGCACTTTTTTGCACACAATGGGCGAAATGGCCAAGCCACATGGACCCCGATGGCTCAGAGAAGATTAGGGGAGGGGACCCACTGGAACAGCTGTTAGGATGGTAGCTTCGTCTAGTCCATCCAGCGTGTTCTTCAATGGGCACAGACTATGACTATCCCGAACACTGAACCACGGTTTAACGTCTGATATGTGAGGGGACCCACTGGAACAGCTGTTAGATGGTAGCTTCGTCTAGTCCATCCAGCGTGTTCTTCAATGGGCACAGGCTATGACTATCCCGAACACTGAACCACGGTTTAACGTCTCATATGACGGACGGCATGAGGGAGTTTTGTGGAGATAAATCTCAACGCTGACCCAGATGGGACTCGAACCTGGGAACTGCAGATTATGAACCTGGCCCGCTACCGGTCTCGCCATCTTCACAGATCTAATCTATGTCTCATTACACTGACAGGATCCTGTCAGACCTCTGTGTCAGGCAGTTGCTCGAATGGCAATTTATTTTTATTAACTTTTCCGTGTAGTCACTAGAAATGGGAATTTTAATCTTCCTCCAAAACTTTGGTAAGATTAAACAATGCCAGTCTCGTGATGTTTAACATCCATTGGATGACATAAGGGCAGACTCTTGCTTCAACATGTGATGGGAGTACCATACACATTACTTCACCTTCAGAATAACAGTAATTCCCTTCTTGCAAAGTATCAGTCAATGTAGTAACATGAGAAACGTCACCAGAAAAAACCACCAGTTTTTTGTCACCAGAAAAAAAACACTAAATTGTAATTTAACTAATTTAAGAGTGCAGATGTGTAATATAAATTATGTAGAAAAACAGTTCCCAAGCACTTTTTTTCTTGACAGAAGTAGTTTACTGTGGCTTGAAACATTTTTCTTTAAAACTGCGGTTCAGTAACCACGAGACCACACTAGGCTGCAAGTGTGCAAAACTGGGAAAACTTCGTTATTTCCGCTCGCTAGAGATTTGCTGGTCTCTGATGAACCCGAACGATGGCTTTTATTTTTGTATCTCCTAAAGCTATCTCTCTCAAGGTCAAAAACTCTTAAGGCTCAAGAATTTTTAAAAGCAGATGAAATCTGGGTGTTCTGCATTTTCAGAAGGTCTGTTTCTTTAAGGCGGTAAAAAGGTGGCAATGATTAGATTAGCAAACAGCATTTCCAATTACTAAATATTACTTTCAGAAGAGTGGAGAGAGATCTTAATAAGAATAAATCGGGGCGTGATGTGTTGGGTTGTTTTACTTCTGAGCGACATTTTTGTGCTCGCAATAGTTAGACAGCAGGTTACAAGGACTCCAAAGGCTCATAGAAGGTTGGGGTAAGAGAACTCATGGACAACTGTTAGGAGACAGATGATCAAGGGCATCCCTCGTGTTCTTTAACGTTGAGAGTCCTTCACACGGGGAAATGATTTAACGTCTCATTCTACGGACGGCGGCATTTCCAAGTCCATTGGTGTCTCCTTTCTGATAAAGGGCAGAGTTAGCGGAGAAAATCTCAACACTTGCACAGTGGTGACTCGAACCTGGGAATATCAGACAGTGAGTTTGGCCTGTTACAGACTGAGCCATTCTCGAACACTTGAGGAGGTGTAGAGAAATCCATTCTGAGGTTTCCCGATTCCAGATCAGCTGACTCTAAATTTTCTTTGCATTTTATGATATGACCCCCCCCCCCCCTCTTAACTCCCCTTGCCACCTCGGCTGCGCCACTGGCAGGGGAAATTGGTTCATTGCTAAATGTTGTAACCTATTACATGACGCAGGATGTTTTAATGTCAGGATTATGAAATAAATTTGCTTATTAGTAACCTGTTAGTGGGTTTATTGTTTTTTTTTTATCGCATTTGGTGCATTATAGTGTTAGTTGCTGATGCCCCAAAAAAACTACAAAAAAACCAACCAACCAATCATGCGCATAGAGATCGACTACGCTTCCCTGTATCAATTTGGAATGAATAAATCTTCAGTTTGAAGATTTGTTCGTTCCAAATTGTACGAAACACTACTTCAGTTCTTGGTCTACTTAGTGCAACATTAGTGGGAGAGTATAGTTGCTATTGGAATTATATGGCTTTTTGGGTTCGGTTGTTTTAGCTCTGAGCAGCACTTTTTTTGCACACCATGGGTAAATGGCCAGGTCACAAGGATCCCGAGGGCTCAAAGAAGGTTGGGGGAGGGGACCCACTAGAAAAGTTGTTGGGAGACAGATGGTATCCTCCCGTCAAGGCCATCCAGTGTGTTCTTTAACGTGGCTCTCCGACACACTGAGCCACGGCTTAACGTCCCATCCGACGGCGGCGACCTTTCCAGAATTACACGGCAATACGATAATACGTATGTTATGTCTCTATAAATCAGTGAAATTTGATGAAAAACCTTTAGAATAATGTTTGGGAAAATCGCCATTTTATACATAAATATATATAAAACATTCAGCAAGTGTTCGCCATTATTCCTGCACGATGTTCCTAGTAGCAGGAAGAAGGGGGTTGGCTCTGTAGTTAGCGCTCCAGACTCTCTCTTAATCTGTAACTCCCAAGTTCGAGCCCCAATTGTGCCATCGTTCACTACCCTGCCTTCGGGGGGGGGGGGGCAACAATAGGCTGGAATATGCGCCATCCATCGGATAGTACGTTAACCTGCGACTCCGAGTGCAAGAGAGTCATACCCTGAGCACTTTAAAGAACACACTAGAATGCCTGGAAGAGAGGATTCTATCCTTCTTTTAACACCTGTCCAGTGGGTCCCCTTCCCCTACCAACTCTAACCCTTGGGGTCGGGGCGGGGGTGGCTCAGTCGGTAGCACGCCAGGCTTGTAATTTGTAGTTCCCAGGTTCGAGTCCCAGCTGGGTCAGCGTTGAGATTAATCTCCGCAAAATTCCCCGCCCTGCCCATGGTCAGTAGGGGACACCGATGGGCTTGGAAAGGCCGCCATCCGTCGGATGGGACGTTAAGCCATGGCTACGAGTGCGGGAGAGTCATACCCTGTGCACGTTAAAGAACACGCTGGATGGCCTAGACGGGAGGCTACCATCTGTCTCCCAACAGCTGTTCCAGTGGGTCCCCACTTCCAACCGTCTCCGAGCCTTCGGGGTCCATGTGACCTGGCCATTTAGCCCATGGTGTGCAAAAAAGTGCCGCTCAGAGGTAAAACAATCCAACCCAACCCTTCGAGTCTTTGTGACCTGGTCATTTAGTTCATTGTGCGCACAAAAGTGCAGCTCAGAAGCAATCCAACTTTATTAGCTGGAAACCATTAATCCGGATGGAAATATGACCAAATACATAAACTTTGAACTCAACACTTTAATCCGTTCATGTAGAGGCCCACTTAGACCTTAAACCGAAAATCAATTTTCGGGATTCTGAGACACGTAAAGATTCGGGATCAATTATTTTTTTGGGGGTCATAATATGCTCTACATGCTTCGTCCTTATTCTTTTTCTTCTACTAATTAAAGATGGGATATTGATCACAATTTATACAAAAAATTTCGATTTTTTTTATATCATTGTTTCTCAATCGGAAATAATAGAGAAAATCTGATAATGACCGACGGTACATTTCTTGCAAAAAAAAAGGAACATATAAAAAAAAAGAACATATTTTACTTCGTATCGTCATTTAATTTTTTTTTCATATGCATCATAGGATGTGGGCATTGTAGATTAATTTTAAAAAGGCGTACATGGCAAATAAAGAATTAAACTACTGGATTTGGTGATACTCACAAAAGAAAATTAAAAAAAAAATATTTAGTTATCCCCATAACGTTCATTATTCCCGCCCCAAACTCTTATTTATTATAATTATAGTTTTTGCGCCATGACGTAGCATCCTGTCAAGGCCATCCAGCAAGTTTTTTAAGGCGCACATCATATGACTCTCTTGCACATGGGGTCATCCGCTTGACGGCAATTTTTCCAAGAATTTTTTTTTTCTTTCAAGTGACAACTTTACATAGTGGTCTGATTAGAAAAAAACCTTCGACGACGGCGTGACGTCAACAGAAAACAATACATGAAACATCCATGCTTTTCCCGATTCCCATAATCTGGAATCCAGGCTTTAGTCGGGATTGCAACCTAGTTCCCTTTGATCAACAGTAACCACTCTGCCAGCGACTCTACTTTTCGATTTCTGACCCAAACAAGTTCAAAATGCGGCGAGTAGATAGATTAGTCGGTACGAGATTCCCAAAGGTCGATAATCAGTGAAATACTTCTTAACTCTCATCAGAAACGAACATTCACACGATCTTTAAAAATGTCTTCAAAGCGGAGAGAAAATGATGACGAGTTGGGTTGTTTTACCTCTGAGCGGCACTTTTTTGCACACCATGGGCTAAATGGCCAGGTTACAAGGACCCCGAAGGCTCAGAGAAGGTTGGGGGAGGGGACCCACTGGAACAGCTGTTGGGAGACAGATGGTAGCCTCCCGTCAAGGCGGGATGGGGATGGCTCATTCGGTAGCGCGCCAGGCTCGTAATCTGTAGTTCCCAAGTTCGAGTCCGAGCTGGGTTAGCGTTGAGATCTTGACGGGTTGGGTTGTTTTACCTCTGAGCGGCACTTTTTTTGCACACCATGGGCTAAATGGCCAGGTCACAAGGACCCCAAAGGCTCAGAGAAGGTTGGGGGAGGGAACCCACTGGAACAGCTGTTGGGAGACAGATGGTAGCCTCCCGTCAAGGCCATCCAGTGTGCTTTTTAACGTGCACAGGGTATGACTCTCCCGCACACGGGGCCACGGCTTAACGTCCCATCCGACGGACGGCGGCCTTTCCAAGCCCATACTGACCCTACTGACCGTGGGCAGGGCGGTGAATTTTGCGGAGATAAAAATGGCCAAGTCACAAGGGCACAGAGAATGTTGGGGGAAAGGAAACTACTATACAATTGCTAGGAGCCAGATGGAAGCATCCCTTCAAGGCGATCCAGCGTGTTTTTTAAGCCGCATATCATATGATTCTCTTGCACTGATGGGGACACCCGCTTGATGGCGATTTTTTCAAGCCCATCGGGGTCCCCTTTCTGACCAAGGGAGGGTGTGGATTTTGTAGAGATAAATCTCAATGATGGTAAAACACCGACTTAGCCTGGGAGCTAAAGTTTACGAGCGTAGAACTCTACCGACTTAGCCCCCCCCCCCTTCCTGCTCCGGAGATAATGGGGCAGGGGGAAAGAATTTTCTTGTGTCTTTAAACCTTGCATTGACATAACTAGTATGTCGTAAGAAGAGTGATCATTACTAAAAAATAAAGTAAGAAAGAAAGCTTTGAAGTTTTGACAAAAAGTATACAGTATTTCATTGTCACAATTTTAATAACTATTAGAATTTGAAAAAATCAATTTTGTATATATATATACTCTTATTACCTAAAATATTCGTCTACAACAGCTCTTACTCAATTTACAGAGTATTTACTTTCATTTATATTGCACATAGAAACAGGACGGGGTTGGCTCAGTCGTTAGCGCGCCAGGCTCGTAATCTGCAGTTCCCAGGTTCGAGTCCTAGCTGGGTCAGCGTTGAGACTATCTCCGCAAAACTCCCCGCCCTGCCGACGGTCAGTAGGGGACACCGATGGGCTTGGAAAGGCCGCCGTCCGTCGGATGGGACGTTAAACCGTGGTTCTGTATGTGGGAGAGACATGTCCTGTGCACGTTAAAGAACACACTGGATAGCCTTGACGGGAGGCTACCATCTGTCTCCTAACAGTTGTTCAAGTGGGTCCCCTCCCCCAACCTTCTCTGAGCCTTCGGGGTCCATGTGACCTGACCATTTAGCCCATGGTGTGCAAAAAAGTGCCGCTCAGAGGTAAAGAACCCAACCCAATCTTGAATATGGGGCCACGGCTTTTCGTCCCATTTGATGGATGATCGCCTTTCCAAGCCTACCGACGCCTCTTTTCTGAAAAATGACAGGGTAGGGATTTAACGGGGATAAATCTTAACGCTGGCATAGTTAGGACTCGATCCTGAGCATGGAGTGCTGGTGATTGAATCGATCTCCAACTCTTTGATGTAGGGATATGCGCTTAGTGTTATGGCTTGTTTATAATTATCATCTGCTAGCTTAAGTGGCTGAGGACGGTCACGTACCCGGGATTTAATTTTGGAGGGAGGAGTTTTTTTGCGGGGAGAGAATGAGATTTGAGTAGAGATTCCAATTACTAAAATATTCCACCGACAGGAAAGATTAAAATGATATTTCATATGGAATAAGATTTTATAGTTTTTTTAAACCTATTTTTAGTGTCGGACATAAAATATGGGGCTAAAATA
Organism: Ryuthela nishihirai; assembly: GCA_038380435.1. Classification (NCBI taxonomy): domain Eukaryota; kingdom Metazoa; phylum Arthropoda; class Arachnida; order Araneae; family Heptathelidae; genus Ryuthela; species Ryuthela nishihirai. The sequence continues at coordinate 23,309,066 of JAWZYU010000016.1, forward strand.
AAATTATAAGGCAACTGTTTTGGATTTCAAAGCAGGTAGACAACTTTGAGATTTCGCATAAGACGACCGGATTTTCGGCAGAGGGGGTGATCTCCTAGTGTTACCCCACCCCCACCCCCACCCCTGGGGACGTCCTTGTGTCAGTCGGTAGCGTACCAGGCTTAAAATTCCGATGTTCCCAAACCCGAATGACCACAGTGCCAGCCACAGATTTCAAATAATTTTTTATTGTTTATTAAAGAAAGTATTAACTAAAAGAAGAAAAGTATTAATTAAAGAAAATATTAACTAAAAGAAGAAAAGTATTAATTAAAGAAAGTATTAATTAAAAAAAGTATTAACTAAAAATATTTAATTAAGTTTTGGAAAATTATAGAAATATAGGGAAAAATTATATACAAATTTAAAAAATAAATGTACAGTGAGCGATTTTTCAAAACGTGAGTTGCAATTAGGATAAACAAATTTTTATTCTATTTGTATATCAATAATCATTAATACATTTCAATATGGCTAGAACTTATATCTAACAGCTTGTTTTGTATGGGGTATGGACATTCTTTTTGATTTTCACCATGATTCCGTTTTCTTTGTGTTTGAGTGGAGTAGTTTTTCTACAGCGGCAATTTCTATCACACTGAAATGAGAGTGATTGTCAAACAAGACATTGCTAGAATTAGACTGTAGTGCCAAGATGCAACAGCGCGGGATAGACGTGTTTGGAAAGCTAAATTTCACAATCTTCTTGGCTCTTTGTAATACAAGCCTACTCGAGATTTATATATGTAATTATATATGCATTCACTGTGCACGTATCTGTTTGCTGTTGAACTTGCTGAACCAAAACGTAATCATTAAATCTCTTAAAGCACGGAGTTACGAGGAATTTCCAATTGTAGATTTAAGGGTTTAAATTCTTTCTTTGAAAATCGCTTTCGTTTTTGCGGGTAATTTATGCAAAACAAAGACAATAGAACGAAAAAGAAAAATCGTTTTAATATTTGAATGAAAATATTTTTTTTTTTTTTGATATCTGGTGGGTTTGGCGTTTCGGTTGAGGTGGCGAGATATACAGTGGACCCCCGATATAACGCGCATGTCGGGCGGGAAACAACACCAGCGTTATAAGGTGAACCGCGTTATACCGAGCGGCGCGGTGGCGACACAATAAATTTCACACTGTAAGCTTTTCTTTTACTCATCATGCATACAATAATTAAACACTATTCAAAATACATGCAGGAACTCAATACATACACAATTACTCAATACGCAGTAACAATAAAATGCGATACTCACTAACGCCGCACGGACCTGTATAAACATGTTTGAACTTATCGCGAACATCGCCCGCGTTATAACCGAGTGCGCGGTATAGCGAGCAGCGCTATAACGAAGGTCCACTGTATTTCCCATTTGTAAGAGACCGCAACCGGAAAGAGATACTAGTTCATCTTGAAAGTCAATTCTGTAGAACAAATATCTTCAAAGAAGAGATGAACTTTTTTTCGCTGAATGGTCTCCGAGGAAGAATACAGGTGAACAACCGCAAACGAAGAAGTGAACTGTCAATTCTGAGCACAGATGAAAAGTCCTTCTGCAAAAAAAGGAAAGGAACTTACCGATCCATCGCGTGCGAAAGAGTGCTTAAGTTAAATCTCTGACGTTTAAGACACTGGCACGAATAATAAAGATGCGTTGCTGTCAAAATAAAAAAGGTTCAAAGACTTGGATGTTACTTTTCGTCACAAATCATATCATGTGAGATGACTGTTGATCAAGATTCCCGTTTATAAAGGCTGTGAGGAAATCCGAGAAACAGTACACGTTACAGGTAGGATTCAGTTGTTTTACTTCTGAGAGACATATTTGTTCGCACAATAGGCTAAATGGCCAGGTCACGATGACTTCCCAAAGGCTGAGAACTGAGTAAGGGTAAGTTTATTTCAGAGACTGAGAACTGAGAAAGAAGAAGGGTAGGTTTATTCCAAAGACTGACAACTGGGAAAGAGTAAAGGTAAGTTTATTCCGAAGACAGAACTGGGAAAGAAAAGGGTAAATTTATTCCAAAGACTGAGTGAGAACTGGAAAAGAGTAAGGTTTATTCGGAACTGGGAAAGAAGAAGGATAAGTTTTTCCAAAGACAGAACTGGGTAAGAAGTAAGGGTAAGTTCCAAAGACTAAGTACTGCATAAGAATAAGTTTCTTTAAACAAAAGAATACAATCAGGCAACAATTGGGCAACAAAAAATAAAATCAGTTCCAACGTCAGAAATTGTAAATTCCCTCGAGGTAGAAAAACATTTTTTTTTTTGGGGGGGGGGGGGGGAGAGACGGCAAAACAAAGTAACTTGAAGCAGCAGAAAATAGTTCTCTTGGGGCGGCAAAATCTCTTGGGCAGACGTTAATTGAAATATTCCTAAAATAGAAATTCTAACATTAGCAATTAAGCACCCCAAAGAAAATTTTTTCAAAATTGAATTTTTTTTGTAAAAGTGAAAGAGTTGAATATCTATAGACGGATATATGTACGATAAAAGAAAGTGGCTATTTTTTTTGTAAACAACATTAAAAAAGACGCCGTCCGTCGGATGGGACGTTAAGCCCTGGCTCTGTTTGCGGAAGAGAGCCATACCCTGTGCATGTTAAATAACACGCTGGATGGCCCTGACGGGATGCTACCATCTGTCTCCTAACAGCTCTCCAGTGGGTTCCCTCCCCCCCAACCTTCTCTGAGTCCCTGAATCCTCGATGTGTGACCTGGCCATTTAGCCCACTGTGTGCAAAAAAAGTGCACTCAGAGGTAAAACAACCAAACATAAAATTTTTCATAATACACCGCAAAAAATTTTTTTTTTCAAAATAAGTTTTATGATAAATTCTAATTTAGAAATATGTTTATAGTTTCGATTAGAATCTGAAGAATTTTAAGATTAAACTGATCATTGAGTCCTTCTGTTCAGAAACATGTATCTAGGTGATCGTGAAAGCTCCTTCCACCCCCCTCCTCCATTTGCTGCACCCCCCCACCCCCTTCAGTCCGAAAGCCTTGTCCGAAGTCCGAAAGTGTTGCAGCTAAAATGTTTTTTTAATATACCTAAAAACAAATTCATTAACCTTAGACTGAGAATGAACATAAAAATTGGTTAATTGCTAAAACTAGGGTTAATTTATTCCGAAGACGAAAACTGGATAAGAATAACGTATGAGGTCTTAACAAACGGGTTTTCGCATACCGATTAGAACTGGCTCTAACCAATCCCCTGATTATAGGGAATTAAAAAATTATGCAAAAATTTTTGTATCTTCTCTTGTAGCTTTAAGGATTAAGAAAAAAAACGAATCTTAATTACGATGCGTTTTTAGACTTTGCCCTTAAAGCAATGTCGTGGTGCCACACCCCACGGCTGAGTCCCCATCTACCCATCCAAGGGAGAGTAGAAAGAATTCTGACATTCTCCTCTGACCGAGGCCATTGCCACCGAGGATCGAGACGGGGTTCGGACGTATCTGAAGAGGCGGAGCGATCCGTTGAAGGTCAAGAGCAAGTCAGCCGCTGGCCGGCGATTCAATTCCAAAGGGCAACTTATGTTTGTGACGTCACTAATTTAAATATGGAGCAGAGAGAAGCTGGTTTCTTCGTACCTTGTTTTCCGTTTTCTTCTTTTTCATTTTGCGGCTTTTGTTTTTTTTTATTTTTGAGCAGTACTTTCTTGCACACAATGGGCAAAATACCAGGTCACAAGGACCCAAGGCCTCAGAGGTTTCGGAAGCGGATGCACAATACAGTTGTTAGGAGACAGATGGAAGCCTCCCGTCAAGCCCATACAACTGCTCTTCAAAGTTCACATAATATGACTCTCCTACACACAGCACCATGGCTTGATATTAGATGGATAGAGATCTTTCCATATCCATCAGTGTCCTTTTTCCCTGATGTGTTCTTTTTTTACATTAAAGGAACATCAGGCGTTAGCAAGGAGGTTGGATTCAGCTGTTTTACATCTGAGCGGCACTTTTTTTTTACACCATGGGCTAAATGGCAAGACCACAAGGACCCCGAAGACTCAGATAAGGTTGGGGGAGAGGACGCACTGGAACAGCTGTTGGGAGACAGATGATAACCGCCGTCAAGACCATCCAACGTGTTCTTCAACGTTCACAGGCTCTTTCGTACACAGTGACACGGCTTAACGTCCCATCTGACAGACGGACGGCTGCCTTTCCAAGCTATTAAGCTATTGGTGTCCCCTACTGACCGAGGGTAGGGCGTAGAGTTTTGTGGAGATAAATCTCAATGATGGCCCAGGTAGGATTCGTACCTGGGAACTAAAGATTACGAGCCTGGCGCGCTATCGATTGAGTCCTCCCCCGTCCCTTAGCGAGGGGTGGGGGGGGGGGGGAACCCGGAACTCGGGAACGTCAGATTGCGCGTGTGATGTGTTACAGAACTGAGCCAATTCCCATCCGCGGCCTTTTCGAAGTTACAAGAATGTGGGAATAGAGAGGTAGGAGGTGATCATTTCAAAGCACACTGATCCGTTTATGTACGTAGTCTTGTGTATGTGTTTCCATGTTATATGAGAAATCGGGACAAGCTAGATAAAAATTCTAAGTCATTTCAGTCCTTTGTCTAGGCGAGTATACCCTTCCCTTTTTAGTAACAATAAAAAAAAATCTGACAAAGAAGTAATCACACTGAATAATAAAATGATCATTACCTTATAGTGGATGTGATCACATTCAAAGTACGTCTTTCTGACTTTTACACACATTTCAATCCCTCTGACACGACCGAGTTCTGCTAGTTCTTTTCCTTTGAGCAGCAACTTTGTAGGCACAATGAGCTAAAATATCTGGTCGTAATGACCCCCATGGACTCAGAAGCTGAGTCTGAATTTTCAACTGAATGAGATGATTATTTCAAGGAATTTTTAAGTTTCAGGAATATGAAAAAACACATTTAGACAAGTGCGATAGATGTTCCACCATTGGTATTTGTATTTTATCCAAAAACTGCTTAATGGGGGATGTAAAAGAAAAGTACATGGTTATGACGCAAAATCAACATTCTCTAGAGGACTTTAAAAATTAAACCTATATTTTAACATTATGTTTCATATTTATATATAACATGATAATCATGGTACCCTAAAACGTTTAAGATTCCCCACCACAACAGCTACAAAAATTAAGACCCCAAAAATGAAAGAAAACAGCCAAAAGAAACGTAAAATTTAGATTCCCGTTACGTCCCTATGTGAAGTTCGTTAAAATGGGAGAATAACATATTGCCTGTATATAATAAATATATAAGAATAACATATTGCCTAGTATAATAATAACATATTGCCTATTATAGGATGCTCGTTTTCAAAGAGAATTAATTTTTTTGATACCTTTAAAGCCTTAGATGCCTTAGAAAACGTTAGCACTCTTCAATAGCGAAATTTCGAACTACTGGATGATTGGAAAAAGGCAAAGAGTAATATTTTATTAGTACTTACACAACAGAAAAATTTCCTTTATCTTTTTAAACGAAAGAGTTTTATTTCACCACTTCCTAGGGGGTCAAGGCCTGTAAATGGTAGCTAGGCGTAAACTGGAAGGAGAGCTGTGTACCAATCCCTAGTGATGATGCACAGAACCGGCCAGGTCTAGCACCTAATGTCCGATCCCGCCTTCTCGTGGTGCAGGCCGTTAGTAACTTTCAAAAGAGATATTCTCTTTTGGAAGGGAACGGAAGGGGAGGGCTGCCAGTTCAGTATGGCCTGCTGATCTGGTCATCTATGGCCAATTTTTTCTTTTTTTCAACCCTGCTGAGGAGTGGTCAACTTCACAGGGTCCTGGTGCTGACCATTTATACCTACTAGACTGGACTTGTTTATGGATTTGAGCTTGATTATTGATCCTGGACTTGCTGCACTGGTGGGCCTCTGTTGAGGGAGAGTCTGCCGCTGTGTTTTCTGTTTGCTTCTGGGTTGCCAGCTCTAAGTGAACAGAGGCATGGGATACCTTATATCAGCTGGTGGATAATCCTAATCAGGGGCCATCGCAGGTACCTGAACCTTACTTTGCTAGTTGGGCATCGTCAAGCCTAAACTGGAGTAATGCGTCTCAGGCAGGCCATGTGGCTCTTGAAAAAGTCCACTTGAAAAGGTGGTGCCTGAAGTTCCTACCAGCATCGGTGACTTCAGCCTTTAGCGGAGGAGGAACGGGTCTTTGCCCCATGCCTGCGATCAGGGGGCTGTTTGATATTGTTGGCCCTACCAATCTCAATAAACCTAATTTCTTTAAAAATCCTACTAATCATTTTCTCTCTGCAGGAACGTGGAACGTGAGGACATTACATAGAGATTATTCTCTTGATGTCCTCATGCAGGAATTCCAGCGCTATAACCTAGATATTCTAGGCTTGCAAGAGACCAGATGGACAGGTAAAGGTGAGATACTTAAAAATAACTTTAAATTTCTCTTTACAGGGAGGGAGGATGGAAAGCATCACCAAGGCGTGGGTCTGCTGCTCAGCAGACATGCTAGTGATGCTCTTCTAGGGGATATGAGTGCATTAATGAAAGGTTTCTTACAGCAAAATTTCAGACAAGCATTAAAGACTTGAATGTTATCTGCTGTTATGCCCCCACTGAGGATGCTGATGAGGATGAGAAGGATAGGTTTTACGGACAACTTCAGGATATCTTGAATTCTGTTAAGAAAGGAGATATTACCCTTGTTCTTGGTGACTTCAATGCCAAAGTTGGTACTGACTCTGATCTTTGGGGAGGGGTGATAGGCCCTTTTGGTATTGGTAACTGCAATGGCAATGGGCAACGTCTCCTACAGGTAAGTAAACTCAATGGTTTCAGAATAACTAACACATATTACAAACACCGCGACATACATAAATACACATGGGTTTCACCTGATGGGCTGCATAGGAATATGATTGATTATATATTAATTAACAGCAAATGGGATAGTTCTGTTAGAAATACCAGGGCATATAGGGGAGCTGAAATTGGATCTGACCATTACCTTGTTAAAAGTGTCTTGCAGCTTAAACTTAAAAAGTGTTGTGCTAGGGTTAAAAAATTTACTTTTAATGCTGAAGCTCTGAAAGACCCAGTTATAGCTAAAGCTTACCATGATAGGTTACTTAGTCATTATGACAGTCAATGTTTGCTTAATACTGAAGTTGAGGAAGAATGGGGCCATTTTAAACAGGCTTTTTTGGAAACTAACAGTACTGTTTTAGGAAAAAAGGAGCAGAGGAGACAGAATTATTCAAGTGATAAGGCACTGGAGCTTATTTCAGAAAGAAGGAACTGCAGGAATGTCCTTAATCAGTACCCTACTAGTCCTAATAGAAAAGATTACAGAGAGCTTAATAAATGTGTAAAGGATCAGTTAGCTACTGATAAAAATCTTTGGCTTGATAACTTGGCTGACAAGGCTGAGGAAGCAGTTAGACAGCACAACAGCAGAGAGCTGTACCAGATAGTTAGCGTTTTATGTGGTAGAAAACGGACAGGCATACAGGGATTGAAGGATAAACAAGGTAAGGTTATAGAAGGTGAGGATTCTGTCATGGCTAGGTGGGCTGAGCATTTCAGTGATGTTCTAAACAATGTGGTTAGTTCTACTCCCATTGTTTGTAATGATGATAGATGCATTGGCAGCTTTAATGTTGGCCCTATAACACAATCTGAAGTTAGTTTGGCTATCTCTAAACTTAAACTTCATAAATCCCCAGGGGTAGATGAAATTACTACAGAAATGCTCAGAGCTGGGAATGTTTTGGTTACCACTTGGACGACTGAAATTTTGAATAACTTTTATGATAAAGGCATGGTTCCTAAAGATTTTACCAGAGCTATTATTATCCCTATTTTCAAAAAAGGTGATCGCAGTTCTTGTGATAACTATAGGGGTATCAGCCTACTCTCTGTTCCAGGTAAAGTTCTTTCCATGATTGTGCTTAATAGAATTAAGAATCTGGTTGACAGGCAATTGCGTGATGAGCAATGTGGATTTAGAAGTGGTAGGGGATGTATGGATCAGATATTTTCACTTAGGCAGATTCTTGAGAAATGTTTAGAGTTTCAGAAACCTTTGGTTGCTAGCTTTGTTGATTTCAAAAAGGCTTTCGACTCTGTTGATCGTCATAATTTGTGGTTGATTGTGAGATCTTATGGTATACCAGACAAGTTAGTTAACATAATGAAAGCTCTCTATAATAACACTGAGTCATGTGTGAGAGTTGGTAAGTCTTGTAGCAATTGGTTTAGCATTACTTCTGGTGTTCCACAAGGTTGCATTTTGTCTCCTTTTCTCTTTAGTTTGGTTGTTGATTATGTTATGCGAAATTCACTTCGAGGGAAAGATTTTGGCCTTAAATGGGCTGGAGATACGAAAATTTCTGATTTAGATTATGCTGATGATTTAGCCCTTTTGGCAAATGATGTTGATGAGATGAACTCTTTCATTCAAGCTGTTGATGAGACTGGTAGTAGAGTAGGTTTGGTTATAAACAGAGAGAAAACTAAAGTGATGAAAATTGGTCAGGCAGGTTGTGATTCAGTTAATCTGAATGGTTGCAGTCTTGAGCAGGTGTCACAGTTTAATTACCTTGGGAGCTATGTAACTGATACTGGTGATGTGAGGCATGAGATTAACAGACGAATAGGTATTGCTGCTGGGACTTTTAAGAATCTATGGAGATTGTGGAGAAATAGGCGTATACGCCTAAAGACTAAAATTAGACTGTATAATAGTTTGGTTCTTTCTAGGAAGTTATGGTAGTGAAACTTGGACGCTGTGTAAACAAGATAACAGGAAACTAGATGCTTTTGATTCTAGATGCTTACGCAGTATCTTGGGTATTAGGTGGTTTAACTTTGTAACTAATGATGAGGTTAGGCAAAGGAGTTTGCAACTTCCTTTAAGCAGCATATTGTGCAGAGAGAGACTCCGCTGGTTTGGCCATGTTGCCCGTATGGATAATTATAGATTGGCGAATAGAGTTATGAACAGTGTTCCTAGAGGCCTCAGAAGGAGGGGGAGACCTAGGATGCGGTGGGCAGACAATGTCAAACAGGACCTTGTTAGAATTGGTGTGCAGTGGCCAGATGCAGCAGATGTAGCTCAGGACAGATATGCTTGGAGAATTAAACTGCGTGGTCTGGTTGGACCTCCGTAGCCCATGGCTGCTTGAGGATGATGATGATGATGATGTTAGGGGGTCAAATAATTACTCCCAGTGTTAACCTCGTGACCATTACAATCAACCACCTAAATTTAAACTTTCTATCATAAATAGATATCATAAATAGATAAATAGATATTTATTTAAAGATTCGGTATTTACCAACTTTTTCCGTCATTAAAGGACGCTTTTGAATTTTCCTCCCTGTCTTTAGAACCATCTACCAGTTGCAATTTACCCCCCCCCCCCTGGGGGTAAGGTAGCAAATGATTACTGCCAATGTAAACCTAACAGTGGAAATTCCCTCAAATGGATGGTTGGGAAAACGTAAATAATATTTTTTTCTTAGTAAAACACAAAAAGAATTTTTCAATTTATCTCTTAAAGTAAAAAAGTTGAATGTCCACAGAAGGACAACCGACAATAAAGTGAAAATGTTTGTTCGAGTTTTTGAAAACGAACTAAAAACACGCTGGAATGCACTGATCGAAGGCTTCCACTTCACTCCGTTGTCCAGGGAAACACCCTCAACTCTGTTCTCAGTCGCGTCGCGGGGGTCTTCAGAACGTCGAGAAGGAATTTGGTGCTTCTGGAAAATAATAGACCTCTTCTAGCACTCTATAGAATCTTTCAGCATAAGGATCTTTACGCTATCCATGTATTGTCTTCAAGGCATCGTTTAGGATTTTGTCTTCCCGAGCGACCACCCATGTTTATATATCATCATCACTTGTTTTCTTGCTCTGAATCGCATCATCCGTCCCCCTGCGGTGTTTGTGCTAAACGCTCTTATTTGTAACAACGGATTTACTAAGAACTTGACCTTGAAATCGAGACGATTGCTGGGTTCGCTGTCCAGCGGCGAATGTTTCCCCTTGATCTTGTTTTTGCGCTGCATACTTCGAAGTGGGTTGGAAGCTGCCACTGCCAGTCAAAGAATCACCTTCCCATCACCTTGAAACGAGCTTTGTGGCCGATCATCATCCCTTACTGAAAACGTTGGGGATCTTCTTGACCTCTTCGTACCGCGGCGGCTGTGGGTTGACGTTTCTTAAAAAGGCACTCGGTAAAGTCGGATTTCCATTGGCTTGCCTCTCACGTTGCTGGGAGAGCAACGATTTCTCTTCGCAGAGTTTAAAGCGATGTCAGAACAGGAGCTACGACCTAAATTTTCAAATGTCACTTGTCGCCTGAAGCAATTAATTTATTGAAGTCGATTTACTTTAGCCTCTTTTAAACGCGATATTCTGTTGATTGGCTTCTTTACGCATAGATCTTTTTCTTTTCGTCCAACTCTGACCTTAATCTGTCTTCTTTAGAAGAATTGTCACGTTCCATTATTCATTGTTTATTGCATCGCATCTCCGCTACAAAGTAATCATTAAGAATAATCATAAGATCTGTGAAGAAAGCGTTTGATGTTTCTTATGCTTATACGAAGAGGAATCATTAGGTAAAATTTTCTGTTTACCATGCCGTTCAAGATATTGCCACTCGAAGTGGCAATTAATTTCATTAGAAAGGAAAAGGCAGAGGAGCATAAATAACCATAAATGGAGACAGACGAACAAATAGAAGGACAGAGAGGAATAAAGACATAGAGAATAGAGGAAGACATGTCACAAAACGAGAAAGGAAATCACAGAGGAAGAAAAAGATAGGAAGAACACAGACGATTAGAAAATAGAAGACAGGAAAAAAGAGAGCAAGGAGAATCAGAAAAGGACACGAAGGACCAGAAGGAGAAAAAAATGTTGGACCACAAAAAGGGGACACAGAGGACTAGAAAAGAGTGGGGGGAGAAAAATAGGGCCAAAAAAAGGGGGGGAATACGGTGGATATGAAGAACCAGAAAGGAAGACATAAAAGAAAAAAAGGGGACACTAGACCTATTCCTGGAGGCTGGACAGTGTTTCTTTAAATCTGAATTGTTAAAGTAGCTGCAAATCTTTAAATAAGACAAATTCAAAGTTAGTAATACATCTCACTACAAAGAATGGGAGCAGAACCAATCACATTCTTTAGAACATCCTCGAAATGTTCAGCTCACTTTATCATGATAGAATTCTCACCTTCTATATCGTCTTGCCATGTTTATCCCTCAGTCTGTGCACACCATTCTATTTTATTCCACACAGAATATTTATTGTCTAATATAACTCTGTATTGCATAAAAGCCATCTCTGGTTTGTTAACCAGATTCTCTAGAAAACTATTCCGATCAGATTGGGATCTATTCCGATCAGACTGATCTCTTTGCCTAGGGACGTGAATACTACAGCATGTGAAGCAAGAGTGTCAGCCCCACACAATGGATGTTGAGGGTGTTAATAGTTTGGTCTCGTTGGAAAATGCCATTCAGTTTAATACAATTTATGTGTTTTCTTAGGACTTAGAAACTCTAAGAAAGTTTTTGAGTTCAATCAGCAATTCTGGATGTTTTGCTCTTTTTTTCATGTTAATGATATTGTTATGACAGATGAACATGCTACAGTGAATTTGTGATAAACGTGGCATGAAAGCTTGCTTCTGCGTGAGAATTATGTGACCAACGAATTGGAACACAGAACCTATCTGAAAAATAGGAAAGACAGAATTGTTATGTTGGAGTTGTGGATATCCGAAAGGAGGCATAATTAGTTTTAGTATGTTCACGATGGGTGTATAAAGGGAAGGTTGATTAGTTTATTGGTGTGGGTCGTGTTGGTAAGCCGGTAAAGGAAAAGAAGAATTCGTCGTCTTGTGTGTGGTGATCAAAATCTGAAAAGAATTGGTTCTGAGAAACCAGTACACTTAGTCGCAGATTTGGAGTACTTGAGGACTAAAATCTAAGAAGGAAGTCATTTAGTGTATAGTTATTTAGTTTGTTTAAGAATTGATAAGGATATTCTAGTTAGATTGAATATTTGTTTACCAACATGATTTAATTGTTCATTAAATTATTTTAGCCTTGTTTCGTGATTTGGATGTGAATAGAATTGAGATAATGGATTCTTTGTATTGTTATAGAGTTTCGTGCCGGTTCACTTAGTTTGTTATAAATAATTTCATCCATACTTTTGTAATAAATTGCATTGTTTTGTAATTTTTATTGAAATATTTTTTACTTGAACTCACGCTCAGTACTCATCCATTTAATTTGTAACAATATAAAGAAAAAGAGTGGCCTTTTATTTCTAGTATCTTTAAAGTACTTATCAGTTAATGTTACCAGAATTAATGACATGGTCCGTGAGTTACATCATTATGAAATGTGGCTCCCGTTTACCTTCCAGTAATGGAAAAATGACCGCAAATGAAAAAGGCTGAAGTCACCTGTCTTAAAAATAAAGTATCCTTCCTCAAGTAGCTGCTTGTCTCAGAGGTCTGAAGGGAGTATGTCAGTCTAATACGTCATAGAGAAGCACTAGCAGTTTAGCCAAAGTAGGATTATAACTCCAAAACTTCCCCCTTTGGTAGATTCGAGTCCCAGCTGGGTCAGCGTTGAGATTTATCTCCTCAAAACTACCCGCCTGCCCACGGTCAGTAGGAGGACATCGATGGGCTTGTAAAAGCCGCCGTCCGTCGGATTATACGTTAATCCGTGACTCCGTGTGCTGGAGAGTTACACCCTGGGTACATTAAAGAACACGCTGGATGGCTTGACGGGAAGTTACTATCTGTCTCCCAACAGCTGTTCCAGTGGGTCCCCTCTCCCAACTTTCTCTGAGCCTTCGGGATCCTTATGACCTGGGCATTTAGCCATTTGTGCGCAAAAAAAAAGTGCTGCTCTGAGGTAAAACTACCCAACTATCCTTGGGTACGCCCCTCATGCTGCAAGTCAAGAATCCTTAGTCATGCTCAAAGGTGAAGTTGATCGTCTTCAGCAGGGTGAGAAAAATAATGGCTACATTATGACCTGATCAATAGACAAAACTCACCCTAGAGTCTTCTTTCCGTTTCCCTACAGAGTAGATAATACCTCCTAGAGTAGGGAGTCCCTCAATGGAGGCTAATTTCACCATGATCTTACAACACCTTGAACTTAGGCAATACCACATTTGAAAGGTAATAACGGACTCTATACACCACGTGAAACGGGGTCGGACTACAGGTCTTATAATTGACCTATTCTCTGTTCATCAGTGGAAATGAATGGTCCATAGCTCTCATTCCAGTGTTATGCCTAGTTACCATTTAGGATATAAATACAATATTATTGTTGGGATTCTTAGAATTCAGAGATAATATTGATATTAGAAATCTTAGGATACAAATGCAATATTAGAATTCTTAAATATTGATATAGTACTAATATTAGAATTCTTAGAATACAGATGTAATTTTGTTTAGAAGCCTTAAAAATGTAGATATTAAAATTCTTAGAATATTAATATGATTATGGGATATAGATGTAATATTAATATTAGAAATCTTATATAGATACAATGTCAAGACTTAGAATATTAATATATTAAAGAAAAGAACTAGTCATCTTGGCAAAATGTCAGTAGCATTTAGGTTGACACTGTTTCTTAAACCTATTATTGTAAGGCCTTCTTCCGGTCGAGTTAGCTCACAATTGACGTTCCCGTTACTTTTGAATCGTGTAAGTTTCGCAACAATCTTAAGGAAGAACAAATAAACGTTTCCTGAAGACATTCTGCATGGATAGCTGTAACTTAGGAAAAATGTAAGTACAGCGTTAATAATGCGGGATTTCGAGAGTTTCCAAGCTTTTTGGAAAGAAATAAGATTAAAATACATTAGGAATATAATTTTTATAAAATTTGAAATGTAGTACTACTCATAAAACAATCGCGCTAAAGAAAATGAAAGAAAAATAACTTTTTTTTTTACAAAGAAAAATCAAAACGTGGTAATAATAATAATAAAATCCCATTTATCTTGCACCTCTGGGATGCCGGAGAAGTGCAGTTTGTGATTGCTTGACACTTACTCTTAGAAATACCCTATGAATAGATTTTTTATACACACTGTTAGAGCTTAGTTGGGGCTTAGTTTTTAAAGCCAGAGACTGATGCTATTGGGCCCGAGAACGCTCGAACAGGAAATAATTCGACAATTATTGAGCCCTAGATAGCTTTGGGGAAAAAATTTCTCTGATTCGTCATAAGACATAGATATATATACAGAAATGCATATCACTTACTTTATTATTATTTATTTTATTAATTTTGTGGCAAAACTAAGACGCTAATGCTATTTGGAACAAAAGCAATTAGAAATACTAGTAGAAGCTGAAAGCTCATGGGTAATACTATTATAAATGGTTCATTTATTAAAATAGAGAATGCGTAAAAGATAATCGGTTAATATAATAATAAGACTAATATAACAGGTTGAAATTACGTTTTTATAATATTTCTTATTTTTTTTTACATAAGAAATATTGTTATTTGAAAAATTATTTGAACTATTCAGCCCAAGCCTGCTCTCATCTCTACAGACTACTAACCATTTTTCACGCCAGTGAAAGAAACTAGAGCACACAAAATCAATAGAATTATGAACATGCACAAACATACAGAATGAAGATGATGCAAGAAATAATTCATATACTGCAGACACAGACAAACGACAAAATAGAAACATTAGCTCTTTTTTATATAAAAAAAAGAGCTAAAACTAAAAGAATGCACATTCCCTCAGGGTTGTTCGTTTTGGAAAAGAATAAAAGTTTTCGAACTTTCCCACTCTAACTGTTGTTATTCGAAATAACGGATTATTGGAAAAGGCAAATAGTAATATTTCACCATAGAGTACTTAAACCACACAGGAAGAATCTGTCATTTATCCCTTAAAATGAATATGTTGCTTTTTCCTCATTTAGTGCCCTCTGACGATGGAAATTAAAATTATCAGGGGGTTGAAAAATTGTTAAAGATAATATTTCATTAATACTTATCGAAACTTAGAAAAGATTTTTAAATTATGCAACAAAAATTTTGCATTTTCCACTCCTTGGAATTATGAGAGAATCATTACTGTCGGTATAAACATGATATTCACACTCTACCACCAAATTTTCGAAATTTCCAGCATTGTTTGCATTATAAATAATTATAAATTGTTTGCATTATAAATAATTATAAATTGTTTGCATTATAAATGCACATTTCATGCGTTGTTTGCAATATTTGTTTAAAGTTTTGCAATCTTTCACTTTTTCCGTCGTTAGAGGGAAAAAAATCGGGAAACGCGAATTCTAAATATTTCATCAGTTTGTCCCCAAAGCACAAAATAAATTAAAAATTAGCTCTAAGAGCAAAAAATTATCTATTTAAAAAAAAAGTTGTGTTTCTCACCCACCCACCCTTGAGGTAAGGGGGGAAACTCATTGTCAACGCAGACCTCAGGATCTTCCCTTTCCATCACCAAAATCCCACATTTTTATCATAAATAGACCGTTTCAAATGCCCTTTTTAAATTTTACCATTTTCCACTGTTGGCGCGTTATTGGGAGATTCGGTAAATAAAAAAATACCCCCTCAAGCAGCTTCTTGCCACAGAGGTCTGACAGGAGCCTGTCAGTTTATATGCCAGAGTAGAAGGTCTGTGAGGATGGCAGGACCTCAGCAGAAAAACAACACACACAACCAGGCCTTACCAGGGACTCGAACCCAGGTCCCATACGAATCATAAAATGTATTTCATTCGTATCTAACAGAGAGTAACAGAACTTTTTTTCTCTAACAACAAAAAAGTTGAATGTCTACAGATGGACAGACAACAAAGGGAAAAACATCAACTCGTTTTTTTTAACAAACGCATAATTTTTATATTTTTTTTTAGTAATTTTGTTTTGAATTATTCTAGTTGGGTTGTTTTACATTTTATTTGGGAGGAGTATTTTTTTTTGCACGCAATGGCAAATAAATGACCTAGTTATCAAGGGGATCAGAGAAGATGAGGAAAATGAACCCACTGGACAGCTGTTAGGAAACAGGTGAGTAGTTTATTACCAACCTACCGTTCCCCCTTTGCACAGTGCTTTCCCCCCCTATGTCGCAATCGTCCACGTTGCCTTCTTGACTTGGACCCCCTATGTCGCAATCGACCGGAAATTGACCTGTGCTGGGCCACGCTGCCTTCTAAACTTTGACCCCTATGTTGCAATCAACAGGAAATTGACCCTGGCGTAGCAACTGTCGTGGCGCTCCTTATTAATAATTCATAATTAAAAATTCCTCCCCCTTTTAACCCCCGGCGCTATCTAGTGCCTATGAGGGACACTATTTTCCCAAAAAATCTTCATTTTAACTCTAATTTTAAGCCCTCCTTCTCGAATAGTCTCGATTTTCCTTTATCGATTTTTCTTTATTTCAGACCCCCCAATGGTTGACTTATATTTTAAACCCTCCACTTGCAGACCCCCTGGTTGACCTATATTTTAAGCCCTACCTATATTTTAAGCCCCCCTCCTTCCCTCGGATTACAAGCCTCAGAATAATTGCACAGAAAAGGATGACACAAGTCTCAATTGTAAAAACACCTCCAAAAAGACCCCCCTGGTTGACCTATATTTTAAGCCCTACCTATATTCTAAGCTCCCTCCTTCCCTCGGACTGATTGATGCACGCCTAAGAATAATTGCACAGAAAAGGATGATTACAAGGCTCAATTGTAAAAACACCTCCAAAAAGACCCCCTGGTTGACCTACATTTTAAGCTCTACCTATATTTTAAGGCCCCTCCTTCCCTCGGACCGGCTGATGCACACCTCAGAATAATTGCACAGAAAAGGATGATACAAGTCTCAATTGTAAAATCAACTCCCAAAGTTGTATTCTTATTAAACCTCCCTCCCCTTAAAAAACTAATCGGTGGTGTCCAATACGTATTTTAGTACATCTCCTGTATTTAAAAACTCTCTAGGTATTCATCTGAAATTTTACAAGACCACTCAACTCTTTCTGAATGACAACGGTCAGAATGCCTAATGCAGCTCTCTAAATAAAACTTTCTTTAACAGAAAATCAACTCTCAAAGTTGTATTCTTATTAATTAAACACTCATCAAAACCACACATCCCTTCTATTAAAAGTTACCTCTATTAAAACTTCACAAACTCACGTCCTTTTACAAGTTCTCTAAATATGTTGTATATTCTCTGTATTTATTCCTTATAATTAAACACTCATCAAAAATTCTCTCACCTTTATTAAAAAATCACTCCACGGTCGTAATAAAAAAAAACAGTTTTCTGTAGATGGGTTTCATCCAAAAAAAAAAAAATCCTCCACCTGCAGTGAGATTCGAACCGACTATCTTGGGCTCGATAGCCGGACGCACTCGACGATGGTTTGTACTTAATGTGGCCTAGAAAGGTGTCGAACGGGTCAGACATTTCAAATATTAACCTAATACGTTTTTTACAACCTTCGTATTCTTTATAACTAGTTTTTTCTACGTATTTCTTATAATGAACCCGATAGTCCTTTCACATTAACATATGTATTTTTTATAACTCACGTATTTTAAGTCCGTTTCAGTAACACTTATTTCTTTTAACTCCGTGACTGTTGGCTGTCGCTTACTAGGACTATCCACAGTAACTATTTTTAAAAGACTGGCCCGCAGAAAATGCCGATGGGTTAAAAATTAATAAAAACTGATTATACTCGTCATGATGAAAAATATTGAGGGGTAATAGGGCCGACCTAAAAGACTCAGTGTTCGGATCCTCACCCTGGACTACGTTTCACTGACGGATGGTTAAGTCCTGTGAAATTATTCCAAACGGGGAATCACAAGGGTTTTATTAACGAATGAATCTTGGATCTGTGCTGCTTCCGTGTCAGGAGCACTGCCCTACATCGTGAAAACCCACTAGCACTCTTTATCATGGTTTTCGGACTCGATATTTTTCCAAGTCCCCAATTCTATCCTTTACGATACAAGGGCGTTTCAATGTACCCAATGTAGACAAACCCTTTTGAAATGACGCGTCCTAAACCTCCAAGTGCTGGGCTTATTAAAATTAGTCTCCATCGGGTTGGTCCCGTCAGATATCTGTGTTTCCACGTAGTAATGCTACACTGAAGAAAAGTCGGCTAAAAAACCGTCTTTAACATCGTTTGCGTGCGAACGTATGCCGCATCACGCTGTTGAAATCGGGTAAAAAAAAATAACTTTTTTTTTGTACGCAGTAGAATGTTCAAAGTACGTTGCAGTTACTGTTGCGTAAAAACTTTAGTTCCATCACGAATGCACGTTAACGGTGTAGGGGAACATTAGTTTTAGCAAATACTTCAACTATAAAAAAAATAATACAATGTCTCACGCACCCTTTCAACTTACCTGCACTAATCCACTGATATTTTATTTGCAGCTGGACTGATAGTCAAAATTTAGCAAATATTACAAAGAATCTCTCAATTGTAAAAATCAACTCTCAAAGTTGTATTCTTATTAATTAAAACCCTTTCTATTAAAAGTTACCTCTATTAAAAATCTTTTGCTATTCATTTTGCCAGGACTGCTAAACGATTCCCTTTTATTAAATTTCAATTCTTTGGGATTCATTTTTTCCAACCCCGTTAATCGATCCCCTAGTAAATAAAAACTCTCACTCACCTTTATTAAAATCATCCAGCGCTCGTAATAAATCAGTTTAATCGGGAAAAAAAAAAAAAATCATTCCCTCGCTAGCGTACCTCAACGTTAATTTCGGGAAAAAGTCTCATCGGATCCAAGGTCCACGTATTTTACTAGAAGAATGACACAGTAACTGTTCCACAGAAAAATTAATAAAATTTGGTTTAAATTATTCGTAGGACTTGTATATAAGATCTACCTTGCAATAGACGTTCAACAGGCTAAAAGTTTTCCAAGTCCGTTATCAGTGTATCGGAAATCGTACGTTTCCTGTAGACATCCTTCAGATCGTTTATTAGGGGGTAGCAACAGCACTTTCGCCACATCACACGATATGGTGCAATCCTTTATCAGCTGGAAGATCAAAAGGTCAAATGTCCAGCGCTTCACTGTGTCTGCATTTGACACTGATAAGTTTTAAAAATAGATATTTCCTAGAATCCACATTGCCTTCTCAGATTAAACTTTGAACCCTATGTCGCAACCGACCATATTTTAAGTCCTCTTCATAGAACCCCTGGTTGACTTATATTTTAAGTCCCTTTCTCGAATTTTCTTGTTTTTCCCCTGTTTAACCCATATTCCCTCCCCTCTTTAAACCAAATCAGTTTTTGCGCATTTAATCGGTGTCATCCAACGTCCATACTATTTTTAGTACGTCTCCTGTATTTTAAAAAAAAAATATTGGCTTTCGTCGCCGTATTTGAACGCGCTACCTCAGTGTCGATAGCTGAAGTGTCATCGCCAGGGCGCGGATTTTTGCGGAGCTAAATCTCAACTCTGGCCCTGCTATCCGCTCGACAATATTTGCTACTGATAAAACGATTTCCTTCATTAAAAATAAAAACTAATTAAATAATGGGGGTATCACTGGGAAAATACTGGGAAGAACCCAAACTGATTTCGTGCTAAAACATCTCCAGATTTCAGCTTACTTGAAAAACTATTGTTAGAAATGAACCAGTGACTTGAATCACTCAACTTCCATAAGAATACACAATTATGGTACAGTGTCGGGAAGAAATATGTTTCAACGAAATTCAATTGCATGTATTACGATCAGAAAAATAATTTAGGGGACAAAGTTTAAAATAGTTATTAAATGGTACCTTACAGTGCAAGTGCGCTTCAGGCGAAAAGCCTCCCCTTCGAACACTGCACCCCGTTTTTCCGAAGTAACTGTGTCACAAGTCTTCCTACATCATCCCTAAACAGAGAATCGGATTCAATGTGCAAGAAGATCAAGACCTCATTTGAAGGAGCACATAGTGGATACTGTACTCCATAGTGAAATGAACATTGGCCTCTTGCGGGACCTAGTTATATCCCTACTCCAAGAGAATTACTAATGAAAACGTGCTATTGTTAATGTATGTAATTCCGACAAAAAATGTTTTGTCTGTTTTAGCCACTTTGTATCCTGCAATAGGAAACACTGAACACTTTAACAACTATATACATTTAGAAGAAAACACATCAGGTCTAATTTTCCCTTTAACAATAAATCAAATATCTAAATTCGAAAAAATTAACATTTCTGTTTGGATACGAGAAAGAGATGTTCCCACTCTACATCACACCATTCAGATTTAAAGCGCACGCAAATCTCCTACTGTTATCAGACGATGAAAAGCAGCATTATTGTTCCATTAAGAATTTGTTTCTATGAAATTCAAAGGGAGAATGCTGTTTTCCATATTATAGGGAATGCAATTAATAATTCCTTGCAGAAGGTTGTCCTTTAGGTTATGAAATAATCTTATTAGAATGCTTAAAATTGAGATGACACACATTAGCTCCTCGGAGAAGCGCTAGCGGGTAGAAGACTATACCCGTGTAATGAAAATATTCATTCGACATAAAAAAAACCTACGCCAATATCGCGTACACTGACGTGCTCCTCTTAGCTGATGTGTTTGGTGGCAGATACTGACCCCTGCTATGTTTACACAGCTCCTGCCTTCATACCTGAAGATGACAAATACTAGAGTTGATAACCTACAATGTATCTTTTTGGAAGGCATACGAGGAGGAATTTCGGTGATATGCAGACAACAAGCATTTAGAATGAAAAACTGATTGCAAGTTTGCTTTACTGTCATACAAACCTGAAAAGAGATGAAATGGGTAGTACTTTACCCATGATATACCATGTGACTAGGTCGTTAAATCAAATTACATGCATAAACGAAAATTAGAAAAACAACGAAATGCTTGGTAAATTCAATGAGAATCACTAAAATGTAAAGAGTGTTGGAATATCTGTAAATGCACACACATTTCATTGGATAGGTGAATATTTTCACAATTCTTTGGAAGTGGAAGGCACAATAACTGTAAAACATACTGTGACGAGAGAGAAAGTATAAAAATGTAGTGGGATGGTTGTAAAAAATCGCTTCAAAACAGAAAATTACAACGCAAATACTGAAAGATAGAAAAAAAAAAAACGACTATTCGACGGTTATTCCAAACTGCTATCTCACGCTCTTTTCAGATTTCCTGGTTCTATAGTTCCCTGGTACGTAGCGCATAAGTGTGGGTGTAGTTGGCTATTTTTCGTTGCAAACACAAGTTGTTTTCACTATTAGTTATTTTTCCTGCATGAGAATACACATTTCTATACTACATTGCGTACACACGGATGGACGAATATCACAAAATACTTTGCATATAGAAAACATCAGCAAAGAACCACAGAAGTTTGGAAATTTAAAATCTGAAAACTCAGTGTTTATAAGAAAACAACAATATTTTCAGTACTTCCATGAAAAGTTGAATCCCAGAATCGATCCGCTAGACCCGACTTTGCATTCTCTGACTTCAACCACCAATAAAACGTAATGTAAGCTCTCTCGTCAGTTATCCCAAGCCGCTATCTCTTTTCAGAGTTTCTGCCCCCCTCGGTACGTTTGAATAAGCGCATAAGTGTGGGTGAAAATGGCTATTTTTCGCTGCAAACACAAGTTTTTCGACAAAGATAGGGTGTTTCACTACAATCTAACACGGGATTTCATGTGTGTTTAGTTATTTTTCCTGCATGAGAATATTTCTAATCCTTCTCATAGACAGCAGGTTAGTTACTTCGGATCTAACAAAGCCAAGGTTTGAGATCCATAATAAGACATGAACGTTTGTGTTGTTTTCCTACCAAGATCCCGACATCCTCTCACCCCCTTCTACTGGGTCGTATGAAAAAATCCTGTAACTGTTACGACAATTAGCTGCGTGAAGGCGTATTTATTTTTAAAGCAAAGACACACTAATTTCGGACTCGCTAGCTAGAGAATGATATATTAACTTGCTAAAGTTTGATTTTAATGATCAGATAGTGTATACATCACCACTTTTTTAGTTCATACTAATATCTTCTAACTTTCAAAGGAAATATTGTCTCATTATAAGCGATTTCATACAAAGCGATGCGCACTCTATGCTTCACATTTAAATCTATAGAGATAACGATCACTGCCCATGGAACACATCTGTGAAAAACACGCTATGATAGGGTTTGAGGAAGATTTTTAGTCCATGGGGGTGCTGCACTGAAGGAAAGCACATTATCTTTGAGATCAGAACCTACATGAAAGTTATACTGTTTGGGTTTGAGAAAGATTCTTTAGTTCACGGGACACTGCATGAATAAGTGCATAAGTGTGGGTGAAGACGGCTATTTTTCGCTGCAAACACAAGTTTTTCGACAAAGATAGGGTGTTTCACTACAGTCTAACACGGGATTTCATGTGTGTTTAGTTATTTTTCCTGCATGAGAATATTTCTAATCTATCTCATAGACAGCAGGTTAGTTACTTCGGATCTAACAAAGCCAAGGTCTGAGATCCATAGTAAGACATGAACGTTTGTGTTGTTTTCCTACCAAGGTCCCGACATCCTCCCACATGAAATATTACTGTACTAGGATCTAGAAAAATCACTATCCATTACATTAATTTTTTTATTACATTCATGTATTTCACCCCCATTTTCTTGTCAAGAGCTAAAATTATTTGATGAATGAACGACAAAATATCTTCAAATGCAGTGGACGCATGACAGAATAACTTCAAAATAAGTTCCAATAGCTGAAAAAACAACTGTAAAAATTAGATAAATACAGGGATAGGGAAAGACAGAATTGCTTTCAAATCATTAAAATACCTTAAATGTGTGGTTGAATCACCACCAAATATCTCCACCTCACTTTTAAAGGAAATATTTTCTCATTATAAGCGATTTCATACAAAGAGATACGCACTCTATGCTTCACATTTAAATCTATAGAGATAACGATCACTGCCCATGGAACACATCTGTGAAAAAACACACTACGATTGGGTTTGAGAAAGATTTTTAGCCCATGGGGGTGCTGCACTGCAAGAAGACACATTATCTTTGATATCAGAACGTACGTGAAAGTTATACTGTTTGGGTTTGAGAAAGATTCTTTAGTTCACAGGGCACCGCATTACACTAAAGCACACTGTCTTGTACGTATGTCTATCTGTATGTTTGTTTCTCTCTCTCTCTGTGTGTGTGTGTGTGTTTGTGTCTATGTGTAAATATGTATGTTACTACGAAATGTGTGTACGTGTAGATGTGTGCATATATGTCAAGATGTAACTGTGTCTGCATGTTTGTTTCTCTCTAGGTGTGTGTGTGTGTGTGTGTTTCAGTGAATCGTGTATGTGTGCGTATGTGAGTGTGTGTATGTTCATGTATGTTAATATGTTTCTTTATATGTATATGTTTTCGTGCGTATGTGTTAAGATGTCTGTGTGCACATAGTCGTTTCTCTGTATGTGTATACGTCTTCATGTTTGTCTCTCTGTGTGTGTGTGTGTGTGTTAAAGTGTCTGTATGTGTTTCATCTTTATGTGCATATGTTATCGTATGTGTGTGTGTGTGTTCACATGCACGAATAAACATATTGTCTTACGGACACTTGCTTGCTACAGAACAAGCTAACAATTTAAAACGAGACTTGTGGTTATGCAAAATATTTCATGTGTGCGTATGTGAGTGTGTGTATGTTCATGTATGTTAATATGTTTCTTTATATGTATATGTTTTCGTGCGTATGTGTTAAGATGTCTGTGTGCCCATAGTCGTTTCTCTGTATGTGTATACGTCTTCATGTTTGTCTCTCTGTGTGTGTGTGTGTGTTAAAGTGTCTGTATGTGTTTCATCTTTATGTGCATATGTTATCGTATGTGTGTGTGTTTGTTCACATGCAAGAATAAACATATTGTCTTACGGACACTTGCTTGCTACAGAAGAAGCTAACAATTTAAAACGAGAGTTGTGGCTATGCAAAATGTTTCATCACAGATCTTAACTTGAATACTCATATTTCAGGAGATGTAAGGATTTTTCTTCAGCACGTTCGAATATTTTTTGAACACGACTGTCTTATGTTACGTTTCCTGTCAGATGTCTCGTAACGAGCAAAGCGTGTGTGTGTGTGTTCTGCTAATACAGAAGAGGACATTCAACCGAGAATATTTCAAACTTCAGGATGTCGTATTATTCTAAGTTTGAAATATTCTCGGTTGAATGTCCTCTTCTGTATTAGCAGAACACACACACACACACACGCTTTGCTCGTTACGAGACATCTGACAGGAAACGTAACATAAGACAGTCGTGTTCAAAAAATATTCGAACGTGCTGAAGAAAAATCCTTACATCTCCTGAAATATGAGTATTCAAGTTAAGATCTGTGATGAAACATTTTGCATAGCCACAACTCTCGTTTTAAATTGTTAGCTTCTTCTGTAGCAAGCAAGTGTCCGTAAGACAATATGTTTATTCTTGCATGTGAACAAACACACACACATACGATAACATATGCACATAAAGATGAAACACATACAGACACTTTAACACACACACACACACAGAGAGACAAACATGAAGACGTATACACATACAGAGAAACGACTATGGGCACACAGACATCTTAACACATACGCACGAAAACATATACATATAAAGAAACATATTAACATACATGAACATACACACACTCACATACGCACACATGAAATATTTTGCATAACCACAAGTCTCGTTTTAAATTGTTAGCTTGTTCTGTAGCAAGCAAGTGTCCGTAAGACAATATGTTTATTCGTGCATGTGAACACACACACACACATACGATAACATATGCACATAAAGATGAAACACATACAGACACTTTAACACACACACACACAGAGAGACAAACATGAAGACGTATACACATACAGAGAAACGACTATGTGCACACAGACATCTTAACACATACGCACGAAAACATATACATATAAAGAAACATATTAACATACATGAACATACACACACTCACATACGCACACATACACGATTCACTGAAACACACACACACACACACCTAGAGAGAAACAAACATGCAGACACAGTTACATCTTGACATATATGCACACATCTACACGTACACACATTTCGTAGTAACATACATATTTACACATAGACACAAACACACACACACACACACAGAGAGAGAGAAACAAACATACAGATAGACATACGTACAAGACAGTGTGCTTTAGTGTAATGCGGTGCCCTGTGAACTAAAGAATCTTTCTCAAACCCAAACAGTATAACTTTCACGTACGTTCTGATATCAAAGATAATGTGTCTTCTTGCAGTGCAGCACCCCCATGGGCTAAAAATCTTTCTCAAACCCAATCGTAGTGTGTTTTTTCACAGATGTGTTCCATGGGCAGTGATCGTTATCTCTATAGATTTAAATGTGAAGCATAGAGTGCGTATCTCTTTGTATGAAATCGCTTATAATGAGAAAATATTTCCTTTAAAAGTGAGGTGGAGATATTTGGTGGTGATTCAACCACACATTTAAGGTATTTTAATGATTTGAAAGCAATTCTGTCTTTCCCTATCCCTGTATTTATCTAATTTTTACAGTTGTTTTTTCAGCTATTGGAACTTATTTTGAAGTTATTCTGTCATGCGTCCACTGCATTTGAAGATATTTTGTCGTTCATTCATCAAATAATTTTAGCTCTTGACAAGAAAATGGGGGTGAAATACATGAATGTAATAAAAAAATTAATGTAATGGATAGTGATTTTTCTAGATCCTAGTACAGTAATATTTCATGTGAGAGGATGTCGGGACCTTGGTAGGAAAACAACACAAACGTTCATGTCTTACTATGGATCTCAGACCTTGGCTTTGTTAGATCCGAAGTAACTAACCTGCTGTCTATGAGATAGATTAGAAATATTCTCATGCAGGAAAAATAACTAAACACACATGAAATCCCGTGTTAGACTGTAGTGAAACACCCTATCTTTGTCGAAAAACTTGTGTTTGCAGCGAAAAATAGCCGTCTTCACCCACACTTATGCACTTATTCATGCAGTGTCCCGTGAACTAAAGAATCTTTCTCAAACCCAAACAGTATAACTTTCATGTAGGTTCTGATCTCAAAGATAATGTGCTTTCCTTCAGTGCAGCACCCCCATGGACTAAAAATCTTCCTCAAACCCTATCATAGCGTGTTTTTCACAGATGTGTTCCATGGGCAGTGATCGTTATCTCTATAGATTTAAATGTGAAGCATAGAGTGCGCATCGCTTTGTATGAAATCGCTTATAATGAGACAATATTTCCTTTGAAAGTTAGAAGATATTAGTATGAACTAAAAAAGTGGTGATGTATACACTATCTGATCATTAAAATCAAACTTTAGCAAGTTAATATATCATTCTCTAGCTAGCGAGTCCGAAATTAGTGTGTCTTTGCTTTAAAAATAAATACGCCTTCACGCAGCTAATTGTCGTAACAGTTACAGGATTTTTTCATACGACCCAGTAGAAGGGGGTGAGAGGATGTCGGGATCTTGGTAGGAAAACAACACAAACGTTCATGTCTTATTATGGATCTCAAACCTTGGCTTTGTTAGATCCGAAGTAACTAACCTGCTGTCTATGAGAAGGATTAGAAATATTCTCATGCAGGAAAAATAACTAAACACACATGAAATCCCGTGTTAGATTGTAGTGAAACACCCTATCTTTGTCGAAAAACTTGTGTTTGCAGCGAAAAATAGCCATTTTCACCCACACTTATGCGCTTATTCAAACGTACCGAGGGGGGCAGAAACTCTGAAAAGAGATAGCGGCTTGGGATAACTGACGAGAGAGCTTACATTACGTTTTATTGGTGGTTGAAGTCAGAGAATGCAAAGTCGGGTCTAGCGGATCGATTCTGGGATTCAACTTTTCATGGAAGTACTGAAAATATTGTTGTTTTCTTATAAACACTGAGTTTTCAGATTTTAAATTTCCAAACTTCTGTGGTTCTATGCTGATGTTTCTATATGCAAAGTATTTTGTGATATTCGTCCATCCGTGTGTACGCAATGTAGTATAGAAATGTGTATTCTCATGCAGGAAAAATAACTAATAGTGAAAACAACTTGTGTTTGCAACGAAAAATAGCCAACTACACCCACACTTATGCGCTACGTACCAGGGAACTATAGAACCAGGAAATCTGAAAAGAGCGTGAGATAGCAGTTTGGAATAACCGTCGAATAGTCGTTTTTTTTTTTTCTATCTTTCAGTATTTGCGTTGTAATTTTCTGTTTTGAAGCGATTTTTTACAACCATCCCACTACATTTTTATACTTTCTCTCTCGTCACAGTATGTTTTACAGTTATTGTGCCTTCCACTTCCAAAGAATTGTGAAAATATTCACCTATCCAATGAAATGTGTGTGCATTTACAGATATTCCAACACTCTTTACATTTTAGTGATTCTCATTGAATTTACCAAGCATTTCGTTGTTTTTCTAATTTTCGTTTATGCATGTAATTTGATTTAACGACCTAGTCACATGGTATATCATGGGTAAAGTACTACCCATTTCATCTCTTTTCAGGTTTGTATGACAGTAAAGCAAACTTGCAATCAGTTTTTCATTCTAAATGCTTGTTGTCTGCATATCACCGAAATTCCTCCTCGTATGCCTTCCAAAAAGATACATTGTAGGTTATCAACTCTAGTATTTGTCATCTTCAGGTATGAAGGCAGGAGCTGTGTAAACATAGCAGGGGTCAGTATCTGCCACCAAACACATCAGCTAAGAGGAGCACGTCAGTGTACGCGATATTGGCGTAGGTTTTTTTTATGTCGAATGAATATTTTCATTACACGGGTATAGTCTTCTACCCGCTAGCGCTTCTCCGAGGAGCTAATGTGTGTCATCTCAATTTTAAGCATTCTAATAAGATTATTTCATAACCTAAAGGACAACCTTCTGCAAGGAATTATTAATTGCATTCCCTATAATATGGAAAACAGCATTCTCCCTTTGAATTTCATAGAAACAAATTCTTAATGGAACAATAATGCTGCTTTTCATCGTCTGATAACAGTAGGAGATTTGCGTGCGCTTTAAATCTGAATGGTGTGATGTAGAGTGGGAACATCTCTTTCTCGTATCCAAACAGAAATGTTAATTTTTTCGAATTTAGATATTTGATTTATTGTTAAAGGGAAAATTAGACCTGATGTGTTTTCTTCTAAATGTATATAGTTGTTAAAGTGTTCAGTGTTTCCTATTGCAGGATACAAAGTGGCTAAAACAGACAAAACATTTTTTGTCGGAATTACATACATTAACAATAGCACGTTTTCATTAGTAATTCTCTTGGAGTAGGGATATAACTAGGTCCCGCAAGAGGCCAATGTTCATTTCACTATGGAGTACAGTATCCACTATGTGCTCCTTCAAATGAGGTCTTGATCTTCTTGCACATTGAATCCGATTCTCTGTTTAGGGATGATGTAGGAAGACTTGTGACACAGTTACTTCGGAAAAACGGGGTGCAGTGTTCGAAGGGGAGGCTTTTCGCCTGAAGCGCACTTGCACTGTAAGGTACCATTTAATAACTATTTTAAACTTTGTCCCCTAAATTATTTTTCTGATCGTAATACATGCAATTGAATTTCGTTGAAACATATTTCTTCCCGACACTGTACCATAATTGTGTATTCTTATGGAAGTTGAGTGATTCAAGTCACTGGTTCATTTCTAACAATAGTTTTTCAAGTAAGCTGAAATCTGGAGATGTTTTAGCACGAAATCAGTTTGGGTTCTTCCCAGTATTTTCCCAGTGATACCCCCATTATTTAATTAGTTTTTATTTTTAATGAAGGAAATCGTTTTATCAGTAGCAAATATTGTCGAGCGGATAGCAGGGCCAGAGTTGAGATTTAGCTCCGCAAAAATCCGCGCCCTGGCGATGACACTTCAGCTATCGACACTGAGGTAGCGCGTTCAAATACGGCGACGAAAGCCAATATTTTTTTTTTAAAATACAGGAGACGTACTAAAAATAGTATGGACGTTGGATGACACCGATTAAATGCGCAAAAACTGATTTGGTTTAAAGAGGGGAGGGAATATGGGTTAAACAGGGGAAAAACAAGAAAATTCGAGAAAGGGACTTAAAATATAAGTCAACCAGGGGTTCTATGAAGAGGACTTAAAATATGGTCGGTTGCGACATAGGGTTCAAAGTTTAATCTGAGAAGGCAATGTGGATTCTAGGAAATATCTATTTTTAAAACTTATCAGTGTCAAATGCAGACACAGTGAAGCGCTGGACATTTGACCTTTTGATCTTCCAGCTGATAAAGGATTGCACCATATCGTGTGATGTGGCGAAAGTGCTGTTGCTACCCCCTAATAAACGATCTGAAGGATGTCTACAGGAAACGTACGATTTCCGATACACTGATAACAGTGATCTAACGACCACACCTTTTCACGAGGCAGAGGACGAAAGGGTAGGCCTAGCACATGTTTAGATACGTAGCTGACTGTCCTTCTGTCTTTTACTGACAAAGGTTGGTGTTGCTGAAGATTGAAACGGTAGACACCACATTTCCCATTCAGAGTTGCATATCCAAGTTCGCGCACTAGGAAACGACCATTTACACGGAAACCGTCGAGATCTAGAACCATACAGATGTTTTGCATGGTTGCACTAGTTCGAGTATCTGGAGACAAAAACACTTGACGTCTTCACACAGGCTACAGACGTCTCTGTCGTTTACGTCTCAGAGCCTGAACGACGTTCTGCGGTAATCCCGGGGGCCAGGTTTCGGGCGGCTTCATCACCAGAGGTCCACGTAGTCTTGTAGGTGGTGGTGGGGTAGTGTCCTCCACGACAACAGCCCGTAGCATCGGACCACCAATCCCAGGTCGCGGCAACATCTTAATAGTGACGGCTGGAGGTGGGGGTGGCGGTGGAGGAGGTGGCACAATCACAGGTCGACGTAGCAATCGACGAATACGCGTTCGAAAGTGTTGTGGATCACTCTCGTAGCCGGAGTCTACATCACTCGTCCAATTATGACCGAAATCCAAGTTGTCGTCGTCGTCCATAACGTGTGGCTCAGAATAAATGTCAAACCTTTTTCAGCGGTTATATACATCCAGAACCGTGACCTTGGGGTTTTACGAGGTCGTTGGAAAATTACGAGACAATTTCCGGTCGACTGTGACGTAGGGGTCAATTTCCGGTCGATTGCGACATAGGGGTCAAAGTTCAGAAGGCAGCGTGGCCCAGCACAGGTCAATTTCCGGTCGATTGCGACATAGGGGGTCCAAGTCAAGAAGGCAACGTGGACGATTGCGACATAGGGGGGGAAAGCACTGTGCAAAGGGGGAACGGTAGGTTGGTAATAAACTACTCAGGTGGTAGCCTCCTGTCAAGGCCATCCATCGTGCACAGATCATGATTCTCCCCACACACGGGTCACGGCTTAACGTCCCATCCGATGGACGGCGGCCTTTCCAAGCCCATCGGTGTCTCCTACTAACCGAGGGCACGGCGGGGGGGTTTTGCGGAGATAAATCTCAAAGCTGGCCCAGTTAGGATTCGATCCTGAGGACTGCAGATTTCGATCCCAGGGCGCTACCGACTGAGCCACCCCCGCCCCTCAGTTATTCAAGAAGAAATATATTGATATTATAATCGCAGGGTAATTTTCTCTTAGAATTACGAATTAAAGAATTTCGAGTTATCCAAGTGACGCTGTATGAAATTTCTTTATTGGGTTTTAAAATTAAAATTCTGATTATACGTAAATATCGGATTAAAGAGTTTCGAATTAATCACGATTTACTTATCACCTAATTTTTTTAAGGATTGTACTACAATAAAATGGTTAAAAGTTAAAAATATACCCTAAAATTATTACTTTATTTCTTAAATTTTAATTAATCATAATCTAGCTTCACCCGGATTGGGCACTGGCTTAAAAAAGTCATCGGGATTAAAGTGCTTCATTACTCTCAATGATACTCAGCATTGCCGAAACATTAGGCAATTTCTGTGTAATGGCAATGGACATTTAACTTCGAAGCCGCATGACTTCTATAAAATATGCATCTAATGGAAAACAGCGAATGAAGATAAAGATCAAATCTATCGGGTGATCCAAAAGTAACAGAAAAAGTAAAAATGCAATAATTCAAAAAGTATAGACAGTAGCACGATGCGGTTTTCACAGAAATGCATAGAAAGACATGGGATTTTTTTTAAATGCGAAAAATTTTATTGCCAGAATAGTTACATTTGAAACCGGTAGGTGGCGCTTCACTTGTGTCAGTAGTTTGTACAGTCCTCAAACTTTTTCATCATAGCAGTCAGTACAGTCCTCAAACCTTTTCATCATAGCTATCAGTGAGGAACCAGACATCGGTCCCTTTCCACTTCTAATACCCCGCATCGAACAATAGGTGCGCAAAGCCGCATTCGGAGTTCTGATAATACAACTTAATTAAAAGTGCTTTATCTCGTAACGATAACATGCCTCACCTTGGCAGAACGTTTAACTTCGGTAATAAACATTAAATGCTGAAAGTTTAACTTCAGTATTCACTACATATGAAATTTACGTACCTCACGACAAAGTCAGATTGATCAATGTTGGCAGTCTCGCACCGTTTGAGGAGCGGTGGCAGGCAGATCTGTTTAAATAGCGACAGGCAGCAACTCCGGGACCGCTACAGCGCCACCTGTCGGTGACATATGTACTATTCTGGCAATAAAATTTTTCGTTATTAAAAAAAATCCCATGTCTTTCTGTGCATTTCTGTGAAAACCGCATCGTGCTACTGTATATACTTTTCGAATTATTACATTTTTACTTTTTCGGTTACTTTTGGATCACCCGGTATTTAAATCTCAATTTTCAGATTCGTTTAGTATTCAGAGAGTTATGTAAGTTGGAATAAATATTCCAATTGATATTCCAACTGCATCGTCTTATAAAGCTTATTCATAATTATCTACTAGGCATAATGATTATTTCAAAAGTTCTAAAATATAGTCATTTTATTCGATGATTTAAAACAATGCCTATTGAATTTTAATTCATTTCTGAGGTCTATTCTTATGACGCGTTACTGTTGTAAAATATTCCAGCCTGCATAACTCTTTAAATAAATACCCCCTCAAGCAGCTGCTTGCCACAGAGGTCTGACAGGAGCCTGTCAGTTTATATGCCAGAGTAGAAGGTCTGAGAGGATGGCAGGACCTCAGCAGAAAACAACACGAACATCCATGCCTTACCCGGGGCTCGAACCCAGGTCCCGTAGATCAGTAGCCAAGCGCGCTAACCACTCGGCCACGGGACTGAAAGAATGTTGTTGAAAATCGAGATTTCATTGGTTTCAATATGATCTTTATCTTCAGTCACATTTCTCCACAAAACACATACTTTAGAAATTATAGAGCTTCGAAGTTAATTTCCATGTTACGTGAATGTAATCTCTCTAATATAGTGCTCACAAAAATTGGGGGATATTTCAAAATGAATATGAAACGATAATATATCCCCTAATTTTTGTGAGCAGTATAGTTAGGTAGGGCAGTATGGCTACTACCAGGACAGAATCTGGGTCGTCGGGTAAAGGGCATGACCCCTTGCCCTCTCAGAGATCAGGACAGATGCTGATAAAGGTAATAAAGTCAAAAAGATATTTGTGAATTTTTCATGCATTTTTCAAGAAATTTTCTTAAATATCCCTAAAATGGAGGAGAATTGTTATACTATAATGAAATCCAGTTTTTTCCCAGGCTCCATTGAGTTTCTCCCCTCCCCCCAAAATCTGCCTCCTAACAGCTGTTTAGTGAGTCTCCTTTCCCAACCTTCTCCGAGCACTTCGGGTTCATAAGATCTGGCCATTTAGCCCATTGTGGACACAAAGGTGCCACTCAGGGTTTCAAAAAATCCGACCCAAGGGAAAATATTAATTTCCATCAACACATTCACTTTGCTGGCCGAATAAATCAGCTTTGCGAGAAGTAGGTTGAAACGTGTCTCTACTAACTCAAGCGCTACTGGGAAGGTGCAAATACTTGCATGCTATCCCGGGTGGTAGCATGCAAATACTTGCATGAATAACTTAACAACAACATGAATACTTGCATGCTACCACCCGGGATTCGAACCTGGATTTCTGCTGCTTCAGTGTATTGGAAATCAATACGATACCAATACATACTGATTGAATCAACACGATACCAATACATATATCGATAAACACAAAAAATGACAAACAATTTAACAAATATTACAAAATGATAAACATTTTACTGGGTAATCAGATCTAGTGACTTTTGAGCTCTCACGGCGTAACCCACGTTGAGAGCACCGATACCAAGGGATCATTCAAAATTTACGTAACCCAGTTTTAGCCAAATTTTAATCTCACCCTCTTTGTTGCCTAACACTTATTGTACAGATCGTCAAAGTACATTTTAGTCTCAGTTCAATTAATAATTAATTAATTATATTATTATAGGCATGGCTGTGTGTGTCGTTTTTCTGCTGAGGTCCTGCCATCTTCTCAGATCTCCTACTGTGGCATATAAACTGACAGGCTCCTGTCAGACCTCTGTGGCAAGCAGCTGCTTGAGGGGGTATTTATTTATTTTTTATTTATTATAACAAATAACCCTGGTTTTGTCATCGGAAAAAGGAAGAAAGTTGCCGAAAAAATACACAATTTTTTAGCTCTTCCGTCCCATCAGCTCTAAACGCTCTCCGCTGTAGAACACTATGTAACACAATCACTAATTCACTTCTACCACGAGGTATTGCATAATTTATGGATTACCTCTAAATTACGATTTGTAAAATTTCACGTTATTTGAAAATGCAGTAAAATTATCATGGATTAATCTCTTTGGAAAGACATGTCAAAACGGATTAAAGTGAGTGTGTACGGGGGTGTACGGGGGGATTTCTTAGGAATATAATTAGGGAATGGCTTAGGAATTTAGGGAAATGGATTAGGGAATGGGATTTCACTAATGATGTCACTAGTAGGCAATGAAGGTCTTTCTTCCATGGCATGCTGACACAACACTTGGCAGATCTCTAAACGTGGTTACAATTGGGGATCCACACAACTCCTGAAACGGATTTAAGCCTCCTGTACTACTTAAAATACTTAAGCAACTGATCCCAGATTTTGTACGAGAGTTTTCCCTGCTCCATGCTACTTTAAAAATTCAAGTCCCTTATTATAATAGGGGCGGGGGTGGTGCATAGGTAGAATTAATAGGGAACACTGATAGACTTGAGAAGGCCGCATTCTCTCTGATGGGACGTTAAACCATGGCGTCATGTGTGGGAGAGCCATACCCTGTGCAAGTTAATTTGCCAGTCCTTATGCTAAGGTGACAGAAGTCGTGAGATCCACCTTGCGCTCACCTTGTTTGAATTTCAACTCATTGTGCAGACTCTCTTCAACTTCCCGACACTAATTCCAGTCTCCTGTGAGAGTTCACGAACCGTTATCGACGATTGTCTAGGATAAGGTCCTCAATTCTGACAACATTGTCGGGAATGACTCGGTCTCCGAATGCGAGGTTCATTTTCTATACAATCCCAATCTCCTCTAAATGATTTGGCCCAACTGTACATCTTTGCCTGTGACATACAATCTACCCCAAACTGGGATCGGAGCCTGGTAAAGATTTCGGAAGGAATGACACCTTCCTTCGGGAGAAATTTTATAATTATGCGCTGCACAACACTGCTGGATTACAACTGACTGGTGAAGTTCGCAAGCTTGAACATGTCTTGACAACACAAGTTAATTTGTGCTCGAACGGTAACTAAATTCTCTTTTATATTTGAAAGCTCTACGTAAATACTTAATTCTTACATTTATACTGTATAACCAATTAAAAAAAGGAGTTTAAATTTAAACTTCTTTTTATATTTGCCAAAAGTTTTTTTTTTTCATCTTAAAATAGCCAAAACTTTGTCGGATTTGGGAATCAAATAGTTAAATAGTTTCCTCACCCCTACTTTGCACAATAAAATGTTTAATTAACAGTAATTTGCATTAATTATTACTGTGCAACATTTTTGTAACGTTAAGATTTCATTTCACTACAGTGTTGTAAAACAAAATGCTGCAGCCAATAGAAAAAAATCGGGAACTTGAAGAGAGATGGTAAAACGAAATCCCTAACCAGGAATACATTTGTCGAAAGTGCATACTCTAGACTATCCTGCTAGACTGCTTTAACTCTGAGCTTCACTTAGGGACACACAATGGATAAAATGAAAGTTTACAAGGACCCCAAGTGCTCAGAGCTGGTAATTAGAAGGATATCGACTGAACACCTGTTAGGAGAGAGATGGAAGCCTTCTGTCGAAGTCAGAAAGGGGACAATACTGGAGTTGAAAACATTGCCATCGGTCGAATGGGACTTTAAGCCATGGCACCGTGTGTGCACGAGAGCCATATCCTGTGCACGTTAAAGAACACGCTGGATGGCCTTGATAGGAGTTTCCATCTGCCTCATAATAGTTGTTTGTAGTTTCCCTTTGACAACCTTCTCTGAGACTTTGGGGGTCCTTGCAACCTGGCAGGGGCGGAGTTTGCTTAGACGGTAGCGCGCCAGGCTTGTAATCTGCAGTTCCCAGGTTCGAGTCCCAGCTGGGTCAGCGTTGAGATTTATCTCCGCAAAATTCCCCGCTCTGCCCACGGTCAGTAGGGGACACCGATGGGCTTGGAAAGACCGCCGCCCGTCGGATGGAACGTTAAGCCGTGGTCCCGTGTGCGGGAGAGCCATACCCTGTGCACGTTAAAGAACACGCTGGATGGCCTTGACGGGAAACTACCATCTGTCTCCCAATAGCTGTTCCAGTGGATCCCCTCCCCCAACCTTCTCTGAGCCTCGGGGGTCCTTGTAACCTGGCCGTTTAGCCCATGGTTAGCCCTGGCCGTTTAACCATGCAAAAAAGTGCCGCTCAGAGGTAAAACAACCAAGCAACCTGGCCATTTATCCCATTTTGCGCAAAAATAAGTGCTGAGCAGAGGTAAAACAACACAACAACTTCTGCCAAAGCCGTCCAGCGTGATCTCTACATATTAAGGTTCTCCTATATATGGGGGGACGACTTTAGCATGCTTCAGATGGATTTTTCCAATCCATTCGGCGCTGCCTTTTTCACCGAAGTGGTGGTTAACTGAGACGAAGGTATAGTGGGGAATCGAACCCGGTAACATCAGGATAGGAGCCTGGCATTCTGCAGACTGATCCAGCCTTCGCCCCAAATAATAATGGAATGTAAATAGTTTGAATTAACAAGTGTTTTTTCTTAATTGCGATATTTTGGTGTTGAAGACTTTTGTACTGTTATGTTTTATTTTCATTTTCGAGGTCACTGAATTTTTCCTCTCGTTTTTCTGTTGCCTAGGAACCCGCCATGGTGGAACAGAAGAACAAGATTAGAGAGGACGCTATGCTGCGTCACGGTGACGTCATTGCTCATGCTGTCCGTCATGGCTGTCGCCTTGGCTGTCTTCGGGTATCTGTACCAAAGGAATTTAGGTGAGAATTCACTGATAGAAGATATTACATTTTTAGCTCAAGTTATGCATTATTTCCCATATCATCTGCAGATCAACTGAATAACAGGAATCGGGGTTGGGTTGTTTTACCTCTGAGCTGAACTTTTTTGCACACAATGGGCTAAATGGTCAGGTTACAAGGACCCCGAGGACTCAGAGAAGGTTGGGGGAGGGGACGCACTGGACAGCTGTTAGGAGACAGAAGGTAGTCTTCCGTCAAGGCCATCCAGTGTGTTTGTTAACGTGCACAGTGTATGTCTCTCCCATACAAAGAGCCACTGCTTAATGTCCCATCAGACGGACGGCAGCCTCTCTAAACCCATCGGTGTCCCCTATTGACCGTTGGCAGGGCGGGAAGTTATGTGAAGAAAAATCTCAAAGCTGGTCCAGCTGAGACTCGAACCTGGGAATCTTAGATTAAAGTCACCCATGCTACCGACTAAATCACCCCACCCATTATCAAAAAATTTAAGTCTTCAGGTATATCTTTTTCCAGCTCTAACAGTAACAGAGGTGGCGGGAGAGTCTGGTGGCTCAGATTATAGCCCCCCCCCCCCCCCCCCCCAGGCTTGTGATGTGAAGATCCCAAGTTCGAATTCCACCTGGGCCAGCGTTGAGATTAATCTCCGCAAAACTCTCCATCCTCCCTCGGTCAGCATGGGACACCGATGGACTGGAAAATGCTCACGTCCGTCAGATGGGATGTCAATCCCATGTGCGGTAGAGTCATAATCATGCACATGTTAAAGAACAAGCTGGTTAGGCTTAACAGGAGGCTCCCTTGTCTCCTAGCAGCTTTCCAATGGGTTCCTTTCCCCCAACCTTATCTGAGCACTCGGGGTCCTTGTGACCTGACCATTTAGCCCATTGTACGCAAAAAAGTGCAGCTCAGAGGTAACACTCGCACAGAGGATGAACAGGTGATCCCCCCCCCATACACCCCCGCATACACTCACCTTAATCCATCACTGTACACATCAAAATGAATTCGAAACGAAGGTCACACACACCTAGTGTTAAATGCATAGTTTCGGGCATGGCTTTGACTTTTGTTTGAATTAGGTTCTTAACACGTGGATATCTAGCAATCATGGCGGAATACCATATCTACTAGCTAATTTACATATAGTTTTTTATCCGTTACAGGCAGTTTTATAGCAGCAGTCTTATTCGCTGGAAAAACAGGGATTTTAATCATAATATATATAAAAGAAAGAAATCAGATTTAATTTATTACGTTAAAATTATTACTAATTTTTATTAAGTAGAAATTTATTTGTATGGCAAAATGCTTTTTTTTTTTGCAAGAAATATTCATAAATGTTTAAACAATGCGAAACTGAAATTCTAGGAAATAGAAAATATCGTTGTAAACTAAAACTACAATAATGAAGATTTGCAAATATTAAAAATCAAATAACACGAGTACTAGAATACATCGAAATTTTCTTCTTTCCTGCCAGCTAACTCTCAGTTGCTATCATACCTCACAGGAAACTTCGTTTGAATTTCATACAAAATGCTAATATTTTCCTTTTAAATAATATATAGAGAACGCATATATTAGTTCTTTTACATAAGTATTAGGGTCATTTCATTATTGGATCACTTCATTTTTCAAAAGTAATAATAAAATCCTCACGATATTTTATACCTCTGGGTATTTTCTTAATCCCCATGGTATGTTATCTCCCCTAAGTGTTTCCTTAATCCCCATGGTATTGTTGTAAACCCCCCTTTAGTATTAGGGCGGTCCAACACTTTTTTGACCGTGATTCGTCTACTCTGCAAAGTCTAAGACAGTTCCTTGACTTGTTGATTTGTTGAATGTCAGTTGATTTAAATCAACTGACATTCAACAAATGAAAAACGGAGATAATCC
This sequence comes from Ryuthela nishihirai, assembly GCA_038380435.1. Classification (NCBI taxonomy): domain Eukaryota; kingdom Metazoa; phylum Arthropoda; class Arachnida; order Araneae; family Heptathelidae; genus Ryuthela; species Ryuthela nishihirai. The sequence goes on from JAWZYU010000016.1 coordinate 23,347,698, forward strand.
GTAATTAGTAATTGAAACACGACATTTATTACAAAGTTACTATTCTTGACATTTTACTCAAACAATTCCTCCCATCTTTGGGGTAGTTTCCAAATAAGCGTTGGGTTGAGTTGTTTTACCTCTGAGCGGCACTTTTTTGCACACCATGGGCTAAATGGCCAGGTCACATGGACCCCGAAGGCTCAGAGAAGGTTGGGGGAGGGGACCCACTGGAACAGCTGTTGGGAGACAGATGGTAGCCTCCCGTCAAGGCCATCCAGCGTGTTCTTTACCGTGCACAGGGTATGGCTCTCCCGCACACGTGGCCACGGCTTAACGTCCCATCCGACGGACGGTAGCCTTTCCAACCCCATCGGTGTCCCCTACTGACCGTGGGCAGGGCGGGGAATTTTGAGGAGATAAAGCTCAACGCTGACCCAGCTGGGACTCGAACCTGGGAACTACAGATTACGAGCCTGACGCGCTACCGACTGAGCCACCCCCGCCCCAAAATAAGCGTTGACTTTCGCCTCTCAGAGTTCAGACCAGAACAAAGGAGGAACGCACTCACTCCCAGACGGTTCATCTCTTCCAACTTGCTTATCACCGCGACCTCTCTCGCAGGGCAGCGCGTAAGCTGACGCGGTTGTAGTTCATTGGGCAGCGCAGTCGGCCCATGGGGTTGATGGCACCCCTCGGTGGCCTTTGATGAAGGCCGCGAGGGGCAACTCGCGAAACTTCCACGCTGAAGGCGAGGTTTGTCCTTTGCTGAAGTCAAACACCGAAGAAATTCGCAGAACTGGAAGGCAGAACAAAAGTCTTTATTCCCAGCATGAAAACCGAATATTCACGGACCTCTCGTCCCTCAGTCGTGTCCACAGGATAAGATCTCTGTGGGCACGACAGTATGTCTCTTAGTCACCATGATATGTTACACCACTGAGTGTTCTCTTAGTCCCAATGCTATGTGTATGGCCCAGAGTGTTCTCTTAGCCCCCATAGTATGTTACGCCCCTGAATGTTCTCTTAATCCCATGGTATGTTATGTTCCCGTGTTCTCTTAGTCGCCATGGTATATTACACCCTGAGTGTACTCTTAGTCCCCATAGTATGTTCTCTAGTCTCGTGGTATGTTACTCCCCTGAATGTTCTCTTAGCCCCCATAGTATGTTACGCCCCTGAATGTTCTCTTAATCCCCATGGTATGTTATGTACCTGTGTTCTCTTAGTCGCCATGGTATATTACACCCTGAGTGTACTCTTAGTCCCCATAGTATGTTCTCTTAGTCTCGTGGTATGTTACTCCCCTGAATGTTCTCTTAGTCCCCATAGTATGTTACGCCCCTGAATGTTCTCTTAATCCCCATGGTATGTTATGTACCTGTGTTCTCTTAGTCGCCATGGTATATTACACCCTGAGTGTACTCTTAGTCCCCATAGTATGTATTCTTAGTCGCCATGGTATATTACACCCTGAGTGTACTCTTAGTCCCCATAGTATGTTCTCTTAGTCTCGTGGTATGTTACTCCCCTGAATGTTCTCTTAGTCCCCATAGTATGTTACGCCCCTGAATGTTCTCTTAATCCCCATGGTATGTTATGTACCTGTGTTCTCTTAGTCGCCATGGTATATTACACCCTGAGTGTACTCTTAGTCCCCGTAGTACGTTCTTTTAGTCTCGTGGTATGTTACTCCCCTGAATGTTCTCTTAGTCCCCATAGTATGTTACGCCCCTGAATGTTCTCTTAATCCCCATGCTATGTTATGTTCCTGTGTTCTCTTAATCCCCATGCTATGTTATGTTCCTGTGTTCTCTTAGTCGCCATGGTATATTACACCCTGAGTGTACTCTTAGTCCCCATAGTATGTTCTCTTAGTCTCGTGGTATTCTCTTAGTCTCCATAGTATTCTCTTAGTCTCGTACTCCCCTGAATGTTCTCTTAGTCCCCATAGTATGTTACGCCCCTGAATGTTCTCTTAATCCCCATGGTATGTTATGTACCTGTGTTCTCTTAGTCGCCATGGTATATTACACCATGAGTGTACTCTTAGTCCCCATAGTATGTTCTCTTAGTCTCGTAGTATGTTACTCCCCTGAATGTTCTCTTAGTCCCCATAGTATGTTACGCCCCTGAATGTTCTCTTAATCCCCTTGGTATGTTATGTACCTGTGTTCTCTTAGTCGCCATGGTATATTACACCCTGAGTGTACTCTTAGTCTCCATAGTATGTATTCTTAGTCGCCATGGTATATTACACCCTGAGTGTACTCTTAGTCCCCATAGTATGTTCTCTTAGTCTCGTGGTATGTTACTCCCCTGAATGTTCTCTTAGTCCCCATAGTATGTTACGCCCCTGAATGTTCTCTTAATCCCCATGGTATGTTATGTACCTGTGTTCTCTTAGTCGCCATGGTATATTACACCCTGAGTGTACTCTTAGTCCCCATAGTATGTTCTCTTAGTCTCGTGGTATGTTAGTCCCCTGAATGTTCTCTTAGTCCCCATAGTATGTTACGCCCCTGAATGTTCTCTTAATCCCCATGGTATGTTGTGTACCTGTGTTCTCTTAGTCGCCATGGTATATTACACCCTGAGTGTACTCTTAGTCCCCATAGTATGTTCTCTTAGTCGCCATGGTATATTACACCCTGAGTGTACTCTTAGTCCCCATAGTATGTTCTCTTAGTCGCCATGGTATATTACACCCTGAGTGTACTCTTAGTCCCCATAGTATGTTCTCTTAGTCGCCATGGTATATTACACCCTGAGTGTACTCTTAGTCCCCATAGTATGTTCTCTTAGTCTCGTGGTATGTTACTCCCCTGGATGTTCTCTTAGTCCCCATAGTATGTTACGCCCCTGAATGTTCACTTAATCCCCATGGTATGGTATGTTCCTGTGTTCTCTTAGTTGCCATGGTATATTACACCCCTGATTGTACTCTTAGTCTCGTGGTATGTTAAGCCCCCCGAGTGTTCTCTTAGTCCTCATATATGTTACGCCCCCTGAATGTTCACTTAATGCCCATGGTATGTTATGTTCCTGTATTCTTTTAGTCGCCATGGTATATTACACCCCTGAGTATACTCTTAATCCCCATAATATGCTATGCCCCTGAATGTTCTCTTAATCTCCATGGTATGTTGCGCTCCTGAGTATTTTCTTAGTTCTCGTGATATGTTACACCCCTGAGTGTTCTCTTAGTCTCGTGATATGTTAATCTCCACAGTACAGTCTCGTGATATGTTACTCCCCTGAGTGTTCTGTCAGTCCCCATGGTATGTATGTTAGTCCTCTGAGTGTTCTCTTAGTCCCTATGGTGTATTACATCCCTGAGCGTTCTCTTAGTCCCTCCTGGGGAGATTGCGCAGTTGACACTTTGGCAGCTGTCATAGATCATTGCTTGATCGGCCGTCACTGACCTTTGAGAACTGTAGAAGAATTTACTGCGCAGTCTCATGCACTCACTTGTACTCCACGTGTAGTCACTAACAAACACCATCACGAAGTGAAAAATGCTTGCTAAGTTTCTGTCTCACACTCCGCAACGTTTTTTGAGTATTCACTGGGCTTTAAAACATTCTTTGTTAGTGGATTACGAACTAAGAATAACGCAGCGTCTGTTTTCCAGATCGTTGCCTACGGCGGGCAGTGGCAAAGCCGGATGCCGAGCGATTGCAGCGCGCGGGCCATTCCCTTCCAGATGATTCCCTATCACCGAATCCGGAGTTCACTCTTAGTCGCAGCTGGCAAAACGACAGTGTGCTCGAGATGAAACTGACGGTGAAACTGAAAAGGAAGGACGGAATGACGAGGAGAGGTTGCTCCCGATATTGGCACTGTTGTCGCGGCAAGTTCAACTCGTTCTCTTTCGTGATAAGAAAGCAGCCTTAATAAATCGAGAAAATAGCTTTATTTGACTCGCTTTTGTTTTTCTCAGTTAAGTAACAGAGCTTCTGCACAATAAAAGCATTTAACTGTAAAGTTATTTTTTTCCCCAGATGATTGCTTCAGCCTCATTAAATTTGCAAAGCTAAGCAAAAGAACTGAAGTTAAAAATCACGAATATCGGATTGAAGTTTGAAAAAATTATATACGAATGATATGGAAAATGAAGCAGAAAAAATGCATTTTTTTAAGGATTTGCGTTAGCTAGAATATTTTATGTAGCTTGTTTTCTACTTAAAATTATTTACTTCGAAATTGAAAAAAAATTAATCATCATTGGGGCAACTGAGAATACACATGTTAGTAAACAATTTGATACGCCGATTTTGGAAAAAGCCGGTCCTCGTTATTCATGGAAATTGTGTTAGAAAATAGATTGAATATCAGCATAATACCGGAAATACTAAAAAAAAGCTAAAGGTATGTGTGGAAAAGAGACTTTAGAACCACATGGATTGTAGAAAAAAAAGTGGGAAAGTTCACGACTTACTCGAATAAATATGACAAGAAATGTGACACTTAAATTATTAATTAATAACAGCAATTATGCAATTTATGATAGTGAAATTGAACCAACCGGAAGAAGTGGCTGGAGTGAAATTGAAACGCAGACACAACAGATTGGCAGACGAGTGTCAGGTTTTGATGCGATACCTGGATATTATTTTGTCCTTTCATATATATATTTGTATGTGACCTTGCATGGTAATCCTTTGAAAGAAACTTTCCTTTCTCCCATCACTGACTGAAAGGCTAATTTTGGCTAATGTGTCTTGCGGTAATCAGCAAGACAGGTTTATGGTACAGTCGCTCAAAAAAGTATCCGAACACCATGGTTGATTACAGAATTCAGAAAAAATATCTGGCGACGACTTTTTTAGAAATTAGTGATCTGGCAACTTCGTGTCACGTGACACGAAGTTGCCAGATCACTAATTTCTAAAAAAAATCGTTACCAGATATTTTTTTCTGAATTCTGTAATCAACCATGGTGTTCGGATACTTTTTTGAGCGACTGTACCTGATCGCCTGTGATCGGACTCCTTTTCGGCCCAGCTCGATTGATCAAGAAGCGCGAGCCAAATGACCGTCCCGTGGGACCAGGGAGGTCAGCGCCGGACGTCGTAGGGCCCGTGAGAAGGTCAAGACAGTTCTGAACGTGACGCTGACTGCAGCTGACGTGTAGAGGTGCACGGTGATTAGATAATCACGAGAGGTGAGGTTTTCCTCTGTAGGTGCGTAGAATCGCATCCTGTTAAGCAATCGGAATATGATTGTTTGTTGCCAACTTAGCCAGTAGTCGACGTCAGTGCTCGGGGAGATTCTGTATATATTTTCCATAATAAACCTTTTTGTTATTGTTTTAAACTTGGAGTTAGTTATCTTGTTGCAATTCTCCAACGTCGAAAGCCCAATACAGAACGAACCAAAATCTACATCTTTACCTGTGGGCGCCGAGAATCAGTTACATTCTTACCACCTCAGGAACCGACAATGAGTAAGACATGATTTCAGTTAAAATAGAAATTTATTTCACGCACAGACGGATTACATGGCGGTAGGGTTGTATTGTTTTACCTCTGAGCGGCACTTTTTTGCATACAATTGGCCAAATGGCCAGGTCACAAGGACCCCAAAGGCTCAGAGAAGGTTGGGGGAGGGGACCCACTGGACAGCTGTTGGGAGACAATTGATTTCAAGCCATCCAGCATATTCTTTAACGTGCACAGTGTAAGGCTCTCTCAAACACGATGCAACGGCTTAACGTCCCATCCGACGGACGGCGACCTTTCCCAGCCCATGAATGTCCCCTACTGACCGAGAGCATGGTGGAGTTTTTGCGGAGATAAATCTCAACGCTGCAGATTACAAGCCGAGCGCTACCAACAACTCCGCCCCCCCCCCCCCCCCCCCCGCCTATTTCGTATCAGTAGTCAAGTGACAGGACCTTGTCTAGACTGGAACGAAGTGCAAAATATATATAAATCCCTAAAACTGGAAATAAAAAACATATATTGCACTATTTGGTGTGAATAATTTGTGATAAAAAGAATCTGGCACGGCAGTCTCGTCCATTCAGGTTACGTGCGTTCTCTCCTCCTCTGGGTGATGCCCTGAAACTGAATTGGTTTAGGACGGGGTGCCACAGGTTCGAGTCCCAACTGGACCTGCATAGAGATTTATCTCCGGTACCCCCCCCCCCCCCCCACACACACACACATACCCTGACCTCAGTAAGAAAATAGACATAAAAGGCTTCGAAATCTGCCGTTCGTCGATGGGACGTTAACCCGTGGTGCCGTGGACAACCATATCCTTTCCAGGTTAAAGGAACACGCTGAATGGCTTGAAGACAGTCTTCCATCTATCTCCCAACAGCTGTCTATATGTTACCTTTTCCGAAACTTGAGCCCTAGAGGTCTTTGTGACCTGGCTTTTTATCCCATTGAAACTTCTGCTCAGAGGTAAAACAACCCAATCGAATTTCTTTAAAGTACTCTTAAACCCACAAATCCTTCGTGATGTGAGAAAAGATCAACGAGGAAATTGAACTGTATTTGAACTTAGATTGTGAAAATTAAATCCCATTTTCGTTATTGAGTTCCAGGAACATCGTGACGAGAATTCTACTTCTTTGCAAAATGTTAATTGTGTTATTTTTCATTTCCAGAAGCGAAACAGCAAATCTATTTTCCAAGTAGTGCTGATAGACTGATCGCTCCAAATGAGACTTCACAGAACATTTGCCTCACACCTGGCTGCATAAAAGCAGGTGAGATCATTCAGTGAACAGTCGTGCTGAGAATTTTAATTTATTATCATGAGTTTTATAAAGAATTAAAACTGTAATTCATCTTATGAGCATTTTGAACAAGAATCAATGTTTCTTTTCTATACGTTTAATACAATGTTATTATTTTTTTAATCTCCATTTTAGATGTACAAAATGTCACAAAACTCTAAAGTTTCGTTTTGTGTTCAATAGACTTCAATGTGGTGTGAACTGTCCTTGAAACAGCTACAGTGATTCCTTTAAATGCTTAAATTAGTTTTTTTCTGGGATAAACGATATTTTTTTATGTATTCTTCATAAAAGAAAGTTCCCTGGTGTCAAATCGGGACCACAAGATCGGACCGCCTCTACCTTTTTGGCTGTTTGGAGTTTTATAGCGCAAGGGCAAACTGAGGCCATATTGGTCCTATCTCTACAACTCCAGCGATTTGGAAATTGGAAATTTAAGACATTATATGTGATATTAGCCCCAGCATTCAACGTTAACTCCACGACGTCATTAAGAAGGAAACTCAGTTTCTTGATATTTTATACACAGAGTTACTTTTGTTACTTAATTATTTAATTAAATATTACACTTTAAAAAATGGGTACTCTTTTATGGCGACCCTGTGCTTTGTTGTGTGGTAAATGTTTTAAAATTTAACATCTACAATGCTTAATTCGATACAAAACTGTGTAATATTACAAAAACAAACCATGCAATGTTTTTTTTTCCTGTCTTTTTCTCTTTAAGCTGCTGCCGTTCTGTCCAACATTGACGAAAGCGTCGATCCTTGCCAAAATTTCTACCAGTTCGCCTGTGGGGGATGGTTGGACAGACATGCCATTCCGGAGGATAAGACTTCAATGTCAGTCTTCTCTGTCGTGCAGGATGAACTCAACACTAAACTCAGAGGTTTATTTTCATTTTCTCTATTTTCACTGCTTTCGTTTTGCTATTAATTGACTCATTTGCTTACTAACTCTCATAAAACCAGGATGGGAGCAATTTAACAGAGGTGCTTAAAAACTGTGATTGGCTAGATCAGTATTTCCCATGGTTTCCAAATATTTTTGGTCTCGAACCAAAAATTCAAATTCCCATTCATCTCTCGACCCAAATAATAGTGGTACCAGCAGGGCCAAGAACTTTTCATTACTCTTTAGAAGGTCATCGTGATCCTGGGAACCTTCGGGCTAGAGCAAGATTTCCCAAACTTCTCAGTCCATCGATCTGTTATTGAGCTTATGAACTTGTTAAAGACCCCCAAAGAAAAGTCTTAAGAATGTAACTGATGTGTATGTATGCATGGGGGTAGCTCAGTCAGTAACATGCCTGGCTCGTAATCTGCATTTATAAGTCCGAGTCCCATTTGTGTCAGCTGTGAGATTTATCTCCGCTAAACCTGCACCCTGCTCTCGGTCAGCAACGTGACACCGATGGGCTTGGAAAAGTCATCAGATGGGACATAAAAGCCGTGGCCCATGTGCAGGAGAGAGATTTACGTTAAAGAGCACACTGGATGGCCTAAACAGGAAGCTTTCATCTGTCTTCTAACAGCTGCTAAGTGAATTCCCTTCATCCAACCTCCTCTGAGCCCTTGTGACCTGGACATTTAGGCCATTGTGTGCAAAAAAAGAAACAGTGCCCGTCTGAGGTAAACCAACTACGCATGCATGTTAACTTATAACTCGAGAAATACAGAAGAGATTTAAAGCAAACTTTCAAAATTTGTAAAAAATGTTTTTACTTGCAATGTCGAGCATTTTGGCCAGTAAAAATATGAACGTTTTCGAACTGAATTTAGTAAAGTTCTGTTCCACTTATAGTCTCTTTTCGACCCTTATTAACTCCCTGCACAGTTCCATTGCAGCCAAGGGTTCGATATCGATCACTTCGGGAAACCCTGGGTTTATAGGGTCTGTGGATTCCTACAACGGGGTTACAGCCCACATGAAGACTAATAAGTTAGTTTTAACCTCCACACCTGTTCGTTTACATATGGCAGTACCAAGGCAACTGCATCATTCATTAAAGCGATTGTCAAGGCTGTTGTTCATTGATTGGTATATACGTATATTTCTTGCCTACATCCATGCCGATCACAGCACTCTAAGTTGATGGTATAAAGGCATAAGTTGGATCAAACAAAATGTAAATTCTTCTAGATCTCAATAACGTTCCCTATGCAGTACGTATGCATTAGCCTTAAGTAGGAACAGATTACGCTTTAGAGTTAATCCAAAGTAGAACCAATCGAACAATTGTTAGTAGTGCACTCTACGAAGAGCAAGGGAGGAGTGCGGGTATAAGCAGCCCCACGAAGAGCAAGGGAGGAGTGCAGGTATAAGCAGCCCCACGAAGAGCAAGGGAGGAGTGCGGGTATAAGCAGCCCCACGAAGAGCAAGGGAGGAGTGCGGGTATAAGCAGCCCCACGAAGAGCAAGGGAGGAGTGCGGGTATAAGCAGCCCACAAAGAGCAAGGGAGGAGTGCGGGTATAAGCAGCCCTCCTTTTGAAGTCTTCAGAACCTTGTTCAGAACAATCTTTTATCTCTTTTTCGATTGGATCTCAATCCCTCTCCCCAACTGAAAGTTTCCAGTTATGCCATGGAACATAGTACAGTCCTAAGAGATTAGAAATGTTTTATGGCAGTTTGAATCGGAACCTTTATTGCTGCAGTGTAATCGACTGTTAATTATTGTAAAGTTTTGTATTCGAAAAAGAAAATGTCATCACTTCTCTACAAATATTCTCTTAGTTGAATGCAATATTTGCATTTGAATACTGTTTACTTTAAAGGATTTTTTAAGACACTTAAAAAGGGATTTAATAATTTTCCTGTTTTCAGTAAAATAGTATTACTTAGCATTGTTAAGTATTAATCGTACAAGTGCATATTGTGAAATTATGTTTATCTTCTGTACTCAAAAATGAAACCAGAAGTCATTTTCAGTTTGTATTTTGTATAGAATATCGATTGATAGAACGAAACCTATTAATTATTTTTTTTAATGGATATTTCTTTTTTTTTAATTTTCAGTGTTACTCGAAAAACCTCTGACTGGTTCAGAGCCAGATTTCATCAAAATGATCAAAGAAATGTTCGATACGTGTTTAGATCTCAGTAAGTATGGGTTTTAACTCTTTGTGTTCCTGATTAGCTGAAATTTATTTTCATGTCTGAAATTTGAATCGAATGATGCGTTGTTGGGAAATACCAACGTGTCACCTCGGGATACTTCTCTTGCTTTTTTTCTTATTTAATTTAATTTAGGAGATACTATAAAATTTGAAATTATTTTCCCAAAACATCAAATCAGTGCTGGACCAATATCGATCTAACACTTCCCCCTTTTTCTCTCAAACGTTCCCTACAGAAAGATTTCTTACCATGAAGCTTCCTAACAGTAATTTCTATAATTTTTTTCTTTATATGCTCTTGGCCAAAAAAAAATACCATGTCTGATACCAAGAAGCAATGAATTAAGTAGACCTTCAACATGAGCATATACTCTAAATAAAAAATGTAAAAAAAATGTAATTCATTATTTAATATATTTTTCGCTCTTCATTGGGGATCGCAATGTAGCTTGTGAACCTCAATTGTTGGACATGGTTATTGAATGTAACCAACAAACAGAGACATAACATCCCATATTTCTGGGAAGGGGTGGCTCAGTCGGTAGCGTGCCAGGCTCGTAATCTGTAGTTCCCAGATTCGAGTCCCAGTTGGGTCAGCGTTGAGATTTATCTCCGCAAAATTCCCCGCCCTGCCCACGGTCAGTAGGGGACACCGATGGGCTTGGAAAGGCCGCCGTCCGTCGGATGGGACGTTAAGCCGTGGAACCGTGTGCGGGAGAGCCATACCCTGTGCACGTTAAAGAACACGCTGGATGGCCTTGACGGGAGGCTACCATCTGCTGCTGCATCCCAACAGCTGTTCCAGTGGGTCCCCTCCCCCAACCTTCTCTGAGCCTTCGGGGTCCTGTGACCTGGCCATTTAGCCCATGGTGTGCAAAAAAGTGCCGCTCAGAGGTAAATCAACCCAACCCAATCCCATATTTCTGAAGATGAAACTTTTGCAGATGACATGCAACTTCACACATCACATTACACTTTTATGATCTTTTACGTACATACTGATATTATTGGCATCTCATTTGTCTTTCTTTTTGCAGAGAATATCGAGAAAGAAGGTGCTAAGCCTCTCGAGAATATTCTTCACTCTTTGGGTGGTTGGCCAGTGGTGGAAGGCAGCAAATGGAATGAGTCTGCTTTTGACTGGATAGACACTTTGATTCGATTCCGACAGATCGGCTACAGCCACGACATTCTGATGGATCTCTCTGTGACAGTAGATTATCGAAATAACACCTATCACATCGTTGATGTAAGTAAAAATCATTTCGTTTATCAGTGCACTAGATGTAATACGATGCTTGTGAAGTCTTTAGTACAGTGGGTGTTCGTTTACAGTGATTGATTGGAACCAAAAGAATGTCTTGGAAGGCGAATTTCACAGTCGACAAGTGAATGGGGGTTCAGTTTTTCTCTTTTAAAAATAAAATTATGTAAATTGTTGGCTTACATTGCTATTATAATCATATGCAGAGGGTGTTCTAATAGAGAATATGTAAAAAAATGTGCTTTTAACCATTTCTTTTTCAAGAAAATATGCCTGGTTAAAAAAACACAACTGTAAATTAAACTTTAATAAAAATTTTAAACGAAAAGTGTCTTTTTTGGAAACTTGCTTAAAAACAAAAAATAGTCAACACTTAAAAAAACAAATATCCATTACATTTTAATTTAAAAAAACTTGAAAACTGTAGTAACATAAAATTTAAAGAAAAAAAATGTTTTCCTTGGCAACCTGTTCTAAAAAAAAACCACCTATGAAATCACAGTTCATTATCTCGATGAACAGTAAAAACATGTTTCGATGCCCTGATGTGGAGGCGACAGATTGGTGACATTCTTCTGAAAGTGGTGAGGATGAAGTCGCGTTCTTCTTGAAGAAGGAATCGATTTTCGCCTCTTTCGGTTTCATCATCTCATTTAGGATAAATGCATATGGCTCAATATGAGAGTCAATGTTAAAACAAGACTCGAATGCTCTGTCGTAATGAGGTTTCATTCATTTGGACCGGAATTTTTTTTTTGAGTTCCTCGGAATATCAATGTCAAATGGATATGACCGAGATTTTTTAATGCGTTCCAAAAGAATAATCATGGTAAGCGGACACCCACTTTAAATAGATTTATTTGCAAAAGTCGTAGAAAAAAGTTTAGTTCAATGAACAATGCTTTTATGGGAAATTTCTAAAACGAAAAGTAAATATATTTATTTTCAGATTTACAGGGGGGATGAAGAAGCACTTCCACCCCCACCTCACCCGGATGATACATATGACTGTGCTTTGAACAATTAATCAATAATATGATGTTATGAATTTGGTGGTTGTTCGTTCTAATGCAGACGTAAAGTATTTTGGAAGCTTGGGGAAGAAAATAAATGTCATATTGATAAACAATTAAAAATGGAGAGAAAACTTTTTATGGGAGATTATGGGAGAAAGTTTCAAAATTAGCAATTTAAGAAAAGGAACTATATTACGTATTCAACTTTTGAGTAGGAGATTAGCCTTTCAGCCACTTCTAAAAGTTCTTCTAAGTACTTCAAGATTACGAAGCTATCAGTTGCAATTTTAGAGCAACATTAAAACCATCGTTGAATTTTTTTTTTCGTAATTACAGCAACATTTGCGGGTCGCGTCATAGGCACTCGAGCATTAACGTTTGATATGTTTGAATCTGGGAAGAGGGGGATTTGACATTCTTCAGTCTGATTGTCAAGGATTTCCTCAAGAGGGGGTATAAAGTTTCCTCCCTTACTGGTTGCTAAGTACCAAATGAAGGAGGGGCTGGGATGGCTCAGCTGGTTGCGGCCAGTCTCGTAATCTGCAGCTCCCAGGTTCGAGTTCCACTTAGGCCAGCGTTGAGATTTACTTCCGGCGTATCCTCCGTCAGTAGGGGACACCTATGGGCTTGGAAAGACCGCCGTCCATCGGATGGGACGTTAAGCCATGGTCCGTGTGTCGGAGAGGCATAACTTGTGCACTATAAGGAACACGATGGACAGTCATGACGGGAGACTACCATCTGCATCCTAATAACTGTCCAGTAGGTTCCTGTCCACCATCATTCTCTGAGCCTTCGGGGTCCTTGTGACCTTGTCATTTAGCCCATTATGTATAAAAAAAAATGCCGTTCATAGGAAAAACAACCCAACCAAAGGAAGGACTGACGATTTGGTTGTCGTGATGCAGAGTTCACGAAGTGTTCTCCATTCCAGAATATTTTCATAAGTTATCTGCAATGGACCTCGTTTGAGTTGCATAGTTATTGTATGAAAAAAACTGGCATCGTTTGCAAAGATGTAATTCTTAATTAGGCAAAGAATACCTGGAATATGAATAAAACGAAAAGCAGAGTTTAAATTCTGTTACCTGAGTAACTCTACTTATGACTTTTTTGACTGGTGACAGTTGATTAATGACCCTGGTCTATTGCTTTTCAGTTGGAGAGTAACGCTTGGATTAATCTGACAAGTTTATTCGGTATCTTGCATTTAAGGAGTTTCTTATAGAGAATTAACGTTTTAAGTTTATAAAATGTCTTTTCAAAAATCAGATAGAGGACGTCGAAGTAGCTCCATTCTTTTCTAAGAAATATAACCATCGATTGGTTCTTTGAAGCAATTGAATAGTTGCATATATCCCAGAAACAAATTATAAGTTGCTATTCTTGATACGCACGTTTTTTTTGTTTTTTGTTTTTAAATGACCATTAAAATATGCTCACTGCTTTTCGATGTCTCCTTATTCTAGGTCGATCAGACGTCTCTAGGCATGCCGGACCGCACTTACCTCCTTCGAGGTCTCAACGACTCCAGCACAGCTGCTTATTTCAAGCTGATGATCAACACAGCTACCATGTTGGGAGCCGATAAGGATGTTGCAGAGGAACAGTTGATGAAGTCGCTCGATTTTGAAATTGCTCTTGCAAACGTTAGTTGCTGTTATTGTTTTCCCCTTCTGTTAACCATACCAGAAAAATCATAGAAGTTAATTAACTAAATTTATTTCTAAGAGTAAAATCTTAGCCGGAAGAGTCAGCTTAAATTCAGTTGATAAAGCTATAGTTGTAATGAACAAAACAAAGCCAGTTCTAAAGCATGTGTGTGTATACGGAAGATAAAGGAAGACGTGTCTACATCTCTTGAGAATGCTAATAGTCATAACAGAGGTGAATTATGTATTAATCATATGTAAAACTCATATTTTGAAAGTGAAGTTTATGGAAACCACTAATACGGAGGGTAAAATTGTATACCAGAACAGGTCTCTGGTTTATTCTTGCTCAACCCCATCACTACCAAATTATTTTCTTGATTGGGCCTTAACAACAGCAATCTTAGATACTTAAAGAAGACAGCGATCTTAGATACTTATATTACTTGCTTCGTTCAAGAGATTACCAAATAATTACAAAAGAGACTGCTAGGTAAATAGACTATAAAGAGTTAAAAGAATTGATGATTGCCTCAAAAGGCTCAATCTTTCCAGTAGGATGTGTTTTAACTAGAAAAAAACTCATCCCCTTAAGGATGGTTTAAAGAGTTAAAAGAATTGATGATTGCCTCAAAAGGCTCAATCATTCCAGTAGGATGTGTTGTAACTAGAAAAAAACTCATCCCTTTAAGGATGGTTTCTTACCATTAAAGCAAAATATTTTATTTCTTCAAAATAATCTGCTGTAGAAGCTGTACAATTGGTTCATTTAAGTTCATGCCCTCTGATTAGTTCATTCAAGGAAAAAAAAATGATTGTTAGGTGAAAAATAAGGTGGTTTAAACATCCAAAATCGCTGCTTGAACTATGTAAATCAACATGACAATAAGTTGAAGAATAGTCACGTGAACCGTAAGCTGAATTGTACTCCTTATTTTTTCACCTTAAGATATAAAATACTAAGGTCAATATTTTCGGCAACGTGCTAAGCTTATAACTCAGCGTCTTCAACTCTAATCCCTGAGTTTTCGACTTCTCATTTTCGTATCTTTCTCTGATAGTCATCTTTGTCTAGTTATTTTGCCAGTTAAGTATTTCAACCTCCTTATTCAATTATTTTTAAGATATTAAAATCCTGCTAACATCTATCTAACTCTATAAATAGCATTTTATGATAGTTACTGAGTACAGTTTTTAATGCGTTGAATAAATGTTTTTTAAATTTTTTTCATATTCCTTAGTTTTCTCTGGCTCGGGAAGAAAGGAGAAATATCAGTCGTTTATATAACAAATATACTGTGAGGCAACTGGAAGCCTTGACTCCACAGGTAAGTAGAAAAAAGAGAAATGCTTTCTAAAAATGTAGTGATGGTTTAAGAGATAGATCCAGAGAAGAGGTTGGATTGTTTCACCTCTTATCACATTTTTTTTTGCACACAATGAACTATACTGCCAGGTCACAAGGATTCCGAGAGTACAGAGAAGATTGGGGAGAGGGAACCCACTGGATAGCTGTTAAGAGACGGATGTTAACCTCCCGTCAAGACTATCCAGCGTATTGTTTAAGGTGGACAAAGTACGGCTGTCCCGCACACGGGACAACGGCTTAACGTCTCATCCGATGGACGACTGTCTTTCCAAGCCCATCGGTGTCCCCTAGTGACTGTGGTCAGGGCGAGTAGTTTTGCGGAGATAAATTCCAACTCTGGCCCAGGTGGAACTTGAACTTGGGAACTGCACATTTACGAGCCTGGCGTACTACTGGCTCAGCCACACCCGCCTCTTAAAGAAGAGGGCAATGCAGTATGCAAAGAAACTGATTATATTATTGCGGATTACAAAAATGGATAGCCACTGTTCATGAGTATTAAAAACTATATTTCAAAACCAAATTCAATACAAGGCAAATTGTTACAAAGGAAATATGGATGAAGTATCTTATTAACAAATCAACTACTAACATGCACAAGTCATCAACCTTCCTGCACAAAGTACACAACATCAGCTCTTTCTATTTACTGAATACTACCTTTTACTTGATTTACCATGTCGCCCGAAGATCTTCATGCCTAAACAAGTTCTCACACACTAGCCGAACATAAAGACAGTCCGTGTAGACATTCGACGTTAGCCATAAAAGATCACACTTTTATACTTCCGCGTGTACACAACACAAGTTAGCCATAAAAGATCACACTTTTATACTTCCGCGTGTACACCATACATAAAGACAACTCTTTATACTTAACGCGCACTGTCTCAGAACAGCTCACCGTCCATTTTCGAACTCTTCGACCGTTACAACACAACGACCGTTAACGCTCCACTGTTCTTCTCAAATTCTCCCAAAGTTCATATTCGTTGGCTGAAACTTTTTGCTTTCGGTTGCCAGATTCCTTCTGTCGTAACAATATTATTTTTAGTTTAAGAATGCCTACATGCATGGTTGGATCTTGGTCGGCCAAGAGGGCCATGCCCCCCCCCCCCCCCCACCCCTTTCAGAATGTTAATAATAGTAAAAGAGGAAAAGATTTATTAAACTTTTTTCACATTTCATGAATTTTTCAACAAATTTTTTAAAGACTTGTAAAACAGAGGAGGAAATGTTGTACTGCATCGGAAATCCAGACTAGCCTAGATTCTTATCTAGATCCGGACCTTTACATGAATAGCAAATCCTTAAACATAATAGAATTTACTCTCTATACACTATTAACGTAAAAGTCGAAATTCGTACAGCTCATGGAAAGAACAAAGCAATTTCTATAGAAAAATGTAAAGTGATTCAGTTACGATTTTACATTGGGCCTCCAATGCTAGTAAGACCAACAGTAGATCAAATTATTTTACCCTTCTATCTATCCGGGTAGATGTTGTTACATTTTGCCTTTCCGGTTGTAAGATTTCGACTAAGTGTTTGTCCTTAGGGATTGCTGATATTGTTGACACCATTCCAGTGGAAAAGGAAAAAAAACATTCCACGAACACCAAGTCTCTTTCACAATAGCTTCTTTAGAAAGAAAAGTTTTGAGTGAAGTGCGTGTAAAAGAAATCACAATTCGCCACGGTTCTGTTTAATTAATTCATCTCATGATACACTTTTCTCAATTACTTTTTATTTTAAGTTGGATTCTTGGTAGATCAAAATCATTTCAGCGCTTTTAGGTATCAGTTGCCTAATCCAGGGAGTCTCTCTAAAATGTTTGATGTGGTCATACGTGCGTAACTGGTAAAGTAAAATTTGAGTAAGATAGTCAAAGACGAATAAGCGGAATCCCTTCCAAGCATTAGCGAAATAAATATAACTGTTAACACCTATAGTTAGTACTTATACAGGGTGTCTCAAAAATATAGGTACAAACATTTAGGGGAGGTAGATAACATCTAAAAGAATGAGAATTGCATAGGAACCCATAACCGGAAACGTCATGGGAAAGTGGTAGCAGAGGTACAAGATCTAAAAGGACACAAGACAGTGATTAATGGGAAAACATTTATTGGACATAATTATTACAAATGGCGTACTAGATGATACATTTCATAATGTCACAGCAGATGCTCGAAGTTTCCACCATGAGACGCGATGCATGCGTGACACCGACGGAGCATTGATTGTCGGACACGGTCGAACACATCTGGAGTTTCTTTGATAGTAGCAGCAGTGCAGACGAGCCTTGCCACGAGATCCATGTCAGACTCCACAGGCGATTCATACACGGTAGCTTTGACCCCCCCCCCCCCCCCCCCCACAGAAAGAAATCAACGCTCGTTAAATCAGGTGAGCGTGGGGGCCAGGCAACTGGTCCAGCACGCCCAATCCATTGTTGCCCAAAAGACATGTTCAAATGCGCACAAACACACCTTCCATAATGGGGAGGCGCCCCATCATGTTGAAACCACATGTTGCGTCTAACATTTGCTGGAACATGGGCAAGTAAGCCTGGTAGAACCTGTTCCAGAAAGATCAGATACTTCGCGGAGGTCATGCGGGATGGTAAAAGGTATGGCCCGACTAAGCAGTCGCTGACCAAACCTGTCCACACATTTACTGCGAAACGATGTTGTGCCGCATGGGTGTGCACACCGTGGGGGTTCTCGTGAGCCCACAAATGCGCATTGTGCTGATTGAATACGCCATCCTGAGTGAAACTGGCCTCATCAGTAAACAGAACATAAGCTGGGAAATTCACATCTTGGGCACTTTCTTGGAGATACCACTGCGCAAAACGCACATGTGCAGGATGATCTGTGGGGAGAAGTAACTGAACCCTTTGGAGATGAAAGGGGTGTAAGGACTCGCCGTGTAAAACTCACTGTACACTGCAACGAGACACTCCTAAGGCAGAGGCAATGGCACGTGTGTGCTGGTTCTCCATGGCATCCAACACACTTTCTTCCATGACAGGAGTACGCGTCGATCGTGGCCTGCCCTCACTTCTGCTGCCTCTTAATGACCCATAATCGCACAAATTTTGATGCGCACGCGCAAACAAACGGTGGCCCGGTACATGTCTGTGTGGGAAGCTTTCTTGATACATTCGTTGAGTGGCTCGTCCAATGCCCTCAGCTATTCCATACACTAAGTGCATGTCTGCCAGCTCCCTGTTCGAATACTTTTGCATGCTCTTCGTAAGCCGACTATCGATCGAATAAGGAAATCCGAAATTTCCCCTATAGCGCACTGATGAACAGCGCCGCCTATTGACTTAACGGTGACGTTTCCGGTTATTGGTTCCTATGCAATTCTCATTCCTTTAGATGTTATCTACCTCCCCTAAAAGTTTGTACCTATATTTTTGAGACATCCTGTATACATAGATTCGTAGTATAAAGTGGGTTCAGTATTTGGTTGTTTTATAGGTGAGAACTCGATTTGTCATAAAGAGTATCTCACATATGAAACTTTTGGACTTGAGGAAGTCAAATATCTAGGAACTTAGAAGTGGTCTAAAACTGTTAAAACAAATATAGGAATGGGAAAGTAATAAAAATGTTTTCAATGCAGCGTAGCATTGGAAAAATGTGAAATTTCGCATCTGGTGTTCAGATATTTGGGGAGTTACAAAGGGTCAAATAATTGATAAAAATTGAAACAAAAAATAAAATAAAGAAATAAAAGAATGGTTTTGAACTCGAGTTCTATTTATAAGGATGGATTTCAAATTTTAGCGCACTGCAGAGTGGCTCGGAGAAAATCTTTATACCAAAATTTAAAAAATCCGAAGTTAATGTGAGTTAAAAACTACTAAAACGACAGTAAGTTTATAACATGCAATCAAGTGGCTCAATCAGTTGTGTTCGGCAATCGTTTACATATTTTCGCTTTTTTTTCGGGGTGAATGGGGTAGCAAAAAAAAAACATAGGTCTAACCTTTATGTTGAAGCTCAGTCGTGTGCTGAATTAGTCGTTCTCCTACCATTTACGAGGAGTTCTTAATTAAAAACAGACAAATTCTAAAATATATAGTAGCAGATATAGTTAGCCGACCTCTGACACATATATAATTATGAATAGTTAGAATTAGTCTCCTATCACAGGAAAGTTAAGTTCTTAACCTCTAAACCTCATGAGCAATGCTAATGGTGTCCCTGAGTCTGGGGCATTGACTCAAAATCTGCAGTTCCCAGGTACGATTCCCACCTATGCGAGCGTTGAGATCTATCTACGCTAAACCCCCGACCTGCCCTCTGTCAGAAAGGAGGCGTCGATGGACATGAGAAGGACGCCGTCCGTCGGATGGGACGTGAATTTGTTGCCCCGTGTGCGGGAGAGCCATTTCCTGTGCACGTTAAAGAACACGCTGGATGGCCTTGACTGGAGGCTACCATCTGTCTCCCAACAGCTGTTCCAGTGGTTCCCCGCCCCCAACTTTCTCTGAGCCTTCGGGATCCTTGTGACCTGGCCATTTAGCCCATAGTGTGCAAAAAAGTGCCGCTCAGAGGTAAAACAACCCAACCCATTCGTAATACAAATGACGCATTTCAATGAATGTTTTTTATTTGCATTCCACAGATCAATTGGATGAAGTATTTCAATGGACTCTTAAATGATGAAATAACAGAAGATGATTCAGTCATTGTCGGTGTGCCAGACTTTGTCCTTAATTTTGCCCAGCTTATTACGAACACGGACAAACGGTAAGTGTCAAAGTACCTTATTAATAAAATAGCCATTGGAAACTGAAAAACTATAAACCATTAAATTGCGTTCATAACACGTTTTCCTTGTAAATGCATTCACTGGAGGAATTTATTAAGACCCATTGTCAATAGTTAGCTCAATAACTCTTTAAATAGACTTTTTGTGGACAAATTTGACTGTATTTTAAAGTTTCTTTACTAGTCTGAATGATAAACAATAATTTTGTCATCTGACCTTTAATTTTTTACACCCAGTAACTAAAAGGTATTTCAACTAACGTTTAAAGCGCTAACGTTTTAAATCTCTTAATTTCAGAGTTGTTGCTAACTACATGATGTGGAGGGTGGTTGGTCAGTCATTGTCCATGCTGTCCAAGGTATGGCGAAACATGGCTCAGGAATACAGCGCTGTGATCACTGGCAAGAGCCTGGAAGAGCCCAGGTGGGAGCAATGTCTCTCTTCTCTTACTGGAAGTCTTGGAGTTTCTCTCAGTTCCTATTATGTGCGTCATTACTTCAAAGAAGACAGCAAAGATAGGGTAAGTGCACATTTCCACATCACCATTTCATAGTCTTGAAACTGAATATGTGTAAACTAATCTTATTCATTATGTACGTCGTTTAATGCTTTGTTGTGGATAAATGGACCTAGGTTAGAGTTCTGATAAAAACATGAATGAACTTTTGAATGATATAATTTATGGACAGACTCCTGTCAGACTTTCACAGCAAGAAGATGGTCGCAGTGTAATTCTTCATAGTTATGTTATTTTACAAATGTTAATTTCAAAAATAATGAGTTGACGTACTTAAGTGTGGTTTGTTATGAAACTGATTTCTCTTTATCGTCTCTTCCAGGCACTGGAGATGGTCAGTTACATTCACAAGGAATTTTTAAAGATCTTGGATGACATAGATTGGATGCATGATACCACAAAAGATCATGCTAAGGAAAAGGTAGCCCTGTTATTAAAATATATTTTGTGGGCACGCTTATACTGTTTCAGTGCACAAGAGTGGGCAAAACAACACAAAACTTCGAATTTTGTATCAAAAGATGGACAAATTCAAAGAACCTAAATTTATAAAATAGGCTTTTAATGGGGGTGGGAGACTATGATACTGCGCAGATGATGCCTAGATAATTCTTATAAATTATATGTCAGGACCTACCAATCACCTTTAAATCAACTAATGACATATGAGAACTGTCGAAACTTCAACTGCGCAGGCGCATGGTCCCCCGCTCTACGTAACTAATTTTCAGCAATATTCATTTAGTATTTAGGAGGAACCCAGGGTGGGGGAGGACCAGGGGGGGCCCTCCATGAAAATCCGGTCGTCTTGTACGAAATTTCAAACTTGTCTACCTGCTTGACACTTTTAAATCCAAAACAGGTGTCTGTGTATAATTTTAATTTAGCCCTATAGCATGTATTCGACGCTAAAACTATATTTGAAAAACAACTATAAAATTTTATTCATATGGAATACTGTTTTAATATTCCATATGTTAGTAATCGGATAATAATTGTAATAATAATAATTGAGAAAACAAAGTCTTATTTTCAGACACACACCCTTCTCAAACCCCACCAGGTACTAAATTACGCGTCTGATGAGTGTGACACTTTAATGATGAGTGAACACTCATCGTTAAAGCAAATGATATAAGCTAATGATATTAGATTAATGATATTAGTTTATTGAAAATCTTTGAAAAAGAAATATCGATTTATTGAAATTTTATCTCTGAAAAGTCACATAAATCATTTAATAAGTCATAATCGTAAATAAGTTTATTATTTAAATCTTTTTTTTTTCTTATAGGCAAAGAGTATAAAGACTTACATAGGATACCCTGCAGAACTCCTCAACGATTCGAAAGTGTCTGAGCTATATGTCAATGTAAGTACTGAAATGTTTTAATTTAATTTGTTATTTCTTTGTTTCTTTTAACTCTATAAAACCAGGAGTCCCCAACGGGCACAAAAAAATAAATCTAGGCCTCATATTATTGAAAGTAGTTATTATAGCTCCACCAAAACCGGTCATTCGAGATAAAAGCCAGTCAGTTTTCTTCTCCAGGAAGAAGATTGTTAATCCTGATTCTCCTAAAATGTTTGAAGTTGAAACATCCTGAACACCAACGGTGAAATAGTCATTCTACATAAAAAAACTTTGTTGGAATGCACATATTGATCTTGTGCTCTCAAAGGCTCAAATCATCAGATGTAAACTTGCACCCCTGATTGGGTGGAGCTCGAAATTGCCTCTAGAAAAGAAATTATTTCTTTGTAAGACTCTTCTGCGGCCAGTCCTGACATATGCCTCACCAGTGTGGGGTAATACTACCAACATCAATATCATGAGGCTTCAGAGTTTCCAAAATTAAATCCTCAGATCTATGTCAGTGCTCCCTGGGTTGTGGAAAACAAGACCATTCACACTGATTTGAGCACTGACGACATATACACTCATATTCGGAAGTTCGCGGGGATAAGTGGGAGATAATCCTCAGTGGGAGATAATCCTTGTGATATTATTAGATCTTTGATTGATTATTATCCATTGGTTTTAAACCAATTCAAGCGTCCTAAGATTCAAATTCAAATTCAAATTTATTTAAATAAGTATTATCTATAATTATTTTACATAAAAAATCCCACTAAGCCGAAGCTTATCAGCGGGAATGTACGTATATGGTTTTAATATAAATTGCATCAATATCATTACATAAAATGAAGGAGAGAAAAAAAAAGAATAAATGAAAAAGAAAAACGACAAAATGACGAAAGTTTCCAAATAAAAACATCACTTTTTCAACAACCACTGAAATAATTTTTCTTTAACATCACAAATTTTTTTTAAGTTAACTGTTTCTCTAGGAAGCAAATTAAATAGGTAGGGAATTTGATATTCTTTCGAATTTTGTCCGTAATTATTATAAAAATTTTGGTTGTTTCAAAAAATCCATAGCCTTTTTTTCTAGTAAACTTATTGTGGCAAATGTTTGCTTCTAGGTGTCATCAAAGAAGTTATTGATAACAGAAACAAACATATATAAACTTTCAATAGGTAAAATTTTGAACAAACTGAATATATCATCTTTCGTTGTAAGGGGATATTTAACTTCTGAATTACAGAATCCTTTTAGCAGACTAATTTGTATTCTTTTAATTTTATTCAATTCTGTCTTATAGGCTCTCCCATAAACTGTTATCCCATATCCAATTATAGATTCAAAAAGTGCTTTATATACTAAAATAGTTATCTGTGTATCAACAAACATGTTAAGTTTCCTAATTTTAAATGCTACAAATCGTAGACTTGAACACATCCAATCAATATGTTTATTTCATTTCATTTTCGAATTCATTTTCAAGCCTAGGTAAATTATTTCGTTTACTTCTTCGATTTAGGACAATTGCATATAGCAGGTGATAAACCATCCATCATAGTACAACTTATTCGATGCTTAGTAAGTAATTCTTCTATTTAAGTGTAGGTTGTTGAGAACCAATACACATAAAATTAGTATTTTTCTCGTTTACACTCAGTTTGTTAAGAGCAAACCATTTAACTGCTTTATTAAAATCATTTTGTAGATTGCAAATAGCGTATTTTAAATCAGAGTGGAAGTTGATTAGCACTGTATCATCAGCATACATATATAATTTACTATCAAAATTGATATTAGCCAAATCATTTATGTATATTTGGAATAGCATAGGGCCGAGAATAGATCCTTGTGGAACTCCAAAATTGATCTGAAATTTATCGCTAAAATTATCATTTATTTTCAAAACTATTTCTCTATGTAATAAGTAGTTTTTAAACCATTCAAAAATATTCCCTCTTATACCAAGTAAATATAATTTCTGTAGCAAGATGTCAATGTCAACTGAATCAAATGCTTTATTTAAGTCCATAAATACCACAACGCATTTCTTTCCTATATTTAAATTAATATTTATATTATTAATAAGATCTTCCAAAAGACTTTGTGTTCCCATACCTTTAAGGAACCCAAATTGCTGACTTGACAGAAAATTTATTTTATTCAAAAAGTTTTGCAAGCGATCTCCAACGTATTTTTCCATTATCTTTTCAAAAATTGCTAATAAAGTGATTGGTCTATAATTATTAAAATTCTTTTTTGATCCACTTTTATATACCGTAATAATAAGAATGGTCTTTTTTTCCGAATAATTGCAATTTTCATAGCTATTGGGATTTGCGAATTTTCTAAAATTTCATTTGTAAGAAATGTTATTACATGAAGAAAATTGCATTTACTTTCTTTATGTATTTTGGTTTAATATTGTCAAATCCAGGAGATGTGTTGTATTTTAAGAGATCTGTAATATTGGCAACATCGAACTCCTCACGCTGCCATCGGACTCCTCAACGTTTTTTATTCCCCCTTATATTATTTAATTCATCTCTGGTTTTTTCTTTGCATTTCCAGCAGATCCACTTGTCTTCCCGATCTTTTGACATTTTCTTAAATCTGTCTTCACCCAAACTGGCACAATAGAAGTGGAACAGTTTTTGGCATAACCCTGTACAATTTATCTTATCTTTAGCTGCAATTATTTCCTCGTTGTATCTATTACAACGATCCATTTTAGTAGCACTAAGGAGAGCTATGCACCAATCCCCTGTGATGATGCATAGAACCGGTCAGGCCTAGCACCTTATGTCCGACCCCGCCTTCTCGTGGTGCAGGCAGTTAGTACCTTTCAAAAGAGATACTCTCTTGTGGAAGTGAACGGAAGGGGAGGGCTGCCAGATAAGTGTGGCCTACTGATCTGGACAACTATGGGTACTTTTCTTTTTTTTCTACCCTACTGAGGAGTGGTCAACCACACAGGGTCCTGGTGCTGACCATATAAACCCACTGGACTGGACAGATATATGGCTCTGAGCTTGATTATGGATCCTGATTTTGCTGCACTGGTGGGCTTCTGTGGAGGGAAAATCTTCCGCTGTGTTTTCTGTTTGTTTGTGGGTTGATAGCCCCAAGTGAATAGATTCACAGGATATGCTTATCAGCTGGTGGATAATCCTGAGCAGAGGTCATCGCAGGCACCTGAACTCTTTGCTTCTATTGACATCGTCAAATCTACATTGGAGGAAGTTTTCCAGTGTAGATGGCTTCAGCCTTTAGTGGTGGGGGAACGGGTCTTTGCCCCATGTCTGCGATTAGGGGGCTGTTTGATATTGTGGGCATTCCTTCTATCAATAAACATAGTTTCTTTGACATCCTACTAACCATTTTCTCTCCATAGGTAGTTGGAATGTGAGGACTCTGCACACAGCTTTTTCTCTTGATGTCCTCACACAAGAATTCCACCATTATAATTTAGATATTCTCGGCTTGCAAGAGACCAGATGGACAGATAAAGGTCAGATTCTTAAAAATAATTTTAAATTTCTCTCTTCAGGGAGGGACGACAATAAGCATCACCAAGGCGTGGGTCTGCTTCTCAGCAGACACGATAGTGATGCTCTTCTAGGATATGAGTGCATTAATGAAAGGTTTCTTACAGCAAAATTTCAGATATTCATGTTATTTGCTGTTATGCCCCCACTGAGGATGCCGTTGAGGATGAGAAGGATAGGTTTTACGGACAACTTCAGGATATTTTGAATTCTGTCAAGAAAGGAGATATTACCCTTGTTCTTGGTGACTTCAATGCCAAAGTTGGTACTGACTCTGACCTTTGGGGAGGAGTAATAGGCCCTTTTGGTATTGGTAGCTGCAATGGCAATGGGCAACGTCTCCTACAGGTTGGTTACCTCAATGGATTCAGAATAACTAACACTTATTACAAACACCGCGACATACATAAGTACACATGGGTTTCACCCAATGGGGTGCATAAGAATATGATTGATTATATATTAATTAACAGCAAATGGGCTAATTCTGTTAGGAATATCAGGTCATATAGGGAAGCTGAAATTGGATCTCACCATTACCTTGTTAAAAGTGTCTTGCAATTTAAAAAGTGTTGTGCTAAGGTTAAAATATTTACCTTTAATACTGAAGCTCTGAAAGACCCAGTTATAGCTAAAGCTTACCATGATAGGTTACTTAGTCATTATGACAGTCATGGTATGCTTACTACTGAAGTTGAGGAAGAATGGGATCATTTTAAACAGGCTTTTTTGGACACTAGCAGTACTCTTTTAGGAAAAAAGGAGCAGAAGAAACAGAATTATCTGAGTGATAAGACACTTGAGCTTATTTCGGAAAGAAAGAACTGCAGGAGTGTCCTTAATCAATACCCTACTAGTCCTAATAGAAAGCATTACAGAGAACTTAATAAACGTGTAAAAGATCAGTTAGCTGCTGATAAGAATCTTTGGCTTGATGGTTTGGCTGACAAAGCCGAGGAAGCAGTTAGACAGCACAACAGCAGAGAGCTGTACAAGATTGTTAATGTTTTGTGTGGTAGAAAACGGACAGGCATACAAGGATTGAAGGATAAACAAGGTAAGGTTATAGAAGGGGAGAATTCTGTCATGGCTAGGTGGGCTGAGTATTTCAGGGATATTCTAAACAATGCGGTTAGTTCTATTCCCATTGTTTGCAATTATGATAGATGCATTGGTGGCTTTAATGTTGGCCCTATAACACAATCTGAAGTTATTTTGGTTGTTTCTAAACTTAAACTTCATAAATCCCCAGGGGTAGATGAAATTACTACGGAAATGCTTAGAGCTGGGAATGTTTCGGTTACCACTTGGATGACTGAAATTCTGAACATCTTTTATGATAAAGGCATGGTTCCTAAGGATTTTACCAGAGCTATTGTTATCCCTATTTTAAAAAAAGGTGATCGCAGTTCTTGTGATAACTATAGGGGTATCAGCCTACTCTCTGTTCCAGGTAAATTTCTTTCCATGATTGTTCTTAATAGAATTAAGAATCTGGTTGACAGTCAATTGCGTGATGAGCAACGTGGATTCAGAAGTGATAGGGGATGTGTGGATCAGATATTTTCACTTAGGCAGATTCTTGAGAAATGTTTAGAGTTTCAGAATCCTTTGGTTGCTAGCGTCGTTGATTTCAAAAAGGCTTTCGACTCTGTTGATCGTCATAATTTGTGGTTGATTGTGAGATCATATGATATACCTGACAAGTTAGTTAACACAATGAAAGCTCTCTATAATAACACTGAGTCGTGTGTGAGAGTTGGTAAGGCTTGTAGCAATTGGTTTAGCATTACTTCTGGTGTTCGACAAGGGTGCATTTTGTCTCCTTTTCTCTTTAGCTTGGTTATTGATTATGTTATGCCAAATTCACTTCAAGGGAAATATTTTGGCCTTAAAGGGACTGGATATACGAAAGTTTCTGATTTAGATTATGCTGATGATTTAGCCCTTTTGGCAAATGATGTTGATGAGATGAACTCTTTCATTCGAGCTGTTGATGAGACTGGTAGTAGAGTAGGTTTGGTTATAAACAGAGAGAAAACTAAAGTGATGAAAATTGGTCAGGCAGGCTGTGATTCAGTTAATCTGAATGGTTGCAGTCTTGAGCAGGTGTCACAGTTTAATTATCTTGGGAGCTATGTAACAGATACTGGTGATGTGCGGCATGAGATTAACAGACGAATTGCTGCCGGGACTTTTAAGAATCTATGGAGAGTGTGGAGAAATAGGCGTATACACCTAAAGACTAAAATTAGACTGTATAATAGTTTGGTTCTTTCTAGGGTTAGTTATGGTAATGAAACTTGGACACTTTGTAAACAAGATAACAGGAAACTAGATGCTTTTGATTCCAGATGCTTACGCAGTATCTTGGGCATTAGGTGGTTCAACTTTGTAACTAATGATGAGGTTAGGCAAAGAAGTTTGCAACCTCCTTTAAGCAGCATATTGTGCAGAGAGAGACTCCGTTGGTTTGGCCATGTTGCCCATATGAATAATTATAGATTGGCGAATAGGGTTATGAACAGTGTGCCTAAAGGCCTCAGAAAGAAGGGGAGACCTTGGATGCGGTGGGCTGACAATATCAAACAGGACCTTGTTAAAATTGGTGTGCAGTGGCCAGATGCATTAGATGTTGCTCAGGATAGACTTGCTTGGAGAACTAAATTGCACCGTCTGGTTGG
This sequence comes from Ryuthela nishihirai, assembly GCA_038380435.1. NCBI lineage: Eukaryota > Metazoa > Arthropoda > Arachnida > Araneae > Heptathelidae > Ryuthela > Ryuthela nishihirai. The sequence goes on from JAWZYU010000016.1 coordinate 23,375,752, forward strand.
ACCTCCGTAGCCCATGGCTGCTTGAGGATGATGATGATGATGAAAAATACTCAAATCTTAAATTTATCCAAGCTAATTCAACCTGCTTGAGGGAATTTTTTTTATTAATATTCACTATGCAAACCAAAATTCATAGATTCATCAATATGCTGTGCACCAACTTAAGAGCCCCAGTTTGAAATCGTGTGGTGTTTGACACCCACATGTTTAACTTTTAGTTGTGCTTCTTTAGCAAGCTTGTTTTGCTCTTGTGCACCCTTTGAGGTTTATCTTATTGCCAATCAGGCACTATTTTAGACTTCGAGACATAAGCCATAGGCTTGGAATTCATAATATTGATTTAAAATATCAGACATCACGGAGCTTTTATTTGACATTATAATTTAGGTTTCTGTTTTCAGTAATTGATGACTCAATTCAGATTTAGGAAAAACGAAAGCTGTGTGAAAAAAATTTCTTTTCGAGAGAGAAAACAAAAAACATCAGTCCGCTATTCAGTTCTCGGTTCAATTATTTCGTCTTCAGTGTTTTAATTTTAATTTTATGGGGTAATTTTAAGAATTTAAAAAACCCAAAAAATCGGATAAGACCAATTTTTTTTTAATATTCGAAAGCTGTTTTTATAAGTTAAGCTGAGATTTTAGGGACAAGTGATGATTAAACACTTCTCAGTTGTTTTACTTTAAACAAAAAATAAAAAATAGAGTATAATTTGAATCTTATTGAATGCATATTTATTTTATTCTACATATTACGAAGTTTCATTAGTATAGGTATAATTTTAATTTAGGAATATTGAAAGCAGAAATAAAATTTGATCTACCGAGGGCCGCATGAACAGATCGGAATTAAAAAAAAATACAATTTTTTAAATCAACTGAAAAACAAAAAAGATTAAGTAAATACGAATCTTTATTTTTCAAGTTATAAAAACTATTTTAGTCTGCGTTCCTAGTAGTTGATTTCGAGTCCCTCCTGGGCCAGCGTTGAGACTTGTCTCCGCAAAACTGCGAGCCCTGCCCTAGATGTCTTGGAAGGGCTTGAAAAGTCTCCCTTCCATCGGATGGGACGTTAAGCTGTAGCCCCCCCCCCCCTTCCTTTGTGCTGTAGAGCCACACCCTGTGCACGTTAAAGAACACAGTGGATGGCCTTGATGGGATGCTACCATCTGTCTGCCAACACCTGTCCAGTGGGCCCCCTCCCACAACCTTCATTGGGCCCTTGGGATCCTTGTGACCTGGTTATTTAGTACATTGTGCGCAAAAAAGAGAGAGGTAAAACAATCCAATTCTAGCTGATGACTTAGTTCAGCAAACCTTTCAGCAAGAGCCTTGCTCATATTTCTCGTACCGGATATCTCATAGACTTCATTGAATCGGTTACAGTGTGTCCTGATACATGAGAGATTGCTGGGTTCGCAGGTTTACATTTTGAGAAGTATCACGTAATTTTTTTGATAATATTTAGATTAGGATTGGCCAATCTTTTTCTGCAACGTGTTACATATTATGCTGGAAATATGTTGCATATCACTTGGAGAGGGGGGGGAGGGGTTGGCTTAGTCTGTAGCGCGCCAGACTCATAATCTGAAGTTTTCAGGTTTCAGTTCCACCTATGCCGGCGTTTAATATCTCCCTACCTTTCCGCGCTTACCTTAATGCCGCTACCCGTAGAATGCTACGTTAAGTCGTAGCCCGTATGCAGTAGAGCGATATCCTGTGCAGTTAAAGAACACACTGGATAGCCTTTATAGAAGGCTTCTATTTGTCTCCTAACACCTACCCAGTGGTCCTTTTCTACAAATCTCTGAGTCTTTGGGGTCCTTATGACCTGCCGTTTAGTCCATTGTAACCAATAAAAAAAAATGCCGGTCACAGGTAAATCAAATTTGCAATAGCAAAAACATCGGGAGGCTTTTCCACTGACAAGATCTGAGCGTGTCACAAGTTGGGTATCCCTGGTTTAGACTATAAGTTATTAACTTCTTGTTGTAAATGAGAAATATAGAGCGTATATTCAGTGTGCACGTGTGGTCCTATTCAGGTTCATTCAGATATGCATTGGCTGGAAACGGCCAACCACCAAAGACCCGAAAATGCAGGAATCGAGACGATGATGTCATCGGATTTGGGACTTTGTACTGTATTTTTAATAGTAATATGGGTGCTTTAGTTTGATATATAAATATATTAATGATTGTGACATTTTTTTTTTCAAAATATTGCGCGAATTTTCGAAAACTGTGCGATTTAAAAACGTAATCTAAGTGAATGTTTCTTTTTCGCAGTTGACATTGACTGACAAGAGCTACTTTGATAACATTCTGAAAGTGAGAAGATGGTCTACGGATTACGCATTTAGTCAACTTCGCAAACGCAACGAAAAAGGAGAGTAAGTACTTAATTGAACTACTTCTGCATTTCGTTCAGTTTAGTTCCCATTTCAATTAATCAGAAATAGGATTTTAATGATTGCTTTTATTCTAAAATAAATCTGAAAGCACTTCATTTATCGCTATACTGGCTGAAGTGTGGGGAGGGGGGGAGGAGGGGAGCTCAGTCGGTAGCGCGCCAGGCTCGTAATCTGTAGTTCCCAGGTTCGAGTCCCAGCTGGCGTCAGCGTCGAGATTTATCTCCGCAAAATTCCCAGTTTAGTAGGGGACACCGATGGGCTTGGAAAGGCCGCCGTCCGACGTATGGGACGTTAAGCCGTGGCCCCGTGTGCGGGAGAGCCATACCCTGTGCACGTTAAAGAACTCACTGGATGGCCTTGACGGGAGACTACCATCTGTCTCCCAACAGCTGTTCCTGTGGGTCCCCTCCCCCAACCTTCTCTGAGCCTTCGGGGTCCTTGTGACCTGGCCATTTAGCCCATGGTGCGCAAAAAAGTGCCACTCAGAGGTAAAACAACCCAACCCAATTTGCTGAAATGATATAATCTTCCTAAGAAATTATCTAGGATTTGATTAAAGTATTAAAAAGACTAATAAAGATTAGATTATGTTTTTAGGTCTTATGAGATTAGCCTAATTGAACAGTTCTGAGTTTTCTTACTGAAGGTGGTGGTTGAGACAGGTAGCATCAGTCGTAATCTGCAGTTCCCAGGTTCGAATCCCAACTGTACCTGAGTTGAGAATTTACTCTAACAACTCCCGTTCTATCCTCGGTCAGAAAGGGACTAGAAAAGTCCGCCGTCCGTTGGATGGTACGTTAAGCCTTGGCACCGTGTACAGGACAGCCATATTCTGTACACGATAAAGAACAAACCAATGGCCTTGACGGGAGGCCACCAACGGTTTGAAAGGGTCGCATTTGCAAACAATTAGTGTTTGCTATTTATTATATCCATAGCTCATCTGCTTTTGCTGGGTATTTAGATATTTTTCACACTATTATGCTGTATTTATTCATATAATGAGAAAGGTATAGATACCACCTGGCTAACGACAATTTTTCCTCTATACCTTTGTCGCTATGTGAATAAATGCAGCATAATACTGTGTGAAAAGTGTATAAATGTCCAGTAAAAGCTGATGAGATGTGGATATAATTAATAACTTCATGGTAACTAGTGATGTACCAAAACATTAGAATATGAATTGAGATTTGCTTGAAAAATAGTCATAGTTGGATCACTCCTGAGCGTGCCCGTCATGTGACTTGCCTGGTTAGCTCTTAAGTATAGAGTCTCCAAATGCAGTCAAAGATGGCTTCTTGAGACATCCTGTGGTGTAAGGCTTAATTATGATGAACAATACAGGATGATTGTTCGGCGTCTGGTAGCTCAGCGGTTAGAGTACCTTGCTGATGACACTATTTCCTCTATACCTTTGCCATCATATCAATAAATGCAACATAAAATGTGTGAAAAGTATGTAAATACCCAGTAAAAAAAATTGTGTTTGATCTTGGAAATTATATTTGATGCTCAGCGTAAAATTCTTATTAAAGCCAGATGGTTCGCTGTCTATAAAAGGCTAAGAAACTGTCTGATCTAGAACAGTGGTTCTAAACAGACAGCGAACTTATCTAAAAAAATAGTACTTAATTTCGGGCATATATTGTGTTGAATAATTTCCAAGATATTAATATATTAAAATGCTGTTTAAAATATAGTTTGATTGCAAGAATATGTCCTTTATTTTATATTAATGAAGTGTTAAATGTTTAGTAAAATGATGCATTAATTCATAAAAAAAAATTGTAGGCAACAATGATTAAAGAACATTAGAGATACTGTAGAGTAGTGGGAACATATTCGTATATTTTTCTGGGCCGAAAAAAAAAAAAATTCGTATATTTTTCTGGACTAAAAATAGTTCTTTAATTTGCCAGGTCCTTAAAATGAGCTATGATGAGTGCCACTCACCTAGATCATAAGTCGATGTTTGAGCAGCTGAAGGATCTTAAGATATTAAACTGAAGGTTTCGAAATAAAGAAATTTGTGAGGTAGCTGGAAGTTGTTATTTGTGTAGTGTTCTAAGAAGTTAGGATCTCTTCATATAAAAAAAACATAATATAACACTTGGTGAAACTAATCCACCGAATATATTTCATAATGTTTTTCTTTCTATTTTTATTGATTAGTTGGAAGAAACATGCCAGGGCAGCCGTAGTGAATGCATATTACAACTCAATAGAGAATAGCATTGGTAAGTTGAAACTCTTTCATGATGTTAACGTAACACATTTTGATATGTATAAGTATTACCAGTAACGACTTAGCTTATTACCAAGAGTGGACCCTAGAGTGGTGTTAGGCAACTGGCGCCCCCACTCCCAAGCCCCAAGCTCAAGGCTGCAGTTATTAGTAGATTGGGAATCATTTTGCCTCTTGTTTATCTATTAATATTTTCAAGCGTTTTTCTTAGAGGCTCAGATATACGTTTGTCCAACCAATGTTTCTGGGATCAGATCAAATTTTCGAAATAGATTTGTATACGACGGCTAGATGTTTTTTCAGTTCGATTTTAAATGAGAATGCATTAAAATGGTTAATTGCAATTTTTATCATTAGAAATACAAAAACATTCATTATGCTCTTCTGCTTTTAACTTCCATTACCACTGCTTCCAATATAGGAGGAAATGAACACTTCAATGAACTTTAACCTGAATTTGCAAAATGCTTCGAATAAAAAATTCGTTATGCTCTTAAAACATGAGTTTTCTTGTTTAATTTTCACTTTTGTTATTTGTATTTTTTCGTTTTTTTTCATATTTTTTTATTTAAATTTTTTAAACTTGATTCCCTCCCCTCAATTTGGCGCCCCTAGGCGACTGCCTAGTTCGCCTATGTGGACTGACCAACCTTGCTCATTAACTTATTATCATGATTATTTATTATTTATTATTAATTGTGATTTAAAATTTTCTCCTCCACTAGTTAATGATCGAGGTTAGCTCTTTGTCGAGCCGTGTTCTAGTATAAGGATATTATTTCTTCATTTTTGTCGATGACTGCTTTTCAACTTGTCTTATGGTTTTTCTTTTTTAGAATTTCCTGCTGGAATTCTCCAAAACGCATTTTTCAACAAGGATAGGCCTCAGTAAGTATTTCTTTTCTTTTTATACTCAGTTTCTTAATCCTCGTTAATTTAACGTTTAACGGTAACCCAGAGAATGGGAGGATAATATAGTCAATTGAAGAATGAGAGCTGTCCTGGAGGATTTGCAGAGGGAGTTGAAGAGCAGCGATACGTCTCCTCAGGTCATCCCTTTAATATCATATCGGGTTGAGATTCGGAGAGAATGAAGGCCTCTTTTATTCCTTGGATACTTTCTTCATCAAGATATTGGTTGGTCAGTCTTGCTCTGTGCGGACAGGCATTATCTTCCATTAGGAGGAAACCATCACCTACTGTGCCAACATAGGACTTGGCATAGGGAACAAGGATTCCCTCCCTATATCTCAGAGCATTCACAGGACCTCCATCAAACACATGATGCGGGGTGGGGGTGGCTCAGTCGGTAACTGCTAAGCTTGTAATCTGTAGTTCCCAGGTTCGAGTCCCAACTGAGTCAGCGTTGAGATTTGTCTCCTCAAAATACCCCGCCCTGCCCACGGTCAGTAGGGGGCGCCGAAAAGCTTGGAAAGGCCACCATCCGTCGGATGGTACGTTAAGCCGTGGCCCCGTGTGTCAGAGAGCCATAACCTGTGCTCGTTAAAGAACACGCTGGATGGCCTTGACGGGAAGCAAGGGGTCCACTCCTCCAACCTTCTCTGAGCCTTCGGGGTCCTCGTGACCTGGCCATGTAGCCCATGGTGTGCAAAGAAGTAGCCCATGGTGCGCTCAGAGGTAAAACAACCCAACCTAATCAAACATGAAAGTCGTTACGCCATCTAATGAAAACACGGCCCACGCAGTGAAACTTCCTCCACCAAATACACTTCTCTCAATGTTATGGGATCTGGCTGTGAGTTCTCACCTTACTCCAAAACAATATACGTCTGCTGTTCTATTGCAGAAAAATAATCTAACTTGTTTGTGAGCAGGACGTGACTCCATTGTTCTATGGTCAGGCTACATGATAGTGATACCATTTCAAGCGGATATGTCTATGTTTGCAAGTTAAATTGACGCATACAACAGGTTGACTAGCATAGGGTCTGGACCTTGTGGTCACAGTTGAAACAGATGATTGCTTTTCTGTAGCTATAGCCATGACCACGTCTGCAAATGAGTCCATACCCTATGCATGTTACAGAACACGCTGGATGGCCTTGATGGGAAGCTTAAATTTGTTTACCAACAGCTGTCCAGTGAATTCCCTCCCCCAACCTTCTCTGAGCTTCTGAGGCCCTTGTGATCCGGCCATTTAGCCCATTGTGTGAGAAGAAGTGCCGTTCAGAAGTAAAACGCAACCCAAATCCTTTGGCAGCAATGTAGTCTGAAGGCAAAGACGATGATGTCCTGTTCCATAGGAGAGTAGTCTACAAAACGTTAAGGTAATAGCTATGATAATCTCAAGAAGCCATTGAACAGGTCTTTTGAATAACTGCTTTGAATTGCTGCCATGGCCTTGAGATAACAGAACGTGAACACCAAAGACTATGGCCACCTCTGAGATTGTTCCACCAGACACAAACCTTCCAAAGGCTCTCCATCATCTTGAGTTGGCTAATTTTATTTATTTTTGAGGAATCATGATGCGACTACATATTCTACACTGACACAATGTACCGTGACAATTGGGATGATCGAGTGTTTAAAAAAAACACTCATTTATTTCAGCCACAGAAAAGCAAGTATCTGTCTCAGCTCTGACCACAAATTCAGACCCTATGCTTGTCAACTTGTTTTATTTATTCCTTGATATTATAGGAGATTTACATATTGATTTTTCCAAACTACACATTTTATTATCTAGGTACGTCAAATATTTTCATTTATGTTTAATTCTTTTTTTTTTTATTCACATTTTGGCGATTTGTGCTTAACTTTTGATGAACAGTGTTTATCACGTATTGCTCCTGGGGGATGGGATTGGCTCAGTTAATAATGCTCCAGGGGGATGGGATTGGCTCAGTTAATAATGCTCCAGGTTCGCGATTTTAAGTTCCCAGGTTTAAATCCCAATTGTGCTGGTGTTGATATTTACCACCACTAACCTACACTCTGCCCTGGGTAAAGAAGGAGACACCGATAACCTTGGGAATTTCGTTGTCCGTCCTGTATAAGTTAAAGAACACGCTGAACGGCCTTGATAAGAGACGTTCATCTCTCTCCTAACAGTTGTCCAGCAGTCCTCTTCCTGATCTTTTTCTTTTTGTGGGGCATCCCGTATGAGTATCCTTAGGCCAGGTCGTTAATCTGATACTGGGTTGGGTTGTTTTACCTCTGAGCGGCACTTTTTTGCACACCAGGGGCTAAATGGCCAGGTCACATGGACCACGAAGGCTCAGAGAAGGTTGGGGGAGGGTACCCACTGGGACAGCTGTTGGGAGACAGATGGTAGCCTCCCGTCAAGGCCATTCAGCGTGTTCTTTAACGTGCACAGGGTATGGCTCTCCCGCACACGGGGCCACGGCTTAACGTCCCATACGACGGACGGCCGCCTTTCCAAGCCCATCGGTGTACCCTACTGACTGTGAGCAGGGTGGGGAGTTATGCGGAGATAAATCTCGACGCTGACCCAGCTGGGACTCGAACCTGGGAACTACAGATTACGAGCCTGGCGCGCTACCGACTGAGCCACCCCCGCCCCAATCTGATACTGAATAGGAAGATCTGAAACCTATTCTTATGGGAAGGGAAGGAAATGTTTGTAGTTATGTCACCTCTGCTGCTCTTGGTTTCTATTCGAAACGAATGTTTTCGTTATTACAATAAGATTTTATCAGACTGATGTGTTTCTATTAAAATGCAACGTTAAAAAGATAATTCAGTTTGTTTTAGGTAATGAGAGCTATATTTTCTCAAACTGATTGTGCCAATTTTATTTTATTCCAGTTATATGAATTTTGGTGCTATTGGTTTTGTGATTGGACATGAAATTACTCACGGATTTGACGACAGAGGTAAGAAATTTATACTAATATTTTGCAGTAAATCTTTAAAAGGAATTAGTGAAGAAAATAAGGTTAAAATGCTCATGAGAGATCTTGTTTTGGTCTTGTTTTAAAAATTTTTCCTTGCCTATTAGCTAGCTAGAAAAGAACGAAAAAAAAAAACAATAATATTTCACCTAAGACAAGGATTATGCAAATGTGTGCGTGGCTTGTTTCTGGAATTTTCTCCAAAATTTGAGCTTTCTATAAAGATGTGTGTAGACCACATACAGAGAAATTTGCTTCTGTAAATGGTAGCTAGGTAGTCACTGGAAGGAGAGCTATGCACCAATCCCCTGTGATGATGCATAGAACCGGCCAGGCCTAGCACCTAATGTCCGACCCCGCCTTCTCGTGGTGCAGACCGTTAGTACCTTTCAAAAGAGATACTCTCTTGTGGAAGTGAACGGAAGGGGAGGGCTGCAAGATTGGTGTGGCCTACTGATCTGGACAACTCTGGCTCCTTTTCTTTTTTTTTCTACCATGCTGAGGAGTGGTCAACCACACACTGTCCTGGTGCTGACCATATAAACCCACTGGACTGGACTGAATTATGGCTCTGCGCTTGATTATGGATCCTGAATTTGCTGCACTGGTGGGCTTCTGTGGAGGGAAAATCTTCCGCTGTGTTTTCTATTTTCTTGTGGGTTGACAGTCCAAAGTGAATATATTCCTAGGATATGTTTATGAACAGTGCATATATTCTTAGGATATGTTTATGAACAGTGAATATATTCTTAGGATATGTTTTTAAACAGTGAATATATGCATTGGTGATAATGATGATAGATGATATTGGTGATATATGATGCAATGATAGATGCATTGGTGGCTTTAACATTGTCCAGTCTGAAGTTATTTTGGCTATTTCTAAACTTAAACTTCAGAAATCCCCAGGGGTAGATGAAATTACTACGGAAATGCTTAGAGCTGCGAATGTTTCGGTTACCACTTGGATGACTGAAATTCTGAATATCTTTTATGATAAAGGCATGGTTCCTAAGGATTTTACCAGAGCTATTGTTATCCCTATTTTAAAAAAAGGTGATCGCAGTTCTTGTGATAACTATAGGGGTACTCTCTGTTCCAGGTAAAGTTCTTTCCATGATTGTGCTTAATAGAATTAAGAATCTGGTTGACAGTCAATTGCGTGATGAGCAATGTGGATTCAGAAGTGGTAGAGGATATGTGGATCAGATATTTTCACTTAGGCAGATTCTTGACAAATGTTTAGAGTTTCAGAAACCTTTGGTTGCTAGCTTTGTTGATTTCAAAAAGGCTTTCGACTCTGTTGATCGTCATAATTTGTGGTTGATTGTGAGATCATATGGTATACCAGACAAGTTAGTTAACATAATGAAAGCTCTCTATAATAACACTGAGTCGTGTGTGAGAGTTGGTAAGGCTTGTAGCAATTGGTTTAGCATTATTTCTGGTGTTCGACAAGGGTGCATTTTGTCTCCTTTTCTCTTTAGCTTGGTTATTGATTGTTATGCGAAATTCACTGCAAGTGAAAGATTTTGGCCTTAAATGATCTGGAAATACGAAAATTTCTAATTTAGATTATGCTGATGATTTAGCCTTTTGGCAAATGATGTTGATGAGATGAAATCTTTCATTCGAGCTGTTGATGAGACTGGTAGTAGAGTAGGTTTGGTTATGAATAGAGAGAAAACTAAAGTGATGAAAATTGGTCAGGCAGGCTGTGACTCAGTTAATTTGAATGGTTGCAGTCTTGAGCAGGTGTCACAGTTTAATTATCTTGGGAGCTATGTAACAGATAATGGTGATGTGCGGCATGAGATAAATAGAAGAATAGGGATTGCCACTGGGACTTTTAAGAATCTATGGAGAGTGTGGAGAAATAGGCGTATACACCTAAAGACTAAACTTGGGCTGTATAATAGTTTGGTTCTTTCTAGGGTTAGTTATGGTAGCGAAACATGGAACCTTTGTAAGCAAGATAACAAGAAACTTGATGCCTTTGATTCTAGATGCTTACGCAGTATCTTGGGCATTAGGTGGTTCAACTTTGTAACTAATGATGAGGTTAGGCAAAGGAGTTTGCAACCTCCTTTAAGCAGCATATTGTGCAGAGAGACTCCGTTGGTTTGACCATGTTGCCCGTATGAATAATTATAGATTGGCGAATAGGATTATGAATAGTGTGCCTAAAGACCTCAGAAAGAGGGGGAGACATAGGTTGCGGTGGGCAGACATTGTCAAACAAGACCTTGTTAGAATTGATGTGCAGTGGATTTAGTGCAGCAGATTTAGCTCAGGACAGATATGCTTGGAGAACTTGGACTTGGAGAACTAAACTGAACGGTCTGGTTGGACCTCCGTAGCCCATGGCTGCTTTGAGGAGGATGATGATGCAAAATACATGTTGGAATCCAACTCTCGTCTACTCTGAGGAGATAACTACTCTCACGCCTTAGTACTTGGGGTCCTTGTACACTCACCATTTATTCACCCACGCTTTTTTTCATCGCGGATTTTTTTTATGAATTGGTACAATGCTGTTTATAATTTAAGGAAGTTAAACAAAATTTCAAATATCTCAATAAATCCTTTTTGGAATTTAACGAAAGTTGTTTCAAAAGATTCCTAGCATGAAATAACTCAGATTGGTCTGCTATTAAATTTTCATTTCTCAATGCGCAAGATCGTGCGATATGCAAATTAAACTGGCAATAAAAACAGCTTCAGTGGAGAGAGGGCGCTTTTCATTTCGGATGAAAAGCGGCTTTATCGAGCGTTTCGGTTTACAGTTAAAATGCAAAGGAGAAACCATTTGGATGACGGTCGGAGGTGTAGAGCCTTCGGTCGGATGGGAGCAGAATAGTCACATAGAGTGGTTGCCAGATTCATGAATATGTCAAAAAGTGTAATTATCAGATTTTGGAAGTGTTTTCAAGACAGCCGTCCTATGGCCGAGTGGTTAGCGCGCTTGGCTACTGATCTAAGGGACCTGGGTTAGAGCCCCGGGTAAGGCATGGCTGTTTGTGTCGTTTTTCTGCTGAGGTCCTGCCATCCTCTCAGACCTTCTACTATGGCATATAAACTGACAGGCTCCTGTCAAGACCTCTGTGGCAAGCAGCTGCTTGAGGGGGTATTTTTTTTTTTTTTTTCAAGACTATGGAACATGCTCTAACACTTTTCAAATTGGGGGTCGCGACACTTAGTGGGTCACGACCAACATTTTTTTTAATGAAATAAGATAGAAAATATCAGAGTGGATCTCACAGACTGGGTTGCGATGTAAAATGTATTTCTTATTGCCGCGCAACTTTACATGCCGCGGTCAAAACAGTTTGAAAAACATTGCAATTGAAGAACGAGCCAGGAGAGTATCAGAGCAACAATAGTTCAAGATGATTGTTTCCTGTTCCTAATTGCCCCCCCCCCCCCCAATAGGGGACCACCTTGACGTGGTGGGGGGGCTTCGGGCCCAGCAACCCGGTCGAAGGCTGTGCCGTCCGGATTGGTTGCCCCGGTTGGACATAGCCAAGACCAACCGAGTTATGAATCCCATGGCTGCTTTGAGGAGGATGATGATGCAAAATATAGGTCTTGGCTATGTTCTTGGAATTCAAATTGGTTTCAAATGGAAAGAACTTTACCTGGAACAGAGAGTACCCATGGAACATAGCCAAGACCAACCGAGTTATGCCCCGGTTGGACATAGCCAAGACCAACCGAGGTCAAGGATGCCGCCGACCGGTTGGGCGGTGACGGTGTCTTAGACCTCACCTATCAGGTGCTCTGGGTGAGCAGCTCGAGGGCTCAGCAGAACGGATTTGGTCCTCTAGTAGGCCTGAACCCTCACCAAAGTCTGGGCCTTACTAAGAGTCTCCACCCCGGGAGCCAAGCGAACTTGGATCTATATATCCTTGTTCATGGCTAACTGGGGAACAAATTAAACTTAGGCTTCTTCCGGTGGTTAGCTTTCCTTTTTTGTAGGACTGCTGCCATGTGAGGTCGGGGCTGAGGTGCGTCTATATGGCGCATTCTTGCCCCCGGCTCTAGATAGGCACGGCTTTTCATAACTGGTAGTGTCGTAAGACGGAATCGGGAATTGCCGTGGTTGCTTAAGATCGCAACAAAATAGAACGAATGTTCCTAATTGCAAGGAGCAATAGAATGATGTCAGCATGACAACTTACATCGGAGCTGTCAGCTGCCACAGAAAGGACAGTATCCAGAGTAACTGCGTCTCGATGTCTTCACGAAAAAAGTTTATATGATAGAAGAACTGTAGTGTGCGTACCACTAGGCTCAGCTCATCGGAGGGCACGACTGGAATGGAACTGGCAGCATCCCAATTGGACCAATGATTAATGAGAACAGGTTCCCTTTTTGGATGAATCACAATATAACTTAACTAGTGAATCACGGCGCCAGTGTACCGGGAGAGAGTGTGGGACACGTTTTCACCCCGTGAATATCGTGCAAAGGGACAGTTTTGATGGGAATGGTTTGTTGGTCTTGGAAGGTATCACTCTCAATGGCCGCACTGACCTGAATGTTTTCTCAGGAGTAATTACAACTATTCTAAGATTCAGAGACGAGATCCCAGAGCCTTAAGGGAGACTTTTTTAGAGGTGCCATTGGGTCAGAATTTATTTTTATGAATTATAACGCTCGCCCACATAGAGCTGAGATAGTGGAGGAATACCTGAGTGAAGAAATGCAGAGAAGGGATTGGTCAGCGAGGTTCCCAGGTCTAAATACAACTGAACTTGAATGAGATGCTTTGGTAAAGTGAGTTGCAAGTCATCAACCCCCTCCAAGGATCATTCATGACTGATCTGATAAATGCCTTTATAGAGGAGTTGGAATTTCCTTCCCTCTGCATTATTGGATAACTTTATTAGAAGCATGAGAGCTCGTTGGGCAAGAGATGTCAAGGGTAACCATTACTAAATAACGTTAACTTCGTTATCTACGGTGATCTATAATTTTTCGTAATTGGAAAATTTTCCGACATATTCTTTGATTAAGAAATTTAATTTTATAATTGAACAAGTATTCCGATATATTTTTAATTTCAAACCTATACCAAGGGGCTAAAACAAAATTATATAGAGACGCCTGTTTAGTATTTCAAAGCTGGTTGACAAATTTAAGATTTCGTATAAGATTTTCGAGCCCCCACCCCACCCCCTCGCTGGGTACGTCCCTGGTTCAGTCGGTTGCATTCCAGGCTTAAAACTCCGACGTTCCCACACCCGAATGACCGGAGTGTCTGCATTGGAAATTGGCACTAATCCCCCCTCTTCACACGGTAATAAAGGGGACATGATGAACTTGTAAAGGTCAGCGTCCGTCCGAAGGGATGTTAAACTATGGCTCTTGTATGCAGGAGGGCCATATCCTGTGGGCGCTAGAGGACATCTAATATTATACACGATTATGATTGACTGACAACTGACTGAGTGAGTAACTGACAGGAAATCATCTTAATTCGAACTATGATGCAGAAATAGTAGAGCTCTAAAAAATTGCATCTAGTGGTAATCCGGGTCTTAGATCTCGCGAAAAATCCGAAATTTGACCTCTGACGTGTCCTTCGAGGTGAAATAGAAATCACATAGAGGTCAAACCATGATCTACCAGTGCTAGGAACGTGAAAAATGGTGTGAGGGTGTTTTTCTGATTGTAGATGTCGGAAACGTTACGAAATTTCGAATCCGGAGGGCCCTTCGAGGTAAAAAGTCAAATTTCCATCTACCGGTGCTAGAGAGTTAAAAATTGGCTCCTCTGGATTTTGAGTCGTAGATCTCCGAAATTAAGCTAAATTGTAGATGCTACAAGTTCTTCGAGTTGAAATCCCAATATACCGTGCTGGAGACCTAAAATTGATGAATAGAGCTATTTCCGGCGGTAGTAGTAAGCTCAGAAATGAGAGGGATTTTCAGATTCGGTGTCAAATAGGTGGAATCATGGTGGAATGATGGACTAGAAATTAAGGTGTAGAAGGCATCGTTTGATTTCTAGTAATAAATAGCTGTGAAGGGAGACTTCTACTTAACTAATGATGTCCAGTGGATCCCCTTTCCCTACCCAGCTCTGAGTTCTTGGGGCCCTTGCGACCTGGCCATTTAGGCCGTTGTGTACACAAAAGTTTCGTTCAGAGATAAAAGAATCCAGCCCATATAACTATTCTAAAATTTACCGCTGAGACGACTTACTTATTCACTATTGTAACAGATGTCTCATTCAAAAGTCTGAAACGGTTAAAAATATCAAAACTAATATACATTTCTTATTTTAATTAAAAAAAATTCTAGTTTTTTTTTCCATTTAATTTAAGAGCCAATCAAATTTTGGTATAGGGTCAGCCAAATCAGGTAGATCACCAATTGATCAATCACTGACCACTAATTTTGACCACTGTGCAGAAAAAAGTGTCACCAAGAAGTAAAACAAGCCAGTAAATTTAATGATTAATATATAATTTTAAATGATGGAAATGCATCTTTTGTGCAGAGTTATAACCAGCTTGGTTTTATTTTAGTTTATCCCTAATTTTAGATAATTTTTTGTGCCTTCTCAGTTACCGAAAAACGTTCAGGCTAGGTGTCGGTCTGACTTCTTCCACCACCATTTTCCTTTTCTCCAAATTTGGTCCTTCCTCTAGACAAATACAAAACACCGCAAATCAATGCTAAACAATTCAAACTCGAGCCAAGTCACATGGACCCCGAAGGCTCAGAGAAGGTTGGGGGAGGGGACCCACTGGAACAGCTGTTGGGAGACAGATGGTAGTCTCGCGTCAAGGCCATCAAGCGTGTTCTTTAACGGGCACAAGGTATGGCTCTCCCGCACACGGGGCCACGGCTTAACGTCCCATCCGACGAACGGCGGCCTTTCCAAGCCCATCGGTGTCCCCTACTGACCGTGGGCAGGGCAGGGAATTTTGCGGAGATAAATCTCAACACTGACCCAGCTGGGACTCGAACCTGGGAACTACAGATTACGAGCTTGGCGCGCTACCGACTGAGCCACCCCCGTCCCAGTTTTGAGAACCTCTGCCTAGTTCATAAAAACAGAATTTCTATATGTGAAGTAAATGCTGTGTAAAATAAATAAGGTTTTGTGAATGCGAAATTGAAGTCCTGTATCTTCTTGTGATTAGGTCGTCAGTTTGACAAGGATGGTAATAACGTGAACTGGTGGGATCAAGAAACAGATAATCAATTCAGGAAAAAGGCCCAGTGCATTATTGATCAGTATAGCAACTATACAGTGGCAGAGAATGGACTCAAGGTAAGTAAATATACTTGAACTGATTCTTCAGTGTGGAATGTTTTATCAGTGACTGTTAAGCTGGAATCACTGTCGCGCCCAAGGCATTTGGTAACCCCACACTCACACTTTCCCATATCACAAATATCCTGAATTTGATTAGAACATGAACATAAAATATTATAGATTGAAGACTATTGGACTTTGATTTTCTAGAGAAGTGTTTTAAAAAAAAACAATTATTAAGCAAATGAGTGTAGTAAAAATTATATAATATTTTCACAACATACACACATACAATATTTTCACATACACACACGCCCTAATGGATAAAAATGTCGTTTAAATTTAATGAAAAGTACATTCCTGTGTGCATCACTGATTGAAAGCTTTGAACCAAAGTTCAGAATCGATGATCTTTCTCATCTTCATTGCTTCTTTAGAAATTTGGAACGTAAAGCTAAAGTGCTTGTTTTTGTGAATATTATTTTTGAAATTATTTTTAATTTCAGGTGAATGGTTTCAATACACAAGGAGAAAATATAGCTGATAACGGCGGTGTAAAAGAAGCCTACAGGGTAAGGGCATTTCAAATAGAAGTCATATTTGTAATGAAATGCAGTAGTAAAAAATAGATTCTTGAGCTTATTTTTTTCTTTAAAAAACAAATAATAGACTTAGAACAGAGCTTTGTTCATCTTCTGCTACAGTTACGTGGCCATTCTTCCGACATTTTAGGTTGTTGTCCTATATATTTATCAAAAAAATTCGGAAAGACGTTTTTGCCGTATATTTTTGTTCTGTCCTTTAAAAGTCCTATTTTTTTAATATTAAATTAAAATTGTTCAGTCTTGACACTAATTTTAATAAATTTTTTATTGTTGATATGATTTTGAGGAATTAATAATATGTAACTATAGCATTTATAAATCAGAATTATTTAATTGTACCAAATAATTAAATAATTCTTGTAATAGTATGAATCGTTGACAAATTAAAAGTTATTTTATTCATTTTTTTTTACTTTCATATGTAATTTTTTGCATTTTAAATAGAATTAATATGGGCCTATCATTTGTTTTATGTTAGGGCTCGTTATACATATTATTTACCATTTTTTGAGGATAACTTTGCCTGTCGTAGCATAAAATTAATAATATCATGACAAAAATTGACAAACAAATGGTATTAATGAAAAAATTTCCAGAAAATATATTTTTCAATAAGTGTCCCATATTTTCCTCGAAGAAAAATCGTCACCATAATCATAGTGTGTAAATAATAAAATAACTGATATAATATGCATTTAGATTGCGTCCTATCGCAGCGGTACTTATACTGAGACCTACGAATTTCTACAATAACTATTAGAGATCAGTTCTAGGCTCACCTAGGCTTAAATCAGAGAATTTATTTACAGGTTTGCTTGTAATCTTGAAAAAAGTTAATAAACAAAGTAAAATGACTTCTTTGGATTATAACTCCAACCTTCTAATCAGTCGGGTTGGGTTGTTTTACCTCTGAGCAGCACTTGTGCGACACAAAAAGCTAAATAACCAGCTCACAAAGACCCAATAGTTCGATAGGGAAAGAGGATCCACTGGACAACAGTTAGGAGACAGATAAAAGTCTTTCATCAAGGTCATCCAGAGTGTTCTGTAACGTGCACAGGCTGTGGCTCTATTGCACAAGGGGCCACGACTTTACGTTTGCACAAGGGGCCACGACAGACGGATGATCGCGCTTTTCGAAGCCCATCAGTATTTCTGGGGTTAGTGAAGAGAATTCTCAACGGAGACATAGTTGGGATTCGAACCTGGGAACTGCAGATTACCACCCTGGAGCAATATCGATTAACTCCTCACCACCACCACCATTTAATCAGTGTTTAATTATTAAAATTAATTCCATTCAAATTTTTCTTTTTCTTTTTCTGGAATACTCTCTAATTAATCAATTGCCCTTAGCATTTATAATAATGCTACCTAAGAATTTTCAGTTTCTAAGATTTATTTTTAGTATTTTTAATACAAAACAATATTGAAAATTGAATTTTCTCCTGGAGTAATTTTACGAATAATTATAACAGCCTATAAATACTACAATGCTAATTGTAGATCGCAGATCGTATAATCAGATTCGACGTACCGGGTAATAATTTTACCCCTAACCATCTCCATCAGAAAGATATGCCTCCTTGGCATGAGAAAGAACAAAATATTCAAGTAAACCACCCTTAGGTGGGCCCCTAAGGGCAAACATAAGAAAAGCTAAAAATAGCAGTAAAATTGTAAAGAAACCTAAAACGGGTAGGTCTTCTCAGAGACGGCTACCGTTTTAGGCCTCTTGTACTTGTTCAAAACAGTATGATCGTAAAGAATCAGAGAAGAAATAATCTCATTGGAATTATTGCTTACAGCCTCAAAAAATCTTTTTCAGGTGCATTTTATATGTGTATATATATGGTCGATGTTCAGGTCTTTATGGAGTTGTCTGTTAGTGACAAACCAGGGGGCATGCTAAGAATTTCAAAAATAGTTTAGTATCATACATTTCTGTATATACATTGGTGCTCAAGGGAGCAGGGGTAATGAGAAAATTAGCTTCTTAACGTTTTTCCATTCCAGAAAATAAAATTAATCAGGAAGAAATTTCAAATATCTCTACCAATGGCTTCTGAAAAAAATAATAAAATTTGTAGTTTAGTAGATAAGTTAACTCGTTTAGAGATTTAAAACCTAATTTTGCTACAAAATTCAGATCATAATGGTAATAAATAAATGAAAAAGTTTACAGAAAAAATTTATCCTCTCCATGAAAATTCGCTTCAATTTCCAGTGAATATTAAAACCTATTATCACTGGCTATAATATATACCTATAATTTTTAAAGAATGAATTTAAAAACAGACTGTATATCCTCTATTAGACATACACTTAATGTATCATTTCATGCTGAAGTATAAGATACTTAGTTACAGAATTAACAAATAGGATTATTTTTACAGGCTTACCATACATGGATTAAAGACCACGGAGCAGAGCCAATACTTCCGGGATTAAAATATTCTCCTCGTCAATTATTTTGGATCAGTGCTGCAAATGTAAGTGAGAATTATGCATATCCATATCTATAAATCCACTGATTATATTCCTCCTGAAGCAAGCAGATTGCAGTTTATAGCTGTAAATAATGATTTCACACTAACGTCCTTCAAACGATTATCTGTTAAGCTTTTAAACTCTAAAATTGATCTGTGTCATAACAGTAAACATAAAACGTGTACTACTAATTTTTTGTAATTTATGTAAAAAAATATTAAATTGAGTAATAATTGTTTGAACTTTGATTAATTCTGAATGATTTTTGCAGAATGATGAAGTTGTTAAATATTCTTGCTTCCTTAACTCTTTAAATGCCAATCGAATATTTTAGAAATGACTGAACATAGATTTTATCATTATTTTTAAAAGTTTGATTCAGTTAGATTTATGATAAAGAGCTTATGTAAGTTACTAAGCTCTGAAATCCCCTATTGACAAAGCATGGATCTCTCCTAATCAAGTGGTCACTGAATGTGTTTCATACACTTAATGTCATAAGGAAATTTGCTTCTGAGTGTGTGCATATTTCAGTGTCAATAGCGAGTCTCATTCTGACTGTGTGACATAAATTCACTATCAATAGGGATTCTGACTATGTCACATAGTCACTATCAATATGGAATCTGATTCTGAGTGTGTGAAATACACTCACTGACAATATGGAATCTGATTTTGTTGGATACACTCCGCATCAATTGAGAACGTATTCCCTGCCTATTCCATTTTTTTCTAATGGGAAAATGATATTGATACAATGCGATTTTCTTATAACGTGCAATCTTTCATCAATTGGTTTATAACAGAACTCACTGCACTTGATTTAAAGTTCTACTTGCATTTCATGTTTGGTCTTTAGTCTTCAACGAAAAATTACAGAGAACCATTTTCCTAGATTTAAAGTATTTTTCTTGCATCTAATATTTTTTTTTCTTTAATGTGAATCCACCTTCCCTATTATAGCTCACAGAGTAATTCATTTTCGTAAGAAAGTTATTTCCTTTAGAGTCTTGTAGCTCACAAAAATGCTGACGTTAAAAATGTATAAAAGAGAAGTGAGAAAACATGCAAAGTGATTTCCAGAAAAAGATGAAGAATGTTGTCGGAAATTCTCCCTGAATATGTAATTTACATTTCATATGTAAATATTTATTTCAAAATTTCTGTTTATCGTGAATACGCTATTGACCGTACGCCTTGCTAAAATATAAAAAAAAATAGTGGAAATGTGCAACAAAAAAAATACAGCTGAACCTGGATCCAGAAAAAATAAAAGGAGCAAGATATCGAGTCGAAATAAAATAGAACACCGTTCCTGCATAAACTTTTTCCTCCGTTTTAGTGGTCTTTAACGAATTTCTTCAAAAATACGGATAATATGTATATTTTTAAAATATTTTTCGCCTCCGAATTATTAGCATTCTCAAAGGAGAGTGGGGAATGGCTCTTCGCCCCCCTCCTCCTCCTCCTCCTCATCCAGTCCTGCAGTTGATATCGTTTGGGAATTTAGTGATTCGTGCCAAAAGTGTAATGTTTGATCAGTAATATTTAATCCAATAATTTCAACCGAACTTTTGAAGCATGCAGATCTATATGATAAATTGCATTCCTTGAACAGACTTTTGAAGCATGCAGATCTATATGATAAATTGCATTCCTTGAACAGACTTTTGAAGCATGCAGATCTATATGATAAATTGCATTCCTTGAACAGTATCTAAAACCCCATATATATATATATAAGGAATATAATGTATTATTAATCTGGAATTATTCAGCCGTGGATCAGTTTTTTTAAATCTTGTTTCCTGATACTTCATGAAATCTTATTTTGGCAATACAATGAGGATTTAGATTTCTATTTTAGTGCTTTTCACTGAAATGGTGAAATGTTAAACTCCATAATTTCACCTTTCTAAATTCATGTGAATTTGTATATAAATGTCTTTTTTTTTTCTCAATCTAGGTTTGGTGTGGAAAGTACAGGCCAGAAGTGTTAAAACTGCGAATTATATCCGGAGTTCACAGCCCGCCAAAATTCCGGTTGGTCGTTAATTCTTTTGTTTTTGCCACGAAATCACTCTGAGAATCAGTCTAATAACTTTTTTTTCTAAGTTCAACTAAGTTTGCTTTATATTACCATTTCTTAGATATAAGTTTCTTATTTCATAATTTTCCTCAAAACTGGCAACTAAAAATTATTCGATTTAAAACACTATTTACAAATGATTCGCAATATTAAATTTGGCATTGTCAATAAAATTCCATATATAGTGTTAACATTTTCATCCATTTTTCTTAATGAAAACTTCATCTATAGTTTAGCCATACCCCTGTGTAACTATAGCTAAGGTCTGAGTGCAAACTTGAAACTGAGTGCAAACTTTCTATCGAAAATTATTTTACATTTTGCTATGAAAATAAATCATAATGAAATAAATATTCCTCAATCAGTTGCTTGCCAAAGGTCTGACAAGAGCCTGCCAGATTATACGCCTAATAGAAGGTCTGTGATGAAGGCAAAACCTGAGCAGAAAAACAACACAAACATCCATGCCTTATCTGGGACGAATCCAGGTCCCATTGATCTGTAGCCAAGCACGCCAACCACACGTAATACTGAAATTCAAGAATAATATATAATATGAAACTATAGTTTTAGCTGTCTGTACTTTATAACTATGTCGAAAATTTTATAATGAAATGGAAGGATTATCTCATTCAAATGTACATTCAAGTGAAGGACATTCAGGGGCCGCAGTAGGGGGCCAGAAGAGAGCCACATGCTACCAGCTGAATCGATCTGGCAATCAATAAGTTATGCTAAATAGAATCTCGTAGTTAAAATTTTCAATAACGTATCCAGCAGTGGTGACCTTAGTGTTTTTAGGGCCCCTAGGCAAGAGCATCATTGGGGGGGGGGGGGGGCTTTAGAATTTGAATGAGGGAAATTACCTCCGTGACTCGACTTCAGCAGCGGAACACCTTGGTCCATCTCGCAGCTGGAGCCTTGTTTGAGAGCCGCCGTTCTAGGTGAAGGCTAAGCAAATGGCTCCGTGTGCCGTATAGTTCCTGTGCATGTTAAAAAACACGTCTGAAGTCCTTGATGGAAGGCTACCATTTGTCTCCTAACAGCCTTCTCCAAACTTTCTCTGAGTCCTTGTGCTTGGCCATTTAGCCCATTGTGTGCACTAAAGTGCAGCTCAGAGATTAAAAAAAAATGCCCCAATGTCATATACGACAAAACAAATTTTGTCTGCTCGCGTAGATAATGCGAAAAATGCAAAAACAAATCGAGAAACAATAGTTTTCGTCAAAGAAAATGCAAAAACAAATGAACGAGTAAAAAATATGGAAATGTTTCATAAATGCAATTGTTTGGATTTTTTACTATCTCCACCTTTGGATAGCAAAAAAAAAGCGTTCTGAACCAAAGATTTAAAAAAAATTGTCCATCTTGAAAATGTAATCGAATTTCTGTATCCTGTTCTACAATAGTGAAAAGGGGGGAATAAATTCCTACACACTGTAAATATTTTTCAAATAGTTTTATGGTGATAAAACCATTTAATTTGCGGAAAGGAGTATTGGAAAAAGTAGTAAAGTGGGGGGGAGTCAAGGTTTTTCCTGTAATGTTGGGCACCCCTACTCTGAAGGGGGATAATATGATGCCTACTGGTAATTTTTTTGTAATAGAGTATGTGTGTATGTAGCAGTATTATTCAATGTTAGTAAACATTATGTTATACTTAACAGCAATATAGTGACCTCGTAACTATATACTAATATATAGTGCTGTGAATCAAAGGCTAATAGAGTTTGTAGAATATTTTTATCTTTTTCGATCTCATTGTTGAAAGTTTTATGTTCTGAAAGTACATATTTGTTTCTTTATATTGCATACGAGAAATGTAGACAAGCCACAGAAACTTGTAGGCCACTACGCCTTAGGTGTTTGAAAGTTACATTTGTTTCAAACTTAAAATTTTTCATCTAAAAACATCAGAAAAATTTTTTATTCCTTTTACTAAAGCATACTAATAAAAATCCTATGTTTTTCAGAGTCACCGGTCCATTATCCAACCTGAATGAATTTTCAGAAGACTTTCATTGTCCATTAGGTTCACCAATGAATCCTCATCAGAAATGCCAAATTTGGTGATTTGTGAGAGACAACTTTACATCTGTGAACCTTTATCTTGACATCATTCATCGAAAAGTGGTCCCGCATCAATCCTATTTATTTCAGAATTCGAGATTTCGTCACACATGTGTAGTTTTTAGGGTTTCTTTTTTACGTCTTTTATCAATGTGTAAGAAGGAATAAAATTCAGAATGGATAAATTCGGTTAAACCTTTTGTGAATATATATTAATATACCTTTGCTTCGAAGCGATTTCTTAGCATTACTATGTAAACCATAGAAGCATTTAAAGCAATATGAATATTCGTGAAACTTCTTTTATTACATTAGAGCAGTGATATACCCAGAAACCTTCAATGGGGGGTGGGGGCTGAGGTATTAAGTTTATTGGGGGAGGAGAGGTCGACTGATTATATATGCACTATTCAAACCCTCAACGGGTAAAATGGTTATAACCTCCCCTCCACACGCACACACACACATCTTCTTAGGTACTCCACTGGATTAAATATCGGCCGGAATAAAAAGAACTTTGAATTAAAAAAAAAATTGAAACTTTGGTTGGATTCAAGGACTTTCATTGACCTCTTTATAAAAATTGCGTATCTGCTGGTTTCTTAGAAAATTTATTTAAAAAAAAACCTTCAAACAGCTGCTTGCCACACAGGTCTGAACCTGTCAGTTTAATACGTCATGGAGAAAATCTATGAGGAAGGTGAAATCTGTGCAGAAAGACAACACCAGAAAAGACTCCTCCATCTCATCCATGCCTTATCTGGGGCTCTAACCCGGGTCCCTTTGAATCGTAGCTAACCACTCTGCCATTGGGATGGCAAAATGGCAAAATCACACCATCTACCTCCTGGACTAAAACTCGGGAACTTTTAAGTGAAATGTGTAGAATAACAACTCAAGATTTCGCAGGCCGAACTTTACGCGCCGCCAGCGAAAAGAGAATTGATGGTACGACCTTTGTTTTCAACGCGGAAGTTACGTGCCAGTTGCTGTACCTAGTAAGGAGGCTAACTAAGCAGAAGGAAATATATTTTTATATAAAAATCATACTTGATATATCATCACATATTGACAATATCATCAGAAGTAAATTCAGTTGACTTATGGAAAGATTAATATTCAGACGAAGCTCTCGTCGATCACAGCAGATGACAAAGAACAACGATTGAAATGAAACATCACGTCCTTTGATGTTAGATATGGGATACAGATATGGGACATAGCACAAAGTAAAATATTGCTTTGTGAAATTTTTATTATTGTGATTCTGAACATATTCCCAAAAACGTTTCACTTAAAGCATTATTATAAATTTAGAGCTTTACGATTCAATGATAAAAAATGAAAGGTTCAAGGACAATTAAGCAGCAAAAGTACAAATTGCAATCTTATATGTTTATTTTCAGATTCGGAACATCAAGGTTGATTCTTCATATGATGGAGAGACTTTCTTCTGGAAGGTGAAACTATTGTGTAAGAATTTAATAGCTGATATATGAACCAAAAGCAGTGGACAGGATCATTATAAAAGAAAATTCTTGTACGGTTTAAATGTTGTGGAAAACTTAATTGATAATTATTCATTATATCTCTTTATGTTGCTTCGTTTTTAATGGATCTTGTTCGGTTCATTAGAGAACTGAACAACTAAGACATCTTGACATCATGACTTTCCTACTGTGGACAGTTGGCAAATTAATTGCTTCTCTAATAAGATTTAAAACCACCGTAAAAAAGCAAGATGCATCTTCATTAGTGGATCTCTCTGAATTCTTTAAATTCTAAAAGCCATACTTTATCATCAGACGCAAATGTAATGTGTTTTGTTATCTGTCAAAAAGTCGGAAACTTTCAAATATTAAAATATTACCAGTTTTCCCGGCGTTACTTGGATCTTTAACTCAAAATCTAAAACATACATAGTTAACATTCTCCCCGTCGCAAGCGTTCATTTGATATTCCACTCGTTGCAATAGACCCGCGTGAAATTTCCCTCCATTATTTTTTCTTATGGGGGAGGGAGAAAGAAAGGAGGAAACATATTTTAAGGTAGTCCATGATACTTCCTACGACAGAAGCTTTCGTTTGAGATATAACTCGTTACTCTCAGTAAGAGTTATGTTTTCCTCTTCCCCCCCGCTTTTTGAGGGGTAGGGGTGGCTGCTCGGGGGAGGACGTTTGGGAGCACAAACTCTTGCTTTTCGATATGATAAAAGGAAGCCGTATACCGAATTCAGTGATCCTAGCTCTTATCATTTAGAATAATTTTTTCCCCTTTTTTGTGGAGTAGGAGAAAAAGGTGAAAAAGTCAGATCCTGTCAACACTGTGTTCTAAATTAGGTAGTTTTTGCTACTGTTTAAAATAGTTTTTTTGAAGGGGAAGAAATTTTGAGAAATCAAACCTTTAAGTTATGGTAAGAAGATGATATATACTAAATTAGTGTTCCTATCTCTTACCGTTTAGGAGTTCTTGACCAAACAGAAAAATTATAAAATATATAGTAGATTGCGAAACTGTTTGAAGAAAAGGAATTCATGTGCACCTTGTGCAAATTCGATACCAGTGAGACGAAATAATCTTCAATGATTACGGTTTCTGGATAAACTGATTATGAAAAAAAAAGTAATTTTCTGCAAGCAGAAAGGAGTAGAAGATTCATATTAAATAATCTTTTCAATATGCGGAAAGTAAACAATGTTTTAAGCTTCAGAACATGATGCACATCAGATTCTTTTGTGATTAATGTATCAACAGGAAGAAGATTAAACGACTTAGAAGATTGGTAAAATCAGGCTAGTAATTCAAAACTGTTCAGTCAATAATGGCTTTAAAGATATCAGGGTACGAAAATATGACTATCACTATTAAACTGCTCACTAATAAATTATCTGAGGATGAAAAAAATGAGAGTGCGTAAAGATAACATCTATGAATTTGCAGTTTCTTGGATTCCGAATGTCTAGTCGTTGTAGTATAGACATCTACCCATCACATTATTTAAATGTATTTAAGAAATTATTTTAATAATTATAAGCCCATAATCTATATATTTATTATGTATACCTTATGAAAAGTAAAATTCTAGTGGCCCATATTCATTAAACCTAAATAACTGCATTTAGCTACCAAATTTGCATTTATAAATATAGGTTTACTATTTCACAGATAATTCCATCCCGTCTTCATTAACTGCTTAATCTGTTTTAAATAAAGGGGATTTATTTCAACTAGTTGCGGTTAAAATTCTACGTAATATAATTTAAAAGGAAATTAAGTATATAGCATTATTCCACTAATGAACTGGTTCAAATTCTTTAAGCTACTTAGATTTCAGCATTTGATATTTTTAGGGTAAGGTATAATTGGCTGCAGAGGTATTCTTTTATCATTGCACGAATTGAATAATGTGACGCTTGCAGGAAACCGTTAATGTGTCCATTTGTTGTATCATATGTTGGTGCCCTTCCATGTTTTATAAATGTTGAGTATGAAATATGTGACGTTGGAAATAATTGTTTTCGATGGCAAATCAATTAATTTTTAGTAAATATTACATTTTCTTATAAAAAAAACATATTTAATGCAATTAAAGTTTAGAACTAGAAAAAAAAATTGTTAAAATTCAATGTATATATATTTAAGCTAAAAAGATATTTTTTGTGAAAACTTAATATTTTTTAAGTTATAAAGCATAATATTTAAAATATGTATTTTTTAAATATACAGGTTATGATTTGTAAATAGATATTTTCAATGATTATTTGCTAAAACAATTTAGAATCGCTTATTAGCGATATTCAAGAATTTTAGGCTAAATTTCGCTCATTTGAGGAATAAGTCAAGAAGGTGAAATGGATGTTTTCAAATGTAAAAGAACCCAGATAATTAGTAGTATTTAAATTTGTAAGAAGCTTTTACATACATATATTAGTTGTGATTTCATATTTATAGTTTGCTAATATTTCATACCAAAAGTTTTATTTTTTTTCAAACCATGAAGTATAAACAATAAAATGTCCCTCAGAAGATGCGTGATAATGTTTCCGAATATTCAGTAAAGATTAATTTTCTGAAACAAAAATTTCGAATTCATCATTTTATCGTTTTTTTTTATGCTAATGTGTTGTACTGTAAATAAATGTGAAATTAAATCGTTATGCTTCCATTTTAATTCTCTGTTTCGTTTCCCTTTTATACATTCTTCAATAAACAAGTGAAACAAAGTATTAAAAATGTTTTTAGGGGCAATGAAATTGAAAAATAAAGCAAACAATGGTGGAATGAAAAAAAAATCGCTATTGGTGCATTTAAAAAAATATTTTTTCAGGAAAAATATACAATTATAAACAATATAAGTACCCAGTCGATCTTGGCCCAAGTGGGCTGCCTAAGAAGAAATCTATTTCGTTTATAATCTCTTTATTAATCGATCGAGGAGTACAATTTTTTTTTTTTGTTTTTGAGTTATAAAGGAAAACATAAATATCAATTTTACCATCCCAGTAAAAAGTACAAGAAATCTTAGGCCTCTCATGAATTTTTTGTATTGATTTCTGAGACCAAAATGTACAAACCTACTTCAAATTTCACAAAATGTGTTGCAGTTGTTGGAATATAAGTAATCATTCTTCTCATGTAAAGGTTCTTAAGGGATTGGGTTTGTTTACCTATGAGCATCACTGGTGTTTCACACAGTTGGAAACCTATATTCTTGGGTCAGGGGCGTGAAATGGTATTTGGGAGCCCGAGGGCAAAATTATATTTGGTGTCCCCATCCTATTTTTAGATACTCCTTTTCGTTTAAAAAACTTAGGAAATTTTCTGTTCTTCTAATTTCTTATTTTGATTTTACAAGAAAACACAAAGTTCGTAATAAAAATATGAGTTCAATTTTTAGTAGACTTAGGTGTAAAATATAGTTTGAATACTCTTAAATGCACATTATGGCACCATTTGACCATCCCAATAAACTATCTCCATCACTCTATGAATACAGCAAATCCTTTGAAATTTAAAAGTACTTCATGTAACAATCATTGCATAAAAATAAAAATATTTTTCTGTTTTATATCAATATGACTATTATCTTAATCTTTAACTTCCTTAAATTCCTACCTTCATATACTTCAGTTACTAGTATGAAAAAGAGCCCCATTCATTTATGGCTCCCCTGGGCAATCCCCCTCCCCCCCCCACACATTCTATACAGCCCTGTGCTCTCGAATTTCTACATCACTAATTTAAAGTTTTATTAGTCAACTAATATCGATAGAAACAGATGAGGGTACCTAAAAAAATCGATGTGCTTCATGAGAGTTAAGCCCGCTTTCAGAAAATGAAGATGTACCCCACCCCACCCCCCTCCCATTTTCAAACCGGAACGCCACTCCGGTAAAAACATAATTCCTATGTTTTGGTTGTCGTTACATACATTTTCTTAAGAAAATTTTTTAAAAGTGTAAGAAAATATTTTTTTCGCCTCCTTCCCGGTTACTAGCATTTTCAAAGTGAAGTCTCACGGACATCTCGAAAATGCTAACAAATTCGGATCCGGTGCTGTTAAGTCTTATAGGGGTCAGAGTCACTGACGAATAGTCAAGAGTCACCAACAGATTTCACGCAATTTATATTAAAATTTAGAGAATTTGCCTGTCTGTTCGATAACTCTTAAACGGCGAAAGCTAGACCACCAAGTCTCGTCTGCATTTTTATATAATCGTAATTTAATGCACTGTAAAGGTTTTGTGGCAGAAGGTTTTGGCTGCTTCTAATTCCGCAGGTACTTGATCGATCAGTCCCAAATTTGGTGTGGTGGTCCCATTGTGTCATTCCTGTGTAGCTTGTAGAGCTCGGCTTCCTAGCTGCGGTGGGTCGGGATTAAATCCGCTGCAAGTGTCCGAAATCCTGGGGGAGTTGCAGTCGCCTTACCTTAGGAATGGAATAATACGTCATTGATGGAAAATTGAAAATTATGAATGGAGTAGTACGTTATCGATGAACTGTTGAAAGTTAGGAATGGAGTAATACGATAAGAAAGATGGACTGACATTTGACACCAAACTTTTGGCAGGGTATAGCTAATAATGCAAATTTCTCATTTATTGCTATCTGTTATATTGACTTGACAAGCGTTTCACTACTAATATTTTCCATTTGGAGCCCTGGCTAAAATTCACTCTTTCTGCTACTTCTTTGCTCTCTTTAGAATAAATATTAATCGCTTGAGAAATAACACGATTCTACATTTTCCTTCCAAATCTTGACAGAATTCACTACTCGACTTTCTGTTATAGTGAAACCTGTTTGAAGTGGACACTTGACATGATCTTCCTCAAAACATGAGTCATTTCAACAAGTTGCAATTAACACACGTTTTAGAAATGGAGCAGAAAAAAATGCTAGCATATTTTAGCATTTATTGCCTCCACTATAGGGGCGAGGGTGGTTCAGTCGGTAGCGCGCCAGGCTCGTAATCTGTAGTTCCCAGGTTCGAGTCCCAGCTGGGTCAGCGTTGAGATTTATCTCCGCAAAATTCCCCGCTCCTGCCCACGGTCAGTAGGGGACACCGATGGACTTGGAAAGGCCACCGTCCGTCGGATGGGACGTTAAGCCGTGGCCCCGTGTACGGGAGAGCCATAACTGTGCACGTTAAAGAACACGCTGGATGGCCTTGACGGGAGGCTACCATCTGTCTCCCAACGGATGTTCCAGTGGGTCCCCTCCCCCAACCTTCTCTGAGCCTTCGGGGTCCATGTGACCTGGCCATTTAGCCCATGGTGTGCAAAAAAGTGCCGCTCAGAGGTAAAACAACCAACCAACCAACAGCCTCCACTATAAGATGGAATTTTCAGAGTATTGAAAATTCACATGCTTTATGATTGGATTTGTGCTTGGATTCATAGCTGCATTAACTGGAATGTGTTTAGCCTTCGCCTTCAGTCTCATGAAAATTTATTGAGTTCTGCTTTTGAGCTGCTTTTGCTTCCGATTAAGATCTTTGCATTCCGTTTATCTCTTCTCTTTTAAAAAATATTCTGCAAACCGTCCCGTGGCCGCATGGTTAGCGTACTTGGTTTGAGCCCCGAGTAAGGCGTGTTGTTTTTCTGCTGAGCTCCTGCCTTCTTCACACTTGTTGGGTTGTTTTACCTCTGAGGGGGGCGTTTTTGCACACAATGGGCTAAATGACCAGGTCACAAGAACCTGAAGGCTCAGAGAATGTTGGGGGAGAAGACTCACTGGAACAGCTGTTGGAAGACAGATGATAGCCTCCCGTCAAGGCCATCCAGCGTGTTCTTTAACGTGCACAGGGTATGGCTCTCCCGCACACGGGGCCACGGCTTAACGTCCCATCCGACGGACAGCGGCCTTTCCAAGCCCATCAGTGTCCCCTACTGACCGTGGGCAGGGCGGGGAATTTTGCGGAGATAAATCTCAACGCTGACCCAGCTGGGACTCGAACCTGGGAACTACAGATTACGAGCCTGGCGCGCTACCGACTGAGCCCCTCCCCCCCCCTTCTTCACAGATCTTCTACTTATTGTATATAAGCTTGTATTAGGGGGTATTTTTTTTTTCAAGTTGAAAAATGTGTACAATTTGTCTTCCTTTTCAGATAAATTTTATCATGTTAAATATGATCTGCAAATCTTTCTATAACAATTTTTATTCTTATACCTAAAGATAGAACTTCCTGTTTAATTTTTCTCTTCCCCATAAGGAGGAGGCAACTTCAAAACAGTTTCGGTAAAAGCAATTATATTTCTCTATTGATAGTAGCAGGTAGCAACTATTATTTCTTTTTTTTTGGGGGGGGGGGGGAACAAGCAATTTAAGGAGGATGGGGCTGCATCTAATGTTATTCAGAGTGAAATAAAAATATAAAATTTATAAAACTCCCTCGCAAATTGTTAACGTCAGTGAAGATCCAGAAACGACAGATCAGATATAAGCACTTCTTCTCCACGTTCAGCGTCCATAGATCTGTTGATTACAAGTTAAGAATTCCATGATGACATCATCTCTGCCAAGTCATCATCTAGTTGTACTGCATTCCAATGACGAGCAGATTAAGAACTGAACACTTTTACTGTCGAGCCCATGATATTGATGGGCTGAGAAAGGGGTTTTTCCTCACTCTCTTGCTTTTGCAGTGGAATGTGCAATAATATAGATACTACCTTCTACAACTTAAATTAACTTGTACCAAAGTGTGTGTACCAATGAGAGACAAATCGCAACTTGGCCCTCAAATGACTGGTTGGAGAATTACATCTTCTCCCAGACTTAGCTGAAGCCAATTCCCAGGATACCATTCGTCTTTGCGAATTCACAACTTTATTTACTGTACAAACACTGCACAAAGTGTAATGTTGACATTAATTGAACTTAGGCCTAGCTATTTTTTTCAATGATTCAATGTTCCGTGAATATTGGATCGTTGAAACAAAAAAAAAATAATTAATTCATATGTTGTCTAACTAATTTGTCTTTACTTGTGAAATGGCGGAATTCATTTAGATAATGTATAAGATGCTTAAATCTAAAGCATATTTAACATAATAATAAAAAATAAATAAATACCCCCTCAAGTAGCTGCTTGCCACAGAGTCTGACAGTTTACATGCCATAGTAGAAGGCTATGTGGGTAGCAGGACCTCAGCAGAAAAATAACATAAACATCCATGCCTTACCTGGGTCTTGAACCCAGAGTCCCTTAGATCAGTAGCCAAGTGCGCTAACCACTATTCCATAGGACGGCGAATGTGAGACCGTTTATTCTTATATTCCTAAGTAAGCCCTCCAAGTACTCTAAATACGTTCATCAGTTTTACTGCAAGTGAAATAACAGTTGATTCCCATTTTACACAGATCCCGAATATTTTTATTTACTGAGAATTTACTTTTATTCCAATTCTAAAAAAAACTACATATATGTTTCTTCGTTGTTACTAAGTCGTAAATGGGAGGCTCAAGCAAGCAAGCATGCGAGGGCGAAACAATGGTAAGACAGTAGTGTCAATTTATTTATCTCAGTTCAATCCCACAAGAGCTCTACTTTTCCCCCTTTATTCAAACGTTTTTCGAAGACATATTCTTGAAATCTGTGTGTACCTTTTATATAAGTATATAATTAAAAGCGAAATTAGATGTAAACTATGCATACAAAGTTAAAGGGATTATGTTATTTTTAGTTTTTTGTATTTTCAATTAACGACTTGCCTTAAATTGCCAAGAGAAACGTTAAACGGCCTGCCATAAATTGCCAAGGGAATCGTTATATGGCCTGCCGTAAATTGCCAAGACTAATTTTGACAAGGGAAACTTTGTCAAAAGATATTGCACACTAGGCACAAAACCAGAATGGGCTTGTGTCATTCCTCTGATTACCTCAGTTACCTTTTCATTCTGTTTGAATTTTTGAATAGATAAAGTTGTCCACACCAGAATCAGTGGCAAGTATCAGCTTTAACGTGATAGAAGGTGATTTGCAGTTCTTGCGATAAATATAGGGGTATCAACCTACTTTATGTTCCAGGTAAAGTTCTTTGCATGATTGTGCCGAATAGAATTAAGGGTTGGGTTGTTTTACTTCTGAGCCGCACTTTTTTGCACACCATGGGCTAAACGGCCAGGTCACATGGACCCCGAAGGCTTAGAGAAGGTTGGGGGAGGGGACCCACTGGAACAGCTGTTGGGAGACAGATGGTAGCCTCCCATCAAGGCCATCCAGCGTGTTCTTTAACGTGCACAGGGTATGGCTCTCCCGCACACGGGGCCACGGCTTAACGTCCCATCCGATGGACGGCGGCCTTTCCAAGCCCATCGGTGTCCCCTACTGACTGTGGGCAGGACGGGGAATTTTGCGGACATAAATCTCAACGCTGACCCAGCTGGGACTCGAACCTGGGAATTACAGATTACGAGCCTTATAGAATTAAGGATCTGGTTGATGAACAACACTGTGCAGTCTCTGTATGGAAGCATCCAAAGTTGAATATTGCGAGGTATTCTGATATCTTAATTTGCCAATCAAATTTTGCTGTAGATTTAGGTTCTGTGGTGACACTTTTCAACATGCAACGGTAATGCCAAACTTTTGGGCATTTGAAGGCAGGCCAGTGGCGCACCAAGAGAGTGGGGGCTAAGGGGCCCTGGCACCCCCAAAGAAAAAAGAAAAAAAAAAACATTTGAAAATTTTCCAAAAATCTTTTCGTAATTAAAATTCATTTTTTATATTTATGTTGTGTCGTGTCTTTATATTTATGTTGTGTCTACTTTGTTTGCCCTGCTCGGGCAAACGAAGTAGTTGTAAGGCTCCCCACAAGATTAAATTCCTCGGCTCATCCCAAGATTAAATCCTGAGTGCGCCACTGAGGCAGGCAATAGAGTAAAAGCAGCCAGGATTTTTGAATAAGAATATTGCTTTGTTGCAAGACAACGTCCGTTAACATACTTTAACTTTAATAATTTCTTTAACAAATAAATAATGGAAATACGAAAGATTTGAATATGCAAGTCAAAAAATATTTAAAGTAACAAACTTTTGAGCAATATGCTCATTAAGAAATCAATGTCTTCAATTTTATAAAAAAATAAAAATTATCATTATATAACTTTAAGAAATAATCAATAGTTGATGTGGCAATAATGATATTGTTTACTTTCAAATATAAAATACTGTATGAGCATTAATTTCTGATCCCAAGAGGAAAGAAATTAAATATTCTCAGTGCCAAAAAAACATGCTTCTGAACAATCCTAGACTGCACTTTTTGCACTCTAGGAAAGACATGTAATAGGCCTGACTGATGACAGCCTTTATGTTCAATTTATAAAATTGTTGGGTTTTTAAAAATAGAAAAAGTTATAGTGTATATAAGTTGTTTGGGTTGGGTTGTTTTACCACTGAGCGGCACTTTTTTGCACACCATGGGCTAAATGGCCAGGTCACATGGACCCCGAAGGCTCAGAGAAGGTTGGGGGAGGGAACCCACTGGAACAGCTGTTGGGAGACAGATGGTAGCCTCCCGTCAAGGCCATCCAGCGTGTTCTTTAACGTGCACAGGGTATGTCTCTCCCGCACACGGGGGCACGGCTTAACGTCCCATCAGACGGACGGCGGCCTTTCCAAGCCCATCGGTGTCCCCTGCTGATCGTGGGCAGGGTGGGGAATTTTGCGGAGATAAATCTCAACGCTAACCCAGCTGGGACTCGAACCTGGGAACTACAGATTACGAGCCACCCCCGCCCCCCATGTATGTAAGTAATAGTGATTTCAAGTTTAGGATTTTGTAATCACTAATAATTTTATTCATGCAAACTTTATTATGGGATGTCACAATAATTTTATGTTGTGCCTAATTAAAAAATTCAATAATATTCTTATAAGAAATCCTCTCCTCAGATAATCAAATAGTATTTGAAAACAAATTGTATCCAAGCAAACTAAAGATTTATTAAAATACTAACTAAACAAATTTCCACTTTTTTTACCATCAAATTAATATGTAATTTTCATTTAAAATTACTATTTATTGGAACTCTTAAATATTTTGCAGATTCGATTTGTTTGAATTCTGGGCAATCATAAGAAATTACGTTGGCACATGTCTTATATTATCAATATATACAATTTATTAAAAAAAAGTCGTTGGGGTGAGTGAAAAATACATAAAATATACTACAGCATTGTTAATTTTTCAATATAAAAGTAAATAAAATAAATACCCCCTCAAGCAGCTGCTTGTCACAAAGGTCTGACAGGAGCCTGTCAGTTTATATGCCATAGTAGAGGGTCTGTGAGGATGGCAGGACCTCAGCAGAAAAACAATACGAACATCCATGCCTACGTTCATAAGCATGTTCTTTTGGCACTGAGAATATTTAATTTCTTTTCTCTTGGGATCAGAAATTAATGCTCATACAGTATTTTATATTGGCTTGAACCCAGATCCCGAAGGTCAAAAGCCAAGCGCGCCAATAACTCGGCCACCGGACGACATTTCTATTAAACCAAATTGCAGTGATATTAAATCACTAGAGATATCCAAAAATAGTTGACTTGCATTTTGGTACTCCTTTTAAATTCTGATAAAAAATAATTTTTTATGAAACTTGTCCAAACAAAACTTAGTGAAGAGTCACTAGGAAAAAATACATTCTTATAAAGCTACAAGATAAATTATCTACCTAAAAATCACAACATGCATTTCTAATGAGTGATGAAATGGGGGGAAATATTTTTAATGAATCAAGAAACTATCTTGATTAAGAAGCAAAAATATACATTTTTAAAGAGTTCTAGTGATATACACACATACATAGCAGCAGATTGACAAAGAGGGTTATGAACAGTGTGCCTAAGGGTATCAAAAAAATGGGGAGACCCAGAATGCGATGGACGCTAGAATTGGCCGAGTGGTCAAATGCAGCAGCTGTAGTTCAAAAGAGACACGTCTGGAGGGCAAAATTAAACAGTCTCGTTGGACCTCCGAGGATTTTGTATGTATGTAATAATGACAGAGACAAAGAAATAGTAAACCTATAGAGGGTGTTCCTGAATTCATGGCTCAAACTTGAGGGGATGGCAGTACACATTGAACCCACCAATATTCGTCATAGAATATGCAGCCGCAAACGCAGTGAGGAGTAGGAAATGAAGGACAGAGAAGTTTCCAGAGTGACATTTATTGGAGATCATTACAACAAATGCTCAAACATCGGCCCACCAACGTTGATACAGGCGACACAACGGAGATGTAGTTATCTGCGTACCTGCTCGTAAACACCGGGCTTGTCGCGCACATCGGCGACTGCGATGGACAGTCGGGCTACCAGATCCTCCACAGACTGCATGGGCGTCTCGTACATGACACAACTTCAAATGTCCCCACAGAAAGAAATCGATACAAGAAAGATTGGGTGATCTGGGAGGCCATGGGATGGGACCACAGCACCCAATCCATCGGTTCCCAAATGTGGTATGAAGATGCTGACCCACGTCCATGCTGAAATGGGCGGGTATCTACTGGCACCTATCTGCCCCCCCCCCCCCCTACCGGCACTGGCCTGCGTTTGCGGCCCCAAATTCTATGACGAATATTGGTGGATTCGGTGTGTACTACCATCCCCTCACGTTTTGGCCATGAATTCAGGGACACCCTGTATATTAGACATAATTTTCACGAATAATTTTTTAAAATACCACTAGAAGAGAGAGGAAGAATGTATATATCTGTGATATATATGTATAATACATATAGGTAATTATTACATCAGAGGGGCAAAATGCCAAATTGAAGCAGAAAGGACAAGAACACCTATTCGAGTTTGTTTGCTTTTTTCCGAAATGCTACAAGATGTATTCTGTACCCAATTCCCAACTTTCTTACTTTCAGAAACTTTGGAGGAGACTAATTTCAAATTTACATTAGCTCTCTTGTTTCTATCTAGTCACAACCCAGTGAGTTCACATCCAAGTTCCTTTAAAATTATTTTTTGCTCAGAAATAGTATTTGCATCCGATTATCATTGCTTTCTGTCAAACCTGTTTTAGCAGCTTCTGTCGGGTAGAAGAATGCATTTTGCCGAGACAAGGATTCTTGTCTCTTGGACAGGGCCCCCACATCCTGAAGTGGGCCCCCA
The DNA here is from genome assembly GCA_038380435.1 of Ryuthela nishihirai. Lineage (NCBI taxonomy): Eukaryota > Metazoa > Arthropoda > Arachnida > Araneae > Heptathelidae > Ryuthela > Ryuthela nishihirai. The sequence continues at coordinate 23,412,461 of JAWZYU010000016.1, forward strand.
GGCCAGGATTTTGGCAGTCCACCAGGCCAGGATCTTTGGCGGGTTCCCCTACCTACCACTAAGGTTGAGGGCAGCGTGCTGCTCTACAGGATTTAGGATAAACTAAGTCAGTTTAAATGATGACACAAAAGTAACATTTATATTTATTAAAAAAACTATATGGATTTACATAATAAAAACTTACAATAATATCCAAAATTATCTCAAAGTATATTTTCTAGCTTTGGTCGTGGCAAATTTTTCAATAACTTCATAAAATCAACTTGCTTAGCTAAATCATTTTCGATGCACAAAATTGCTAGATGATTAAGTAGACTTTGACTAGTTGTGCTTCTTTGCCATGTTTTCAATGAATTTGCCAGTCTGCTGAACGATTTTTCAGCTGAATAAGCAGTAACTGGTACTGTACAAAACAGTTTAATGGCGAGGCAAATATACCTTGCAGTTTTTTGTCGTAAATTGCATTTCGAAGTCTAATCGGGCATCTTTCAGTGTTAAAAATTGTCTTGTGAATACTTTTAAGGTAAAGGATTTCGTGCAGTAAGTCTTCTGACAGATCTTTCTCATATGTATTTACATGTTTTGCTGCTTTTGCGGTAAGTTGACCATCGTCTAAGTTCTGGAAGTTCAAAATGGGTGAGAATAATTCACATATGGTATCTGCTTCTTCAAATATTGTCTTTAAATCATTGATAATAAAATCCAATATTGGGTAAACTAGGGAAATTCTAAAATCTTGTTCGGATTCTATAGAAGTTTTTCGGTTTTCGGAAAATTGAGGTTGCTTGCCGCGTTTTTAATTGTGTTTGCAAATTTGAGCTTTAAATCAAAACGCGATTGATTTTCTTTTTAAAATATCAAAACAGGCACGTGTTGTCCATCGGCATAAATAAGAGTATGAATGGCGATAAATCACAAAGACGAAACAAAAAGTCGGTATGATGAGAGGATAATGTAATGTGCCTAATAAAATAATTAATTTTAGTTGGATGGACAAAACAAAAGTCAATATTTTATAAAGTCGCTTTTTGTCTTCTGCTCATCTCACCTAGCTGGCCGCCCCGAAACGCAACCCCCCCCAATCTCGTTCCCCCAGGCTAGAGCCCTGTCAGCCCCACCCTTGTGGGGGCCATGCTCTTGGATCGAGCCAGTGACACTGAGAAGGCATAAAAGCTGCTGAAAGAATGAACCCCCTTATGTCAAAATTACTGAGGAGACTTCTCCAGTCCAAACCAATGGTGGTCAAAAGGAGGGGGCCAAGGAAACCATGGCCCCACCAAGAGGACTGTGAGGTAATGTATGGTTTGATCCCCATTTTCTTTTCTACGAAGGAAAACCCTAACACCCTCACTATCTCAACAATCAAATGACAAGCTATTGAAAAGGATATCCATCGCTAAGTAATCAATTAGTAAAGTTAAGAATCCCATTTCTGGCCAACAAAATCTTCCATATGTCGCTAAATGACCCCCTACAGGTTTGAGACTTATGACCGCCTCTGGTCCAAGCTTAAGTAAACTATGTATGAATTCTTTACTGCTTCTGATTCCATTGTTTTTCTCCAAATGGAAGCATGCAGGTATTTACACTTTGTATTTTATTTCATTCACGAAATTAGTAACTCTGCTTAAGTTACCCCTCCAGCATCCTCTTGCCACAATATGAGAGGCTCCTTTCATCATAAAAAACCCATAGAGGATATCTGTGAGACTGAATTTGATGCAAGTTTCCGGATATCATTGATGGAAACGTCGAGATTGATAGTTTCTTATTTTGAAACACATTCAGACACAGGTATCGCAATAGTTTTTTCAAAAATGCTGTTTTTTTTTATGCTTTGTACTCCGTTCGATGCTTGGCCACTTGTGAACCTCCAATTTTTTAAGATCGCACACTGAAACTTCTTTTTTGTTTCAAGACGATGAGACATCTTCCATTCATGTAAATTTTTTAGCATATCTCGAAAAAGAAGTAATTTTTTGAAACTGTTCAAGGAACTTTTAATGCTCTTTGTACTCTTTTATTTTAGTTTTATGTCGAAATGTTTATTATGTGTTATTCTTTTCGTTATTTATGTATAGATGCTGAATATTTACGTGGTAAAGTTCTTAAATCTGCACTGTTTTAGCACGCTTGACTACTGATCTACGGGACCTGGGTTCGAGCCCCGGGTAAGGCATGGCTGTTTGTGTCGTTTTTCTGCTGAGGTCCTGCCATCCTCTCAGACCTTCTACTATGGCATATAAACTGACAGGCTCCTGTCAGACCTCTGTGGCAAGCAGCTGCTTGAGGGGGTATTTATTTTATTTTTTATTTTTTACATATTCCTTATTTCGTTTAGGGATATGAATTATCTGACTGCGGTTAATCCGATAAACTTCCCTTATCTATTGTCGAAGGATCGGATAATTGAAGTTCTATGCCTATACTGTAAAGCTATTTCAACTTTCTGTAAAACCGGTAGGCCATACTTGGTTTTTTCTATGCCTATACTTTATAAGGCTATTTTTTTTACATCTGAAAAACCGGTAGGCCACACTTGTCTTTGGATAAGGTTTTGATTCCTTATCTCCATTCTTCTTACATTCATGAAATTATTGACGTGGCGATTAAACGTTGGCACCGGTGTTGCTATCCAATTTACGAGATCGTTTAATGTAGGGTATTGTACTTTCTTCTTTCAAGTAATAATTTTTTTAAAATATCAAGCTTAATATTTAAGCATTTTTCTAGAAGGTAAGAGACAAGTAGATATGTGGTTTGAAAATTTGTCAATGTGTGCACTAATGCAAATGCATTTTAATCTCGTTGAATTCAACATTTCCATCTTTACTAATTTAGTGTCAAGTATGTCTTTAAATCAAAGTTGCAATTTGCTATCAGCAATAAAAAATATTTAAATTAAGTAACGAAAATATAATTTTAAATCCCTAAACTGAGTATGGCTATTTAGAACAATAATTATTCGGAAGTATGATAACGTCCATATAATTTTCAATACCGAAACGTTTTTACCTTGATAGTGTGATTTTATTTATGACGTATAAAGTTTTGGGAAAAGTTGTATTGGATTAATTTGTTTTCAAGTTGAGAACAATAACTTCCAAGCTTACTTTGTTTTCTAACTGTGAAATTGTAACCATTACATGCTTCACTACCAGTTTATGTGCAACCCTATCAATGAAGTTACACCATGGAAATTTTCTTGTTGGGGGAACAAGCTTATTCAAACAGTAAAAGTATTTAGGCATGTAAAATAAATGATTCTCTAAAATATGCACTTAAGCATCAAATAAATTTAGAAAAGCGTAGTTTTGACAGAATGCAAATTGAGGACCTCTTGATTATATGTCGAATTGTGATTGCTACCTGTCTCTTATCAAAATTTCTCCTAATGATATGACTCTTCTGTCAGCAGTACAGTTATATATGTGTCATATGAAGGCACACTTATCCATTTCCAAACAGTACCACATAGATAATAAAGTATATTAGTAACTTATTTAAGCCATTTCTGTTTGTGGGGCAGGGGTGGCTCAGTCGGTAGCGCGCCAGGCTCGTAATCTGTAGTTCCCAGGTTCTAGTCCCAGCTGGGTCAGCGTTGAGATTTATCTCCGCAAAATTCCCTGCCCTGCCTACGGTCAGTAGGGGACACCGATGGGCTTGGAAAGGCCGCTATCTGTCGGATGGGACGTTAAGCCGTGGCCCCATGTGCGGAGAGCCATACCCTGTGCACGTTAAAGAACATGCTGGATGGCCTTGACGGGAGGCTACCATCTGTCTCCCAACAGCTGTTCCAGTGGGTCCCCTCCCCCAACCTTCTCTGAGCCTTCGAGGTCCTTGTGACCTGGCCATTTAGCCCATGGTGTGCAAAAAAGTGCCGCTCAGAGGTAAAACAACCCAACCCAACCCATTTCTGCTTGTGGCACTGTTTGGGAAAGTAAGTCCCTCTGTTTATGTGACACTGATAAACATATGATTGTCTCTTGCAATATCATTCAATATCATTCTTCTCATATCATTAATAGAAGAATATTTGATTGGCAACTGGTAACTCGAATCAGCCTATCTGACATGTTAGCAGGAGATAATGAGTTCATATCCCACCTAACTGCAGACTTTTTTCTTCTAATATTGGGTTTGATGTTCAAGAATGCTTCATTGAATTTCATTTGAATCAACATTGGATCTTGTGATTTTGTTTTCCTATCCTCTCAGACCTTCTACTGTGACATATAAACTGAAAGGCTCCTGTCAGACCTCTGTGGCAAGCAGCTGCTTGAGGGGGTATTTTAAATTTTTTTTTTTTACAAATACTAGATTTTATCATTAGGTCCTTTTTTTTGTCAAATTATGGAATAAAATATATCTGTTAGTATTAACTTTTAACCAGAGCTGATCTGGATATTTTATTGCCCAGAGCAAACTTGTATTCTGCTGCCCCTTTCTCCAAAATTGATCTTAGATATTAATGATTAATTTAGCTAAAGTTAATGCCATTTTAAAAAGTAACTGAAGATCATTTGTTGAAAAATAGGCTATACATACCCCTGTCAATTTTACTGCTGTTATGTTGCAGTTGCATCAGTTGTAAATGTGGCATTGTGTTAAGATAACTGATTTTAAGGTACATGTGAAACTAAAGTTTTGTTGTATGAAACCAAAGCAATATTGTGCAATGTCCATAATTTTTTTCATTGAAAGGTTTTAGATATATATTTGTTTTTATAATTCCACTGCAAGTAAAATATTAAGTCCTCTTTAATATATTTACCAACATTCTATAGTGTTCAAGAAATGCCATTAACCATATTAATGACAAAATCTTTAATTATCCCTTTTTTTCCCCACCTTACAACATAATTTCTTGCTTTTCATAGGTATCATATCTAAGAGCATATTTTGATGCTATATTTCTTAGGGTTTGATGGCAAATATGTGACAAAAGGACATTATCCATGAAAAGATGTATGTTCTCATCAGTAGTACAAAGTAGAATATTGATTACTGAACACTTTCTATATTTCTGAAATTAAAGCAAATTTATCATCTTGGTTTATTCAAAAGTCCTTTTCAGGTGTTTTCTGTTTCAAAAAAAAAAGATTTATCATGCTGAAATGTTTTTATGCTGTATGTAAAATTTTTCTTCATGCAAACTGCATAATGTTCTGTAAAATATTTTGCATCATCTTATATTTAAAAAAAAAAAAACCCTCAAGCAGCTGCTTGCCACAAAGGTCTGACAGGAGGGGGATGTAAAAAATTATAAAATTTTAGGAAGCCCTATGTGACCTTATTGATTGAGAATTACATTAAAAATTTTGAAGCCCGAGTCTGCTTCTTAACCCATCTTGGAAATTTAAGGATTAATCACAAAATCTGCACTTCCATCATTGACATGATTTCTCCCTTCAGTTTCATTCCATCATGACAGTGTTTCTTAACCTTTTCATGCTTACACACCCCAACAAGAGTAAAAAAATGGTGGCAGCCCAGTAGTTAAATTTTTAAAAGTATTAATATTAAATTTGTGTTTCATACAAAATCTTTTAATTGTCACATTATTTCTAGTTTACTTTTATGTGATAATAGGATTTACACAGAAAAATTTTTGTGGGGGACACCTTTTGAAGATCACTACAGCACCCCAGTTGAGAATCATTGCATTATTCTATTTGATGATGTATCACATTCTGCAGGCCTTGGGACATTTGATTTTTCTTCCAGAAATCAGTGCATCTGTGTGGAAAAATTAAGAAATAAAATTTGAAAAAAAGTTTGTTTCCAGACCTGCATGTGGATCTTGGAAGTCCTTAACATAAATGTTTTTTAGTAGATTACTCATAGTAGTTCAATTACACTTTAACACATTCACTGCTGCATGATGCACATATGCATCATGTTATTTCTGTTTGCTGCATGATGTGCGTGCATCATACAGTCTTGGCTTTTCTCTGTCTGGTAAAAGGTTGGCACTAGTTGTGTTCCTTCTTATTTCAATGGCATTTTGATTAAGGTTAAAGTTGTTTGTGTGTAAGAGGGGATTAGTTGTGATTGCTACCTGTCACCGATCATCAGTGTTCAGTGGGCGCTTTGTGTCTGAAGCCACTACAATGTGCTGCAAAGAGAGCATACAAGTAAGGTGAAATTGCCAATCTATTAGAAACAATATCTCTCTATTCTAAAATTGACTTCGATAATCTAGTGATATTATTAGCACTGGTGAATCTGACAATGATAATGATTCTCCTATCAGTGCAGTTATTTCTACACCTGCTTGATCCTCAAACCCTTCTTGATTGGATTAATATCCTGTGATGAGAAATAATGTTATTGGCATTCCTGGACTGAAATTTCAGTTGGTGGTAATAAAAACCCTGGTTCAAGTTCTGGGTAAGGTGTGTAACTTTCTTGTGTCATCTTTCTGCTGAGGTCCTACCTTCCTCACAGACCTTCTCTATGGCATATTACACTGACAGCTCCTGTCAGAGCTCTATAGCAAGCTTTATAAAGGTGTAATTTATTTTTTAATGAACCAATAAATTTTTTTCAACATGTTTCATGCGATGAGCTTTAAGTATTTTTCATAAGATAATAATATACACTGGTTTTCATAAATTAAGGAAAAAGGAAAAAAAAAATTGGGATAATTTGCAAAAAAAATTGTGTGATTCTCACCAAACTTGTTCATGTAACCAGTAATGCTGAGTCAGCATATCGTATGAAAATTGGTCTGGGTTGCATCAATTTGCGTAATTGGATAGCGGCATAAAAACAGGTGTTTTGGAGTGGATCGTTCTTTTGTGTTGTAAATGTGAATAATGAAATTCGAAAGAGCCATTTTGTAGGAATGACCTCAAGACATTTGCCAAATGAATTGCGGTGGAGAGCTATTGGCTGGCTCGAAGCAGCCCAAAGTCGGATGTGGTACGATGGCTGAATGTGGGTCCTGTGGTCCATAGACTGGAATCAATTTCTTAGCACAGATTCCACGTCTCGAAGGTTTAGCCGAGGAGGGGATAGTTACAACTGCTGTACAAAACCGATATCTGCGATTAACAGCACAAAGGAGCAGGACATTACTCTCTCTCAGCTACGATCCTCTTGCAGCAGTCACTGGGAGGGTTATATCAGCTTCTACTGTGTGTAGAAGGCTTCATGAGGGAGGTCTATACACTAGAAGGCCAGTAATTTATATACCCCGCACATCACAGGAGAGAGCAGTTGAATTGGGCACATATGCATGTTTACTGGACAGAAGAACAATGGAGGTCCGTACTAATGACAATATTCACAGATGAGTCCAGATATTGCTTGCAGAGTGATTCCGGACATTGTTTGATATGGAGAGAACGAGGTACCTGCTGTCATCCCTGTAACATCCATCAAAGAGACAGAGTGGAGGTAGCATGTTGTTTGGGGTGGCATTTCCTTAGGTGGATGCACAGACCTCTATGTGTTGATGAGTGGGAACCTCAATGCTCAAAAGTATAGAGATGATACCCTGGACCCTTACTCTGGTGCAATAGGTGAAACATTCATCTTTCAAGACAATAATGCTCATCCATATAGAGCCCGACTAGTGGAACAATACCTTCAAGAGGAGACCATTATGCACATGGCCAGCTCAATCTCCTGACCTAATCTGATTGAGCATGTGTGGGATGCTCTAAGGAGACGTGTTGCTGCATTTAACCTGCCACCTGAAACAAAGGGGGAGCTTATTCTGCTTTAAAGGAACAATGGTTGTTACTCCCTTCTGAGCTGATTCACAACATCATAAACATCATGGAACATCACTGTCATGCCTGCATTGCTGTAAGAGGTGATCACACTCCTTATTAAAAAACTTTGCCCATTGCATTCTGACACCTCATTTTTGGACAAGTTCCTGTGTTATTTTTTGACAAAAAATGTTTCTGGTGTGTAATATTTTATGCAGTTCTGAAACTAGCATTGTAATTCATGTTTTCATCAAATTTCATTAAAATCATTCATATAGTTTTTTGTTTATCATAATTTTTCTGAGTTTTCCTTAATTTATGGAAAATAAGTTAAGAGGGAAGAAGGGCTTTGAATTTTTAGTGATATTCCATTTACTAAAAACTTGAAAACAACTTTGCCTTTGGCCTCACAAAAGCCTTCTGCATTTTCCTTGCTTCCTCTTTGTTTTTAGCCAAGGAAATGTTTCTTTCTGGAGTTCAGGAGCAGTCAAGGCTAAGTGGCTGGTATATTAGCTAAAATGGGTGTTTTTGGGGTCTACACATGGGGCACAGTCCTCAAGGTTAACTTTGAAAGCAGAATATGCATGTAAAACCTTGAAAATTATAGTTTATGGCTAGTATTTATTAAAAATTTTGTTTTCAACAGCCAGGTTTTAGCATTTTAATGTATAATATTTTAATAATTTATACAAAAATGTATCATATTTTCATAAGATTTAAAAAATATTCAACAGGTGAGAAAAGAAGTTTTGATGAAAAGCAGTTTCCAGTAAATCTTTGAGCAAAAGTCAACGATGGTGAGTGCATTTTACATATCCTCCTAAGGACTTCATTTTTTTTATTTATGGACTTGCTGTAATTACTTTTATTTACAGTGTTGCTGTAGAACTTTGTTCTTTAACTATATAAATATATACATATTAGGAAACTTCAGTTGAGTCACTCTCCCTAATGAACTACAATCTCCCTGTGTTCATACAAAATCTGTTCCTTGTTTTTGTTTTCTACAGAAGAAATAAAAATAAATTCCATTAATGATTGTATTTCTTGTACAAGTTATTTCAGTAACTTTTGTTAATATAAATTTGGAAAATATAAAATTTCTGTTAGAGTTCCAATTCACAGGGATAAATGCTTCATTCTTGTGCTGACAAAAATTGAGAAATTCAAAAAAGATAATTTTTTTTTCCTTTCTTGAGATGTGGCAAATTATCAGATGTGTGAAGCTTCATCCAGAAGTTTGGGACTGTCATTGATGGCTTGGGCCACTGCCAGTGAATGGCAAAAGATACATTAAGAGGGGAGAAGGTCTTTGAATTATTAGTGATATTACATTTACTAAAAACTTGAAAACAACTTTGTCTTTGGCCTCACAAAAGCCTGCTGCATTTTCCTTGCTTCCCCTTTGTTTTTAGCCATGCATGCATTATAAACAGAGAACTCCAAAGTTCTGTTAACTAGACTTTTATATATGTTGAGATGCCAATTTATTAGGTACACCACTTCTCGTCTCCATTCATTCCAGCATATGATACATCGTGATTACAGTCTGTGGTATAAATCAGGCAGACCTGCTTTTTGAGCATCAGTTAGAGTTGGATTGAGCATCAGAATGGACAAAACAGTTACATCGCAGTTTGAACACGGCATGATAGTTGTTGTTAGGTATGCCAGTTCTAGCATCTCCCAAATGGCCATCCTCCAGGGCCTTTCACGCATAACCATTTCAAGGATTTACTGGTGCAAAAAGCAAAACATACCATTGAATGTGAGCCTGTGGATGAAAACAGCTTGTGAATCAGAGGGGTCAAAGGAGACTGGTTTCAAAAAACATGAAAGCATGTAACCAATGGGTGCAGGAGCATCGACATTGGACATTTAAGGACTGGAGAAAGTTAGCTTGGACAGACAATTCAAGGTTCCTTTTGCATCGTGGATGGATCAGAATTTTCACAAGCAATATTAGGCCATGAATCCATTTTGTGTGGTGTCAATAGTACAAGCTGATGGTGGCAATGTGATGGTGTGGGAAATATTTTCCTAGCGCACAATTAAGCTCCCTGATACCCATCAAAGGATATCTGAATGCCATGGCGTATTTGAACATTATTGCTAACCAAATTCATCCCTTCATGGCTAGTTTATCCTGACTTGGATGGACATGTTCAGCATGATAATGTACCTGCTCATAAGGCACATATCTGAAACTGTGAATTATACCAGGAACATGATGAGTTTTCCTTGCTTCATTGGCCTGCACAGTCCCCAGATCTAAACTCTTATCGAGCACCTTTGGGATGAGGTGGTAAGGATTGTTCGTAGCAAGACGGTTCTGCCATCCAATTTGCAGCAACTGTGCGACACAGTTATTTCTGCATGGTATAACATTCCTGCACAGTGCATCCAGCATCTGGTGAGTTCCATGCCCTAATGAATTCGGGATGTTCCGAAGGCCAAAGGAGGTGCAACACACTACTTGATAGGTGTATTTAATAAACTGGCATCTCAACGTATATGTATATATGTGAAAACTGAGGGTTTTTTTGTACATTTGAAGGAAAACCTGTGAAACTCTTGGTAGCTTATTAAGGGTTTGCATAAATTTACAACATTCATGTTTGCAAAAATTACTTTTTGAAATTCTTCACTATTAGCCTTTATTCTTACTTGGTCTCATATGCAGCTGATATAATGATAGTGGTTATTGCTATCAATCACATGTTAGATTTGCTTTCAGCAGGGCCAAAGTTAGCAGAACTTACAGTTAGCAGAAGAGGAAATTGCAGGTACTCCTGAAAATTGTACTACTCCATGAATTTTATTTCTTATATGCTGGGAATATATTACATAATTATTATGGGTATGATGGAATACTGTGCATTCACTTTGGATTGATTTTTAATTATGGGTATGATAGCTAACAAAACCTTGACAACATCAGTATATATGTGATGAATTCTTGTATTTTAATGAATCCTTTGGCTCACATAGCGAAAGATGTACCTATACGGGGGGAAGCAATCAAGCCCTTGATCAACTATCATTTTAAATAACCAAAAAGCTCTTTCAAAGGTTGATAAAAAAAATTTGTAAATTTGACAAAAGGCTAGTATTTTTTTTTCACTTAATCAGTTTTTGAGTGTTTTTTTAAATAATTTAACTTCAAACATGATTATAATTACCAAGAGACTGAATTAACATATTTACAAGTTTCTATACATGAACTGTGAACAATGCTAGTAACATTGATTTTACACAAAAATACAGTACATTAGAAATAAGGTAACCCCCATTTGATGCAGATTCACTATAATGTGGTTTCTTTTCCCTTTTTTTTTCAAAAAATAAAAAGTCTTAAAATTATATGCATAGAAAAATATACATAAATATTTGATGTATCGGTCAACTTGGTTGTTGTAACCTAATCAGTAAAGTGTAGAATCATGCAGTGATGAATTCTTGTTTTGTATGATTCATCAACTGCATTATAAAAAAAAACCACCAAAAATTATAAGGTCACATAGGAAGTGAATCATTCAAGTGTGGTCCATTCAAATCCTACACTAAAGATTTCTTGTTTCATGTAATACCATTGGCGAATATCTTTCCTTGATGTGGAAAACCACAAAAATTAATCTAATTAATTATTTACATGACCCCATGCTAGATTCTTTCCTTATTAAAAATAAATTGTAGAGTATATATAATTTAAACACAGCTAACAATAATTAAAAAATTTAATATATCACGATTAAGCTGTTACATTTGGTAGCACAGTGTATCACAATCCCAGTATGCGAAGCACGTATTATTTCCCGCAAAAGTTGGGAGCATAATAACTAAGATAAATTGATATTTCAGTAACTTAAGAGCCATAATTGTAATCTTAACCCATTTCTTCCCAGTGTTGCGTACACGCAACACTTGGGAAGAAATGGGTTAAAGCTATGCAAAAATACATTAGACCTTAAACAAAGGATAGTTACCACTTTGTAGTAGCTGGTACAATTGCTTATCATAGGCATTCACAGATGAGATGATGTAATTCTCACAGCCCCGATGTTTGTAAGCTACCAGTCCTAAGAAGATGAACCGGCTGTTTAATGTTGATCACAGCAAAATAGTGTGCCACTGTATTAGGATACAAGCTTTAAGTAGATGGACACATAAGTTGATGCTATTCTGCTACTATTCAGCTGATATTCCATATAGGCCATGCACAAAATTTTGTGATCACCATTCTCTAAATCCAAGACCCCTTTGGTCATGTGCGTATAAAAGCTTATACGTGCTGAATCTGATATCAACTTCAGAAGCTGCTATGCTTCAAAATAACTACTGTTATACACACTCATATGTTGACTTTAACACTAGTTGTGAAGCCATCTTCATATCAGCGAAGCAGACACAGGCACAGTTCCAAATGTTGTTAAAGCCATTACACAGTTCCAGTTAACAATCTGTGGCAAATCAGTAACAAAAAGTGGCTGATATCCAAGGCTATCCAAGTTTTTGTATCTTACACACATTAGTAACTTATTACAGCTGAGCTATCTAAATTGTCAAAATAAAACATACTAACATTTAAAAGACTTTAAAAAATTGTCCAGCCTGCATCAAGGCACCCCTGAGCGATGCGTTTCACCATGTATATACACCTACAGCATCTTCAGGCTGTGTGGTGTTACCTCAAGTTTGGCTATTTAAGTTTGTCTCGCTTCGACGTCATTACTATGTGTGTGTGATGTACTTGCGCACTGATGCAATAAGAGGCTCCACGCTGCCGGTATCGGCGGGATATCCATGCTGCATACGTAATGGCGGTGTGCATGAATAAGTAGTTTTCAGCGTATTGTAATTGATATTTTGTTTGCGGGGCTGCTAAGGGTTTATAATTAATTTGATTAATTTATAAATTATTGTTTAAAACTGTTTGGGCCAATGCGGTATTATAATTATTTTTATGAATTTCATCTTGATGTTCATGCATCCTGTCACTATATTGTCAGAATGTTTTACCAATATAAATATTCTTTCCCTTAAGAATATTTAGTGGGTCGGGTATTGTAATTTGATACACACCCCCGGTGGCCGGTTTCTTATCCCTATCGTTAACTACCAGGTTTTTTATTGAGTGCATTATTGTTGTAGGTAATTTAATTAAGCTATAAACTAGATTACGAGGCTAGCAAAATACAATATAAGCATAATAAAAAATTTAATAATTTAGTCAACAAGCAGACTAATCCTCACAAAGGAATACCATCACCACAAATAAAGCAATATATTAACATATCTAAAATTACATTGAATAATAAACAACAAAAGTATATTACAGCAAGGACCTAAATTTGCATATGATAATACCCCCAATAATATAGTACAAATAATACCACAAATAGAGCAATCTATAAATAAAATACCAAATAGATATAAAGATATGGGACGTTTCAAATTATACAGAGCAATAAGATTCAAACAATATAATAATAATAACATTAATAATGATCAAGATATCAAAATATTAAAGCAATTAAAAGCTAATCAAGATATCAAAATTGTTCTGGCGGGTAAAACTAATCAAATTGTTATATTAGATAAAGAACAATATGATATAAAAATAGAAGAAACAATACAACAATTAAAATATCAACCCACTGATTATAATACATTACCTAGAATAATGAATAAACTTCAAATATTGAAAAATTATCTGTTCTTACCTGAGGAAATTGCTAGAAAATGTGTACCCCCTATTTACCCTGACATACCGCAACTTTTTGTTAGGGTTAAATTGCATAAGGAGAATCACCCCTTCAGACCCTTGGTTAGTAAAAGAAAATCCCCAACTTACATCTTGGAAATAGTGTTACATAAATTCTTTAAGTAATATTTCACCCCCACAATTAATATATTAGCATCATGCCATGATGCTATTAAGTACATACGAAATGCTATAATTGATGAACACACCACTATACATTCCCTGGACGTCGTATCGTTCTATCCTAATACACCAGTATTGGATGGAGCGATGCAACTAAAGGCCAAATGGTTAAAAACTGCAGAACCTAATATTGCACAATATTTCTCTGTGCATGAGACTTTGGACTTGGCTACATCATCCAACTTTTTTCAAGTTGGGGCTTGGATGTGGCTCCAGACCAAGAGTGTCCCAGTGGGATCCCTTCTGTCGGGACTCATGTCTGATGTCGTCATGCAGCAAGTGGAGGAAACGGCCTTGACGAAAGCCATTTACAAGCCGTCCCTCTACATATGGTAAGTCGATGATGTGCTAATATTTTGGCCTCATGATATGGATAAATTGCATGAATTTATACAGGTAATCAATGGAATCCTACCTAGTATAAAGTTTACCTTAGAATCTGAAACAAAACAATTACCATATTTGGATATAATGATAAGACATAAAAAACATTGTGAAACTACTGTGTACCGAAAAGCAACTCCTATACCTACCTATATCCCTGCGAACTCATATCACCCTTTAAAATATAAAAAAGGTAGTGTCATACCTCACTACATCAGAGCATATTAATACTGTGCTAAACAGGCAACACTACAAAATGAACTAAAGTATATAAATTTAACAGCATCTAAGGCGGGTTATACCCATAATCAATTAAAATGATGGAGCAACAACACTAAATATATAGTTAACCGAGATTCCCAACCCAGACCCAATCAGCAAATCACCCCGAACAAGTTTGCTTATACATTTCCATGAATGGAAAATATTTCCGATGTATTGGATCGTACTTTGAAATATATGATTTAAAATTACCTACAACAATAACACACGCAATAAAAAACCTGGTAGTTAACAATAGGAATAAGAAACTGCCACCGGGGGGGGGTATCAAATTACAATACCCGACCCACTAAATATTCTTAAGGGAAAGAATATTTATATTGGTAAAACATTCCAACAATATAGCGACAGGATGCATGAACATCAGGATGATATTCAGAAAAATAATTATAATACCGCAATGGCCCAAACAGTTTTAAACAATAATTTAAAAATTAATCAAATTAATTATAAACCCTTAGCAGCCCCGCAAACAAAATATCAATTACAATACCCTGAAAACTACTTATTCATGCACACCTCCATTACGTATGCAGCATGGATATCCCGCCGATACTGGCAGCGTGGAGCCTCTTATTGTTTCAGTGTGCAAGTACATCACGCACACGTAGTAATGATGTCAAAGCGAGACAAACTTAAATAGCCAAACCTGAGGTAACACCACACAGCCTGAAGATGCCGTAGATGTATACACGGTGAAACGCGTTGCTCAGGGGTGCCTTGATGCAGGCTGGACAATTTTTAAAGTCTTTTTAAAGTTAATATGTTTTTCTTTGACAATTTGGATAGCTCAGCTGTAATAAGTTATTAATGTGTGCAAGATACAAAACTTGGATAGCCTTGGATATCGGCCACTTAAGATTGTTAACTGGAACTGTGTAATGGCTTTAACAACATTTGGAACTGTGCCTGTGTCTGCTTCGCTGATATGAAGATGGCTTCACAACTAGTGTTAAAGTCAACATATGAATGTGTATAACAGTAGTTATTTTGAAGCATAGCAGCTTCTGAAGTTGATATCAGATTCAGCACGTATAAGCTTTTATACGCACATGACCAAAGGGGTCTTGGATTTAGAGAATGGTGATCACAAAATTTTGTGCATGGCCTATATGGAATATCAGCTGAATAGTAGCAGAATACCATCGACTTATGTGTCCATCTACTTAAAGCTTGTATCCTAATACAGTGGCACACTATTTTGCTGTGATCAACATTAAACAGCCGGTTCATCTTCTTAGGACTGGTAGCTTACAAACATCGGGGCTGTGAGAATTACATCATCTCATCTGTGAATGCCTATGATAAGCAATTGTACCAGCTACTACAAAGTGGTAACTATTCTTTGTTTAATTTAAGGTAAATTTCTCTGTGCATGAGGCTTTAAGTTACCGAATATGATAATAATTATGGCTCTTAAGTTACCGAAATATCAATTTGTCTTAGTTATTATGCTCCCAATTTTTGTGGGAAATAATATGTGCTTCGCATACTGGGATTGTGATACACTGTGCTACCAAATGTAACAGCTTAATCGTGATATATTAAATTTTTTAATAAATTGTAGAGTTAACTAATTGATCATATATTTATGTAATTAAAAAAAAAATAAAAACCGTAAATTATATTTTTTTTGTTGAAATAATACATTCATTATAATACAAAGAAAAAATGTCAATAAGATATACAAAATAGCAAGCAAATAAAAAAATACTGCCATTTAACACAGGTCTTCCCGAATGCATCTCCCACATTAAATGTATGCAGGGGAAAGTCTATCCATTATATTTATGATTTTTTAATAAAAGATTATCTCCACAAAATTCCCTGCCTTGTCCACAGTCAGTAGGGAACACCAATGAGCTTAGAAAGGCCGACATCCATCAGATGGGACATTAAGCCATGGCACTGTGTGAGGGAGAGCCATACCCTGTGCATGTTAAAGAACACGCTGTATGGTCTTGATGGGAGGCTACCATCTGTCTCCCAACAGCTGTTCCAGTGGGTCCCCTCACCCAACCTTTTCTGAGCCTTTGGGGTCCATGTGACCTGGCCATTTAGCCCATGGTGTGCAAAAAAGTGCTACTCAGAGGTAAAACAACCCAAATTAATAAAGATTTATAATTAATATATTTTTCAGAATTTATGTTACAAGATGTTGTAGTTTAAATAACTTTATAGAGCTTAAAAATTAGGGAAATTAAAATAGTGATTATAATTAAATACATATTTGAATGTCATAGTTTCCTTAAAATTATTGAATAGTGGAATATTAATTTAATTGAAGTATTTTTATTCATTATGTATTTCGAGTAAAATGTTTAAATATTTATTACTATTTTTGTTTACTTATTTCTATTTTAAGTGTTTTACTTCATGTATTTTAATGTAATTAACTTGTAACAATTTTAGGTGCTGTTAGCTGCTGCTGTTTGCACTAAGGCAGGAAAAGGTATGATTTTTGTTTAATTCTAATAACAGTAATAAACCTTATTAGTACAAGGAATTCACAAAATTATACGTTAGTTTCAAAATAATTATATCTCTAAACTACTTAGAACTGTAGATCCAGGGAATTTGTAGTGGTCACCAGAAGGCACAGTGTATTGTACGTAATAGACAATATGGCATAATCTTTGCAGGAATTCGTTTTTTATTCTGAAAACATTTTTAATCAAACAAGCAGTTTCGTGCAAGTACACCATCAGTTTCTGATTAAACTGGCACTAGAAAAGCATCTGAAAGATTAGTAATTAGTTTGTTAGTTAAAAAATTCAAATGAACAGGAAAGGAATTTTTGGTAGGAAAATCTGGTGTACCAGGTTTTGTAAATTCATATTTACCTTGTACTAGTATTTTTAAAAAAATTGCTAGGTTATTTTGTGGTATGTGACAAAACAAGTTTTGGAATTGCTAATTTAAAGTCTTGATATCAATGATGGTTAAAATGAGAATGATAGTCAGTTTTTTTCCCCACCAAATTTTTGTACTATATTTTGGTGAAGAGGACTAGAGGAATATATTTAATATGCTTTTAAACTATTACTAAATGTTCTTAAAATATCAGCTTGACAGAATCATCACTGGTAAAGGGGAACCAGCAGATAATTTTTTCTGTCATAAAAACTATTATTTCTGGAACTATACTGCCTTGTGAGGGGTTGAACATTAAAATATGAACTGTTAACAACCATCAATAAATGATTCTGACAATTTAGACACTATTTTTTTGGTATAATTGCAAGTTGTAAATGTCAAATATTATTGACAGTGAAATTATGATTTAAAAAATATACGTCATTAGGAGCTTTTTAGCATTTATTTTTTTTCATCTGAATATATTTTACTTCATATGCAATTCAATAGAGTGATATTTGGACAATGCACATATTAGCTTCTTTTTTTAATAGTGAGTTTTTGTTTTTCCAGTTACAAATACAATTTAAAGAACATGTAAAATATATTTAAAGAACATGTAAAATTATTTATTTATATATATTATATAACATATAAAATATATATATATGTATATTATATATATATTTTAAGAACATGTAATTTATTATTATTATATATTAAAGAACATATAATAATAAATATTGTTTATTACATGAACATTATAAAATTAAGAAGTAATATATATATGTTCTTTAATATATATTATATATATTAAAGAACATGTAAAATTATAAAATAATGTATTTATTTTACATAGAACATGTAAAATAATTATTTTCCTTAATTTAGCCATTGTATCTCGTCAGTTTGTGGAGATGTCACGTGCTCGGATAGAAGGACTGTTGGCAGCATTTCCAAAGCTTTTAGGTTCTGGTAGACAGCATACATTTGTAGAAACAGAAAGTGTTCGCTATGTGTACCAGCCATTAGAGAAATTATATATGCTTTTGATAACAACAAGAGCAAGCAACATTCTTGAAGATCTTGAAACACTTCGTTTGTTTTCAAGAGTAGTAAGTATAAAAATAATTCTTTACTTTTTGTTGAATTTTAATTTTTATTAGTAATTCATAGGCAGATAAACATATTCTGAAGTATTTTCGATGTTTCTTCTCCTCTTTCAAAGTATATAAAATACTCTTAAGCTTTCATAAATTAAATATCTAAATACATAGTCATACATGTTATGATGTTATAATTATATTTCAGGTATTCATTCTAGAGTTGATCGGATATTGATTAAGAATCAATCTAAAAATAATGTACTGATGTATGGAATGTAACTGTTCATTTTTATGGGTAGTTTTAAAAAATGAAAACTTCAAAAGGATGATATCTTGGGCAAAAAATAAAAGCTTGCATTAAAGGTTTTTGGGAACTATATTATCTTGCAGCACTTTAAGGAATTGCTCTACTGAATTTAAAAACTGATACTGCAACACTTTCATTTACCACAGAAACACATTAATTAAAAAATACAAAGATATAGTAAATTTTCACTATTGGGCATTAAAATAGGGTGGGGGTGGCTCAGTAGGTAGTGCGCCAGGCTCGTAATCTGTAGTTCCCAGGTTCGAGTCCCAGCTGGGTCAGCATTGAGATTTATCTCTGCAAAAATTCCCCGTCGGTCAGTAGGGGACACCGATGGGCTTGGAAAGGCCGTCGTCCATCGTATGGGACGTTAAGCTGTGGCCCCGTGTGTGGGAGAGCCATACCCTGTGCACGTTAAAGAACACGCTGGATGGCCTTGATGGGAGGCTACCATCTGTCTCCCAACAGCTGTTCCAGTGGATCCCCTCCCCTAACCTTCTCTGAGCCTTCGGGGTCCATGTGACCTGGCCATTTAGCCCATGGTGTGCAAAAAGTGCCGCTCAGAGGTAAAACAACCCAACTTGGGCATTAAAATAAAAGGAAATATCAACACAATATCTCAGAGTTCTCTGACTTCTGAATTATGTATATAATATAGTATGTTTGACAGTAAAATAAAATGATTCAGATGTTGAAATCCTGGATAAGGCATCAATATTTATTTTATCTTCTGAGGTCTTTCCATCTTCATATACCTCTTCTATGGCATATTATGCCAACAAGCTTCCAATCTTTATTACAAATTGTGTGCCTCAGAATTTTTTTTATTTTGAAGATAAGGTGAATATGTGATTAATAATTTAATTGTAGACTGGTGCTAATACTTCAGCTATTGCAATATTAAGAGTTTATCTAAAAATAAGGTACTAATGTTTCTTACATTTTATCATGTTTTTTCGCCTAATGTAACAAGCATTGTACAATATATATACAATTGGTAAACTTACCAGATTTTGCATCTCAATAGCACTCTTTAATGAGATGTATTTGATGAACTGTGACTGTTGACTTCTCCTTTGCTGTATTCATATTTTATTTCAAAATTCTTTTGCAGCTTAAAGAATAATTATATTTCTGTTATAATGCACATCATATGCAATAAGTTATTCTTCTTTATATGTTTTATATAAGAAATATATTAAATTTAGTGCATCTGTTTCAAATATTTATCATTGCAACAGACTCTTAAAATGATAGCCATTTACAGTGCTAAATGTTTAGTTTTCCATCATGTACAGTTTAATTTTTTTATATTGCTTCTTATCAAGAGTATTTTATCATTAAACAGTTTTTGTGGAAAAAAATTAGTTTTGCCAATGTGCAGGATTCAAACCCAGATCTCTCATCTGGCATCGATCTTTATGTCAGACTCAGTGCAACATTAAAAAGTAAAGTTGCCTTACCCAATCATAGAGAGTGTCATTAGCAACAGTGATGGGGGAGTGATATGCCACATTCAAGGGGGGGGAGGGGAAGATGGAGTTAGTGTAGTGGTGATAGAACTATTGATTTATTGACTTAATAGTTAACAGGCAACTCTGAAATTATTATGATAACTAATGTTTGAGTACAAAAATTGCCTTTTGTAATAAAAAAAATTCTATTTTGTAATAAAATAGGTTTAAGGTGAAAAATTATATACTTAAGTCGAATTGTTTTCTAAAATTAATTATTACTTTTGTTATAAATTTAGTTTTTTCTAGATGTGTGACAAACAAGATATGATTTGCTTTTATAGATTCCTGAATATTGTAAAAATATGGATGAACAAGACATCATCAACAACTCATTCAATCTGATATTTGCATTTGATGAAATTGTAGCATTAGGATATAGAGAAAATGTCAATTTAGCTCAAATCAGAACATTTGTGGAAATGGATTCTCATGAAGAAAAGGTGTATCAGGCTGTAAGACAGGTCAGTAACTTTTCACATATTTTCTTGCTATTTTTCCAGATTTTTTTGTTTGTGTACATATGAATAACTGGATTTAGAAATAAATGTTTGCATCATTTCTAGAACATAGTAGGGAAAAAAAATAGAAATGTAACTAATAGAATGTTGCAAAAAATATCAATTAGAATAACTTAGTGATATGTATGGGAAAGACATCAAGCATGGATGTAGAAAACATTAAATGGGCCAGTGACTCGATCAAGCCACAACAGAGTAGAACACCATTCTGGTATACAATTTTTCCCTCTGTTTTAGTGTTTAAAATTTTTCTTGTAAAATGTATGTTAATATGCATTTTCCTACTTTAGCATTTCCAAGGGTTTTGGGGGCCTTGTCCTTAATGCAAAGTTCGAAAAATTTTATATGGAGCTAGGAGCCAGACAATTTTCTGAGACCAACTGTGATCTCCTAAATTGCTAGTCCTGTAAAAGGTTTTATCTATCAAAAGTATAATGAAATAAAGTTCAAAAAAATTAGTTTACCCCATTTTTCGAACTCTGCCTAAATACCAGATTAATTTTGAAGTGTTTTCAACATGAAGACTAAGACACTCTAGAATCTTGAAGTAAGTAAATAATTAAACTAAGTCATGTTATTATACAAAGTGTAATTTGTTCATATTTGTAGTTGACGTAAACAAACTTTTAAAAGGTGATTTCTTTTTTTTGGGGGGGGGGAATAAACTTGCAGCCAAGTTCTCTGGAAGCTATAGTGTCTTTCAATATTTTAAGCATTATGGTTTGCACAACATGTGATGCTGGCAACCTTATTATTTCTAAACAAGTTCTGATCCTGTTTTAACAGTGTAGTAATAGTTGTGATAGAGGTTGATTAATTATATTAAAACACGAATAAGTACAGTTTTTCAAAACATGGTTATTTAAATTGGATCAGAATTACAGTTATTGAAAGGACTGGAATCTGTAATTTCATAATATATTGTTGGGGGAAGTTTACAAAAGAATAGATTACAAAGATAGTCCTCCCAATTCGTATTCATGGGGATAGAAGTTTATAAAGAATAGATTTTGTGGAACTTTTCAAACTTAGCAAAGAATTGCTGGAAATAAAGCTTAACCCTCAAAGGGCTTGTTAATTTCTTACCCAAAGTCAACTAACAGAACTTAGTCATGCTATTATATGAATTGTAATTATTCGTATTTCTTGGGTAATGTTCTGCATGAATTTGCATAGTTCGCGCAGAACAGTATTCAAGTTCCAGACTGCAGTTTCCTTTCCATCGGAGCGGCGCAATACGAGGGATTATCTCGAAGGACCATTCCATTGATGCACAGCCTAGCTAAGCCAACCACTTACCTGTCGGCAGCCAGCGTAATCCCGGCAATGGTTACAAAGGGAAGCGTCCATGCCTCAGTGATACTCCCTTGAAGGAAAGAAGTATGACGCCAGAACTGCTCCTGTCTGACAGCCCTGAGAGAGAATTCCTCCGGCTCACGGCACAGCAGACTCATGAAGGACAGTCACGTGATTGTGGCCAAGGACATGGACTCTGGAAGTTTCTAATTTTCGCCCGACACCCTATCGGCACCTGGCAGAGAGTTGAGAGAGCCAATGAGAATTCTCCACAATAACGATCCTTGGTGACTATGAGATGAGAGAGGATAGTTTTTTTCTTCTTCTGGTGATGACAACGAGAGGGTAGATAGTTCTTCTGGTGGTGACAAGAGAGAGCACAGTGAGGTTGGATGGTTGGCTTTCGATGGACTCGAAAAGCTGGCTTAGTAGAGAAGGAGACAGTTGAAGTAAAACAATGTGATCACGACACTCTACTGAATCTGTAAGTTCTGTTGAGCATGTTTATGGAATTGAAATGATTGTGGAATTTCTTTGTGGATTGTGAAAAAAACGAATTTGTGGAATTGAATCAGTGATGTTTGATTTGTAAATGTCTTTAACTGCCTTTGCAAACTCCTTTTGTCTGGGGAAGATGACTTAGGTTCCCAGTGGGATACTGGGCCAATAATTAATTAATACTATACGATCACAGTAAAAAAACAAATAGGGGCTAAGAAAATCCTTAATGTTAAGAGATATGTTCATCCTAAGTTATACCTTTATAACAGTTGGTATAGTGATCCAGGATGTTCGCGGCAACCTTAAAACAATTGGTGCTTTAGTAAGAGTAGCTCCGCAATAAGTTTATTATTACCTTTAGGTAAAACGTTGCCGTGAACCAGGATTATTTGGGTTGGCCCCAGTATAAAACACTGGTGCTGTGAGCCAGGATTATATGGGTTGGCCCCAGTATAAAACACTGGTGCCGTGATCCAGGATTTTTCGTTGTAAGCCACCTATAAAACAGTAATTTTTAAGGAAAAAAATTTAAAGGGTGATATGACAAAAAATTAAAAGCTTGTAGTAAAGATTTTTGGGAATTTTTTTTCTTCTAGCACTTTAAGGAATTACTCTACTGAATATAAAAATTGATACTATTTGATAATAGTATAATGTTTTAGTTGTAATTTTTATATTTGCATTTTTAAAGACCCAAGAAAAAGAAGCAAAGCAGAAGATGAAAGAAAAGGCTAGAGAACTTCAAAGAGCTAGGCAAGAAGCATCCAAGAAAGGTCGAACTCCAGGTTTTGGTTCCAGTGGTTTTGGAAGTGGTGGTTTAGGATACACACCATCACCAGTTGTTGGAGATACTGCACCTTTATTAGCAGATGCACCAAATAAACCATCTTACACACCTCCTAGGTAAGCATGTAAAATTATAACCTGATTCAATTTGTTTTTTAATTGAACAGAATATTTAACCCTTCCAGTGTCCACATTATCTGTACACGTTCGGAGAATCCGTAAAAATATGCCAAGGACGTATACACACGTTTTTTTAGTACAACAAAAAAAATCGATTTTTTTTTTAAAATAAAAATTGCCGTTGTAATTTTTTTTATACATATCTTACAAAAATATATAATTCAGGGTTCAAAAATAATATTTTGTTTTTTAATTTGATGCATATTTTACTAAACTACAATTTAAATAATTTTATAAAGCCATCTGATTGCCATTTTTTTATAAGCACTAAACGGTATTGCCGATTTGCTTGTTAGCGTTCCTATTTGTGAAGCAACCTTCTCATTTAAGCTCATAGGTTTGATTTGAGCTATTAACAACAAATTTTCCCCTAAATTTTCGAAAAATCTTCTAAAAATTAACCAAAAATATGCTATTTTTAAAATTGATAAATTTTGGAAGTAACTACGAAATACATACTGCCATTTTATTTTTCCGTTTCACACTCTTTTCTGTCAAAAACCTAGTCAGTATTCCCAAGTTTTTTTTATCATTTTTCTCAGCATACTATGCATCTTTCCTGCCTTCAAATTGAAACTAAAAGTAAACACATCCTTCTTGGAAATTCTGGTTGCACCTGCATTTAATTAGTTATGCTTCACTGAGGCAAACAAGCCACAGATGGCTGATGCAATCTCCGTTGCTTGTGCTATGTGTTGTTTAATTTTGGTCCAGCATATTGGATACTCTTTGTCAAGTTAGTATTTTTTTTCTGTATTTAAACTTTAGTTAGTTTTCATTTCAGTAGATTTATTTTCGGAATTTAGCGATCTTTTGGCCGATCAATAAGTATTGATTTTTTTCATAGTTAAGTTATATCGTATGGCCGGCCTACAACTTGTGGTAACATTGCATTAGGCTATATGTCAATTTTTAATTTATTATTTATTACTTTTCCAGTAAAACTTTGAACTAGTATCATTTTCCAAAAATAAATGAGTTTTTGGATACGAAAGCAAATTCATTTCTATAGATTTACTTCCATTAGTTAGCGATCTTACGATCGGCTGATTTATCAATTTTTCCGAGTTATGCTAGATCGGAGGCCGGTTAAAAGTTGTTGCAGATATTTTATTTAACATTCCATTAAATTATATATCATTTTTATCATTTCTTGTTTTTTTTAGTAAAAAAACTTTGAGCTTGTACCGTTTTCTGAAATTGAATGTCTTGTAAACGAAAGCAAAATAGACTTCCATTGCTACTGAAATCGGCCACCATTTGGGAGGGCAATTTCAGGAAGGGCTGGTCCTTGTTGCACAAACTTTTCTGCACTTAGCCAAAATCGCCAAACTTCAACACCCAAAGAAAAATTTCATAATATTTAGTAAAAAAAAGCAACCAAGGAAGTTTTTTTTTCTATTTCATAACCAGTTCAGAAAATTCCGTAAATGTGAGAAGGCCAAATCACATTGTATAACACTAGCCGTGTTTAAAATATATGATACTAAAAAGAATCATTAAAAGAAATAAAAATCGTATTTCTGGTTGAATATTATATTATTCGGGAGGAAATTTCCTTTCGATAAATATATAATTTAATTATTTTTATTCAGCAGATTTTCCAAAATGAAGCCTTAATTGTATAGTGCGATAATTTTTTTTTTATCATATCAATTGAAAAAGGCTTATTAAAATCAATATGCTTGCACATTTGTTAATAATATTTATTTTCATTAAATTCTATTTAATTTGGTATATAACATGACCTATTTTCATTGATTGGTTATTTTTTTTTAAATTCTAAAGTTGACTTGTTTTATCTGACTCAGCACAGTTGGCTCAAAGCCTGAAATTTTCTCAAAGTATGGTACCGAGAAAAAAATTACAAAATGAGAAAAATATTTACTTAAAACCAAAAAAGGAATTTTTTTGTTATTCAGAAATATAGTCATTCTATTCATGTGCTTTGCAATCATTTCTGTCTATTAGGTTTTTTTAAATAAATTTTTATTTGTGTTGCCAGATGCATTTTTTTACTACATGACTCTAAAAAAAGTCCTATTAAAATAAAACATATCGTGTTTTTTGTTAAATACTTGACTTTCAGAAAATCTAGAATTAAATGCTGATTAATTTGGTATGCAACATGCCATAATTGCTTTCATTAGTTATTTGGCAAAAAAATTGTAAAGTAAAATTTTTTTTGCTGAGCATAGGCAGAAAATTGCTTGGCCCCTGGATAGAAACCTGTTTTTCAGGCTGGACACTGGAAGGGTTAATAACTAACAGTTTAACCTACAGTAACCCAATGCAAACATTAAAATAAGCACAGAATGAATTTAAGATGATTAAAATTTAGGTATTATGCTACATTGAACAGCATACATAGCACAAATATGTGTTGGATAGGGCTTTCTGTTGTGGCTGGTCTGTGGTGGGTACTTTCACACTAGTACAATTTGATGAAAATGTCCTCTTAAGAACAGGAAAGTACACCACACTAACACACAAACAGTATCTACTAATATGAAGAAAGGCACCTTATGTTGATCAGCTGTAATAGAAAGTGGTATCCAGTATACTTGTGGTATGTATGCTATTCAGTGTACACCATAATATCTAAATTTTAATCTTATTTTAATGTTCTTACAGTGTTGTCTAGTGCAGGGGTGGTTAACTTAAACTTAGCTAAGAACTACTAGAACAAAATTATAGTCTTAAAGAACAGAGCCACAGGAAAAATTGTCTACTTAAAAATGTATATTTCTAATAAGTAAGGAATTGGGGGGACTATATTTTTAAAGAACCAATAATGTATGTTTCAAAACAAAAATACACATTTTTAATGAATACTATGGATCAACAAAATTATATTATACATCTGAAATGTTTGGTCAAAAAAATGAAAATTTTAGATGTTGGTCCAGCATTTTAGACCAACATCTGAAATGTTGGTTTAAAATGTTTGGTCAAAAAAATTTCTTCAATGGAGGCATTGAAGAAATAAGCCAGATTCAGATCATGATAATTTGTTTTATGAGCCATGGGTTAGCCAAGCGTACTCTACATTAAACTCATCCATTTTCATTGGATTGTTTTACATCCGAGCAGCATTCTTTTTAGCATACATGGGCTAAATGGCCAGATTACAAGGACTCGGAGAGGTTAAGGAAGGAGAACCCATTGGACAGCTATTAGGAGACAGATAAAAACCTGTCAGGCCATCCAGCATGTTCTTTAACATGCACAGGGTATGGCTCTCTTGTGCACAGGCCCATGGCTTTACATCCCATGGTTGCTTTTTCCAAGCCCATTGATGTCACCTCTCTGATTGAAGGCAGGGTAAGCAGAGATAAATCTCAATATTGGGACATATGGGACTAGAATCTGGAAACTACAGATGAGCCTAGCAGGCTACTGGCTGATCCACTCCCTACTCCCCTTTGATCACTGTTTATCTGTGTCAGGTTTACAGTCTGTTTAACAACCTTACATATTTTTAATATCTTCGCAGGCTGACTTTGTTATAAAATGCAAAATTGATTACAATAACCACATACTACCATACTTAGACATTTTGAATAATACTTGTAGGTAACATTTTTGCAAAATACCAAATTCCCAGCATTCAAATCATATTGTTCAGTTCTTCATTGTGAAGATATGCTATTCACAAATATATTCATATTACCAAAAGTTATTGAACACTTCCAAGTGATGTAAATGGAAAACCACTTCTAATTTTCAAAATAAGCTTTATGTAGAAAAATATCACCAGAGATCAATTAAAGATCTGAATCAGTTTTTTAAGTTTTTGTTTTTAATACCATTCAAGAATTAATGTATCAGTAATCTTTGAGGGCAAATGTTGCTAATCATAATATACTGCAGAAGTTATTTAAAATACAAATAATGGCTGTTACAACAAATCATCTAAAATGAAATGTAATTGTAGAAGTCTGTGTAATTTTTTTCAGTTTGCTAGTTTTGGAGAAAAGTTTTCAATAATAGCACAACAAACATTATCATTAATGTTCCAGTTTCAACAAATCTCTAAATATTAAATTAGTGTATTTGGAAATGGGGAAATATGTCCCATATACTGTTTATACAGCCCTGAAAATGCCTATAATATATTTTGTTCTATAAATAAAGTTGCACTTATTTTTATTTATAAAGTATACATCTGTAAATGTGTTGACCATAATCAAATCAAGGTAGCCTTGAATGGGTGTATTTTATCTGGATTCCATGGCAAGTCAGGATGTACATGTATGCAGAATAGGGATTTGCTTTTATTGAAAATGACATGTTTCTAATTTTGTTAAAGAAAAGTGCATAGCTCAATGCATATTTTAAATGCTTTTGACTGCAGAAAGTGGAGTTTTATTGTTGTATAAGTTAATAATTTTGTACTATATTTTTCTAATTGCAACCATTATTGGCCTATGTGAACAAAAATCTGAATTAATTACATAGAGACAGTGCTAATTTATTTACTCGTTTCCAAACTTTAGTCGTCCAAGTGGTCCTAGTAAAGCATTGAAACTTGGAAGTAAAAATAAGGATGTAGATACTTTTGTTGATATGCTAAAATCTGAAGGAGAAAGTAAGCCCTTTTTTTAACACTTTTCAAAAGTCCATTGTGTAATTTGATTACTATAAGAAATACTTTTGTGGAAAAACATGAGTTGAATGAAATGAGTTTCACTGAGGATTCAAACCCCCACTCTGTCACATGCCAGGTGCTGTGGAGATAACTAGAAGGCAGGGGTTCAAATCTCACTCTGTCACATGCCAGGTGCTGTGGAGATAACTAGAAGGCAGGGGTTCAAATCCCACTCATCAGCAAAACTAATTTTTTCCACAAAAGTAGTTCTTGAATTCTGTGTTTTAGGCATCACAATATGTATATTTACTGAGTTGTTACCCTATGTGTCAAGTTGTTCCGAAATATAAATTTTTAGTGTGTGACAAAAAAAAAATGCTTATAACTCAGTCTCTTATCAAGGTAGAAAGTTATGGTTTATATCATTTTGATGTAGGCTATAAGACAGTAATATTAAAATGGAAGAAGAGGACAAATTTTCTAATTCATTCAATTTAAATCTGATCTAGAATATTTAAAAAAAGTTGTCAAAATCTGAAGAAAAAAAAAACATTTTCATGCCACACTTGAAGCCTCGAGTACACTTGTGTCAAATTTTAATTTTTTTTTCAATGTCAAATCATATTTCAGCACTGAAGTGTAATACACCGTAACCGAAACTGTCAGAAACATGATTAGCATCACTGAAAAGTGTATGAAATAGACAATGTGTCTAAGTTTAGCAATTCCCAAAGTTTGCATGACCAGTCACCATCTAAGTCTCCTTTAAGGAGTAGTTGATCTCCAAATGATAAACTTTATCAAATTTTACATCACTTTTTCATGAACACTGTGAAGTGGTATTTCAAGTACTCATCATTTTACTTTCTTGTTCACATTTATAGGAAGGGAAATAAAATGCAGGTGTAGTTGTATCCCCAATCAATGGTAAATAATTTTAGGTTGTTTAGCAGTGGTCCCTATTCTATAGAATTAAATGTTAATATAATTTTGCAATCAGCATTTAATAATGTTTAATTTTTTGTTTTAACAAAACCTAAAATACTTATATCTCAGTTAATATGGGAATGAATTGAAACGCATCAATTGAAAATGCTTTTGTTTGTCCCATGGCCGAGTGGTTAGCGCACTTGGATATTGATCAAAGGGACCTGGATTCGAGCCCTGGATAAGGCATGAACGTTTGTGTTGTTTTTCTTTTGAGGCCCCACCATTCTCTCAGACCTTCTAGTATGGCATATATAAACTGACAAGCTCCTGTCAGACATCTGTGGCAAGCAGCTTCTTGAGGGGGTATTTATTTATTATTTATTATAGAAATGTTTGTTACTGTACATAAACAACTGTTGTACCACTTCTTATACATTATTAATTTTAATCACTGCTGCAAATCATATTTTATATGGGTGATTTACATTATTGTCACAAAATGAAAAATCATTAGTGAAGTTTGATTAATGGTACAGAAGTTTAAGAATTTTGGAAAAGTGCCTAAGAGTGGTTCTAGGAAAAACCTCCAATGCAATTTACTCTGAAACAAGATTTTGAAGAGTAAAAAAATTTGGAAAATACATTTTGTATTTTTCAAATAAAGGAGTAGGGAGAGGCATGAGGTAAAATGATAGTTCAAGTACCAAAGCTAGTACAGAAGTAGTTTCAGAAGATTAGGTCCATAGCACAGAGCAACAAAGTTGCTCCATGCTATGGAGCTTCTGAAAATCTTTCTTTAGATCACAAGAACTTTGCTGATCTAGCTTTTATTGCCCTTTGAGTGTAATTTTATTTGTAAATTACAGAAGTGCATTATAGTTTGGCACAGTTTCTTTATTGAAGCAAGTATGAATAACATACAGTTATGAGTTCAAGTTCATCTTCTCCCATACACACATAAAATTACCTTTTATGTATTAAAAAAAAATGCCCGCTGTAAATCTAAAAAATGCCATTTTTTTTAACATCTTAGAATGTCCATTTTTGGACACTGGGAAAATATACTTGAAAAAATATCCATATATTTTTGAAAATGGTAAAAACCAGGGGGTGGTAAAAACGGCAGTCTTATATAAAACACAACACCCTGTTCATGTGATAGGAACTGGTGGTGAAGCTGTTTAGTGGTAGAAGATAAACTAGAAGAAATCATAACTATTTTTTTCCATCTGCATGAGTATCCCCAATCAATGTGTAAATTGTGTAGTGTCATTGTATAAGTGTGTGATTAAATATTCTAACCACACATTATAATTTCAGGAGGGCATTTTTTATCATAAATTATGGTGGTTAGAATATTTTTTTATCATTCAGAGGACTGTGCATAATAGCTTCTGTAAAAAAAAAAATTGTGAACTCTTTTGAAAATTGAGTAAAATTTTTTCCCCAGTCTCTGGAAAAGTTGCTACCACAAATTGATTACTGTTGTTTTAACTCCATTAGTATGCAAGAAAGACATTTAAAAGTCAATCTACTGCTAATTATGTGATAACTTAAAACCATTGACTTGAAATATCCATTGAAATGCAAAAGCTAAGTTACACACCGTTGTTCCTGAAAGTTTTAAAAGCATATTGAATTAAAAGCTGAAAATTGATATACTTACATAATTATCATGTGGTGAATATGGAAATCAGTGGTAAAACTGTTTCAGAAGCTCCGAACATACAAATGAACTGTGGATAGAAAAAACTCTCTCTAACATAGGCATGCCAAACTATGGCCCGTGGGCCATATCCAGTCCATGTGACTTCAGATTTTTAAAAATTGTGCTGTATAGTGGAGCATCGGGTGGCACCATTCAATTGTATTTTCACCACACATAAACACCAGATTTAACTGATGAGCATATTATTATTTCAATAAATAGGTAATTTTAATCCAGATATTGAAAAACTTGCAATATGAAACAATTACATGTATCACATATGGTATTTTTTATAGATTAATGTGTTTTATTAAGCATTTTGTTTTTTTAGTGGCATTTGGAATAGTTTTTAATTTAAATTTGGCTCTCAATGAAAACAAGTTCTAACAGGTCTATGCACTGTTTATTGTTTGCTCACGAGTTACAAATTGAAGATTGCCATTTCATCGGAAATGTCTCAAAGACATTGTTTAGATAACTCATTAAAATGATTTGCCATTGGAAGAATGAAGACTGGCCAGTCTCAAGCCACTATAACTAGATGGCAGAATGTGTCTGAAATAGTGATCTCCAGGCTCTGGAGACCATTTCAGGATACAGGCGATGTCACTTGAAATCCAGTACATGTTATCCAAGAGTCACTCAAGATGACCAGTATCTGGCTTTAACTGTCAGGTGTCCATAGAGTACTGACTGCTCCCCAACTTTGTCCACAGGAAAGAGCATTCAATGTGGATTGTTTCCAGAAGGCTCCAAAAGAGTGTGCTCTAAGCAAGATGACCAGTAGTATCTTTTTAACCTCCCTCCCCCTACATAGCTAAGCTCCTCCTCCATAGCTAGCCTCTCCCTCCAATGCTTGTCCCTTTATAGATGCAATGGACTTGGGGTTCATTTAATGGACAATAATGACTACACATATAGCTCACCCAGTAGACTAATATCTTGAGCATGAGGGTATTAAGGTATGAAGTGCCTACATGTTCCTATTTTTATGTCTGGTATGCCTTGAGGATATGGATTACATATCTGTCCTCCCAGAAGCCTCCATGATCTTAGACCCTTTTGCAGTAATGCTCTTGATTGCCTATATTAGTGATAAAGACATTTTTGGCAGTATGAAGAGGCATTGTGAATCCCCATTGCTGTCAGGGATGATAACACCCCTTATTAACACATTTTCTTTCACTTTATTGGACTTACCTTCGTACCTTCATATAAACAAAATCATACAAATATTAATCATGCAATCTTTATTTTTAAGCATAATTGTTATCATATTACAACTTACCTATATATATATATTGCTTCGAATGCATAGAGACCCATTTGAGTAATCAGTATTTTTGTGTTTATAACTCGACTGTTGCACTTGACTATATATTTACATGTTTTGACTGATTTTATATGAAGTTATGTGCCCTAATTATTTGTGCTAAATACTGAAAATCTGCACATTTTTAATTTTATGATATATATATATATTGTTATGAAGGTAATTATTACCTGTTTCAAAGATTCTGAGAATGATAATTAGCTCTATTTAAATTTTTCATTTCTTCATTCAAATTGTCAATTCAGAAAAAAAAAACTAATTTCATGCATTTATAGATGTGGTGAATTCAGCCCTTGCAGCGAAGCAGGCAGCTGCATCTAAAGCTGCGGCTCCCACACATACTGAAAGGTAGGTGTCTCTTATGTTTTCTGATACAGCTCTATTATTATTAATACTGTGATAGATTTCTAAGCATTTTACATGCATGTAGGAAAAAGACCATATCTCTATAAAGTAATGTAAATTAATGACTTGTAAAATTCACAGAGGTTTTAATACAGTTGTTGTAATAGCACTTCTTGTTCCAATTTCCATTTTTCAATGTGAAAAAACTTTGAATTCATATTTATAATGAAAAATTTATTTCTCATTGTAAACAATTGCAAATGAATGTGAATTTTGTATATGCATGTTTACAATTTTAGAAGGTTTAATTAAAGTTCATAGTAGTATTAAAATTCTGAGTTGATTATTAAAAGTTGTGATATAGGCCTTAAATAATGATAAATTCAACAGAAGTTTAGATTTGTTTTTATTCCTGAATGGCACTTTTTTTTTTCAGTATATTGGTTTAGATAGCCATTTAAAAGAACCCAAAGACAGATAACCCACTAGTCAAGAGATAGATAAGAACTGCCCATCAAGACAATGCTACCTAATCTAATATGAGGATGGCCAACTTCTATGTACTTGAGGGCTAAAGACTGAGTCCATGAAACAGTTAAGGGCAGATAATTAGGCTGAGAGTCATGCACAGTTATTGAAGCAGTAGCACAAATTATTCATAGATCCTAGCTAGCACATTATGATCATAAAAGATTATTAATATAATGATTTATTTAGAATTAAATTAACTTCATATACATATATATATATATTTGAAAGGTTGTTTTTCATTTAGATACCCCTTAAGACATCAGAACCAAATTATATAATGGTTTCTGATATTAAGAAGTTTTTATTTGTATTTTGACATGAGGGTTTTTGCCCCCCCCCCCCCCCCCCTTAACTTTCTTCCTCCAAGAAACAGAACTTCTAAATGGCAAAAGATAGGATCACAAAATTCAGTATACAGCCTCCCCCTATCATAACATAGAGCAGTTTAAGGGTTCGGTTCCAAATTTTATCCCATCTCCTCTGAAATATAAAAATTTAAAAGTATTTTTCCTAAACAGAAGGACCATTAAATTTGGTATACATTTTTGTTTTGCTCAACTTGATGAAAGAGGGTGGGGATCCTGTAAACTTCTTTTTAAAATTTCCTTTAATTAAATTTCACTTGTGATTCTAGGTGAATCTGCAGATCTGTGGGTTTTTATACTCTGTCTTCAATGTGTGTCATATTTGATGTGCTTTCAATGAAAAAAGGTAAATATCCAATGCATTATGTAGAGGATGACACAAATTATTTACATTTTTTATATTCACACATACATATATAACATGGGAATGCAGTTGATTCTGTGGGCCTTAACTGTGCTCAACACTTTGCTGAATGAAATGGTTACATTTCATACAGTTTGGAGACTTTCTCCAATTAGCTTAGCGTAGCTTAAATAATGCTTTGGTTTTGCAGGAATTTGCTTAATGAGATAGAAACCTGTGCTTTTCCACAGAGAAATTGCTTTACAGGCCACAAAACTTGGTGAGAGGATATCCTAATCCCTGCTTAAATAATGTGGTTCACACGGAATCAAACCCTGCTCCTTTAGAGTTTTTGGGAAAGAGAAACATAACTCTTTCTTTGACACGCTAAATCACTTTGATGCGCTAAATGAATGTGACTCCTCTATTCCTAAGTCACTTCCTTTCTATCTTGGTTATTTCTGCAATTTCCTGTCGCCTCTCTTAGTGACTCGCACCTTAATACCTCCAGCTATATGAAGGGAGTTGAGTGACAAAGGTGAAATAAAACCATTTGCTGGTTCTCACTTTCACAAGCATCTGGAGACTACACAGGTAGGCCACGAATGACATGAGCAACATTACCATTTAAGACATTGCTGAAAATACACATTTAGCAAAAATATGTACAAGAACAACAAATAAGCTAATGAAACAAATTAGAGGGACACGACAGTTTTCTTCTTGTAACTTAAATGAATGCTAGGGTTGGCACTCTAATCTGCCTCTCCATTTAAAAATTTGTCCACCCTCCAAAAAAAGGAAAATATGTATACACATATAACCCGTTGGTTACAGTCAACAACCATTTTACAAATAAAAACCTTTGAGATGGTGGACGATCATGTACTATTCAGTTATGTTCCCTCCTTTCCTCACCTCAAAAAAAAAAATAAAAATAACAAAATCACAAGGATTAATCCTAAGATGTTCTTTGTCAAATGAAACTTATGAAGAATGTCACATACTATATATTTAAAGTGTTTGCATTAACCCCTACAGTGTTGGGTTTCTGAAACTGAACTCACTGTAGTGGCTGGATTTATTTTAAAGTGCTTTCAGAAAATAAAATAAACAAATGAACTGAAATATATCATGTTATATATCAAAAGAAAGAGCATTTAATTATGCTTAATAAAATGGCAAAAAAAAATAAAAAAAATGGTAGGTTAAATTTTTTAAGGATTTTTTAAAACATTGCAAAATTTTATTATATTTTTTCCACTTGATCTTTAGTAAAATTTCAAAAATATATGTATTTTTCCCATTTTTTGTATATTATTTTATTTTTCTAATTTAAATAGTTCATACTATTTCGATTGTTGCTTAAATCTTTCATTTATTTCATTTTTTCCAAATTATTTATTCATGCATATTCTTAGACTTTTGACAATCGGCAAACTCTAAAGCATAAGTAAAACAGTGTCATAAAAAATCAGTTTGTTTTAAAAACTAAATAAATAAGAAACTAAAAATATATCAGAAAAGTGATAATGAACTATGAAAAAAATTAAAAATAATTTCAAAGCATTTAAAGTTTAATCTGTGCACTGAATTTGAGAATGAGTCTCTTTATTATAAAGCTGCATAACTGCTATGGAAAAGTTTAATTCTAAAATTCTGACAGAAATTTTGGTTAAAAAACACAATTTCCTGACCTTGTTTATATGCTTTAAATGTAATTAAAAATATTAACGAATGAATATTGTTTAGTCTTTTGCATTGATGAAACCTATTTTATATAGTATATTTATAGATGACTATGGGTTAAATGATTATTAAAATATTGATAATGTCCTACCATTTAAAAATTGCACCCTGAGTAATCCTAATGTTGTTCTGATTGCCACCTTTATAGATCGTTAGCATTTTCACTTTCGATCATTTCTAATTATTGTTTATAATTGCAGTATCCATTTGAGAAGCAATAAAAAATAATTTTAAAAGCATTAAAGTAAAGAAAAAAGTTTTTAAAGTCAAAAGTCTGCTAAAATATTGATTGAAAGCCAATGTGCATAGTTCACGGATGATGCAATTTCTGGTAGTAAAAAAGTCAATATCCTTGCGTTAAACATTTAAAAAGCATTAGAACTCTAGTAGAGCTATATATAGTGCAAAATATGCAGAAATGCAACTAATCAATAATCTAAGTATGGGACAGCAGAATAAAGGCATAAACTAATCGGTGCTGCTTGATGTTGTTTACAGTACTGAGCATACTTGTACGTTCACTATAGACTCAAATAGATTTGTTTTTAAACTTTATCCTAATTTTTTCAAGTGGAATCAACAGGTAAAATTATATATCAGATTTAAATGTTATTCTTGATATTCAATTAGAAACTGTTTAAAAAAAAAGTAAGATTTCTATTTCGAAAATTTTTTTTCACAACTTTGTACTATGGGAGTGAAACTTCGCTCTCCAATCACTAAAATGGGAAAGATGAAAGCTATTCTTTGGGTTGCCACACAGTAAGGGTTAAGCACCCAAAGCAGCAGTGAGTATGGTAGTAGTTTAATAACACAATTTTAATTATTTTATTGAATTGAAAATTTTAATTATTTGAATATAAAAAATTCTCCCCCCCCCCAAAAAAAAATAAATAAAAGCTCATCTTAATAATAAATAATAGCCATTTTCAAATGGGTGGACAGCAATAGAAAATATGTTTCTTCTATTGTGTCTTGGGGGTGAGGGTGGCTCAGTTGGTAGCACACCAGGCTTGTAATCTGCAGTTTCCAGTTCAAGTCCCAGCTGGACCAGCATTGAGATTTATCTCCACTAAACTCCCACCCTGCCTTTAGTGAGAAAGAGGACACTGATGGTCTTGGAAAGGCTGCCATCTGTCAGATGGGATGTTAAACTGTGGCACCATGTATGGGAGAGACATGCCCTGTGCACATTAAAGAACATACTGGATGGACTTGATGGGAGGCTACCATGTGTCTCCTAACAGCTGCCCAGTGGGTCCCCTTCCCTCAACTTTCTCTGACCCCTTAGGGTCCTTGTGACCTAGCCATTTAGCCCATTGTGTGCAAAAAGTACTGCTTAGAAGTAAAACAATCCAACCCAATCTATGGCGTTCTGGTGTCAGCACATGCACTAGCTTAATTATACCATACAGGTTATTGAGAGTATTCTCTCTCTGTTTTGACAGATTTCAGCCACCTGTAATTCACAGATATTTGACAAATGGTCCAGAATTTTGTACATGGGAACTTGGTACTTGGTGAGAGGATATCCTAATCCCTACCTAAATAATGTGGTTCACATAGAATCAAACCCTGCTCCTTTAGAACTCCTTTTTAATCTGTGTCACCCCATGTTGGGTCAAAAAAAATCAACTACTACCTGTAATGGGGCAAGATTAATGCCTTTGTGATTGTGGGAGATCTGGAAACAGAGGATGGCACTTATCACTCTGGCTATCTTGGTTATAATTTGTGAATATTTTGAATGAAGAAAGGAAATGTTTTGCATCAAACATTTGGAGGATTGTAGTAAATTTTATAGATGACTATGGGTTAAATGATTTTAGTTCAAAAACATGAAATCAGCAGCCACTTCAGTTTTGAGATATTAAAAAAAGTTATGGTCATCAAAAAAAAAAACAATTAATTAATTAATGGAAAAAAGGTTGTAACCAATGGTTGAAAAATTCCTTGTAATTTGGTCACTTGGGTGACTAAAATCTCAGTTTATGAGCCTGCTCAGTACTAATTATGCCTGATTGATTTCATGTATATCCCTAACTTTTGGTTTGTGAAAGGTGAATTTTCCATTTTCATTGTGTGGTATAGAAGAAAAATGGAATTTTAACTGAAAGTGTAGTTTTACAGAGAAATTGAGATATTTGTGCTTAATTTGTTTTATGCCTGAAAGTCTTGACATAATTTGTTAGTCTTTTGCATTGATGAAACCTATTATTGGTCCAAGTAAGTTTTAAGGTTTGTTACAATGAATGTAGCAAAAAGAAAGAATGATTCTTTTTCATGTTGTTATTTTACATAATCTTTCAGTATACACCTACACTGTGAAGAAAAGATAACGGTTATTGCACTAAGAGATGGTGGACTTCAAAATATGGAGGTTCATGGTTTAGTAACACTCAACATTACAGATGAAAAATATGGGTGAGTTCGAATAAAAATGGATAACAAAGAAGAAAAAGGAATTCAGTTGCAGGTATTTTAAGCATCTTTAAAATCTATGTATTCAGTAGTCTTTTTTAGCCTTTTTCGTGTGTGTTTTGGTGTTTCTTTAGATTCCCATGCAGACATGAAGGCTGGCCTGATGTAGAAAAAAGCAAAGGAGGTGGCCAAGAAACACAATCGACCAAAAAAGTGTAAAAGGCCAGGGGCCAAAAGACTGGATTCCCATTGCATTATAACATTACTCCCCCCCCCCCCTCCATATTACAGGTCTTTAAAAAATTCTTGAAAAATGTATGAAATATATATAAAATATAAATTTAATAATTTTTTCCTCTATTTACCCTTATTGGCATTCTGAAAAGGCCCCCCCTAGATCTGGCCCTGTCAAGAAAGCATTGATTGCTTCATGCAGAATACCTAAAGGTATCAGATGCTTTGTATGATATACCTGACGAAAATTTTTGCAAGAAGAGTTGCTATATACTAGTTGTAGTGTGTGCAATATATGCATATTACACATTCCCATGAAAACAATCAATGACACAAGGAAACTGAATCAAGTGCTGTTTTACTTGAATGTAACATGCATGCATTTCTTAAAAACTAAATTATGCACATTGAACATAATGATGCTACTTGAGAATAATGAGAATTTTTGGACCTGTATGTTTGAACAGAGTAATTTATTTTGTAAGTTTCTGGAGAAAAATCCTTTTTATTTATAAGGTCCATAATCTCATGAGATTTTCTATTTTATCATTGCTAAGATCAATGATTATATTTGTCTTTTTTTTTTTCAAAAAATGCAGAACATTTAAGCTGTGCTTGCAGAACACTGGTTTAGAGTAATCTAAAGAGCTTTTAACATTTGTAGTTTTTATAAAAGATTTTACAATATTTTTGTATATTAAATTTGTTTTCAAAATAGTTTTGCAGTGTAGTAATGAAAATAAAATATTGTTAACAAGAAGTAATTTCTTTCCTACTTTTAAATTTCCATTTCTTACAAAGCCTTTTATAATCTTTCTTCTCTATACAGCCAATATTTGGTGATTTTTGTTGTTGCTTGAGAGGTCTGAGAAGCAACCATGAGAATAAAAGTTACAGGGTTGTCATAATTGAGAGTAGTATGATTAAAGCACTTGTAAAACTATGAAGCAATTTCTTTTAATTATGATATTAGCTTTAAGCTTTTTTTTAATTAATTATTTTATTTATTAGCTTTAAAATATAGAAAAAATAAACTGTATAGAGAATTTTATTATTCAATTGTTATCAACTTATTTGCAGTGCTTAATTTAAAAAAAATGTGTAATTGGTAAAAGCACTTCAAGCATATAAAAGTGTTGTGAATATATGGAAATTTATTTTCTGAATACTTTGTAGACTATGTAGATACTTGCAGATTAAATTATTATACTCCCTTTCTACATATTGAAAATATTTATATATATAAATTACTCTTTCAGACACACCCAAATATTGATAAAGAGCTCTTTAAAGCTACACAACAAATTGGGCTGAAAAATCCAAGCAAACCCTTCCCAATGAATGCTGATGTTGGAATATTAAAATGGCGTTTCCAGACACAAGATGACAACTTTTTGCCATTGTCTAGTAAGTTGAAATAATATATTAGCAGAAGATAAAAATTCTGATTGCATTTTTTCTTTAATGAAATAAATTTAATATGCAATGATGCTATGTAGAACAGTGTTTTTCAGTTCATATTTTCATATAATAGATGGATATTGGCATTTTTCTTCAGCATAGAACTGTAACTGAGCAGTCTAATTATGCCAGTTTTTTAAATAGTTTTAAAGTTGCAATTATTTATATAATTAAAAAATTTTATTTGAAATCTCAAATATTTCAAGGTTAAAAGAAAAAAATTGTAAATGTTTAGAACTGTAATGATATTTGAGAAATATATAAATTTTACTTTCATAAAATACACTCTGTGACACTGAAATTGCACCACTCAGAGGAAGTGGTTAGAGTCAGATGAAAATCCTAGACAAGTCAGTAGATGAATAAGACATACTTTCAGTTACAGAACAAAGGCACAAATTTATTTCTCACACATG
The DNA here is from genome assembly GCA_038380435.1 of Ryuthela nishihirai. Taxonomy (NCBI): domain Eukaryota; kingdom Metazoa; phylum Arthropoda; class Arachnida; order Araneae; family Heptathelidae; genus Ryuthela; species Ryuthela nishihirai. The sequence continues at coordinate 23,452,292 of JAWZYU010000016.1, forward strand.
ATGGTGGACAATAAATTTCCTTTTAAATCCCACCTGGGTTATGACACATTGCAGCTACACTTTGTGACATGGAGTCGTACTATACAAGCATCAAATAGCATCTTGGAGCATGGCACACCATGCCTTGCAGCTGTTCTTTCAAGGTAACTACAGCTGTGCTGGTTGTGGATGAGTTGGCAGATGATGTCTTATCTAGTCCCAGACATGTTCAATGGGTGATAAATCTGGGACCTGACTGGCCACAGAAGAGTTTTGACAAGTTATACATATTCCCATCTGTTAGTTGTGTGTGGCCTGGCTTTGCTGAAAACTGGACATTCCTGTGGTGAAGGGGAATGGCAAAAAAAAAATGGAAACTGCAATGTAAAATTACTAATATGGTGGTGTACTGCCACATAAGTTCAGTATAGCTTGTATACATCATGGGATAGAGTCTACTAGTGTCTGAAAGTCAGCATGAGGGATATGACAACACCATTTGTCCACAAGAATTGGGTTCTTTTACCTCCGAGTGGTACTTTTTTTGTACACAATGGGCTAAATGGCCAGGTCACCAAGACCCCATAGGCTCAGAGTTGGGGGTGGGGATTCACTACAGGGTGGGCATTTTCACTTTCGATCGTTTCTAATTATTGTTTATAATTGCAGTATCCATTTGAGAAACAATAAAAAATAATTAGGTTAGACAGATGTTAGCTCCTGTCAAGGCCATCTTACATGTCCTTTAATGTACACAAGGTATAACTATCCCGCACATATGGCCACTGCTTAACGTTCCATCTGATGGACTGTGGCTTTTCCAAGCCCATCAGTGTCCCTACTGACCAAGAGCAGGGGTGGAGTTTTGCAGAGATAAATCTCAACCCCTGCTGGGAATTAAACCTGGGAACTGCAGATTACGAGCCTGGTGTACACACAAGAAATGTGATCAATTCCTGCTTGTTTGATGGAGCTGGAAAACGCTACCTGAGACATTATTTCAGAAGTTCCCATAGATTTTTCAGCAGGTTGATAGCTGGTGACTGCAGTGGTCTTGATATATTGAAAAGTTCAGTCTCATGCTTCTCAAACCACTGGGTGGTCACATGTGCTCTGTTGGGTTGGGTTGTTTTACCTCTGAGCAGCACTTTTTCTCACACCATGGGCTAAATGGCCAGGTCACATGGACCCCAAAGGCTCAGAGAAGGTTGGGTGAGGGGACCCACTGGAACAGCTGTTGGGAGACAGATGATAGCCTCCCGTCAAGGCCATCCAGCGTGTTCTTTAACGTGCACAAGGTATGGCTCTCCGGCACACGGGGCCATGGCTTAACGTCCCATCCGACGGACGGCAGACTTTTCAAGCCCATCGGTGTCCCCTACTGACAGTGGGCAGGGCTGGGAGTTTTGCGGTTGTTTTACCATAGTTGAACGCTGACCCAGCTGGGACATGTGCTCTGTGAATGGGAACATTGTCATCCTAAAAGACAGCTCACTTTTCATGAAAGAAATGCACTGTTGGATGCAGATGATCACTCAGGACTGTCAAATAGCAATTGACATTGTCTTGCCTTCTAATGGAATGAGTGCACCCACACCATGCCATGAGAAAGTACCCCACACCATTACAGAACTGCCAGAACCCTTAACAGTATGAAACAAGCAATCCAAGTTGTAAGCTTCCTTTGGTTGGTGCCATGCATGCATTTATCCATTTGTTTGAAAAAAATTGCAGAATGATTCATCAGACCATATCACATTCCACCATTTCTTGCGCTCTTTGCACCACCAGACATGACGACATGCATTGACAGGTGTGATGAGTGGCTTGTGAAGTGCAACTTGACCATGATATCCACTGAAATTGCTCTATGGAGTTCTCAATGTTCTGTTTTTTACGAAACTTGCCTCTCAGATCCATGTTGAAATCCAGGCACAACTGATCAGGTGTAGCTTGACAGCTGCACTTTGCATATTGCATCAATGCTTGAATGTCCTGGTCTGGAGTAAGTACTTTCACCCACTGTTGCCTTTTGCAGGCAATGTCTTCCCTTTAGATTCCCATGCAGACATGACCTTGGAAACTGCCTAGTGAAACATTAGCAAGTTCAGCTGCCTTAGTACTGAAGCTTCTGCCATATGCACTCCAACAATCATGTCTTTTTTGAAATCGCTAATGTCTTCTCTTGACAACATGGTACCATGTAGTATGTCAGGTTTGCCTTTAACATGATTTTTAAGCATGCTGGGATGTCATTTGCATGTTTCATGCCTTTGTTAGTGGCACATAGACACTGCTGTTTAATGTAAACCAAATTCCATTTTTCTATTCATTTGATCAAGCGGAGTAGCTCTGCTTGATCAAAGTGCCAGAGAGACACACCAGAGAAGACCTGATATTGTGACTTTCCACACCTTGGATCATAACACCTGTTACTAAGACATTATGTCAGCCGATGGTAGCAGCTGGATTGGAGTGTTGTCTCCACGTGTATACAGTGATCATCGGCTACTAAACAAAACTGATTCTTCACTATAGGTGATGCCATTCTGCATCCCATGTTGTCCAAGGTCAGCACCACTGCAGGCACTTTTGATAATGCCACTCCAGATGCTCTTGATGATTTAACGGTAGTCATTGGAAGGTCACACAATGGACCATGTGCACATAACCTTGCTTCAGCAAGTCATCAGGAAATGATTTGTATTATGGAGTGATAAAAGGTTGATATAACTGCTCTGCTGGTGGTAGCTATCATTGCCATTAGTGCAGTGGACATGTCACAAAATCAGTCAGTCCTGCCATGGTGGTTACCTCTGGCATTCACCAGATCCTTGTTGATGACAATATGTGGCTTCTTGTAACCACTGTTGCCAGCATCGAATGACTTTTCATATGGTTGTGATTGACATATTCCACTAAACACTGTCTGGACCACCCTGCCTCATGGAGTCTGATGATTCATCCTCTCACAAATGCCTATAACTCGTGATATGGCTGACATACATGTCTTGACATTCTGTATGCGATGCTGTTCCTATGGATTTCGTTCTGTGGGATGACTTGGAGTTTTACTGGCTGCAAGCTTGTGGGTATTTAATTGAGGTAGTAGCATGTCTTGCCTTATAATGCTGACCATCTCTACATGACTTTTCTGACAATGGAAGCATTTGAATATCTTGTGCTGCACTCACCTGCCAATTTGCATAAATATCTGACTTCTTCTGGATGGTGCAATTTCAGTGTCACAGAATGTACATTAAGCAAAAATCAGATCTTTTTATAAAAATATTAACTCCTTGAGCTCTAACAGAATCTCAGAAACTATGGTCACTTGTAGAGTCCAGACATAATGCCTGTTTCTAGTAGACAGGCTATTTTAAGGTTGGATTTTCTTAATATTTCATGCTGTTGCTAATAGCTGACAGAAGTATATAATTATATTATATATATTATAATTACAGTAAGAGATTTATTGCTATTGGGTAAAATGAATTATTAAAATTTAATACACACTGAGGACCACCCTGCCTCATGTAGTGAAGGGAAAGATTTCATATTAAAAAGCATGCTAAATAACCTTAACAAAAGTTTGAGGCATCCTGGCAAAGGTCTTCAGTTATCCCTTAGTACTCTCCAGTGAGTCTTTCCCAAATTACAAGGGTTTTTTGTGACCTGACCATTTAGGCAGTTGTACTGCAATATTATACTTCTCTGTTTTAATTTTTTACTTTAATTAATGTCTGACTTTCAGGTTTTATGACTTTTGTATAAAATTCTCATGCAATATATACTAAATGTAGGAAAATTGAATATTAAAATTATAGACAATAATGTAAAATTAATGAGATGACTCAATTTTATGATTCAAAATGTTTTATACCTATTGCAGTCAATTGCTGGCCTTCAGAAAATGGAAATGGTGGATGTGATGTAAATATTGAATATGAATTAGAGAATGAAAATTTGGAATTGAACGATGTTTCTATTTTAATACCAATACCGTAAGTTGCCTTTCAAATAAAAATAAAAATTGTAGTAGATTTTTATTTTAAAAAAATTATTTATTTTCTTACTTCTTTTTGCTGTGTGAGAGTTGGTAAGACGTAGCAATTGGTTTAGCATTGCTACTGGAGTTAACAAGGATGCATTTTGTCTCCTTCTTTATATGGTTATTGATTATGATATGTGGAATTCATTACAAGAGAAAGATTTTGGCCTTAAATGTTCTAGAGATTTGCAAATTTCTGATATAGATTATACTGATGATTTGATCTTTTGTCTAATAATGTTGATGAGATTAACTCTTTCAGCAGAGTTGTTGATAAGACAGGTAATAGAGTAGGTTTAATGTAAAAAAAAACAACTAAAGTGATGAAAATTACTGAGGCAGGATGATGTATATTGTTATTTTGAATGATTGCTCCCTTGAGCAGATGTCTCAGTTTATCTCAGGAGCTGTGTAATGGATACTGGTGATGTGTGACAAACGAGGTAAACAGAAGAATAGGGGTTCATACTGGGACTTTTGAGAATCTCATAGAATGTGGAAAAATGAGCATATACATAAAAACTAAAATCAGGCTGTATAATAGTTTTGTCCTTTCTAAAGTTAATTATAGTAGTGAGACTTGGACCCTTTGTAAATAAAATATCAGGAAATGTAATGCCTTTGTTTCTGAATGCTTACACAGTATTTTGGTTTTTGACTTTGTAATAATATAATAAGTTAAGCAAAGGAGTTGGCAACATATTGACCTTTGAGCAACACATTGTACACAGAGAAGATGTGTTGGTTTGGCCATGTTACTTCTATACTAAACTTAGATTAGCAAATAAGGTTATGAACAGTGTCCCTATTTTTAGTTGCAAAATCCCCTCTGAAGTTGCCACTGAAGATCAAAAAGTAAAATACAGTGGACTTCCGTATAAACCGCTTATGTCCCATATAACGCAGAACGCATCCCCTGCGTTGTACGGGAGTCCACTGTATATAATTTTTTTTAAAAACACTTCCTATATGGGCATTAAGAAGTAAAATGACAAAACATAATGCCAATGGCGAAATCAATTACTGAATTCATAATGAATAGGGTGCCAAAATTGGTTTTTACTGTAATTTAAGAAAAAATATCTGGTGCCCTATCTTCCTATAAAGTTAATATGAATTCAGGAAGTGATTTCATCATTTTAGCTTTACTTTTTTAGGACATATATAGAAGTAAGCTTAATTTGTATATTTTATTTCATATTCAATTGTTTCAGTACAACTGATTTTGAATAGTAGTTGTTATGATTTGAAATTATTTTCAGATTTTATCAATGGTAGCTTTTTTTTACCTTTTTGTTTGGGTGGGAGTTTAAGTTATTTTTTAAAAACCACCAGCAGGATAATTTAAGTTGGGACGTTTTTTAATTAAATGTAACCTGTTTTAATGTTATATATAACATACTAGTAAACTTAACTGGTATTGCTCAGGTCTGAAACTCTAAAACTACAATGAACTGTCTTGGTAGCAGTAGTATTGCATTAGTTTGTCATGAGGGTAGTGCAGTGGTATTGCATTGGTTCACAGTGATGCTACAACTGCCAGGATCCAGTTCAAGCCCTGGGATGGTACGGTCATTTGTTTGTGTGTTGTTAGTTCTAACTGAGCAGTGGTCAGAAGTGACTTCATTGTTATATGAGCATGTTCTTATATGAGAAGGCCTCTAAAAACTAAGGAGTAGTTTTTGGGACACTTCTCTCTCCTATATGCTGGAAAAAAAATAAAATTAAAATGTCCTTAATTAAATTTAAATATTTTATTAAATTATAAACTTTTGATATTGTATAATTTGTTGTGTTTTTGTTTAGTGTAATGCATATCTTTTTCTTCTTACTGTAAATAACTGCTCTGTTTACAAATATATTTGTACAGCCCTGGTGGGGGAGCTCCAGTGGTATCTGAGTGTGAAGGTGAATATCAACATGATAGTCGTAAAAATATTCTAGAGTGGAAACTCCCAGTTATTGACTGCAGCAACAAATCTGGATCAATGGAATTCTCTTCCAGTGGAAAGCCATCAGATTTTTTTCCAGTTTCTCTCAACTTTGTATCGAAATCCACTTTTTGTGGGATTAAGGTAACATATTTAAATTAGAACTCATAATTAAACAAAATAATTATAGTTATTTTTGAATTGTCACAAGGCAACATATATGGTCTTTGCCAATACGGATAATTGTCTGAACAGACTCAGAAGGTAACTGCTTTGCTAATGAGTCAATACAGCAGAGTACTGATTACCAGTTAAAAACCAATGGGGATAGCCCAGCAAGGGAACTTCCAAAACTAGCAACTCACAAAATTATACCAAGATCACAATTATATATACAAGTTGACAGTCGTCCTAAAGCATTCAATTTTAATTCCATTAAAATTTCATTCCCTTTTTATGTAAATAAATTTCCTTGTGTATTATTAATACACAATTATTTTTATGAATATCTATAAAAAAAAGTGATGAAATTGGAAAGCAATAGCTTTTTTTTTTCATAACATTTTCTTTGTTTTTTATGTCTGTAAACAACATTTGTTATTTTCTTGCCTCTTTATAAATTTAAATCTACAAATAAAATTACTGCTCCAAATCTGAGTGTAGATGACAATCACAGCATTACCTCGACATTTTAATGTCAATATATCAATAAATATTTTGTGTAAAAAATTTTGCTGACATAACGGGATTGAACCCGTGTCTCTCCAGATTAGATTGCCAGAGTATTCTTACTGATTGAACTAATGCTGGCTCATCTTTTTTCCACTAATTTAAGACTTTAAACTCTTCGCCATGATTTTTGGCGCCTACCATTGGCACCATATATAGATAATAGATGGTTGTTCCCCATAGTTGCCATCCGTAGATCATAGATGGCATCAATGGTATGCATTGAAAATCATTGCTGAAGAGTTTAAAGTCTTAAATTAGGGGAAAAAAGATGAGCCGGCATTAATTCAGTTGGTAAGAATACTCTGGCATGTTCTGGAGAGATGTGGGTTCAAGTCCCGTATGTCGGCAAAATTTTTTCCACAAAATATTTATTGATATATTGACATTAAAATGTCAACCAGGTTTTAATTATAATTATGTGATTGTACCAATGTTTAAATCATTAACTGTGATTGTACCAATGTTTAAATCATTAGTAACTCTAAATAACTTGAAGAGACTTTATTATTTCCATCTTACTCAGCGCAATATAAAATGAAATAGTTGCCACTCATGGATCATAGATGGCGCCAATGGTAGCCATCGAAAATCATGGGTGAAGAGTTTAAAATCTTAAATCAGTTGAAAAAAGATGAGCCAGCATTAGTTCGATTGCTAAGAATACTCTGGCATGTTTCTGGAGAGATGTGGGTTCAAGTCTCATGTCTGCGAAATTTTTTCCACAAAATATTTATTGCCCCAAATCTACAAACTCGACCCTTCTTGAGAAAGAATTTTTTTTTTACTATTTGTTGATTACTTATTAGACATTTCTGATTTAGAAGAGAACAGTTCTTAGACAAAATGGTTGACAATATCCATTTTCAACAAAATTGTAATCTTTTACATACATTAGTAAGAGTAATTAAAGAGGATTTCATAGAAACAAAAACTACATTTGGTGAAAAGAATTTTTATATAAGACAACAATAAATTTAATTTGCCTTGACTGATATGATATATGCATGTGTTTTAGCTATTGTTGTATATTTAATCAGTTGCTATGATTTTTATCCAAAAGACGAAAATTACAGAAATCACCACTTGAATTTATCATGTATAACAACAAAGTTCTTAAATATCCAGAAAATAGGCAATAAAGCTATATATATATTTTACAAATTAACAAGCAAATGTTATTAAGATTAGATATAAGAAAACTAAAAGGGTGTACAGTAGTTAAAAAGAAGTCTATAACATCTAGAATATATTTCTTAAAATTATAAACGATATTGGCAATTTCACCCCCCACTCCCAAAAAAAAGAAATTAAAAAGGTAGACTTAACTATGCCATTCTGTTCAAATTTACCACATACTTGTACTCTTTAAGCCAATATAACCCATTGTACAATATTAGAATTTTTAAATAATTATAATTAAAAAAGAATGCAATAATTATAATTAAAAAAGAATGCACTTTTCTAAATTTTGTTAGAAATACGACTTTAATTTGGGAAAACTATAACCAGAAAACCTATAATACTAGTTCTCCACTTTGAAAAAAAAAATGTTTTACAGTATTATTAATTTAGTCTCTTGCAAGTGAGACAGTCAGTAATAGACCATGGGAGACTTGCAGATATGTTTGTTACAAATAAAACATTTTTTTTTTGTTATTTTTAAATGAAAAAAATTTACATCCTGCATGTTTGATACCATTAATACTGTAGATTGTTTGTTTGCTTTTCCTTGTGTTCATTTCTGTATTCTGTTTACAATGGAACATGTTTTTTCATTTTGTGTTTTATATTTTCTGGAATTGATGTGAAAAGCAATAAGTAATTTTCCCAGTTCGAAAAATAATCATCTTTTAATCAACTTATTCTTATTCCACTTTGGATTTATGTTTTGCGCACCGAGAATTGGATGTGATTTCTGATGGCCATTCTACCTACAGCTTTATCATTGTATAATTTCCTTTTTCATAGGAATATAATTTTAATAGTTAATTTTCTTCAGATTTGGAACTGGGCTGAAAACAGTTTCAATATTTTGGGCTTTGAGTAATTTGTGGACTAGTTTACATAGGACAGAAATGTAAGATATAGGTTTAGCAAAGGTTGCATGTTCGGGGTTGGTGATTGGGAGGTGAACCGAATCTCTTCTGTTTTCATTTCTATATTGATTAGCTTTTCTATTGTCATTGGGTGGAAGCCATGGGATGCAGCAATGGATGTATTGAATTTCTTTTTTAAGCAACTGTACGTTTGATGATACGGTGAAGGCCCAATGGATGACGGAGGGGACATAAGTAGGCTTTCAGTAAACTATGTCATCTTTTTGGATGAAAATATCTAAATAGGGGATGGCACTGCTATTTTCCTCCATATTTCCATAAATGTTATGATATATGTTTACCTTATGTAAATTTCCATTTGATGCCATAAACTCGTTGAACTTCAATATTTATAATATTTAGAATAATGTTTTCAAGTGAAGAGTTGAATACAACCTCAAATGCAGTTTTTATATCCATTCTTGACGAAGTGTATCTTGATGGGCATGCGGTATTTTTTTATAATATTTGCTTTATAAAAGACAACCTGCCATGCTGTTTGAATTTGTTCAAGCTTCCAAATTATATTTCCATCCTTCAAATAAGCAGTAATGGTAGCAGACTGCACAGCTATGTTTCAGCAGAATTGTCAATTTCACTCTCATCACTTTTGTGATTATCAAATTCAAATACTTCCTGATTTTCTGATAGATTTACAAGCATTTCTAATTCGCAGTCTTTCAAAGCTTTGCAATTCACCATAGGTGTATTACGACACTAATTTGTTGCTAGATAAATTTGAAACTGAGCTATATTCATTACTGACCAAAGATCTAATTTCAGACATGCAGAGTTGTCATTTTATAATAACAAAAATAATAAATATCCCCTCAAGCAGCTGCTTGCCACAGAGGTCTGATAGAAACCTGCCAATTTAATACGCCATCGTAGGTCTGTGATGATGGCGGGACCTCATCAGAAAGGCAACACAAACATCCATACCTTATGTGGGGCTCAAAACCAGGTCCATTGATCAGTAACCAATATAGCCAGGACAAATAACATATATAGACTTGTATATATATCCATTTTTATTTGTCTATATATACCCTAACTTATCTATATATACCCATGCAGAAATCTGAACCTGTGTGTCTGAACTCGTATAGAATTCTGCATGAGCACAGTCAATAATATAACTGACTAAAGTATTGTTGTATTACTTTGGCTAAAATAATGCTCAATAAATTTTAATGTGCAAAAAAAATTCCAAAAAAGAATGCAAAAACCATATGTTACAGATATTTGAAGTATTGGGTCATTTGACATAAACATAATAGTAATACTGTAGGGCCTCAAAGTACATGAGGCTTAGGTTCCTGGTACCCTTATGTAAGTGCAAATTCATAAATTGGAGTTCCCCTATAGAAAACTATGGTGCATATAAAGTAAAACTTTGCAAACTTAATCTGTGTTAATTAAATCTATATAAATCTTGAAGTATGAATGTCACAAAATATTCTACCTGAACACTATAATTTTTATTCCTGGTCCTCTTTCTATGACCCCTCAATAGATCAACTTTGACTTTAGTTATGACAACCACTTTGGTCAGTGATTTTATGACTTTTTTTGTTCAGGCGATGCAACAGGAGTGCAAGAAGACTTTGTGGTGGAACACTACATGATGGCAGAGGATGAAGATAGCATTATTTGCAGCATTTTTGTAAAAGCATGGGTGATAGGGAGTTGCTTCTTTTAGTGCTGGAGTTTCTTTCATCTCTCTTAATAGGAAGAAACATTGTTCACTACCTGAGTGATCCTTAAACTCTTTTATGTTGAAAGATCATACTCCTGCACCTTGTCAGTTAGCTGTTTAGGGACTTTGCTGAACTTATGGAGGTCTCATGATTACTTCATGAAGTCTTCTTCCTCTTCTAATTCTTTCTCATCCACACTCTTGACAAATTCTTGTAGGTCTTCTGTTAGTTTGTCTCCATCACTATTCAATAATTCTTCTACATTACCCTTCACCATGTTGTTGAATTCTTTTCTGCTTACCTGACAAGGAACATTAATAATAATCTTAGGGGCCAGTCAGATACCAGTGGGGCTGCATACTCTGAGCTTGTGTGCTTTGTGACCCTACTGTAATTTATAAGCAAGTAGGGGAAAAAATAAAACAATCAAAAATATCCTGTAGAAGCAATAATTCAGTAGCAGCAATAAAAGCATAAAATAATTATTAAGAAATAAATTTTTTGTCAAATAGACTTGAAGTGAGCAGCAGAGTTAAAGACAACAGCTTTGTACTACAAAAGCATTAACACTGTTCATACCTTGTGACCTGGCCATTTAGCCCATTGTATGTACAAAAATGCCAGTCAGAGGTAAAACAACCCAAACTGTGGATTACTATAATTGAATATCAGTTTGTAATAATTTGCATTAGTTAATAAATAATCTCATAATAAAGTTTTGTGTAAGAAATATTTATACATATTTGTGACAAACTATTTCGTTTCTAGGTTGCTGATGTTCTGCTGCTGGACAGCAATGAACCAGTGAAATATTCTTCAGATATTATATTTTTCTCAGATAAATATGAAGTTGTATAAGGATTATTAACTATAAAGTTTCTGGAACATTTATCTGAACATCAGAATACAAGTTTTATGAAGAAAGAATGAATAAATAATCACCTTTCTTTTCTACAAAGGACCTGATGAAAAGAATCATGTAGAAAGAATCATTGTTTAAAGTTTAATCTTTTAAAAATTTATGTGCATATTAGCTAAACCTTCCTTGCCATAACGATGATACTAAAACGCAAGTTTTTTTTTTTTCTGAGTAAAATGTTTCAGGCAAATATACAAATGGTTATTTAAAAAATATTGTGTACTTACGTTTATTTGACATTGACCATGGCTCACAGTAATCACTTTTGAATTGAACTGTAGAGAAACTAAAGAAAATCACTAAAGAAGATATTAGATATATTAATAAGCATAAATTACCCCATAATAAGCTTCCCATTGTTACCATAGTTGAACATAAATATCAAACGTTTATTTATTAATTTGTATGATGAAAAGGGAAAATTTCTTCCATGAACTAAATTATATATTCATTAAAACTTTAATACATTTTCAAGTATAAAACGTATTTTTATTACTAAATCCTGGAGTTCAGAGTTTAATATAAAAAAATTGCGGAATATTATGACTGTTGGTATGAAACATAAATATTTTTGAAATACTCTTTTTTGCATTAAATCCATTTAAACAAAGAGTTCACAAATTATTTGGAGTTTTAAAAATTTAAAAATTATCTTTTTAAATATTGTCTTAGCCAACTGAATCTTTTTAGTACCAATAAGGATTCTTTTTTTTTGAAGCACGTTCCAAATATAAATTGTTACTTTGTTTAGTTAATGTAGCATTTTTCCTATATTAATAAAGATGAACTTCTGACATTACATCAAATAATAATTTATATTGTTCAAATAACGCTGTATACTTGTTGACACCAAAAGATAATGTAACGGTGAAAAACCTGGAAGTATGTTAAAATTTGACTTAGAGCATTAGTAATTCAAAACAAAGGCAAATGAATGCTCTTAATCCTCCTCCTCAAGCAGCCGTGGGCTACTTAGGTCCAACCAGACCGTGCAATTTAGTTCTCCAAGCCTCTGTCCTGAGCTACATCTGGCTACAGGTTCTCTTTCAATGGGCAAATAAAATTATCACCAAATTTGCAAAGCTTGTTTAAATATATTTTTAAAAAATGCTACAAATATTGAGGAGAGCTAAGTAACACAATGATTTTGAGCCACTATGTTTAAAACAAAATTGAGATACAAGTAAAGGAAACTTTACATATAGTGCATTAATTACTCTTTTAGCTTTGATTCAAGAGAATTTCTAAGAGTGTAATAGTACAATAAGTTATGTTAAACTCTTATAACTTTACTGTATTCATAATATGGCAGGGTTGGCTCAGTTGGTAGCGCACCAGTCTCCTAATCTGCAGTTCTCAGGTCAAGTCTCAACTGGGCCAGCATTGAAAATTATCTCTGTAAAACTCCCTGTCCTGCTCTTGGAGCATAATGATGGCCTTAATTGCCAATGCGCCATAAAACCCCAAACAGCCAACCAACCCTGTCCTGCTCTGTCAGTAGTGGACACCCAATAGACTTTGAAGATTTGTCATTATTCAAATGGGGCATTAAGCAGTAATCCTATCTATGAGAGAGCCATACCCTGTGCACATTAAAGGACACTTTGATGCCATTGATGGGAGGCTACCATCCGTCTTCTAACAACTGTCCAATGTGTTCCTCTCCCAACTTTCTCTGGGTCCTTGGTGATCGTACCATTTAGCCCTTTGCAAAAAAGTTTCCCTCAGAGATAAAGCAACTGTTCATAATACTGTATAATTTGTAGTATTCTTTAAATTCTTAATTTTTTTCGCCTACTTGCACAATTGCACCCAAATTTTAGATTAGAATTTTGATTCACTACAGATTGTATCATTCACCATTTTAATCTCTGTCTATTTTATGAAGATGCTGGAGTTTGCATTTTTACAGTGTCTGGTATCTTGACAAAATAAGATTGACCGTAGTACAACTGGCAGGCTCAAAATATTAAGGTTCAATACGTTTACAGTGTCGTGAATGTCATAGATTCTGACTACTGCATCACAAGTCGCTGATGGCTCCTTGTAATGAAATAGTTTGAATCCTATTTGCTAAATTGGGTTATTAATTACAAGGTTGATCCCCTGTGACATTCCATCATAAAATGTGAAGGTGCATTATCTGAGCAAAAGTATCTGGACACACTTTATGAATAGTAGATTCGCTCATTACGCAATCGCGAGTCGGTAGACCACATAAAATGACAGTCAAGGCATCAATGGCATCAAAGAGCCCAACCTCCGAGTGCTGAAGTGGGTGGGACGATAAACTCGATTGTAACACTCGCCACCGAGTACCAAAATGCCTCTGGAAGTAATGCCAGCACCATAACAGTTCGACGTGAGCTGCAGGAAATGGGTTTCCCTGGTCAAGCAGCCTCACAGTAAGCCTAACATCAACAAGATCAATGCAAGCGTCGGTTGGAGTGGTGTAAAGCACGGTGCCAGTGGACTTTTGAGCAGTGGAACTGCGTTCTCTGGAATGATGAATCACACTTCACCGTCTGACGGATGAGTCTGGGTGTGTAGGATGCCAGGTGAAAGCTACATGCCTGACTGTGTTGTACCAACTGTGAAGTTTGGTGGAGGAGGCATCATGCCCTTTGGCTGTTTTTCATGGTTCAGGCTGCTCCCCCTAGTTCCAGTGAACGGGAATCTGAATGCCGCGGCCTGAATCTGAATGCCGCGGCCTATAATGACATTCTCGACAGTTCTGTGCTCCCAACTTTATGACAAAAGCTTGGTGAAGGCCCTGTAACAACATGACAATGCCCCATCCACAAAGCGAGGACCATGCAGGAGTGGTTTGATGAGATGGGTGTGGAAGAATTTGACTGGCCTGCACAGAGCCGTGATCTCAATCCCATGGAAACCATTAGGATGAACTGCAATGCTGACTGTGAGCCAGGCCGAATCACCCAACATCAGTGACTAGCCCAAACTAATGCTCTTGTGGCAGAATGGCAGGCAATTGCCGCAGCAACGTACCAAATAGTGTAAAGCCTTTTCCCACAGAGTGGGGGCTGTTATAGCACCAACACGATATTAATTCTTATTACTGGGAGATTGCGGATGAGCGAGTTTTTTTGATCATATAGTGTGACATATGCAGAATGAAGCACCTGTCTCTTTTAATAGAAAATGGGAGCTGAATATCGAGTTTTTGAAGTTTAAGCACCATTAACAGCAGAAATAATTGTTTTGTACATAGTCGTTTGTTTTATAAAGAACATTATTAAAACTACAATGTTAATGTAATATATGCAAATCTAAATTTAAAAATAAGGCAAAATAATATTGTTCATTCCCCTTTATTCAGAAATATATATATAGATATATCCATAAATAGACAGTCCCATGTTATGCTCAATGGCAAGTTCGGAGCTCCATAAGGTTTTTTTTATAGAAAGATGTAGCTAAAGATAATTTTAATAACAAAATCAAATATATTTAAATATAAAACCTCAATTTAAACATTTGTTCAACTTAGAGAGTTAAGGAAGTTGCAACATTGAACATTACAGTAACATTTTACAATATCAGTGCTATTGCTGTACGCGCGTTTTTTAAATATAATTTGATAGAAGCAAATAATACGATATAATTACTATATTAAGAAGAAAGTCGATTTTCCTTGTTTTACTTAAAATGGGAGGGATTATAAGGAAGAAAATTTTACCTGTGCTCGAAACAGGTCATTGGTGATTCGCTTATACAGGGTGTTTCAAAAAGGACGCAACATTGTATTTTCCTATTTAAACTTGACAAAAGATGCAAATTAGACATATCTACCTTTACAAGAGATGTTGAAAGTGATTTCCTGCAACCTGGATTCATTTTCCTTCGTACCTGTTTCATGACATTTGCAGCCACCTTTCGTAATGTTAGTCTTCAAGTATATGAGGATTGTTTTGAAATACTACACATTTGAGATATCCTCAAAGGAAAAAATCTGGAGGAGTAAGATCTTGGGGGCCACAAATTTTTTGAAATCAAATGATCAAAAAATTCCTATAACATGACCATTGTGTCATTTGCAGTATGGTGGTCGTGCCGTCTTGTTGAAACTAACATTCATTCACATCCAATAGTACAATAAACTGTTGGATGAGGTCAGATAAACTTCACCAGTTACAGTTGAGTCAAAAAATAAAGGCCCTATCACACGACAACGGGAAATTGCACGTAAAACACCAATTTTCCATGCGTGTAATGGTCGTTTGTGAAAATTTTCTCTGCTCCATATTAGACTGTTCTGACTGTTCACATACCCATCCAAGTGAAATCAAGCCTCATCACTGAAATAAACACTGTTCAACAGCACAATTCCATTTTCATCAACAAAAGAATGAATCCAATGACAGTACCCTAAAAGTTTTTCATGGTCAGTTCATGAACGACACCAATGCGGTAGGCATGAAATTTTAACTTCTCTGTAGCCCTGAAAACAGTAGCTGGTGACAGCCCAACCTGTGAAGATTTCTAAGAGATTTTCTGGGTGAGCAAATTAAATGCCGAGACATCGTCAAGAACTTCGGCAGTTAACAGTGATGGCCAGCCTCGGCTCTTTCGATCCTGTACAGACCTAGTGTCACGAAATTTATCGATCAAACGAGATATTGTCGACTTAATGGGAACTACAGACTCTGGAAACTTCAACTCAAACTCCTCTCTCACACGTTTGTAAAATTTATATGCACAATAAGTCTCAACAATAAATATACGTTCGTTTTCGGAAAAGGACATAGCTGACACAAAGAAATGAATGTTTGAGTGCGACTAACACATGACAAGGTCATTTCAACTGCTAAAGGTTGTTTACCTTGAGTACAGTAATGCCAACTGACTAAAATGTACATGTGCATAAGTTCTACTCTCCTATATTTAGGGTTGCATCCTTTTGAAACACCCTGTATTATAAATCGTATATTTTTCATTAATATGAATAATGATATTCATTAATGTAAATAAGCATATTCAACAAGATAACACTCATATTCATCAGTATGTGGGAGTGGCTCAGACGGTAGAATGCCAGACTTGTAATATGTATTTTCAAGTCCCACCTAGCCCACAGTCAGGGACACTGATATTTTTAAAGAACATGCTGATGGCCTTGACGGGAGGCTACTATCCTCTTCTTGCTCCTTCTGGGCCAGAATTCATTGTCTGAAAATCTAAGCTTGACCATGAACCTCGTTAACATAAAACCATGACAAATCGTGTGCGACATTTTTTCCGTCCTCCTAGCGATTTCTCGTGCTAGTCTAACCTGCTTAACACTAAAAATGATTCCAATATTATAACTATTTTTTTAATATTCCCTATTCCTTTGCTGGTCTTATTTTTAGCTCGTTTTCAGAAAAAAGAGCTAATGTTTTCACTTTGCCGTCTGTACACATCGAACTTTTTTGTTTTTAGGGATAAAAAGCCGGGTTGATAGATTATCCCAAAACTTAAAATTGCCCTATCGTCGTCGTCATCCTCCTCCTCAAGCAGCCATGGGCTACGGAGGTCCAACCAGACCGTGCAATTTAGTTCTCCAAGCAAGTCTATCCTGAGCTACATCTACTGCATCTGGCCATTGCACACCAATTCTAACAAGGTCCTGTTTGACATTGTCAACCGCATCCTAGGTCTCCCCTTCTTTCTGAGGCCTTTGGGCACACTGTTCATAACCCTATTCGCCAATCTATAATTATCCATACGGGTAACATGGCCAAACCAACAGAGTCTCTGCACAATATGCTGCTTAAAGGAGGTTACAGACTCCTACGCCTAACCTCATCATTAGTTACAAAGTTAAACCACCTAATACCCAAGATACTGCGTAAGCATCTAGAATCAAAAGCATCTAGTTTCCTGTTATCTTGTTTACAAAGTGTCCAAGTTTCATTACCATAACTAACCCTAGAAAGAACCAAACTATTATACAGTCTAATTTTAGTCTTTAGGTGCATACGCCTATTTCTCCACACTCTCCATAGATTCTTAAAAGTCCCGGCAGCAATCCCTATTCGTCTGTTAATCTCATGCCTCACATCACCATTATCTGTTACATAGCTCCCAAGATAATTAAACTGTGACACCTGCTCAAGACTGCAACCATTCAGATTAACTGAATCACAGCCTGCTTGACCAATTTTCATCATTTTAGTTTTCTCTCTGTTTATAACCAAACCTACTCTACTACCAGTCTCATCAACAGCTCGAATGACAGAGTTCATCTCATCAACATCATTTGCCAAAAGGGCTAAATCATCAGCATAATTTAAATCAGAAATTTTCGTATCTCCAGTCCATTTAAGGCTAAAATCTTTCTCTTGAAGTGAATTTCGCATAACAATCAATAACCAAGCTAAAGAGAAAAGGAGACAAAATGCACCCTTGTCGAACACCAGAAGTAATGCTAAACCAATTGCTACAAGCCTTACCAACTCTCACACACGACTCAGTGTTATAGAGAGCTTTCATTATGTTAACTAACTTGTCTGGTATACCATATGATCTCACAATCAACCACAAATTATGACGATCAACAGAGTCGAAAGCCTTTTTGAAATCAACAAAGCTAGCAACCAAAGGTTTCTGAAACTAAACATTTCTCAAGAATCTGCCTAAGTGAAAATATCTGATCCACACATCCCCTAAAACTTCTGAATCCACATTGCTCATCACGCAATTGACTGTCAACCAGATTCTTAATTCTATTAATCATAATCATGGCAAGAACTTTCCCTGAAACAGAGAGTAGGTTGATACCCTTATAGTTATCACAAGAACTGCAATCACCTTTTTTGAAAATAGAGATAATAATAGCTCTGGTAAAATCCTTAGGAACCATGCCTTTATCAGAAAAGATACTCAAAATTTCAGTCATCCAAGTGGTAACCGAAACATTCGCAGCTCTAAGCATTTCCGTAGTAATTTCATCTACCCCTGGGGATTTATCAAGTTTAAGTTTAGAAATAGGCAAACTAACTACAGATTGTGTTATAGGGCCAACATTAAAGTCACCAATGCATCTATCATCATTGCAAACAATGGGAATAGAACTAACCACATTGTTTAGAATATCACTGAAATGCTCAGCCCACCTAGACATGACAGAATCCTCACCTTCTATAACCTTACCTTGTTTATCCTTTAATCCCTGTATACCTGTCCGTTTTCTACCATACAAAACATTAACTATGTGGTACAGCTCTCTGCTGTTGTGCTGTCTAACTGCTTCCTCGGCTTTGTCAGCCAAACCATCAAGCCAAAGATTCTTATCAGCAGCTAACTGATCTTTTACACGTTTATTAAGTTCTCTGTAATGCTTTCTATTAGGACTAGTAGGGTATTGATTAAGGACATTCCTGCAGTTCTTTCTTTCCGAAATAAGCTCAAGTGCCTTATCACTCAGATAATTCTGTCTCTTCTGCTCCTTTTTTCCTAAAAGAGTACTGCTAGTGTCCAAAAAAGCCTGTTTAAAATGATCCCATTCTTCCTCAACTTCAGTAGTAAGCATACCATGACTGTCATAATGACTAAGTAACCTATCATGGTAAGCTTTGGCTATAACTGGGTCTTTCAGAGCTTCAGTATGAAAAGTAAGTTTTTTAACCTTAGCACAACACTTTTTAAGTTTAAGTTGCAAGACACTTTTAACAAGGTAATGGTCAGATCCAATTTCAGTTCCCCTGTATGACCTGGTATTCCTAACAGAACTAGCCCATTTGCTGTTAATTAATATATTAATTAATTATAAAAATTAATTATAATTAATTATAAATTAATAAATAATTAATATAATAATATTCTTATGCAGCCCATTGGGTGAAACCCATGTGTACTTATGTGTGTCGCGGTGTTTGTAATAAGTGTTAGTTATTCTGAATCCATTGAGTTTACTTACCTGTAGGAGACGTTGCCCATTGCCATTGCAGCTACCAATACCAAAAGGGCCTATTACTCCTCCCCAAAGGTCAGAGTCAGTACCAACTTTGGCATTGAAGTCACCAAGAACAAGGGTAATATCTCCTTTCTTGACAGAATTCAAAATATCCTGAAGTTGTCCATAAAACCTATCCTTCTCATCCTCAGTGGGGGCATAACAGCAGATAACATTCAAGTCTTTAACGCTTGTCTGAAATTTTGCTATAAGAAACCTTTCATTAATGCACTCGAATCCTAGAAGAGCATCACTAGGGTGTCTGCTGAGAAGCAGACCCACGCCTTGGTGATGCTTATTGTCGTCCCTCCCTGAAAAGAGAAATTTAAAATTATTTTTAAGAATCTGACCTTTATCTGTCCATCTGGTCTCTTGCAAGCCGAGAATATCTAAATTATAATGGTGGAATTCTTGTGTGAGGACATCAAGAGAAAAAGCTCTGTGCAGAGTCCTCACATTCCAACTACCTATGGAGAGAAAATGGTTAGTGGGATGTTTAAAAAAACTATGTTTATTGAGAGAGGGAATGCCGACAAAATCAAACAGCCCCCTAATCGCACACATGGGGCAAAGACCCGTTCCCCCACTACTAAAGGCTGAAGCCATCTACACTGGAAGACTTCCTCCAACGTAGAATTTGACGATGCCAATAGAAGCAAAGAGTTCAGGTGCCTGCGATGACTTCTGCTCAGGATTATCCACCAGCTGATAAACATATCCTGTGAATCTATTCACTTGGGGCTGTCAACCCACAAACAAACAGAAAACACAGCGGAAGATTTTCCCTCCACAGAAGCCCACCAGTGCAGCAAAATCAGGATCCATAATCAAGCTCAGAGCCATATATCTGTCCAGTCCAGTGGGTTTATATGGTCAGCACCAGGACACTGTGTGGTTGACCACTCCCCAGCAGGGTAGAAAAAAAAGAAAAGTAGCCATAGTTGTGCAGATCAGTAGGCCACACTAATCTGGCAGCCCTCCCCTTCCGTTCACTTCCACAAGAGAGTATCTCTTTTGAAAGGTACTAACGGTCTGCACCACGAGAAGGCGGGGTTGGACATTAGGTGCTAGGCCTGGCCGGTTCTATGCATCATCATAGGGGAATGGTGCATAGCTCTCCTTCCAGTGACTACCTATCAATGGAGGAAAAAGTTGAAAATTGAAAAATTTCAAACTAATATAAGCGATGTAATTAAATAAGAAATATTGCTCCCTTATCCCCGGAGGGGATGCGAAAACGCAATTTTGGCGTTTTATGCGATGTTTGTTTTTAGAGATAAATTGAAAATTCTTTTTTATTTTTATAGGTATTATACACTGAAGTGCCATTGAATAAGGGATAGCAACCTAGTAACGTATTAGACCCCCCCCCCCACCTGGTCCTGATAACGGCCGCCACACGACGAGGCAAGGACTTCACCCACTAGCTTGCATAAATGTTCCACAGGTATGGCGACCCATGCGTCCTCCAGAGCTGTCCACGATTTTCTCAAGGTCGTCGCTGATGAGACGGGGCTGAACACTATGCTTGACGATATCCCAAAGATTTTCGATGGGATTTAAATCTGGGCTTAGATGGCCAATTCATTATTTCAAAGTCAACAGAATGCTCCTGTAACCATGCAGTAGCCAACCTGGATCTGTGAGATGAAAGTTGTCTAGGTGGCAGACGCCATCTCCATTGGGATGCATGATGGCCATAAATGGTCAGCGGTAAGTTCTGTGTACTGGAATGCATTGAGAATCGTCAGTACACGTTCCAAAGGTCCCACAGATATCTAACTGAAGACACTCCAGGCCATCACTAAGTTACCACCAGATTGTACTGTTCTGACCTGACATGCAGGATTCGTGGGGTTGGTGCTATACTGTTTTCCAATGGCGTGATGAAGTTTAAACCGGGATTCATCAGTTCAGGCTATCCATTGCCAATTTTCAATGGTCTAGTTTCGATGTTCTTTAGCTCAGACAAGATTGTGCCATTAGAAGTGGGACTCTCGTAGGTTGGAAGCCGAGAAGAAGTGAACATTGCACTGGCTGGAACCCATGTTCAAATGAGAGGTGATTTCAGATAATGTCGCCCCTTCGGTCCGTACAATGCGGGTCAGACGGTGAAGCCCACGATCATTCAAGCTTGGTTGTCCTTTGCAGTTTGTCTGGGTGTTTTTTTTTCCAGAATTTTCATATTCCCGGAACACTCGAACCTGTCGTACGAGAAAATCCAAGTTCGTTGACAATTTCGGAGATCGAGTGTCCCATCCGTCGGGCACCTACGATCTGCCCTCTGTCAAATCCATCTAAATCCCGCGCCTTTCCCATTACGCTTCTCACGACGAATGCTTGGGGAAGCCAAAGCTGATAGCTGTATATGACCAAAGTTTCAGCTACGCATGTGCGCAAATGCTGACTTTCGGTACTGAATTTGGATAACGTCTCCTATCCCTAACTCAATTCCACTTCAGTGTACTATATAAGACAAATTATTATAATTCACACTTTTAGAATCTCCCTAAAGCTTTAATTTCGTCCTCTGACGGTGGGAATTTTTTAAAATTTGAAACGAATATTGCAAACGGTCTCTATGGGCTAAAAATAGGATATTTTAGTGGTGGTGTTATCATGGAGTTTATATTAGCAGCAACAATTTGTCCTTTCCCTACCAGCAGGGCCGGCGCAAGGCGGGGGAGGTTCAGTGCGTCGCCGGAACCTGGCCCCACGGTCCACGAAAAATTCATCGTAAAAAACGAAATTTCAGCCAAAATTGACCGAATTCGGTAAATTTTGATGACGTGATTTTGCGGCGAAAAAAATTCTGTAATATTCATATACTCAGTGTTCTTAAAAGTTGTACCGCACTTTGTACTTATAATAAATTATTATTATGAATTGAGAAGTACGTATAAATGCGTTTTTTGGCCCCGCAAAAGCTGGCCCTGGCTACCAGGGTGGATGGGAAAACGCAATTTTTTGTTTTGAGAGATTAATGAAAAATTATTTTTGATTTGAACATCAAACAGACCCCTAATCGCAGGCATGGGGCAAAGACCCATTTCCCCACTACTAAAGTCTGAAGCCATCTACGCTGGAAGACTTCCTCCAATATAGAATTGGACAATGCTCGTAGAAGCAGAGTTGAGGGGTCTGCGATGACTTATGCTCAGGATTATCCACCAGCTGATGAAATATATCCTGTGAATCTACCCAGAAGCCCACCAGTGCAGCAAATTCAGGATCTATAATCAAGCCCAGAGCCTTATATCAGTCCAGTATGTTTATACAGTCAGAACCAGGACTCTGTGTGGTTGACCATTCATCAGCAGGGTAAGAAAAAAATAAAAGTAGCCATAGTTGTCCAGATCAATAGACCACACTAATCTGGCAGCCCTCCACTTCCGTTCACTTCCACAAGAGAGTATCTCTTTTGAAAGGTACTAACGGCATGCACCACGAGGCGTGGTTGGACATTAGATACTAGGTCTGGCCGATTCTATGCATCATCACAAGGGATTGGTGCATAGCTCTCCTTCCAGTGACTACCTAGCTACCATTTACATTGACGTGAATCATAAGTACAACCCAAATGATCCTTGAAGCTTTAATCCAGCAATAGTGATGCCTCGTAACTGTGTTAATAGTGCAGATATATTTTGTTATATTTGCGGGGAAGTGACGTTTGCAAGCCAGAAAAGGGGATTATTTTTTATGCTAAGAAATATGATGATTCATAGTTTTCAAATCCTCCAAATGGACTTAATTTACCATCGTTAGAGGGCGCTAAATGTAGGAAATGTGAAACTTGAAGTAATATTGTAAACGATGTGTTTAAACTAAATTCGACCGGTTGCACCTTAATTTAATCAATTTAGTAGTAATTTTAAAATATTAAATATATTTCAATATAGTAATAAATAATTTTATTTTATATACACTTAATGATGTTCCCTTAATCCTAGGGGTAAAGCATCCCAACTTTTTCGTTTTAAGGCATAAATCAGATATGCTTTTGACGTTTCATAGAGATAATATATTACTACTTACATTTTCTAATCTTTAGTACCAATTTCTATTATTATTATTAATTACAACGGCGGAAAATATGGAAAATAAAAAGTTTATTTTCCCTGGAAACGGATTATTTCACCTCTGAGCGGCACTTTTTTGCACACCATGGGCTATATGGCCAGGTCAGATGGTCCCCGAAGGCTCACAGAAGGTTGGGGAAGGGGACCCACAGAAACAGCTGTTGGGAGACAGATGGTAGCCTCCCGTCAAGGCCATCCAGCGTGTTTTTTAACGTGCACAAGGTATGGCTCTCTCGCACATGGGCCACGGATTAACGTCCCATCCGACGGACGGCGGCATTTCCAAGACCATCGGTGTCCCCTACTGACCGTGGGCAGGGCGGGGAGTTTTGCGGAGCTAAATCTCAACGCTCATCCAGCTGGGACTCGAACCTGGGAACTACAGATTACGAGCCTGGCGCGCTACCGACTGAGCCACCCCCGCCCCCTCTGGAAACGAGTATCCCATATTCGCCAGAGATGATTTTTTTTTTTCGTTTTTTGAATAGAGGGGGGGAAAAAGGAATCACAAAAATAATTTAGCTGAAACTATGTAAGCATTTTAATACAAATTTTGTTAATGCCCGTTTGAAAACAACCGAAGCAATATGTTAGGAAGTAGTAAAAATTATTCATTCCAGGACCGGATCTAGAAAAATATTGGGGGTGGGGGGTAGTGAAGTGACGCAATCGAGCTGGGAAAATGAGAGGTGGGAGGGGCTAAGAGACTGGATATTCATTGCAGTGTAACATTTACCCCTCATTTTAGAGGTTTAAAAAAAAAATCGTGAAAATGCTGAAAATATGCCAAAGTTTAGTAAGTTTTGGTCTCCATTACACATACTAGCATTTTCAAAGAGTGAATCCAGCCGATTCATTCCAAAATGTCGAATTATGAATTACGAAATCCGAAATATATGTTAGATATTTATTATGTACGTTTTCAAAAAGTAAAAATTCAAATATACGTTGGATTGGCTTGTTTCACCTCTGAGCGGCACTTTTTTGTACACCATGGGCTAAATGGCCAGGTCACATGGACTCCGAAGACTCAGAGAAGGTTGGTGGAGGGGACCCACTGGAACAGCTCTTGGGGGCAGATGGTAGCCATCCGTCAAGGCCATCCAGCGTGTTCTTTGACGAGCACAGAGTATGGCTCTCCCGCACACAGAGCCACGGCTTAACGTCCCATCCGACGGACGGCGGCCTTTCCAAGCCATCGGTGTCCCCTACTGACCGTGGGCAGGGCGGGGAGTTTTGCGGAGATAAGTCTCAACGCTGACCCAGCTAGGACTCGAACCTGGGAACTAGCAGATTACGAGCCTAGCGTGCTACTGACTGAGCCACCCCCGCCCCTCGAATATACGTGGTGCACATTAAATGAAACAAAAGGGCCCCCGAGACATTTCTTCGGGTACGCCACTCCTCCGACTGGTGTAGAGAGCCCCCTTTTTGGAGGCTAATTTCATCACGATCTTACATTAGCTTGAAGGGGATCCCGTATATGAAATATGGGGCCTTTTGGTCAAATATCTCGGGAATAACAAGGCATCAAAATCTGTTGGAATGGAAATAACACTTTTGATAATTATCATAGAGACGAAATTACGTGAGCAGGCGCTCATGTCAGCAACACCCGGTAAATCTTATAGTTGCTAATAACGGTGCAATGGGAATTATACTTCATTACGTATTTTGCAATATTCCGAAATTGAAAACTGCATTTCTAATTGCTTACGCCCATAAACTATACATATTAATAATGTACGATTAGAAAAAGTACTTATTCTCTCATAAGGTGTGGAACTATTTGCTCTGGCAAATTACATCTCCCAGTTGTCCTTGAAAAAACTGTGGATATGGCCTCTTTTTAGTTCTTTGATCTTCAGATTTTCTGCTCCATTCTTATTTGGAACGTAGTATTTACATTGCTCTGAAGTTAAATGTGATCAGCTGGACAATGATTGCAAAATTTGTGTTGGGTTGTTTTACCTATGAGCGGCACTTTTTTTGCACACCATGGACTAAATGGCCAGGTTACGGACCCCGAAGGAGTAGAGAAGATTGGGGGGGGGGACCCACTGGAACAGCTGTTGGGAGACAGATGGTAGCCTCCCGTCAAGGCCATCCAGCGTGTTCTTTAACGTGCACAGGGAATGGCTCTCCCGCACACGGGGCCACGTCGGCTTGGAAATGTCACGATGGACAGCGGCATTTCTAAGCCCATCAGTGTCCCCTACTAACAATGGGCAGGGCGGGAGTTTTGCGGAGATAAATCTCAATGCTGACCCAGCTGGGACTCGAACCTGGGAACTGCATATTACGAGCCTGGCCTGTTACCCACTGAACCACCCCCGGCCCGCGAAATTAGTCTACTAAATTTTACGGCCGAGTTCAATGTCATAATAATAAATTATACTGCGATACAGTAAACAAGAAATACTCAGTTCATGTAAGTTACACTTTTAGGTTATCTTTTCCTTAACACCACCTGATATGCCCTACTTGCATTTCAGTTCTTAGATATGAATTTTGAAGTCTCTTAAAGCGTCAATAATCATTTAAATGATTTGTAGAAAATGAAATTCAGATTAACGTAGACTAGTTGATTAAAGAATGTCGCACAATATGCATGACTCGTAACTTGAATGAAAATTTTATTGGTTTTATACAAAAATATGCTATTTTTCGAGTAACTTAACAATTATGTGAATACAAGAAGAAAATATTTTGTACCAACACAGATAGGAAATAAAGGAAAGAATATATAAAAAAAATTGTTTTCAAAAATGATAAGAATCAGAATATTTTTCAGGTTTTTACAAATCAGATCAAGTTTTGTTCACGCTTGAAGAATGGGAACAAGCCTTATCTAGTAAAATATTACTTTGGAAGATAATAATTATAATTTATCTTTTATTTCTCAATGGAATTATGAAGTCGAAAAATATCATCCTTGGTCAGAATTTCAAAGAAAATGTATGGGAATAATGTAACATCGTCATGATAAAAAAAAATTATAATTCATTCTTTCTACAATCAGTGTTATAGCTAAGTTTTTAAAGCTCTTGGCTCAACGTCCTACTTATTGTGATATTTTTTTTTCTGGTGCGTTCACCACCACCTTTGTAACTTTGTTACGCCACTGTATACACACACACACACAAACAGATGTCTAAATTGGTCCTCAGATGTGATTAAATTACTGATAAAGTTTTAAAGATTTACCCCCTCCCTCCCTAAAATTTTCATTAAAATAAACACTTTATTGAAGCATTGAATAGTTTTTGAATCTTTAAAATTTGTAATTACACAATGGTAAATTTGACAATAAGACGAAAAATTTCTGCAACTACAGGTGTTCAATTAATAGATTAATAATGAAATTAGTACTGTATTTTTAATCACTGTTGTTTCAGTGAGATGGATACTCAGCACTCATAGAAATGAAATAATCTGCAAACTTGGTGGCAGAATTGGCCAACCATCCATAAAAAAAAAAAGCTAAAAATATTTCCAGATGCTCTCAAAAAATGTTTAATAGGTCTGCAAAAAAAAAAATACAAGCGATGCTTAAGTGGTTAGCACTCTTGGCTACTGATCAAAGGAACTTGGGTTCGAGCTCCAGAAAAGGTATGGATATTCCTTTGTTGTCTTTCTGCTGAGGTTTTGCATTCCTCACAGATCTGCTTCTGTTGCGTATTATATTGTGAATCCCCTGTCAATACCTCTGTGGCAAGCAACTGCTTGAGGGGTAATATGAGAAATTTCTAGAGAACCAACTATTCCGATGAACTGTGGGTTGGACTCAGGGGCAGCTATCGTAATGGTATTACTACATTGTTTATATTAATATTAAAATTAGAAAGCCAGCATTTGGTGGCTTTATACTTGTTTTTTATTTAATATTTCTATATCCACTATATGGCAATAGTTAACTAAAAATGTAGAACAGTTGCAATTAAACTAAAAATGTAGAACAATTACGTTTTCATACAAAAAAATATTTTTGCAGATAATTCGTGACTGGCATTATGGCTGGAGCATTTGCCTTTAGTCCACATCAAAGAATAATCCCTTTTGTTAACTTATTTTACTTTACTCCCTGAGCTATAAAAACATGCTCTTATTGGTCTGCACAGCCGTGCCACCAATCTGGTTTGAAGAATTTTAAGCTGTCACATTTAACATCTCGGTTGTAATTGCCTCAATAGAGCTTTGGAGATTGAACAATATATCCGTTTCTACAATAATTATATGTATTAGGCATTATAAAACTTGAATATACATAAAGTAACAGTGTTTCAACATTAGTGAAACTTGGAATCAGATTGATATCTTATTGTCAAGCTGCAGCAATGTATCCTCAATAAGTCAACAATAGCACATCTTATACAACCTAGGATACAATAATCTTTCTAAACATTATAAAATGCGAAAAACAAAGAAAACAAGATATAGAATTTTTCAAAATTTTACCTTAAAATTTAATGTTTTTCAAAAATTAATGAAAAAATAATGCACGGCAAAAAGTTTAAACATAACTAATTTTTGCCTTTATGCTAATAGTGTTATAACCACAATAATCATTCATTCCTAACGTTTCATATGCATTAACTGGCTCTTGGCTATTTTCTTGTGAATACCATTAACTTAATATTGTAAATATGTTAATAAGTTGACAGCATTTTTTTTTCTCTTCAGCTTAAGGTCACTGATAAGAGAGAGGAAGAGGAGACAAACATGATTTGTAGAGAATAAAACATAAAACGATGTCAGTGGGAAATGATTTACGAGCTGTTGGGAGACCTCTCGGTAACATCGATTTGTGCTCTTAATTAAAAGCCACTATTTAAAAAAGTACGAGTTAACAGATAAGTCATATAATGAATTACACATATTCCACTTTGTTTATCTATATTTTTTTTCATGGCAATATTTGTACAAACACCAAATCACCCTTTATCTCTATACATAGATCATTGCATATGCACAGCTTATAGACCAAAAATAACATCTATGTACTTAAAATACTTAATAAGTATAGAGCAAAATAATACGAGATCAGCTAAGAGTAGTTCAACAACTTCAACTCCTAGTAACTAATAAAACACAATAATGGAATAATTGAAAATTATTGGACAACTACAATAACTTTGCCTTAAAACACATTATTTACATTTAAGATCATAAATGTCATGTTAATTTGCAATCTGTGTTCTCATAATAAGTGAAAAAGCTCGGATAAAAACAGTGTGATAATTACAAGATCAAAATGTACAGAATGTTAGCATCTTCATTTTAAAGGTTTCATTTCTTGGAAAACTATGAAATGTGAAATATTCATATCTTTAAATGCTTTTTAATATGAAATCTAATGAATGAAAAAAAAAAAGTGCATTTAGATGCACACACATGAACAGGAATTGCTTTTATGGCAATAAATACAATCTGATTTATAACAAATTCTTCAAACTATCCTTTTAAAAATATTCTAAATACCATCTGAAACTAAATTTGGCACTTTACAGTGCTCATCAAAGTTACTGCATCGATCACACAATTTGTTATTTCTTATAACTGTTGGCAATATAGGTGTAAAGTTTGGAATGATGAAGAATTAACTATCAATAAAGAAAATGCAACTTAATACATAATGAAAAGGTGTTCTAAATCTAACAAAAACGTTTACAACCAAATTATCCAAAACAAAAGTGAAATATGATTAGGTGAAATTGTCGACATAAGGCAGGAATATAAAACTTGCAAAACAGGTTTGTTTGGCTTATCAAATGAATGTAGATAGTATGCAATAATGGTTGTCTGAGGTTTGAAACAGTCTACTTATGCACAATATGAACGCATGACTGAATCTTGCAGTAATAATAACGATATGTGTAACTTGCCATTTCAAATATTTCTACACTACTTAATACGATTATTATTTTATTGTTTAATAATAATCAGAATGCATTAATGTTTTGGTCAGTGTTGTTGCCTCCATTATTGAAAAATGGCATACCAGAGGAAAAAAGTTCACCATCCTTGCAATAAGGGTATTGGCTTCTAAATTCTAGCAGCAGTGCTTGTGGCACAACACTAATTATGCTGTCATTCATAAAAGCACACTGTGAAGACATTAGGAATAGTGATCATTGATTCAAATATACAACTTAGGTTTGAGGGGTATTGAGGAGTTTTGGATTTGGATTGTTTTACCTCTGAGCAACACTTTTTTGCACACCATGGGCTAAATGGCCAGGCCACAAGGACCCCGAAAGCTCAGAGAAGGTTGGGGGAGGTGACCCACTGGAACAGCTGTTGGGAGACAGATGGTAGCCTCCCGTCAAGGCCATCCAGCGTGTTCTTTAACGTGCACAGGGTATGGCTCTCCCACACACAGGGCCACGGCTTAACGTCCCATCCGACGGACGGTGGCCTTTTCAAGCCCATCGGTGTCCCCTACTGACCGTGGGCAGGGCGGGGAAATTTTGCGGAGATAAATCTCAATGCTGACCCAGCTGGGACTCGAACCTGGGAACTACAGATTACAAGCCTGGCATGCTACCAACTGAGCCACCCCCACCCCAAGGTATTGAGGAGGGTTAGGTTGTTTTACCTCCGAACAGATCCTTGTACTCAATGGAATAAACGGCCAAGTCACAAGAACCCCCACGGGTTCAGAGAAGATTGGGAAAAGGGGTCCCACTGAACAACTATTAGGAGACAGATGGTAGTCTTCTGTCAAGACCAACCAGTGTGTTATTTAATGTGCACAGGATATGATTCTTAGCTTAATATCCTGTCCAATAGATGGTGGCCTTTCCAAGCTCATCATTGCCCTCTTTCTGATCAAGGGCAGAGTGGGAATTTAGTGGAGATAAGTCTTAATGCTGGTTTAGGTGGGACTCAAACCAGGAAACTACAAATTACAAGCCTGATGCAATACTGACTGATCCAACCCCCAGCCCATCAAGGATGGTGTTGAAGGAAAGCAGTGTATCTCCTCAAAGCACAAACATTTTTGGGAGGATTTAGATCTGGTCTGTGTGAAGAGCATCTTATAAATCTGATAGCATATTTTTCAAAATAATGTGATATCAACCTTGCTCTTTGTGGGCCACAATTATCATCCGTTATGAGGAAGCTTCACATATTGCATCCACACAGGGTCTTACATAGGATCATGTCTCTATACTATAGATGTCATAGCACTTATGGCACCTTGTTTGGAAATGTGGAAGATGATCACCAATACACAGCTCACTGCAAAAAGAACTTGTGGCTCATAAAACAAATAATCGATATATTGAATCAGGCTCATTTCTTCCAAATTTTTTTACCAAGCATTTTTAGGTGCATAACTAAACGTTTTTGCCAATTCACAGTATATATTAAAAATGCATATATTTTTGCTTTTCGATCAAACTATTTTCTTGATTTCTTAAAAATGCTGCTTTTTTTTCCCAATGCATTACTCATTAGAAATATATGTTTTCATTTTAAGTTGAGAATTTTTCCTACAACTCTTTAAGAATACATTTTTTTCCCCTTTGTGACTCTTCACTAAGTTTGAATTGTAAGGCCTGATCCGATGATATCCCTACCCATTGACTGCAGATAGTGGGTCTCCATTTCTGTACATATCAGAAATTGTCTTGAATCCATCATCAGGGCTCCAACTGACATGCTTTAGCCATCAATTTAATTACCCTTGATTGTCCGTATGAGGGATAATGTACACAAATTTCTTCCTGTTGCTGCTATAAGATCAGCTGGTATCTGTCTTCAAAGAGGTGAAATTTGGTAATCATCATCTTCCATCTCCAGTAATAATCATCTTCAGAGGCCATACAGCTCAGCAGCCTTGGCTAGGTCTTCAAATAAGAGTAAGAGCATTTGAAATTTATTCCATAGCCCGGAAATAAATTATTGTGTACTGTGAAGAATCATGTCCTTTTTACTGATTGCCTTACTTTCAACCAAACCAATCACTCACCATGTTTTAGAATAAAATATGAGGCACTGTAGAATTTTGACAATTCCATAATTATTACACTAGCATCCAATTCAATACTAAAACCAAGTTCATACATAAGCATTTTACAGGACAGTCTCATTTTCATACATGGATGACATCATATATAGAATAATTTTCATTAACTAGTGAAATAATAAGCTGAAAAAAATTGGTTTGTCAGTTTTTTCCCCCAGCTTATTATTTCATGAGTTCCATGTCTACAGGAATCTCCTGAGATACTTTACTAATTTCATTAATTTATTTTTCATGTATATCTTCTATGTAGGCTATGATTCAGCTTTATTTCAAGCCCCAGATAAGGCATGGATGTTCGTATCATTTTTCTGCTGAGGTTCCACCATCCTCACTGACCTTCTACAATGCTTTGGGTTGTTTCACCTCTGAGAGGCACTTTTTTGCACACCATGGGCTAAATGGCCAGGTCACAAGGACCCCAAAGGCTCAGAGAAGGTTGAGGGAGGGAACGCACTGCAACAGCTGTTGGGAGACAGATGGTAGCCTCCATCAAGGCCATCCAGCATGTTCTTTAATGTGTACAGGGTATGGCTCTCCTGGGCCACGGCTTAATGTCCCATCTGACAGATGGCGGCCTTTCCATCGGTGTCCCCTACTGACCGTGGGTGCGGCAGGGAATTTTGCAGAGATAAATCAATGCTGACCCAGCTGGGACTCGAACCTGGGAACTACATTTTACGAGCCTGGCACGCTACCGACTGAGCCACTCCCACCCCTTTTCTATAATGGCATATAAACTGACAGGCTCCTGTGAGACCTCTGTGATAAGCAGCTGCTTGAGGGATATTTATTTATTTATGTTTATTATTAGTTTATTACAGTTTTTTTAATCTTTAATTTTGACAAGCAGTGTATATAAATGATTTCAACATTTTTTTTTTAGAAATGGAAATAGTGTAGTTAATAAAAATGAAATGCAAGGTTTATAGGTCTAATTTGGGATTGGATTTAATTCAAAAAGATACAAGTTAGATATTGAGAATCATTCCAGTACATTGCATACTTCTTTTAGTGCTGCCCCATACAGTACTGATTTGTTATAGAACTGTTCATCTCAGCAATATTTATATATTTAATATATATATATCCAGGCCCAGATGTAGAAAAAATTCAAGAGGGTGGGAAAAAAAATAATCAAGCCAAGAAAAATACAAAAGGGGGGACCCAAGAGACTTGATTTCCAATGCAATATAACATTTCCCCCTCTGTCTTATTGGTTTTTAAAAATTCTTAAAAAATGAATGAAATATAAATAAATTGAATATTTTTTTTTTGCTTTTTTTACCCTTACATTCTGAAAGCCCAACCACCACCCCTTGTCCCCCATCCCCTAGATCCAACCCTGTATATATATATATATGTATATAAATCCTTTACAATACTGGACAATACAGTTAATATATGTTTTTATCATGGCTGATCAGGCAGTACAGTAGAGTGAGTACTATCTATTGCACACTCTCGGTCAATGAGAGCTAGCCTGGCATTGTACATACTTCACACTCTTGGTCAATGAGCACTAGTGTACCGTACTGTGCTTTTCTCAATTTGAGTGGCACAAACCAATCTGTATGAACAGTAACTCGAAGAATTTATGGCTGGAGACATATCACAACTGTAGGGCTGATGAATATAGGCTAAAGAGAATGAAATAGTGATTTCCAATGACAATGTTTAGCTTGCTTATCAACTAGGGCTGGATAAAGCTGATATCCATAGGCAAATTGCCATAGGCTACAGAGAATAAAATAGTGATTGCCAATGGCATTGTTCAGCTTGCCAACCAATTAGAACTGGACGAAGCTGATATCTACAATGCACTGGCAGGTACAGTACACTTTAACTTATTTTTTTCTTTCACTATTATTCATTTGACAATACAGAATGCATTTATAAAACTATGTCTATTGCCTGTAAAAGTTACCAATAAATCACTAATATGTAAGTTACCCAACAAATCACTAATATGTTTTATTATATGCAATTACGTTTTTGGGTTGTGTTGGATTGTTTTACCTCTGAGCGGCACTTTTTTGTACATCATGGGCTAAATGGCCAGGTCACATGGACCCTGAAGGCTCAGAGAAGGTTGTGGGAGGGGACCCACTGGAACAGCTGTTGGGAGACAGATGGTAGTCTCCAGTCAAGACCATCTGGTGTGTTCTTTAATGTGCACAGAGTATGGCTCTCCCACACACGGGACCATGGCATAACATCCATCCAATGGACGGCAGCCTTTTCAAGCCCATTGGTGTCCCCTACTGACTGTGGGCAGTGCGGGGAATTTTGCGGAGATAAATCTCAATGCTGATCCAGCTGGGACTCGAGCCTGGAAACTACAAATTACGAGCCTGGCATGCTACCGACTGAGCCACCTCCACCCCCTATGATTTTGGGAATGCATCTCAATAGGGACCATGCTGTAACGTCCTGTATAGCATTGATTCAGTTAGCACTCCCATTTCCAGGTATGCATCTCCCCTGCACTAAACAGTATATGCCTATACTGTTCATTTTTGGTGAATCAATTTGTCTCACCATGTTAAAAGTATTATAATCCATATTTCAACCATTAAAAAGACTACACTGATTGAATTTGCTTTTTGATGGAAACAAAGTTCAACAATTCTTTTGATTGCTTGCATATAATTATAACACAGCTTCATTTAATTACAACCTATACATTGCTTTTATGTGTATTAGTATACATGCACTAAATTATATGTTCCTTTTATTATGCATATATTATGCATTGGCATATTTAGTGTGCCAAATAAAAAATCTGAAGCTGGGGAATGCTACATGGCTTTAATGATGTTTGAATCGACATTTTTGTTGCACATTGAACTAAATGGCCAAGCCAAAAGAGCTAAGGATTGAAAACCTGTAGGGGGCACTGGAAAGATATTAGGGCCTGATAAGACACAAAATCTAAATCAAAAATTGTGTAGCCATTATTTTGCATATCATCATGGCGATTTTTATATAAAACACATGCACAAATATTATTGAAATTTAATATTTATATATTTCTAAATGTAGAAGAACACTATTTTAAACAAATATAAATAATAGCCTTGCTTACTTGGAAACTCTTGGCATGTAAAATTTGGCTAGCTATTTAAGACTAATAGTCAAAATATTAAGCACCAACTGATAATTTAAATCCTATACAAATATATATATATATAACTCCCTAATAATGAATTAAAAATGTTATAACTCAGTAATGATCCTTTCCTATATTAAATACGTTTCCTATATAATCCTATGTTTCATATAAATTAGCATACAAGATTTAATTATGATCCAATTCATGATGACAAAATGTTTAATACTAATAAGAAAAATTAGTGGAATAGTCAAGGAGAAGGGGATTGGAGGTTTAAACTTTCCTCCTTGCGAAAATTTAATTTTTGAGAAACCATTAGTAGTTTATAAGTTTACACACAAAAATACAAACAAAATTCTTTAAAATTTCCCCCTTTCAAAAATTCTGGCTTTGCCACTGATGGTAAGTATTACTGAGAGTAATAATACAAGAGTGGTGACAAAACAAAAGTGAAATTAAATACACTGTACGACATTGAAATTGTCCCATCCAGAAGGAGTGAGGGGATAGGGGTGAAATGTAGCACACACACATAACAATACACATTGGCATACCATGATTTAATTTGCAGCCACTTACAACAGTTAGAAGATAAGACAATGCAGCAAATGTGACTGCCTCAGTAGGTGGTTGCACCACCATGAATGGCAATACAGGCAGCAATATGGTGTGGCATGGTCATAGTCAAAGGATATGGTCCTGAGGAATTGCATACCAAGCAGCATTGACTTGCTCCCATAATTCGAGATTCTGCACCAGCCAGTGAGAGGATTGTACACATCGTCCAATGTGGCCCTATAGATTTTCTATTGGGGATAAATCTGGAGATCGTGCTGGCCATGGCAATACTTGAATATGTTGCAAATATTGTCTGGAGACCTTAGCAGTGTGTACACAGGGATTATCATGCTGGAAAATGGGCTACTGCATGTCTCCCAGGAAATGGTAACAAAACGGCAGAACCGTTTGCGCTAGAGTATTGTGCAGCTGTCAGTGTTCCCGTGATTCGGACAAGAGGTGACCTGCTGTAATATCCAATAGCACACTATACCATTATGCCTGGCTGATGGGCAGTGTGTGGTCGTGAACAAAAACTGGATCCATCCTCTCGCCAGGGTGTTACCATACATAGACCCATCAATCATCAGCACCCAGACAGAAACAAGATTCACTACTAAACACAACAGTGTTCCATTCATGATCCCAGTTCACACGACTTCGCCACCAAGCCAGATGAGCACTGCGATGGATTGCAGTCAATGGCAGTCGACTAAAACGCAGGTGTGCCTAATGCAACCTTCGGTTTACCGTTCAGATCATTATAGGGATGTCCATGGCTGCTAATACCCCATCAAATATCGCCTGCAGTGCTCTGTGGTGACGAATGAGCATGTTGAACAATGCGCCTATCAAGCCATGCTGACATCTGTCGACAGCACCACTCCCTCTGCAATGCACACTAGAACCTTCAACACTATTGCCAACAGTTCATGCATCCCGACGAACATAGGCAGCGACATGACATGTAGTCCATCCAGCTTCACATAGGCCTATAATTCTCCCTCTCTCAAAAGCATCCAAATGGCAATAAACCTGCCGACAATGTGTACCAAGAATTTTCGTCCTTCACTGAACAATTTCCAAGCAGAACCACCTAATCTCAACCGTTCACACGACTTCCACCTGCATAAACACAATACCATCCCTGTTCCTTCTTGTACTTTTTATCTCTTGAGCCATACATGCCATTGGCTCCGGATTATCATCATTTGCATATCTCAACTGTGCACACCCACCCTTCTATTTGCATACGAATGTCCTTCTGGGTGGGTTTTACTGGTGGGTTTACTTTCTGGGTGGTTTACGAATGTCCTTCTGGGTGGGGCACTTTCAATGTCGAGCAGTGTATTTCATCATTGATCGAAGAGCAATTTAGGCAATCTCATAAAGAGAACTCATTTTGTGGCTTTATATAGTTATATGCAATTAATAAATAAAAAATAAATACCCCCTCAAGCAGCTGCTTGCCACAGAGGTCTGACAGGAGCCTGTCAGTTTATATGCCATAGTAGAAGGTCTGTGAGGTTGGCAGGACCTCAGCAGAAAAAAACACCAACATCCATGCCTTACCCGGGGCCCTTAGATCAAGTAGCCAAGCGCGCTAACCACTCGGCCACGGGACAGCTACATAAAACATATCAGAATTTAAAAAATAATAATATACATCAAAACATTCTAACTATTCAAGTTACCAAAATTACCCTAAACGTTTTTCCTTGTATAACATGAAATTTTTTTTAGCCAGTAGAGATTACATTTAAAGGCATTCCAGTATTAGCAAATTTTTAACAGTATAAATTTCAACAATATATTTTTTTAAGTTTTAGGTAATTTTTTTAAGGTTTAAGTTTATCTGGCTTCAGAAAAAAGGTTTAGCACTTTTTTCCAATGTACATTCTTGATAAAATATACTATTGTAAAAGATATTACTGAACAGGAGAAATTTTATTTT
This sequence comes from Ryuthela nishihirai, assembly GCA_038380435.1. Taxonomy (NCBI): domain Eukaryota; kingdom Metazoa; phylum Arthropoda; class Arachnida; order Araneae; family Heptathelidae; genus Ryuthela; species Ryuthela nishihirai. The sequence continues at coordinate 23,489,398 of JAWZYU010000016.1, forward strand.
ATATGCATTTTCAAAATGATATCTCTAAAAATCTAAATTTATTTACTAAAGTTGTATAACTACAGCTAGTGTTTTTTGACTGATACACTTCAAAACAATTTAAACTACTCCATCTGTATCTAGCTGCATGTGTGTTATCCCTATAGATTTTATCTTTCTGACTTTTTTTAAGGGAATTTTCAAAGTTTAGTATAGTATAGCAGCAATGTTCATTGGTCTTCAAATTATACATGTTACCGATTTTAAATACTTTAAGGATGGATTTGAATCCTAAGGAATGCCATGTCAAAAATGACTTTAAAAAGTAAGTTTTTTGTGTTCAATAACCCTTTTTAAAACCTGTGCATATAACTGTTTCAAGAAATACACATGATAATAATTAGAGAGTCATTACTCATATTTGTACAAGTTCCACTGCCCACTCATAACATTTGCTTTATATTGTTAAAAGTCAAATAACTGAAGCCTGTGTTCTTCAGTATTGTGATTCATAAGTATGAAAGTTACCTTTTACCTAACTGAATAGTACTGAAAACCACTGTTTAACAGAAAAATTCTTTAAAAAAGAAATACAATAATTTCTAAACATACATTTCATTATAACAAATATCTATACAGCTCTTTTATCATTTTCTTTTAATTGCATTGCTCTACTGAAAAAGTTCTGGAAAACTCAAAACCATATGTCACGACTAAAGCAAATTGCCCGTTATATTTATTCAAGGATAAAAAAAGTAAACAAATGCTCCCAGAATTACACAATACTTTATTCACATATATTTGACTTTATAAAAATTCCTCCAAAAATAAATTTTAAAAATTTGAATATTTTGAGTTTGCAGAAATTTATGTTAGCAGGTAAACAGACTCAATGCATGTATAGATTAATTATCGGCTTCCTAGCCAATGTTGAACTGACAAAAAGGCTTACTACAAAAGTAAGAAACAGCTGAGGTATCCAAGTTCATGAAGTTCACAGATATCTACAACATGGCCAGACTTGTTACAGGTCCATCTATGATAGGGTGTACAGGTTTCAACTGATAAAAACCAGAACATTTAGTAAATGCCCCAGTTTAGTAATGCAAAGCCAAAATGCTGAAAGTGGGATAATTTAGTTATGGTCAGTTTTAGTTAGCTTGAATCAGTTTACTGAAACTGGGGCATTTCTTCTCAAAAGTGTAATCCCATAGAAAACCTAACTACCATAAAATCTCGAATATAATGTGTACCCATGTATAATGTGCATGCTTGATTTAGCCCGAAAGTTTCTGGTAAAAGGTAAATTCGTATATAATATGCACCCATAACTTTTCAAGATTTTATTTTAAATTGCAAAAAACATTTGTTAACAAAACTTAAACTTTAAATAAAAAACAAACAAAAATGTGTAACACCTAAATATTAATGGAAATTCGTAAAAACACTTGTCATCACTGTCATTAGTAAGAAGCTCATCTAGTGCTGTCGAATCAATGCCATTGTTATTGGTGCCATCATAATAAATATTGCCATCATCATCTTCATATGATGACACCTGTTCGTCTTCCCACAAAACAGAGAGCAATAATTTGCCCATTCTAAGCATGATGAGTGCAGATTGCACAGTTATTCTGTATAGATAAGCCAGTGTTCCACAAAGGTGTGACTTTTATTGCTGCTGGGTGTTGGAGAGGTGTGACTTTTCTCATGGCATGGCTAATTCAAAACCCTCATATGTGATGCTTGAGGTAAAGTATATACCTCACTGACAACTCTCAGTGCCAGTGCACACAGGCTAGGTGCTCAGTGCAAACTGCATTATTTCACAAATAAAATGTCCATGTAAATTTTTTTTAAAGGTATAAATAAAGCTACCAAGTTATTCCAAAAATGTGTTGATTAAATCCACATAAATTGAGAGCTGACTATCAACTGTATATTGTCACAAAAAACGGGACATCTCCAAAACATTTTTGAGACATAGGACAATTCTCTAAAAACTGGAATGTATGGACACCCTAATCTATGATGGGAAAAAATGCCACTATTCAAATAAATCTTGACAAGTTCATAAGGAAAGTTGAGCTACTACCACAAACTTTGTCAATGCCTCCAATTCAGAAGCTTGTAGCCAACCCATCCTATTTTTCATCATCATCTAATAATTAAGCCAGCATCCTACCACAACCTCCCTCTCTTCACACAAACAACCAACATTAGGAATTAAGGGATATGAAGTTGAATTGTAAATTACTTTTGTTTATGCCATTTTTTTTACATAAAATTATTTACTGTATGCAACATTGTTTTCAATCAGCTATGATTACAAATTAAGGTATGTCAGGTGCATGTAGATTTTACATAATTTTTTTTCTACCTGTAGCATATTGTATAAGTATTATATAAAAGTATACATATATATACTTATGGTAATTTCTGACATGTAAAATTCAATTGACGTATTGGTTTTCAGACTGAATATTTACATAAGTTCGGGACTGTCAGTATATATATATATGAGATTCCAGTTTATTAGGCACACCACCCCTCGTCATTAAAATATATGTAATATGGTATAAATGGTTCATTCCAACACTTAATAGGCCATGTGACCATAGTGTGCAGTATAAATCAGGCAGACCAGCTCTTTCAGCATCAGTTAGAGTTGGATTGAGTATCAGAATGGGCTACAACAAGTCGACCTGAGTGACTTTGAACCTGGCATGATAGGTGGTGCTAGACGTGCTGGTTCTAGCATCTCCCAATTGGCTGTCCTCCTGGGCTTTTCACGTACAACTGTTTTAAGGGTTTATCAAGAATGGTACAAAAGGCAAAAAAACTACCAGTGATCGAAGATCCTGTGGGCAAAATCAGCTTGTGGATCAAAGGAAACTGGCGAGAATTGTGCAAGTGAACAGATGGACCATAACCAGAATTTATCATTGGTGTGCAGAAGGTCATCTCCAAATGAAACATGTATCGAACCTTGTAGTAAATGGGCTACAACAGTTGCCAATGATGTCGTGTTGATGTGGTCAGTGAAGAACATGAAAGCACATCTCCAATAGGTGCAGGAGCAAGGCTACTTTTGCATCATGTTGATGGAAAGGTCAGAATTTGTGCAAGCAACATGAGGCCATGGAGCCATCTTGTCTGGTGTGAACAGTATATAGGCTGGTGGTGAAGGTGTGGGGAATGTTTTCCTGGTACATATTAGCCCCCTGATACACATCGAAAGACATCTGAATGCCATTGTGTATTTAAACATCATTGCTGACAAAGTTCATCCCTTCATGATTACAGTTTATCCTCACTCGGATGGACATATTAAGAACGATAATGCACTTGGTCATAAGGCATGTACATGCCTTATGAGCAGGTGCATTATCATGCTGAATATGCATTACCACTGAATGGTTTCAGGAACAGGCCAACGAGCTTTCATTGCTTCATTGGCCTGCAGTCACCAGATCTATTTTTCCCTATTGAGCATCTTTGGGATGAGGTGGTATGGCTGTTCACACTAAAACTATGCCACCATCCAATTTGCAGCAACTGCATGACAAAATCATTTTCACATGGTACAGCATTCCTGCACAACACATCCAGCATCTTGTAGTTCCATGTCCAGATGAATTTGGGCTGTTCTGAAGGCCAAAGGATGCACAACATGCTACTATGTAAGTGAACCTAATAAACTGGCATCTCAGTGTGTGTGTGTGTGTGCATATATATACTAGCTACACCCTGCCAAAAATTTGGTGCAAAACATCATATCAATGAGAACAAATAACTTTTCCCCATCAATAAATTACTATTCTATTCATAACTTTTAACTATCCATCAATAATGTACTACTTCATTTATAAAGTAGGCAATAGCAGCCACCAGAGATTTCAGATGCTTGCTGTGGGTTTAGTCTTGATACAGCACAGTTAGGGTTGGGTTGTTTTACCTCTGAGCAACATTTTTTTGCATACAATGGGTTAAATGGCCAGGTGGCAAAGATCCCAAAGGCTCAGAGAAAGTTGGGGGGGAGGGGACCCACTAAACAGCTATTAGGAGATATATGATAACCTCCCATCAAGGTCATCCAGTACATTCTTTAACATGCACAGGGTATGGCTTTCCCACATGTGGCCACAGTTTAGCAGCCCATCAGTATCTCCTACTGAAAGAGGGCAGAGTGGGGAGTTTTGAAGAGATAAATCTCAACTCTGGCCCAGGTGAAACTCAAACCTGGGAACTACAGATTACAAGTCTGGCAGCTATCAATTGAGCCACCCCTGCCCCTACTGCAACTAACCTGATCTCAAACCCTGGGTGGGAAGACTCAAGTGGGACCATTACACCAAATTTCGGACTGATCAGTCAAGTAACTGCACAATGACAAAGAGCTGAAAACTTTCACTGCCAATGACATCACAGTGGAGGAGGTAGAAGAAATACACATTCGCATATCTGTTCCCCCCCCCCCCCGTGTGGAATATGCCTATTATATGATATTTAAGGGAGGCTATATTTATAGCTATACAATAAGCTATAGCAGGCTATATTTATAACTTGTCATATTTGTCAGTTTTACTGTGATGCAGTTGACTGTAACTTATGACTTAATAATATGTTTATATTAGGATTATGCAAGTGCAAAATTTCTATCCAGCCATCTCCTATATTTGAATATGGAATCTTCTGATTATGCATCATTTCCTTTACTGCTTAAGCTGACAGCAACCAGCAATTCACACTTACTAAGATAAGATTACACAATGATTCTATTTAGGACATTACCTATTGAACTATTTAAACTTAAAGAGCAACTCAATCATAATACCAAATGGGCATATTATGACTTATATACATGATGTCAAATATAACCTCATCTTGCCTTTTCCTACACATTCATTTATCGAATTTTTCAAGTTAAAAAATTCATTTAACTATCTCCTGCATTGCAGAGTGAATTGCTCTAAGAGTTAGAGCCAGTTGCTCTAAGACAATGTAAAATTATGTATGAAAAGTTCTAATATGCTGCTACCAATTGTGCTATTTAAAGTGGCATACTTGTCTGACAGACCGTTAGTCAATGTCACTTTAGTGAGCCCCTTCTATTCTGTAATAATTTATATTTTAAGAACAAATAGTAAAAATTTACTCAGTGATTGCTAGTATAATATTATAAATGTAATCTCAGTATCAAAAAAAAAAGATTTTCAACGTATGAATTTTTGCACATCCACAATTGTGGATATTCGAAGTGAACAAGAAAATAGACTTATATAACACATATAGAAAAATGTAGATAAACATTATTTGAAACAACCAATTTAACAAATAATACTACACTATAAAAATAATAATAATAAAAAAACAGCTTTTTCATATCTACCTTATGGAAACAAAATATATTAAGCTGTACATTATTAAGAATTTGCATTTTGAATCCGAGCTTCTGATAAAATTTTTCCAGTTCCTTTTTGCAAAAGGTTCTCTGCAAGATCGATGCCCATTTGTTCTGCAGAACATAACAAATTTTGGGGGAGGTGATGTGCTACAATCTCCTTGAAGAATATGGATTGACCTAACAACATACCATATGAATTTTAACATTATTTACTGTTTTTTATCTATGTTCTCATATATCTACCATTTTATTCCCTATTAGGTTTCGTTGAACCATTAACCTACCCCACTCTTTTCATCAGCATTATGATCTCAGCATGAGCAATATTTCATCAGATTATGGTTTCAACCCTCGTGAATGCAAAGAATTTACTGTATATAATAATGAAAATTATGAACTGGAGCTAATATTGGTTGTATTCTTCTAATATATAAGAGAGAACACAGCAATTTACTCTAATAAAATTTAATTTCATGTTTATGCTGTATCAACATACAGCATAATCAAAAAATTAAATACAGCATAATCATGAAATTAAATTTTATTAGTATTCTCCTAAGACTACAATATAAGATATATGTATGGTGTTGTACAGGTCATCTGATGATAGTGAAAGCAAAAAATATATGAGATCATTTTGACAATTACCAGAGCAGTTGTACTATAAAATTTGTTCAGAATAGTTCAGCAAACAAGGTCATTCTCTCTTGATTAAAGCTGATAATGTTATTTTATTCAAGTATTTATTGCAAGATTTATTCATGAAGTATTTTCATAACATTATTAAAACCCATCAAAGAAGGAACTATTCTTGACTTGAGCAGTTTTGCACTAGCCTGCTGAAAAGTCAGTTTATATGTAGCATAAACTTTTATGGTGCCAAGTACTCTCAGAAACTTTAATGTAAGACTGGTGGCTTAATGGTTAAACCAATGGTTAAAAAAAGACTGGTGGACCAATGGTTAAGAAAAGGTTAACAGATTCAAAGCCAGAAAGTATACGACAAAGAAATTACTAAGTTCTAAAGAAAAACAGAAATTAAACTAGCAGTTAATTTCTGAAATAAAGTATGACAATTCCATTAGTTCCAAACTATAAAAAAAATTTATTGTTCATTTAGACTTAAATAAGCAAAGCACACTTTCATTTTCTAGGAAACAAAAAAAGACATTAGTACTATCTTTTCATGAAAGCAATTTTATGCATATCCACATCTAACATGTTAACATTTAGAAATTTTTTTACAGAATTATTTTCTACATAATTCTGTAGTAGTACACTTACTGGACTGTTAAAATTCTTCTCTTTGAAGTGAGAATCTATTGTATGGGTGATCCTTCTTGGAGTGCAAAGAAAGAATTCAAACAAAAGAAACGCTCCTAATTTATAATGGCCCCTATTGTTCATAAAAGAATGAAGCTGCTCTACTGACTTCTATCCATGGATAGCACTTAGATGTATTTTGTTGAATTGTTTAACCATAAAACAGTGTGTTGAAGGTATTCAGTATTACAGTAAAGAAATAGTAAGCTACATTTACTATAAACAGATTAAACCTAGATTATCCTATTGCACTTGTCAGCTCACAGAGGTCTGACAGGAGGTTGTCAGTATGCCATAGAGCAGTAGCCAAACATGCTAACAATTCAGCATAGGGAATATCTTTTATAAAATAAAATACCTTCAGCATATCATTTGAACAATATATTTCTGTGGATTCTTATTTTTTTAAATGTTTACAGCTAATTGTTACAGCTGGTAAAGTAATAAACTTACATGTTTAGTAATTATGTTTGTTTTTGTGGCAAAGAACAAAAAAAGGTCAAAAGCCAAAATTGACAGATGTGTACTTTTCTTTATAGAGTGATAAATCACCATGTATATTAATACATTTCAGATATACTGCTAGGTAAAATCACAAGAGAAAAAAAATTATCACGGAGTTGCATATGTCCATGGTGTATCTTCTGTAAGTGGAGCAGCAGATATAAAATGCCTACTTGAGTAACCTATTCTTTTTGAAAATTTATTTCATAATTAAAAACAGTAAATTTGATGGAATCATTTCTTTTGACACTATTTTTATCATTTGCAACAATTGCATTTTCTTTCCTGAGAAAAATATGGAATAGGAATGCATGTTTTAATCTATATTTAAATTTCATCCATTTATTTAAACGACAGAAAAAAAAATAAAAAAGAAGAAAGAGGAAAAAAAAACTGTGGGGAAAGGGAACTATAACCTTAATTTTTTTCGCAGGCTTTTTCTAAATTAACTCTTCAAAGACCACTTGCAAAACTATAGCAGACAAAAATAACACATGGTTTCCATTAATCAATTCATGAAGCTATTGGTGATATTTCTGTAATCAATTAACTCAAAGACAGACCCATTGATGGTGAAACTAAACAATGTTTCTTCTGTACATTAGAGACAAGTGGATTGAAATTTGTAAACACTGCAGTCACTCAACTTGTTTTGCCCATAAGACTGATAGCTTAACTGAGGCTATTCACAAAATTACACCAGAAGATGCTAATGCATTTTCTGAAAAATAAACATTAATTCATTGGAATATATTAAATAAAATTCAGTTTAACATATGCTTTTCATTTCCTTGCCATATCGTATAATCTAAGGTTTAATAATCAATTCCGAGAAACTTTCGTAATGCTAAATTTCAATTAAACTGGAAATAATATAAAACTTTATTATTTACTATGAAAAGGTTAATACCTCTTGTCTTAAAACTCTCCTAAGCTAACTGGTATTGACAGAACTCAGTTAATTCTTAAATCACTGCCATATATGAGTCGGAGAAAATTTAACTAAATTCGTTACCTAACTTCGTTTTACTTAAAAATGCATTTGTCAAGTTTCGTACTTGTTTGGGTAGTATGATGATAAAGCTGAGTTACCTGGATATCGAAGCTTTACCTGCTAGAAACGATGTCCAATGTAGATCAGATAATAACCAACCAAATGCAATAGTGTTTACAAGATTAAAGAGGCCATTTTATGAGACACATGGACGGAAGCCGCAATACTCCTTCTATGATATCGATATATATTAAGTTGAATCGATTACTATAACTTCCGGTTGCTCATTACAGTTGCTCTGAAGTGAGAATAACGAGCAACTCTCTAACATTCAAAATGGTTGTTAAAATATCACTTGAAAAAAATCTAGCAAGCTACATTATAGAACAATAAATAAAAAAAATATTCAAAGCCTAAAAATACGAAAACAGTCTTTTTCAACTGCTTTATTTGAAGAAATTACTGAAATAGAATTACATTCAAATCATAGCAACTATTAAAATTGACTTATTTGTTTAGTTCAACTTTCCCTGGCAATATTTTTATGTATTATTTTTATTTAGTTATTTTTTTTACTTCAATTGCATTAAATCTATTCACCTAGAATATTCAAAATAAACATATGAATCGTTGAATCAATCTCGGCTGATTCCTCATTTCGAATTGGTCGCAAAAAATGAGAAGAATCATTCAGTCAACTCGGCTGATTCGTCATTTCGAATGATTTGTGGAAAGAATCGAAGGAATCAGAAGAGTCGTTTGAGAAAAGAATCGAAGGAATCAGAAGAATCGTTTGCGAAAAGAGTCAGAGGAATCAAAAGAGTCGTTTGCCAAAAGAATCGGAGGAATGAGAGGAGTCATTTGCGAAAAGAGTTCTGATTCCTTCTGATTTCCTCGCAAAACTAATCCCCAGTCAGCGGAGTCAAAAGAATCATTTGGGTGTACGCGAACGATTCTGTCATTCCGAATCGTTTACATTAATTACCAACGTTTTATTTTTTTATTTTTTGAAAACTAAAAATATTTCATGGTGAGGTCAATGATTCCAAGAATCAATTCTTTTCAGATAGGAGTCACGAACGAATGACTGGCTTCACTGATTCGTTCATTTTGAACGAATCGTTCGCGAAACGACTCATCAGTATTCTTCAGTAATTTCCTCCGTAAGCAGAGAAAACTTGAGAAGAAAAGGTTGTGAGGCGATAAGGAGCAAAGATTTTTTAGAAGTTTTTTTAGAAGAAACAAAGAAGACGAAATTTTATAGGAACAAGCCTTATTTCATCCTTTAAGTAGAGATAGTAAGAATTATAGAGGAAACATCTCTTTGTAGAAATAGAAAAAAGTTGCTTTGTTCTTTTGAAGGTTTATTTTAAACCGATGAAGATTTGTGTTGGTTGGCATCAGTTTATATAAATGATTATATTCATACTTTTGTAATAAATTACATTATTTTAGAATTATAATTGTTAAATACTATTTTTGAACTCACACACAGTTTCCATCCATTTAATTCATAACAATATTTTAGCTCTCTGGATATGGTATCTGGCTATTGACAAGCTCTTGTACACCCCTTTGGACATTGAGAAGATCGCCTTCACCAGTCGCAAAGGCATTTCAGTTTACCTTCCAAATTGTCCTGAATATGAAAGTAGTATAGAATATCACTCTCAAGATCAGACAATTTCCCTAGATGATCGGAGATTATTGCTCCAAATGTCAAGGTTTCTCCTCTCTTTTTTAAAGAGAATTTCTCTGCAAAATGCCTTTACTGCATCTTATTCAAGCTGTATTTAAATACACATTAGGAAAACAAGGCATCCATATATGTATATTAGGCATCGTTTAATGTTACAACACATTACACCAAGAAAGGAAAACAATTTTCTTGAGGACAGCGTTTTCTACTGCCAGAAAGAAACATTTCAGTCATACATTCCGCAACTACTGACACCAAATTTTTGATAAATTATTTCTCATATACCGGCTTCCGAACCACAGTGCTAACTTTACTTGAGATCTAATCGACGGTGAGGAAAGAATTCCTAATCTGTTCAGTCTTCCATCTCATTGAGCTCTAGGACCACTCATTATTAGGGTGGGCCGAAAAAATTCAAAAATTTTTTTTCGAGTCGTAATACCGCGGAAAAGTTGCGAATTGGAGAGACTAAAAAGGGGTAAAAAAAGAAATAAAATCGGTTTATATCTTCCGGTCGTGCATGTGCTCAAAATTTGCCGAAATTTGGAAAAATTTATATTTTTGCGATAATTTTTTATCTTACTTAACTTGCCATTATTTAAATGTAATAGCTCTAGTCGACTCTTACTCGAACCGATAATGATTTAGAAAAACGAATGGTTCAAATCGGTTAAGGTCTTCCGCTCGCGCAACAGCTGTCAAATCTAACAAATTCTCGCGCTTGTCGTAACTCGCTCGGGTCAATGACCACGACGCTCCCCCCACCTACCACTCTCGCCACCGCGCCGCGCCATTGTTCTGTCAGTCTGCACTTATTCCTCGTGTTTGATGTGTGTTTCGTTCGCTCTTCCAGTTATTATTTTGGCATTTGCATTTATTTCAATGTTGGTTTTGTGTTATGACATTTTTTTTGTAACTTTGTGACTTAACGGTGATCACAGACATAACGGTGACCTAAGAAAATCATCACAAGACAGGTATTTGATTGCCCTATATTTGGTACACCTAAAGATTTTTCATCAAACAAGATTCCTACTGGTGAGGACGTGATTCGGTGTTGTTCACAGGAGAGATACGACTTGGCGCTTAAAGTTAATAATAAAAACGTCAGGTTTTCACAAGTTACCAGTACAGTAGTTAACAAAATAATTGGTTTGTATCAGAAAGCATCTATCCCAACGGTTACAGATAAGAGAATCGTGCAACTTATAAATGCGTTGCATGATAAATATTACAGCCTACGAAAATCATATACACGGGATAAAAATAAAGATTCGTTTAAGCAGAAAAATGACGAGTTTAAGCAAAAATGCTCATTGCTTTTTGACGTAGCAGCTTGCAAATGCCCCATTGTTGTTAATTGCATTTGTAACAAAAACCCCTGATTTATGTAAATGCGATATAACTGTCAGTTGTGATTGTGCAAAATCAAATAAAATACCTGCTATTGAGCTAAGGTTTGTTTACTTATTACGAGTACACGGAATAGGAAAAATTGGAGGGGTAGACGTGTCTGAAACAAAGAAACTTAATAAATCATTGGAAAGGAGATCGCGTGACAGCCATTTAACTTTGGATGATGAATCTGAATCTGATCTGAAACCATCGTGCTCGCATTCAAATGTAAATGCTGTCGAAACTGACGATGAAGACCAATATCCTTCTAGTAAAGATAGCGATACCGACCAAGATTTTAAAGTGCCAAAAAAAGTTTCCTCTAATAATTGGCAGATGAGAATTCAGCTAAAATCTACTGCATTACTGAACGATCGTTATGGAGTTCTGATCGCGTTACCGCTGCAATCGCATCAAGTGTTTTGCATGACGTTGGATTAATTACCGATTCTGAGGTCTCCCATGTTATAGACAAAAACAAATGAAGAAGAGAAAAACAAAATGTTAGGGCTGAATTGTGTAGTAAATCTGACGAATTTCCACTACAAGGTCTCTATTTGGATGGGAGGAAGGACGACACGTTAGTGGTAGATCTAGCTCATTCGAAAAGGTTCCGTAGAGTAAAAAAGGAAGAGCATTGCTCGCTAATTCAAGAACCTGATTCAGTCTACATCGGCATGTTACTCCAACTTCTGGAAGTTCTGAAGATATTGTCACTACTATTATTTCTTATCTGTCTGGTCATGGTATTTCTCTTAAAAAAATAATTGTCATAGGATGTGATGGCATTGCTGTTAATACAGGTTGGAAAAACGGTCTGATTCGCCGAATCGAAATACATTTGGGGAAACCGTTACAATGGGCAGTTTGCCTTCTCCATTTCAATGAACTGCCATTCCGGCATCTGTTTCAATACCTAGACGGTAAATCAACGGTTCCGAAATCTTTGAGAGGGCCAATCGGTGAATGAGTGAAAACGGAGATGTTCAATTGTTCAACATGAGTTTCTTGGACTTACCACTCTTCATACAAAAACTTAGCTTCTTCAATAAAAAAATATGTTTATAAATATTACTAATGGTCTAAAATAATTTGCTTTTAAACATTTAAACTTATATTCAATAAAGAACAAATATAAAGAACATGTAAGTTGTTAGTGTTTTTTTCCTTCCTGTGATCTACCTTTATTTGTAAATTTTTTTCAAAATTTCATTAACTTTGAAGGCAATGCGCGACCGGAAGATGTTGATGGATTTAAATAATATTTAAACATTGTTTTCTGTGGTTCTAATACATAAGAATTGGAGCTATTACATTTGGGAAGAGGCTAATTTAAAAATGTTGAAAATTATCGTAAAAATGTGAATTTTTCCAAATTTCGGCAAATTTTAAGCACATGCGCGACCGGAAGATATACACCGATTTTTATTTCCTTTTAACCCCTTTTTAGTCTCCCCAATTCGCAACTTTTCCGCGGTATTACGACTTGAAAAAAAATTTTTGAATTTTTTCGGCCCACCCTACTCACCATATTACCTATCCGTCACGTCTGGGACCGACTTTCGCCGTTCAGCACACCCATATTATTTTTCGTTTAAGAAAACTCTGGCAAAAGGGGGGAATGATCGTGAAGGCAAAGGCAATTACATTCTTGACATATCCCCTCCAATAATATTCACTGACCAGCCATACTGACCTTTTGTGTTCACAGTTCATCTTTAAAAGAACAATTTCATTTAGGCTGTTTTTTCCTTTTTTTTAACACGATTATACGCGAGTAGTCTACTCATGTAATTACTTTTAATCTAGTCATGAAGATTGTTCTGGTGTTCAAGTAGTTGTTTAACTTTTATTCACTAGAACAAAAAAATATATATTTTTTACTCTCAGCCTATTCAGAAAACCTTATGCGATGATCAGCACAATCTTTTCTTTACCGATTTTCTCAACTCAGAGAAATGGTAATGTTGTTACAAATCTTGTTATTAGTAAACCGATTGTGTATTCAAAAATGAACAATCAAATTATAAAATAGTTTATTTAATTTAGAAATGTTATCAGATCACATAAACAAAAATTTCAACTAAACACCAATATCCCTTCCATCAATATGAGGTATTTCATAATTATTAAACCATATATAGAAACTTACCCATTTGACCCATTTGATAACAATCTACAAATATTTGTATTGCACAAATATTACAATCTCTTCTCAACGAATAAATAGAAGTTTATTAAAATCTTTAACAAGGGATACAGAAACTCTGTCGACTTATCTATAGGTTCGTTTAACCTTATCATATCTCTACTTAAAACTTAGCATTTCACTAACACAGAATTTTCTTCCTTTTCGCAGTTGTCTTCTTAGATTTGGCAGTAAATAGAGGCTTCATCATTAATACAACCACTACTTTGAAATCTGAATCAATATCGACCTACAGCTTAGAATGAGAAATCGACAAACTCTTGCTAAATACTACATATTAAGATAAGTATTTGGTCAAATTTTCTGCCTCGTGTAGTAGAAAGAAGGACTCAGAAACACTCCTACTTTCTTTTTGTACCTCCCGTCTCCTTCTCCCACGGAAAGTCTCGTTACATTAAGTTATTGTTCTGTTTGTGAACGTCAGTATCTTGAATTCAGGCGAAAGCAAACCAAGATGGCGAAGACTGAGTAGAAGAAAGAATGTTAAAAAGTGCAATTTCGTTTATACTAAAAAACCTGAATGAGCTGCCGGATTTTTAATACAGAACTTCTATGGTTTTCTTTCTTATCACTTCGGCAGAGAACTGAGCAGACAGAGGTAGGCTAAGTGCCTCTAGAGACCATTAGGAATAATTAAAATTATACGATCACGATAATGACTTTGAAACACAACGCATTACCTGAGTTATTTGTCCCCCATTGTTCCCCCCCCCCTTTCAGCTCGCATCAGTAGGTGTGTGGAACACTAAATGCGACAAGAAAAGGTCAATTTTCTGCTACCTGTAGACTTCGGAGTAATCACTCATCTATCGTTATTTTTCAAAATCCTTGTTTCCACTGTTAGTGACGTAATTCCCACGCTGAGGCATATCACGATGATGCCCTCTCTCAATAAACATAATTTCGTTAAATATCCCACTAACCATTTTCTCTCCATAGGTAGCCGGAATGTGAGGACTCTGCACAGAGATTATTTTCTTGATGTCTTCACACAATAATTCCACCGTTAAAATTTAGATATTCTCTTCTTGCAAGCGACCAGATGGGCTGATAAATGTCAGATTCTAAAAATTAACCTGAAATTTCTCTTTTCTGAGACGAAATTAAAAAGCATTTGCAACATATAGGTTTTTTTCTCTGCAGACACGCTAGTGTTGCAAAGAAGCCCTCGTGAATCAGTCATGACATTATCTGTAGTCTCTATTAGGACTTCATATTTCTCTTAATTTTTTTTACTACGAATTATATGTTTTATTGTACGCATTTCTTGCCTGTGTTAATATTTCCTTCAGGGGCAGGACGGCGCAGTCGATAGCTCTCTAGGGCTGTAATTTGCAATTCCCAGATTCGATTGGACCAGCGTTGAGATTTACATCCACAAAAAGTTCCCGCCCTGCCCTCGGTCAGTAGGGGACCTCAATGGGTTTCGAAAGTCCGTTGGATGAACGTTAAGCCGTGACCTATGTGCGGGAGAGCCATACCCTGTACACGTTAAAGAACACACTCTAATGGGAGGCACTGTCTACTAACAACTATTCAGTGGGTTCCCTTTCTCAAACCTCTGAGCTCTCGGTGTCCTTGCGACCTGTCCCTTTAGACCATTGTCTTCAACTGTCTTTCAGAAGTAAAGCAACCCAATCCTTTTTTATTTTACTTCTCTTTAGTTCTTTTATTCATGTTTAGTTTTTCCCAGTTTTGCATTAGTAGGGTCTTTGGTCCATTCACACAGTTCATAAATCACCATCTTTTATTTTCAAATGTTACTTTCTCTTTGGTTTTAGATTGGAATATATATTTCTAAGCCTGTAAAGGTAGCTAGGCATAAACTGGAAGGAGAGCTGTGTACCAAACCCCAGTGATGATGCATAGAACCGGCCAGGTCTAGCACCTAATGTCCGACCCCGCCTTCTCGTGGTGCAGGCCGTTAGTACCTTTCAAAAGAGATATTCTCTTTCAGAAGGGAACGGAAGGGGAGAGTTGCTAGATCAGTGTAGCCTACTGATCTGGTCATCTATGGCCACTTTTTTTTTCAACCCTTCTAAGGAGTGGTCAACTTCACACGGTCCTGGTGTTAACCATTTATACCTACTAAACTGGAATTGTTTATGGATTTGAGCTCGATTATGGATCCTGGACTTGCTGCACTGGTGGGCCTCTGTTGAGGGAGAATCTGCTGCTGTGTTTCTGTTTACTTCTGGGTTGCCAGCTCTAAGTGAACAGAGGCATGGGATACCTTATATCAGCTGATGGATAATCCTAATCAGAGGCCATCGCAGATACCTGAACCTTACTTTGCTAGTTGGGCATCGTCAAGCCTAAACTGGAGTAATGTGTCTCAGGCAGGCCATATGGCTCTTGAAAAAGTCCACTTGAAAAGGTGGTGCCTGAAGTTCCTACCAGCATCGGTGACTTCAGCCTTTAGCGGAGGAGGAACGGGTCTTTGCCCCATGCCTGCGATCAGGGGGCTGTTTGATATTGTTGGCAATACCAATCTCAATACACCTAATTTCTTTAAAAATCCTACTAATCATTTTCTCTCTGCAGGAACGTGGAACGTGACGACATTGCATAGAGATTATTCTCTTGATGTCCTCACGCAGGAATTCCAGCACTATAACCTAGATATTCTAGGCTTGCAAGAGACCAGATGGACAGGTAAAGGTGAGATACTTAAAAATAACTTTAAATTTCTCTTTACAGGGAGGGAGGATGGAAAGCATCACCAAGGCGTGAGTCTGCTGCTCAGCAGACATGCTAGTGATACTCTTCTAGGATATGAGTGTATTAATGAAAGGTTTCTTACAGCAAAATTTCAGACAAGCATTAAAAACTTGAATGTTATCTGCTGTTAAGCCCCCACTGAGGATGCTGATGAGGATGAGAAGGATAGGTTTTACGGACAACTTCAGGATATTTTGAATTCTGTCAAGAAAGGAGATATTACCCTTGTTCTTGGTGACTTCAATGCCAAAGTTGGTACTGACTCTGACCTTTGGGGAGGAGTAATAGGCCCTTTTGGTATTGGTAGCTGCAATGGCAATGGGCAACGTCTCCTACTCTTGATAAGGGGCTTTTCTGGAATTATCATTTTGCCCCGTATAATCCGTAGCAAATAACAATGTCTAAACTATTTTTTGTTAATATTTAATTTTGATAATAAGCCTATCCTATATGCTGTCAGTTAGTATTGATGGAAATACTTTTGTAGAAACAAGTTCGAATCCTGAAACAGTTTGCCGATTTCTAATCATTCGCGTAGAAGAAGAAAATGTTTCATCACGTGAGTTTGTTTTTTGTTGCTGTTAAAGTTTAGAAGCAATTAGATTTGTATACAAAATATTTCAGTTGTATTTTAGAAATAGAGAGCAACCGAATTTTATTTCAATAACTAAATAATAATTGAAATTATAAATATAAGTAATTCAAATTGTAAAGCCACTTGTGCCTGGTGTCAATGATTAAATTCACAATTTGTGGACGTAACTGGTGCTTCATATTGTTAAAAGAATTTTACCGCAACAAATCTATTTGTTAAGAAACATTTTTGGGAGCTGTGCTCTTATATGTTATACCCGTTTTTGTAATACAGTGTATTTTGTTTTTTGTACTGTTTTCAGAGGAATAAAAGGGTTAAGTCGTCCCGTGGCAGAGTGGTTAGCGCGCTTGGCTACTGATCAAAAGGACCTGGGTTCGAGCCCAGAATAAGCTATGGATGTACGTGTCATTTTTCTGCTGAGGTCCTGCCATCCTCACAGACCTTCTACTGTGGCATATAAACTGGCAGGCTCCTGTCAGACCTTTGTGGCAAGCAGCTGCTTGAGGGGGCATTTATTTTTTTATTTAAAAGGGTTATGTTTAAGAGTTGCGATTATTTTGTTAACTTTACTATCTAAACTCAAGTCTTGAATGAAAGAAGTGGTTCTCTGATTATCGCAAGTTCCCAAATTCGCAGCAGTTTCACTGGTAGTTAAAATATTGAAAGTAAGGTCGCATTTTACATTTCAAGCATTCTAAACTAAAAACGTTCCTTGTGCATCTGGGAGGGAGTCTCAGTCGATACCGCATCAGGCTCTTAATCTGTAGTTTCCAGGTTCGAGTCCCGCATGGGTCAGCATTGAGATTTATCTCCACAAAACTCGCCGCTCTGCCCTCAGTCAGTAGGGGATACCGATGGACTTGAAAAGGCCGCCGTCCGTTGGATGAAACGTTAAGCCTTGGTCTAGTGTGAAGGAGAGAGCCATAATCTGAGCATGCTAAAGAACACACTCAATGGCCTTGACGGGAGCCTCCCAGCTTCCAGTGGGTCCCACCCCCCTCAACCTTATCTGAGCCATCGGGGTCTTTGTGACCTCGCCATTTAGTCTATTGTGGGCAAAAAAGTGGCGCTCAGAGGTAAAGTAACCCAAATCTTATGCACCTTAATTTTTTCCCCTGTTAAAAAACAACCAAAATGGTGTAGTTATTTAAATGAAAACAATGAATGAAATTTCGTTGCCAAATTTCAGAAAAATGAATTAAACTTTTTTTTATTCTTCCTCGCTTATTTGCTCTGCGAATAAAAATAAGCTCCTCAAGCAGCTGCTTGCTACAGAGGACAGGAGTCTGCCAGTTTAATACGCCATATATAAGGTCTATGAGGATGGCGGGACCTCAGTACAAAGACAACAAATATCCATGCCTTACTTGGGTCTCGAACCTGGTTCCTTTGATCAGTAGCCAATCACAATAAACACAGGCTAATTTCCCTATACCTCTAATGTTAATATTTCCACAGTGTTAATTCTCATGGAGCAGTGCACCAGTGTTTGGGCAAAAAACTAACTTCCACAAACTGACTGAACAGTGGCGGCTCATCCATTAAGCTACCCAGAGCACACCTCCCCAAAAAAATCAAATGTGGCATTTATTATTTGTCATATCAACATAATATAATTTTATATTCTTTCTTTAAATGTTTGCCGTGTTAGGTAAAGAAACACGGCATTTATTTTGTCAGTCCCATCCGTCGTCTGCCTCAGTTTATATAATATGAATTTTTCCATTACGGCCACTATACAGAATCATAATCTTATCTATTATAGCAATGACATAAATGCTTATGCGTTGAAGTATAATAGCGTTGAACTGCAGCAGCAAGGCCGCCATTTTGTAGTGGTCCGTGACACTTTGATTGGCTGATTCACCCAAAGTAACCAATAGTCGAAAATTGTTTGAACTGGGTCGCGAACTTTTTATTTTGCCAAGGAAGTGTACTTATGTATGAAGAATTTAAGAACAATGTTAGATATGAAAATATAAAATGTGTTGAACATTTAGTCTATAAGAGAATGCATTGTTTCTTTTGACTTGAAACTATGTGGCTGAGATCGATTTGGAGAACTTTGTCATTAGTGTTTTTTTATTCATTTTATTACCATATCTTTTTATAATCCGTTGTGGTTATATGTAATATATGGAATAATATTGTAAAATGTAACCAAAACAGACAACTGTTTAAGTGATAATTCAGTTTGAAATAAAGTTATAATCGGAACGGTGTCAAAAAATAAAACCTATAAATTAAACATAATTTTCAGGAATAGGTTTTAAAAATGCCAATAAACTACGAGAAAGAATGCGTAGGTAATTATTACAGTGGTTGGGGGGCTAAATACTAAGTTGAAGTAAAAAGGACAAGAACACCTTTTCGAGTTTGTTTTTTCCAAATTTTTTTGTCAAATGAGTTTTGAGAATAGTTGAAAAAAAATGTATTATGAAACGTTTTTTCAATCTTTATGCGGTTTAATTTAATATTGCGCATCTACTCCCAAATTTGTTTCCTACATCCGGGGCCTGCCTATAGTAGTCAAAGTGCACTGCCAAAAATTTTAGTCACCAGCCGCCACTGTGACGGAATGCTCTTTCTTTCGCATAGAAATAAATTTGGTGTAATATTATTTCAAAATTGTACTGCTATTTGTTTTAAAAAGCTAGCAATTATATTTTATGTAATCATAACAAATTGTATATTTTTTAAACTGCATGGATTATTACGATGTGAAATTAGTTCCGTTCGCCGCACACCCAAAAGTTGGAGATAATACTTTGTGTCTATTATTCTGTGATTCTCACCATCGACACCTCAGTCGTCAAGAGAGAATTCAGTAAATGCTCTTGAAACATGATACTCATAAATTGTGTCTTACTCTTTAAAAGTTGAAAAGGATCAAATTTTCCCCTCTCTTGAATAAATAAGTTGTAACACTAGAGTTCTGATATCCCTATGCAAGAGTATTATGGGAAATACGGCCTTCATTAGAAATTTGTTTAATGTAATGGCCAGCTTAGCACTTTATCCGACTAATTTTTCTCTTAAATATGTTTTATGAAGTAGTGCAGAAATGCAGCAGTAAATTTTGGAAACGAAAGCTCGTGTGCTTTCAAAGTAAGAATCTGTCCCATTAAGCTTAGAATGATGGATCTGCATTAAAGAGAAAATTATCTGGTCACTATCACCAAACTTTTGTTGAACAATTTTTTTATAATGAAGTTATTGTAATGCAATTGGGTTATGTTAATGTAAATGGTTAATGTTGAAGAATTCAAAAGAACGGCAATTTTTCTTCTGCAGAATTTTATATACAGGAATTGAAAACAACTGAAACATTTTTTTTTTAATGGCAATATCAAGTCAAAACTACTGAAATGGGTTCATTATAATGATTAATATAGCTACTGCCATTAATGTAAGAGATGAATTTTAAACTCTGTAGTGTTAGGTTGTTTTGCTTCTTAGTGGAAATTTTTTTGCATACAATGAGCTAAATGGCCAGGTCACCTTTAGGGCTCGGAGTAGGTTGGGACCCATTGGACAGCTGTTAGGAGACATGTAGCCTCCCGTTAAGACCATCCAGCATGCTCTTTAATTTACAAAGGGTATGGCTCTCTTGCATACGAAGCCACGACTTAACGTCCCATCCGATGGATGGCAGCCTTTCCAAGCCCAGCATAGTCTCCTAGTGACTGAGTTGGTTGTTTTACCAATGAACGGCCCTTTTTTGCACACAATGACCAGGTCACAAGGACCCCGAAGGCTAAGAGAAGGTTGGGGGAGGACTAACTGGAACAGCTGTTAGGAGACAGATGGTAACCTCCCGTCAAGGTCATCCAGTGTGTTCTTTAACATGCACAGGGTATGGCTCTCCCTCACACGGGGCCACGGCTTAACGTCCCATCCGACGGACGGCGCCCTTTTCAAGCCCATCGGTGTCCCCTCTCCAAATGGGAGGGGACACCGATGGCTTGAAAAGGACGGACTGACCGTGGGCAGGGCGGGGAATTTTGCTGAGATAAATCTCAGCGCTGACCCAGTAGGGACTCGAACCTGAGAACTACAGATTACTAGCCTGGCGCGCTACCGACAGAGTCACCCCCGCCTAGTGACTGAGGGAGAGTTTTGCAGAGATGAATCAGTGCTGGCCAGATGGGACTCGAACCTGTGAACTGCAGATTACGAGCTACAGACTAAGGAACCCCACACCAATTGTGTAGTGACTTCGGCTCATAATCTGATGTCCCTAAGTTGCAATCTCCTTTCTACCTGCATTGAGATTTTCTCTGCCAAACCTACTTTGCCCTTAGAAGGAAGACACCTATCAGTTTGTAAAGGACACTATCAATAGGATGGAACGTTAAACTATGGCGCCATGCACAGGAAAACATGTAAATGTTAAAAAATATGCTGGATGGCCTATACGGAAGGTTTTGATCCATCTCCTAACAGATGTTTCAAGTATTCACTTTCTCAGCCACTGAACATTGGGGGTCCTTGTGATCTGCACATTTAGCGTATTCTGTGCAGAAAAAGTGGACGGAAATCAACTGAATCTATTAAGGTGAATAAACTATGGCGGACTCGGAGACGTCTAATTGATTCCGATTTTTGGGTGACTTAGAAAATATGTTATTCATACCCTCAAGGGGGAGATTATAATCCCCTCTCCCATTTGGGTATGCCATTGAATAAATTATAACTGGTATAGTGGCTCTGGCTGTAGAATCTAGTTCCTGTTTCAGAGTTTGTATCGTTATGCATAGCTTCAAATTCGTAAAACTTGTTTCTTTGGAGATTCTGTCCCTTGTTGTTTAAGGTTACGTGGCATTGAGAGGTCCTTCTACAGGCTTTCTCAGAATAATTTTGGATGTATGAGGTATTATGTTTATTTTAAATTTAGGGTTCGCGTATATATTAATATTTTGGTTATCAAAATTATATTTGATATCATGCAAAGAAGTAAGAGATAGTCGCCCAGTGAAAATTGATATTTTAGGATTTTATGAGTGTTTATGTCTGTATATGCTTTCAGGGAAGCATTCAGTTTGTTTGGAGAATTAACTTTTTTTAGTTTTTTTTAATGCTTTTTTTTTAGTTATTATTCTTTTAAATAGTTTTTTGTTTTATTTTTATTTATTTTTTTTTGTAATTTTTATGCTTTTTTATATATATATATATTTTAAGGTTTTTTTTATATGATTTTTCTTTTTAATTTTCTTGTTAATTTATTATTTTACATATATATATATATATTATTATTATTTATTTGTTTTTATTTTATTTTTTATATCATTATTAATATTTATTTTATTTTAATTATTATTATTGTGGATTTTTAATTATTATTCTTATATTTACTATTTAATAATTTTTCTTTATTTTTCCCTGAGTGGGTTTTAATTTATTCTTGGGTTATTTAGTTAGTTAGGTTAAAGACTATTGATACAGACTGTTTTGTGATTATTTGGGCCAGTGGGACCTGACTGAGTAAATTAGGAGAAGTGTGGAAATCAGTCATACTGGAAGGAATATCAACAGAGGCGGATTTGTGATCTTCACATATCGTAAATCACCGTGATGGACAAATAAGGCGTTATTCATACTTAAAAGTTAGCGTGGCAGACAAGAAATAAGCATTAATTTATGACCTTTCTGGAGTTTTATTTCTAAACCTGTCTGCTTTACAACAAAATAGTTCAAAATTTTAACAATTGGTGAAGCAAATTACACTTGTGCTTTGTTGAAGATTCGTTAGCAAAGACCGTTGCCAGTTTGTGACGTGATCGGCTATCTTCTTGATGGATTCCACTTGCTCAGTGAGGTGTCTCGAGCAAGTCGCACATCTGTAACATAAAATATAAGAAACGATATTAATGGAATTCAAAATGCTGTTTTGAGGCTTTGCAGAAAAAGCAAATTTATGCTGCAAAATTTCTAATAAGGATATTATTTTGAGATTAAGGCTTTGTTGTATGCAGAGACATTACGTTTATATATTCATTTTTTGGGGTATATTCATTTTTTATTATTGAAGGGAAAACAAAAATATCATTCGACATTGACAATTTCATTTTAATCACGATTTTTCAAAAATATTCTTTCAATTTTCGAAAAATTATCGACGTTGGGAAATAGAACATCAGACGATGCTGTTTACGTTCTTCTTGA
The DNA here is from genome assembly GCA_038380435.1 of Ryuthela nishihirai. Classification (NCBI taxonomy): domain Eukaryota; kingdom Metazoa; phylum Arthropoda; class Arachnida; order Araneae; family Heptathelidae; genus Ryuthela; species Ryuthela nishihirai. The sequence goes on from JAWZYU010000016.1 coordinate 23,512,389, forward strand.
AAAAGTTTCGTGCAAGCATTGGCAGTAGCTAGAGCTAGAATGAAAGCGGAGCCACGGCATGTAGGGTCCCCTGCTTGATTTTGATTTGCTTATTTAATGTATCCTTTATTTCATTTTAATTGCCTCAATCTACGATTTTAAATAAACTAGTACAATTTTCATTATATTTTGTTGTCTGTCGTAAACAAAGAAATGTAACTAGACTTGCACCGTGCAAGGGTCTCATTTAGAACTTGGCTCAGGCAGGGCTGGATCTAGGGGAAGAGGGAGATGGCCAAGCCCCTCCTGTAAGAACATTTTAGTAAAGGCAAAGGAGGTAAAAAAATAAAATTAAACTTATGCATTATTTTCAGCATTTTTCAAAATATTTTTCTGAAAGCCTTTAAAACGATAAGAATATGCTATATTGCAATAGTATCCAGTCTCTTGGCGTGTTCTTTTGAATATTTGCTCGACTCGAGTGCCGTACTTGCTCCCCCCCCCACAATATTTTTTTCTAGATCTCGGCCTGACAAGAACTAAAGGAATCATTCCACAAACCTCTGAAATTGAATTTATTTTAGTAAACGATTTGTTGTAAGTTATTAACTATCAGTCCTAGATCTGGAAGACGCAAGGGGGCCATTCCCGGCCCCCCTTTCAGAATGCTAGTAAGGGTAAATATGGCAAAAAATATTAAACCCGACTTACCTGGTTCACAGATAAAGGAAGTACCACTCTTAGGTCCAATTTTTTTTAGATGAAAAATTGTCTTGAGGATGCGAACCCATGACCTCCTGATAACACGTCAGGTGCTCTGGACCACTGAGCTACTGGTCGCGGATCAAGATCTCTAATTCATGATATGATCATTTGACGTAAGAGTGGTACTTCCTTAATCTGTGAACCAGATAAGTCGAGTATATTCAAATTTAATCAATTGTATACTCGTGAATATACTTTCCATCTATATGGCATGCTTGTTGTCTGCTGCTTGAGGCTTGATTGCCGGAACAGTGCCTACACTTGACATAGTGAATGTGTACGTATCCCATCCAACCGGATCAAGACAATTTTTCCTCTAAAAAACATTGGATCGACGTAAGAGTGGTACTTTTCCTTATTTATATTTCATGCATTTTTCGAAGTTTTTAAGACATGCATAATAGAGAGAGAAATGTTATACTGCATTGGAAATCCAGTCTCTTGCATCCCCCGCCCCCTTTACATTTTTCCAGCTCGATTGTGTTTCTTGCCCCCACCCCCTCGATTTTTTTCTAGTTCCTGGCCTGTTAATTATTAACTTATGACTAGTATCCCCGCTATTAAACTCTTCAGCTTTTCTGCTTCTTCAAGAATTAAACGTTTTTCTTTGCAATTCGAAATTTGAGTGATATTGTCAATTTGCCTCAAATTGATATTTTTCTGGGTAAAGTTTATTTGTAAAGTTAGGAAGTTTTGAATGTGAATTTTCATTCACATAATAAATAAATATCATATGGTGACGGGTGCTGTATTTTCTTTAATATAAAAGAAATGTATAATTTATGACAAGACCAGATGCTCCGCATTTCAAAGATTGCACTACATCTTTAGGGAGATGCCACATTTACCACTATCCACCGTCGGAGCTGAATAGTACTATAGAAGTCCAGAACTCATGAAAACCTAACTATAATCTTCGTCCTGGGAGGTCACAAATAAATATAAAAAATAAATACCCCCTGAAGCAGCTGCTTGCCACAGAGATCTGACAGGAGCCTGTCAGTTTATATGCCATAGTAGAAGGTCTGAGAGGATGACAGGACCTCAGCAGAAAAACGACACACACATCCATGCCTTACCCGGGGCTCGAAACCCAGGTCCCTTAGATCAAGAAACCAAGCACGCTAACCACTCGGCCACAAAACAAGGATATAAAGGACAAGGATATAAAGGCACAAATTGCGTTCGGCGCTCATGACGCCAATATAAAAGAAATATGAAAATGTAAACATCTATTGCATCGACAGCCTTAGTATAAGTTTGATCATTTTACTTTCTACTACCTGAACGGCACCTCGCGCTGTTTGCTTTTTGCTGCACTAAAGTTTAATTTTGTGAATTTTGCTCTCCCCCCACACTTTAGCACAGATCCAGCGTGAAGAAATGTCCAGGATTGCTCAGCTCATTTCTGACGTCAGCTCACGCTGTCATAGCTTGTGGCCTCGTCGCAAGCTATCGATATTTTTATTTCGACAGATTCTGATAATCTGTGATTCACAATGTATTTGACCGAATGGTCCTAAATTTCGCAGGCTTGTTCCCCTGTGTGACCCAGTGTTGAGTTAAAAATTCAGGTCCCTAGCTGCAATGGGATGCCTTAAAATAATAATGCCTTTGGAAATGTGGGGAATCTGGCAACCGCTGCAAATTTAAATGTTATGACCAACGGGGTAAAGTAGATAGACTGCGCAACAGGTTCCAAAAGTTGAAGCAATTTGAACGACATTGTGCCCACCCTTTACATGGCCGTCGTAATGTGAAGTATGGGCATTAACGTACTAAGTAGTTAAATGATTTGTCTTTTTGAAAATTATCCTAAAAAACGAAAACTTAACGTAAAATCCAATCACCCATGTTAGTTGAACCATTAACAGCCCATAAAAATATTGTATTTAATAAAAAAAAGAAAGAAAAAATATCATTTAAAAGATCGGGTTATTTCCAGACATTTTTTGAAAGCAAATATTTTGTTTGATACTACATTTTAATGAAAATAGAAACTCCTTAGTTTATTAAGGCATGCAAACACAATACTAAGAAAAGGCGCTTGCTACATGATTGTCTATACTTTACATGCTGGCAGCCATGTAAAGGGTGGGCATTAATGAGCTTACTTTAGCTTCAGACTGGGGGCGCTGTACGATAGCTAGAGACCTACATATAGGTAGAGGTTGCCCATCTCAAAATTGAACGTCATGTTTTGTCGTTCGGATTGTTTGGAGTGCAAAGCTGAATGGCAGCTGAATGGCAATACATTTTCAGGAATACTTAAGAATTCCTGAAAAAGGTAGGATAATATTTGATACAGATTTCAGTGCTCATGATTGGAAGCACTTTAGAAAACGGCTAAAAGGGAAAAGAAATTTTAGGGCTTTTTTTTTTAAAAAAAAAAGATAATTTCGCTTTGTTGTCCGTTCGTCTATCCGTCTGTAGACATCGAACTTTTTTGTTTATGCAGATAAATAAAAAAACATTTTTTTTCTGTGTTAGATAGGTATTAATCAAATATTACAATTTGCATTTTTGGAATCTCCCAAACGTTATAACTATGCTCTCTAACGGTGGAAAAAGTTGAAAATTCCGAAATATTAAACGAATATTCCAAATGATGCAGTTACGTTAAAAGTTTGAAATTTTGGTGTTGAAATGTGAAGGTTACGAAGTTGCCATTGGCAACAATCACTTGACCCTTTAGACCCATGAGCGGGAGGTGAATGCATGGAGGTAGGAAGATAAGAGGAGGAGCCCTAAGCACTTGAAAATGATGCTACGGCAGCCATGCTGTTCTATTCAAAACATTGATCAGTAGTTACTCACCTATACTAATTTTTGTCGACATTTGTATTTTGGCAGCCTGTTCAGCTTACGGCTGCACGAATCGCACAATAAAACTGAGTGTAAGTAGGCTTGATTGCAGCGGCAGACGGTTTGTTTTGAATGCAACAACATGGCTACCGCAATGCTGTGTAAGCATCATTTTCCTTCCACGGGGAAAGCGCTTTAGGGCGTCTCCTTATCTTCCTACCTCCATGGGTGAATGCAACTTTTTTAACAGAAAATTTTGTGTTTTTAGAGATAAATTAAAAATTCCTTTTGGGTTGGACAGGCATTGATGAAATATTACAATTTGCATTTCCTGAATCTTCCAAAAGCTGTAATTGCGCTTTCTAACGGTGAAAAAAAAAATCCAGCTTTCCAAAATTTACAATGAATATTGCAAACGGTCCGTGTAGTGGTTACTGTCCTCAGCCGATAGATGGCATTGCTCAAGTGGCGTGTGACGTCGAAATGTAAAGTATGATGTCAATTTGTAAAGTATGACGTAGAAACGTAACTGTTTGACTGAGACTGACGAGAGTGTGAAGTTACGTTTGTTTTTTTTCGCCATTTTTGCTTGATGACTTCTTTGGATAACACACCTATACAGGGTGATTCAAAATTTATCGTTCAAATTTCGTGTGGAGGTAGGGAATACGTCAGGAAACGAATTTCACATAGGAAAGTATGTCCGCAAATGTACGCATGCGTATGTAGAGAGCGTTGTGTGTACCCAACCAGTGTACAGCTTGCCCGACCACTCCCGCTGTCATCAGTGTACGAGCTGACTTACTAGTGATAAGATGCCATGAAAGCCATGAAATACCATGTGTACGAGACCCTCGTCGACAGTGAAATGGACCTTGTTGCACGAATAGTGGCCGCCGCAGGCATTGTCCGTGATATGCCAGGCGTTTTTGAAAATGTTCGGCGGTCAATGCAACGGCGCTGTGAATCCTGTGTCCGTGTAAATGGTCGCAATTTTGAGCACCTACTGTGAACCTGTACTTTACCTTGTTGGAATAAAAGTCACATTCGTTACCACTTAACTGTACTGTTTCCTTGTGTTCACTTTACTTGTCCATTTAGTTCATGTAGATGACGTTTGCGGACATACTTTCCTATGTGAAATCGGTTTCCTGACGTATTCCCTACCTCCCCACGAAATTTGAACGATAAGTTTTGAATCACCCTGTATAGTTAGAGGTAAGTGCGTGTGTATCGTATATTTAATGGGGGGTGGGGTGTTCAGTGATAGGTAGGATACGAATAATTAATATGTTCTAGCTTTTTTTTCTTTGAAAATTGGTTAAGATATGGTAAATAATAAGTTATTAAACATATTTTGGGATTGGAATTATTTAATATTTGGAGGGTTGTTGTTGATAGTGTTAGTGAACTGTTTTGTAAAGTTATGGACATGTTTTTGAGAAGTGGGAGTTCGGTAGCTTTTTATGGCTGTGTGTAAGGGGGAATGTTTTTGTTAGGTTCTTTGGAGTAAGAGGTATTTGAATGGGAAGGGAGGAGTGGTTTGTAGGAGTTAGTATTATTTGAATTCTTTTTTTTTGTGTGTTGAGTATGATGTGTGTTTTGTTGTGAGTATGGAAGAAAATTATAAAAGTTTAGAATGTGGAGAAATTAAGTGATAAAAACCGAGTGTTTTTATGGGGTGTTAGTATTTTAGGAAAATAGTTTTTGGTGAAACATATAAAGTGAGTTTTCAGAGGTTTGTAGTGGGGGGAGTGTGAGGGAAAGAATGTTGCAAGTTTTTTGCATGTGGAATTGAAAATGGCGATAATAACAAACACATGTATTTCGTTACAATAGTTTGGGGTGAATTGAATGTTTTTCAGTAGTTGCATGTAGTATGGTAATAATTAATGTATTATAGTGATTTATTAATTTTGTTGTATATTTAGGAGTCTTTTAAATTGAGTTATACGATTTATCGTTAATATGTGAAAGCGTTTGGCGGCTTTTTGGTGTAGTAATTATGGGTATTGTAGAATTGTCGATGTGTGAAAAAACGGCAGTTTTGATGGAGTCAGGGAATTAATGAAAAATTTAGGGGTGGGGTGAGAGTAGCAGAGTCGGTAGCGCGCCAGGCTTGTAATATGTAGTTCCAAGGTTTGAGTCCGAGCTGGGTCAGCGTTTAGATTTATCTCAGCAAATTTCCAAACCCTGCCCATAGTTAGTAGGGGACACCGATGGGCTTGGAAAGGCAGCCGTCCTTCGGTTGCGACGTTAAGCCGTGTGTGGGAGACATAATCTGTGTACGTTAAAGAACATGCTGGATGGCCTTGACGGGAAGATACCATCTGTCTCCCAACAGCTGTTCCAGTGGGTCCCCTCCCCCCTACATTCTGTGAACCTTCGGGGTTCATGAGACCTCGCCATTTAGCCCATAGTGTGGGAAAAAAGTGGGACTCAGAGGTAAAATGACAATGTAATATAGGGGAGGGTTATTTGAGCTGTAAGATGTTTTTTTTTGTCAGATTTTTGTTTTGGGTTTTTTATTTATAATTCGGTCGGCGGTGCACTGTTTTCGATTTTCATGTTCTTCGGTTTGGGTTGCCTGGGAGGACATTTAGTTCTGGGACTTTTTTTTGTAATTCTTATAGCATGCTGCACCCCCTGCTCGAAAGAATTTTAATTCCAAGGCCTTTATTACCTTTGGAAAAAATACGTCACAACAACAACTGTTCTAATAGGTCACACGTTACATTTTGTTTTTATTTATTTTATTTATTACATAACACTCATCTGGGACTTCAGTGAACTAGCACCTCCTACCCATACATAGTTTTATCTTAGCTACAAACATTTTTGGTATAGAAAATTAGAGTGAGAAAACAAAAAAAAGAAAATAGTAACCAAACAGAGTTGGAATCAGAGTTTGTGGATTAAATTGGTATCAGACAACAAGCAAAACAGTTGCTCCAGTTGATTTTTCTGATTCTGAGTTTTTGGTATATTGAAGATATTTTCTAATGTTAAGTCAGTAAGTGATAGCTTTTCTAGGTTGTCAAAATAATTTTTTCTTTCAGCATTATATTTTTTACAATTTAGTATGGTGTGCTGGATTGTTTTAGGAACGTTGCAGGTTGTACGTCACAAAGCAAACAGCGAGAGGCAAAACGTCACAGATGAGTTTTACACGAGAGAAACTCATGGAGGGATAAAATAGGATAGATAAGAGTGAACGACCGTTAGAGGCCCTATATAGGTAGAGGTTAAAATAAATAAAATAAATACCTCCTCAAGCAGTTGCTTGTCACAGAGGTCTGACAGGTGCCTATCAGTTTACAAGCCACAATAGAATGTCTTACAGGATGGCAGGACCTCAGCAGGAAAACAACACATACGTCCATGCCTTACCCGGGGCTCGAACCCAGGTCCTTTACATCAGTAGCCAAGCGCGCTTACCACTCGGCCATGGGACGGCTATATAGGTAGAGGTTGGCCATTTCAAAATTGTACGCCATGTTTTATCGTCGTTAAGAAGAAAAAGTAAATTTTACGCCTTTTCTTTTTAAAGATATAATGATATCGCTTTTATTGTCTGTCGTCTGTAAACAATGAACTTTTTCATTTATGGAGAAATATATAAATTTCTTTTCGTGTTGGATAGGTATTAATGAAATATTACTATTTGCATTTTTCGAATCTTAAAAGTTATAATTGCGCCCACTTAACGGTGGAAAAAAGTAGAAAATTCCAAAATATCAAGCGAATATTTTAAATGATATATGATCTATAGGACCTGGGTTTGAGCCCCAGGTAAGGCATGGATGTTTGTGTTGTTTTTCTGCTGAGGTCCTGCCATCTTCACAGACCTTCTACTGTGGCATATAAACTGATAGGCTCCTGTCAGATCTCTGTAGCAAGCAGCTGCTTGGGGGGGGGGGGGTATTTATTTACTTTTATTTATGTTGAAATGTAAAGGTTTCGAAATTACCATTGGCAACAGTCACTTGACCATTTAGACCCGGGGGGAGGGAAAATACAACTTTTTTTGTTTTAATAGAAAATTGTACGTTTTCAGAGATAAATTAACATTTTTTTTGGGGTTGAACAGGTCATCATCATCCTCATCCTCATCCTCCAGCAGCCATGGGCTACGGAGGTCCAACCAGACCACGCAATTTAGATCTCCAATCAAGTCTGTCCTGAGCTACATCTGCTGCATCAGGCCACTGAACACCAATTCTAATAAGGTCCTGTTTGACATTGTCTGCCTACCGCATCCTTGGTCTCCCTCTCTTTCTGAAGCTTTTAGGCATATTGTTTATAACCCTATTCGCCAATCTATAATTATCCATACGGACAAAATGGCCAAACCAACAGAGTCTCTGCACAATATGCTGCTTAAAGGAGGTTACAGACTCCTACGCCTAACCTCATCATTAGTTACAAAGTTGAACCACCTAATGCCCAAGATACTGCGTAAGCATCTGGAATCAAAAGCATCTAGTTTCCTGTTATCTTGTTTACAAAGTGTCCAAGTTTCACTACCATAACTAACCCTAGAAAGAATCAAACTATTATACAGTCTAATTTTAGTCTTTAGGTGTATACGCCTATTTCTCCACACTCTCCATAGATTCTTAAAAGTCCCGGCAGCAATCCCTATTCGTCTGTTAATCTCATGCCGCACATCACCAGTATCTGTTACATAGCTCCCAAGATAATTAAACTGTGACACCTGCTCAAGACTGCAACCATTCAGATTAACTGAATCACAGCCTGCCTGACCAATTTTCATCACTTTAGTTTTCTCTCTGTTTATAACCAAACCTACTCTACTACCAGTCTCATCAACAGCTCGAATGAAAGAGTTCATCTCATCAACATCATTTGCCAAAAGGGCTAAATCATCAGCATAATCTAAATCAGAAATTTTTGTATCTCCAGCCCATTTAAGGCCAAAATCTTTCCCTTGCAGTGAATTTCGCATAACATAATCAATAACCAGTCTAAAGAGAAAAGGAGACAAAATGCACCCTTGTCGAACACCAGAAGTAATGCTAAACCAATTGCTACAAGCCTTACTAACCCTCACACATGACTCAGTGTTATTACAGAGAGCTTTCGTTATGTTAACTAATTTGTCTGGTATGCCATACGATCTCACAATCAACCAAAAATTATGATGATCAACAGAGTCAAAAGTCTTTTTTTGAAATCAACAAAGCTAGTAACCAAAGGTTTCTGAAACTAAACATTTCTCAAGAATCTGCCTATGTGAAAATATCTGATCCACACATCCCCTACCACTTCTGAATCCACATTGCTCATCACGCAATTGACTGTCAACCAGATTCTTAATTCTATTAAGCACAATCATGGAAAGAACTTTACCTGGAACAGAGAGTAGACTAATACCCCTATAGTTATCATAAGAACTGCGATCACCTTTTTTGAAAATAGGGATAACAATAGCTTTGGTAAAATCCTTAGGAACCATGTCTTTATCATAAAAGATATTCAAAATTTCAGTCATCCAAGTGGTAACAGAAACATTCCCAGCTCTAAGCATTTCCGTAGTAATTTCATCTACACCTGGGGATTTATGAAGTTTCAATTTAGAAACAGCCAAAATAACTTCAGATTGTGTTATAGGGCCAATATTAAAGCCACCAATGCATCTATCATCATTGCAAACAATAGGAGTAGAACTAACCACATTATTTAGAACAACATTGAAATGCTCAGCCCACCTAGCCATGACAGAATCCTCACCTTCTATAACCTTACCATGTTTATCCTTCAATCCCTGTATACCTGTCCGTTTTCTACCACACAAAACATTATCTGGTACAGCTCTCTGCTGTTGTGCTGTCTAACTGCTTCCTCGGCTTTGTCAGCTAAGCCATCAAGCCAAAGATTCTTATCAGCAGCTAACTGATCCTTTACACGCTTATTAGGCTCTCTGTAATGCTTTTTATTAGGACTAGTGGGGTATTGATTAAAGACATTCCTTGCAGTTCTTTCTTTCTGAAATAAGCTCTAGTACCTTATTACTCAAATAATTCTTTCTCCTTGTGATGTTGCTTCTTCGTTTGTCGGCCTAATGGGACCACTTACGACGTCCCCTCGGTTCGATCGCTATACGCGACGGGTGAAAGAGTCTTTCGGAACAAAAATCAAAGATTTTATCAGAACTGCAGGGACTCAATACTGAGGCTCCTCCCCAATAAATTGGTTCAAACTTCAGCCTTTACTTTAAAATAACAAATATTTATTTAAACTTCCAAACATGCTTGATGGACGAGGACATATGCCCAATTACATAGATTACAACAACACCAGCTTACTATGCCTGTTCAGCTGTATTTACAGAGCCCAATGCCGCTATTACCAGTCGGCATTTCCCAGCTTTACAATTTCTCGTCTCCACGCTTTCGAAACTCGACCCCGGCTCTGTTCTTCTCGTTGTTGCCAACCCTTTCTCTTTCTCTCTCTGCCTGACCATCTGGGGCGTCCACGAGCAGTGGGGTGACCTCCGTCCCCTCTGGGCACTGTTACTTCAATTAACTTTCCAGATGCCGGGACAGAGGGCCTCCCACGTAGCATAAGCCTTGTTGGTGAAACCCAAAATAAATATACAAAGCCTGAACAAAAAAAAATCTAAAAAGGCCTCTAGCCTGACACCTCCCTGCCAGAAGTCAGTAGTTAGTCCTGTTAACTGCTGACTAAAAAGTCAAGTTGAATGCTAAAAATCAGAGTTCATTTTCGCGTTAATCTTAGAGTTCAATGCCACAAAATTCAGAGTTCTAAGTTGCTTTATGAATTCTATAAATTCTCTGAGAATTGGCACATCTTTTACACATCTATGTACACTACACTTAAATACAAAAGAACTTCTAGGTATATACTGGTGCACTGAGTCTAAATATTGTCTTTTTTTTTGCTCCAAACAAAATAAAAAAAAACTGGTGACTGAAGTAGTTGTCCAAGAGTAAACAGTTTATAAATTAACTCTCTCACTAATAACTGTCTTTGACGAAGGTATGCCGTACTGGTGGCGTTCATTCGTTCACAGGTGACATCCCATGTTAAAGGCTATGCACACCTTTCGTGACTACCTAGATATCACCTTCCCGTACGTACCCTCTGACTCTACAGGCTGAAAGTCGTCGACATTGGCGTCGGCCTGACCCATTGTTACCTCCAATTGCCATGTTCGCCCCCTCCCCTGCATAATTTTGATCATCGTAGACATCGAGTCTGACAGATTGCTGCACATGTTTGGGCTGGGAGATAGAACGGCGTGGATTGGACGGTCTCCATGGAGCATACATTTCCCTTTTTCTAACTGGAATTCCTCTACCTCTTTCATAGTAGCTTCCTCTATTGGCCCACGGCTCGTGGATTTTCCTCCTGAGGTTACCAGTTACAGACCTTCTCTCCTTCTTTCTAATTAACTTACCATATGCTTCCACACTCAGAAGTACCTCCTTCCGCAGCTTTGCTACTACTGCGCATAGAACTTTAATTTCTCCGCCACTCACAGTGCTATTGTCTGTACCTTCAATCAAACTTAAAGGCAGCTCTTTTACCTCTGCCCTTACGGCATCACCAAACGGCCCATGCAACAACAGATGGTCTTTTACCGGGTGCTTTTCTTCGTTCAGCATCCCCTTTCTGATTACTGTCAGGTCTGCACCCGAATCCACGACTGCTCTAGCTGTCTGGTCGCCGCATCTAATTCGAACCTCTTCATAATCTACTGGGATACGTATCTCTCCCTGTCCCATTACTTGACTGCTTGGACTTGGCTTTGAATGTGTCGTAACCCTTCCTACTGTTGCCTCACAAACATCTTTAGAATTCTGACCCAAGGTGCTAACTTGGTACACCTGAGTTCGGCTCTCATGATCCACAGTTCTCAGTGGGCAATCTTTCATCAAATGTCCGTCAGATCTACATTTATGGCACCTCCTTACTTTTGGGACATTTCTATATTCAGCTAAATTAACTGCCGACCGATACCTTCTGCTCGAATAATTTCTCTCTGAGTCTATCCTCTGCTGGGGGGAAACAACACGTTCTGCATATTGTCTATGCCTTACCTCTTTAAAAGTTAGGACCTCTTCCGTTTCGTTTACACTGGCTAGATGGATTTCTGCCCACGTGGCTATTTCGTCTGCTTTTGCCCATGACTCCGCCTCTTTCTGTACTATGTAAGCATGAGTGTCTTGAGGAAGGCTATCACGTAACTTATCCGACACTATCAAGCTCCTCAAATTTTGTCACCTTCCTACTGCGGACGTAGTAATCCCAGCTATTTCTGAGTCTCGAGGCTAACTGATTATATGACTCATTTGGTTCTTTCGCGATCGTTTCAAACTTTCTCTTGTACGCAGAGGGAGTGAGCTTAAACTCTTTTAATACAGCCTCTTTAACTTTCTTATAATTAGCAAAATCCTCTGCACTTAATTTTCGAAAAACGTGATTTGCATATTTACCATCTAAAAAAGAAATGATGACTTTGCCTTGAAACTCCTCTGGTACTTCATATATCTTAAATCCCCTTTCCGTTGTCTCAAAGAGATTTATCACCTCTTCTGGGTTTTTAGGGCTTCCAGCTAACATATTTCCCAATAATTTTATACAGTATAATTAGCCAGCCGCGCATCTGCTGGGTTACTAGAAACTGCCACCGTTCGCACATCACCCCTCTCCTCGTTTGCATTCCTCATTTGCAGTTCCAGCATTCTATACTCATGCTCTTTCTCCTTTTCCCTTTCTGCCGCCTCTCTCTCCTTTTCCCTTTCTCGTTCTGCTGCCTCTCTCTCTTCCCTTCTCAGCTGCATCTCTAACCTCATCCTCTCTAATTCAAAATCATCTCCAATCCTTTCTTTAGCTCTCTGCTTTCTGTTCCCGCTCCGCAGCATATCCGCATCGTTGTCATTGCCATAATCCCTCAACCCTCTCATGTCTTCCGCAGCATCAGACTCTCTGTCTATTGTCACCTCCTCGCTTCCCCGGTCACTGCCTGAATAACCACCCTGCGCGCTATCCCTTTCTGTGAGTGTGTAGCCTCACCTTAACTCATCCCTTTCCCTATCGCGACCGCTCCTAAGCTCCATTTTAGCTCGTACAGGCCTCTGCCATATCTAACTACTCTCCCCTAGAGTAAGAGGATACTTACCTCCGATGTGATGACAGGAACGAACTGCCTCGTCAGTCTGCTACCTGAAGCACACAGTCGGAACACTCTTGGTAGTATCAGCCTTGCGCTGGTCAGCTCCCAGTGGATGCTGAACTTTTCCGTCACCTTCACAGCTTTTTCCACAGTTCGAACGTGATGCACGATTCGGTTCCTTCACAGCTATTCTATCGCCTGAAGCACACCGCAGGACACTCTTGGCAGTATCAGCCTTGTTCTGGTCAGCTCACAATAGATGTCGGAACTCTTCCGTCACCTTCGCCGCTACTTTCACCTCTGTTGCGTACTGGCGGCTGCGCCACTTTGTGGTGTTGCTTCTTCGTTTGTCGGCCTATTGGGACCACTTAGGACGTCCCCTCGGTTCGATCGCTATACGCGACGGGTGAAAGAGTCTTTCGGAACAAAAATCAAAGATTTTATCAGAACTGCAGGGACTCAATACTGAGGCTCCTCCCCAATAAATTGGTTCAAACTTCAGCCTTTACTTTAAAATAACAAATATTTATTTAACCTTCCAAACATGCTTGATGGACGAGGACATATGCCCAATTACATAGATTACAACAACACCAGCTTACTATGCCTGTTCAGCTGTATTTACAGAGCCCAATGCCGCTATTACCAGTCGGCATTTCCCACCTTTACAATTTCTCGTCTCCACGCTTTCGAAACTCGACCCCGGCTCTGTCCTTCTCGTTGTTGCCAACCCTTTCTCTTTCTCTCTCTGCCTGACCATCTGGGGCGTCCGCGAGCAGTGGGGTGACCTCCGTCCCCTCTGGGCACTGTTACTTCAATTAACTTTCCAGATGCCGGGACAGAGGGCCTCCCACGTAGCATAAGCCTTGTTGGTGAAATCCAAAATAAATATACAAAGCCTGAACAAAAAAAATCTAAAAAGGCCTCTAGCCTGACACTCCTCTACTCCTTTTTCCCTAAAAGAGTACTGTTAGTTTCCAAAACAGCCTGTTTAAAATGATCCCATTCTTCCTCAACTTCAGTAGCAAGCAAACCATGACTGTCATAATGACTAAGTAACCTATCATGGCAAGCTTTAGTTATAACTGGGAGAGCTTCAGTATTAAAGGTAAATTTTTTTTAACTTTAGCACAACACTTTTGAAGTTTAAGTTGCAAGACACTTTTAACAAGGTAATGGTCAGATCCAATTTCAGCTCCCCTATATGCCCTGGTATTCCTAACAGAACTAGCCCATTTGCTGTTAATTAATATGTAATCAATCATATTCTTATGCAGCCCATCAGGTGAAACCCATGTGTACTTATGTATGTCGCGGTGTTTGTAATAAGTGTTAGTTATTCTGAATCCATTGAGTTTACTTACCTGTAGGAGACGTTGCCCATTGCCATTGCTGCTACCAATACCAAAAGGGCCTATCACCCCTCCCCAAAGGTCAGAGTCAGTACCAACTTTGGCATTGAAGTCACCTAGAACAAGGGTAATATCTCCTTTCTTGACAGAATTCGAAATATCCTGAAGTTGTCCGTAAAACCTATCCTTCTCATCGTCATCGGTAGGTATTGATGAGATATTACAATTTGCATTTTAAGAATCTCCCAAAACCTGTAATTGCGCTTTCTAACAGTGTAAAAAAAAACGAAAAATTCCGAAATTTAAAACGAATAATGCAAACGATTAGTTACGTTAGAAATTTTTGTCTTGGAATATGACAGTCTTGAAGATTACATTGACACCACGGATATAGAAAGAAAAACGAAGAGAGGATAAGAAACGCAATTGAGTCGGATAAATGCAGGAAAAGAGGGGGGGGAGCAGAGAGTTTTGCAGAGAAAGATCTCAACGCTGGCACAGCCAGGAACTCGAACCACAGAACTGTAGATTACGAATCTGGCGCTTTACCAACTGGGCCACCCACTCGTACCCATAGCAAAGAAAGATGAAAAATATTCGGATTTAATGAAACGCGACAATCGGCTTATATGAGAACCTCAGTTATCTGACACTCGTCTAACCCACAGGTAGTGTGAACGCATTTTGTTTTTGAAATAAAAATTATTTAGCTAGTTGGATAGGTTTTTGACGAAATATTACCGTTCGTATTCTTCAAATTTTCCAATAACTTAATATCGCTCTCGAAAGATGGAAAAAGTTGCAAAAAGCGAAAACTTTAAAACTAATATTACAAACCATTGTTTGCGCCAAAAATTTGAAATTTTGGTTATAGAGTGTGGTAGTGAAGAGGTTTCCGTTGGCCTGCAATACTTTGCTCCCTTACTCCCAGTGAGGATGGTAAAACGCAAAGTTTCTTTTTAAGAGATGAATGAAAAATTCGTTGTGTGCTACATGGGGACTAGTAAAAAAATTATTATTTCATTTCTCCAACCATTCATTGGTGAAGGTTGTAGTCTAAAGGCCGAAAATAAAAAACTCGATATCGCCCTCTAAAGGTGGAAGCTTTGCAATGCACTTTTTTAATGCAATTTTAAACGTATATTGCAAACGATCTATTCAAGCTATAAATTCAAAAAACAAAACAAAAAAAAAGAGGTAGCAATGATTCCCCCCTTATCAGAAAGAGGTGTAAGAAAGATGAAAACTTTTGTTTTAAGAGTTGAATGAAAAATATTTTTGACACATACTTTTGTTTTTAGGTAGTCACTGGAAGGAGAGCTATGCACCAATCCCCTGTGATGATGCATAGAACCGGCCAGGCCTAGCACCTAAAGTCCAACCCCGCCTTCTCGTGGTGCGGACCGTTAGTAACTTTCAAAAGAGATACTCTCTTGTGGAAGTGAACGGAAGGGGAGGGCTGCCAGATTAGTGTGGCCTACTGATCTGGACAACTATGGCTACTTTTCTTTTTTTTCTACCCTGCTGAGGAGTGGTCAACCACACAGGGTCCTGGTGCTGACCATATAAACCTACTGGACAGATATATGGCTCTGAGCTTGATTATGGATCCTGATTTTGCTGCACTGGTGGGCTTCTGTGGAGGGAAAATCTTCCGCTGTGTTTTCTTTTTGTTTGTGGGTTGACAGCCCCAAGTGAATAGATCCACAGGATATGTTTATCAGCTGGTGGATAATCCTGAGCAGAAGTCATCGCAGGCACCTGAACTCTTTGCTTCTATTGGCATCGTCAAATTCTACATTGGAGGAAGTCTTCCAGTGTAGATGGCTTCAGCCTTTAGTAGTGGGGGAACGGGTCTTTGCCCCATGTCTGCGATTAGGGGGCTGTTTGATATTGTCGCCATTCCCTCTCTCAATAAACATAGTTTCTTTAAACATCCCACTAACCATTTTCTCTCCATAGGTAGTTGGAATGTGAGGACTCTGCACAGAGCTTTTTCTCTTGATGTCCTCACACAAGAATTCCACCGTTATAATTTAGATATTCTCGGCTTGCAAGAGACCAGATGGACAGATAAAGGTCAGATTCTTAAAAATAATCTTAAATTTCTCTTTTCAGGAAGGGACGACAAAAAGCATCACCAAGGCGTGGGTCTGCTTCTCAGCAGACACGCTAGTGATGCTCTTCTAGGATATGAGTGCATTAATGAAAGGTTTCTTACAGCAAAATTTCAGACAAGCGTTAAAGACTTGAATGTTATCTGCTGTTATGCCCCCACTGAGGATGCCGATGAGGATGAGAAGGATAGGTTTTATGAACAACTTCAGGATATTTTGAATTCTGTCAAGAAAGGAGATATTACCCTTGTTCTTGGTGACTTCAATGCCAAAGTTGGTACTGACTCTGACCTTTGGGGAGGAGTAATAGGCCCTTTTGGTATTGGTAGCTGCAATAGCAATGGGCAACGTCTCCTACAGGTAAGTAAACTCAATGGATTCAGAATAACTAACACTTATTACAAACACCGCGACATACATAAGTACACATGGGTTTCACCTGATGGGCTGCATAAGAATATGATTGATTACATATTAATTAACAGCAAATGGACTAGTTCTGTTAGGAATACCAGGGCATATAGGGGAGCTGAAATTGGATCTGACCATTACCTTGTTAAAAGTGTGTTGCAACTTAAACTTAAAAAGTGTTGTGCTAGGGTTAAAAAATTTACTTTTAATACTGAAGCTCTGAAAGATCCAGTTATAGCCAAAGCTTACCATGATAGGTTACTTAGTCATTATGACAGTCATGGTTTGCTTACTACTGAAGTTGAGGAAGAATGGGATCATTTTAAACAGGCTTTTTTGGACACTAACAGTACTCTTTTAGGAAAAAAGGAGCAGAAGAGGCAAAATTATCTGAGTGATAAGGCACTTGAGCTTATTTCGGAAAGAAAGAACTGCAGGAATGCCCTTAATCAATACCCTACTAGTCCTAATAGAAAGCATTACAGAGACCTTAATAAACTTGTAAAGGATCAGTTAGCTGCTGATAAAAATTTTTGGCTTGATGGTTTGGCTGACAAAGCCGAGGAAGCAGTTAGACAGCACAACAGCAGAGAGCTGTACCAGATAGTTAATGTTTTGTGTGGTAGAAAACGGACAGGCATACAAGGATTGAAGGATAAACAAGGTAAGGTTATAGAAGGGGAGGATTCTGTCATGGCTAGGTGGGTTGAGCATTTCAGTGATGTTCTAAACAATGTAGTTAGTTTTACTCCCATTGTTTGCAATGATGATAGATGCATTGGTGGCTTTAATGTTGGCCCTATAACACAATCTGAAGTTAGTTTGGCTGTTTCTAAACTTAAACTTCATAAATCCCCAGGGGTAGATGAAATTACTACGGAAATGCTTAGAGCTGGGAATGTTTCGGTTACCACTTGGATGACTGAAATTCTGAATCTCTTTTATGATAAAGGCATGGTTCCTAAGGATTTTACCAGAGCTATTGTTATCCCTATTTTCAAAAAAGGTGATCGCAGTTCTTGTGATAACTATAGGGGTATCAGCCTACTCTCTGTTCCAGGTAAAGTTCTTTCCATGATTGTGCTTAATAGAATTAAGAATCTGGTTGACAGGCAATTGCGTGATGAGCAATGTGGATTCAGAAGTGGTAGGGGATGTGTAGATCAGATATTTTCACTTAGGCAGATTCTTGAGAAATGTTTAGAGTTTCAGAAACCTTTGGTTGCTAGCTTTGTTGATTTCAAAAAGGCTTTCGACTCTGTTGATCGTCATAATTTGTGGTTGATTGTGAGATCATATGGTATACCAGACAAGTTTGTTAACATTATGAAAGCTCTCTATAATAACACTGAGTCGTGTGTGAGAGTTGGTAAGGCTTGTAGCAATTGGTTTAGCATTAATTCTGGTGTTCTGGTGTTCGACAAGGGTGCATTTTGTCTCCTTTTCTCTTTAGCTTGGTTATTGATTATGTTATGCGAAATTCACTTCAAGGGAAAGATTTTGGCCTTAAATGGGCTGGAGATAGGAAAATTTCTGATTTAGATTATGCTGATGATTTAGCCCTTCTGGCAAATGATGTTGATGAGATGAACTCTTTCATTCGAGCCGTTGATGAGACTGGTAGTAGAGTAGGTTTGGTTATAAACAGAGAGAAAACTAAAGTGATGAAAATTGGTCAGGCAGGCTGTGATTCAGTTAATCTGAATGGTTGCAGTCTTGAGCAGGTGTCACAGTTTAATTATCTTGGGAGCTATGTAACAGATAATGGTGATGTGCGGCATGAGATTAACAGACGAATAGGGATTGCTGCTGGGACTTTTAAGAATCTATGGAGAGTGTGGAGAAATAGGCGTATACACCTAAAGACTAAAATTAGACTGTATAATAGTTTGGTTCTTTCTAGGGTTAGTTATGGTAGTGAAACTTGGACACTTTGTAAACAAGATAACAGGAAACTAGATGCTTTTGATTCCAGATGCTTACGCAGTATCTTGGGCATTAGGTGGTTCAACTTTGTAACTAATGATGAGATTAGGAAAAGGAGTTTGCAACCTCCTTTAAGCAGCATATTGTGCAGAGAGAGACTCCGTTGGTTTGGCCATGTTGCCCGTATGAATAATTATAGATTGGCGAATAGGGTTATGAACAGTGTGCCTAAAGGCCTCAGAAAGAAGGGGAGACCTAGGATGCGGTGGGCTGACAATGTCAAACAGGACCTTGTTAGAATTGGTGTGCAGTGGCCAGATGCAGTAGATGTAGCTCAGGATAGACTTGCTTGGAGAACTAAATTGCACGGTCTGGTTGGACCTCCGTAGCCCATGGCTGCTTGAGGATGATGATGATGATGATGACTTTTGTTTTTTCAGGGAGTGGGCAACCCTTACTTTGCTTAAAGCCACGATGAGAGGAAGCTGAGTGTGAAATTCGATAATCATAGTTCTTACCGTTAAGCAAAATTTTTTCCCTCTGTTTTATGAGGAGGATGGTTTTCCGTGGGGGGAGTTGTACGAAAACTTCATATTGCTTAAAGCGACAATGATGGGAAGTTGTATACCAAATTCAGCGATCCTACCTTTCATTGTTTAAGAGAAATTCCCTAGTATTTGCGTGCGTTTTTGTTTTGTTTTTTAAGGGGGGGGGGGGGAGAGTTTTTGTGGAAAGGAATGAAAGATGGTAGATCAAATCCCATTTTTTTAAATTCTACTCTGAGGGAAAGTTGTATACAGAATTCAGTAATCATAGCTCTTATCGTTTAAGAAACGTCTCTCCCCATTTTTTCTGAAAAAACAATCATAACGTCCGGAAAGCCATTTTTTGAGGGTTAAAGACATATTGAGGGCGAAACTCTTTCACTTCTTTACGGTTTGTAGAAACTGGATACTGAATTTGCTGGTCTAATCTCTTACCATTTAGAAGCAGTTTAAAAGTTTTCGGTGAGAAAAAACGTTTAAGGGTCCTAACCCTTATATTGCTCTATATTACGATAAGATTAGATTTACTAAAATTGGTTGTTCTAGCTCTTACCATTTAGAAACTGTTCCTATTACTTTTCAGGAGAGGAAGGAGGGGGTCTAATGTTCAGAGGGAAGAAAGCTTTTGGGGTCCTAACCCTACCGTTGATCTAAGTCAGTGGTTCTCAACCTTTTATGCTTCACGTACCCCCTGGAAAGGTGTATGTAACTGGCGTACCCCTTGTATAGATAGATAAAACTATAATTATAGTATAACAATGGGAATAAAACTTTGTTACTGAATCTGCGACTTTTGAGCTCTCACTGCGTACCGCCAAAAATTTACCGCGTACCCCACGTTGAGAACCACTGATCTAAGTTATGATTAGGGAAAGAAGTATACTAAGTTTGGCAGTCTTAGCTCTCATTGTTCAGAAGCATTTCCTGCCAGTTTCTACTGGTGGGAGTTTTTTTTTTTTATGTGTGGGGTAATAACCTCCACTGATAATTATCAGTGGGAGATGTGAGGGAGATGAAAACTTTTGTTTTAAGAGTTGAATGAAAAATATTTTTGAAACATTCTTTTTTTTTCATTTCATTACACACACGCAGGCAAATACCATACACCTCCTACTGATAAGGGGTAAAATATTTAGGATTTCGATCCTTATATTACTATAAGCTACGATTAGAGGAAGCAGTATAATGAGTTTGGCTGTTTCTAGCGCATACCATTTAGAAGCAGTTCCTTATCACTTTTTAAAGGGGGGGGGGGGGTGTATTCTTTGAGAGGATCATAATATTCGTGGATCCTGAAATCAGAGATAAGTAGACCTTCTCAGATATTTAGCAGATTCGTTTCTTGTCTGGTATTTAGAAATGCCTTGATGTCATTTACAAGTATAAAACTGAATATTGGCTATTGCAAGAAAAAAAAATTGGACTATTATTATTACCTAAAATAGATTAATAGGTATATAAATTATAAGACTATGTATCAAACTGATAAAATAAAAAACTAGAAGGACGCATATCGCCTCTGACATATGAGAATCTCGTTTTCAAAGAGAAAGAAGTATTTCCTTTACCTATTGTCTCATTTCTTAAAAGTTTTAATTTGAGCTAGCGGATGATGGGAAAAAAAAAACGCAAATAGTATTTCATTAGTAATTATACAACATAAAAGTATTCGTTTTTTAGTTCTTAAACTTAAAAAGTTGCATTTCCCACACCTCTCTCAGAAAAGTGGGTAGATTATTGCGATCAATGGAATATCTCTTAAAAACTACCACTAATTTTTCAAATTCCTATTAATATTCTCTCTTAATATATTTTTTTAAAACTCAATAACAGCTTTGTCGTTTCATCATTTTAGTGATCAGTAAAGATATATGTATTAAAACTACTAAGTATTTGAAAAATGCGAATTACAGTATTTCATTAGTACCAATCAAATTAAAAAAGAGTTTTCCAATTATAATTTTCATTGTTTTCAATCGAAACTTCACAACGTTCACATTCCACCACCAAAATTTCGTATTTCTATCATTAATACAACGTTGCAATATTCGTTAGAAATTTTGGAATTTTCAAACTTTTTCACTGTTAGAGGGAGCAAATATAGTGTTCCAAATATTTCGAAAGTGCGAATCATAATATTTTATCAATTCCTATCTAACCCTAAAGAGATTTTTTTTATCTCTAAAAACAAACAATTATCTGCTAAAATTAAAAAGGTGTGTTTTCCCACCCCCTCTGGGTAAGGGGTCAACTCATTGTTGGCAATGGAAACGTTGTGACCTTCATATTCCACCATCAAAATTTCAAATTTGTAACATGAATACATCGTTTGCTATATTCGTTTTAAATTTTCAAAATTTTCCACCGCTAGAGGGCGTAACTATAGCTTTAGAGAGATTCGCGGTTTACAGTCGTTCCACAGCGAGTAGAGTGCATAATCAGTTTATGAAAAAAAAAAATTCCGTAAGTTTCTAAGAAACTATCAAAATATTGAACTGTCATTTTAATAAATTTCTTTTCAGTAAGTTTGTATACTTAATTTTTCTCAATATTTATATTTTTCAAAATGATTTATAGATTGCTGTGGCCGAGTGGTTAGCTCGCTTGGCTACTGGTCAAAGGGACCTGGGTTAGAGCCCTGGATAAGGAATGTTGTTTTTCTGCTGAGGTCCCGCTATGGCGTATAAACTGATAGGTTTATACGCCATAGTGTTAAGACCTGTGTGGCAAGCAGCTGCTTGAGGGAGTATTTATTTTTTCAAATACGGTTTTCCATAACCATTAAATAATCTGTCACTTGAATAGTATAATAAAACTCTGGGATATCATCAGAATTTTTGAACGGGAGATAGCTAGATTAAAATATGATGGGAAGGTTAGAAACCACTCAACTTTGAGCTTCCTGCTATTCCCATTGGAGGGGAGAGCTTTTTTTAAACTGTTTCAGGTCTTATCTGGCTAACAGGGAAATATTTTTTGTTACAGATACACACGCAGCACCCACTTTATTAGTTACAGTTCCGTGTTGTCAATAGTAACCGAGATACAGAACTCTGGAACATCTTAAATAATAATATTTTGAAAAGGAGTGATTACAGACAATTTAAAGATCTGAAATCTATTTCAACCTAGATTTTTAATAATATTCATTCTCTATTTAGAGTTAAGGAAATCGGACTATTTAACAGCAATAATTGCAATTTAAGCAATTGCTCTCAAAAGTTAATAAAAAATAAAACTAAAGCAATAACTGTTTTGCTAAACTTTACTAATTACTTCTGTTTACAGCAGTTCACATGAAAACTGGTTACTTTACGCTAATTCTGAATGATATTTCTCAGAAAGAACTAACTTGTTAAGCATTTGAGCTTCCAAAACTCTTGAACGCATATTATTGGAAATCAAGATTTAAATAGGTTTGATTATGTTTTTTCAGTGATCAGATTTCGTCATTATATTTTACTTCCGTCTCGCCTATTGCCTGCGTCCAAATCCTGAATACGACGGGAATTAGTGATGGCAAGCATACGATAGATTTCGAGATGTGGTATGGGAACAACTCTATTATTTGTTCTTAAAATATGAAAAGGTTTGAAAAATAGAGGAGTTCTCGATTTACGCGGTTTTTTAATTTAGACACGTTCTTTATTTGTGTGGTCCAAAAATTTGCATTTAGGCTGTTTTAAACGGACTCTGAAAGCGCGATGAGATTGTCTATGTCGGTACGCACAGACAGGAACATTCCCACTGGTTAAGGAGTCAGGTAGTAGACCAGGTTATTTAGTGGGGATTAGTGAAGAAAACTTCAACAAAAGTCATTGGGGAATCGAACCAGAGAACATTAAATTCGGAGATTGGCGCACTACCAACTGAGCCACCCCTAAATGTGCACGAGAGTGTGTTTCCAAAACAAAATCATTGTAGAATGTGAAAACAAAGCAAGATTTCTGCAATTGAGCTTTCTTACCTTTTCAGCAAAGTGAGTGTCCATCCATCGACGACGGTGTCGTGTGTTGCCACCAGAAAATTGAAAACGAAGAATCCAGCAGTCAAGATGTTTACCTTCGGATCACCCCCGTCAACACCAAATACGGAAGCCTCATTGTGGGCAAGCCACAAGAGGAAGATCCCAATAAAGTACTCACAGGGTATCAGCCATGACTTTCGCCTACCTATCCACGGGATGTAGATGGAGTCGACAAGTGGCGCCCACAAGAGCTTGAAGCTGAATGGCCAAGAGACTAAACTGAAGATGGCCTGTTGACTGTAGGTAACACTTTGGAGCATCATGTGGATGTAGATGGAGTCGACAAGTGGCGCCCACAAGAGCTTGAAGCTGAATGGCCAAGAGACTAAACTGAAGATGGCCTGCTGACTGTAGGTAACACTTTGGAGCATCATGTGGATGTAGATGGAGTCGACAAGTGGCGCCCACAAGAGCTTGAAGCTGAATGGCCAAGAGACTAAACTGAAGATGGCCTGCTGACTGTAGGTAACACTTTGGAGCCTCATGTGGATGTAGATGGAGTCGACAAGTGGCGCCCACAAGAGCTTGAAGCTGAATGGCCAAGAGACTAAACTGAAGATGGCCTGCTGACTGTAGGTAACACTTTGGAGCATCATGTGGATGTAGATGGAGTCGACAAGTGGCGTCCACAAGAGCTTGAAGCTGAATGGCCAAGAGACTAAACTGAAGATGACCTGCTGACTGTAGGTAACACTTTGGAGCCTCATATGGATGTAGATGGAGTCGACAAGTGGCGCCCACAAGAGCTTGAAGCTGAATGGCCAAGAGACTAAACTGAAGATGGCCTGCTGACTGTAGGTAACACTTTGGAGCATCATGTGGATGTAGATGGAGTCGACAAGTGGCGCCCACAAGAACTTGAAGCTGAATGGCCAAGAGACTAAACTGAAGATGGCCTGCTGACTGTAGGTAACACTTTGGAGCATCATGTGGATGTAGATGGAGTCGACAAGTGGCGCCCACAAGAGCTTGAAGCTGAATGGCCAAGAGACTAAACTGAAGATGGCCTGCTGACTGTAGGTAACACTTTGGAGCCTCATGTGGATGTAGATGGAGTCGACAAGTGGCGTCCACAAGAGCTTGAAGCTGAATGGCCAAGAGACTAAACTGAAGATGGCCTGCTGACTGTAGGTAACACTTTGGAGCATCATGTGGATGTAGATGGAGTCGACAAGTGGCGCCCATAAGAACTTGAAGCTGAATGGCCAAGAGACTAAACTGAAGATGGCCTGCTGACTGTAGGTAACACTTTGGAGCATCATGTGGATGTAGATGGAGTCGACAAGTGGCGCCCACAAGAGCTTGAAGCTGAATGGCCAAGAGATTAAACTGAAGATGGCCTGCTGACTGTAGGTAACACTTTGGAGCCTCATGTGGATGTAGATGGAGTCGACAAGTGGCGCCCACAAGAGCTTGAAGCTGAATGGCCAAGAGACTAAACTGAAGATGGCCTGCTGACTGTAGGTAACACTTTGGAGCCTCATGTGGATGTAGATGGAGTCGACAAGTGGCGCCCACAAGAGCTTGAAGCTGAATGGCCAAGAGACTAAACTGAAGATGGCCTGCTGACTGTAGGTAACACTTTGGAGCATCATGTGGATGTAGATGGAGTCGACAAGTGGCGCCCACAAGAGCTTGAAGCTGAATGGCCAAGAGATTAAACTGAAGATGGCCTGCTGACTGTAGGTAACACTTTGGAGCATCATGTGGATGTAGATGGAGTCGACAAGTGGCGCCCACAAGAGCTTGAAGCTGAATGGCCAAGAGACTAAACTGAAGATGGCCTGCTGACTGTAGGTAACACTTTGGAGCATCATGTGGAGGTAGATGGAGTCGACAAGTGGCGCCCACAAGAGCTTGAAGCTGAATGGCCAAGAGACTAAACTGAAGATGGCCTGCTGACTGTAGGTAACACTTTGGAGCATCATGTGGATGTAGATGGAGTCGACAAGTGGCGCCCACAAGAGCTTGAAGCTGAATGGCCAAGAGACTAAACTGAAGATGGCCTGCTGACTGTAGGTAACACTTTGGAGCATCATGTGGATGTAGATGGAGTCGACAAGTGGCGCCCACAAGAGCTTGAAGCTGAATGGCCAAGAGACTAAACTGAAGATGGCCTGCTGACTGTAGGTAACACTTTGGAGCCTCATGTGGATGTAGATGGAGTCGACAAGTGGCGCCCACAAGAGCTTGAAGCTGAATGGCCAAGAGACTAAACTGAAGATGGCCTGCTGACTGTAGGTAACACTTTGGAGCCTCATGTGGATGTAGATGGAGTCGACAAGTGGCGCCCACAAGAGCTTGAAGCTGAATGGCCAAGAGACTAAACTGAAGATGGCCTGCTGACTGTAGGTAACACTTTGGAGCATCATGTGGATGTAGATGGAGTCGACAAGTGGCGCCCACAAGAGCTTGAAGCTGAATGGCCAAGAGACTAAACTGAATATGGCCTGCTGACTGTAGGTAACACTTTGGAGCATCATGTGGATGTAGATGGAGTCGACAAGTGGCGCCCACAAGAGCTTGAAGCTGAATGGCCAAGAGACTAAACTGAAGATGGCCTGCTGACTGTAGGTAACACTTTGGAGCATCATGTGGATGTAGATGGAGTCGACAAGTGGCGCCCACAAGAGCTTGAAGCTGAATGGCCAAGAGACTAAACTGAAGATGGCCTGCTGACTGTAGGTAACACTTTGGAGCATCATGTGGATGTAGATGGAGTCGATAAGTGGCGCCCACAAGAGCTTGAAGCTGAATGGCCAAGAGACTAAACTGAAGATGGCCTGCTGACTGTAGGTAACACTTTGGAGCATCATGTGGATGTAGATGGAGTCGACAAGTGGCGCCCACAAGAGCTTGAAGCTGAATGGCCAAGAGACTAAACTGAAGATGGCCTGCTGACTGTAGGTAACACTTTGAAGCATCATGGGGATGCTGGTGGTAAGCCCCCATGCGATGCCTTGGATCACGTACACGGTGAAAAGAAGGACGAGATTGGGGAGATCGCCTTTCAGTTCTGGTTCCATGTCGAAACATTCATTCACCACTTTGTCGTCTGCGGCCACCATATTAAAATTCTGAGTCGAGAGCGGAGGCCTATAAATTGCTGTTATAGGCCTGTAAATGACTGCTGGAGGTTTCAACTACAGAGGGGCATCTAGAAAAAAAAATATTACCATTATATCAATAACACAAGTTTACATGAAACACAACCTACCGTTACCATGGTAACAGCAATTTGCGTTCTAAACAAACGCAAAAAAAGTCAAATTCCGCCCCCCCCCCGTAATAAAAGCATCCCTCATAATCGCGAATCACTATAAAAGCAAACTACAGAAACAAAGACAACACATAACCAATAATTATTCTACTACTGTATAATATATATAAAATACTTCCCAATGTCTATAAGAATATTAATTCAGCATATATATCATTATCGCAGTATTTTTTGAATAACATAATATTACTAATGTTATTCAAAAAATACTACAATAATGATATACATGCTGAGTTAATTTCAGTTCATTAAACAATTGAGGCGTGCTGAGCGAGCTACCTGCTCGTAATCTGAGCGGTTCATAACAGTTAACAAGGTCCCTATGTGGGGACGTAAAGATACTAAGTCCCGGAAACACTTTTACGTGGAAAACATGTCCTCAGATTTGATTTAGGTCCCTCCTTACCTTGGCAGAAGATATCGCTTTTTATCTATCTATACAAGGGGTACGCCAGTTACATACACATTTCCAGGGGGTACGTGAAGCATAAAAGGTTGAGAACCACTGACATATATGTTTTATTTTATTCCCATTGTTATACTATAACTATAGTTTTATCTATCTATACAAGGGGTACGCCAGTTACATACACATTTCCAGGGGGTACGTGAAGCATAAAAGGTTGAGAACCACTGACATATATGTTTTATTTTATTCCCATTGTTATACTATAACTACAGTTTTATCTATCTATACAAGGGGTACGTCAGTTATATACACATTTTCAGGGGGTACGTGAAGCATAAAAGATTGAGAACTACTGCTCTACAGAATAGAAAAATTAACACACTGGCTCATAAGGGAACTCGTCTGGAGCCTTGAAGGTTATTAAAATTTATTAAAATTATTTAAGGTTATTTTTTTTATAAGTTGAAGCAATCGGCTGCACCTCTCATTGTCCTTGCTAAGGAAGCTCAGTTCGCTGGAGAGACTTGTTGCGGACCTTCGCACAACTCGGACGACAAAAGAAGAAGCACTCTCCTCTCTGGCCACTGCACGGCTCGGACCAGAATAATAGCTCGGTTCCCCGAAATAAGTTTTTCCGTCCTTTTCCGCGAATTCCTCGCGGAGGTCACCTTGTTGACCTGGCGTGGATGACGCTGATTGGTGGAACTGATCAAGCGGGCAAGCACCCACCCGTTGTCTTCCCGCTTACTGCACGGGAGCACGTAAGCTCAGTTCTGGTGCCGGAGGGGAATCAACGGATTTGTAGAATGTTCGTTACTAGTCCGTTTTTCGGACAGTCATGTCCACGTTATGAAATCACATGGGCATGACATTATGTGGAAAATTAGAGCTATAAGCCTTTCACCAACGAGGTAAGGAGGACCTCTGATACATTAAACCCCCGATACTCTATAGAAGGGGTTCCCAACGTAGGGTATGCGGTACAATTTTTTGGGGTACGCCGTGAGAGCTCAAAAGTCGCTAGATCTAGTAAAAAGTTTTATTTCCATTGTTATACTATATAGTTTTATCTATCTATACAAGGGGTACGACAGTTATATACACATTTCCAGGGGGTACGTGAAGCATAAAAGGTTGAGAACCACTGATATATATATTTTATTTTATTCCCATTGTTGTACTATAACTACAGTTTTATCTATCTATACAAGGGGTACGCCAGTTACATACACATTTTCAGGGGGTACGTGAAGCATAAAAGGTTGAGAACCACTGACATATATGTTTTATTTTATTCCCATTGTTATGCTATAACTACAGTTTTATCTATCTATACAAGGGGTACGCCAGTTACATACACATTTCCAGGGGGTACGTGAAGCATAAAAGGTTGAGAACCACTGATATATATGTTTTATTTTATTCCCATTGTTATACTATAACTATAGTTTTATCTATCTATACAAGGGGTACGCCAGTAATATACACATTTCCAGGGGGTACGTGAAGCATAAAAGGTTGAGAACCACTGACATATATGTTTTATTTTATTCCCATTGTTATACTATAACTACAGTTTTATCTATCTATACAAGGGGTACGCCAGTTACATACACATTTTCAGGGGGTACGTGAAGCATAAAAGGTTGAGAACCACTGACATATATGTTTTATTTTATTCCCATTGTTATGCTATAACTACAGTTTTATCTATCTATACAAGGGGTACGCCAGTTGCATACACATTTCCAGGGGGTAAGTGAAGCATAAAAGGTTGAGAACCACTGACATATATGTTTTATTTTATTCCCATTGTTATGCTATAACTACAGTTTTATCTATCTATACAAGGGGTACGCCAGTTACATACACATTTTCAGGGGGTACGTGAAGCATAAAAGGTTGAGAACCACTGACATATATATTTTATTTTATTCCCATTGTTATACTATAACTACAGTTTTATCTATCTATACAAGGGGTACGCCAGTTACATACACATTTTCAGGGGGTACGTGAAGCATAAAAGGTTGAGAACCACTGACATATATGTTTTATTTTATTCCCATTGTTATGCTATAACTACAGTTTTATCTATCTATACAAGGGGTACGCCAGTTACATACACATTTTCAGGGGGTACGTGAAGCATAAAAGGTTGAGAACCACTGACATATATGTTTTATTTTATTCCCATTGTTATGCTATAACTACAGTTTTATCTATCTATACAAGGGGTACGCCAGTTACATACACATTTCCAGGGGGTACGTGAAGCATAAAAGGTTGAGAACCACTGATATATATGTTTTATTTTATTCCCATTGTTATACTATAACTATAGTTTTATCTATCTATACAAGGGGTACGCCAGTTACATACACATTTCCAGGGGGTACGTGAAGCATAAAAGGTTGAGAACCACTGACATATATGTTTTATTTTATTCCCATTGTTATGCTATAACTACAGTTTTATCTATCTATACAAGGGGTACGCCAGTTGCATACACATTTCCAGGGGGTAAGTGAAGCATAAAAGGTTGAGAACCACTGACATATATGTTTTATTTTATTCCCATTGTTATGCTATAACTACAGTTTTATCTATCTATACAAGGGGTACGCCAGTTATATACACATTTTCAGGGGGTACGTGAAGCATAAAAGATTGAGAACTACTGCTCTACAGAATAGAAAAATTAACACACAGGCTCATAAGGGTACTCGTCTGGAGCCTTG